>JANEYF010003802.1:565000-1956946 GCA_029963845.1 Rhamnusium bicolor | reverse complement strand
ACAACATTTTATAAGTGAGACAATAAATTTGGTGAATGTGGTACCACCAGAAGATAAAAAAAAAAAAAAGTATTATTGCATTTCCGGACGAATCTCGACGAATTATAATGCAAAAACATAACGTTATGGAAAAAAATCTGTCTGCATGTCTGCAGTATCGCGATTGCAGCCACAGTTTTTGAGAGATAAAGCTTTCAAATTTGGTACACATGTTCTAAAGGCCAAAAACGATGATAAATTCGATGATGAGCAAAATTGGTCAGTTAAAAGGAGGTCCATGGTACCCAAACATTTTGTATTTGCCTTCACAAGAAAATATACTCTTGATAAAAGATTATAGGTAAATCATGCGTACTAAGACATTATGGAACAAAATGATATCAAAGAAGAATTGAAAGGAAATTTAAAGGTGGTTAGAAAGTATGAAAAAAAGACTAAAAAGAAATTGTGGGATAATCATTATGGAAGTTAGTCCTAATATGGGGAGTGCGAAAACAACATCACTTGTTTTAAATGTACTGGCAATCACAAAATAGAAAGATGTGATAATGAAAATACAAAATGTATTAATTGTGTAGAAATTACTGAAATACTCAAAAATTAAACTTGATTCTAACCATACTGCGTACGACAGAAACTGTCCTTGTTATATAGATTTTCTTAAAAAAATCTATATATACATTTATGCTCGGCGACTTTGGACCCCCGTATCTCGAGAACGGCTGATCGGATCGACCTCAAATTTGGGATCTATCCGAATCTCGAGATTTCCAGAAACTTTCCGTCTGTCCGGAACTCCGGAAGTTCAGAAGTCCGGAAGTCCGGAAGTCCGGTAGTCCGGAACTCCGGTAGTCCGGAAACTTTTCTTTGAAATGCGATAACTCTCCCAAATATTGACCGATCGATTTCAAATTTTTACCAGAGGTAGACCTCCATGGTTTACATATGCCTATTGATTTTGAGCCGGTTCCGAAAACGGCAAGTGGGGCAAAAACGGCCTAACAACCAATTTTTTTACCTTCCTTTGAAATGCGATAACTGTCCTAAATATTAACCGATCGACTTCAAATTTGGAACAGGATGGACCTCTAAGGGTTACATATGCCTATTGTTTTGGAGCCGGTGTCGAAAACGAGAAGTGGGCAAAACGGCCTAAAGCCATTTTTATTTCTTTCTTTTTTTAAATGCGATATCTGTTCAAAATATTGACCGATCGACTTGGAAATTTGCAACAGGGGTAGACCTTTACCGTATACATATGCCTGTTGATTTTAAGCCGGTTCCGAAAACGGGCAAGTGGGGCAAAAAAATTAAGAATTTTGATTTGTTTTTGGAAATGCAATAAATGCCCCAAATATTGACTGAATTGGTACAAATATAGGCATATTAGCATAAGACTCAATAAAATTGATCACAAGGAACCGATTCCGACTATTCACGAACCGCTCCGATCATTCCCGAAGGCGTTATAAGCACTCTTAATAGCGTTTTAAGAAATTAAAAAGGGCAAACGAGTTTCAAGGGTGTTAACAGCCACCGAGGCTACAGTTTTAACCGCAAAACACGAACTGGACCAGAACCTTTCCGATGTCACCCGAAGATACTCGAAGGCAAACGGGGCTTGCAGGGTATCATTTTTAATAAAACCGATTACGAGGAACCGATTCCGAGCATTCCCGAACCGCTCCGATCATTCCCAAATGCGTTTTAGGCGAGTTTAACAACGATTGCAGAAACCGAAAAACAAATTCAATTTCCGAGGAGTTGACACGTACCCAGGCCGCACTTTTAACCGAAAAAAGCCGAACTCGGTCCGAAGATATCCAAAGTCACCCTTGCGCGGGCGAGGCTTGTGGGAATTGTTTTCTAGGTAATCGGACCCAAGGAATCGATTGGAATCAGTCTGAAACCGATCCGATGTACTTTGTCCGTCTTTTGAAAATCTATATGGCATCTTCACCGCAGCGGTGAATGTACCTCACTTGTTTAAATAGAAACATTGAAAGAATTGTAAATCGTACAAACTATAATTCATAGCAACCAAATAATAAAAATGTACGCACATCGAAAAACAAAGAAATTGTGTATTTAAATTGTCAAGGTTTTTTTAAATAACAAAGATGAAATAATAAATTTAGTGGTACAATGAAGACCCATTCTTTTTTTGTTTAGTGGAAATGCACGTTGATATCAATGTAACAGAAAAAGTTCTTCAAATAAATGCATATAAGTTTGAAAATTGTGACTATAAATAGACGAACAGGAGGAATTTTAATTTACATCCAAAAAGATCACAAATATCAAAAGAAAACTAAACTAACACTTGAAAAATTATTTATGGCTACTATCATTGGAAATCAAAATCGATAAAAAAAAACTATATGTTAAGTACAGTATATCACCCACCACATGTAAGTGATAACTTATTTTTAGAATACTTTGAAAATTACGTGGATAATTACAACCGCACATTAATCATTATTGGGGATTTCAATTTTGATTTATCTAAAGACAGTTTTTATGCAAATAAATGTAAAAACCTCATATTTCAAAGTGGTCTATACCAGCTACTCATAAAGCCTACAAGAGTTACACAGCACAGTTCAACGCTAATAGACCGTATAATAACAAATAACAAATATATATCGCATGTAGTAAACTTAACCCCAAAAATTAGTGATCATTGTATTCTAACAGTTAATATTCATTTTGAAAAAAAAGGTAAATAGAACTATAAACATAAATAAAAGGTCATTTAAAAATTATACAATAGGCAATTTCCACGATAATTTAGTGAAAACTAATTGGAATAACAATATATCAGATGTGAATGTTACGGCCAATTTATTTACAACCGCTATAAAAAGTGTACTGAACGACCTATGCCCAAGCCTGACAGTCCTCCTCGACCATCAACTCAAGGTGATGTATGTCATCGAGTTTTCGGCACCTGCGGAGAAAAACATCACCTTGAAGTAGGAGGAGAAACGGACCAAATATCGCGATCTCCAGTACGGGCTCCAAGTGCTGTACCCTGGGTAAAGTACTTGGAGCTCGGTCAAAATGGTCGTCCTAATAGTCGGTGTACTTGGAGGGGTTAAAGCCTTCGCTGCTTTCAGAAATGAAGATCATACCGGTCTGCCAAAAATCAGCCGAGTGAAATGCAGAAGGCGGTCATTCTGGGTTCTCTCCGTCTGTTTAGGGAACATGATTCTGGTATCTACAGTCATTAACCCCACAGGATGTGGGGAGTGGCTGTAGTTAATGCGCCAGCGCGACTCCCGTGAGGCGTCGGAGGCCACGGGAGGACTGTCCGGCATCGGATAATCCGAAAGAAAAAATTAATAACTGAAGACCATACCGGCCTGCCAAAAATCAGCAGAGTGGCTGGCATGCCAAATACAGGCGGTCATTCTGGGCTCTCTTTGTCTGCTCAGGACACACGATTCTGGTATCTACAGTCACAATCCCTGCGGGATATGGGGTGGTTGTAGTTGATGCGCGGGCGCGACTCCCATGAGGCGGCGGAGACCACGGGAGAACTGTCCGTCAACGGATATTCCGAAAAAAAAATATATAATAATAACACCACATATAGAACAGTTGTGCAGGAGGGGATACAAATTTAGAGACAACAGACACACACCCAATATTCACGTATAGTGAAAGTAGTATCTCTCACAGTTATTTCTACTGCCATGACTGGGGATCGAACCCGGAATATTTTGGTAAGAGGCAAGTGCGCTTAACTATCGACCATCTCTCATATAAAAATATTGTCAAAATCATATAAAATGTTGTTATATAAATATGTTGAAAGTATCATCCGTTCCTGTTGATGCAGCCATTTAATCATTTCTTTTTTTCAGTAAACACAGAACTCTTCAAAAGGCTTGATTTCAAATAGTATGATGATCATTAATTACCCGTCGTTCTAACTTCTGAACAATGTTTACTGAGACTGCATAAACGAGAGATTTGAAATAACTCCAAACTGTATAATCCGAAGAATTCAAATCCGGCGGGCGAGCTGGTTAGTCTACTGGTTCACCTCGACCAATCCACCTTTCAGATAGCCTTTTTGATTTCTCAAGATTTCATTATTCTTGAGCTTCCTCGATCAGCATAGCACATTAAAAAAATGTTAATGACTACAGAAAAAAAATACAAAAAATACATTTCTCGTAGCCTACGAAAAGTATTGAAAGTATTCTTACCCGTACAGTCCCTTCGCTTATACAAAGTTCCCGTATGAACGCGCAACATGTTGAGCATGCACGTAAATTTTTTGTTAGTGTAATTTTCTATGATTGAGGAAACAAGATAATAATTGGAGAAAACAACAAGAACACTGGCACACAAAAAAAAAGTTGTTTTTTCATTTGACGCCACCTACCTCCCGACATGTATTTCGACCCGCTGAATCCGAATTTGAAGTCAGTTTGGACCGTACACCCTCAAATATCGAGTAAATTGAAAAACCGTAAAAAATAGTGAAAATTGGGTGTTTCGGTAATAAAAAGAATTTTGTGGATCTAAACCAAGCCTAATTTTTATGTATTTCGATCCGCTGAATACGAATCTAAAGTATATTTAGACCATAAGCCGTTTTAAATCTAAGTAAATTGTAAAAAACCCTCGAAAATTGCTAAAAATGGCAAAAAATTGTTCACACCAAGAATAATTTTAATTAAAAAATACGAATTTGTTTTGCCATCCCACTTTTTGTACCGGTCAATGTAGACTATAAGGTATTTCATTGGACCCAATCCTAAAAATTAAGGTTATCCTCCTTTTAAAATTACTATGTTGTTAAACGAAAAGTTTTAAAAAAGACGCCAAAACGTGTAAAACGTTACACGTTTTGTTCATACCTAGAATAATTTTAATTAAAAAAATACGAATTTGGTTTGCCATACCACTTTTTGTACCGGTCAATGTAGATTATTAGGTATTTCATTGGACCCATAAGAGCAATATAATTCTAATTTATCAATTGCATCTACGATATCAGATTCAGTTACTGATATTATAAAAATTACTGATTTCGATTACTTTATTCGTTATAAAAGTGTCAAAATTGTTTGACAGACTCACCGATATTACAAAAAAAACTCTTTAATTTGTTCATAGTGGTTGCACTATCAAGGAGTGTATCATTCTTTTATTGTAATTTCTTCCGCATGTCCATTATTCTTTTCTGGTTTATAATAGTCCACATTTTTTTTTGTTGTAACATATGCTAACTATATGTACCGGTTAATACGAAATAAAATTATTATTTTTAACTCAAAATTGGTAGACAATTACTTTCAAACATTTCCAACGTGATTGTTACACAATACAATAAGAAGTTCACTTCTTTTTTAATATAAAACAGACATTCTGGTTATAAAGATTTATTATGCAGTGAAGTGTAATCTTCATTCCTTTATTAAGACGTTATTAAACAAACAATAAAATTACAGCATATAATAAGATCGTTACCGTCAAAATGTCTATTACGAGCTTAAAATGACATTAACCTTCGGTCGTATCTCAGGTGAGTGATTTAAAATATCGTTTGAATTTAATAAGACTAACGAGCAAAGATGGCTGAGATGGGAAAAGGAGAATGAGATCATTGTTCTCAGATTACGGAACAAGAACAGGCAACTAATAATCCTTGCCAATGTCGGATTTGAGTCCAAGGCAACGGAACCGTTCACTGCACTTCTCTGCGCCGCCTAAGATAAGCTGCTTACTGTTCGCCAGCAAAGCCGATGAAGAACACAAAATTGTTGAGATACTATAGTCAATGTTATTTTATTTGTGATTTTCTCCTTTATTTTCCTTTTCACTTTCTTGTCATTTTGAATTAAAAATAATTAATTTCAAATACCATTACTTCATTCAACCGCCATTGCTCATTTATTTGAAAATCTTGTACCTGAAATTATTTTGTAAATATTTTCAACTCAAAAAGTGTACGAATCAATAATAATTTAGAAAAGTAAATATTTCGCAACTTCTTCAAAGGCATCAAATACAGGGTCTGGAGTGTACGTATAAATAAATATTTTGCATGAGGATATGTTGGCCCAAAAGAAGTAAAGAAGTTTTACAATTTGTTTTTCTAACACAAACTTATTTTTTGAAATGAAATTATTCACAAATAGCAGAGGATCCGAATTAAAGACGACCTTCACCCATCCGTTTAATGGATGAAAAATATTTTATATTAATTTTAATATGTTATAAAATATATCGCGAGTGGGTTGGCTACAAAATTCCTGGCAAGACTATGATTAATTAAAATTTCAAAAATAACTTTTTCTTAAACATTGCACTCATTTGTTTAAGGAACAAATTTTATTCCAATCAAAACTATGAAGCCTATAGAATATGCAAACGTCAGGTTGTCTATTTTTTCCTGGCGTAACTATTCGGTTGGCCAGTATAAACAGGTAATTCGATACTAGTAATTTACATTCATCTGTTTAATGAATAAATCTTATATCAAAATAAAGGTAATTAAATTGCGAACAGAATGATATAGGGTTGTCTGCGAAAAATCTGGTTTAAATTCCGGTTGGTGAGCTTTAAAAAGCGAAATATTGGTGAGAATGAAAATGTGCGACAAAGAGATCCAAGCAAACTATCCGGTGCGATAGAAGAGGACGCAGCATTGCAGCTGCGCGCGGCTCGTCCATCGGATGAAAGAGAGTGTACATACTATTTGTTCGTGCGATTGAGAAGGGTAGCGATTATTTTGGAGCAGTTAACCTCAATATTTGAATCAAGAGAACGTGCTACTATGCATCGTTGTTATTAATTGACAATATATTATGATAGAAAATGGCTAAAAAGTGTTTTTTGTGTGACTCGGACGATTCTGTAATTGATTTTAATGATGAAACTTTTAAAAATTGTTCATTGAAGTTGGCTTTTCGTCAAAAAAAAAGAACTTTAAATACAATGAAGTTGAGCTAACCAGCGCGTCACTCGATTTTGTTGGTTATTATACCTTGTGTTATAGGAAAATCACTGCTTTAGGAAATAAATATAATGAAGAATTTAATAACTTTTGTACGGAGAATACAGTAAGCACATAGTAAATGAATCTTCTAAATTATAATATAATAGTAAATATATCTTCTATATTTTATTTATAATGAAATAATGACACTGAAGATCGTGGAATTTGAAAATTTATTAATTTTGTTTTGGCCAAACAAATTATTTAAAAAAATTTTTTTTTTAATATTTGCACCTACTATGGTTTTTTTTCAGTTTTCGACACGTTAGCTTTTTATCATTTCTTTAAAGAATTTTTGTTAAACAAATAAACCAAAAAATTATCTGGTTTCTGCGACTTTCTGTAACATCATTCATGAGGATATTTTCATTCGACTTTATTAAAATATGTTTGTGTTTATATTATATTATAATAAAATTTTTGTAGTATTATTTTTATTTATTTTTTGACTATTTGTGTTTACGCAATAACTAAAGATTTGTTGTTAATTGCGGTGTTTTTAAAATAGTGAACTGTATGGTGGTTGAATAAAATAAAGATGACAAAAGGGACTCACCTCTATCCTATTATTAGTTTACCTGCTGGAATCCTGTTAGGGATAGGGGTACAAGGAATCAGGTTCCAGAGATTTCACACCACTCACTCTAGTTAAATTGTAAGGGATTTCGGTACTTAATTCATTTATTTATTATGCACTGTTCAAATCAAGGTAGGTAGATTAGTTATTAAATGAAATTCTTTTATCATTCGAACGCGAATCTGCTTGCTCAAGAGGTGCACTAGAAGTGTCGCCCGATGTCACCTATGGGCAGTAATTACAATTAAAATTAAAATTGAACCAGGGCGCCAAAACATCCTGGGGGGCGCGGATTGAATTTTAAATTCAATGCTAAAAATATGACACACTTAAATATACGGTAATAATAATATTAATTAATGATTGTATTGTTAATAATTTTACAAATACACTAAAAGATCTTACGAAAAAAAATGAAAATTAAAGTGGAAAACAAAATAAGAAAAAAATAATTAAAATTAAAATTATTGAGTAGGTAACGGACATAGTTTGATGATAGGCCGAATATACGTACCATTCTTGGTTTTGATGGACGCGACACGTGCAATACCGTCATTTCCAGGATGCAACTTTTCAATGACGGCTAGTGGCCATTTTAGAGGCGGAATATTATCCTGCATTACAACCACTAAGGTACCTACCACTACAGGGTTGGAATCAGTGTTCCATTTTAAACGTGTTTGTAGAGTATGTAAATACTCCAAGTGCCATCTTTTCCAGTAATGTTGCACGATAGCATCTAAAAAGTTTGTATCTTGTCAAATGGTTAAGTGTTTCTAAAGAATGATCTTCGGATGGAAATGAATTTAGTGGCGACCCATAGATAAAATGTGCAGGCGTGAGCACGGACGGATCATTCGGATCGCTACTTAAAATGCATAATGGCCGAGAGTTCAATAGGGCTTCAATTTGCGCGAGTACGGTACTGAACTCCTCGTACGTCAGAACTTGCATATTAATGACTCTAGTTAAGTGTGTTTTTACACTTTTTATATTCGCTTCCCAAATACCTCCGAAATGGGGTGACGAAGGGGGGTTAAATTTCCATTCTATTTTATGAGTAAAAAGTTCACGTTGAAAAGCATCCTTATATTCGCGAGAATTAGTTAATTCGTAGATTTCGTCAAGTTTTCTTTTAGCTCCGACAAAGTTGGTACCGTTGTCAGAGAATAAAGTGGCACAGTTACCACGTCTAGATATGAATCGCTTAAAAGCGGCTAAAAATGAGTCTGTGGAAAGGTCAGAAGCGAGTTCCAAATGTACCGCTTTAGTAGCCAAGCAAATGAATAAGCAAACATACGCCTTTTGAACTTTAATACCTCTACGTCGACTTAAAGTGATTTGAAAACTGCCTGTATAATCCACCCCGGTAGACAAAAAAGCCTTAGCTTGACTGACCCTCTCAATGGGTAGATTAGACATTATTGGATAGGTTGGTTTAGGAGTAATACGAAAACAAGAATTGCACTTCCAGGTGCGTTGGCGTATTATATTTCTGGCGGATAGAATCCAGTAATTTTGTCTTAATAATGAATGCAATAAATGCGCTCCTGTATGGGAGAATAGTTTATGATTATAGTCTACAAGTAGAGTAACGAAGGGATCAGATTTAGGCAACAAAATAGGATATCTTTTATCAAAACAAAGGGTACTGTTAGCTAATCTTCCCCCCTACCCGAATTATTCCTTCATGAATAAATGGATTAAGTCTGCGTAAAGGAGGGGGTAATGGTTTATTTTCTAATATGGTTTTATAATGGCTGCTAAAGTGGCGTTGTTGTACCGCTCGAATCAAAATTAGTTCGGATTTCTCAAAATCAGCTTTTATGCGATTTCTATGGGGTAAGATCTGAGCAAATCTCAAAACATAAATCGTAGAGTGGAGTAACTTAGTCCAAGATGAAAAATATTCAATTAAACCATACAAAGGTGATATGTCCGGCTTTAGGACGGACAATAGGACACATTCGTCTTCTAATCTAATCTGATCGACGTTTGGGGTTTTATTCAACGGTTTAACAGGCCAGTCCGACGAGGGTAGTTTTAACCACGTGGGACCGGATAGCCATGTCGAGTGGTTTGTTATGCCTAAAGGGGTAAGACCTCTCGACGCGCAATCGGAAACATTTTCTTGTGTAGGTACAAAAAACCAGTGAGGCGGTGACAAGAAATTTTTAATTTTAGATACTCGATTCGAAACAAATGGTTTCCATTTTCGAGTAGTGGAATGTATCCAGTGAAGGGTTATCATAGAGTCACAAAATGCATATATTTCATTGACTGGTTTACGACGATTATAGGTTTCTTGGACATGGGCTAAAAGTTGAGCTAACAACGTAGCTGCACATAATTCCAAGCGAGGAAGTGATATTTTAGAATTAGGACTAACTTTCGATCGAGAACAGAGCAAATTCACGTTTACATTACCCGAGTCATCCGCGGTACGCACATAAATAACAACAGCATAGGCATTCATGCTGGCATCGGAAAAACCGATTAAACTAACTGAAACCTTTTCAAATATAAAAAGATGACGTGGTATTTGGAATTCGTTTAAACAATATAATTCCTTTTGGAATTTAGTCCAAGCATTGGATATTTCTACCGGAGCTACTTGGTCCCAATCAAAATTTAGACTCCATAATTTTTTTATTAACAATTTGATGAAAAGAGTAATGGGCGACAAAAAACCTAATGGATCAAAAATCCGAGCAACGCAAGATAATAAATTTCGTTTAGTACAATGAACTAGTTGGAAATTTAATTTAAACGTAAATCTATCAAGGTAAGGGTTCCACTGTAGACCAAGTATTTTTAGGTTAGTTTTATCAAATTCAATCATTTTGGTTGATTTCAAATGACTTGGGATTTTGTCTAATAATTGTCTGGAATTTGAAACCCATTTTAACAAGGGAAATCCACCGGATTGGAATAAATTTACTAGTTGACTATGTGTTTCATACGCACTTTCAACGTCTGGAACGCTTGAAATAACGTCATCCATATACATATCCCGTTCTACACATTCAACGGCTTTTGGATATATATCTCGTTCAGATTCAGCTAACAACTTTAATGTCCTTAAACTTAAATAGGGGCTAGAACGGACACCAAATGTGACAGTGTTCAATTCGTAGACAGAAATTGGATCTTTAACATTAAATCTCCATAATATTCTTTGATATGGCCTATGACAATCTACTACGTTAATCTGTCTATAACATTGTTTAATATCGGCGTTTATTGCTACGGGGTGCAAACGAAAGTTTAATAGGATAGTAAAGACGTTATTTTGCAATTTCGGACCGGTATAAAGGATATCATTTAATGATACGCCACTGATGGATTTCATACTTGCATCGAACACTACACGACAAGGAGTAGACGTACTCTCCGGTTTATACACACAATGGTGCGGGATAAAATATGAGGACATGCTATTACTTTGTTCTTTTGGAACTAACGACATATGCCCCTGATCTAGATAATCTTTAAATATTAAACTATAAGTTTGTCTACGGTCAGGGAATTTTTTCTAACTGCTTTTCTACGGCAAATAATCTTTTTTTCGGCTAACGAGTAGGAATCGCCTAAATAAGATGGGTCTAACTTAAAGGGTAACGAGACGGTAAATCTCCCATTGCTATCGCGGCTAACAGTTTCGACGAATAACTGTTCACAAATGTTATCTTCATTGTTTGGAATGGGGGGATATAATTGTCGATTTCAAACATTTTTTCTACTAAAGAATCTAAGGTTAGAAGAGTGCAAAAGGATTGGTTTAAATCGACGGCATTACTACAGTCAGCAGGGCCTAAAACTAAGTACCCTAGGGTGGTTTGTATAGCGGTTGGACTAATTTTTGTTCCCGTTACTTTATGAGTACCTAGTATGTCGGCAAACAACGAAGCTCCAATAAGCCCGTCAATATTGCTAGGAATATTAAAGGTGGGGTCTGCCAAGGGCAGATATTTTAAATGGTTAAACGAATCAATATCTAGGGTGGACTGGGGTAACTTCCCACTAATCCTGTCAATTATTAAGGCTTCAAACGGATATTTGAAGTTTGGGTTTAGATTCGAAAAAATAGTTGCACAGGTGCGGCCTTTAATTGGCTTTTCAAGTTCACCTATTGCAACAGCGTGGGTATTTAATTTGGTGTATGTCAAACCCAATTTGTTGCAACAATCAACAGTTAAAAAGTTTGACATGGATCCATTATCAACAATGACTCGAATAGTTTGTTCTTTATTCCATTTGTCAATTATTTTGACAATAGCGGTACTCAGTAAAATTGTTTTTGAACTAACTTGAGATATGAAAACACTGTTAGCGCGTGAAACAGGGGGATTTTCCGACAAACTATTACTAGTGCTAGCCGGTATCATTGAGACAGTAGGCTGGTTAATTTTATTAACAGAATTCTTATTAGGTCGGTGTAATAACGTGTGATGTTTCATTTTACAAACGGTACAATGATATTGGGATGGACAATTCGAAACCATATGTTTGGCTGAAAAACAATTAATACATAAATGGTTAGCTTTAATCTTTCTAAATCGCTCTTCCACAGAATCACTCTTAAACACACTACACTCTTTTAGTAAATGAACACCCCTATTACAGGCGATGCAATTTTTTGTATGATGGTTATTCGGATGGTTTACCAAAAAAGTTTTATTATTTTTTAAACTGTAATTGGCATTGCTGCTCTGATTTGGATTATTAAACCGAAATTTTTCACTTTTGGAAATTATTTTACTTTGTTGGCGAACGAAATCGATCAACTCTTGATATGACGGTATCTCTGAGTTTTTACGAATTAACTCGAAAGAATTTATGGTCTCTTGGGACAATTTTGATAAAGCAATATGGTATAACATGAAATCAGCGAGATCAGGTATATTTAAAATTTTCAAGGCATTGACATTCGGATCAAATTTTTCTAAAAAACCTTGTAAACTACTAGGGTTATGGTTAGGTACATTACGACAATTTAATATTCTATCTAAATATACACTCGACAAGAATTTCTTATCCTGGTAAGTTTTTTCTAAAGTATTCCATATAACTGAGTAGTTATTCGGAATGGTTTCGACATGACTACAAACTTTTAGTGCTTTACCTGATATGCTGCCTAGCAAATATTGCAACTTCTCTGCATTAGAAAAGTCCGTTCGTACATGTACTAGCTGTTTGAAATTTTCATAAAATAATGGCCACAACATAATATCGGATCCGTCAAATTTTACAAGTTCAATTTTAGGCATGTGAATCCGCGCCTGATCACTTCTCTGACTTCTATCCGCATTCGGCGGGGTTTTAATAAATTGAGCTGCCATATACTCAATATGATCGGTTAAATCCTCAAAGGCTTCAAGGATACTATAAGACGGAGTTTCATCCGGTTTTATTTGTTGTTTTAGGATAATTATTTCGTCGATAAGATTTCTGTACTCTACGATGGTGTTAGAAAAATGTACTATAGCGGATTTTAAAATTTTCTAATTTTTGGAAATTTTCATGATCTGCCCTCAAAGCTTCGCCAGCATCATAACATAGCTGGACCCGTCTGAAAAGCTTTTCCCGTTTCGAACGAAGCCGATCTAACTTCAATTCATCAGGCGATTTAGACATCTTAATATTTATTTATTGTTTATAAATAAAATTTCGTAGAGTATCAAACTAATGAAAATTCGTATTTAGGTAGTATTTATCACCGGTAGGTAGGTAGGTATATATATATTAAATTTTCTATAAAATATAGAAATCGATAAATCCGCAAAAACCAAAATAAAAAACAAATCCTTACAAAGGAAATGTTAAACGGCTAACATCAAAATGCAATAAATTTTAAGTATGATATTGATCGAATTAAAATATTAACAAATATTAAATTTAATAAGTGGTTTAAATATACGCGCATGTAGTATTTTAATACCTAGTATGAAAAAGTCTTTAAACAGTACAAATGTAATCTTCAAAGGTCAGGTGTAGGAGAACGTAAACAAATGAACAAAATTAACTACTTATTTTTACTTCCTAGTACATATGTACAAAAAGCGGATTGGTTCATTCAACTGTCCAAGGTATGGTCAGCTGATAAATTTGAATTTATCAACAACTAAACTGTAACGAATTATTTTATAGATATACTTATTATATTTTCGTACATTCGTACTATAATATAATATAATAAATACACGATTATTCAAAATATAACACTTGGAAATAATTTACGTAATTTACGAGAGATAGGTAGGTATTATTTTATAGGTATATTATTTTATTAGCTACAAAACCAACAATGGCAGTATTGGCACGTTTTAATGAAAACAAAAAACGGTAACCGATTCGCAAAAAACTCTTAGATCGGTTTTTATTTCTTTTTTAATAAACTGGTAACAATATTTATTGACTGAATAGGCATAAATAATAAACGAAGTAAGTCTCTAAATTATTCTTTAGCTGATTCACTAATATACAGATGATATAACATTACTTAACAAAGTAATCCTGGCTAGAAGGAACAAATGTTTACGCAATAACTAAAGATTTGTTGTTAATTGCGGTGTTTTTAAAATAGTGAACTGTATGGTGGTTGAATAAAATAAAGATGACAAAAGGGACTCACCTCTATCCTATTATTAGTTTACCTGCTGGAATCCTGTTAGGGATAGGGGTACAAGGAATCAGGTTCCAGAGATTTCACACCACTCACTCTAGTTAAATTGTAAGGGATTTCGGTACTTAATTCATTTATTTATTATGCACTGTTCAAATCAAGGTAGGTAGATTAGTTATTAAATGAAATTCTTTTATCATTCGAACGCGAATCTGCTTGCTCAAGAGGTGCACTAGAAGTGTCGCCCGATGTCACCTATGGGCAGTAATTACAATTAAAATTAAAATTGAACCAGGGCGCCAAAACAATTTGCCTTGTTTATTTTTATTTAGTCTCCTGATAAAACACATAAAATTTTCAAGATAAGTATATATCACTATCATATTTTTATTTAGAAGAACATTTATATACTCTAATATCACAAATAATATTATGTAATATTTATTTATATTTATTATATATTTATAATTTTATTTCAAGTCTACTGCCAGTTGCTCCAAAATAATGCTCAAAGTATTTACTAGTCTATCGCTATCCTTCTCAATTGCACGAACAAATAGTATGCGCACTCTCTTTCATCCGATGGACGAGCCGCGCGCAGCTGCAATGCTGCGTCCTCTTCTATCGCACCGGATAGTTTGCTCGAACCTCTTTGTCGCACATTTTCAGACTCACCAATATTTCGCTTTTTAAAGCTCGCCAACCGGAATTTAAACCAGATTGTTCATGAATGTAAATTACTAGTATCGAATTACCTATTTATACCAGCCAACCCAATAGTTACGCCAGGAAAAAAATAGACAACCCAAAGTTTCCATATAGGCTTCATAGTTTCGATTGGAATAAAATTTGTTCTTTAAACAAATGAGTGCAATGTTTAAAAAAAGTTATTTTTGAATTTTTAATTAATCGTAGTCTTGCCAGGAATTGTTTAGCCAACCCACTCGCGATATATTTTATAACATATTAAAATTGATATAAAATATTTTTCATCCATTAACCGGATGGGTGAAGGTCGTCTTTAATTCGGACCTTAGACTAAAATGGGCAACGTTTTCATATTAGACAGTACAAATATAAGAAGACGGAAGCCACACACTTGTTGTATTGCTGCTACTAGTTTTACAGTGTTGCAACATTTGTCATTTAAAAATATTAAAACAGTTTTCCTAACATGTTTTAATCAGTTTTTAATCCAAAAATTAATTGAAAATTATCACTTTTATTGAAATATCTCAGCTGGTATTTGACGTGGTCAAACTTGGACCAGTGATTCACGCAGTAATTTTTGATGATAATATACAGCGAGTCGATTAGGCGTTAAAAGGAAAGCAAATAATGACATGTATGAATTATACCCTCTCCACCTGTAGTGAGAACCGTCATCAATACTCCACATAAGAAACCTACACATACCGAGTGTTCACGTGAAATTGTGCATCCCTATTTTAGTCCTTATTATAGCATATACGAAAAATTCAAGAAATTTTCTGTAGATCTAGATTATGCTATTGGAAAAACAATTGAATATCGCATTAAATAGTTATTGACCACACTTACGTTTTTTTAAATAGAACACTATGTACTACCACAATAAGTTTTAACAACAATTTAAAAACGATGAAGGTACGATGAATAAATTAAATTACTTAAGTAACGAAAATAAAAATTTTGAAATTTGGTAAAATATAAATGTTAAAATACCACTTAATGGTGAATCTATTATAATACACAAAGTAGGGTACAAAAAAATTTATAAATGTATGGCAAATAACGCTTATTTGAAGTAAACTTGGAAATTACGTAAATAAAATTTAAAAGGTTCACGTCAGATTAACGAAAGGGTCATTATTAGATAAAATTATATTAGAGAAGTTAAATAAGTACTTGTAGTGGAAATTCCACAGCATAAAAACAGGAACATGTGTAGTATAATCGTAGGAAATATTTAATGTAGGTGAATCTCGGATTCTGTAATGTGGACATTCATATTGTCAGTTTAAATGCAGCCAGAACTTTAAAAGCAAGGACATAAGGTGTTGTACATTATTTGAATTGTAAACAATAAACATTAAATGATAATAAGTCATATAAATAACGGTTGGGTATCAAAAGCTTTACTAATCATTAAAATATATCGTACTGAAGTGTATGGCACTCCAAATTGAAGAGGAATGTACCAGGAAGCTGAAAATAATAAAACAAGGCATATCTAATGAGGCATCAGTCCAAGAATTCCAAATTTAAAAATAAAAATATTGAAACAGACAATCAAGATATCCAATCATAATTTGTTGGTGTAAAATTTTGGCATTTTTTGGAAAAATCAGAGTAGTTTTTAGTCACCTTAGCTCAAGTCATTTATCAGCGGCAACAGGAGTGAGTAAACAATCTGTTCTAAGAGTCTTACGCAAAGAACGCTTCTACCCATATCACTTCATTCCTGTACAAAATTTTCCACGAAGGTTAGAATTTTACCAATTTCTTCTCAATAAACACAACAGAGATCGAAATTTTGTTAACACCATTTTATTTACCAATGAAGCAAGTTTTACTCGTCGAGGCGTTTTTAACTGGGAGAAATAACCATTATTGAGAAATAGAAAATCCTCATGCCGTTAAAGAAAGGCATTTTCAGCACAAATTTAGGATTAATGTTTGGTGTGGTATTATCGGTGATCAGTTATTGGGACCATTTGTCCTTCCTCCAAATTTAAATGGGCAGTCATCTGTTTTGCCTTCGAAATACTCCTGCTGATATATTAGATGATTTCATGCTAGAGATGAGGGGCAGAATGTGTTTATGCAAGATGAAGCTCCCTCTCATTTCTCCATTGCAGTCAGAAATCATCTTGATGTGACTTTCCCTCACAGATGGATCGATCGAGGAAGTGAATTTGCTTGGCCACCAAGGAGTCCTGATTATAATCCTTTGGATTTTTATGTGTGGGGACATATGAAGTCCTTAGTCTATGCAAATATTATCAATTCAAGAGAAGAACTGTGGGACCAAATACAAAACGCAGCCAATTTTAGTTTACGCTTTTGTTTTTACTTACATTTTGTACTTTTTTTCAATAAATGCAATTTGTTTCATTAAATTTGAATTTGTCTCAAAAAATTATTGAAATCTTTAACGGCAGTTTTCTCAAAAATGGTTGGAGTTCTCAAGATCTATCATGTGTACCTTCTTTTACGTAGAAGTGACGCTCTCATCAGATTTTCTAGTCAGAAGTACCACAACGTTTCGTCAAAAAAAAAAAAAAAAAAAAAAATTCATCATCAGATACGGCTCCTGCGGCGCCCTCTATGGTCTAACGTGATGTGATACATAGATTATTGTTTACTAGATTAAAAAATATTCCTTTACCAAATTTGGTGAAGATCGGTTAAGGGGTAGTTGAGTTATTGCAAAAAAAACAAAAAAATAATTTCAACTTTAACTTTCTGTATCTTTTTCCACAACAACATTTTACTAAAGCATGTTTGGTTATATCCTCATATTTTGGTCCAAAGAACCTACTCTTGAACTATGGCCCCAGTATGAATGGTCCACCCTGTATATAATAATTCTGATATATTAAGTAAAAACTTCTTTCCCACATATAATTGGATGGTATTTGCGCCCCCATTAAAACATTTCTCATTACGCCACACTGACTAGTAGTCTATAAAAAATATTTACTTTGGTGACAAACTACTTATAGGAGGGCAGCTTGTTCATCGAAATGATCGTATAACGTGTCTCTCCTGAACCCTCGTACGTGCATTCAATGATTCACATTGGCGCATTCGCCAGAACCTTAGTTTGTTTTAAGCTGAGTTATGTTATCCTTTGGCATTAATTATCTTACATGTGGTCCAGTTAGTTGCTGCCATCGAGCTTACCTTCATTTTATTTATTACCAACATTAGTGTCTTAACTTAACATAACTAACGGTTTTTCATTTCATTTAAAAAAAAAAACAAAATACTGTCACTGCATGTTGAGAAAACTTTTAAAAAGTTGATTGAAGATGAAGTTACTTTGTGAAAATCCATTTTGATTTAAAAAATTATAAACACTTTTTTACTTGTCTAATTTTCACTTTATTTGTTATTTTACAACTAGTTTCATCCTATTCGGACATTTTCAAGTAAACTAAATTATACACAGATTTTACTTTAATTTAAATATAAACTGACCTGAATAGAGGGATGGGTCACTTTATGGTTGATAATATAATTCAAATTTGTACAGACGTAATGTTTTTAAATGTAGGGGTTTTTCCATGCTAGTAAATTATATTATGGTTTGATTTTTATTAGCAGTAGTTTATCTGAATAAGTTTAATAACGGAGAATTATTTAAATCTATTTGGTCGTTTAATATGCTGTAATTTTTATTCCTATTTAATTTATTAATTTCTAACACTTCTAATAAATTAAGTTTTTTTACTTTTCCCACAAATATGTAATATTTTAGGTTGATGGTCGTCAGTTATTGTTATCTTTTCAATGCCCAGAGTGTAAAGCCTCATATGTAGGCCAAACAGGGACATCGTTCGGAGTAAGATATAGAGAACATATTCACACACAAAAACAACATTCCAAATTTTATAAACATCTAACAGATTCTGGTCATACAATAACTGACGACCATCAACCTAAAATATTATATATTTGTGGAAAAAGTAAAAAACTTAATTTATTAGAAGTGTTAGAAATTAATAAATTAAATAGGAATAAAAATTACAACATATTAAACGACCAAATAGATTTAAATAATTCTCCGTTATTAAACTTATTCATATAAACTACTGCTAATAAAAATCACACCATAATATAATTTGCTAGCTTGGAAAAACCCCTACATTTAAAAACATTACGTCTGTACAAATTTGAATTATATTATCCACCATAAAGTGACCCATCCCTCTATTCAGGTCAGTTTATATTTAAATTAAAGTAAAATCTGTGTATAATTTAGTTTACTTGAAAATGTCCGAATAGGATGAAACTAGTTGTAAAATGACAAATAAAGTGAAAATTAGACAAGTAAAAAAAGTGTTTATAATTTTTTAAATCAGAAAACTTTTATTCAATTTCTGAGTTTATTTTATAAACTATTATAAATTAATCTTTTATATACGACCGATGCATGAATAGTTGTAAAGACGTTTTAAAAATTAAAAACATTTTAATTGTCCCCTCAATATTCTTACGGGAATGTGCTCCGTTTATTTTAAAACAAATATTTCACTTTGATATCACACCTATAGCTCTAGACATGGAAACAATTTGACTATTGCATCACACAAAACGTCATATCTTAAAAAATCATCTGTATATAATTTCACCATAATTTTTAACAAACTACCAATAGAAACGTTTAAAAGAAATACATAATTATGTCAAATTCAAAAGCAAATAATTTTTTTTATGAAAAATGTCTTTTAATCAACACAGAAATACTTAGATGCCAAATTATAATTGTGAGGGCCATGTTCATCATTTTGTATTCTGTAACAATTTTAAAGGCAGTGTTTATCTTTTTGTATTCTGTAATAATTACATTGTTTAATGTATGTATATACCGGGTGTAATGGGATCATGGTACACCCCCTCTTCTCCTTTAGTTTTGAAGATAATTGATTGAAATTTGAGATTTCCTATATACAATAATCGGCACTTTTTGACCTAAAAGTGTTTTTTTTTCACTTCCGGTTTCGCCATTTAAGTGTGCCAAAACGGTTCCGATATATTCTAAATGACCCGTGTAATTCTAGAAAAATTGAAGTCTCGTCAAAAATACTAAATTACGTCATTTATGAGCAAATAAAGTTCGTCAAAATGGTTTTTGGGCAAAAACTCAATTTTTTTCAAATGGAACCATATTAGTACCGTGGTACCATTTATTAGTACTGTTAATAAGGAATTTATTCATATGTCGTATTAAAATGTGCGAAAATACAAACAAAATTATAGCTAAAAGAAAATAATAAAATACAATTTTGTTCTAATTAAATGTTAAGAAGTAACTAAGGTGGCTTTGAAAACAATGAAATATTTTGCTTGTCAAACATTTGTTCGTTTACTGGTGTTTTTATTGTGCCTTTGAAAATTGTTTAAAATTCTTGTTAATTGTATTCAAAATGCCGCAAATTTATACAAGAGATGAAAAAGTGGACATGTTAATTATTTATGGGGAATGTAGAAAAAAATGCCGTTGCGGCTAGATAACTTTATGCCAAACGATATCATGATAGACAAGAAATTATTTTAATCGTCTTGAAAATCAATTACGAAGTAAGCCCAACCATGATCCCGAAGAAAATTTCATTCTTGACGAAGGAACGGAGATTAATGTTTTGGCTCGAGTAGAAGTTGATAAGACAGTTTCTTTAAGGCAAATTGTGTTTGAATTGGAAATCAGTCACCAAACAGTAAGCCGAATTTTGCACAAATACCACTATAAATCTTTTAAATACCAATTGCACCAGCACTTGTACGAAAATGATTACGAACGTAGGATGGAATATTGCAATTGGATTATGCAAAATAATGTGCAGCCAAGCAATGATTTTATTTTCGGACGAGTCTAGATTTACAAATTTGAGATTATTTAACCGACAAAATACAAAATATTAGTCACAAGAAAATCTAATTTTTTTACGGGAGGGTATCTTTCAAGTGCGGTTCGGTTTCAATGTTTGGCTTGGATTAATACGACATATAAATAAATTCCTTATTAATAGTACTAATAAATGGTACCACGGTATTAATATGGTTCCATTTGAAAAAAACTGAGTTTTTCCCCAAAAACCGTTTTGATGGACTTTATTTGCTCATAAATCACGTAATTTAGTATTTTTGACGGGATTTCGATTTTCCTAGCATTACACGGGTCATTTAGAATAAATCGGAACCATCATGGCACACTTAAATGGAAAATTAAAAATTATATTGTAAAAAATACTGACGTTTGAAATGTCACTTATTTGATATCGTTGGATTAACAAAATTATGTAGAATTCAAAAAGGCAATAATATACAGGGTGTTCTATTTAAAATTAGAAAGTTAGTGTCACTTTCGACGAAACCGGAAGTGAAAAAAAATCACTTGTATGTCAAAAAGTGCTGCATATTATGTATATAAGATATCCCAAATTTCAATCAATTATCTTCAAAACTAAAAGAGAAAAGGGAGGTGTACCATGATCCTGTTCCACCCGGTATGTTTATGTGAATATAAATATTTAGATATTCATTTGTTTGTAGTTATTATCGTGTTTATTGCTTATTTTAAATTTACATGAAAAAAATTCGTTTTAAATAGCGTGTCAGACCATAATTATTACATACATTCACATTTAAGAGAACAATAACTACGAATATTTTACTTGCTTGTTGTATCTATTATTATTGTTTTTATTTATTTATAAACATTTTTGACGAGTACTTAATTGTATCTTGAATGCTAAAAAAAAGATAATAATAAGGCTTTTAGTAATTTTTACAACTTTTGGATTAAGGAAATGATTATAGAATAACGATTATTTGTATTTAAGGAATCTGTATTATATAAACAAATAAATAAAACAAACTTAAATTTATTTACTTATCTTTACAGACAAAACAAACAGTCTCATATGTAAAATATTTTAATTTCTTAAGGGTCTGATATAATTTATGGTTCGTAATAATTAGCACTACAGGTTATGTAATATAAATACTTTGGTAAATTTACAAGTAGGCCTGAGAAATGCTCGATATATTAAAGCATGTTATATACATACAATAGAAATAAAATGGTTCCAAAATGGTTCTTTAATACATACTTCCTTCAGGCTTGATATATCATTGTCAATTTTCATTTGTTGCTCCTATTAAATAAAATACAAATCACTCATGACCTACTCCCTTTAGACTGTATATTGCTAGTTTACATAATAAATTAGAATGGCCAATACAACCATATGTTTTGAACAAGTCTACGAAAAACTCCTTAGCAACCTGACATTGATCCAATGCCAGAATTATTCAATTTATAATTGAGAATCCCATCAGGAGGGTCGAATCTGGAACACACTGTATACTCGAAAACAATGTTATAACTTAACGGATGTTGTAGCTGTCATAATAACCACATAAAGTTTCAAATACAGAACTCAGTTTTCAACCGTAGGAACGAGCAGCTGTTCCAGTATATTCTACAATATCTCAAAAAGTTAAATTGCGATTATTATTAAATCTAATTGTAAGCTAAATTGCACTGTGTCCTTCTGGCTTCTTGGTCGAAAAAATTAATTCTAAAATAGATGGAGCGTATTACATTGCAAGTTCTACAAAACATAAAAGTAGTTTTAAACTGTTGATCTGAGAACGCAATTTATCGCAAAGTATTAGCCCAAATTTCGAAAGTAAGTTCAGTTGTAAAGATAATTTAACGATTTTTAAAACGATATTTTATTGACACCCCTGGGCATTTAAAATTTTTGGGATAGATTCCACCACTTCTTCAAGGGTTGAAGTGGCACGATCGGAAATAGAAATGAACGCGTCATCTTTAAATACAAAATCAACGCGTCCGACCGTTTTTTTTTAAATGGGCTTAAATACAAAAAAAACGTCTGTTTCGTTTTCGATGTCCCAGCCCGTATACAAATTCTAATACCATTAAAAAAGATGATCTGAGATGACAGAAAAATAACTTGTAACGGTCCATTTAAAAAAAAATAATTTGGACTAAATTCGTTATAATCTATATAGATATCATTTGGATTATAAGTTAAATTCCAAATTCGAATCAAATAGTTTTACTAAACCTTATCGTACTAACTATTTAGTAAGCCGCTACTGTGCAGGAGGAAAATATTGTTTACGAAGAGGTTCCATCGCGCGCGCTCAGAGACTTCTGGGGTATGTTTTAGCGGCAAAGAGGTAGAACGAGGCAGTCCATCGTCACAGCAACATTAAAGTTATTTGCATGTAGAAATCTGATTACCAGCGACGGTGATTTGAATTGTTAACTTTGTGAGTGAAAAGGGATGCAAGGGATGCCGACTTATGGAAGGAGCTGGGCTGTTGTGAGTGTTATTAGGCCTAGGCCTTACACTTGACAAAAGGAGAAAGGACTAAGAATGTATACTTATTGTAGCCTGTTGCTTTTAAGTTAAGAAAGACGGTGGCGCCCAATAACAACTAACTAACTGAGATGGTTTGATATTTTGTACTATTTTAATTGACGATTGCCGTGTGATTTTGTTTTTGATTTATTTAGTTGCAAGTTTGATTTGATTTATCTGGTTAATCGATTTGCTTCTCTGCCTGAGAAAAGAGTCAGTATTGCTTTTTATGAATAAATGTATTATGTGCTAAGTTTTGTTTTATTCGATTAAATTTAACTATTTTGAATAATATGGTGACCCATGTTATAAACTAAAAACAAATATTATTTTAAATTCCTCTAATGGGTAGTTAAATAGAAGAAGATGAAAAAGAAGAGAAACTTTGTTAAATCACTTAAATTATTGTTAGAGACTGGTAGTTTGTGTGCCAGTTAATTATTAACTGGTGATTAGCTATATTTTCATGAAATCATGAAAGGAAATATTTCAACTAAAAGTTAACACAAAAATAAAATAATTGGTACTATACCTACTTCAAAAATAAATATGTACAAAAACTAAAAAATTCGCATTCTAAAAGTGCAACTTTAGTTCACTGGCATACATAATACCGGGCCTGAGTCTCATTGTACCTTTTAGAAATTTTATTTGACTACAAATTTTTTACATCTAAGTTGTTTAAATAGACATTTTGTGTATTAAGTAATTTAGTCTTGTACTCAACTTATGATAACTTCTGTGTGGTGCAACAACTATTTTAATTCGACTGTATAGAGAAGTAGAGGTATTACTTTTTGTTGTGGTTGCTAGGCGATTACTTTTCGGATGGTAAACAATTATGAACAAAATAATGGATACCATAAACAAATGAAAGAGACTTTCTTACTAGATTGTGACGAGGTGACGTGAAGTCGATTACGATCAGATTTTGTAATTGGGAGTTTAATAAGCATTCACGTCACCCCCCTGGTGGCTAAAAATTATACTTTGACGAAACCAGCAAACTCTTTGTTTACATTCGTTTGATCACATTTGTATAGTTTGTTTCTTGAGATTTTTTTACTGTTTTTTAAAATTTCCATGTACAGGTCGATGAAGAGAAAGGGCCTTCTATATCATCGGGAGCGAAAAGAGGAAGACCGTGTAAGGATAATGAAGCATCATCCGAGCGAAGCAAACACAGGAGGGCAGTAAAGACAAAAATTGAGTCACAAATACTAACATTGACACCTTCATCCGTAATCAAAAATGAAGTAAGATATTCCTTAAACACATCTTATCCTTTGCTATGATAGACGATAAAGTGTGTCAAGTGTTAATAAATGCACCATGGAGTGCTACATATACCGTATGTGTAGCTAAACCAAAAGATATGAATGATTTTGCACATGTAACGCAATAACCAGATAGAGAAGAAACATTCACATATCTTATAACATAAGAAGCAAAAAAATGCTACCAAAAAACTTGTACACGAACGTTTTGGAAATGATTTGAGTTTAATAGTAGATAAATCTCGTCAAGTTAGTAGGACTAGCAATGACGGAAATATTGCACGGAGATTTTTTAGCAACTTTACCTGTACGTCTGAAATAACAGGTGTTGATGAAGAATTGATTAAACTGTTTTATATTATACTTCAAACTATGTCTTGTGGTAATACCACGCAACAAAGTTTGGTAACTACACACATATTACGGATAAGCCTTATGTAAGAAAATATAATTGGTACTAAATGCCCGCTTCAGTTCACAAAGTTTTAATACACGGAGAAAATATAATTAGATACAATACCATATTATCCCTTAGACAATTATCGGAATATGCTCAAGAATGTAGAAACAAAGATTACAAAAAAATGATACTTCATCAATCTAGTAAGTGTTCCAGGTTAGCAACTAACGAAGATATTTTTCACAGTTTATTGTGTACATCCGATCCATTCATAACAAGCATTAGACATCAACCTTCACAGAATTACATAAAATTCGATGGGGAAGTTTTGAATTTACTGGGCAGATCAAATTAATATTTCTCCTTCTCTGTAATATAATGATGTAGTTTTCTATATCATTCCACAGTAAACTTTAACTTATTTTTTAAAGGCAGTTTACTCAATGTATCACAAATTATATATATTAACTAATCTATTATCAATTATTATTTAGGGAAAATATGTCAACAGAAGATGCAGTGGTGGAAGTAATTAATAATATTGTAAGTGATCTAAACATCATGAAATGCTTAACGGTGTTTCTAGATCTGGCTAATGCGTTTGAACCGTCAATAATAAGATACTATGATACAGATTAGAGAAAATAGAAGTGCGAGGTTTTTCATTACCTTTACTTCAGGATTATTTAACCAACAGAATACAAAAAGTAAAAATTAATGAAAGTTTTAGTTATCCATTAACAGTTAACATGGGCGTCCATCAAGGGACGATATTGGGATCCATTTGTTTGTAGTGTACATTAATAACATGTCGGTATTACAAAAATATAAAAGGTCGTATAGTTTCGTACGCTGATGACACAGCAATAGTATATGAAAATGCAGAAACCGACCTTCATGTCATAAACAACTGATTAGAAACTAGCCTGCTGAGTTTAAACGTAAGCAAAACAAAAATTGTAACATTTTCATCGTCAGTAAAAGATGTAACGAAATTGCAAGCCATTTCATTCCAGTTTGTTGTTGTTCCACGATGTTTCTGCTAGTCTAGTCCAGATGGCACCACTGATTTCTACTGGAACAGTTGATTTTGCAGATTTTTGCACTAAATATCTATCTATCTTTATTGCTCATACTCTACTCTCAAATGTCTGTCTCTTTCCAAACTATAATCGAGTTTAGGTAGCAGAAGACTACGATGCTACTTTCTTCTTACTAGGGCAGTCAGAGACAGTGGTTGTCTCTGGTGCCGCGTTCTGATGGAAACCATCTCTAGTTCTGCGGTCTGGTAAGATTTATATGTTATCTGGTATTATCTTGTGATTTTATGCTAATCATTATTTAAAAAGTTGCTATATTGATTTAAAGTACCGTTGAGGTAATTTTCATAATAATATTGTACCGTAATTATCTTAATTTACGCCTTGGGCGAATTTACCTTTCGGTGATCAGTTCACCTGGTTGTTCTTTGGAACATTGATTAGTATCAATTTATCGTGCCTTGCTGGCTATTTATCTAATATCACTTTGATATTGTAATAATTTCGTGTGTTAATTTAAACTAACTTTCGGTTATTGTAAATTTTAGATTTACTAGGCAACGGATGTCGCCATTTTGTATCGTAGTTAGTTGTTTTCTGTCTTCGTATCTTGATGTTTTAGGTCACTTAGCTACGTTGGTAGCGCTCTCTAAACAGTGGTGACTGGTGACATTTGGAGATTGGTACACCTGGTTGGCCCAAACCTATTTGGTTATAACCTTTGAAAATTGTGAAAATTATCTAATTTGGTGCATTTGTTTTGTGGTGGATTATTTTATACCAGTGCATATATTTATCAACCAGATCTCAGAAACGTAAGGTTTTTCTAAATTTAAAATATCAACTGCTTACTTGAACGTTTTCTTAGTATTGTCATGAACGCTGCTCTAGTGGAGCTTTGCCTAGTTCTCTGGCAAAGATACCTGCCTAGTTGTCTGGCACTTGTTTAACTTTTAATTATTTAAAGTAAACAGTCAAGTATATATCTTTATTTTACTTTATCTACAATTCATTAGAACCTCTCTCCGAGGAACTAATAAATGATTTAATTTAACGTTACCTTTAAGTTGAAAATTATTATGTTGTATATTTAGCAAATATTTATTTACGTTATCTTTCTAGTTGTCTGTCTGTATACAGACATTCTAAATTCTATTTTCTTGAAGATTAACTTCTTTTAGTACAAAAATATCTTAACCTTTAGTGAATACCTATTTCACTTTTTTATTATCGTAGCTACACCTAGTTTATTTGTTGGACTAGTATTTTTTCTATTTAACTTATTTTTATTGATACTTAAGTTAGTTGAAGTCTTCAACTTCCTAAAATATTGTAGGACACCGATTCTAGTTTGTTTAGTTTGCAATTTACTCTGTAAATTTGTATTAACTCATATTTTGTCTACGTAGCTGGATAATTCAAACGTCACAGCTTTTAACTTTGTTTTGCCTATAATACTGATCTCATAAAACTCTCCCCTTTTTATGTTAATACCTGGACCAAGAGAAGAAGACAACTGGTGGATCGAACTGATCATTATATACAGGGTGGAGCAGAAAAACGGTATTTTACACAACTGGCATTTTTTCTCAAGGGTAACTGCAGTACTGACAGTGGCGAGTCAAATTGACACCGAACCCATTAAGAGCCTAGCCGTTGGTGGATTCTTCGCTGGACTAACCCATTGGAAGTTACGTAAGATCTTCGTCCCCAGTAAACACACATATTTGGTCAGAAGAAATTTGTGAGAGATCAGGCATTTCATTTTTTATTTTTTTTCCTCTTTCAATATCATTTTTTTGTGGTCTATTGGTCTTCAACCACGTAGATTTTTTCTTTGATTTGTAAATATTGTACATCACATATACTAGTCTTGATTATACTTTTTATAAAATAATATCTTTTTATTCCACTTCCTTACCAACCGAATTAAAGTTTTAACGTTATCTTTACCTTTTAAAATAAAATTTTAATTATTTGGTACTTGCAAAAGTCCTGGCGCCCAGCCGAGATTTTGGTGATAACTCAAATCATTCGAAGCCCTAATTCACGACCTGCTCACTGAGCTACCGGTCAATAAGTACAACCCCCAGCTTATTGTGTTATGCCAACAATTGGACGGGGGTGTTGCAAAGATCAACCTCAAAAAAAACTATATTAAAATTCATGACAGACTATGTAAAAGTAATATATATTGTGCTTGCCCTAAAGTTGAGAGGATACAAAAAATTAAATATCTTGGTATTGTAGTAGACCAATATCTACGACGGCTGGGTCATATAGAATACCTCGCAAATAAACTCAGAAGGCTGATTTTTAAATTTTACTAGTTAAGAGAAATTCTAAACAGAAAAAACATGATTATGGTGTACGATGCTTTAGCCGAATCTGTAATGAGATACTGTATTATTGTATGGGGTGGATTATACAGTGTGGAAATTAAGTAACGCATAAATTCAGTAATTCTGTTGATATTAATTCTTTGGAAAAGATCTCGAAGGGGTATAGCGATTTAAACTTCAGCAAATATTTTCAGTCCATCTTCAGTTTCTTATATCATTTATTTTCTAAGTTATGACGTCATCGACTATCTTTTTTAAATGACAACCTATATTTTTTATTATTGATTTTGGTAGTAGTTTTTATTCCGGTTCAGATCGTATTAAATCTTCAATATGTTATTATTTAAAAAAATCGAGAAAAACAGTCTTAAAGGTCAAATAATAAAAATTCATTAAATTTGGTAAATTTATCTAGTTGCCGGTGTATCACATTAGTTACGGCTGTCAGAGTTACACAATTTGTAAATGTCACAATAGAATAAGTGTTATTATTTTCCTTTTTTTTTAAATTAGAAAAACTATTTTATTAATAAAAATGGTACAATTGAGCGACAAACAGAGAATTGAAGTGTTAATAATGATTAGTTATGGCGACAGAGCTAGAACACATCAAGAAGTGTGTCATTTTTAGAGAAAAATACCCGGTTCAGCCTATAAATCAATCAACAGTTAGTAGGATTGAAAAATAATTTCGGGAACATGGCGTTGTAAAGAATCTTAAAAAACTCGACGTCCGGCGACATTAAATGAAGATGCACAACTTGATGTGCTACTATAAATTGAAAACAATCCACATCCAACTAGTAGAAGCATTGCTTTGAACCACAATATAGGCCACACTACAGTTCTAAAACTTTTGAAAGTTCAAAAATTCTACCCATATAAGGTGCACTTGGTTCATGGGTTGACAGAAGATGACTTTGATCGTAGGCAAGAGTTTTGTGAACAAATGATGGAAATTTGCAACCGCGATCCAATGTTTTCCCAGCGTGTTTTATTTTCGGATGAAGCAACATTTTGTTTAAATGGCCATGTCAACAAACAGAATTGTAGATATTGGGCTAGGAACAATCCCCATTGGATGCAGGAAAGTCATACTCAATATCCTCAGAAAGTTAATGTTTGGGCAGGAATTATCGGTGACAGAATTATAGGTCCATTCATTTTTTAAAACAGTTTGACTGGAGATAGATACCTGCAATTTTTACAGTTGGAATTAATGCCTGCATTAGCTGCATTATTCCCCAATGCAAATAACCCTGACCTACCAAATAATACCATTTGGTTACAACAAGATGGCGCTCCGCCTCATTACGAAACTATTGTGCGACGCTACTTGGACCAAATTCTCCCAGCAAGATGGATAGGGAGACGAGGTCAGATAGGGCCGCCTAGGTCTCCTGATCTAACGCCATTAGACTTCTTTTTATAGGGGTGCTTAAAAAGCAAAGTATACAACAATCGACCCGATAATTTAGACGATCTCAGGCAAAGAATTCAACATGAGATTAGGTTAATATCACCTCAAACTATTCAGAATGTGAGAAATGCATTTTATAATCGTCTTGGGTATTGTCAAATGGTACAGGGTCGTCAATTTGAACATTTAGTGTAAATGCAATTTAACAACTGTTATTTCTGTGCTTATTTTTGTGTTTGATGATATTGTTAGAGTTCTTTTCTAGTTAATCAATTTCTTTTTATACCAATGTTTGCCTCACGAAGTTATCGTTATTACTAACTTTGAATTGAGCAGATAATAAATTTCTAGTTCGATTTTTCAACTATTTGTATAATTTCAAAATAAAAACGAATGTGCCGTCGATAACTTTCCGTCAAACTTAGGCAACTAGATAAATTTTCCCAATTTAATGAATTTTTGTTACTTGAACTTTAAGACTGTTTTTCTCGATTTTTTCAAATAATAACATATTGACAATTTTATACGGTCGGAACCGGAATAAAAACTACTACCAAAATCAATAATAAAAAATATAGGTTGTCATTTAAAAAAAAAAGTCGATGAGGTCATAACTTAAAAATAAATAATATAAGAAACTGAAAATAGACTGAAAATATTTGCCGAATCGCTATACCCCTTCGAGATTTTTTCCAAAAAAATTAATATCAACGGAATTACTGAATTTATGTGTTACTTCATTCCCACACTGTATAATACATCATTAAATAACCTGAGTGTTCTACAAAAAGCATTAATTAAAATAATGATTAAGAAAGAAAGGACCTACTCCACTGATCTTCTATACAAGGAATCTGGAATATTTACCATAAGAGAAATATGTATTTACCAGTGTCTGCTATGGATGCACAAAATATATATGCCTTTTATAGCCCACCATATAAAACAACAATAGTGGTAAATCAGTCAGTTGGTGTATCTTTATGTACAAAATCACATACCCAAAGATTTTTCTTCTATTTCGGACCCAAGCTTTATAATATGAAGCCTGTAACTTTAAATAATATATCAAATAAAAATAAATTTAAGAAGCAATTAAAGATTTTTGTAAGCGAAAATTTGAATAGCTTAACTTGATTTTTTTGTGGGCATTTATATATGAAAAATCATTTATAAGTGTTAATTTGTATATTGTAGTATGATCTTGTATGCGTGTATATATTGAAGTATTGCGTTTCTGATTATCTAAGTTATTATTATACTATACTTACTCTTTTAACATCTTAACCTACCAGCTGATGCTAATTTATCTATTGCGCTTCATAGGTTTTACATTGTCACTACAATGTTTCTTTTTCCTCCGTGTTTCATTGTTTACTTTAGTTTCTATTTTTGTTTTGTTTAACAGTATTCTTAAGAACTTAAATCTTTATAAAAATATTATTTGCTCAATACTGTTTTTATCAATCATATTTACCATTGGGTGAGATTCATAACACAGGTTATTTTATTTAGATGACTCACCCATAGAAAAATTTATGAGTTGATCGAATTGTAATTTATAAATGTTAAAACTTATTTACCTGAATAGATTTATTTATTTATTTATCTACTCATTTATGCCATACCTGTATTACTTACTACTTACTTATCAATAAACATTTTATCAACTTTTTCGTTTTAATTGTTAAAGCCCTTATAGTATCAAATACATGTAAAGTAAAGCGGATAATCAGAGACTTAAAACTTGAACTTATATTCACAATAAATTGTGGAAAATTGGATTTTCGATTGGACATTATTAAATTCGCCATGATGAATCCTGCACTTCTGATGTTATATTCGGATTCAACCTTGTGTATCACATATCATAATATTTATCAGAAAAATAAAATTTTTAACACAAAATGTTAAATATAATTTCTTATATATTTTTTTAAATAAACAATTTATAATAATTTTATAAATTTTCTTTGATCACATTACACCTTAACCTTTTCCTGATATGCATACCAAATTTTATGGAAATTGGTCTAACAATAACAAAGTTACAGATTTTTGGCAGAAAAATGTCAATTTTACGCCACTGTGCATCGCCTCGTTCGGCAAATTCCGTAATCGTACGAAAAGCTGCATTTTCGTCCCTGCATCGTAAATAACTATTGCGTAAAAATATAACTTTGTGAAAATCGAAAACAAAAGTTTATTTTTGTGCTCAGTATAACAATGATTTTCATCTAATAAAGGTCTAATCAATTAACTAGTTACAAAACTATTGTATTCAACAGAACTCTGCTCTTTAATATTAGATAGATATATTCCCTTAATACGTATCAATAATATAATAATTTACTCTTGCACATATTGCAAACAACTATTAATTACTCTAATCAATACGCTGTAATCAACTCCTTAATGTGCTGACTGTTATGCAATACGAGTTATTGTGTTGAATGCCTTTGAACTATTAACAAATATACCAGAGTACTATCCCAATTTATTGATTCCATGTAAGTTTAATACAGTCCAGACAGTTTTCATGTTCCTTTGTTGTTAAATAAGTAAACTTTTAGCATAATAATGACATAAATGTTATAGTTATTCCTATTACAGGTGCAAATGTAAATAATTTTAACAGGAAACTGTAGTATGAAACTAAAAGACAACGAAATAAAATAAACCAAGATAATTACGATAACTATGCTACCATAGTTGACTAAAGCGCATGATGATAATCGTGATAGAAATCTTTCTATCGTAGCCGTGTGTTCGATTCCCGTCATCGGCACCGGCAATGTCGATAGAAATAGTTGTATGTCCACGTTTGTCTATATGTAATCCCCTTCTAAGTCCGTTTCGGCTTTGGATTCGGGAGTTGTATAATTTTTGGTGTTGTGTGTTTAAGAAGATGTTACATGTTTTAACTAAATGAAAATGAACAAATTTTATCAAAAGTCCTGTTACTCAATCCCTTAAAATAAATCAAAAGAATACAGCTATAAAAGTGTAGAGGTATATTTGCATACGGAATGATTTTTAATATTCATGACAAGACCTTGCAAATAATTGTGACAAACTATTATGATGTGATTAATTCAAGTCTGATGACTTCCCCGTCTAGGCAAATACAAATGCCATTCACAGACCGGTTTTTGGTTATGAGCCGTCATCAGTATGGAACAGGTAAATGCATCTGCCAACGATAAGGAGTCCCAGTTAGTACTGTGGGACCAAAATAAAGTAGTGACTTAAAATGAACACTGTCTAGTTGCGGCAGTTAAGCCTTTTCACAGGTACAAAATTCGAATTTTTTGTCCGAAGTTGTTTATTTATAACAATTATTGTTTAATAATAATATCAACTAGCCGGTATTTTGAGTTTTTATAGTGACTTGTTCCAACGAAAAATTCGATTTTAATTAAAATTGACATTACAACCATATATCGTGAGTAGTAATATTTATTTGGATAAGTTCCTTTTTAATTTTAATTTTTAACTCTTTTTAGAACAATTATTTATTTTTTTTAGTTTTTAATTTTTTTTATGTAATTTTAACTTTTGTGTTACAATTTAGTTCTTTTTTTGTCAAAATGATGTGAATAATGGGTCGCATTGGTTGTAATACATAATTTGGTTCTAGCCCTGAAGATGGTGGAACTATCCACCAAAACGTTGGCCAGTAATTAAAATTTATTGTTAATAATAAATTTTTGTCCGAATTGCTCGTGATTTATTTCTCCACCTAACGAAGTGGACGTAAATTGGTAACTACAAGACCTCATTTTTGTAAAAAAATATTAAATTTGAGATGTTGTTGATAACACAGCCCCACAAAAAAAAAAAATTTCTGACCTAGCAATGAGACGAGTATATCTTTATGTATTTTTGATCTCTGATTCCGAATCCGGGGTCAAAAAAAAGTCGTACACCCCCCAAAAAAAAATTTTAGAGCCAAAAAACACCCCCTGAATCGTTTTGTTTAATATTTTCGGGAAAAATTGAATGTATTACGATAAAAATAAAGGTGAATTGCAGCGTTCACCCTATCGATATGAAACGCACCTCCATAGAGGGTGAGAACCACCCTCATCTGCCATCAAACCAACTGATAACGACAATGACTGAAAAACATCTAAAAATATTTAAGTTTCGTTAGGTTTGCAATAAACTGACGTAGAATTCACGTAATACCCCAAAACTACCCCTATATCGTTATGAAAAACAACCCTTAACTTCAATTACAGAAAAAAGAAAGGAAGAAATGTAAAATTTGATAACGATTTCATTATATGGATGTTCTTATTTGCAGAGATCCTTATTGCTAGGATATTAGCAGTCATTTGTCACCAATCTTAACACCATTTGGGTATAAAACGCATCCCTGAAGGGGGTGAGAAGTACTCTTACGTTAGTAGCTTTTAATTCTTCTTTTTTTAATCTTTTTTTATGGTATCTTTTAACTTTATTCAAACGATCTTCTTACTGACTGTCGTTTGTGTTGTTCTTTCGTGTCTCTTTTCAGAGACCAACAGTAGTCTGCTATCATGTGTTCGTCCCATCTTCCTTGATATCGTTTTTCCATTTCATAACGCTATAGGGGTAATTTTGGGGTATTACGTGAATTCTACGTCAGTTTATTGAAAACCTAATGAAACTTAAACATTTTTAAATGTTTTTCAGTCATTGTCGTTATCAATTGGTTTGGTGGCAGATGAGGGTGGTTCTCACCCTCTATGGGGGTGCATTTCAAACCGATAGGGTAAACGCTGTAATTTACTTTTATTTTTATCGTAATACATTCAATTTTTCCCGAAAATATTAAACAAAACTATTGATTAAAATGATAACCTCATTTTCAGAGCGTTATCTCATATATACCCTATTCAGGGAGTGTGTTTTGGCTCTAAAATTTTTTTTTGGGGTGTACGACTTTCTTTGACCCCGGATTCAGAATTAGCGGCCAAAAATACATAAGGATATACTCGTCTCGTTGCTAGGTCAGAATTTTTTTTTTGTGGGGCTGTGTAATAGTGGCAAGAAACTACTGCCAAAATAATTAGGGGAATTTTTACTCTTTATTCCCTCAGTTTATTAGGCCTCTGATTATTTTTTAAGGTTTTGGTCTTTGGTTTGAAGGCATAAATGTTATAAAGTGTACCAAATTTCGTAGTTATCTTAACGGTTTCTGACTAATTAGGAAAATCCATTAACAGTTTGAGGGGCTGTAGCTTCCTAAGAAAGTTTTACGATACATTAGAAAACTTGTGTCTTAAAATTACATATTCTATCAAGTGTTTCATTTTGTAGCTATGAAAACCGGAACACCCCATATAGTATTTGTTCACCCGACTGACAAAATAAAAGTCCTCGGAAAATAAAGTTGTCAGCGTATTGTATCTATCGGCTGTAACTGATCATGTTTTTTCTGTATTCAAAAAAATGATTATAAACTAGTGAAAATTACCTAGTTCCTTTTGGTCCTCTTCCTTTTTTATGTCGGCTCTTTCATTTATGACATGCATCTGCATGGTGTTGGCATACTGTGTAAGAGAAAAAATTAAATTTCTCGGCTTAATGGTAAATTATATAAAAAAAAATTTAAGGATAAAAATTGTATAAAATCCTATGGCAAACTTTTCTTGTTTAAAATGCTCTTTCATAACATGAATAATTTCTGAGCTGTGTGAAAATATGTCCAGTTCATAATGTGATTCAAGTTGTTTTGATATGTATTGAAAGGCAAAACAGACAATCGTTACCATGTCACTTACTTTATTATGCTTACTTTATAATGCTAACAATAAAATGGTAGTAATTCAAACCTTTATGATCCTCCAATAAATAAAATACAATGTCGCATGCAAAGTAAGTAAAAACATTAAAATTTGGAATTGTATTATGTATATTCATGTCATATTTAAATGGATCAGATATCTTTAGCCACAAATACGCGTGTGGTGTGTTATATGCTTGCTAATAGCTAAAAGCACGAAGAATAGATAGTTTATATGTAATACTGGCGTATACGATAAATAGACAAGAACATATTTAAATATAGTTTGAAAATTAGGACAATAAAATCTTTAAGTATGATAAATACACTGATACAAATTTCATTATTTTTTTGTATCTTACACATATATTTTTGGCAATTGCTGTTTAATTGTGAATTGAAAAATACGTATTAAAGAAAAAAACTTTACTCTAGTTTTGAATTTGAATATCAAACCCCGTCAGGAGATGCGATATGGATACGATTAAAACAGAATAAATAAAGAAATCGCCTATTCTGTATCAAGGAATTCTGCATTGAAAGATGCTACAGGGGAAGTTAACATAAATTTTTTAGGTCTAAATTTTGCATTTCTTAGCTTGTTTTTTGTATTCTACATCTGGAGAATCTCGGAACAAATTTCAGCAGTAGTTGGTCAGCTCAAAGCAGTTCCACTTTATTTGGTAACGTTTTTTCATTGCAGATACGTGTTAATAAAATCGTTCCTCGTGTTTATCATTCATCACTTAATGTGTAAATTTCAGAAGATTCATCTTGGATACAAGCTAATTGTTCATCAGATTCTACAGCATATTCAAATGGTTAATCAGGAATAGGAAGGTCTTCTGTATGTAGTACTGATCGAATAACAAATGGTATGTATGCTGAGGTAATTTATGATGCTCTTCTTTTCTTGGACATTCCATTTTAAAGAGTTGCAAAAATAAGGTACTTTGTATCATCTGAGGGTTCCCTCCATACCACAAGAAGAGCAAACTAATTGATCAAGTTTTATGATGTAACCAATCGAGGAGGTTAGACGTGCACGTATTACAACAAAGTTGGTCTTAGCAATGGAGTTAAGACTAATTTTTGGAGCGCAAATGCCACTTCTTCACAAATATAGAAAAAATTTTTTGCAGTATTAACGCACGTACGCTGTATGATCAATTACTGTAAACTCATGGTATTCAGCAACAAAAAGCATTGGGCAGTAACCCAATACAAACTAAGTGTGGACTGGCGACGAGCGAATTCAGGTAGCTGAATGTTAAAACGATGACTCACAATGAGTAAATGCCACACAATCGCAATTACATATTTAAAAAAACTTGATGATTTTAAATGCCATGTTGGTATTAAACAGAATACAAATTAAAATTGGTTAATTTTGTCACCGAAACATTTTAACGGTTGACCAGTGTTATTTCTTTGTGTTATCTTATACTTTTCCCCCGGTTTCTTTGGGTAGTAAGCCACTGTCTTATGAATTAATGACAAAATAAATTAAATAAAACTCTGCTCCAAAAGGATTGGTTAGGGTTTTCTTCTTTCAGAAAAAAATGTTTTTGTCAAACAGTGTCTCACCTAAAAATTGAAACTCTTAAATATAAGATATTGTAGGTTATAAAAGTTAACGTTTCGGAAATTGATCTAATACTACTATAGATAGATATATAGATAGTTTATTGATGCTATTATACTCAAGTACTCATACAAGTCAACAATTTAGTATAAAGTTATATGGTAAAATATAAACTGTAAAATATAACAAATCATGCACATTAAAATTAAGGCTGGGAACTTTCCAGATTTTAGTATCCGAATATTCGGTCGAAAAATTATTCGAATAATCGAACTATTCGGATATTCGGATTATTCGAATGGGTATTCGAATTATTCGAGTATTCGGATATTCGAATAATTCGAATAATTCGAATACTTATTCGAATAATTCGAATACTCGAATACTCGAATAATCCGAATTATTCGAATAGGTATCCATATAATCCGGATCCTCGAATATTCATTATTAATAGGTATAGCACTGAATACTAGTGAATAATGAATACTCTATTTGAGTATTTGGTTGGATAGACCACAATAATAGTCGTGACGTAATCCACTAAGCAGGCAATTTGATTTGCTTTCCATACCCACAATAGGATATGTCTCCTGTACATGTGCTTTAAGGGTCAGAATTATTTAGTTAGTATTTTATTTTAGGATTGAGGCGCTATTGTTCACATTTAACTATTGAAGCTTAAATAAAATGAAAACAGAGCTAGTTTATTATACTTCTGTGTCATAACTATTTTTCATTTTCGAAAAAAAATAAAAGTGCTCTAAAATTAGAATGTTTTTAAAAAAGGCACATATTGTGAAGGTAAAACAAATACATGAAAAGTCAATAGTTAAATATTTACAGGTTTTCTAAAATTTAAAATTTAATTTTAACCCCTGCCTTAGTACAGTAAAAATAAGGTCGAGGCGAGAAAGAGATGGAATAGTTTGACTGGGAGTAAAACGTGCCACTAATGTGGTCCATTTATATATTTGGATTTTAGAATAGGTACCTACCTATACCTACCTATACCTACTGTTACGTGTTTGCTATCCACACAAACACCTCTACTCGTAGATTCGTTGATTGAAAGTCCAGGTAACACTTACTCACTACTTTATTTACTAATTAACAATTAATAACAATAGATTAATTAATGTCTTAACTATAATCACAACTGAACACTTATAAGTCTCTTTCTTATTGCTTCTTCACTCGTTCACGTTCAACTTAAGATTAAATCTCGGCCCGCCGTGCGTCTTATTTATACATCCATTGACCCAGTCTAGAGTACTCCAGAATATTCCCGGACGTTCGTGTACAATTCCAGCCTAATCTAACCAGTCAACAAAGTCCAGTGGCGTAACACTGCCCCCTCCTTAAGCCTGAACGTCCCGATCAGGCAATTCATTATTCCCTGCATACTTGGCTAGTCTCTCTATATGCACCACCTTCATCTTGGATTTTGGACTTTGCTGAATTCTATATACAACGTCGTTTAGTCTGGTGACAACAGTGTAAGGACCTTCCCAGGGTGGGTGAAGCTTCGGGGACCTGCCTTTCTTTCGTTGTGGGTTATATAGCCAAACCAAATCTCCAGCCTGGAACCCTCCTGAATTCGCCTTAAGATCATAACGAGCCTTCATGCGATCACTTGCTATAGCAATTCGGTCTCGTACCAGCTCATGAATGTTCCTTAGCCGTTCACCAACTTCATCGGCGTAGTCATTTATGAAAAGTCGCTCCTCATCTGGTGTGCCAAACACTAAGTCACATGGCAGTCTAATCTCACGTCCAAACATCACGCGAGCCGGTGTCTGTTTTGTTGTTTCATGAATGGAGGCCCTGTATGCCATAAGGAAAAGAGGTAAGTGACGGTCCCAATTTCTCTGATGTTTCTCAACCACTTTGGATAGGTGTTCCTCCATGGTTTTATTATATCTCTCCACCATTCCGTCTGATTGTGGATGTAGGGCTGTTGTTCTTGTCTTATGAATTCCCAGTAGGCAACACATCTTCTGAAACACCCCTGATTCAAAGTTTCTTCCTTGATCCGAATGCAATTCTAGGGGCACGCCAAATCGACATACTAGATTATCTACCAGAGCTTGAGCGACAGTGGCTGCTTCTTGGTTGGGTATGGCATAAGCTTCAGGCCACTTACTGAAATAATCCATGGCAACTAAGATGTATTTGTTCCCATCATCTGTCACGGGGAACGGACCAGCTACGTCGATCGCAATTCGCTCAAAAGGAGCCCCTACGTTATATTGTTTCATTTGGCCCTTACTTCTTGTCCGTGGCCCCTTACTTGCCGCACAAACTTCACATTTGCGGCACCAAGCTTCCACATCTTGGCGGCTGTTCACCCAGTAGAATCGTTCGCGTACTTTAGTGAGAGTTTTGTTGATGCCAAAATGTCCGCCAGATGTTCCATTATGCACTTCCTGGAGTACTTTTGGTATGCGACACCTGGGAATTACCAATCTCAAAGTAATTTCCTTCCCGTCTGGACTTTCCCAAGCTCTTTTCAACAGTCCATCCTCTACTCTAAGGGAATCCCATTGTGCCCACAAAGCCTTCAGTCCCACTGCCTTGTCTGAAATGTCCTTCCAGCCTGGTCGGGCTCCTCTTTCTTTCCATTCCAGAATAGGACCAGTTTCTTGATCTTTTAACTGCTCTTCTCTTAACGACTCTTTTGTCCAATAATCCGGAACATCAATCTTAACGGTCTTCATTATTTGTACATTTTGTTGTTCTTCCTTACGGTGGCAAGGCTTGCAGTCTTTGTCACACGGTCTTTTGGAAAGGCCATCTGCTATATTCCGCGAAGTACCAGCTCGCCAGTTTTCCTGTGGCTTCTCCATTACTGCGACCCTCTCAGGGATGCGCTGACGACAGTTACTCTGAATATGGCCCACTCTGCCACACTTATAACAGCGCATACGTCCTCCACTCTGTCTCCCACTACTTTGCTGTTGGGTTTGTCTCAGATCTTGAATGTTGAGCTCATGACAGTTCCTCTTGATATGGCCCACTTTGCCACACCTATAACAACGGATGCCTCCATTCGGCCTCCCACTACTTTGTTGTTGGTCTTGTCTCTGCTGGGAGTTCGATTTTGTCAGTAGTTGGGTCATCATCTTGTGTAGATCAGATATCAGGTTTTGTGTTGTGTTGTCTGGTTTGTCTTCCTCCACACTCACAGCTCGTACTCTCTGATTTGATTGTGTGGTATCCTTATAGGCAGCCTCAATCTCCAGTGCATGTACTAAAGCCTCACTACTAAGCTTATGCCTGGCCAACTTAAGAATTCGCCTGACTTCCTGGTCCCTTACTCCATCAATAAATGTACCAACTGCTAACTGTTGTTGAAATTCCATTGGTGCATCAGGATAGGCTAGATGGGCTAATCTTTCTACCGCAGCCTCGAACTCCTGGAGGCTTTCTCCACCTCGTTGTCTGCGTGATTTGAGCTGAGCCTAATATACTTGGGCGAGATGTTGGTCGCCATATCTTAGTTCTAACGCTGCCTCCAAAATGCTAAAGTTTTGTTGCTGTGCGGCAGGAATTGTTTGGAGCAGGTCCAATGCTTGGCCCCTTAGTGCTAATACCAATGCTGTTGCCTTTTCCTCATCGTTCCAGTTATTTGAACGTGCAGCTGCCTCAAACTGTCTCTTATAAGTTGACCATGAACTTTGACCGTCGAAGGAAGGTGGTTGTAACCTAGCACCAGACGACAGTACTAATTGGCCACCCTTCTCTCTTAATTGTTGTTTGAGTCGGGCTACTTCTTCCTTAACTTCAGTTATTTCTCCTTGAAATTTTCCTCTAAATTCACTTACTTCTTCTTTAACTTCATTAACTTGTCCTTCGATTTCACAGACTTTCCCTGCGACTTCAGTGACTTTTTCGATAACATCTCCTTTAAATTTTTCAGTGAGGGAGAAAATGGCTGTTCATCTAGGCTTCTTTTGAAGTCTTCTCTTTCCTCGAGTCGCCACTTTTCTTGATCCTCAAACATTTTTCTTAATTCTTCCTGCCGTTTTCTTTCTTGTTCGTCGTTTTCGGCTTGACGTCTTCTCTCTTGATCTTCCATAATTTTTCTCTGTTCGTCTTTCTCTTCTTGTCGTATTCTCTCTTGTTCTTCTTTTTCTTCCCGCCGTCTTCTCTTGTTCTTCTTTGTCTTCCTGCCGTCTTCTTTCTTGATCGTTCATTCGTTCCAACAACGCTGCTAGCAAGTCCTGTGTTTGCTTCTCCGCCATACTTCTTGTTGTTGGCATTAACTCACGACACGTAAATCAGTTCAAAATAAAGTTTATTACACTATAAAATCCGTAAAATATTGATATCACGTCTATTTTAATAATGGATTGTTCCAGAAAAATCTTGAAACAGCACTAGAAAGTCTTATTTAGAGTCTATACTTCTTTTGTGTTGACAAAATTCACTTATCTCCACTAATTGTGCAATGGAATGTTCGAGAATTTTCACGAAATATCACTAACAAGTGTTGTTCTGAGTCTATAACACGTCTCCGTTAACACAGTTTACGTATCTCCTGTGGTTTCCAAATCGAATGTTCTAGAATTGTCACTAAAAGTCACTTATAGTCTTGTTTTTAGGTCTACAACACGTTTCCGTCGACACAATTCACGTATCTCCTGTAGTTTCAAAATAGAATGTTCTAGAATTTTCCCGAAATTGCACTAGTAGTCCTTTTTCTCAGTCTACAACACGTTATTACTAGCGGCACTCGCGTATTTGCAACTATTTCTAAATCGAATGTTCTAGAAACTTCTCGAAAATCCACTTTAAAGTCACTATTCAGTCTAGAAATAGTCCTCAAACACTGTCCAGTAGTTTAAATCTTCGTGTTACCACTAATTTCTGCGAAGAACACTGTGGAACCTTTTCGATTATTCCAGAAATTTCTCTTCCAATCCACTTCCGACACCAAATTGTTACGTGTTTGCTATCCACACAAACACCTCTACTCGTAGATTCGTTGACTGAAAGTCCAGGTAACACTTACTCACTACTTTATTTACTAATTAACAATTAATAACAATAGATTAATTAATGTCTTAACTATAATCACAACTGAACACTTATAAGTCTCTTTCTTATTGCTTCTTCACTCGTTCACGTTCAACTTAAGATTAAATCTCGGCCCGCCGTGCGTCTTATTTATACATCCATTGACCCAGTCTAGAGTACTCCAGAATATTCCCGGACGTTCGTGTACAATTCCAGCCTAATCTAACCAGTCAACAAAGTCCAGTGGCGTAACACTACTATCTACCTACTTTGGTTGGATGCAAATTGCATACCTATTCGTACATAATTTAATAATATATTTTAATATTCAAATTTATTCAAATATAATCGAGAATTCGAATACTTCAATATATTCGAGTAATCGAGTATTCGAATATTCGAGTATTCGAGTAATCGAAAATATTCGAGTATTCGAATATTCGAATATATTCGAGTGTTCGAATATTTCGAATATTCGAATATTTCAATAATTTCCCATTAGAATAATTCGTATTCGAATATTCGAATACTCGAATTTTCGAATACTCGAATTATTCGTATTCAATTCCCAGCCTTATTTTAAAATATAATACATTATTACATATTAAAAATATCCTACTTAAAACCTGTCAAGATCAGAATTTATAACTTCGTCATAGCAATAGAAAGCTTTTGCAGTCAAAAACATTTGGATCCTATGCTTAGAGACGGTAAATTTCTAATGTCTATAAATAGTCTGTTAAAGAATTTTATTGCCCAATAATTGGGTCTATTTTGACACCTTTTTAAGCGACAGTGTTTAACACATAGGTCATTTTGCACCCTAGCGTTACGACTGTGGACATCCTGATTTGTGTCATAGATACCCTCATTATCAAAACTAATACGAAAATTGTTTTAGTAGTGTTTGACTAATGCGTCGATGTAAAACATGAGATTTGTGTTTGTATATTATATATCCATAGATACGTGAGACATTATGTATCAAGGTTCATGAAGGGACGTAACTTTTGACCAATAGAATTAATGGCGGGAATACGTCTTCTGTATGCCTGATTTGAAATATCGTACATTGGTATGCTTTCATTTAGATCTTTAAAGTATATAAATTATGTTAATTTTATATACTTATGTTTAATATTTAATTTAACATGTTTTAATAATTGAAGGAATAATATAAATGATTCATAATGAAAATAATTGAGGAATGGAAATACTAATTAATGAATAAACTTGTACATTTATTTTCTTGGCGTTACATGTTTTGTGCATGTTCAAAATAAAAACTACTATTCTCATTAAATTTTACACTATCGATTATAAATTATCACCAAATTTAAACATTTTCTTTAACAAATCCTCACAGGTTTATAACATATAATGTTTTGGCATGGTTTTTAAAATATGTTTCTCTGTTAATTGATGATTACTTACTATCCACTTGATCTCTGGAAAGGTCAAAGCGATTTTAATGAAATTTTGCATATAGTTTTGAGCAAAGACGAAAATACAAAATTACGTTTATACAAGATGGTTTAAGAATGCCGACCAACCAGTTCAAAAATGTTATAATTTTTAATATTTCTGGCATGTTCCAATTCATTAATTATGATTTCCGACAAAACGGGGATTTTCACATGTTATAGCTAATATTATTTATTATTAACTGGATATTTCTACTCCTCAAAATAAATATACTTCATCTTAATGTGCATACCTTCTCAACATAAATGTAATTTAAACCAAATATTGTCCTTTATATAATAATCCAAACATCACTTAAAATGTCAAAAAATATGTAACCATAACAATATAATATAACACAGCTAATAATATCTCTAAGCAAAATATCAAAACAATAGCAAATAACCACACAAAACGATTATAAAATGAATGCCACAAACGTATGATTAACAACACAGCATACACTATGACGCGTTACATTCTCTTTCCGTCTCTCACCCACTCCTTTACGGACCTTGATTATATTATATTGATATTGTTTCTACTCACGTTGTATCTTTTAAACCCATTAATTGAAAAATTGAAATGAATTTTTTGTTCTGGCAATTGCTTTGACTATTTCTTTATTTTGTTTTTAAATAAGTTTAATGAGTTATTTTTTTGGTTATTTTTTTAACTGCCATCTTGTTATACATTGATCCAATTTTGTTTAATATTACTCTTGCTTTTATCTAAAATCAATTTTTAATTTGCCAGGGTTTCTAATAATCTACAGTAGTTAACATGTTCAAAGAGTTCTGTTAAATGCATAAAAGTGTAAAGTGTGGGTATTAGTTGGTAGGTAATTATATTTCTAACGCACTATTCTAAATTTTGGTAGAGCTTCAACAATTTTATTTAAAGAGTTGTGACACACTAAGACACCAGGTCAAAGTTAGAAATGAAATATTACAACATTGGAACTGGGTAGCGGAAATTAGCCTAAGTAACTAAATTAATAAATTTATGAAATATGCAGATCCAACTTCCTTCAAAGTTGAGATTGTTACAAATATTGAAAGTTCAATTCAATATCTTCCTGATTCCTCTAAAGAATTTGTCAGGGATGTTTGCAGAAATCAAATCTCGACAAATTGTCATAAGTAAATAGGAAAGTCAGAATCCACAAAGCATAGAAAAATTATCAGACGATTGCGTGGAAAAGATTATTTGATATAAATACTGATAAGGGCAATAATGTTGTTATTTCAGATTAAGAGGGCTAATCCGACTTGTGTTTGTAAGGTAATTTTTCAAAATTTATTTCGTCCATACGGTTTGGTCAAATTACACCAAATTTGGAAGACCGGTAGATGAAGGTGCACTAGAGAATACATGTATCTTATTTTAATTAATTTTCACTTCATGTAGGAAAAATATACACTGTAAATAATATAGGTAAAATTTGAATGTGACTAGCTCCATAATTATTGACATAAATCGGTAAAATTCATACAAGGCTTCTAGAATGAACCTTCATAATTATGTTCAGCAAGTTTCATATTTCTATTCCGTACCATTTCGTTAAAAATAATTTTCTAAATAAGTACCTTTGCCAGTAGAAATGGAGCAAGGAAGTGCTGCCTCTACTGGGAATCACACCGTAACTAAGCCGGCTATAAACTGCTTGAGTGAAGGTATAGTCAAGAGCAAAATTATTCAGCGGCGGATATATAAAAACAGCAAAAACCCTCCGTGAAATTTGTAATAGTGTTTTGATTTGATATATATATTTTAAGTATGTATTTACTTACTATTTTGTTTATATTTTGTAATTATAATAATAGAAAAAATAATAAATAATTATTTATGTACTTTTATATCATACAATTTTACATTAATAATAGGGAACTTGCCTATAATTTTAAAAATAAAAATAATACTAAAAAACATAGCGTAACGTTGTAATAAAACGTGTACTTCATAAAAAAAATAAGATTTCTAATTCCACGCGATCAGTATGAAGGATCTAAACAGCGATAAAATTAAAGTGGCCCGAAACGAGCTACTATTGACTGTGACGTCACACCATACAATATTCGGTAGTCGTCGCGCCGGGCAACACAATCAGATGTTTTCCAATTCCAATTTAAAATCTTTATTCACAATTAAGTAGATTATTTACAACTTGTATGGGGTACAGAGTAAAATTTATATTAATATATACATATATTATATACAGAAAAAAGAAAACTAAAAATCAATTCATTCATAAAATACTTAAAAATAATAATACAAACAAATTAACAAAGTATGACAATCTATATAAACATATGTACAATATGGTGTTATTAGACTTTGGTTGATTTGTTAGTGACTGTTCTGATATAAATATATAATTTATAGTACCGCTTATTGTAGTTGTACAGATATTTTAAAATGACCGAACAAGGTTTTCAAAGGGCCAATCTGATAATTTGCCTAAAGTGGATATGTTTATGGTGGCATCTTTTATACAAAATAGTGAAAGTTTTTCCCTTGGAGAGGTCCGCGGGGTCAAGGCAGAGAAGTATGTATTTTTTTTAGCTTTTAGTAATAATTTATAAACATAAAATAGTTATGACTTGATCACGGAATAAAATGAAATAACTACAAAATGCTTAGTCGCAACTAAGCTTTTTTAGCAGACTTAGTCTTATGTTTGAAAGAATTTAGGGTAATTCTTTACAACAGCCACTTCTATATTTTTCGTGTTTTTTTTGTACACACGTGTAAAGTGTCTATAGAAGACATTTGCTGCAAAGGAAATGTTGCGCAAATGTATAATTACCTATCGTAGGTATTTTCGTACAATGTTATGGGAAAGGGAAATAAGTGATTGTGTCGTGTTATCATTCACATAATAGATAAATGTAAGATTTGAATAGAATAAATTAAAGGGCAAGGGAAAGGTATTTGCAATATACTATATATACTAGAGGTAAACATTTTACTCTTCGCAGACAGTAGTGTTATTGAACTTTTATATAATTGTTGCACATTCTGTAGGATACTCTTCGCAGTTTTTTGAAAAGAATCTTGTGTTTGTCTTATAAACTTCATTCTTACAATACCTAATGTATTGACTACATATTTAATTTTCTTTCCCGATGGTGCCGACTGTATTGGCGAAATGCGTGGCAGTATATTTTATAGTATAAACTAAGATTCATTCTTACAATACCTAATATATTGATCACATATTTAATTTTCAACTTTTTTTCATCTCCCGATGATGCCGACTGCGTAGGCGAAATTTGTGGTAGTATATTTTACATCATTTTGGTGTCTATAGAAAATTACTTCAATTTTAGTAGCACATTGAAAATTGCAGCCCTCTGTAGATTCATATTTTTAAATAAAATGTCCTATAACTTTTTTATTTACTATTTGATTTTTTTCAAAAACAATGGATTTCTTCCTCTAGCTAACACTAACTTATAGCCCAAATTTCAATTCGATCGGTCTTTTCTTTCTTTAGTTATCGTGCTTACAAGAAACGTGACGGACGGACAGACGGACGGACAGATGAACAGACGGACATTTTGAAAGTTGTTCAGAATTCGATGACGAACGAAATGATTTTTTCTTTGCGAGCGATATTAACGATTTTAGAAATGTCCCGATCAAATGCAATATACTCTTCGTTATCGTATTTGCGAAGAGTATAATAATAAATAGCTGTTTACTTTAGCACCAGGAAATTACCTTTACTTAGTATCACTAAATTATATTCTATCTACTAATCTTATTTTCTAACATTTGTATACACATTCTTTCTTTAATCCTACCCTAATTAAAATTCAATAATTCGGAATTCGGAATATTTTATTGCCTGACTGCGAAAAACTAGTAGATAGACATATAGTATTTAATAATGTACTTACATTAAAATAATCACACACATGTAGAGACCTACATGTCTGTGAAATGTCTTTTTCATTTCTTCTACACGCTTTTTGCCATTTTGATCGACGAATCTTATCTTCTGGCAATATTATAAATACTTTATCTGGCACTTTCATTGTAGTATTCTTACACAACGGTACAATGCAATATTTAAAATAAGGAGTTTTTGTTTCCATTTTAAGTATACACTTAAAATTTATCTGAAATCAAGCGGTCGAGTGCTGGGATCTCCGTCGTCGTTTGTAAATTGTATGGTGTGATGTCACGACTACTCCCGCGCTTTTGAACCTGTTTGAAACGGTTCGCTAGCGCGCGAAACTTGCTCTGCTAGCCCTTGTAAACATTTTTTTATGTTCATGATAAAGGAAACAGAAAAATTCTCATAAAATTCCTTTATTAATGTGACCGGTTTCGTGAACAAATTAATTACTTCACATCATCAGACACAGGAATTTTTATAAATATAAAACCAGGGTAGTCAAATTAGAATTAAAATAGTTTTGCAACATGTCAAATTATAAGTAAATGTAAGATATAAATTTTGTTAGTATCTAATTAACCTTTTTAATAAAATTTCTAAAATTTAACGTGCTTCTTTTAAACACATACATATACTACAATAGTTAAAATATAATTATTTTATTATATTTTATATTTTAACTATTGTAGTATATGTATGTGTTTAAAAGAAGCACGTTAAATTTTAGAAATTTTATTAAAAAGGTTAATTAGATACTAACAAAATTTATATCTTACATTTACTTATAATTTGACATGTTGCAAAACTATTTTAATTCTAATTTGACTACCCTGGTTTTATATTTATAAAAATTCCTGTGTCTGATGATGTGAAGTAATTAATTTGTTCACGAAACCGGTCACATTAATAAAGGAATTTTATGAGAATTTTTCTGTTTCCTTTATCATGAATAATTACTCATATGGGATCAACCTATCTACGTTACAAAATATTTTTTTTATGTGTTTATATAAAATGAATAGATTATAGAATGTTTTATGAAAATTAAAGCATGAGAAGAGAAATATGTAAATTGATAAAAATGAAGAGTGGAATATGGTGAGGTACAACTAACACACAACATACAATTACTTATACAATATTACTTTACCCATCAAATAATTACGTAATAGTACCCATAATGGACTACCTAAATCATTTTCCAGTAGAAACTGCATACACTAAATATTAAACTGTATTATGGAGTATAATATTATATAATTAAAATAAAATAATTAGGACGGTTATTTCTATTCTTTAATAATTTACGTGTCAATAATTCCACTGTAACATTGGTCGAAACCCAAAAAGACAGCAGTTTTTATTTATTAATTAATAATAAATAAAAAGAAAGTAATTATTACTATATTTCAGTTTAAGTTTCGAGTTGTATAGTATCTGTTTCGTGGAGAGCTTGGTTCCCTACTATATTTATTAACCAGAGTGTACATATCGACCAGAACAATAGATTTTATTGCTTTACTCTATCCCGTCGTAATGTGTTGCTAGTTCACGTACTCTGGAACCAAAATTCTTTTCTGCACGACGTTCATTTATTTTATATACGTCTGTCACTTTCGGAACTTCCTAGAGAGAGACACAGTCAACGGAGGCTTTTTCTTAACTAGGCCCCTTAAGAGGACTATTATGAAAGTGTAGACAACCTGATTCGTAATGGTCCTTTTAAAAAACTTTCTATAAATCCTTTACCAAAAATGATTACTGAACTAAGAAATGAACTTAAATCCTGTAACAACCTTATTACTCCAACTTTGTACAGGCGATTACATGTATCTAACTCAAGTGTACCTATATTGTATTATCTAAGATACATAAACCAGAAAAATAGGTGAGTCTTATTGTTTCAGCATTTGGTTCGGCGATACCACCTATCAAAATGGTTAACAGAGGAGTTCGAAAGTTTACTCATTGAAGCCACCTTAGTTTCTCTGTGATTATTTCCAATGATTTCATTAATAAGATGAAAAATATCCACTTGCAAAGAAGGAGAAATTTTGATCTCCTTTAATATTTGCTCATTGCTTACAAGTGTTCCGATACTAGACACCTTGAACTACCTTGAGGATCTATTCGAATCAAACAATTTAAGTCAAGATATAATAAAAGAATATCTTCAACACACTAAACTTTGCATAAAACAAAATGCGTTCAATTCAATGATAATTTCTTTGAACAACAGGAAGAAACAGCAATGGATAACTAACTCTTTGTCGCCTTTCATTGCCAGACTCTTTATAAACAGATTCGAGATATTTTTGCACTATTTGATACAAAAGTTACTGGTATTGACTTTATTTCAAAATCATTTCAAGTGATTTCGCGTCAGTTAAAATCACATATGAAATTGAAAACTCTGGACAGCTACCATTTTTAGATTTATTAATAATTAATTAAAAATAGTGAAAATAAGTTATAATTTGACATATACATAGAAAAAGATACTTTAAGATATATCCCTAAGGACATTCACCGTTGTGCTTAACACAAAATGGCTTTTTTGCTTTTCTAGTTTGTCGCCTATTAATTCTCCCCATCAATAAGGAGAAGTTTGAAGAAGAAAAGGCATTGATTAAGGATATAGCTCTAACTAATGAATATTCTATAAATTTAATTGATAAAATATTTACGAAACTTAAATTTAAAGATACACTTCAAAATTCCTCGACCTTTGAAAATGAAAGAGAAACTCCGAAATTGTATAGATTCTATACGATCCTCGAATCACCTGTGGTATTGGTAAGATTTTTAGCGATGTAGGTATGATGATTGTTCAATCATCGGGAACTAAAATACAACTTTTAGGCGATCCAAAAGACAAAATTGAAACAAACGAAAAGTCGGGGATTTACGAAATTAGCTGCAAAGACTGTAATCGAAAGTATGTTGGACAAACTATATGATCAATTTAAACTAGATTCAAGGAACATATGGCCCATGTCAAACATGGTAGGACAGAAGAGTTACCGAACAATCATAAAATAGATAGTAGCAATTATATTATATTATATGTTAATTATATGACTGATGGTCTAGAGGCAACGCAGTTGTTGTTTTTACTTCTAATACTACTAGTATAAATACTATTATTTAATCCAATGTCTTCTTGCGTACAATCAAAATGTGTTTCTGAAGTGTTGTGTTTAATTTATTGTCTACCCAAAACTTTTACACTAGCGCAATCAGATAAGAATGATGGTGCAAGATATATGAAACTATTGGTAGTTCATTGTTATATTAGGTTTGAAAAAATGCCTACGTAAAACCCAAAAAAATTCGTTTATTATTTCTCCTAAAATCATTAAACTCTCAACCATAACATTAAATTTGTGATAAGAGTTCACAATTTTCATGGTTTATTTTTAGCACATTTAAGAGTTTATTATTTTGAAAATCAGAAATTTTACTGAATTGTTATTGTCATAAATCACTTTAAAATTTCGAAATGACGTCCTTAATGGAAGTTAGTGGTTGTATATCCAAAATTATGATGGTTGGATTTTTAAACATTTTCAAAATTAAATCTACCCCTATATACAGTTTTAGCTCATTTTATTTCAGTGTTCATGTAAAAAGTAACAGCGCAGTTCCTGGATATTTTTCTTTTAATTTACTAATTGATTATTTCGAAAAAATGTATTTCATTTTATACAATTTTTGTTATTAGATATTTTTGAATTTCTAATATAAAAAACAATGCATATATTTTTTTCTGTTGTGTGCCATACAAAGTATTTACTTTCATTGATAGCAAAAGAATTATACATCAAGTGACCTTCTGGTTTAGTAGTATGGCATTTCTGCTTTTAATAGCTGTACGAAGTGCTCTATCCTCTATTTTAGTATTATAGACCGACCTATAGGTATATATTTTGTTTCAACATTTTTTATGGAGGCACATAAAGCAGAGAGACTTACAATTACAAACAATTCTATTTTGTCTTCTATAAAAAGGGTCTCGAGGCATAAAATACAATATATTATAGTATAATACGTTGTGAGTTTATTTTGTTTTCTGTATTTTACAACCACTGCTTGAAATACACCCTTGTTCTGCCAGAGGTGGCTTTAAAGTTTTGACTGTGGTGCACATTTAATAGATTCTATAAATAAAATCAAACGTTATAAAATATAATATATATGTATATTTGTATACATATATATATATATATATATATATATATATATATATATATATATATATATATATATATATATATATATATATATATATATATATATATATATATATATATATATATATATATATATATATATATATATGTATACATATATACATATACAGGGTGTCCCAACCAAAAGTAGGCACTGTGAATAACTTTGGAAATAAAATTTTTTTGAAAAATTGGTGAAACACGTCGACCTTTTTTCCAAGAGGGACATATTTTAATGTAATACTTGTATACCTATCATCATCCCTCTACCCTACACGTCCACCGCTTCAAAAAATTCAAATGGCAAAGGGGGTGTAGTGATACATCTTTTGAATGGTCTTTCAATTCTCTACATAACTGTGTATTTTCTTAAACTTTTATCGATTCGTTTCTGAGAAATAATTGTTTCATTATTTTAGGTTCGGGAAATAAAAATAAAAGAAGCAGTTTAAATTATCATATGTATTGTTCAAAATGACCCCCACCGACTTCCATATAGTAGTATAATCTGTCTTGAAATTCAGTACGAACATTTCTGAACACATCTGGAGTCAATAAACGGCATTCTTGAACAATTCCTTCACGTAACTCTTCCAGATATGCGGGTTTTGTTGCAAATATCTTCGATTTCAAATGTCCCCACAGAAATAAATCCAAGGGAGTTAAATCGGGTGACCTAGCGGGCCACTCCACAGGACCACTTCTTGTAATCCATCGCTCAGGAAATCGATTATCCAAAAATTGACGGACTGCTATAGCAAAATGTGGGGGTGCCCCATCCTGTTGAAAAAACAGTTCGCCCTCTAAAAGATTATCGTCTTCTTCGAGGATTTGGGTAATCATTGGGTCGATGTTATTTTCTAACAGATCGAGGTACTTTTCACCATTTAAATTGTCAGGAATAAAAAACGGCCCGACAATGTGATCCCCTAAGATGCCAGTCCAAACATTTAACTTCTGAGGCTTTTGGGTATGAGTTTCCACGAACAAATGTGGATTGGTTTCATTCCAATACCTATAATTGTGCCTGGTTACCTCCCCATTTAATTGAAATATCGATCATCAGAAAAACATGTATTGTACAGTAGATTGGCATTACCGTTTAATTGTTCACTAAAAATCTTACAGAATTCAAGCCGACGATCGGGATCATCTTCGTTTATTTCGTGTACCAATTTAAATTTATATGGATGAAATTTGTGGGCCTTTACAATTCGATGAACACTGCTTCGTGATACACCGGAAGACTCAGCTACTTTCCTGATGGATTGAGTATTATCCATCTGCAAATGACCCAGAACTGCCACTTCGACTGCTTCATTCCTAATAGGTCGCTGAGGTTCATGCTTTTTGTTTCCTATAGAACCTGTTTCCATAAGTTTTGTCAATAATTGTAAAACCTACTGAGAACCAACCCTTCTGTCTGGGTGATTTCTATTGAATAAGCGCTCAGTAGCTCTAGCACAATTATGGTTTTTAAAATAAATGCTGACAATTTCTATTCTCTCCTGAAGGGTATAAACCATTTTGAGAACTCACTCTGGTAAAATATATCTCGATTTAAAATTGGTTGTGAACAAATTAATGTTCAAGGACTATCAAATACTTGTGAGTCTTTTATTATTCTAAAACTAAACAAACGGACAAGGAAAGTGTTTTTTGTCGAAAAAACTCGTGTTGATTTGAGAGCACTAATAAATGTAGTTTTTTTTATAAATTCCAATACCCAGTGTCGTGTATTTTAGATTTTTTAAACGATTTCGATTGTGTGTAATCATCAAAAATAAAATTATTTTCCTTAAGAACGAATCGATAACAGTTAAAAAAAATACACAGTTATGTAGGGAATTGACTTTCAAAAGATGTATCACTCGACCCCCCTTGCCATTTGAATTTTTTTGAGGGGGTGGTCGTGTAGGGTAGAGGGATGATGATATGTATACAAGTATTACATTAAAATATGTCAACCTTGGAAACAAGGTCGACGTGTTTCACCAATTCTTCAAAAAATTTTTATCTCCAAAGTAATTCACGGTGCCTAGTTTTGGTTGGGACACCCTGTATATTTTAAGGATAATAATTTAAGTTTCCAAAAGAGAGGAGACGGCGGGAATATTTTATTTAGATTACGTCAATCGCTGTATAATTACGTAAAGTCTAAACTTGGAACATAATGAATGATTAGCAGGGGCCCAATAGTTATAGTGTTTAAATTACATTTGTAAGCAGTAATTGGCATAAATAGTATTCGGATTATTTTGATGTATATAAATTAATAATAATAATAACGGTGCTTTTTCTATTTTTGCTTTGAACCATAATCAAATATTTCGATTATTTGATTTTGGTTCTTTTTTGTACTTAAATAAGGGTAAATAATCATAATACTGTTAATAAAAGAAATCAATAAATATATGCATGATATTTTCACGTCTTAAGCAAGTTTTTTTTGCGACACATTTGTGTAATGTATTTTAATTTTATATTGCAAAGCATCATGAATGATAAATAATTGTAATAAACAGAAGCGAAGAGTTGAAATAAATAATGAGCTAAATGCCTAAATCAAAATTTGCATTTTTCTCTTAAATATGACATCGATAGTCCAGAGCTGGGACGGAGGTATCGGTTTCCAATGATGGCTTTTATGTAGAACCATAACAGTTTTATCGGAAAACATATGACAAAAACAAAAAAAGTTATATTTTTACACTAGCCAAATTTAGAGGTGGTGTCACACTATGTTTTATCTTAAACTCGTGAAGGACTGGAGATATCTAAATTCTATAAAGGCATTTGAATATATTGGTGGATGTATTACTAACCCACATGTATTTTTTCAGAGACATTTATGTTTTGTGTTGAAAAGTCTACGGCCTTGCAATTTAAAAGGTCATCTGCCACCCCGCAGACCGATACACCGAGAAATTCAAAAACAAATGAACAGTTTTGAAAAAATCATTAACAGTCGAATAGCTGTTAAATGTGTAAAGCATAAACTGACGAAACCAAAGAGTCTTTATAACTCGTGAAGGGAGATCGAATAGATGTTAAATTTGTGAGGTATAAACTTATAGAAAACCAAAAATACTTTATAACTCATTAAGGGGTGAAGATATCGAAAAAATAAATGAAGTAACACCCCCTTAAACACACAAATGACTTTGGCTAGCTACTATTTGGTGCAAAAACTTAGTCCCTTTGGTCGAAAAACAAAATAGTTTTGAAACATTTTTTTAAAAATTCGAATGGCTGTTAAAAATTTGAGGTATAAAATGACAAAACCACAAAGACTTTATAACTCGTGAAGGGATGTATATATCGAAAAAAATAAATGAAACCGCACCCTCAAACCGCATGTCGACTTTGACAACCTACTATCCTATGGAAAAGTCTCAGTCTCTTTGGATGAAAAATATATATATATTTTTAAATTCTTCAAAGATTGAATAGATTTTTGTTGGTTGGCCACAGGTGCTTTAATTGTCAATTACGCCTCTGCTGTAAGGACATTGGATTGGTTCCATGTTAAGGACTACTAAGCGATAGGGTTTTCGACCCCTTACCTAATGTCCCTCTGGTTCCTAAATTTTTGTTTCTGTATAGAATATCTCCAGTTCTCTTCAAGTAAGTGTTTATAATATATTGACTTTATTTACTTTGGGCATTACGGAATTAGCTAAAAAAAATACAAGGATGGAATATATTGTGTCATACATTCATGAACATATTTACATGGTAACATGATCTGCAGTCAATTTTGGTTTTGACGTCATCAGTAACTAAATTCCGAACTCTACTGATGATAACCCATATTATGGGCTATGTGCCAATGTGCGGATAAATAGTTAAAAATCCACCACCAGGGGCCTTATTCTTCAGTTATCTACTGAGAGAAGTGATGTGTTTTGTCTCTGTCTAATTTATTATCTACTCATATTTCCATCTCTCTTATTCTCCTAATAATTCTATTCCCTCAATTCAAGGATCGAGGGTTACATAGGGCACGTACTATCTGCACTATTCGAAACTGTAAATAATTTGCTATGTGCCATCATGATCACCTGGTGCTCTAACCTAGTTTTAGCATCTTATGCTTGTTGTTAAAAATGCATTAAACAGGAAAATAACTGAAAATGGAAGCGACTGGGAGACAAAATAAAAAACAGAAAGAAGGAGAACTCAGCTCATTCAGAAAGAAAGATCAATGAATCTGACACACTTAAATTGCGAAAGTATTTAAGAGCGATAAGAAGATAAAACTGAGGTCTATGAGTCCCTATCTCAAAAAAGAAAACAATGGTTTTTTTGAAAACTGTTAACCTAATATAGGATCCAGGTTGTATTAACTAAATAAAAAAAGTCGTTAATTTCTTCATTGATATTAAAACCATCTATTATTGTATTGAACTTTTATAACCACTAACACTTACTTCAGTCTTCAGTCATAAAATAATATTTTTGTAACTAATAATTTATTAAATCGATACCTAATATTTCAATTTGAAATCTTTAATCAGTAAGTGAATATATTTTACCAATGATTATAATTTTAGCTTAACAATATTTGGAAAATCCAGGTGTCATAAAAAACTTCATTCTCTTGACTTTATCTTTGGTACTTAGCCTGTTATTTATTTAGTTTTAAATTAAAAAAAAATCATTATTCATAACACTGGCATATCTAATTCGAGTTATTGCATGTAATAATGTTGCCAATAAATCTACAACATTCAGTACTTTCATGGGTATTTTAATATTTTTCTATACACAGTGATTCGCGAGCAATGTGCCATAACCTAATGACAGATAAAGCACTTCAAGGCAAGTCTGGATCTACAAGGAAATCATTGGTTAAGAAGGTACAGGGTGTTTTATGCATTTGATCTGAAAAATCAAAGAGCTATTCTCTGCAACGGATTGGATGTGATCGAATGAAATTTACCAGTAACATTCCTCACCTGAACCTTATCAGAATAGCCTACTTGATTTTGAAAAATCCAGGGCCGGACTCGGTAAAAATCTGCCGTCCTCGTACATTTTTCTATAGCATTTCTTGAATATTATTAGCGGATTCAGAAAGTTCCGAAAAAGTTTTATCAGAATAGCGAATGGATTTTGAGGGCACCTAAACCGTTTTGGCAAATCAATTTAGCACATCACAACTAACTCTTTGACCGGGTATTAATTATAGAACAGCTTGATAGAGTCCATTCAAATGCTTCAGATCCATATCCCTTCTGAGATATAGCAAAATACATAGCAAAAAACCTTTCTACCTAATCGATAGGAAGAAGCAAAAACAATACTATAAGAAAGATACATACACAGTAACCTATGTATTTGTCAGTACCTTGACATTATTATTTTCTCTATTTGGTGTTCTAATAATTATTCCGCGATTTCTTCGTGTTTCAAAGATGCCTATCAGTTTACTAATGCTAAATTCGCTCATTTTGTTTATGTGTATGAGTTTTGCGATGACAATGCTGCCGTTAGAGAATATCAGCGAGGATTTCCTGGTCGATGAGAACCATCGTGCCACACTTTCACCAAAGTTTTCCAGGTCTCTTGGGAACATGGACAATTTCCTGGAACTCACGGAAATGTAGAATGAGCAGTTAGACCGGCCGAAGAAAAGATTGTGGAGATTGCAATTGTAAAATCCTTCGACAAGCACTAGAAGAATAGCACATGCGCTAGATGTTCCGGAAACTCATGTATGGAGGGTATTAAAAGCGGTTGCATCCTTACCACATCCAAAATGTCCAGCGTCTTGAACCAGGTGATGAAGTCGCACGTCTTACATTCTACTGTTGGATAATACATCATCCAAGAACATTGGCCAGAATTATTTTCACGGACTTGACCCAATTCACTCGCGACGGAGTGTGGAAATCTAGGAATTCACACCTTGGATTCACAACAATCTTCACGCCGTTGTCCAAAAAGACTCCCAGTACAAATTCTCCCTTAATGTATGGTGTGAAGTAGTAACGATACTGAATTTTTTTTAAAGCCGATTGATTGGAGAAATCTACTTAGGTTTCCCCCAGACTATTTTGCCCCATGTCTGGGAGTATCTCAACAGTGAGTTTCCTAACCGCTAGATCGGTTGCGAAGGTCCTCAAGCTTGGCCAGCTAGGTCTCCTGACCTAATTGTTCTCGATTACTATGTTTGGGCCATATGAAACAATCGGTGTACAGCACGGAAGTCAACACTAGAGAGGAACCACGGCAGCGGATAGTGGCAGGTTCGGATGACATGAAGAACCACGACATACCATTTGCCACACAACATTTACTGGTGCGGTGCAGGAAATGCATCGAAGTTGGGACATTTTGAGAACCTGATCTAGTTTGAATTAAAGCATTCCTTAGTAAGTAGTAAGTAAGTAAGTAATTTATTTCCTCAAAAACATACATAGATGTGTAAGGAAAGTACATGAATTAATTGAAATAAAATATTTGAAAATATTAAGAAACACAAAAAGCAGAATAAGATACATGCAATAATTATACAATAAAATAGAACAATTAATTAATTTCAAATAATATACAATCATAAAATACAGAATTAGATAAGTATAGGCAGTTCTTTTTAATTATTAGCAAATTTAAAAACAAAAAGTGAAATATTTCTCTAAGGTATAAAAAACTTCATTTAACACGAGGTGTCTCAACTTACGCTTAAATTGATAGACTAGTGATGTTTTTAACATCAGATGGTAGGTGATTAAATATTTTAATGCCGTTGTAGAATGTGCTTTTTCTTGTTACATTATATTTATATTGTGGTAAGAAGTATAGATTATTTTGTCGTGTCATAATTGTAGATATCCGAATGTTTAATTAAACTAGTTTTACTTTGAAATAGAATTATAGATACTCTGAATATATATAGATTAACCAATGTCATTGTTTGGAATTCATGTTTTTATTTACATATTGTAATATTTAATATTTTAAGTTACTTGTCCCTATGTGTAATGGGCTTTTCATTAACCTTGAGTAAACGCGCTACATAAGCGCAATAGGCAGTAGTTGTGGTTCACTGTTCATAAGAGTAGGAGTTAGTCTCTAGAGGGAATTGTTTTATCCCGTTTTTATTCGTTTTTATTCATTACTCATTTAACTATTTGTAACCAGAAACCAAGAATCGCAATATATCTACTCGTACCAAAATACGGTGTTCCTTAATTTAATACAACCAATAATACTACACAAGAATCATTAATACATATTTGACCAAGTGGATACCGATCCATTCAAAGCAAAAACGCGGACAACGTCCCAACAGTCATTATTGGTAATATTTTAAAATGTTCTCTACATGAATATCTAGGTCTTAAACGGCATATTGATCTGATAGCCTTTTTTGTATCCTAAATGTAGCGGCTACACCGGTAGAATCTCCCCAAAACTCGATTCCATATTGCACAATGCTTTAGAAATAAGCGTAATAGACAATTACCGATGTTTGTAAACCGACATTTTTCTTTATAATAAATATTGCATATACAGCACTAGATAGTCTATTGTTGAGTTCCACCAGGTGCTATTTAAGACTCTCATCCAGATACACCCCTAAGAATTTGACATCTTCCACGGATGAGATAGTGCCATTATTAAGGTGTATATCTTGTTGAATATAATTGTAACCGAGATGAAATGTGATGCTATGGGTTTTTGACAGGTATACAGTATTAACTTATTTGCAGAGAACCAGTCGTTTAATTTATTTAATATTTCGGTGCATTCCGGTGACGGGTTTTTGAATAAAAGACTGGTGTCATCAGCAAATAAGGAAAATTGAACCATTACAAAGTTGTCAACAAGGTCATTAATATAATTTAATAAGAGCACAGGGCCAAAAATTGAGCCCTGTGAAACCCCACATTTCATCATTTTCTGACCAGTTCTTACTGGCACTAACTCATTATCGACAATATCTTTTAACTCCACATACATTTTTCGATTATGTAGATAAGACTGAAACCAACCATAAGATACACCCCTAAAACCATAAAAATATAATTTTTATAGCAAATATTGATGATCTACAATGTCGACTGCTTTGGTAAGGTCACGGAATACACAAAGTGAATGACATTTTGATTCTAGATAGTTGTTTATATTGTTAATTAAAGAATATATTGCATCAGTTGTGTTGCGACCTTCCCGAAATCCGAACTTATCTAATTTTATGAAGTTAAGTTATGATGTTATAATGTTATTCTTATTAAGATGTTAAGTTTGTGAAGAATTACCAACTGTTTATTAAAAGGGTTATTACGTTTATGTGTGCATGCTTTTTCTATGTAGGTTATACCTATAATCTATTCAGATTTTTTCATTTTGTATACCTCTAAAATTTCACAAGTACGACCTTGTCTTTTTCTTGCTAGGTATGCCTTTTGCTATGTCTCAGAAGGGATATGAATCTGAAAAATTCGAATTGACTCTATCAAACTGTTCCATTATTAATGTCCGGTCAAAGTTTTAATTGTGATGCGCTAAATTGTTTTGTGATTTTTTTTACTGAAATGGTTTAGGTGTGCCGTCAAAATTGATACGCTATTCAATTAGCATTTTTTTTAGAGTCCGGCCCTGGATTTTTAAAACCAAGTAGGGCCATTCTGACAAGACTCAGGTGAGAAATGTTACTGATAAAATTCATTCGGTTACATTCAATCTGTTGCAGAGAATAGTTCTTTGAATTGTCAGACCAAATGCATAGAACACCCTGTATCTTCTTAACCAGTGGTCAAAAACCGTTTTCCTTGTAGATCTAGACTTGCCTTGAAGTGCTCTATATGCCATTAGTATATGGAACATTACTCGCGAATCACCCTGTATAATTAATTAACAAAAGTAACTTGACATAATTGCATAAAAATAGTAATGTTTAACAGTCGCTTTTAAGTAGTTAGAAATTATCTGATTCAAAACAAACATTATCAAATTTAACCATAATTTTACAAAGCACTATATATTTTAACTTTTGTGTATAATATTTAACAATTTTGTTTTACATAAGTTAAACTGGCGAACCCCTAGACCTATGACAGATATTTGATTTTGCAAAGATTTTATTTGTACAGAATATCTAGACACTGTTTTTTTTTTTATTTAAAATAAAGCTGAGATCATAATAAAACCTATTTCGGCTTGCGATAATCGAGCACATCCTGTGTATTTTACAACATAAACCATATTTTTTGCGCTATTTTATACAGCAATATGAGCTACTGAACATATTTATTAAAAGTGATAAATTTTATTTCAATAGCACGTGATATTTTATTTCATTTTTGTAATAATACATTTTCTTCAAAATAGGAAAAGTCTTGATTTTCCCTGTACAATTTTAGAAAGGCTTCGTGTTGGAGCGGTAAATGTACTCGTCTCTCACTCTGGAGTCCCGGGTTCGAGCCTTGGTCGAGAAGCTGGTATTTTTCTAAAGCATAATCGTAACATACTCGGATATAGGATATTGTCTGTTCTTCGTTGCACAAGGTACCTCGAGGTACTTTTAGAAATAGAGGGGGTTGTATTACCACACCTGTAGTGTTTTTTTTATTAACCTTTTGACTTACATTCAATAATTTTATCATTGTTATAAGAAGGATGTCAAATATTCATAGTGTGTTTTAAAATTTTTAATACAACCCTGACTTTTATGTGGATAGCCTGAACACGCCCTTTAACAATAAGTTCACGACTAACAACCCTGATGGTCATAAAGTAGCACCCCATTACTATAGTTTTATTTTCCCTTGCCATAAAATAATAAATACTAAAGGGTGTGATCAAACACAAAGCAAGTATTTTAGTAATGTTTATAAAATAAGGGTTTTGTTACTACTCCCTAATATTTTAATTACTTAAAAAACTGGAATACTGAAAATATTAAGTGGTAGCTTGTTTTATAATAAAACGTCGCTCAAAAAAGACATGTTTTTATATTATTTCCAGCATCTAAACAACACACACAACAGAATATTCAAATACAGTATTTTCATGAATACATGAAAAAATATAAATACATGAAAATATGTGGTTTCAAACGGCCACACGATTTTTGTTTTAAACATATATTCATGTATTTAATATGATGCACAGTCAGTCGGTTGATTATAAATCAATTCAGAGTATGTACACAAAACTATAAATAATATTGCAATCGATCGTTGTATCGAAATCGCGTATATGGGGCATGCAAAAAATATGTGCATGAGCGATTCCGACCTGTCGGCAGGTTTTGCAGTTCAGGAACCTCTGCACCCCATACGCGGCTATCTTAGACTAAGATGTTGATTACAACAATCTGACAGATCACAGTAAATCCCTCAATCTAACTTAAGCCCGGCTCACCTTAAAAAAACTAATTTCAGCGTTATTCATAAACCCAATGTTTCCATTTGTTTATAAAAGACACAGTAATAGTATATATCGACGTGTTGTTTAAACAGATTTCCCTAGTCGGCAGCTTAAATTCGCTTTCAGGCGATTTGGCTGAAGCTCAGTGACTGCCTCTATAAGCTTGTTCCAACAGCAATCTCGAGCCAGATTGAAACCGTCAGAAATATTTACCCAGCTGCCTCTTATACGCTAAGCTCACTATATTTATATTAATACTTAACTGGGCGAATATTTCTGACGGTTTCAAACTAGTCCAAGATGCTGTTGGAACAAACCTTACATCAACACCTTGCCAGCCTCGCTTAGTATTGGACATGAGAGTGAGTTCTACTGTGACTCTTTTTCCTGCCTTAAACAGTTCTGCGTCCACTCCTATAACTATGTCTTTCAAACCGTAAAAAGAATCCAAGCTTCTAAGGAGGAAACATGCCATACTTAGTACTACTCTGCAATCCACACATTCCAGACTCAAGAATCCTCGTTGGGACAATCTAGAATAATTCGATGAATATTCATCATCTTCTCTGGTATCTGTGTTTAATTGGAGTAGCACATCCACTGTCCAGTTTACTGCTGCAAAGGAATAAAGCAGAACTGGAACAGGAAGCATGTTAGTCGCAGACACCTTGCTTTTCCCCGAAAATTCAGAAAACTAAATGTTTAGGAGTAGGTGTCTGTACTTGATGAGCTTTTTTTTCAAAACTGCCTGTCAAAAAAATTCGAATTGAGTCAAACACAATTTTTCATTGACAACATATATTTTAATATATCCGTTTACTAATTTTTTATGAATGTTTGTTTAAAAAACATTAAAAAGCACTTCATATAAAAAAAGAAAAAACATAATACGTATTTTCTGGTAAGAATATATTTAACGAATGTTTTGAGAAACACCTGTCCATGGACCACATTTTTAAAAAAATATGTAGGTATTAATGAATGACTAAAAACAATATTCCTAAATGAATGGCTCATTTTCTTCGTTTGCTGGCTCCAATGTTTCTTCTGGAGTATTACGGCCAACGTTCTTCAATGCTCCATCATAAAAACGCTTAGCTTCTTCGAATGAAGTGAGATGAAGAATATTTCTCTTTTTCAGAATGTTGATCTTATATAGAGACGCTATTTTAATGGCTGTGTCTAAAACACTCAGAATATTGAGTTTATTGCTCTTCAAAACCCAATCGCTCTCTGGTTTATCTCGTGCTAACCGAAACAGTTTTTGATTTTTTTTGGTATATGAATACACGTTGTTCCCTTTTCTTAAAGGAAGACTCATTAAAATTTATTTATGAGGTGTCGACAATATTCTTGTAGTCTTTTACTTCTCACTTTTCACCATAACGTAAAATATTAGATGTTTTTTAAAAATAACTCAATATTCTTGTGGAGACACAATTTTCTCTATTTTCCTGATTATTTTTTCCGTACGCCCAAACACCTGATCGGGAGGAATGAAACTATGTCCTCTTATAGGAAAAATGTGATGTATCTCTTCAAATACCGTACTTTTTGAATAAAACATAACAATGCGAATATTACTGTTGAGTTTTTGTTTTGTCTCGGACATGAATCTGAAAATAATTTTAACGTGTGAAATTTTGAACTCTCGAAATTAGAATTATTATATATCTGTTCCAAAATGTTTAGTAAGTTCAATAATGCAAACACAACTATATTCGACCCGTTTCCTGACTGATTTTCTGTCCAAACATATGAAAAGGTATTATCTTTATTTTGATGAGATTATATAGCCAGAGTTATCTCAAATAGTATACATCACTGATGCTGAGTTTAGGAAAGGGTTGGTTTTGTTGTAAATATGTCAAAACATACTATAATTATGCTTCCTTCTTCTTTCAAAAGTAGATAGAATTTTTTAGCACATAAATTATGTAACCGTACCTCAGTCATAATTTGCACTATTTTCTGATTGTTTTCAGCATTTCGTATTTCACAGATTTTTAACTTGCAAAATGAGCAAACTTCAGTACAACCTAAGTTGAATTTTGTTGAAACATTTTTGTAATATTTGCCATAAGAAACTATTGGCGCAATCATAGCTTTCCGATTATCACACCACATTCTATAGAGCTTTCGTACAGATAATTCTGAAGATAAATAACCTCTGATACTTTTATTTCGTCCATAATGACCACTGCGACACTTTAATTGTTGATATATTCCATAATAAATTGCGTTGTATCTATATCTCCCTTTTTAATTTTGGCACTACCCCTTCTTTCAGGTCTTGCAGTTCCCTCTTTTAAAAAATTAGATTTGAAACGAAATTTAGATACCTGAGTTACACTATGAAATGTTCTGCACATACATGAACATGAACAATGATGGTATAAATGCTGCAACCAACTACCAACAAACAACCACTGTCACTTTTTTTCAGCTATCGCTAATGGCCACTCTGATACGCTCGGTTGGCTTACGGAGCATATAAATTAATAACAAACCTAATTGTTTCAAGTAAACGTTAAATGTACAATTATGATTGTTTGATATTTGAATACCACCTGCAGTGTTGAGATTTGCATTTTCACTGCCTATATGAACATCTATAGCACTCACTGATGATGATGTTGACGCAACGTTCGATCCATCAACATTAACTGGAGCACTAGTTCCTCCTTTATTAACGACTACAACAATGAGCATCAAAACTTCGATTTTGTTCACTGTAGACTTCTGGATGTAACTAGACGCAACCGAGGAGGATTTCCATCTTACTTGACATTTAAGCTCATCCACAATCATGCTTCCATTAACCACAATTTTTGCAGAAGTTTACCTTAAAACGTGGTCTGTGTATTTACATGCATTAATTGAATCAAAAAATATGCTACAAGAGAAGAGCATCTGCCAAAAATATTAATGCCAACGACTTGTTATGTATTTCAGAAACACGCTTTCCTCTAATGACATTCTTCGGACGTAACAGATGTTACTTGTTAAATTTCTGAACATATTCAAAATTTGGATCGTCTATAACTGCAAATTTTCGACTCGTTAGTTTCCGATGGACGAATGCTAATAATCAGGACATACCTAAACTTCTCTTGTGATGTCGCTCATGCGCAAACTGAACATTTTGCAGCTTCTGCATGAACGAAACACACCACAAGTAGCGACAACTTTCAAAAATAAAGAAGTATTATCTGGAGCGTGAATGAAAAACTTACGTAATTCTTCTTCTGTAAAAACTAAGGGCTATTTAGGTTCAAAACCATTGTTCATTTCTTTCAAGAATGTATGCAATTTATGCTAGGATGTTAAATCTATTCCACTTTTTATTCTCAGCAATGCTTGTAGTTTCGAGTGGATACACCAAAGTGTGGGAAATTTATATATCTTGGACATTTCCATCATATTGCTAACATTACTGATTCATTAACACTCTGGATCTTTTCCTTCTCCACCCACAACACCAATTTTTATAATAAGAATCCCTGGATTTTGTAGGAATTAATTAGTTTTAATTCAGCCTCCACGGCTAAATTCTCGATTTCATGTGAAACTGTTTCTTTGTTTTCAACAATTTTTAATTATGAAAATTATTGATTAAATAAAGGGTCACACAACAATTGATATCAACAATACGTGAGAACGTCAGGTCGTCTACTTCATAAAATGTATTAAAATTTAAGAAAAATGATTTTGATTTAATTTTCAGCTTTATTTCTCAAGTCATAATGTAGGTATATACTGCGTATGATGCACGTGAATAAGTGACCTTTAAAGCACTTGCAACGTTAAACTCGTTGCGCGTGCTTTAAAGGCTTACCTATACACTTGTATCATAATATACTATTTTGGTAAAACATCACAAAATGATAATATACAGGGTGAGTCTTAAGTGTGTAGTTATATTTAAACCACCGATTCTTGACATCTGTAGAAACCCACTGAAACATTTTTTTCTTAATTCCCACGTGTAACTGAGTTATCGACTTTCAAAAAAAATACGATGAAACTGTTTTGGAACTGCTGGCCATTGAAAACATTCTATATTTTAGCTAAAATGATGTAATAGACTGAAGCAACGTTGCCGCATTTCTTAAGCAATTCTCTCACCTAGGCCCGATTTTGCAATCGTGAGTTAACATAAGTTGGAGGTTACCTAGCATTATATTTTTACAAAAATCAATGAGATTCTAATACAAACCACTTCAACTAAAAGTTGCTTTAGCATAAAATATTTGTTGCTATAACCACTTCCAAAACAAATATAAAATTGAAAAAAATTCGAATTCTAAAAGTGTGAGTTTAGCTAACCCACGATTGAAAAACCGAGCCCTAGCAGTAGGTTCATTCCCGAATTTATAATAACTTTGGATGAAATAATTACCTACTTAAACGATTAATTGCTCCATTTGAAATAATTTTTAAAACATTTTGAAATACCTTTCAATGTGAGAAATGTACAATTTTGACTTTTTCTTGCACCAATCAACGTTTCTTTTTAAGTGTTTCATATGAAATGTACAACTAAAACCAAATTTTTCGATGAACAGTAAACTTTTTAGGGAATCTCGAGAGACTCTCATTTTTTCAAAGTTTATAAAAGGATTATTATTTTTAAGAAGTAGATACTTACCCTCTGCTATTACAATAATTTGAAATGTGTAGGGGTTCAGGGAATAAATCAACTCTCTACTATTTTAATTGGCCTCTAATAGTAAAACCCTGAAGGTGCAACACAATAACAATCAGGTGATGGAAAATAGTTTGCAGTATTTTCACACACTTCTGTCACTTTTTTCACTGGACATACCTGTTTGCATTTTTTTCCTCCATAATACTTTGGACGGTTAGGAGGATAGTATACGTCATTTTTTATAAAAAAATCAATTTCCTTGAGAAAACTGCACTTTATTCGGGATAGGCCATTACATGATAAAAATTCAACCACGCCATAATGTGAACTGCGATATTAGCGTGGTGTATGTAAACTATGATATTCACACATCTAACCACGCACCTAATCAATGTTGCCAGACATACCACTTTTACGGCATTATTTTCCCTTGTGTAACTGCACTTTCTTTAAGCAATAAAACTATTATTTAAAAACTTCTACCATTTTACACCAATATTAGCAAAAGTTAATAAAAAGAAGTCAAATTTAGGTCGTCAGCCCCGACCTTGGTCAGTTCCTCCATTAAAAGAGAGTAAACTGAATTAAATTTTATACCGTGTACGTAGATCTTTATAAATCGGAACCTCGCGTAAACAGCACTAGTTGTGCAAGCCCAAATAAATAATAGTCTTTTGCTGTTTTCTGTTGCTTCTATTGCGATGATAAAACCTGTTTTTTCAATGCTCAGTTAGCTAAATTAACCGCTAGTTAGGTCAATAGAAATTTTTTGAAAAGCACCATGATTTATTTATAATGAAATTTATAACATATGTGAAAATCTCACACATCTGGCAACACTACACCCCATGTAAAAAGAGTGTTATTGATAGTTCGCAGGTGTTCGCGTACCTGTCTGCATGTGTTTAATACCGTTTTTTATAGTTTTTTGTGATTAAATTTGTGATTCGTTTTGAGTTACTGTGTTATCGAAATTTATTATTTATAATTTGTTCCTTTAGTAGTTCATTTTGTGACAGTAATGGTTAACAATAGCTAATAATTTTATTATTCTAATGCTAGATATGTTAAAGGCATATATTCAAGTAGATGAAAATGCTAGACCAACAAAACGGCTATGGAATGCTATCCAAACGTCAAGCCTATATGATATGTTCATGTAGTAACTGTTGTATTAGGTAAGTAAACAAATCTGCTTTTTCGTTCTTTTAAAGTAAATTCGTCTTTTTAAAATGATTTTTTTTCAACTTTGATTCATTTTTAGAAATGAACCATATTAAACTTAAACTATAAATTAGAGACAATAATAATAATTTAAAATACACAGCAAAAGTATTGCATATTTTTAATATTTGATGCTTATGTGATGAGTTCTGTTTATTTATAAAAAAAAAGTGTCAGGATTACCTAATTTTACAAGGAAAAATAGATAAACAGATACTTTTAACATCTTTTATTTTAAGAGCAACCTAAAAGTGACAAGTGTCGCTTTCCACAATGAACTAATCAATCGCGCCTTGGCCGCCTTGAGGTTTATTTCTTATTTTCGGCCAGCGCGTACAGATATCATGCTTTCTTAAAAGAGTTCAATGTTTTATAAACTATTATATTTGTTTTGGTGCGGCGTCTACACTGATATTAAATAAGTCTAATATCGTCTCACAAAATGTCCGTGACAAAAAGGGTAATAATTTTTTAAAAAATCTAAATTTGCAATTCAAGAGTTAGGATAATTGTGATGACGAACTCTGACAGTGGTAACACTGCCTTCAGTTACGTCATTTCTGTGAACGGCGTTTACAAATTTATCCAGTGACTATCAAAACGTCAGTTGCTGGAGGAGGAAAAAATTATCAGAAATTAATTTTTTTTTATTCAAAAAAATTTGTTGACTGCCATTCAATTATACACAGAAAAATATATTGAGAGTTAAAATATAACTACGCATTTAAAACTCAGCCTGTATAGAGATCATGGTTCTGTTTTATACATTTACTAAATTAAAGTCAAAATATTATGTCTAGCAAAAGACATCGGGATTAAAAGAGACGATTGATAAGACATACGCATAAATTCACTTCTATATTTGACTTCAGGAGTTACACGAAATTCGGTGTTGGTAAACCTTATTATTCGGTTATAATAAACGCAGCCCTACTGCAAATTTAGCCCTTATTATTACTATTATTATTATCGGGCAGTATTTTTTTTCTTCAGAAATTTTTCATAAGAAAAGTTAATGTGTATGTAATAAAAGATAATTGCATCATAAAATTCAACAGTTTGAAAGGGACGCTATTTATGATATTAATTGCAACTGGTGATGACATATGGGTTCCCTACTGCCAACCAGGAATGCAAGCGGGAAAGCGTAAAGTTGAAAACACATCATTTCTTCTTAGAAATAAGTTCGAATGTCAGCGGTCTACCCGTATAAGTAGTAATATTTTGTTATTATAGCGGTCTGATACTGATGCTGAAATGTGATATATAAAGGAAGCTACAGGCTGCGCCGTACTATAAAAACAGTTAAAATCCCCAATTATGTGCAACATTATTAATAATCCCTCTTGCGATACTTGTATTAAATTCATGCTTACTTGGTTTCTTAAGTGCGTAAGACACTTTAAGAAATGTGGTGCGACATAAAACTTTATACGGAATAGTCCCCCCGAAAGATAAGAGGCTGAATTAGTCCTTTCTTCTGTATCATCAAAACGGTTTTAAAAAATACACAAACGGTCAATTAAGATATGATTTATGCTTTCTGTTCATAGATGCTTCTATGCATTTAACAAATTTAAGCATTACACGACATTCCACTGAACTTTTTACATCTTACTTATTAAACAGAATGCAGTTCGTATCTGTAAATAATTTCAAATCAAGCTACACTAACATTAATAAAGGAGTTCCTCACGGATCTGTGTTAAAACCATTCCTTTTTTTTAATATTCATTAATGACTTTCCAAATTGCCTAAGCAATAGTAAAATTATTTTTGTTTGCGGATGATACAACCCTGTTTGATGTACAGAATCTTGATCAAAAGGTTGATTTAGTTAAGAATACTGCTGCAATATTGTTCTCTACTAATAAGTTATGTTTTTAATAGAGACAAAACTAAACTTATTATTATCATGCGATAATAATGTTATGATTAAAACTGTTTTAATAATATCCAGATGATGCCAACTTGGTTAGCGAAACGCGAGTCGAGTGCGGTGTTTTGGTAGCCACAATAGGACTGCTGATGGCTGCAGTGGAGGGTCTACTGAAACCCACTCACAACAAGCAGTGTTTTGGTGTTTCGTGGAAAACTACGTCAGTGTCACATTTTATTGTACGAACATCGTTACGCAATACATGAGTAAAAATAATATTATTTGTTTAAGAGTGAGATACATTTATCTCACTCTGTCTTATTGGAACCATGTTACCTCATCTCAGTCTGGTTCGTCGTTAGATGCAAAGAAAAAATTAAAAGGTGGATTTTACTAGTACAACATTGATATTTCCCAAAAACAAAAAGTATTTATTTGCCATATTTCAATACTCCCATTAGGTTTAGATTAATTTACATGATATATTTTAAAAATAAAATTAGATGAAAGAAGCTAACTAGGTGTATGTATTATAAATTTTATTATATTGCTTTCCATTGTTTGCTGAAATGAAATGGATTATGTAGCTCACTGGTATGACATGAGGAAGAGATAACTTCAGGCATTGTAACAATGGGAAATCAACTTCTAATACAATAATGTCATGCTATTATCAGTATTATTAATGTGAAATAATGCTTGTGTTTATTAAATTTTAATAATGCGTATTATTGGAGTATATAATAAGAAAATATAGTTCATTATACAAGGTAGGAGAATAATTATTTTTACACGTATTTCTTCACATGTATATGAAATTAAAAACATGTCTGGTTTTGATATACAGGGTGGGGCAACAGTTCGTCTGACTTCGATGAAAGCTAGAAACTTGATTTAAAAACATAAACTAGACAAAAAAGTCTATAACAGGAAATTATTTTTGAATATACATGGTGTGCCAAGACGATTCTACAGGGTCAACTAACATTTTCTTAAAAGGAATACCATATATATCAGAAAAATTTTTTGATTTTATCGATTTTATCGATTTCAAGAAAAAATATGTTAGTACCAGTACCAAAAGTAATTTTTAAATTTACAACTATTTAAACTGAATTTTCTAATTTTTTTCAAATGGAACACCCTGAATATTTTTGGACGATGTGATGTATAATTCAAAACGAAAATTTTTTGTACTTACATCCCTTACATTTTTGATTTATTGAATAATAACTGCAAAATTCAGCAATAAAAATTAAAAATAGTTTTTTTCTGTAAGCCAAGAGACGATATTATAAAAAGTACTCAACATGTTGCCCATTTTGATTGACATACATTTCCATGCGTCTTTGGAGTGAGGTTTCTACTGCTCATAAAATTGCCGGTGTGATACTTCTGAAAGCATTTATTATCCTTTCCTTCAAATTTTGGATTGTTGATGGCGTGATGTTTTTATGGGCATCATGTAGCACGCTTATTATAATCCCTTCTCTTGAATTATTTGAAAAGAGTCCTCATTTTTAATTTTTATTTCTGAATTTTGCAGTTATTGTTCAATAAATTGAAAAGGTTCTCAAATAGCCATAAGAATTCACGTACCAAAACTGTTCGTTTTTCAATCATACATCACATCGTCCAAAAATTTACATTTGTTGTTCCATTTGAAAAAAGTTGAGAAAATTCTGTTCAATAAGTTGTAAATTAAAAAACCTTTTTTTGGCCACCATGTATACTTTTAGGAAGTGAAAATGGCTGAGTGTCATCACGCAGATGTCTCATAACTGATACTAGCATATTTTTTCTTCTCGATAATTGTTACTGTAGTGATTTTTTTTAATATACATAAAAGTGTAAATGGCATAATTTCAACAAAAAAAAAATCATTACATCCAAGTGGTTGGGAGAGAGTCAATAATAATACAGGGGTGATGTATATGGTATTCCTTTTAAAAAAATATTAGTTGACCCTGTAGAATCGTCTTGGCTCTCCCTTTACATTCAAAAAATAATTTCCGATTATAGACTTTTTTGTCTAGTTTATGTTTTCAAATCAAGTTTCTAGCTATCATCGAACTCGACGTATCGAAGTCGGACGAACTGTTGCCCCACTCTGTATATAAATTTGTCCTCTAGATATAATATCAATAACCATATAAAACTTTTATTACACTTATTACCTCTAATTCATGCATTGTGCACTACTGCATATATTGGTAAGTAGAGAGAAAAACTGGTGATAGGAAAATTTCGCGAAATTCAGATTATTGTGACTCATTTGCATTGAAAAACACTCCTTATTCAAAGAGAGGTTGTGTAAATCAACAATAATTGATTATATTTTCAATAAGTTAAGAGAAACTACAACTTACGCATCGTAGCATGGCGCCTTAGATTTAAATGCGCAATGAATTTTGCATCTACTGTCTCTACCGCGTACTGGCCACTTCTTTCTAACTTGTGCGCAATTCGGGGGCCACTCTACGATGCGTGACCTATAACTATTTAACTGATCGACATCGAACTAGGCATTTTAAAATAGTATACAGAGTTAGTCAAATTCGCACCTCATAATTAGGATCTCGTAAACCTTAACATATACAAACAAGGTTAAATTAGAGCAAAGTTGCAAAATTTTATGCTGAATAATATGACAAAAAAAAATCAGATGTATTTTGTTTCGTTTTCGAGATTTCTAAAAAAACTGAAAATTTGTATTTTTGTTTTTTTTTTGATAATTCGGTTATGAACAGACGAATTGAAAAAGTAGTACTTCTCCACTGCATGTTTGTCGCCTTTATCCGTAATTTTCTATATAACGTTTCGTTGCTTCAGAACCATCACAACTTAATTTTTTAAATACGGATCTACATATTTATTTTTCTTATTTAACATCTCACCTCCAAAACAAAACGACACGAAATTTTTTGGTTTTCTGCCATTTTGTTTTTCAAAATCCATTTTTTATAAAAATTTTCAAAATACGGACCTGAGTTTTGTCTATTTTTTAATAAAATATGTGTGTAATTGAATAAGCATAAATTTGCGATCTTTTGTAAATCTTCAATGATTACCTAAATTACTAGCTTTCCCTGTTGCTAAATTGCTAGTACAAAATGAAAACTAAAACTTTTTTTTTATGAAATATATGTACCTATTCAACAATAATTCACAAAAATATAAAAAATTAAAATTTTTAAAATCATTTTTCAGAGGAATTTTCGAATGAATATCTTCTTCAAGGATCTATTTTTTGTTACTAAGTTATGACATTGGTAAGCTTTGAATTTTATGTTTAAAGAAACTATAGAAACAGCAAAAGAAACTTAGGGTGAGCATCAGTGGCAGCTGGTGAATTTTGGCTATACAATATCTCAATATTGTAGCATGGAACCCCAGCAATATTTTAATACACGACTGTCGGTATTGATTGAAGAAGTTTTGCAGAAAAAAATTGGAAAGAAATTGAAGAAAATTAAAAAAAAAAGTCCGCAGCCTCCCCAGATTACTTCAAGTCCATTAGTAAAATCTTTGCAACTATTTTTTTTCTTAATCACAAGGAAAATTTGTCACCTCGTTATTTATTGGTTTTCGAAATTTAGATTTCTTGTAAAGTTATGACGGTTTGAATTTAAGTTCTTCATTGTGAAAATTTCAGTCAACTTTATAAAGAATTAAAATTTTTTAAAATGAAAAAAAAAGGGTGATAAATTTTCCTTCTGATTACGAAAAAAGAAAATAGTTTGCAAATATTTTACTAATGGTCTAGAAGTAATCTGGAGAGGCTGCGCATTTTTGTTACTTTTTTTCTAATTTTCTTTTAATTTTTTTTTTGTCATTGTGTTTTGGAGATGAGAAATTGTTAAATGAAGAAAATATATATCTAGGTCTATATTTAAAAAATATGTTGGTGTTGGTTCTGAGGCAACGAAATGTCGTACAGAAAATTTTTGTTCACTTGCAGAGAGAGCAGAAAAATGTGCTGTGGAGAAGTGTTTTACTTTTTTCCATTAGTCTCTTCATAACCGAAATTGCAAAGAAAAACAAAAACTCAAATTTTCAGTTCTTTTCTGAAATCTTGAAAACGGAACAAAATACCTCGGATTTTTTTCGTCATATTACTTAGCATAAAATTCCGCAAATTTTCCCTAATTTTACCTTGTTTGTATCTCTTACGGTTTACGAGATCCTAATGATGAAGCTCGAATTTGACTAACCCTTTTGTATACTACCGAGAATGTGACTGTTTGACCACAGTTGCCTAACCTAACCTAACCTCAAAAAATATTGATACAAAATGCAGTTTTCCACTTTGCCGATAGATGGCGCAATTGAAAAATTTCTCAGTTCTGACTGTTAACTGATCGCGATTTGAAATTTTTTCTGGCGATTTAAAAGATGTCTATCTCTCCGACAAACGTCTTCGGTTCTACCAACTTCTTAATTCTAATTGCACCACGCGAACTGAAAATTTTTTTACTATCTGTTTTGACGTTTGTCAATTTCTCAGATAGCAGCCCTCGGTACCGTCTTTTGTTTTCCATTTTTTGGTTGTAACTTTCTACTCTCCACTTTTTTTTATTATTTTTTATTCAGGTAATGACATCGTAAGTTCTCCCTGAATAACTTGAGCAAATTATTGCTATTATTACTTTTAATTAAAAAAAAAATGTTCATCGAGTTCTTGCTCGAGGACATCACCACAACAAAAGTTCCAACCTACTTCAGCATTATTTAGATATACTAAAGCAATATGTTAGCAATAAGTTTATTATTACTATTAATTCTCTCTTCTTCTGGCCCCTTCTTTCATTCGACTATTTTAGATTATATAATTTCATATACCTACCGTCTTCTATACAACCTTCTATTTTCTGTTACCCCCACAACAACACGTACTAAATTATACGAGACCTGGTACATCAGCTAGTACATTTACCCATACATCACCTAGCACAATACCTCATATGTTATTGCGCTGCACACTACAACCTGCAAACCCTGACATTGCATTGTATGCCACATTATGTTGTCACTGAAAATCCTTCAGATGACCTGAGTCCATTCAAGCAAGATATTGAACTCAATTGCTCCAGTACCTGATAGTGCCAAATAAAATCTACATCGAAGTTTCGTATTCTAAGCTTGAGACGTTGCATTCTGTGTTCTTTGTGAATATAATACCTCTAGCCATGTATTAATAATCATTCGATTAAAACCGCTGCAAATTATTTGGGGATTAGAACATCCTCATCGTAGTAAAACTCGATGTGTGGTGGAGTTTGCAATAAAAGTAATCTTTGACGTTTCAAAAAAGTCACATTGGTGGAGTGTCACTAATATTTTTTTAGACATTTCAAATTTTAAGAAGTGTCAATCAAAATTAAAATTTTATGGTATTGCCAAAATGTTTACAAAAGTTTAATTTATAGCTTTATTTAAACATTTGAACACAATATTATATTGGGTTTGTATAACAGATCTGATTTATAATTTTTCATCACGAATACATTTTTCTGTAAAGTTAGAAATAGAAATGTTGGGGCCCAGTAGATCCCGTTACAGGGGACCGATTTTGTCATCAACGAACTCAATATCTTCCTTGACCTCTAGAATGTGTGTACCAAATTTGAAAGCTTTATTTTAAAAACTGTAGCTGCTAACGCGAACCACACAGGCTCACACACACACACACAGACACAGACACAGAGACAAAAATTTTTTTCTGTTTGAAATTTTGTGTATCGTCATAATTCGTCGAGATTTATCCAGAAATACAATAAAAATTTTCAAAAATTTTTTTCACAAATATATCACTTTGAGGGGTGAAGAAGTAATAGTTGTATTAAAATATATTAACTGTCAACTGTTCTGAAAGATATTAAAAATTAGGCATTTTTCCAAATAATATAATAGCCCAGACATATTAGGGAATTACTGGACATATTTCGTGAAATTTTTTTTAAAGAACCTCATTTTGTCAGTTTATAAAAACTGTACTTCTTTTGGAAAAGAGTCACGAAATCAAAAACAAGAGAATGAATTTTTTCTATCAACTATTATGTTTACGAAAAACATGAGTGCAATAAACCTAAAAAAATCACATATACTTTAACTACTTATCGTATTATATGTGCATATTATAATTATTTTGCTTCTAGGTAAATATTAGTGTAGGTTACTGGTTAAACATTTTACAAGAAACATCTCATTGGTCTATTTAGTACAGTCATCTCATCAGAACAAGATCTAATTCATATCATTATATTTGTATATCTGCATATTTCATTATCACACAAAAAATGTGTTTCTATACGCTGAAAATTGTTTTAAACATTTACAATCATTACCGGTATATTTATGTATATCGTTTATTTCTTTTTTTGTTTTTTAAAAAAATTCTATAAATTGTATTTATTCTCCTGGGTCCGGAATCCCACGCAGATTGGTCGACGCTCTCATACAGAGCCATCCAAGTGGAAGCCACAAAGGTGCGACTGGCTCCCTGTCAGTGGTTTTCCTTTAGTGTTTTTTTTGAGTTTTGTCCACCAATTTAACTCAGCTACACCGTGCTGATGAAGAACAATTAGTCAGAAACACTTGTCCACGGTTTGTATATATATATATATATATATATATATATATATATATATATATATATATATATATATATATATTATTGTGATAATAAGGTTTATTGTATTTTTATTTATTTATATAATTTGTAAAAATTTTGAATTGTTTTTTATTAAATAGTTATAGAATTGAAAATTTTGTGTTTTATTAAAATCTATGAAACTTGGCGCCTTTATTTTAAATTTGTATTTATTTTATATTTATGCCCTTGTATACCCAGACTAGCTCATATTTTAATTTACAAGTTTTTACTTACTTTTATTTTCTTTTACTCTCTCTCAGGATGCAGGTTCAATTTTGTTCTTTCTAGTTAGTATATTTTCAAAATTTAAATTCACAAAATCAGTACACATAAAAAAAAAACTAAACACTTTCAGAAAACAATTTAGGAGTTTGTTTTTAATAAAATATTTTTTAAAAATTTTAACAAATGTATTTACAGATCTTAACTTAAATTAGCCCACCAAATTTTAAAATCTCGAGATTTTACCTTATATTTTTATCCTTGCGGTTGGCCGACCTGTCGTTTCTTCTCAGCTGTTTAATGTTTGGATATGGCCGCTCCAATTTCCTGATATGCTTGTATAGTTATTTACTTTAATTTCGTGTTTTGTGTAGCTGGATTTTTTTATAACTGGTAAGTACTTACAAACTTTTTTACTGTTTCTTTTATTTAATTCTCTGGCTTGAATCTTAATTTACAAGCTTCTATTTACCATATTTTACTCCTAACCTTTATTTTATTCGTCTCTCTTCTCTTTAATTTTTTCGATCCTTTTCCAATTTTCAAAAACTCTCCTCCTTTTTTATCAATAACAACCCACTATCCATTGTTTTCTCTGCTTACTTTAATTTTGTATATAGTAAAATCACCAAATTTCAAAATTGACTAGTTGTCACAAATTATTTTTTTTTATGTCAAATATTTTTTAATTTTGAAAATAAAAACTTTTATACTACCTTTTTGATTCCTTTTTAAAACAATATTCTTTTCTTGATACTTTCCTCAGAATTTTCTGTAAATTTGCATGTGTTACGTTCAGTATAAAAATTTTTATCTTTCACATCTCATTTTAAAACTTTTTCTTAACGAGTGCCCTATCATTTTAAACAAACTCCTTTTTTATATAACTAGAACTAAATAACTACTGATAACAAATCTTTTTATATCTAGGTTAACATATCTTTACTCAAAAACTAATATTTTTGTTTGTACATTTTGTAGGCTGTCGAAATTGGTTTCACCCCTTTTACCACACTTTCACTGTGTCTTGAACTACCCCCACTCACATACGAAGCACTGAGTTTCTCCTTTGTCCTCATGGCATATCTTTGCACATCAATGGATTTCCTGTTTAGTTTTTTATGAAAATATAGTTCAACTATGCTGTCACACATACAAAAATCAAGAAATGTTTATGTTTCAACCCCAATATTGGAAAAATTATTATGGCATTGATCTAAACACATTACTGCACCCCTGTTTGGTAAGTTTTATTTCAGTTTATATTCACTTTTACAGACCATGCACTTTTTATGTTTCGTTATGAAAGTTTTAAGATAATTTACAATATTTTCCCCTGTTTATTGATTGTTGCTTATTTAACTTTTGTATAAAGTTCAATTACATTGACTCTACACTAGATTTTCATAAATTTCCCCTTTTAAAAGTTTATACTATAACAATTGTCTCTTTTATAGGTGAAATCTTTCCCCTGAAATTATGCAACTTTTAATACTACTGGAGTTAATTGAAGTGAAATTTTTATATGGGACTACATTGGTGACACCTTTTCGATGGCAGGAAATACACAATAAGTCTCTCGTCAGCTCTGCCAGTGGAGATCCAGGACTTCGACTTGACACCTTTTTCTTGTTTTTTATTTGTTTTTCATTAATTTTTATGGCCAATTTGGCTTAGCAAATACCTTACAACTAACTACCTTTTTATATGAACAATGAATACTTAATTATTCTACACATATGTTAACAACTAAATTAAAATTGTTTTCTGAAATTGTTCATTTCTAAATGTATGCATGCTACTATATTTATTAAACTTTTTAAATTAATTAATAACATTGCTAGATGTGATAATATATATATATATATATATATATATATATATATATATATATATATATATATATATATATATATATATATATATATATATATATATATATATATATATATATATATATAATCATCCAAGTAGAAGCCACAAAGGTGCGACTGGCTCCCTGTCAGTGGTTTTCCTTTTGTGTCTTTTCTGAGTTTTATCCATCATTTTAACTCAGCTACACCGTGCTGATGAAGACCAATTAGTCAGAAACACGGTTTGCATCTTTCTGCCATTCGCAATTTGCATTCTTTCCACTTTGCTATTTTTCTTTATGCGGGCATACCCGATAATTATTCATTTTTTTACTGTTCGTAATTAATCCCCCCAATGAACTCCTTCTCTGTATATATATATATATATATATATATATATATATATATATATATATATATATATATATATATATATATATATTTTTTTTTACAACAAATAAGTTCTAAATCGATCTATGTCTGGTTAGGAATTGACAAATGATATTGGCTATCGATCTATCATGATTTGAAGGTGTAATTCAATGCAGGTCGGGGTATTTCCCGCTGAGTAGTTGTATATATATATATATATATATGTTGTTTTTCAGGTTTTCGCGGGTGGTGAATGTTAAATTCGTTTTCCGGGTATACTCCCGCGTAGGTGATAGGCCCCGAGAGGGACCGTGGTTGTCTGAACGACGTTTCGGCATAATCTCATCTGCCATCTTCAGGTTCTAACAGATAACTGCTTACTGCGGCTTCTGGTTACTCGAACTGAAATTCGAGTTTATATAGGAATATTATACAGGGTGTCCCAACCAAAAGTAGGCACCCTAAATAACTCTGAAGATAAAAAATTTTGAAAAATTGGTGAAACACGTCGACCTTGTTTCTAAGGGGGACATATTTTAATGTAATACTTCTATACCTATCATCATCCCTCTACCCTACACAGCCACCCACTTAAAAAATTCAAATGACAAAGGGGGTCGAGTGATACATCTTTTGAAAGGTCTATCAATTCTCTACATAACTGTGTATTTTTTTTCACTTCTATCGATTCGTTCTTAAGGAAAATAATTTTATTTTTGATGATTACACTCAATCGAAATCGTTTAAAAAATCTAAAATACACGGTACTGGGTACTGGAATTTATAAAAAAACTAAATTTTTTATTGCTCTCAAATCAACATGAGTTTTTTCGACAAAAAAACACATTCCTTGTCCGTTTAGTTTTAGAATAATAAAAGACTCATAAGTATTTGATAGTCCTTGAACATTAATTTGTTCACAACCAATTTTAAATCGAGATATATTTTACCAGAGTGAGTTCTCAAAATGGTTTATACCCTTCAGGAGAGAAAAGAAATTGTCAGCATTTATTTTAAAAACGGTAATTGTGCTGGAGCTACGGAGCGCATATTCAATAGAAATCACCCAGATAGAACGGTTGGTTCTCAGTATGTTTTACAATTATTGACAAAATTTATGGAAACAGGTTCTGTAGGAAACAAAAAGCATGAACCTCAGTGACCGATGAGGAATGAAGCAGTCGAAGTGGCAGTTCTGGGTCATTTGTAGATGGATAATACTCAATCGATCACGAAAGTAGCTGAAGCTTTCGGTGTATCACGAAGCAGTGTTCATCGAATTGTAAAGACCCACAGATTTCATCTATATAAATTTAAATTGATACACGAATTGAACAAAGATGATCCCGATCGTCGTCTTGAATTCTGTGAGATTTTTAGTGAACAATTAAACGGTAATGCCAATCTACTGTACAATACGTGTTTTTTCTGATGAATAGATATTTCAGTTAAATGGGGAGGTAAACAGGAATAATTGTAGGTATTGGAGTGAAACCAATCCACATTTGTTCATGGAAACTCATACCGAAAGGCCTCAGAAGTTAAATGTTTGGGCTGGTATCTTAGGGGATCACATTGTCGGGCCGTTTTTTATTCCTGACAATTTTAATCGAAAGGTACCTCAGAAAATAACATCAACCCAATGATTACCTAAATCCTCGAAGAAGGTGATAATCTTTTAGAGGGCGAACTGTTTTTTCAACAGGAAGGGGTACCCCCACATAGCAGTCTGTCAATTTTTGGCTAATCGGTTTCCTGAGCGATGGATTGGAAGAAGAGGTTTTGTGGAGTGGCCCGCTAGGTCACCCAGTTTAACTCCCTTGGATTTTTTTCTGTGTAGACATTTGAAATCGAAGGTATTTGCAACAAAACCCGCATCTCTGGAAGAGTTACATGAAATAATTTTTCGAGAATGCCGTTTATTGACTCCAGCTGTGTTCAGGAATGTTCGTACAGAATTTCAAGACAGATTATACTACTGTATGGAAGTCGGTGGGGATTATTTTGAACAATACATACGATAATTTAAACTGCTTCTTTTATTTTTATTTCCCGCACCTAAAATAATGAAACAATTATTTCTTAGGAACGAATCGATAAAAATTTAAAAAAAATACAATGGTATGTAGAGAATTGAAAGACCTTTCAAAAGATGTACCACTCGATCCCCTTTGCCATTTGAATTTTTTTGAGGGGGTGGCCGTGTAGGCCAGAGGGATGATGATAGGTATACAAGTGTTACATTAAAATATGCCACCCTTGGAAGCAAGGTCGAGGTTTTTCACCAATTTTTCAAAAAAAATTTTATCCAAATCTTTTCAGGGTGCCTACTTTTGATTGGGACACCCTGTATACTTGTATATATTAGCATATTTTCCCGATGTTGTGTTATTTGGTCCGTTATATTGCCACTTATTAAAAATTTGGCTATGCTAAATTTAAGTCCAATTTTTAAAAACTAATCAATACCTATGCTTTTTCCAGGATGTTTTTAGCTTTAATATCGCATACGGACCAACATAAATGAATGATTAAAAAATACGATGTGGTCATAAAGAAGCAGAGTTATGACCACTTTAATATTTAACAAGGTTTGGTCTGCTTTAAACATAATTTCGATGCTATTCTTAATTCTGTAGAGAGATACAAGTTGTAAAGAGAGGTATTACCCGCCCGTAAAACTGTTGGCAATATTAGGTAGCCTGCAGAATAAAATCGCACATAAATCTCACCCTCATAATTCTGAAAATATACATATTTACTCGATTATAGTGAACACATAACAATATGTATGTTCATTAATCATGCATGCATATTATACAGGAATTACTACTCAATTCAATTTAATTTTTTATTATTATTCCATAGTAATATCTGAACACAGTGTATACAGGTTAGTATTTCAGGAGCATATTGTCTAAGGCTGGGAATTTTTCAGATTTTAGTATTCGAATATTCGTTCAAAAAAAATATTCGAATATTTGAACTATTCGAATCATTCGAATATTCGAATACTCGAATAATCCGAATTATTCGAATAGGTATCCGAATAAACCGGATCCTCGAATATTCATTATTAATAGGTATAGTACTGAATACTAGTGAATAGTGAATACTCTATTTGAGTATTTGGTTGGATAGACCACAATAATAGCTGTGACGTAATCCACTAAGGGTCAGAATTATTTAGTTAGTATTTTATTTTAGGATTGAGGAGCTATTGTTCACATTTAACTATTGAAGCTTAAATAAAACGAAAACAGAGCTAGTTTATTATACTTCTGTATCTATTTCTCCTTTTCGAAAAAAACAAGTACTATAAAATTAGAATGTTTTTAAAAGAGACGCAGATTGTGAAGGTAAAACAAATACATGAAAAGTCAATAGTTAAATATTTACAGGTTTTCTAAAATTTAAAATTTAATTTTATCCCCTGCCTTAGTACAGTAAGAATAAGGTCGAGGTAAGAAAGAGATGGAATAGTTTCACTGGGAGTAAAACGTGCCACTAATGTGGTCTATCTATATATTTAGATTTTAGAATAGGTACCTAACTATACCTACTATCTACCTACTTTGGTTGGATGCATACTGCATACCTATTCGTACATACTTTAATAATATATTTTAATATTCAAATTTACTCAAATGTAATCAAATAATCGAATACTCGAATATATTCGAGTATTCGAATATTCGATTATTCGAGTATTCGAATATTTCGAATATTCGAATAATTTCCCATTAGAATAATTCGTATTCGAATACTCGAATATTCGAATACTCGAATTATTCGTATTCGATTCCCAGCCCTAATATTGTCAAGAAATATTCTATACAGGTACAATGTACATAAAACTTTAAATATCACTATTTTATTAGAAATTAAATGTAAATTTAAACTAATATAGTAATAAATATAAATTTGAAATGTGAGGGTTGAAATCTTCCAGTGGCTTTTATAAAGTATTTCCTTACAAAATGAAAAAAGGATGTTAGGGGGGTTTATCAAAGTCATTGCACTAGGTATGAACTCCAAAAATACTGAGTTTGATGAAATTTTAATAGGCAATCGGGTAAAAAGTTGGAAAGGTATTCAGTTTCAAGCAGGAAATTAGTTCTAACTCCAAAAAGGGTTAAGAGATTCGATTGCTAGGTGCGGATTGAGTGTTAACTCCGAAAGAAGTGAAGTGTGGTTAGAACTATCGAAAGAGATTGTTGTTTTTTGGAAAACAAGAAGAAGAGAAAAGTCGCAAAAGAGTGAAACCCTATTTATTAATATTATAGTGAAGTGTGAAGTATATTTAACATCCCCCAGTCGAAGACTGACTTCGCCAGCCGCTGCACAGTGGTGGCAATCGGACATTTTTTTTGTTAAAAATCTATAACTTTTTAGACCAATTGTTATAGAAAATGATATGTGGAAGAGTAAAGGGTTAAACTTTAATATGAACAATGAAAAACCATTAAAATGTTACCAATTTGTTTATTAAAAAATAATAAACATTAACCCTTTGAGCTACAAATTTTGCTTGTGTGCCAATGTTTATGAAACTAGGTACTTAAGGGTTTTTGCGTCGCTGAAGCCGAAAATGACATCAGAATTATAAAATTCAAAGTGGTAGATTCAATATGGCGAACTCAAAATCTAAAATTTATTCAATTGTTATAAATCTCAACACTTACGGGTTTTTGGAGCTCTGATTACCAACGTTCATATAAATTTATGGCAAATTCTTTAAATAAACGACTTTTTGAAAAAGACAGCACATTTTGACTATTTTTGTTTACTTACAGCTAGTTAATGAATAGAAATTGATGGTTGCATACATTTTTATACATAATTTAGGGTACTAGGAACTAAAGAAACAAAAAATGTGGGCCAGCTCTACAATTTTCCTAACAATTACCAATCATGTATTGCTTGTAAATTTGTGTATCGTAAAATATTAATCAAAATTATTTCAGCACAGTTCATAATTACTTATGCAATAAAAAGTTTAACTGTTTCCTTAAGATTGGAGAAAAAAAGTAAAAATTAACAACGTAGATAGGTTGATCCCATATGAGTAATTATTCATGATAAAGGAAACAGAAAAATTCTCATAAAATTCCTTTATTAATGTGACCGGTTTCGTGAACAAATTAATTACTTCACATCATCAGACACAGGAATTTTTATAAATATAAAACCAGGGTAGTCAAATTAGAATTAAAATAGTTTTGCAACATGTCAAATTATAAGTAAATGTAAGATATAAATTTTGTTAGTATCTTTTTTTTTTCAGTATATGTATGTGTTTAAAAAGAAGCACGTTAAATTTTAGAAATTTTATTAAAAAAAGTTAATTAGATACTAACAAAATTTATATCTTACATTTACTTATAATTTGACATGTTGCAAAACTATTTTAATTCTAATTTGACTACCCTGGTTTTATATTTATAAAAATTCCTGTGTCTGATGATGTGAAGTAATTAATTTGTTCACGAAACCGGTCACATTAATAAAGGAATTTTATGAGAATTTTTCTGTTTCCTTTATCATAAAAATTAACATTTATTATTGTGGAATAAGTTTATAAAAAAATTAAACTGCATCATTGTAGAAAATGAGAAATAGTAATTCTAATTGTCCAATAAAGCTAAAACGTCCTCATCGAGTTCTAATGTATTTTTGTGAAGGTTTGTTTCTAATGCTTGTTATAAATGGATCGGATGTGCAGAGCAAAACATGAAAAACATCGTCATTGGTCACCTGAAACATTTTGTAGTACAATGCGATCTAATGTTTTTATAATCTTTATTTCTAGATTTTTCGGTATCTTCAGATAGCAGACCAAGAGGCAAAATAGCATTGTATCTAATTATATTCTCTTCATGAACTGAAGTGCAAATGTAGTACCAATTATACTTGCTTACATAAAGTTCAGCTGTAGTGCATGTGTGTTATCACAAAATTTTGTTGCATTAATTTTCCTACCAAAAGACAATGATATGAAATGTTTTTATCACTTTTTCATTAACTCCTGTTATTTCAAATTTGGCAAAAAACTTTCTTACAATATTTCCGTCATTTCTATTGTCGCTAACTTGACGAGGTTTGTCTATTATTTAGCCAAAATCATTACGAAAACATTCTTGTACACGTTTTTTCTTAGTTTCTTCTGCTCTCTTATTTTCTTCAGTGATCGTAGGCCACTTTTGGAATGATAGATTATAGGATATATGAAGAACTAATTCTATAAATCTGATCTAAGTGTGTAATGTTGATAGCCCAAATCGGAATGTTTGCTCTCTTTCTGGTTTTGGCTTTACACGTACAAGATCATTCATTTCTTTCGGCTTAGTTAAGCGTATATTATACGTGGCACTCGATGGTGTATTTGTTAAAAGACTTGAACCACTTTACCATCTATTATAGTGAATTATAAAGTATGCTATACAGAAATTCTTTTCTTATTTATCATTACGGAAGGTGTTAATGCAAATGCTTGTGATTTAATTTCCCCGACAATACTTCTGGTTTTCTCAGGAGCTTCATTTGTGAGCCCAATAAGAATGGCAGGACAAAAGCAGATTAACAAGGATTTTGCCACATAATATTTCCATTATTAACAAGTTTAAATAGTACAAGCGATAATATCAAAAGATTGGAATTGGATATTAGTTGGCTTTCGCCTGACAAATTTTGTTTATATTCGCTTTGCCCAGAAGAACCATCAAATTCCCACTTACTGTATAAAATTCATCCCACATCATCAGATAGATTAATGGAATCTAGCATTAGTAATATATTATATGTGTTATCTAAAAAGATTTTAATTTTACCAGAGTAATGTCTCCATATTATCCGGATAACATTCCTTTTTAGCTTCCAACACCTTCATATACATGGGAAATAAATTAAGACCCATACTTATAATACAATTTCTAAAGTACTCATACTGCTGTTTTATTAATTCCAAATCGAGCAAGATTTCTAGAGCTTCTTCGTTGGAATAAGACACTATAGACGATTATAGCATCTGAGTACTAAACTTTTGAAACAAGTACTAATTGACGATCCTGCAAATTACCGACCAATTTCCGTTATACCTATTTTTGCTCAAATTTTCGAAGTGGCATTAAAAATACAAATAACGAATTATTTTGAAAATTGTAAATTATTTACTACCTGTCAATATGATTTCAGGAAAACTTGTCGACGACTTTAGCAATCAATTCTTTAATAGATGTAATAAATAAAGGCTTTAAAGAGAAAGAATTCGTACATGTTCAATTCTTGGACTTGTCAAGCTTTTGATTGTATGTCGCACAATATTTTAAAAAGAAAAAAGAAGCTTTTTGCAAATTATCCAAAAATTGCGTACATTTGATCTTGTCGTAATTCACCGACAGATATCAATTTGTATCGTTTAATAATAATAAATCAGATTTGTTAAATATTAAATTTGGTGTTCTTCAAGGGTCTGTTCTGGGGCCAGTACTTTTTCTTATGTATGTCAATGACTTGCCAAATAGTAATATATTAGCAAAATTCACCCTTTTTGCAGATGACACAACTTTGGCTCTCTCCCATAGGGACGGCAAGGTTTTGTTATGCGAGGCTAGCAACCCGTTATATACAGTTGAGGACTGGTTTTTAACCTATGAGTTAGTTCTGAATAAAGATAAAACTGAAACAATGATTTTCAGCTTAAGACACCACTCTCCTGATATGGATTCTTCTCATTGTGTTAAATTTTTAGGCGTTACTTTAGACAATAAATTAACTTGGGATAAACACAGAATGAATCTGCAAAAATATATCACAAACATTTTCTTGTTGCGCAGTTGAGCAAATAGTGTTTCACGGACAATAATATCTATCTATCTAAATATACTTACTTTGCCTTGTACATACATACTGCAATGTTTCATGTACATAAAAGAAAATATAAATGATTACCTAAAACACGACAGTGTTCCTTTCTATTCAACACGTAATAAAAATAATATTAATTCAGAGTTTTTGCGGTTAACGAAGATTAGAAATGGGACAGGCTATTATGCAATAATAGGAACTTGCATGCAAACGATATAAATTTGTACGGTTTTTGCTAGAAAGTGCATTCTTCGATTTTAACGAATTCTGACTTTTCCCCATATTAAAATTATGCTGTTTGTCTTTATGTAACAGTTCTTTACATTGTGTGTGTTTATATTTAATTTTTTTTATTGTTATTTTATCTATGACGACCTATTAGTATTTAGACCGATTTTTAGTATATACAACCAATAAAGATCTATCTATCTATTTAAATTTCGGAAATAGTAGAAGTTGTGCGACAGTTTTGGTAGATTTTTTTCCTATAAGATATTCTTGTAATATAAATATTTTAGTGGATACTCCATATCATTTTCCAAGTTAGTTGATAATTTGAAGAGCAATTCGTTAATATAATAAATAACTTTATTAGTGCCTTGTTTTTTATTGAGTAATTTTCCAGGCAAATAAAGTAGCCGAAGCTTGTGAAAACTGAACCTATTTGTAATGTAATTCTAGATCAATTTCTTAGCATTTTCCAAATAGGATCATGCAATATAATACTGCATTAACCCACCCCTGAACCTCATCCAATGTGTACTCAAACTCCACTGGGACAAATATCGATGTGGGTATGTCAATTTGAAACGAAACAATTGACATCCCTTGATATATGTTCGCAACGCAATTGCAAAGCCTGTGGTCTACAGATAATGCCTTTTAGTTCATTTTATTGTTTATGGTACACAGTATATTGCGATAAATGGGTACTGAATATCATTATTAAAATAAAAATTATAATATAATTATAATAATAACAATACTCTTTAATTTTTAATAGACACGCATTACATGTGTGGAAAAATGTAAATTATAAATGTAATGACTCTTTGTTATGTTTGCAAACAAATAGTTCTTAACGTAGTGAAAGAATGAAATAAATCAAATTCGTCTGGAATAGATGAGAAAGTACAAACATTATAAAATCGTGTATTGATTATATCTTATCTCCCTTAACATATTTAGTGAACCTTTCATTTACATATGTAATTTTTTCTGAAATTTTAAAAGTTGCCAGAGTTAATCCACTGTATAAAAAATGAGAAACTGTTATGTGGAAAATTACAGGCCGATGTCGGTGTTATCCACAGTTTCTAAAATATTAGAAAAAATTATATTTAACAGTATTTCTAGCTTTATATCAGAGAATAATAATATTTTAAATGAAGATCAGCATAGATTTAGGAAAGGAAAATCTACAACTTCAGGAATTTATAAGCTCCTAAATACGTTATATGAGAGTATGGATCTCCCAAATATTGACAGTAGCAGCCAATTAGTTATGGTCGCTGATGATAATAGTTTTCTGCTAAAAATTCAATTTTGGATACAATATCACATACACAATTTAGGTTAGATAAATTTATAAGGTAGTTTAATCAAAACAAGCTTTTTCTAAATACTGCTTGTAAGCAATATTTATGAATTTTACACCAAGGTTACAATTCTCATATGAAAGCCACCTTATAAAAAATAATGGCAAAACCATAGAACAGGTTACAGAAACAACATTTTTAGGTTTATACATAGATAACAGCTTAAGTTGGCAAACACGCATAGATGTTATTTGCAAAAAATGTCATCGGCTTGCTTTGCTTTGTACAGATTACGTCAAATCACTTCAGAAAAAGTTATGTTAATGATATAGTGTATGAACACTATACATTAATTTATTTCGGATTCAGGTATGGCATTTTATTTTGGGGATGTTCCCACCACGCTATAAGAGATTTTCGTTTGCAAAACAAATCAGTGCGAATTATTGTAGGTGTTCCAGAATTATGTGATGTAGAGAAGTTTTCAAAAAAGTCAGACTGTTAACGTTACCATCAATTTATATCTTTGAAACACTATTATTTGTCAAACAGAATTTAGATAAATTTATTAAAAATAATTACTATCATAATTATAATACCAGGAAAGGCAATGATTTGTGCTTAACATTACATACGTTGCCTATTTATGAAAAAAATCCTGCTATTTTATAACAGATTGCCCACTTGTTTAAATCTATAGATAGTATAACTGGGTTCAAAGTTTCATTGAAAAATTATTATTTAACAGATAAATGTTGTTACAACATTGAAGAATTTATGAAGTGATGTATTATATATCATTTATATGTGTGTAATTTATGTAAGATATAGAAAGAAATTCAATGGGGTAAGGTCAGGCTATTTCGACGGTCACTGAACAAAACCACGGATACTCGTCCATCTACTTTGAAAATGTATTAGAATCTATAAGAACGCATAAAATCAAGATGTATTAAAACCCCTTAAGCGTTGTAGCTTATAAATAAATTAAAAATACATCTAAATCGATGTGCATAAAAAATTATTCAAAATTAAAATAATTGTCGAAGGCAAGGGGAAATATTGGGCGCTGACGGAAAAAAGTCTAAAATATTGTGGCGACGCCAAGCGTTGATGCGATAAAAATTTATAATTGACCTTAATTTATTTCTGATTGTCGGTAATAATTTGTGAATAACTTCGACAATTTCCAAGGAATTAGGCGTTGAGGTCGATTTGGATTACCTTGTACAGGGTGTTTCAAACTTTACGCTTCAGACTTATTATGAGAAAAAGAAGACGAAAATAAATATTTGAATTGTGGGTCTCAAATAAAAGAACCTAAGGTCCATTTTGTGCCGATAATACTATTTTTCAAAATTCTGAAAACCGAAGTGATGACATCATCAACTATTGTCTTACTACTAATATACCTATATTTTTCCACCGCCAAAAAGCTCACATTTTTCTGATTACTATTGTTAACAAAAATTTTTCTGGATCTATTTTTGTTTAAAAAATTACAAGCCCAAACATTCTAAAAAAAAAAGATATCGTATTAGCCTTAACTTTACGCTTTAATTGTCATTCCAAGTCTCAAAATTTCTTGACGTTCCTGACTATAAAATATTTACTAAATTAAACAGTACTTTAAGGCAAAATAAAGATGTTCTTTCTGTTCGAAATAGTTAGAAGAACTCGCGGTGATAACACTATAACAGAAATATTTTGAAAACAGTCAATAAAGGTTGCCAGCCGTAAATTAAATTTAACCATTTCATCTCTTCAAAGAATTTTGAAAACAAGTGGGTATCACGACTATAAACTACATAATTTGGAGCAGTTGTCTCGAATATGTACATATAGAGAAGAGGCTCAATTTGATAGCACAAACAGTGGTAAATATAGGTACTAACCACAGGCCTTTTCATCATATGCATTGGACGTACGAAAGCTGTTTTCTAAGTAATGGGCTATATAGAAGAAATGAGTATTACTGGGCCACTGAAAATCATCATTTTGTTAATGTAAATAACCAGACCCACTTTGGTATAAATGTCTTGTGTGGAATCGTCGGAAACCATTTATTTGAGCCTTATTTCTACGAAGATGTTCTGAACAGTCCACATTATTTGCATCTTCTTCAAAAAGAACTTCCAGGACTGCTTGCAAATTTGTTTCCACAACTACGACGAAACATATGATTTCAACACAATGGGGTACCTGCCCACAGAGCATGTATTGTCCAACAATATTTGAACAATATTTACAAGGAAAGGTGGATAAAAATAAATTAACCAATACAATGGCCACCAAAATCGCCGGACACTATTCGCCATGATTTTTTTCTGTGAAGAGACTTATAGAAATAAAGTACATAAAACCCCATCAGAAGATGTGGAACGGTTGAAACAAAAAAATACAAAGTTCATGACATCTTTTAAACAAAAATAGCCACAATTTTTTTAACAATAGTATTCAGAAAAATGTGAGATTTTTGATGGTGGAGAAATATAATATAGATATGATCGTGGCAAAATAATATTTAATGAAGTCATCACCTTCGTTTCCAAAATTCTGGAAAAGAATATTTTTGGAGCAAAATGGACCTTAAGTTCTCTTATTTAAGACCCACAAATCAAATTTTTATTTTCACTTTTCGTTTCCACATAAGCCCGAGGCGTCAAGTTTGAAAATTTTATTAAAATATCTACGATTACCTACTGCTATAATGCAACCTTTTCCTTATAAAATGACCTGTGGTATCATCTCCTTTGACATAATTTAGAAAACACTCTATATACATATTTTTAGATAGGATATTCTGATTTCTGTATATTATTCTGTTTGTGTTTTGTTTGTATACTTCATGTGCCTGTGAAACTGAATATTTAGTGTTATAAGAATGGAATTCAACAGCCTGATAGATATATTTATCATGTCAGAAGTAGGTGTAAATAAAAAATATATCCAAATGTCGCTTTTCATTCTGTTCCATTTTTTCTACGTTGATATAGAAAATAAGCGAAGTGAGAGAAAGATGATAGAAATGTTTAAATAGTTTATAGGAGTAAATTCGTGTTTCTCTTATTCGTACGAAACTAGAAGCGAAAACGATATGATAAATTTAGTGAGAGAAATTATATACATTTTTAGAGAAATATTGATTTTAAGACCGTTATTTATTAAAACATGGCTGGACACGCTCTTTCTCACTCTTGCAGTGCATATAGTTATAAATACCTTTTGATAATTTATATTGCATTTAATATGGTTACGATCAATAAATTAAAGAAACAATTAACGTAAGATGCCCACCCTTAGAAGTAAACACCCACGACACAACACAACAATACCCGAGAATTCATTGTTCGATGGAAAATCAATATTTCAAATATTTACTATAATAAATATTTCTTCCTTTCTTCTTTATGTGTCTGTTGAAACATAAGTTGAAAACGACCATACTGATTCTGACAAAACTTTTGTATATTATTTAGCATTAACATCCTGCTAGTCTATAGGCTATAAAAAGAATACTTTTATGTAGATATAATATTACACCTAATGAAATATTTCCAAACAATATGAAATGATAAAATTTCATGAAATTCTTCCAAATTTACCACTACCTCCAGAATTTATTTGAACACGATGGGGAACTTGGCTGCCGGCAGTATCATACTATTATTGTTACTTTGTTGCCGTACAATCAGTACAATAAAGAGAATAAATCCAGATGATGCAGTTCCTATTTGTAACGAAATTGCAAGCCATTTCATTCAAGTTTGTTGTTGTCCACGATGAATTAAGTTTCTGCTAGTGTAGCGCAGATGGCGCCACTGATTTCTACTGGAACAATTGGTCTTGCAGATTTTTGCAATAAATATCTATCTATCTTTATTGCTTATACTCTACTCTCAAATGTTTGTCTCTTTCCAAAACTGTATTCGGGTTTAGGTAGCGGAACACTACGATGCTACTTCCTTCTTACTAGTGTAGCGTTCTGAAGACAACATCTCTAGTTCAGCGGTCTGGTAAAATTTATATGTTTTCTGGTATTATCGTGTAATTTTATGATCATCATTATTTAAAAAGTTGCTATATTGATTTAACGTACCTTTGAGGTAATTTTCATAATAATATCGTACCTTATTTATCTTAATTTACGTCTTGGGCGAATTTGTTTTTCGGTGACCAGTTCACCTTGGTTGTTCTTCAGAACAGCCATCATTAATATTGATTAGTATTGATTTATCGTGCCTTGTTGGCAATTTATCTAATATCCCTCTGATATTGTAGTAATTTCGTGTGCTAATTTAAACTAACTTTCGGTTATTGTAAATTTTAGATTTACCCGGCAACGGATGTCGCCATTTTGTATCATAGTTAGTTGCTTTATGTCTTTGTCTGTTGATGTTTTAGGTCACTTGGCTACGTTGGTAGCTCTGTAAAAAAAGTGGTGACTGTGACATTTGGAGATTGGTACACCTTTTTGGACTAAACCTATTTGTTTATAACTTTTGTGAAAATTATCTAATGTGGTGGATTTGTTTTGTGGTGGATCATTTTATACCAGTGCATATATTTACCAGCCCGACCTTAGCAACGTAAGGTTTTTCTAAATTTAAAATATCGAATGCTTACTTGAACGTTTACTTAGTATTTAGTCAGGAACACTGCTCTAGTGGAGCTTTGCCTAGTTCTCTGGCAAAGATACCTGCCTAGTTATCTGACAATTGATTATCTGTAGTAAAAATATAGTCCAGCTATATATCCTTATTTAACTATCTGGAATTCATTATTACCTCTCTACGAAGAACTAATAAATAATTTAATTTAACGTTACCTTTAATTTGAAAATTATCATATTGTTTTATATTTAGCAAATATTTATTTACGTTATCTTTCTAGTTGTCTGACTGTATACACAGACATTCTAAATTCTATTTTCTCGAAGATTAACTTCTTTTAGTAAAAAATATCTTAACATATAGTGAATACCTATTTCACTTTGTTTATTATCATAGCTACACCTAGTTGATTTATTGGACTAGTATTTTTTCTATTGAACGTAACTTTTATCGATACTTATATTAGTTGAAGTCTTCAACTTCCTAAAATATTGTGGGATACCGATCCTACTTTGTTTAATTTGCAATTTAATCTGTAAATTTTTGTTAACTCTCATATTTTGTCTACGTAGTTGGACAATTCAAACGTCACAGTTTTACTTTGTTTTGCCCATAATAATGATCTCATAAAATTCTCCCCTTTTTATGTAAATACCTGGACCAAGAGAAGAGGATAACTGGTGGATCGAACTGATCATTATATACTGGGTGGAGCAGGAAAACGATATTTTATACAACTGGCATTTTTTCTCAAGGGTAACTGCAGTACTGACAGTGGTGATTCAAACTGACACCGAACCCATTAAGAGCTTAGCCGTTGGTGGATTCTTCGCTGGACTAGCCTATTGGAAGTTATGTAAGATCCTCGTCCTCAGCGTTTATATTTGGTCAGAAGAAATTAGTAAGATCAGTCATTTTTTTCTCTTTCAGTAACGTCATCATTTTTTTTTGTGTGGTTGGTTTATTGGTCTTCAACCCCACCTAGATTTTTTTTGACTAAAAGAGGCAATTTGAGCCAATGTAAATATTGTACAAAAACCCGTCTTTATTATACTTTTTATTAAATAATATCTTTTTATTCGACTTCCTTCCCAACAGAATTCAAGTTTTAACGCTATCTTTACCTTTTAAAGTAAACTTTTAATTATATGGTAATTGCAAAAGTCCTGGCGGCCAGCCTAGATTTTGGTGAGAACTCAAATCAATCTAAGCCCTTATTCATGACCTGCTAACTGAGCTGCCGGTCAATAAGTACAACCCCCAGCTAATTGTGTTATGCCAGCAATTGGATGGGGAATATTGCGCATTGCATTTCGATATATTTAATTGTGTTATTATTCTGAAACCATAGATTAATTTTTGGAAGATCATGCAGTAATCGATCACATTATTCATCAAAATTAATAGTTGCAAACAATTTAAGATCGCTAGTATACAAGAGAATATTAGTTTGAAAGTCATTTGTAAGTAATACAAATATCAAGAGTCCCAGAACCGAACCCTGAGGAACTAAAATTGCTAACACTTCAAAAGATGAACAACCAAGACACTCCACATTTAATGTTCTTTTACCAAAGTAAGATTAAAAAAATTTGAGAAAGTTTAGAGTAAACCTAAATTCTGACAAGATTTGCAACAGGAATCCATGACTAAGTATGTCAAATGGCTTGAATACTGGGCATTACCGACTAAACAATCATCCGCATAAACTCGGTCTGACGGAAAACGTCTAGGGGATGATGAGAAGGCAGATCACATCTTATTCACCTGTACCGCTGCGGAGAGGATCCGACTTTCAATATTTGGCAAAGGCAATTGCTGCCAGAGGATCTGGACATACTTTCACCCAATAAAGTTATAAGTTTCATTAAGAGACTGAACTTATTGGGAGAAATATAAGTAGGAATGAGCCACAATCGGATTGCTGATTGCTGAAATGGAGGGACCACAAGGACCCAATCACAAGAACCTAACTTAAGCTAATATTGGTAAAAAGGGCACGTCTGTGTCCTACTTGCCAGGCGTCAGCCTCCCCCACCATTACCATTACCATTACCATTAAGCTAATATTCTAAAAATTGTGACTTTCTAGGAATATCTGGAGAATGTCCTTGGCACCGTAGCCGTATTCATAAGAACGCTTACCTGGTAGCGACGATCGATGATTTAAATCCATCCCGGGGCAAATTGAAAATTTATTTATTTGAAATTTGTTTCCGACTCATATGATATATGAAACTATCGATGTCCTGAAAGTGGTTCGGATTCTACAAGAAGCTGTAGTGCTTAGTCTCTCTTTATCTAACACAAAGTCTCTGTTTTTGAGAGGGTTACATGGGTGACTACAGAGAAAATTTTAAGATGGCATTTTTTTAATAAACGAAAATTTTAAAATAAGTACCTTTTTGTAATTAATTTATCTATTTTGTTAGTACGAAAAACATCAAATTAAGAACAAATAATTGATAAATGACTCGATTTAATCGTTTTATCTACTAACTATAGCAATACACGATATTGAAAAAAAATACAATATGAATTAAACCTAGTTTATGTTAATTATTTCCGCGTTTACCTAATTATTAAATGCAAACTACTAACAATATGAGATGCACATATTAATTTATTGTTTAAATAATATATGATGCATATGCATGTAAATATTAACAAAGTTTTGTGTTAATTTCGCTGCTGTTATAAAACAAAATTTGAAAATTTTAATACTCTGTTTTACATATTATTATTACAATCCCTTGGGATGCTTTCTAAGCATTCACCGAGTTTGTTATGAAAATAAGTAATTTCATAGCTTGATACGTTTTTGTTTAAAGAGAGACAGACAATGAGTTAATTAACTTCGTCATGTTCAGCGGGGATGCTAGCCGTTGCGCCCTTGGTAATGTCGTTATATTATGCTCTAGTAATATTTTATATAGACAGGAGGGTATATTATGGGGGTTGTAAACATATTGAGCTCTCCGTTGATGTTTCTAGTCCATTGAGACTGTATGATGGACACGTATTTATGAATGCTTGCAAAATTATGCATCTATTTACTGGAACTTATTAATATGTCGTCTATATTAACTGCAGTATGAAAAAATACTGCTGTAGGTATATTTTAATGATAGTTTTTTTTTTAATTAATAATAAAAATTTGACCAAAGAAAGTTTGAAGTTGAAACGTTTTAATTTTAATAGCACTATATTTCAATGATTTGCTAATACTAAGATAACTGTCAAACAAAACGTTATTAGTCATATAAATAAAAGCAAGGCACGTTGCCTAATAAAGTTAATTTAGGATTTAAATTTTTTAATAGAATAAATAATTTTTTTAACAAGATTTCAAATTCGATCATTTCGGATGATTCTGCATAACTTAACAACATTTTGCTTGATAAAATATTATGATATTTTAAAGTTTGGGGATTATGTTTTGATTGTAGCAGGAAAAAATTTTCCAGAAGTTTTAATCGAATACAGGGTGAGTTTTAAATACGCAGTTATATTTTAACCCTCAATATATTTCGTCAAGTATAATTGATTAGCACTGTCAAAAAATGTTTTTAAGCAAAAGAAATTTTGAATTTCTAATTTTTTCATCCTTCAACAACTGACATTTTGATGGTCACTTTGTAAACACCGTTCACAGAAATGACGTAAGTAATAAATAAGAGCTAGCTACTGAAGGCAGTGTTGCCACCGCCACAGGCCATTACAATTATCCAATTTCAAATTAGTACAAGTATTATTATGGTCTAATTTATGGTTTAACTTTAGTATGGTTTAATTTTCCAGAATTTCCATCAACCGCCTCCAGAAGTTCTGGTTCGACATTTAGAATCCTATTTGTAAACGGCCGTCCACGATTGTGATTTGGAGGCTTGAAACTCTCAACAACTCATAATCGTTGAACAGCTGCCACGAATGTATGTTCATGTGAAGTTTGACGATTTGTGGCATGTAAAGCCGTTTTACTTATATAACATTTTCGTTGGCAAAAAATATGTCTTTAACATATCCACCCACTTGGCATTAGAATTATAATTATTCGCCATTGTTAATCACTTTTTTCACAAAATGAACCATCAAATTAACAAAATGTAAATAATAAATGACGGTAACACATTAACTAAAAACTTCGATTCACAAATTTAATCACAAAAAACTATAAATAACAGTATAAAACACACTTTTATAAATACTGGCAAAGACAGGTACGCACACACACGAACTATCACAATAACTCTGATTTTAACACGCTTTTATTAGCTTCACTTGTATGTTTGCTTGTTTGTTTGTATGTTTGTTTGTAACCGACTCTTTGGACTCGATTTTAACCCACTTTAAACGGACAGATTTAATTGAAACTTTGTACACTTATTAAGAACCGGTAACAATACAATAATTTGATAAGTTTATATCATTATCCTGTTCAGGATCGCCAATCCTTTCCTCACGTATCCCTGCGTGAAAGCAAAGGCTTAATATGTCAGTAGATTCCATAATTGTTAATTAGCCCGGTGGTCGAGTGGGTTAAGGCACTCGACGCGAAACGACAGACTCATCCGGCGTGAGTTCGAACCTCACGGCTGAAATAAAATTTTTTTTTTTTTTTCAGAAATATCTGTTGGATCGTAATATGTTATAATATCAGCATCAATAAGCAATATAAATATAGTTTAAAACAACTAAAAAACACGCTTTCATAGCACATCAAACTAAAAAGTTAAAAATAAATATAGTTTAAAAAAACTAAAAAACACGCTTTTAAAGCACATCAAACTAAAAAGTGAAAAATAATTATTAATATAAACTGAAAATAATAATGAACGAAAAATACTAGTATTATTGTGAAAAAAGCGTGGGGTGCTCGATATACGAAAAATATTGCACAAAGCACCCCACGCTTTTTTCACAATAATACTAGTATTTTTCGTTCATTATTATTTTCAGTTTATATTAATAATTATTTTTCACTTTTTAGTTTAATGTGCTTTAAAAGCGTGTTTTTTAGTTTTTTTAAACTATATTTATTTTTGAATTAGGTCCGTGGTTAGATGTGTGAAGATCATAGGTTACACCCCTCCGTTAAATTATCGAATGATCATGTATTGCGTATGTGCCCTTTTGTTTTATATGATTTTTACAAAATAAAGTTATTATAACGTTTCGTTCACTTAGAATCACCATCAGTTTAATTATTTCTGTCAGCCATATTGAATTTTCATATTGGAATACAGCATTTTCTTTTCTGAGTACAATGATATAACAATCCTATATTAAAATCTCATTTAAGTCTCGAATTATTTAAATAAACAACATATGGATAGGAGAAAAACAAAGTATGTTCTAGATGGTTTTTTTAATTTTATTTTCTATATTAAACCCTATCTCACAATAGTGATCATTAAAGCGATTTGCTACTTCTCTTTTGTTTGTAGATGTTCTGTTATACAAATTGATTTGACTTATTTCTAGTTCTTTTGTGACATTATTTGAAATATTTTTAACCATCTTCCAAATTAATGGTGAAGTTTTATTGAGTGCAATACGTCTTTGAAAGAAGTCCTGTTTAGCTTTTTAATTGGATTGTTTAGTTTATTTTCTATTATTTTACATTCCTTGGGTAGGGAGTTCTACGTAGATAACTATAGTTGCCCCCGTGGCAATATTGTCTGGCGCCCTCTAAACACGGGGTCTTTCAATTGGAGGCACAAATGAGCGACTGGCTGCCTATCAGTGGTTCCTTTGTGTCATTTACCTAAGTTATGCCCATCTTTTCAACACCGTGCCGATGAGGACCATAAGTCCTAAACACATGCCTTAATAATTTGCATCCTTTATGCAAGCCTCACTCATAATATCTTCTGCTACTTAATTAAAAAGTGGGATTTTTGCCTTTTACACTACACAAAATTTTAAACTCTCAATGTGAAGTCATAGAGAATGAAATTTGTTGGGTTGATTACCAGTAAAGTAGAAAAGCTTTTAAGATAGTTACTAAAATTTTTTTCTATCTTTTTTATTTTTCGTTAGAGTTGTAAAGGAATAGTTTTTGATTTAATAAAAATTTAAGATTATTTTTTTTTTTAGTTTCGGTTCCAATAAAAAAAAATTCCTCAGGATAGTAGGCCTACTTTTTAGACTACATTCGTAAGAAAAGTCATGACGTTATGCTAGTACTAATAGTTAAGCAAGAATGACGAAATTTGTGAACAAAACCGGAGTTTAGCTAGAAATACATGAAAACATAAAAAAATACCTAAACAAACATATTTCACGTAAAACAAATGTAAGTCAAATCGATGTGTATTGATGTCCTCTATCACCCTGCTCCGATTGTTTTATCCTCAGTGAAACACCCTGTATAAGAGGGATTACATATAGGATATTGCAAGCAAATAAATTTATTTTAGTTTCAAATTATTCAGTTGTTAAATATGTTATAATTTTATTCATTAATGTTGAAACTTGTTGACAATAAGAAATCTTAAATGCTAGACCAATTGACAATTTTCGTGTGAAAGGTGCAACGTAATTTAGTCAGCAATCTGTAGTAATATATTTTCCCATTCTGGAGACCTGTGCTAGCTGTGTGCAAGCAACTCAGTCGGTAAGTTGGAGCCCGCTATTTACTGCCTCTGGTTCATGTTCTGACGTGACGTATTCATTCTCATTACTCGACGTTTCACCGCCGCCGCCTATCGCCTGGCGCTTCTATATTACTACGCCCCAAGGAAGGGTTACAACACTAAATTTACAGCCTGCAACTTTGCAGGATTGTGCTTTTTGTCACCCCCGACCAACTTTCCGGCAAGAAATTTTAATTTTTCCGGAAACTTTCATCATCCATTTTTCGGAGAAGCTTAACATAATTCATTTCTACTGCTATTTCGCTGTTGCAATAGGCGTTCGCTAATTATCCTTTTTGTTTCCTTGCACTCCACTACAAATAACGACTAAAATGCATTCATTATTATAACTATTTAACAAGGTTAAATGGGTATCATGATATAACTGGATGAAATTTTTTTAATAATCATCTCAAAAAAAGAATGTCTTAATAGATATTCATTTCACAATGTCTTGATAAAGTAAAAAAAACTATTTACTAAATAATTTTATGTATATGCGGACAAATTCACAAGTAATTTGGACTTAGTAATTCAATTATTGAAAATAAATCCTAATTTACAAACAGGGTGTAACGTGATGGAATGTCGTAAATGAGGGAGCGTATAATCCATATTTAAGAGTAATTTGCCATATAAATATTTGTCCTTCAAAATTTTAACGCCCCGTATCATGGAAACGTAGGCTGTTTCCATGATACGGGGTATTAAAGTTTTGAAAAAAAAGAAAAAATATTTAAATATTTTTTAACAATGGAAAATATTGAAACGGAGTTTTGTATCTACAGCACATGAATAAAATCGCATTCAACATAAAAAAGCAAAGCCCCAACTGTAACCAGTGACATGAATCTGATATATGCCGGTTACGTTTTCGCCAAGAAAAAATATTTTTTTTCATTTTGAAATGCAAATTAATTTTGAACAAAAATGATCTCTGGACATTTTTTTCGTAGCCAGGGTTGTATTGGCTTAATATGTTCTAATAGAATGCAAAATTTAAAAAAAGCCACAAATTGTAGAAAAATTATTATTTTGTAATAAAATAATATTTATTGGGAAACACAAACGAAGCAAGAAATTTTTGACGTCCCTGTGTCTCTATACACTTTTCGATACTTTTTCTTATAGATCCTCCCACTCTATAAAAGATCCCTAGATTTTGACGAATTTACTGGCACCCTTCTTTAGCACTGTCAAGAAGAGTTTTTTCATCAGGAATAGGAACAGCATAAATAGTAAAGTTTTAAATGATCTCGTAGTGCTAGTAATCCAGCGGATCGAGGTCTAGAGAACGAGATGGCCACGTTATTGACCCCCCCCTTATATGCAGTAGTAGCCGCCAGAGGAATTTAACCGACTGACTGTAGGAGATTGGATTTGTGCTATGCTATCAAACAGAACTATAACGACGTCTCAACACGGAGAATTTTAGAGCCACAAGAGGATGCCCGCAGGGTGGGGTTCTTTTCCTCCTTTTGTGGTCACTTCTTGTGGATGACTTACTGGCTATTCTCACATTGTGGGAGGTTGAGGTTCTAGCATATGCAGATGATATAGTCATACTAGTCAGAGGAAACTCTGAAGGAGTAATATCTAATACCCTTAAAGAGACACTGGATGCAGTGGGTAACTGGTGTGACAGGGAACAGATGTCTGTGAACCCTCAAAAAACAGTAATAGTACCATTCACCCCGAAAAGGAAGCTGGAGGACCTAAGACCGCCCTCCTTAATGGGTGAAACTATTCCATTTGCGCAGGAGGTAAAATATCTAGGAATCACTCTAGATAAATCACTTAATTGGAGCTCCCATCTGGAAAAGTAATCCATAAAGCAAAACTGTCCTTATGGACATATCGTCATACATAGCTACAGGTCAAGGGTGAGGATATCCTTGAGCCTAGGTACTAATGCAGCTATTTTTCAGGCCGAGGTTCAAGTCACTGAATTATGCTTGCGAAGGCTGGAATATATGCATCTTACACGCAGGTCAATTAAAATTTGTTCAGATAGCCAAGAATTTATAAAAGCTCTTGGCTCCTACCGCTGTAACTCCAAAACGGTTTGAAACTGTCAGTAGGCTCTAAATCATTTGAGCAAAAACAGCAAAGTAACTCTGGTCCGGATACCAATATTTGGCAAAGGTCAATTTCTGCCAGAGAATCTGAACACATTCTCACCTAATAAAGTTATTAATTTCATTAAGAGACTGAACTTATTTTGTGAAATATAATTAGGAATGAGCCACAGTAGGCCTGCTAATGACCGCAGCGGAGGGTCCACAAGAACCCACTTTTGAATTTGGTACACTTGTTCTAAAGGCCAAATACTATTTAAAATTCGGTGATAAGCAAAATTGGCCAGCTGAAAGGGGTCTCGTGACCTAAACTTTTTTGTATTTAACTAAAAAAAAATATGTTCTTGATGAAAGATTATAAATCATGTCTACTATATCAAGTGAATAAAATATATTTTCCAAGTACTTAAATAAAGCTGATGTAAACTGAAATATTTTACACATTTGACCTCATAAAATAGGGTTAGAATAAATTTAACAGTTTGGCATTTGAAAGTTTTAATTTAGTTACAAAAATGTCAATGTCAATAACGAAAAATGATTAAAATATATGATATGAACTATTATTGACTGCATCAAATGACGCTGATAATTAATAATTTAAAAATTTTAATGAAACATTTCAAGGTACGCTATTAAAATTTAATTGAGGTAAGTGAAGAATTAAATATAATGATTTTTTAGATCAGGATGATATATACTGGTATAAGAAGGTTGTGCTGGCCACATCAGATATTTTATACTAGACAACAGCATGTCAAACAATCTTGGAGCTAAGTAAATATGACTTTTTTTCCTATAGATTTCTTTACAAGGGGTTTTTTAGTGAATAATTTTTTCGACCGTGTATTGTGTTGGTGATCTCTATATGTGTGTTTCTAAAAACGTTCATTAAGATTTTTTGACAAAATAATTGTCGTATATCCATTTTCTTAGTTTCACTGAATAATGTTATACTTTTTTATGCATTAATCTGAGAATCCATTTCTGTACTTTATTTAAGTTTTTTAGGAAAACATTGCTAACACCATCCCAGCCGATCATTCCATGTGACTGAATCAGTATATAGTAGAGAATAATTCGTTTGGGAATTTCTAAATAATCTCTAAGTGTTTTGAATTTTGGTAATAGACTTTTTATTTTTTTTTTTATGTGGCTAATTTGTAGGTCCCATTTTAGATGTCTATCTGTTGTAATTCCCAGGTATTTAACTGATTCAGCTTCCACTATTAAAATTATACTATCATCTACACAATCAAAGACTAGTGGTCCAAGATTTGGCAAGTTATTTTTATGTAATATAAAGGGTAAACACTTGCTGCAATTGACCGTGAGTAGGTTTTCATCGAACTAATTGTAGACGCTGCACGATCTCTTTCGGCCGTAGTTTTTACTTTATTCCATGTCTTCATGCCTTCGTATACATAATCACTGTGTCAGTAGAAAGACTAAGTATTTTCCCCTCAGATGGTAGTTTTAGCAGATCGATATAAATGTTGAAAATGATGGTGTCCAGAATTGTGCCCTGTGGGAGACCATACTCGACTAGACTCCATTCAATCTTGACACCATTTACTCCCACTGTTTGCTTTCCGCCTTTAAGATAACTCTCCATAAGCTTTAATAAAGTTACCCTAAAACCTATGCAGCCCAATTTTTTTACTAGTTTACGGTGGCAAATGATATCAAATGCCTTGGCAAGGTCTATGAATATGTATATAGTAGAATTATTGTCATCTAAAGTTTTATACATATCATTTGTGAGCGAGACAATTGTGTCCAATTCTAAAACCGAATTGTCTATTAGATATAATATTATACTTATTAAGATAACAGACAATTGTTTTTCTAATTACTTTTTTAAAAATTTGAAATGAGATTTTTAATTTAATTTATTACCTCTAGTTTTTCATTACCTTTGTGTTAGGTTTTACTCGTAGATATTGCCTACGCGAATTACGAAAAGCAACCTGAAAACAATATTGCAAAGGAGCCGTGCAAATTTTCGTCATTCATGAGCAGTAAAAAAAAGTGTACTAATATCTCCATCCAAATGTCTTATTATGGAAAACACCTTAATAACCCTATAACATGAGTCACAATATCATTCAAAATAGTTAAATTCAATTGAATAAAACAAAACTTGGCACAAAATAGATTTATTCATAAAAAGCAACATTTACGAATCTTATCTCAGGCAAAGCGAATAACCAGATAAATCAAATCAAACTTAGAACTAAATAAATCAAAAACAAAGTCATACATGGCAATCGCCAATTCAAATAGCAAAAAATATCAAACCAACTTAGTTAGTTGTTATTGGGCGCCATCCTCTTTTTAACTTTAAAATATACAATGTCTTTTCTTAACTTAAAAACAACAGGCTACCATTGAAAGATTGAAGAAATGTGTAGCTATTTAAACAATCAGTGATAATCAAACACAAAGAAAAGTAAAATCATTACGGTAATTTAGTTCAAAAGCACGGGGCAAATTTGCAAATCTTATAGAAATGTACGAGTGTGTCAATAATTTACTGTTCACTCACGAGGCACTCAAGTCAGACACAAGTTAATGGGTAGTGCCTAGGTACCTAGGGGTTCGAGGTTAAAATTTTCTTAAGTTACGTATCTTTTTGGTCGTAGAGACGTTAATAAAAGTAAACATTCTTACTCACAACTGTTCAACTCCTTCCAGAAGTCGGCACCTCTTGCCAACACTTTCCACTCACAAAGTTAACAATTCAAAACACCGCCGCTGATCATCAAAATTCTACATGCCAACAACTTTAATCATGATGGGGCGGTTGCCCGCCTCGTTCTAGCCTGTCTGCCGTTAAACACACCCCGAATTCATCTCCAAGTGCGCGCGATGGAACCTGTTCGTAAACAGCTTTTTCTCCCGCACAGTAGCGCAGCACTAAATAGCTAGTTCAATAAGGTTTATTAAAACTAATTTATTCGAATTTGGAATTTAACTTATAATTCAAATGATATCCATATAGTTACAGGAAGTGTTGTCCAAATTATTTATTAAAAAAAAACGGACCGTTACAACTCTAGTGATATTATTGAATCCTTTGCAAAATTTTTTAGTAATTCTTATCTACCACCCAGAGATAATTTTGATTTTTTTAAACAATATCCTTAATGCTTTGAAAAACTTAAATCTAACTAAGATAACTACTAGACTTGATGGTGTTCCCTCGTTCTCGTATTACGTATACGTTTAAAATTATTGCTTTTCTGATACGTTTAAATGTTCAAGAGTATGCTCAGTTTGAAAAAAAGGCGATAAACAAGAACATGACATTACTGAGTTTAGGCCTATCTCTATTGTATGTAATTTTTCTAAAGCTCATGAAATCTTGATTCAATCTATTCCAGTATTAGCAATCGATATGATAAGCAAATTGACGTAATATATACAGACTTCTGACCAACTTGATCATACAATACTGCTAAATTGTCAATATAGGATTTTAACCTCATTTCGTATCATTATTTTATTCCTATCATCCTAATAGGAAGCAATATGTGGCCTATAGTGGATTACAACCGGTCAACATACTGCAACATTGGGTGTTCCTCAATGGATCATTCACAGGCCCCTATTGATTAACATATTTATTAATGATCCTATAGACAAACGTTAAGGACGTTTGTTATTTGCTTTATGTCGACGATCTTCAAAATAATTTCTTCCATAGACAACTGCGCCTTTCTACAAAATAGCCTGTCAACTATATTTGATTGGTGTGTTCAAAATAAACTAAACTTCAATGTGTCTAAATGTAACGTTATGACTTATACAACTAAAACTAATCCTATTATGTTTGTGTATAGTGTAGACAACTTAGTTCTAAGATTTACAACTGTTGTGGACCTTGGCATAATTTTTAACAAAGAACTTTCTTTTTTATCGCATGTAAATCTAATCTAATCTAGTAAATGAGTCACTCAAAACTCTTGGTTTTTTAATTAGAACTAGATTTATTGAATATTAAAACTTTAAGAATTTTGTATTTTGTATTTGTCAGGTCTAAACTTAAATATTCATCCTTAGTCTGGAACCTTCATTACAGAGATCACAGTAACTATCTAGTGGATAGATTTGTAAAATTATTGGGTGTGGTATAAATCTCATAGAGTATACCCGATTGTTGGTTTTTCGCAGATTGAGCTTTTAAATATATTCTCTTGACTACTTTTGACAACGGGCGTGAATACTATTCGCATCTATTTATACAGGGTGTTTCTAAAATATGGTTCCAAACTTCTATAGCATGTAGTACTTAGCAAAATATCTCAAAATTTCATATAAATATGCATAAAGGGGTTATTATTTAAAGAGGTAAAAGATAAATTGATAATTTTTGTCATTCACTTAGTTTTGCATGGTGAATAAGGTGCGCTAGTCCATGCTTGGTTATTAAAATCATGGGCGTCTGACATTTCAGATTTGCTACTTTATTTTTTACCGCCATGTGTCATGATAATTTTCAAACAGAAATTACTTGATAACGGTTGCCGATATCAACTTAAATAAAGAGGGCCTTTTTATAAGTAAAAATGTAGAAAATTAAATATTAATGGTAAAAATTAATAGAAAGTTGACAAAAAAAAAGTACAGGCTTAAACACCATTTCCCTCCTAAAAGGGACGCCCATGATTTTAATAACCGAAAATGAACTATCACATCTTAATCAGCATGAAAAAACTAAGAGAACGCCAAAAACATTGTCTGTTTATATTTCACTGTTCTCAAATAATAAAAAAAGCTAATTTTATATGTACCCATTTAAGGGCCTCGAACACTCTAAGGGTGCGTTTTATGGCACATATTTATAAGAACTTTTTTACTTATTTTGGTGATTACTATACACCGTAGAAATTTGAAACCCTATTTTAGAAACACCCTGTGTATCAAATCATACACAACTAAATTTACTGCCAAGAACTTTTATGCAAATTAAATTTTCATGTTCCAAGTTTAAATTCCCGAACTTCACAAACGTTTCATCTCTCAATTCCACATTTTAATATATTCTTTTTTTGTTCCATATTTACAATGTATTCACTATAATTGAAAAGTTTGATATATTTCACTGCACATTAAATTATGTTAAAGAATGATATACTAAGTGAATCTCTGTTTTTCTTTTTATTACAATTAATTATTTTGTAATATTATTCATTTGTTTCATGTGTAAAATTTGAGTTTTTAATGATTTTTTTTTTGTGATTTTGTCCTCTCTATAATTGGACTTAACTGTTGTTGGTAATAATAAATAAATAAATTAAAATACTTTTCTAGGAGTTTACATTTTTAATCCTAAAAATTAATTGAAACCAGACATCCAGGAAAATTTATTTGTTGCAGAATCATTGAAATAAGCATAAGCTCCCTAAGATATTTGGAAAATAGTATGCGCGAATATTTGGCACTAGAGTTTTCTCTATCTTCTTCCATCAAAATGTAATTCACATTTTCCTCCTTATTGTTTGTCTTATGGATATTTTAAGAATACAATTGTTCTGCTTGGCACTCACCAAGTCCATTTTAAATAGGAAAACAACCCTCTACTAACAATATCCCATACTATATACATATGTTTATTTTCTTTATATCCTTTATTTGTTTTATTTAATGCAGACAAACCATACAAAAACAAATACTAATTTCATAAATTGAAAAATAGTAAAAATTACTATATATAGTCTATTTCTCTAATAATTAAGTAAACTAAGGATGTAAAACTATGACAGTAGCCATTTGAATGATTTTTGATTGCAATTACAAAATGCAGAAACAATGATTGAAATAAACTACTTCAAAGGAATTAATCAAAGTTATAGAGAACTTCCTTGTAGACAAACGAACTATGCCACCCGCAGGCCCGTTACTAGTCATTGGCCATCATCAGTACGAGACAGGCAAGTGAACCAACCAAACACTCTGTGACTAGCCCATGCATCGAGTGACCTTTCGCCTTTTTGACGCTTGCTACAGTGTGTGACATGCTGTGTTATTGACGTGGTTACGGTGTCTGGTTCATCAACGTGGTAGAGAATTTGGTTTGGTAGATTGTTTATAATTTTGTTTTGAGTATTAGTTTAAGACAATATGTTCTGATTATTTTATATTGTTTGTTAGCCTATGTTAGTGTTAGCTTGTTTTTTTTAATTGGTGATAGTTGGTGTTGGTTTCTTTTGGTATTTTCATTGTTAATAAATGAATGTCTTCAAATGGCTCATTTGTGTTGACGTATTTTCTGAGAATTTTTCAATTCTGTGCTTGGTGCTGTGCCTTGTATATGAGTTTGGAGTTGTTTGGGAAGTTTACAGATTATATATAAGATCTCAATAAATTCCTAGATATCACATATACAGGAGATTTAAGAAGAATATTAGTTCTAGCCAATTCACAGTAAAATGTGAGACACTGGCGTGAGGTTGGTTATTCGAGATACTTGAAATGAAAATACGCCTAAAACCAATGAACAGTCAAGTTTATTGTTAAATAGATTAAATAAGATTTTTGGACTATTTATTATACGTCGAAATTCCAATGATGTAAAATTAAACCGACTAAGTAGAAGAGAATGTTTATAGCGTCTTTCTGGATAACAATCGTCAATTTTTAGGGATAAGAATTTAAGAAATCTACGCTGTATGTTTTCATTAGAGTTTTTGTGGTAAGTATGGTGAGGGTACCATACTAATGAACGATACTTTAGTTCTGATCATACGTATGTCTTTAGAGCAACCTCGTTAGAGAATGAACTACAATTTCTGATAATAAAACCTATCATTTTTAAAGTAGACGATGCAACTTGTCCTATGTGTTTTGAAAAAGTAAGTTTGCTGTCAAAAATTATCCCTAACTTTTACGGACTCGCAACGATCAGGTAAAAGAGAATTCAAAATGAAATCGTTGAATTAGGTATTTTGTCGTACGTCACTATTTTACATTTCGCCGAATTTAAGTGGAGATTATTATCATTGCACCAGTTTTCTATTGACCATAACTATATCAGATGTTTCTCACAATTATCTTCACTATTTATTTCTGCCAGAAACTTCAGATCATCAGCAAATAACAATTTTTCACAGTTTACCAATGTAGCGATGTCATTCATAAACAACAGAAAAAGCAATGGGCCAAGATTGGAACCTTGAGGTACACCTGATATTGCTATAAGTTGTTTAAACTCATATCCGTAATACATTACATACTCTTTTATGTTTTTTAAATATGACCAAAGAATTTCTTAAGGTTCCAGCTGAACCCGAACAAATTCAATTTTCATAAAAGATTCTCATAATCTATGCAATCGAAGGTCTTCGAGAAATCAGTGTATATCACAACTACCTGTCTTTGAACATCGAGTATTTTCGATATATACTGATTTATGATAGATGTTGGAGACAGTATACCGTTTGTCCATAAAATTATGTAGTGCCGGTGATAACAACATTTTTACAGAAGGGTAGATGCGAGTATGCTCTCTCGTAGACCTTAGCAAAATTACAGAGAATTGCAATGGCTTTGTAAATTGCTATTATCAGATGGAGATCCACATTTAAAAAATTGGACAAAATCTACGTAATTTCCAAAAATCAGGAAATGTTTCTGTTTTGAGGGATAAGTTGTAAATAATAACAACTAGTTGCGTCAACACATGTACACAGTCTCTATCAAGAAAAGATGTAATTTTGTCATGATCTGATGTCATTTTATTTTTAAGCCTCTTAGTGCCGAGATAATGTTATGCTCAGTTAAATTGTCAATATTAACGCTTAATACCTTATTATAAAGACTATCTATATACGTTATAATATAGACTATCTATTTTTTTGCTATTATAAATAATTTAGACAGTGTTAAAAAATCAGCAAAACAATTAATTAGAGTTGGGATTATCATATGTAATATCCTCATGTACCAATACACCTGGAATTCTAATTGTATCATTTTTATTTTGTAGAAGTTTGATGCATCAGCTGATACCTAATTTTGTACATTATTTAAGTAATTTTTATAAGCAGTATTGATTTGAGTTTTCATTACGGCTTTTAATCGTTTGAATTCTTGTAAAAAGTCTACATTTTTGTTTCTTTTATATTTTATGCGGTATTAGTTTTTTAATAAAATGTTATTTTTAATTTCAGTGGTGTACCATTTAGGAGACTGTTTTTTAATTTTATTATTACATGTATGTTATTCTATGAAATACCAAAGACAATGTTTTTCAGATATTTTTTATACGTCACCAGAATTTTTTTTGTAAAAATACTCTACTTTCTACTCTATAGATTAAAAGCAAAGTTTTCACCTTTCCAATAGTTAATCAGGAATATTCTATGCAAAAATTGCCAATTACTGCGGCTTGAAAACATATTGTTAAAGCTGACACAGAGGGGACAAACCCTGTTTAATAAAATTTGATAACACTATCGAGTCTGCTGTGGCGTCGAGCTAACAGGCAAATGTAAATGACGAATTCGTCTCAGAGGCCACTGTATATTCACAACGTTCTCTTTTAAAATGTATTCACATGCAGAGCACAATATGAACTTCGTCTAGTCGCTGGGATGAATTTGACATTCACAAATTGTCATGGTAATATCAGTAAAGTATTATATGTATGTATTAGAGGGATGACTTGAAACAGTGAATTCCAATAATGTAATTGTATACATACATTTATTTTACCAATTTAAGATGAAAACCTGATAGTTTTTTTTATAATGCAAATACGTTTAATTTTAGTTCCAAATGTTTCCTAAATTCAGATTGATGTAAAATTAATGAAATTAAAATATCGATGTTAATCATAATCCAGTCTGTAGGGGCCAAAAAAGGCCTTCGCCTTACAAAAAGTGGGGTAGTAATAATTTTTAAATTATGTTGTTCAGGCCTTGACAAAAAAAATCCAAGTTATCGACCTTGGGGGAGGACCGTTCGAGCCGCCATCTTAAATAAAAGATACAAAAAATTAGTTTTTTCAAAATAAGTCTGTAGCGGTTGATCCAACGACGAAAATGTCTTTAACAAAGTTAAAAAAAGACAAAATTTCTCACAATTATTGTATAAACATTTTTTTTTGTAAATCTAATATGTAACGCGTTACAGCGGCGGAAAATGACCATTTTTTCCAAAAAAACAGTAAAACTCTCCATTTTTGACGGTAAATTAAATAAGAATAAATTACACTTATTTTTAATGTTTTTTCCACACCATCTATTTCAAATTACAGTGATTTTTCTTGTTACATATAAATTTTCTTATCGCCGCAGATGCAGTGGCGTAGAGAATTTTATTCTGGTTTGTGGAACAGATGTTTCCTAGAACAGGTGTTTCCTAGAACAGGTGTAACAGGTCTAGACCGTTCCTCGTGCGTCTTTTCGTTTCTTTTGAAAAGGGCAGTCCTCTCTCCACTTCTAGTTTAGAAAGAGGATTAAGGCAGGATACCCAGTAGTATCTAGAGTCTGCCTTTCAACTCGAATGCTCGGTATTAATCGTGCCCGTATCGAGTAGTCTCGGTCAGAAATTTCCGCGAAGTTTGAATTCGGGAACACTTACGTGTTCAAGTTTCCCAAAAAAAGATTTTAAGCTAATGAAAACAATAAAGCCCGTCTAATTTCGATGCTGACAACAAAAATGGAACAGGCTTATATTACTGTTAAACAGGCGGAAGAAGATGCTAATGTGTTTATTGTCAGCACAGTGATTTCCTTGTGCTCAACATTTGATGTTGTTTTCGTCGTTGGCGAAGACGTTGATCTTCTTGTTCTGTTGACAGAATTAGCTGAGAGACTATATTCCGAGAATAGTTTGAAATCTGAAGAGGTGGCTGAGAACATTCTGTTTCACCATGCGTTTAGTAGCTGCGACACGACATCGTCCATCTTCAACCAAGAAAGAACAAAATGTTGTTCGCACTTCAGAAAACCTCAGGACTCAGTACCACTATTAGCATCTTTAAACATCAGGATGCAACACCAGAACACATCGCAGACGCTGGAACACGTTTTCTCGTTGCTTTGTATGGTGGCAACATGGAAGACGAAACCTTGGAAGAAGTCCGCTATCAACGTTTCGCTAAATCTACTATAAAAAGCAAATTCAATCTTGCTTCTTTGTTACGAAGGACGCTGCGCGGTATCATGCGTTCAGGACGTACCACTAAGTCCAAAAATGTTATGGGATCCAAAAAAATGCAGAAGACTGGGGCTGGAAACTTGGCAGCAATGGGTTCGCTCCACTCACAATGACAGAGCAACCAGCACCCGAGAAATTAGTAAAATTCATTTCATGCACTTGTCGAAAAGTACACGGCGTAGCATGTGATTGTAGGAAAGCTGGGTTGAAGTGCTCTGTTGTGTGTGGCTTCTGCAGTAGTCAGTCATGCGAAAATGTACCGGAGGTTCGCATCGATAGCGAGGACGAAGATGACGAAGATTTATCAATGGAAGAACAATATGGATTCTCAGAAGCACCGACGATGATAACATTGAGGACGCAGATTATACTGAAAACGTCAACGTCAACCGACCAGGACCATCAAAAAAGGGAAAACGATAATAATATAATTACGTGGTCAAGTTGGTGTGGAAATGGGTATATTTTGAATTTGCAAAATTATTATAACTATGTAATAAATAGCGAGAAACAATCGAAAAAAATCACAAAAATGGGGAGTTTTAATGTTTTTTGGGAAGTTTTCATCTTTTCGCCGCTGTAACTCGTTACATATTAGACAAAAAAAATTCATACAAATAATGTGAAGAATTTTGTCTACTTTAACATTTTCGTCGTTGGATCAACCGTTGCGAGGTTATTTTAAAAAAAACTAATTTTTTGTACCTTTTAATCAAGGTCCCCCCCCTCAAGGTCGAATAAATGTATTTTTTGTCAAGGCCCAGACCTGAACAATATGATTTAAAAATTATTACTACCCCCTATTTGCAGGTCAAAACTCACTACATAATGGACTATCAATATTATTAGGATAGTAGGTTTTCAGTGTACTTTTTCTCAATATGGCACGAAATATAGATTTACTGAGGAGGTCATAATCATTTGGAGGTTGTTGTTTGTCATGGTAGTAAGTTCGTTAAATTTATTCCATCTTTCTCCTATTTATTTTCTTGGGAAAAGAAGAGACTATAATGAATGTTTTATTCATTGTCGGTATCTTCTGATAAGTACGATTGAACATAAACATACTTACAAGGAAACAAATTGAACATATAATAACAAATTAATAGTTACTATTTTACATAGGTCCTTCTACAAAAAATTTTATCTCAGATAAGCATCACACAAATATTTTCAATTTAATTTACGACTAGTAATAAATACTAAATTATGTAATACCTAAATATAAGATATTGTATGATATGAGTACAAATTTTATAAATCATCAAGATGTGTGTGTAGCTAATTTATATAATTTTCAATAATTAAATAATGAGACGATTACGACTTTTGATGTTTTGTATTCAAATGAACAATTTTTTTGCATGTTTTCAAAAATTGTGGAAAAACTCGTTTTGCTAAACTACAATAAAAGTACATAGTGGTATTAAATTTAATTTATTCAGAGATATAGCCTTTCAAATGGGCTTTGATCTGAGATATCGCAAGAGTTAGGATGTCATTTAAAATTCTAAATGAGAGATGGCTGGGGGTACTCTTTTGTTAATCTTCATACTAAAGTAATCACTCCTCGATCCCATTTAAAAAACGTTCTTCAGTATCTCTCTGTTCACGAGATTATTGGGATGGAAACTTTTCAAATTGACACCCGGTATTATAAAGGACGGGCGAAGCGGAATGATTGACATACTTTTTATTTTTTCATGAATCATTTGTCATCTCTGATTCTGCCAGTTTTTAATTCCAATGCAAACATAAAATAATTAATGTGGTTTTTCAACAGAAAATACGTTTCACAAAAAATTATTTTCTCTGCGTTCAATTAAACAAACACAGTGTTGTCTAATATTTCAAAAATATTATTTAAAATAAGTTTGTGGTAGGCACTAATTCAAGTTCGATTTTGTAGCACTGCGTTACATATTCTCGAATAATGTGTAGTAGCTTATATTCTAAATACAGTACATGCCAATTTAAACAAAACCTTTCCCACTTAGATACAATCCCAATAAATAAAAGCTAATTAAAACTTTTGTTAAGAAACATATTATTAATGACGCAGACTACAGCATATTATTTCTTGAATTTTAATTTTCAGTGCAGAATTTGACTTGACACCAATTAAAAATACTTTTATCCAATAACCCTTATATTTTGGTTTCAACAGATTTTTTAAAATTTGTGTGTAGGGTATATTACAAAATAGATACCACTGGTTAGATACAGATTGTAAATACTTTATGTACTCAAACAACACCGTGATTACATGTTTCAAATTATATACTGACTGACAAAATTTCTTCTAGATTTTCCATCTCACATTAAATCTATATATCATCCTGATCTAAAAAAATCATTCTATTTAATTCTTCACTTACCTCAATTAAATTTTAATATCGTATCTTGAAATGTTTTATTAAAAATTTTAAATAATTAATTATGTGTTTTTCGATACTGTCAATAATAATTCATGTCATATATTTTAATAATTTCTTCTTATTGGCATTGACATCTTTGTAACTAAATTAGACATTTCAAATGTCAAACTGCTAAAGTTAATGAGGTCAAATGTGGAAAAAAATTTCAAATTACATCAGCTTTATTTAAGTACTTGGAAAATATGTTTTATTGGCTTGATATGGCAGACATGATATACAATGTTTCATATATTTTTTTATAAAGACCAATTTAAAAAGGTCGGGTCTAGTAGACTTCCTTTCAGCTGGCCTATTTTGCTCATCACCGAATTTACCATTGTCTTTGGCCTTTAGAAAATGTGTACCATATTTGAAAGCTTTATCTCAAAAACTGTGGCTACTATCACGATACTACAGACATGCAGACAGATTTTTTTCATAAAGTTATGTTTTTATAATTCGTCGAGATTCGTCCAGAAATGCAATAAAATTTTTTTTATTTCTTTTCCCAAAATTATACCTTTTTTCATCTTTCATTCATTAAGTCTCTTCTGGTAGTACCACAATCACCAAATTTAGTGAGTCACCTAAAATTTTGTTGAAAATTTTAATTACCAAATTTGGGAAGTCTCCCATTAGTATTTTTTGAGTTTTCGACGCCACACTCATGCATACACACACACACACACACGCACGCACGCACACATCCACATATACACATACACATACACATACACATACACATACACATACACATACACATACACATACACTACACATACACATACACATATACATACACATACACATATACATACACATACACATACACATACACATACACATACACATACACATACACATACACATACACATACACATACACATACACATACACATACACATACACATACACATACACATACACATATACATACACACACACACACGAACCGACAGACGTCTCTCAGGAAATAGTCAGAATGGATTTGGGAGGATTCAAAACGTACACATCAATAGAGTTGGCAAAAAATGCGCCGCAGGACATAGGCGTACGTATCATAATAAGTTTAATAAAAGAAATTAACTAGTAATAAAAGCAATAAACTGTTACAATTTATAACAAAGTATGCACAACTTAGCCTCATAACTAGCTTGGTTATCACAAACTGGAAAAGATTTGTAAAAACTTTGCAGCATCATGTATGCTATGATGCGCGACGACGTTTTGTCGAATAGTTTCTGTCACAAGATGTAAAGCATGCACTTTACACGTAACATGTACCAACCCACAATCGGATATTTCCGGGTGAAAACACTGACTCAGACAATTCGAGAAATTGGCTGACTATCTTTATTAAATGCAACAATATAATTGTTAATCTTAAACCCCTTAGTGGAAATTAAACGAACTCTAATTCGTAACAAAAAGAAACAGAAAAAGCCAAATGGGCATTGAAATTCAGGTATACGACGAAATCGAGCTTACTGTATGCGTATAAACTCCTTTGCGTTGTTATAGTCCAGTTCAAAATATTTATAATAGCACGGTTCTTTAATCAGATTGAGGAAACATTTCATAATTTGATATTTATTAAACCTTGCAACGTGAAATAAACATGGAAGCAATGACTTCAGAATTAACTCATTGCATGGAACCGTTATAATTAACATACATACCGAATGACCACAGAATATGGTACACCCTCAAAATTTTTCGTATTTTTAATGATATAGAACTGAAATTTAGGAATTGTTAAGAAAACATAAAAACACATGATTTAATGCTATTTACAAGATTTTTGTTCCGGTTTTACCGGAAGTGAAACTAACTTTTTTTCTAAATATAACATCTAATCTTTTATTTTCGATCAGGCTAAAATTTGCCTATATAACCACTTTTCAACTTTAAAAGTAGTTAAAAAATGGCCGACTTATGGACGACTTCCAATTTATACAAACATGTTCATGAAATTAATACTACAAGTAACGCTATGGAATATTTGGGAAACATTATTAAGTAAATTCTGTACTCGAAATAACTGCCACTTCTTGTATTATAGTTTGTTATTTAGTGAATATTCTATAACAATCAAATTAAATAAGAAGTCATATAAAAATGCGGTTTAAGCGATTTATTTAAATGCGAGCTACCATTATTTTGCCTCTTATTTCGAGGGCTTATATTAGGCTTTTTAGTTAAAATACAAAATTTATTACAGCTAACATTAATAAATAAAACTGGTAAAATTTATCATTTATTCGTTAAATTTTTTAAATACGTATTAACAAAATTTAATGAATAATGAAATTTAAATTTTTTTTATTTGACATTTTTGAAGAATTCTAATATTGGCAAATATATTTTGGAAATAGGTAGAAAAACAGCAATTGTGTAGAAATTATTATAATTTTAATTAAATTTGTATTATACAAAATGGAAGAAAATTCTTAGATTACATTTTATTTTATTTTTATAGATATTTATTAAATAATATACTAAATACAAGAAAAAGCAGCGGTTTTATGTTCAAAATTTACGTTACTGTATTTCGCAATTATTTCATGGCTTGCAACGGGAAATTTGTGACTTGAAGTATTTATTTCATGGCAAACTTTGTGCAAAGAAAATCGACCATTAGTCTCCCATTTTTCTACCGATTTTAAATTTGAAAATGTAGTTTTTTAGCTCTATCGAAATCGCAAATAAAAAATTGGGTGTTACATTTAAGAAATAAAAGTCGAAATCAATTCCACTGAAACCGGAAAAACCAAAAATTTTTAAAATGGTACCAAAATGCCTTTATATCATATTAACAACACTCAAATTCCCAAAATCTCTAAAAATATAGAAGTTTTTTAGGGTGTACGATGTCCTATGGTATGGCGATATACATAACTATTCTAAATTAAATGCGTGCCAAAAAAAATGTATTTTATTTCATTTTTTTATTTATTATTTTAAACACATAAGAACCTAAGGGTGTGTCAAATTTTAAACTTTGCGTGATTTTCATTACAAACAATATATATATATATATATATATATATATATATATATATATATATATATATATATATATATATATATATATATATATATATATATATATATATATATAATGTTTATGACGTAACGAAAATCACAAACTGTGAAAAAATTGACTCAATCGTTAAATTTTCTTAACCGAGAAATCATATGCCTAATCAAATATAATGCGTATAATGTGATTTTAGACCTACATATGTATAATATAGTTGTATTGGATATTACATTATGTTATGCATTTCATTAGAAACATGTTTAAATTGTTTTATTAAACACATTTCTATATTTTCCAAAGTCGAAGTTACGCTCTTGTTTAGTATGAGTAGAGCTGTTTCTTAAAATGTATTCTTTTGTAAATTATTAGAAGGTACATCATTTGTATATTCATACATCCTTTTCTTAATATTTCTGGTCTGACCTGTGTAGAGATTTTTACACTGAAGTTAAAAATAACATTAGACAAAAGTTCTATTGGTCTTTGTGATATAATCTTTGTGAGAAACCTTCTTTTCTTATGATTAAATTTTTAAATGCCATTGACACATTAATATTGAATAAATAGAAGTACATAATTTTTAAATATATAAATAAATCTGTTATGACAATTGAAGAATATAATTGTATATTTCTTTTTAGAGGAGTTAATAATTTCCTCCAGTCGCCTGGTGTCCTTACCAGTAAAAATATATCGTCAGACAGCAACACGTCCTGCAAAGACTGCTGATTAAGAACCCACGGTTGATTGGATTCCAGATTGAAGTCCATCTGTGTTAGCAGCCCAAGGCCCTGCATCGGTTTATTGGACCACTTAACACCCACCGTGTCATGGGCTATCAATCGCGGTGAGCGCTGCTTCCTCAACTTCCTCCACCGATTTATGGCGCCACAATTTCCTCTGGTTTGGCTACAATCTGCAGCATTTCAAATCATCCTCGAAATTGCGGTTCGCTATTGTAGAAATTACACATCTTTGTACACATCGATATAACCGTTGTATGGTAATGTTGTATGTTGTGTTGTATTGCAAATTGTAATGTTAATAATAATAATATTTATTGTCTTACACAAGTCAAATAAAAAAACAAAAGATATAATAAACAAAGGATATATATGCAGTAAAACCACAAAGTATGTGCAAAAAACCAGCAATGAAATATTTTAAAAACCGTTGGTAATTATTTGGGGATCAGAACTTCCTCACCGTAGTAATACTCGACGTGTGGTGGAGTTTATAATAAAAGTAATTTTTTGACGTTTCAAAAAAGTCATATTTTTTGACATTTAAAAAGTCATATTTGACGTTTCAAAAAAACTCGATGTGTAGTGGGGTTTGTAATAAAAGTAATTTTTGACATTTCAAAAAAGTCACATTTGTCGAATGTCACTAATATTCTTTTCTTGACATTTCAAATTGACGTTTCAAAAAGTTACATTGGAATGTCACTAATATTTTAAAATTTTAAATATTAGAAAAAAATTTTGACATTTCAAACTGACGTTTCAAAAATGTCACTAATATTTTTTTTGACATTTCAAATTTTAAAAACCGATTTTACTCATCAACGATCTCAATATCTTACTTGACCTCTAGAATGTGTGTACCAAATTTGAAAGCTTTATCTCAAACAATGTAGCTGCTATCGCGAACCAGACAGACAGACACACAGACAGAACATTTTTTTGTCAGAAATTTTGTGTATCGTCATAATTCGGCGAGATTCGTACAGAAATGCAATAAAAATTTTCAATTTATTTTTCACATACCTTCCTCACTTTGAGAGGTTAGGAAGTAAAATTGTGTAACAAATTTTTTCCAAATTTTTTTTTTTTTTTAGTTTTGATTTGCATTTTTTTTTTGATAATTTCTTAAGCTTGTTTACGTATATGATTCATTTAATTCACGATAAATAACTATTAGTAATATTAAGTTATTTTATGTATTTAATGATCTATTTTCCTTATCAATTGAGATGAAGAACAGGTATGTTTGAACTCTGCCAATTAACAATATTTTAGATGTTTTTTATACTGTTCCTTTTATATTTATCAATAGTTGCTAAAGACATATTACTATACTATTATATTATAATTTGAAATGTTCTTAGAAGATTTTATACCATCATCAAAAAAATTAAAATATGTACAGCTATTGCTAAAAGAGCTTTTTCGTACCAAAATGTTTGGTGCGATTTTGGATTACCGGCTCTTTGAATCTTGTATTATGGTTAAGTTAATTAAAAAGAGATTTATGCTGATTCTTGTAAACATATTGTTACGCCACTGGACTGTGTAGACTGGTTAGATGAGACTGGAATTGTATGCGAACGGCCGGGAATATTCTGGACTGCTCTAGACCGTGTGAATGGATGTATAAATAAGACACACAGTGGGCAGAGACTCAGTCTTAAATTGAACGTAAACGAGTAAAGAAGAAATAAGAAAGAGACTTATGAGTGTTCAAGTGTGATTATAGTAAGACAGTAATTAATCTATTGTTGTTAAGTGTTAATTAGTAAATAAAATAGTGAATAAGTGTTACCTGGACTTTCAATCAACGAATCTACGAGATGAGGTGTTTGTGTGGATAGCAAACACGTAACAATATACATAAGTAGACTTCCAGTGCATGTAAAGGGTTATTCAACGAAAAGACCCGCCCCTATATTTTGTTTATTTTTCGAGTTAGAAAAAAATATTGCAAATAAAAGTTGTAGTGAATCAAATATGTTCTTTTAGATTCTCTGCAAAGAATATACAGGTGATCTCATAAAAGCGGGACAAACCAAACTTACATTTTTTTAAATTTCTTTACATTTTTGAATTCTCTGTTTTTTTTTTGTGATTTCAGATGTGTAGATAGGTTGCATCTTATCTTTTACTGTTTTTTATTTATTGCAAATTTTATACTATCAGCATCTGCCAAGTTATTAGGTTAGCCATGGATAAAAAACGCTTAATTTGACACTTATGCCTTACAGAACACTTTAATAAATTCAAAATACGCAAACTGAGTTATAATTATTATTATAATTACTATTATACATACTATACCAAATAAAATGTTGAAGATTTCTTGTTATTTTTTATATACAGTGGATATATCGTATCGCTCTGATAAAGTAAACGTTTCCACATATAATATGAGACACAAAACCACGCTGTTTGCATTTTAAATTCATTAAATTATTTTGTAAGACATAGGTATCAAATTAATTGTTTTTTATCCATGGCGAATCTGATAACCATACTTGTAATATAAAATGCAATAAATAAAAAACATTAAAAGATAAAATACAACATATCTATTTTTTTGAAATCACAAAAAAAACACAGATTACAAAAATGTAAAAAAATATAGGATGGTCCATTTAAAGTTTGGTTTGTCTCGCTTTTATGGGACCACCTGTACATTTTTGGAGGGATTCAAAAGGAGTTCATTTGATTCACTACAGCTTTTAATTAAAACATTTATTTTTAATTCGTTGGATAACCCTGTATATTAGTTACAGTTAAAATTTTTATATTTCTAAAAATTTTGCAGCAACTCTCACGAAAGCCTAATCCAGCAATAGTTCGTAAAGCATACATATGACAATTGTAAATGTTACATAGTGTTTAGAAACTGCCAACTGTCCTGTACAGACGACAATGGTTTATTGTTTGACAAACTAGACGAGTAATTCAAACTAGATTCAATAAGATATGTTCATCTCAAATATGGTAGAACAGATAAGTCTAGTGTTGCCCAGCATGCGTTTGAGAACAACCATAAAATATATATTAGCAATTTAAGATTAATTAGAATGCAACAAACACTAGGCAGCTGGATGCATTTGAAAGCCAGGAAATCACAAAGTCTAAAAATAGTATGAATTTTCTTCAACCAGCCTTGACGTCGCAACCAACTCCTAAAATCCCAACAAGAAATCAAGTACTTCTAGACGAAATATGGAGTGTTCTTCATATTAATATACAGTATGTTTCAAACATGGTAAATCTAATGGATTTTTATGCCTGTCAGTCAGTCAGCACTGGCAAACAGAAGAACAATAACTACACTCGACTTTCTTTAATGTTCGTCCCAATTAGTGATAACTATCGTAAAGTACATATATATGGTGATACCAATGTATTTACTAGAAAAGGTATAGCTTATCTCTTAATAAGTTTTCCATTGAATTATGCCGGCAGTGTTACGACAGATAGACGTAAGCGGCAATAATCCAAAAATGAGATTATTGTGGAAAACATTTCGTAACAGACAAGCTTTCGGCAAACACTACGGTTGAATCCACCAAAAATTCGAGACTCGTTGAAATTAAAGTTGACGAAGCGTAATCGATAATTTCAGTTGTTGTGAATAAAGTGAGATTGTAAATTAATAAATGCCTAAATCTCTTAGTGGCATGGGTGATATGATCAGCTGTGATTATTTCGACAACCTGGAAAAGGTATTTTTTGTTTAACTCTTTTTTAATTTTATTTAAAAAAAATTAAACATAGAATAGCACACTTTACATGTTTAAAAATTTGGCTGTCCTGTCTAATTTGCCAAAAGCCGCTTACGCCTTTTTGTCAAAACACCGTCGATGTATAGAATGCTCTTCTGTAATGTATAAAAATCAGTTTGGTATTATAAATATAATACAGACCTCCATAAGGCAATTTTGAGATATTTTTTATGCAGTTATCAGAAATAATATCCAAGCATCCTTAGACTCTAAATTTATTATTATATTAATTTTGGTAATGAAAATATACACTCAAGAGTTTTGTCGGATGTATTTATGTCATTTAATTTGAACTCGATAATTTTTGACCCGACACGTATAGCGGCAAACAAATTGCGATTCACGCAAACAACTATTAACTATGTTGTTAAGAATAATCTTGAATTGTAAGATGGTGCATTGTCACCATCCTTCTGAAATGCTCCAAAGTATAATAACTTTACCTCCAAAACAGTATATGAAAGTAAACAATCAGTCAATAAATGAATTCACATACTTATTCAAAAGCGTTTTTCTGCAAAAAAATAATATTGACATTAATAGTGTTTCTTATGATTTTCTTGAATATTTCATCTGGTGTTTCAATATATCTTCTAATATTAATAATTATGACTATTTCAATAAGAAACAAATCAAATTAAAAACAATTTAATACTAAAAAAACAACAATAGATCTCGTCGGACAGCCGGTCCGTTGCCGACTTAGCATCTCCACGTGTGGCATCGACGAGCAGTTGTTAGATTGGGCAGAGCGGGCCGGTCCGGGCTTAAAACTAAAACAACAAAACACAACTCCTAAATATAAAAATTTAAATTGTATAATATAAACATTGACCAGGGATCCACGACGCATACAGAAGCACGTGTCGTTGATAAAAAACTCTAAAACATTACTAACAAAATGTAAAAATGGTGTAAATAAATGTACATAAATTTGGAATTTTGAGGATGCCTCGACGAGCCAAACTGTCATAGTAAAAAAAACTCGCCTTACAACAATACCAAATTGGGGAAGCGGGAATGTCCAGCTTCGCTTATTTTTGCTTAAGGGAAAATTATTTCTGTGTATAATGATGTGCCGCAACTTACTGATGGTTATTTTATAATTTGGAATAATATTGAGGGTAATTTAGACAACAAAAACTAGCAAAAAAAGAAAAGAAGAGAAAGGTGAGAAAAAAAATAATAATTTTGAATTTTAGTGCCCCTTTTATAATGTGGAAGTGTCCTCCCATTTTGTGGGAGAAGCGTGGTCTAAAGATGTTGTCTAAAAATTGGTAACTTTTGGTAAGGTAATTTGTGTTTTATTGTAAATAGCGCATTATACTCCCTTATTTGTGTAATGTTGGCGGTTAGTGGACAATCAGAGAGTAAAATGTGGTAGAATCCGGTAGAATCTAGTAGTATCCAATAGAACCCTAAAATACCATATAGATGCGTTAAAAATTCGACACCACTAACCTGATGAAATGATTTAATTATTTAAGGGTATTCACCTACAAGAGAGGATACTGTGTCGACTTTAATGACTCATGGAAACGACATTGTCGTCCAGTGGTCAGAACAGTAGGTGTTTTAAGTTAACAGCAAATTTTCATCCGAGGAGACGCAAACGCACCAAACTACTTGAAATTCTTCCAAACGAAAATATATTAAAGCTCCACAAACCTAAAAACGTTACACCAACAACAACGAACACTAATACTAATTAAACTTGTAAAACTCACTATAACCCCGCAAAGGAAATTTGTAATATTCTACTTAAACTCTACGCAGACGTAGTTGAACGTTAAGCAATCGTTATTTTGTCTAAAAACCATCCTCTCTGTAGGAATGCGCGCAACACCTATACGTATCGTATTTTGTAGGTCTGAACTACAACACACTGAGACTTAAGCCAGTTTTACAACGTAACAGACTTATTGAGTTACGTATGAGTCGAAGAAATTTGTTTTCCAGTACCTGCAATTTGTGTAACGTCATCGCGCTCGGAAAACACCAGGACGCGGTTGGCGCAGCATATACTATGGCTGTTCTCACTATCATCGTGTAAATTATTTTTTATTATTCCTGTTTAGTCTGTTATTCCTATCAGGAGGTATAGACTCCTAAACAGGTAACAGACTTTACGTATCGTCTCGTTAATGTGTTTTCCAAAATAAAGACCTTTATCCAAAGTTACGCCTAAATATTTTACGTGTTGTGTTGCCTTAATTTGGCTGCCCCCCATCGAAATAGATGTAATTATTTTACTATTTAATCTTTTTTTAGGGAAAACAATAGCCTCCGGCTAGGCGAAGTTCACCTTCACCTTCCACTACTTGGCATAGTACTCCGATCAATAAAAAACAGGTAAAAAAAAATAACTTTTTCCCAAAAATTAATGAACGATATATGGGTGCGGCAATATATACATAGCTATATATTATTATAATTTTGTTATTTCTTTGACAACTGTCAAAAGCGAAGTTTTATATCAAACTAAAAAGATAGAGAATTTTGTTATGGAGCATTATTCGCCTCAAGACCGCGAATAAATTCTTAAATTGTATTTCCAAAACTTTTCTTCGCTAATTTCAACTCAACGCGCTTATAGGAGAGCGTATCTCGATCGAAGAGCTCCACAAGGAGAAACAATTCGGCGTTTAGCAAATCCGTTTTTACAGAATGGCACAGTAATTAATATAAAGCACACTGGAAGACCACGTTCTGATCGTTCAAATGAAAATATTGAGCTTATTTGGGCTGATGTTCAGACAGAACCAAAAACTTCCACAAGAAGACGTGTGGCGCAATTAGGGTTGTCTGAGCGGACTTTAAGAAGAATTTTGCACTTAGACTTGCATATATATCCATATAAAATTCAAACTATGTTCAAACTACCGCCAATTGATAATCAAAGACGTTTGCAATACGCACAAATCGTTACAAACTTAGTGGAAGCAGAACCCAATTTTAGGCAAAATTTGTAAATGAGCGACGAAGTAAATTTTTGCCTTTCTAGCCCTGTCAACAAGCAAAATGATCGTTTTTGGGAAACAAAAAAATCCTCGTTTTATTCAAGAGAACGTGCAGTTTGATTAAAAAGTCGTTGTTTGGGGCGCAATATGTTCCGAACGAATCTCTGGACCCTTCTTTTTGAAGTTGCCAGAGTTAATGCAGTTACAGTTAATGAAGAACGGTATCGAATATTGATATCTGATTTCTGCAACCACAGTGAAATGGTTGCTCTTCTTAGAGACATTTTGCCTGCCAGCTACTATCAAAAAATGGAGATATTGAGTGGCCGCCTCATTGCCCTGATTTGACGGCACTAGATTTTTTCTTGTGGAGATACATGAAAAATAAAGTTTATATTAATGGCCCACAAATGTTAGAAGACTTAAAGGCAAATATTCGTGACTTCCAGCTGCAATATTGCGCAAAGTTATACTACACGCTCAAAGTAGAGTTGGTCATTATCTGGCTTGCCGTGGCGGTCATTTACTCTATGTTGTTTTTCATAAACAATTTTATATGTTTTAATAAATAGTTTTCATAAAAAAATTTTTTTGCGCTAAATTTTTTTTTTTTTTTAAAAAACTTGGCTGGGTATATTTTGCGGTGATAGAACAACTCAAAAAATTAAATTGGCTTAAAAACCTAGAGGGTGACATTAACAAAAATACAAAGAACTTAAAAAGATATACAAAAAAATATAAGGAACGAAAAAGTGGCACATCATTATTGATAAATCTCATAACAATACAAAAACTATATGGAGTGTTAATAATAATTTGTGATCCAAAAGGAATCACAAACACTTTCGGAGAATAATCAAATATTGAGAATAAAATTCAGGAACATTTTGGTATTAATATGTCAACCACGTGCACATCCTCTATATTCATTGCTAAAACTATGTTTTTTACACGTCATTAAAAAAGAAACTTACAGAATAATAAATCTACAGACCTAGATGAAATACCAATAAAATTAATAAAACAGTTCAGTGGTGATCAACACAATCTCAAGAATTATCGCCCCATATTACTCTTGAGAATATTTTCCAAAATTTTCTAAAAGATTGTCTATCACAAAATTTTAACTTTCTTAAACGAAAATAATATTTTAACAAAATCCCAACACAACTTAAGGCCAGAGTTTTCAACTGAACCGAGCAATATTGATCTAATTTAATATATGGATCAAAAAATTGATGAAAATTATTATGTAGTGGCTGTTTTTTTAAAATATCGAGAAAGAAAGAAAGTGCTTTAATAAAAAATACGAATAATTCACAGTCTTAAATTTGTGAAAAAAAATTAAAATATTAGCATAATTAATAATTTGGAGACCTCAATAAAGCATTTATTTATTTATTTATTTATTTAAATACAAAATCCAACAGGCAGGAGCCCAATTACAGGATTATGTCCATTGAAATTATGTGTAAATAATTACACAACACAAACAATTTTGAGTGTTACAAAATGTCTTAATTAAATATATAATATGTACGAACAAAACATATAGAATTGTATATACACATATAAATATACACGTGTATATATACATACACATACATATATAGATAAATAAAGAATACAGTAGATTACAAAACATCAAGATGCAAAACAGGATTTTTAATTACACTTTCATTACAGAAAAATATATCAACACAACCTTCGATTTTAGCATAGTTGTATGTCACATTTGGTGTATTGCAGAGGCCAAGAGACTCTTAGTTCTTGGTATGTGTGAAATAAATAAGTTGTTATGGCGAGCAGAAATCCTAGGTACTTTATAATTTATTTGATTTAATAGGTTAATACAATCCAGCCGATTATTAACAATTTTATATAGAAAAATTATTTTTCGTTTGACAAGACTTGGTAAGTTAAATTTATCTAACAATATATTTTGTGGAGATCCAATAGGTGGATAAGTGCCCTCAAGAGTTACACTGCAGATTTTAAAAACTTACGCAGAATATTTTCTAATTGTAATATATTGACATTATGAATTGGGTTCCACACAACTGAAGCATATTCAAGGCGAGATCTAACAAATGTTACATAGAGTAAACGATGAGTGTTGACACTTTTAAAATCTTTGCAGTTCTTGATTACAAAGCCAAGACTCTTAAAAGCAAAAGAAGCTACCATTTCGACGTGGTTATTGAATGACAATTTAGGATCAGAATACACGCCAAAGTCTTTAATAATATCAGGTCTTTGTAAAACAACATTACCCATGATATTATAATTGTACACGTCCAGATTATGCTTCCGGCCAAATGATATGACATTACACTTGCTAGCATTGAGGGGTAGATAGTTGTTGATGCACCAGATATTAATGGTATCCAAGGTCTTTTGCAGAATTTGACAATCATGAACATTTTCAATAAATCGGTACATTTTTAGGTCGTCTGCATACAAGAGGAAGTGAACATTAGTATCCAAGCTTTCAAAAATATCATTAATGTACATTACAAGGAAGAGCGGTCCTAGTATAAAACCCTGTGGCACGCCAGAACTATGCAAGAAGCTATTTGATTTATGACCACGGTACTGAACAAATTGATGTCGATTCTCTAGATATGACTATTAAAAGAAGTAACGATTTTGAGAGACCATATTTATCAAGTTTAGACATCAAAGCACCGTGGTCAATCCTGTCAAAAGCCTTAGAAAAGTCTGTGTAGATAGTATCTACCTGACCCTCTCGATCAAGACCTTCGCAAAGAAATTGCGTTTTGCACACAAGGTTCGTTACTGTAGATCGACCCTTCATAAATTCATGCTGATCAATAGATATTAAGCCAGATATGTGAGTGTACATAGAACCGTGAAGAAAAATTCAGACTACTTACGTCGTCAAATTTACGGAGTGTGGGGGACCTAAAGGATTTAGAAAAAGTTCGCAAAACTTTCAACTATTACTTGAGGGTCTTCAGTCATTTGATTCTCGTAAATTAGCGATGACGGATTGGTTGAAGTATTGTTTTTTGATTTAATAAAACTCCAAAAATTGTTAGGATTGGTTTGCATGTTACTTTCAATATTGTCTAGATATAAGTTGTAAGTAGTATGGATGTCAGATTTAATTTTTGCTCTCAATGTTTTAAATGTATTGTAATATTTAGTGTTACCAGAATTTTTATATTTGTTTAATATTTTTTCCTTCTACTTAATATCATGAATTATCTGTCTATTAAACCATGTGGGATAGGACCCAAAACTTTTTTGTTTTTTAGGTACATATGTAACAAAAATATCATATAATTTTAAATAAAGTGCATCTACAGCTGTATCTACATTATTAAAATGTTCCAGGAAAGTCCAATCTATGAGCCCAAGTTGGTTATACAGTTCTCCAAAATTAGCCTTTTTGAAATTAAACTCTAAATTATTTTTATGCGGAAAATTATCGTGTCTGGGATTTTGAATATCAGCCTTAATTAGTAATGCAGGGTGATACCTTTCCTCTTTAAGGAGAATTTCAAAAGCTTTACTTACAGAGCAGTGCCTATTATAAAAAACAAATCTAAATGTCTTCCATCTGTATTTAAAATATGATTATACTGGTTTAACCCAAAAAAATTTTAAAAATTGTTAATAGCGCGGATTTATTTTTCTATTTTAGTTTGTAACCTAAAAAAATGTTGAGCAATCTTTATTAAATTATTAATAATAAAATATTTCGCTTATTGTGTATTTTGTTTTGTTTATATAGAAAATCTACAGATTTTTTATTTTAAACATGTAAAGTGTCAAAAACCATCCATGGCTTCACAAGCAGCAGAGGATATACTAGAAGGTTTATTAATGAAGAACGTGTACGGTGATAACCATAAACAAGTGTTAATGGACATGATATAAGAGTTAAGTCTTTGTAAGTTACACCGTTCCCCTCACCGATGCCAGTATATTTCTTATAGTGAGCCGGATTTAAATGAAGTATTTTTTGCCACATGCTTAAATAATATTTAATAGACATTTTTTAACAGCATGTATAGTTTGAGAGGAAAACGTCTGATCCTTGCCAGGCAATTGGACTGATAGAAAATGAAATAATAGATTTATCCCTATTAATACATTGGTAGCGTATTCGCTAGAGCTACGAAAGTTTTCATGTTTCAGTTAATCTACCTTTCATAGTAAATTAGAATAAAATTTTATTGCGTCATGTTTTTTAGGGTCAACCAAAGTAAAGTAAATTATTCTGCATTCAAGTAAAATATTAGCCAAATATATATTTGGCCAGCAACTTCTGGCTAGTGGCTGCAACTTATAATAGCCAAATTATAATTAAATTTGTCAATGCAGAAACTGAATGTGTCCATATTTTAGTGACACTGAGTTATAGATGGCTTCTTAATAACTGGAGGTCGTCGTATTGATTGTCATGGAAACTAATCGTATCCAACGATCTATTAGTTTGATATACGTCAGAGAACGTTGTATGTATTTCAGAAATTTAATACGCCATTAACTTATTTAGTTATTGTAATACGTATGTACGTGTGGAAAATTTCTGGATTAATTTAATCGTTTAAACTAAAATAAGTTTAATATTTAAGACAGGAATTATATTCAAACAAATATTTCAATAATTTGCAAATTCTGGTGGATTCCCAAGTTGAAAATAACTGCACAGAAACTTCAACTTTTTAAGAGGGTCTAAAGCAAAGTTCTACAATTTCAAAATATATTCCGTTTAAATTATATTCTAAAAGCCTACATGAAGCAGAATTTTATATTGAAGGATTACAGACAACTGGGAAATACGCTAATTTTTGTTAGAAAAATATCATACGCTCTTTCAACGCAGTCCCCCACAACATCGTCGATAATTTCAAATAGCAAAAGTATTTGAGTTACATCTTGTTTGAAAGGTATTTTAAAAATCTATGTATTGGTTTTAATTTTTTTTGCATTGGGTTAATTCTTGTCCGAGATAGAGCGTTTTAAAAATGTATCATCAAATGTGATCTCGTAAATTCAATTTCTTTGAAATCGCAAACACCCAACTTCTAAAACTGAGTTTTTTTTAATAAGATACAAGTACGTAGATATTTAACGTACCAAAAGGCAGTTTTACTTAAACTCTTTGAATTCGGTTTGTTATTACTACTATACATGGTGGGGCAATTGTGCGTCCGACTTCGATGACTCGAGTTCTATGATAGCTAGTAACTTGATTTAAAAAGATAAGTAAACTAGACAAAAAAGTCTATAACCGGAAATTGTTTTCGAATATACAGGGTGAGCAAAGACGATTCTACAGGGTCAAGTAAAAATTTTTTAAATGAAATGCCATGTATATTAGAACATTTTTTGAAACCTCTTTGTGGCCTCCTTTCAAACCTATATTATTATTGACTTTCTCCCAACCACTTAGATGTAATGATTTTTTTTGTTGAAATTTTACCATTTACACGTGTATATTAAAAACATCACTGCAATCACAACTATCGATTTTAAGAAAAAAATATGTTAGTACCTGTTATGAGATATCAGGGTGGCCAAAACGGATTTTTAAATTTACAACTGTTTGAACTGAATTTTTTTTCAATTTGTTCAAATTGGACGGTCTTATGTAGGATTGAAAAATGAAAATTTTTTTTGTACGTACTTCTATGGGGAATTTATGACCGTTTTCAATTTATTAAACAATTGCAACTGCAAAATTTACCAATAAAAATTAAAAATGAAGATTTTTTTCAAATAATTCAAGAGAAGGTATTATAATAAGCATATTACATGATTCCCATAAAACCATCACACCAATAATACTCCAAAATTTGAAGGAAAGGATAATAAATGCTTTTAGAAGTATCAATTCGGCAATTTTATGAACAGTGGAAATCTCATTCCAAAGACGCATAGAAATTTATGTCAATAAAAATGGGCAACATGTGGAATAGTAAATTTAAAAATTATTTTTGGCCACACTGTATACTTTTAGGAAGTGAAAGTGTGTCATCACACAAATATTTCATAACTGGTACTAACATATTTTATTCTTAAATATGGTACACCCCCTTTTCTCATTTAGTTTTGAAGGTAATTGATTGAAATTTGGTATATCTTGAAACCGAACCGCACTTGAAAGTTACCTTCCCGTAATAAATTGTAATATTCTTGTGACTAATATTTTGTATCTTGTCGGTTAAATAATCCAAAATTTGTAAACCTAGACTCTTCCGAAAATAAAATCATTCCCAAAAAATCATTGTTTGACTGCACGTTATTCTGCAAACTCCAATTGCAATATTCCATCCTACGTTCGTAATCATTTTCGTACAAGTGCTGGTGCAATTGGTATTTAAAAGATTTATAGTGGTATTTGTACAAAATTCGGCTTACTGTTAGGTGACTAAATTCCAATTCAAACCCAATTTGCATTAAAGAAACAGTTTTATCATGATCTACTCAAGCCAAAACATTAATTTCCGTTCCTTCGTCGAGAATGAAATTTTCTTCGGGATCTTTGTTGGGCTCACTTCGGAATTGATTTTCAAGACGATTAAAATAATTTCACGCTGGACATTGTCTATCAGGATATCGTTCGGCATAAAAGTGTCTAGCCACAACGGCATTTTTTCTACATTCCCCATAAATAATTAACATGTCCACTTTCTCATCTCTTGTATAAATATACGGCATTTTGAACACAATCAACAAGAATTTTAAACAAATTTTAAAGACACAATAAAAACACCGGTAAACCAACAAATGTTTGACAAGCTAAATATTTCATTGTTTTCAAAGCCACCTTAGTTACTTACTTCTTAACATTTAATTAGAACAAAATTGTATTTTCTTATTTTCTTTTAGCTGTAATCTTGTTTGTATTTATCGCACATTTTAATACGACATATGAATAAATTTCTTATTAATAGTAGTAATAAATGGGACCACGGTACCAATATGGTTCCAATTAAAAAAATTTAGTTTGGCCCCAAAAACCATTTTGATGAACTTTATTTGCTCATAAATCACGTAATTTAGTATTTTTTGGTGGGATTTTGATTTTTCTAGAATTACACGGGTCATTTAGAATAAATCGGAACTGTCATGGCACACTTAAATGGAAAACTAAAAATTATATTATAAAAAATACTGACATTTGAAATGTATTTTATTTAGTATCGTTGGATTTAGAAAATTATGCAGATTCCAAAAATGCAACAATATACAGAGTGTTCTATTAAAAAATCGAAAGTTAGTGTCACTTCCGGCGAAACCGGAAGTGAAACAAAATCACTTGTATGTTAAAACGTGCCGCTTATTATGTATATAGGATCCCAAATTTCAATCAATTAACTTCAAAACTGAAGGAGAAAAGGGGGGTGTAACATGATCCTGTTACACCCGGTATATGGCATTTCATTTAAAAAAATGTTAGTTGACCCTGTAGAATCATCTTGGCTCATCCTGTATATTCGGAAATAATTTCCGGTTATAGACTTTTTTGTCTAGTTTATTTATGTTTTTAAACAAGTTTCCAGCTATCATAGACCTTGGCATATCGAAATCAGACGCACTATTTTCCCACCCTGTGTAATGGTTGGCAAAGTTGTATTTTTAAGTATAAGAACAAAATCATTCTGTATGGATAACTCGATTTTTAGTAAAAAAAATCACCCTGTACGTCTATGTTTTTCTCAAGAATTTTTTTTATTTACCATTATAGCGGAAGTTTGTAGTAATAGCGAGAAATTTCAATTCTTTTAGATTAAGTTTCTGCTTTTTACATGGGTATGCAACTGTAACATGGGTAATAAAAAAAAGAAATAGTTATAGCCTAAATAGACTTTCGATTAACTAGAATAGGTAATTGTGGTAAATATCAGAAAGTATTATTTAATTGGAGCTCATAGTACTACAATCGCAATGATGATTACATATGGAGGCATAACTAAAACACAAGAAGTTACTCTGTTTCGTAAAGTTTCCTAATTTATCTGATATTAAGAAGATAGGAAAACAGTTCATGAGCTCAGGCATGTGAAAGAAAGGTGATAGTATTCTGTTATTGATGAAGACAACAAATTAAATGTCGTATTGAAGGTGAAGAAAATCGCTACGACTTCTTCAAGGTAAATTGCACGGAATAATGATATGTCATACATTCTTTATGAAGCCGTTTAAATCAAATAAATTGCATCCTTACAAACTTCATCTAATACAGAAGTTATGTAAAGACCATTCTGATCGACGCATTGAATTCTGTGAGGAATTTATGAGGAAATTGGACCAGAATGAATTATCTATGGATAAGGTGTTATATTGTTAAGAATCAGCCTTTACTCTTCATGTACATGTAAATCGGCAGAATTGCAGGTACCTGTCCCGGGTAAATCCTCACTGGATGCGAGAATTACTCAAAACTCGGAAAATGGTAATGTCTGGAAAGGCATAGTGATGAATGAAATAACACTGACCGACACCATTTTGATAACATAGTTCACAGTACTGTTTTTCATATTGTTAATACCTCCCTATTAACTGAAAAAATATCCAACAAGTCCTAATACGTACCATTTTTGTGTGAACACACCCTATTATATAGCTAGGTAATAAATTTTATGACGGGTTGACAATTTTAGAAGAGCAAGTTAAGTAAGGTGGGACATTTTCAGTATCAGTCTTGTTTTGATCTCCCAAGTGTCCAATCGTGTCTGTTAGAAAGTGTTTTCATTTGTTTATATAACTCTGTTACCACAAAAATATCCAGTCAAACGCGCCGCAGTTGCAAAACCTCACCTGACAAGTTTTGTTACATTTGTGGATGATTCCTTGTGAAGTCACAAGCTAGGCCATTGTCTGAAAATGTGAAAAAAGCGTATTTTCTATATTTTGGAGTTTTAGTCGGAGATCAAGACAAGCAATGGGCTCCCCACGTTTTTTGTGAAAGTTGTAGCATGTCACTAGTGCAGTGGATAAAAGGGGGAAGAAAAAGCATGCCTTTTGCGGTTCCAATGGTATGGCGAGGACCCACAATCACTTCTATGATTGCTATTTTATGACAAGAACTGAGGGATATTCCTAAAAAGAAAAACAGAAAATCAAATATCAGAATTTGCCATCAGCTATAAGACCTGTTCCACACAATGCATCAGACTTACCAATGCCAACTACACCTTAGATTGGCAAAATATTGTTTTTTAACGACTCTTCAGATAGACCAGACCAGTGTACCGACCCTTTGTATATTCCATAAAGTTTTAGTGACCCTCACTTAATTGCTCAAAATGAATTGAATGATTTGGTACGTGACTTATGGCTGTCAAAACAAGAAGCAGAACTTCTTGGTTCCCAACTTAAGGAGTGGAATTTACTGGCTAAAGAAACAAAGATTATGACTTTTAGAAAAGGAAATGCAACATTTTCCGCATTTCATAATATGGAAAATTCATTTTGCGCGTGTGTTGATATTGATGGTTTAATGCAGGAACTTAATAACGAGCTGAGTAGCGCTTATTCATAGATTCCTCCAAATACAGGTTAAAAGCTGTATTACTACATAATGGAAATTTAAAACCATTCATACCATTTGCCCATTCAGTAACAATGAAAGAGGATTATGACAGTATCAGCACCATTTTAAATAAAATTAATTACAACAAATATAAATGGCAAATATGTGAGGATTTAAAAGTAATAACCATTTTAGTAGGGCTTCAAGGAGGCTTTACAAAATATTGCTGTTTTCTTTGTTTATGGGGCAGTAAGAGAACATTATGTGAAAAGAATTTGGCTGGAAAGGAAATAGTTTGAACCAGGAACTAGTAATGTTAAAAATGTGCCCCTTGTAAACCTAAGAATGTTCTTTTGCCACCTCTTCGTATTAAACTTGGGTTAATGAAAAATATTGTGGAGGCTATGAATAAAGGCAGTGAAGGATTTAAATACTTAAGAACTTTTTCTCTAATTAAATGATGCCAAACTTAAAGAAGGCATTTTTATTGGTCCTCAAATTAGAAGATTGCTTGACGATGCAGATTTTAAAGGAACTCGTAACAGACAGAGAGTTCGTTCTTAAGGCGAGACGATTTGACCAGAAAAAAATGAACTGAGCTTGTGTTTTTCAAAAATTATTCTGTTATTGTAAATATATCTACATAAGCCTAATATGTGTCACACACATCATTGATATATTGTAAGGGTCCATTTTTTTGAATTAGTAATTTGTACCACATTCGTTATTAATTAACTAAAATGATATGAATTATACATTAACCTCCAGACTCGCTTAAAATAATTTTAATTATAATTACTATATTCCCCTATGTAGTGACGCTACTGTGCGTATGGCACGGGTCTAAAACAATTTAAACCAGCACGTCGGTCAGATGTTTTCCGCATAGTGCGGCCCCCCTGCCGCATAGCTGTTTGGTGCGCGTCGAACAGAGTATGCAGAGCCACGTGAGCGAAGGTAATGTGGAGAAATTATTGCTACGGTGTTGTGGCCGAGCTGGAGCCCGCAGTAGATGGTACCTTGTTGCTGTGCCCTGGCGGATCTACGTTGCCTTGCCTTGTTTCTTGGATAGAGTTGAGATGTGTAATTGGAGTTTTGGTAGTTCAGTGATGAGGAAATGAAATATGGTAGATCACCGAACCCCTGATAAGACCTTCTGATTTTACTTAAATCTAGGTACCTAGTACAACAAAGAGATAAAGCCTGTGTCAGCTTGGCGATGCCGCAAATGGCAACTAAAACTTGTAATTAAAGGATTTGCAAATCTATTGACGTTTTTGGGCCCGTGTGATTAAAGTATTTAACTTTCCGATGGTTGATGGACGTAGTTGCATGTTTTTATCTTTTTTAAACTACCTATAACTGGTGTTTTGATTAATTAGAACTTTAGAAAAAAACATTTAAAGAAAGGTGGTGCCTAACAAGACTTGTTCAGTAAGTGAAACATTATTAGTTTTTAAGTATAAATTGCTGTTTAATCTTTGCTTGTTTAATATTAAGTATATTTTAAAAAGCTTTCCAGTGATCACGAGCTTCCCATGCCCTGTAACCAGAGTTTCATTTTGTTTATTGTATCTATCAATAAATGTAAGTTTAAGCTAAACTTTATTTCGTTAATATTCTGATTACGTTCTCTAAAACAAAATAGCGAGAAAAAGCTTCATTGTAATATAGCAATAAATAGATTAGTAAAAAAAACAATAATGTTATTTCTGTCCATAAGGTTTTATTAATGTAACAAGAAATCGTTACGTGTTACGACTTTTTCCTTATCATTTCTGTAATCAGAAGGCTTTATTATTCCAGTGGCATATGCTATTCAGGACAAAAAATATTTTTTGTCCCCCAGGGAATTGGACCGAATCCTCTAATTTCACAACCCGACAAATCCACTTTTGACGAAAAATTAGATAATGGTGCTTCGGAATTTATATTATGCTCTATCATTAGAACTTGCGATCTGGTAGCAGAACCGTCTAATTCCATTAAAAAAATCGTGAATTTTTCACTTAGCATCAAAACCCGACAAATATCTCCTCCTCTAAAATCAAAATTCGACAAATCCATTTCAGCCAATGAAGAAGTGCCATTTAATCACGTGATGACCAACTGCTTGTTTTTTAAATTAGTTTGTCTAAAAGCGTTGATGTGGAAAAAGTGGGATTAGACAATATTCGAACTTCAGTATTTTAAAAATGTACTGCAGGAATACTATAATACTGAGAATGTTGAAGACAATGAATCTGAGGACGGCACAGAGCTGTTCTGTAAACATACATCCTGATGTGATTGTTTAAATATGATTTTCAATGTAATAAATATCTTTATACTTTCATATTTCAAGTTTTTAAAAACGATCTAAATACAAAGCAGTTCTTTTTATTTATATTATTATCAATATCCGGCGAATCCATCAAATTCATTTTTACTAAATGGTTTTAATATAATTTATTTACTGCGATCATTACCCTAATCTAATAACACTTCAATCAGCAATTTACACAAGTCTGTCTTACCAGCATTACGCTGAAACAGTTTTTCTCGAATTCTCAGAAATATGCCAATATGAATTTGTCGGGTTTTGATTTTACAGGATTCCAATATTCTTTGAGGATAACTGGGGGCTAACCTATCTATTTAAACTTTCTTCAAACAGAACTTATTTCTACTTTGATAAACTTAGTTCACAATCGAAATAATTCAGAGATACCAAATTCGGTTTACGGTTTCAACAGGATAGGACACCACTTCATTTTACTTTTCCTGTCAGAGAATATTTAAATAGAGCATTTCTGAATAGATGGATAGGTAAAAGAAGTGCGTTGAAGTTGCCAGCAAGGTTGCCTGACTTGACCCCACTAGATTTCTTTTGTGGGGCCAGCTAGAAAACAAGGTCTATCAAAAGTAAACTGCAAGTTTTGAAGATTTAAAAGACACCGTAACCGCCGAAATAAGGACTGTTACTCCACAGATGTTCGAAAACCTCAAAAAGGAATTTTTACTTTAAACTGGGTTGCTGTCAAGAAGATTTTGATCAATTTATTAAATAACTTTAACAAACTGATTTAATCCATTTTTACTTCAAAGTTTAATAAAAATTTAGTTTTAGAATTTAGGTGTTTTCAATTTTAAAGGAATTATTGAATTTAGAGGTCATATTTGATTTTACTTTTTTAAAACGCTCAATCTCGAACAAGATAATTGAATTAAAAAATTGAAAACTAGTGTACAGATGATTAAAATATCTTTCAAACAAAGTATAACTCAAGCTCTTGCACCATTTAAAATTTTCTAAGGTGTTTTGTATTGGGGAGGTTGGAAGAGAGTATGTTGTAGCAAGAATTGTAATTTTAAGAACAAAAATCGACCATATATACATAATAAGCACATAAATAAAATAAATAAATTGTGAATTGATACAAATACATTCGGTCACAAATAATCAGATATCTTGAGTATGTAAAATTAACAGAATGGAAATAAAAAAGAGCATGTTTTAAGCTTTTAAAATTCCATATTTCTCTCAAATATACAATGGATATAAATCTTTATATATTACACACTTATATTGCATATCTGATACGTCTACAGAATTTAATGGCCCTATTATATGCATTGATACTTTTATATGCAGGTTTGAGTATGGAATTTCAAATTGGGTTTTAGATTACAATCGATAATATAACCTGTAACATGGTATGTATACAGGGATATAACTGCTAACTCTTAAAAAAATATTCCGAAATTATTTAACGTTTATCTCTTTTAAAGTTAAACCGATTATTTAATCAATGAATGAAAAAATTTTATTCCTCTTTAATATAGACCATGATATAGCAAACTATAATAAATGCACTCGAGTCTTACTGATTGCAATTTACTACAAAATACACAGAATTTTTTTTTACTGTGATGTCATATCACATCATAAGCAAGCATAGGAAATTGGGTCAAAGTCCAAGTCCTGTAGTTACTATTGCCTCATATGGTTGACAGAAGGAGATACGTAGACAAATAAAAACAAAAGTAAAATTAATAAGTAGGGCTGTCAAAAATGTTCCGTGAGACAGTGGAGTACGCAAAATTAACTAATACGGGAAACAATAAACTGTTACAATTTATAAAAATGTATGTAAAACTTACCCTCTTAACTAGCTTGATGAACTAGCTTGCTTATCACAAACTGGAGAAGATGTGTAGCAATTTTGCAGCATCGTATGTTTCTATGGTTGTCTCCATGAGTGATGTACGATTTGGTGAAAATATATTCTTATATTTTGAAAACGACCGTTCGACATCTACTAATGTCATACACGCATACGTAACGCACTTAACGGATCTGGGGCTGCACCATCACATATTTTTCTTAATTTGGTAAAACCGGTGTCTTTATTTAACACACTTGCGAACTTTGCTTTAATGCGCTAATTTGTTGCGTCACCTATACCGTGTAGCAGTAGATTTACTTCGTCCATTATTTGCAGTGACTCCGCTAACGACAACGCACTGTTTTATAATTTTTTTATGCTTTCATGTAATGGTTTATAGTTCTTCGCAATATTTTTTAAATCTATTTCAACGGAAATATCTCCGAATTTTGTCTGGCTTTCCTTAATAGCTGCAGCCTCATCTGGATTAATTTGTTGTATCACAGCTTTTATTTGTTGGAAATATTCAGCATAATGAAAAGCTGCCTGCAACCATGTTCCCCAATGTGTAAGAATCGGCTGTGGTGGTTCAGGAATACTAGGACATTTGCTATGAAATGCGCGGAGACGTTTAGGAGATTTAAGAAACAGTTTTTTGTACTTGCTATTAATGCATCCACCTCTGGAAAACCTTTTCGAATAGTTTCTCCACAAGATGTAAATCATGCACTTTACATGCATAAACGTACAACCTTGTTCTTGCAAAGAACGGCCTACCGAACGCATTGTCACGACGCCATCAGTCAAAAACATCAACATTTGACTTTTTGACAGTTAAAATTTTCCTAACGTCTCCAGCACTACCCTGGTAATTGTTTCGCTAGTACACTGACTTAGTCTTTTGCTAGCTAGTAAGAGTGGAACTGTCGGTTTAAGAGGGTCCAGTACTCGTACTATAACATTTAAAATATATTTTTTTTTACAATCTGTTGTCTCATCAACAGATAACCACAGCCGTGTATTTTTTAATTCACATTTCATCTTATTTACCATGTGTACGTGTACAGTTGGTAGATAATTACATAATGTTGTACGACTTGGTAACTTCACCTGGACATTGTATTTATTCCAGAACTCTCTAAATGGTTCTCTGTCTCTAATTCACCATAAAAAAAACATAAATATTAACTTAATTTTTTGTAATTTAAATTTTTCAAGGATTGTTACGCATACTGAATCGCTATTTTCGTATTTCTACTATTATTTTCATAAAACCAAACATGAACTCTCTTTTATAATATAATACACATAGATACATTTTTTATAGAGATAAATAAATGATAGTACGTTAAAATATTGCGTAAATTTCGATTCCACTGATATAAGTAAAAAATATACCCCATAAGGTGAACAGATAAGGCTAGGTATATAATTAACAAACCTGATATGTACGTGTGGTTGGTTTTGCTACGGCTGCAAGTAAATGTCGTCTGGTTACTCAAGATTTACTCCACGTAATTTCTTGTTTGACTATCATGGCTTTGCCGGCTTTCCAGAGAAAACTACACTAGGTATTTTCAACGCTATGATAATGGAGCTGCATAATGTTGATGCCTTTATTGTTTGGGACTATTATCAGTTTCACGGACGAATAAGTATTCACAATACAACCCATTCCATATCCATAACCGCCATGCTAACTTGTTCGATACTTGAAAAGGAAATTAACGACTATCGATATGAAAGTGTTTAAATATAGATGTCATTGTTTGGTTCGAGACTTATATAATAAAGAGTCATATTATTTGGAATAATAATTATTGTCTGTCTGATTTGTGTTCATACGATTGTGATTTGAGGAGTGAGTGGTATATAAATTAAAATTAACATTATATTGTTAAAATTAATATTATGTTAATAAAATTAATATTGTTATTGAAATTAATATAATAAAATAATTTACTTTACCATTAATGAGTACACTGACCTACAAAAATAAAGTTTTTTGCGGTTTATTTGTAGATGGACGTTTTTTCGTAATTGTGGTTGACTGCTTTCAAGTCAGTCATGTGTTTCTTGCTCTCACGTAAGAATCTTATTAAAAAATGGCTAACACTGGCGTAGTTTTCCACGAAATATCAGAACACTATATACTACACTCGACACGCGTTTCGCCAACCAATTTGGCATCATCTGGAGATGATTAAAAACTTTTATTCATCTCCAGATGATGACAACTTGGTTGGTGAAACGTGCGTCGAGTGCAGTATATAGTGTTTTGGTGTTTTGTGGAAAACTACGTCAGTGTTATCGAAGGTTCCAACCCATTCCAGGAATAACTGGCTGTTTGAAAATATTATAATAATTATTACACACTTATGAACCTCGAATCTTACATAAACGCACGTATTTGTGGACCGTCAAAAACTCTTTACTTTTTTTTGCCTCTAAAAAAGCAAGACATTTTTTATTAAGGTACTGAAATCTAGGTTTATCGAGTATCTTCACAAACTGCTCCATAATTCCAAGTGAAGCTTTCTGTTATAGGTTATCCTTTTCTAGTCTAGTGCTCATTCTATTCCTATTGTCCAATTTACATAAAAAACAAGGAGATATGTTTGATGAACTGGCCGCACCACATTGGCCCCTTTAGAGCCCTGAACCCAACGCGATGGACTCCTACAATAACAAAAACATGTTAGCAACAAATACATCTCAATAATTACTTACTACTACTTTACAACAATAAATAAGTGCGACTACATGACCCAATTATTTAATTGATATCTTGTATACGCCCGGAATACCAGTCGAATGATGACCCCCCCCTTATGAATGGGTTCACCATTCCCATTATTTCCATTGTTTAGACATGTTAGCATATGATATCACCAGCTCCAAGGAACCACTTAGAATATCGCTAAAATTCGGCCCCCCTGATAAATTGAGTCAAGACACTCAACAGCGGAATCCTGTAATCTAAGGGTATTCAAAATAGTAATTAGTTTTATGTTTAAAGGTGTATAAATTATACACACATACACACATACATATAGAGAGATCTCTGCATAAAACTAACTTTTTCACGTGTAGGACACCCGCAATCTAATGGTTCATTAGAAAGATTTCACGCAACGTTAGCAGAAATGATTGAGTTCACAAAACTGAGAACCCCAACAAACAACCTTTTACAATCTATCCATACGCGGTTATATGTTACAATAATTCAGTCATCAAAATACATGGTTTTTCCCCATATGAACTTATTTTCTGACACACATCTAACTGAGCACCAGAAATTATATACAGGGTTTCCCAACTAAAAGTAGGCACCCTGAATAACTTTGGAGATAAAAATTGGTGAAACACGTCGACCTTGTTTCCAAGGGGGACATATTTTAATGTAATACTTGTATACCTATCATCATTCTTCTACCCTACACGGCCACCTCCTCAAAAAATTCAAACGGCAAGGGGGGGGTCGAGTGATAAATCTTTTGAAAAGTTTTTCAATTCCCTACATAACTATGTATTTTTTTTTAACTTTTATCGATTCGTTCTTAAGAAAAATAATTTTATTTTTGATGATTACACACAATCGAAATCGTTTAAAAAATCTAAAATACACGGCACTGGTTATTGGAATTTATAAAAAACTACATTTTTTAGTGCTCTCAAATCAACATGAGTTTTTTTTATAAAAAACACTTTCCTGGTCCTTATAGTTTTAGAGTAATAAAAGACTCATAGGTATGATAGTCCTTGAACATGATTTGTTCACAACCAATTTTAAATCGAGATACATTTTACCAGAGTGAGTTCTCAAAATGGTTTATACTCTTCAGGGAGAATAGAAATTGTCAGCATTTATTTTAAAACCGATAATTCTGCTAGAGCTACGGAGCGCATATTCAATAGAAATCACCCAGATAGAAGAGTTGGTTCTCAGTATGTTTTACAATTCTTGACAAAATTTATGGAAACAGGTTCTGTAGGAAACAAAAAGCATGAACCTCAGCGGCCGATTAGGAATGAAGCAGTCGAAGTGGTAGGTCTGGGTCATTTGCAGATGGATAATATTCAATCGATCAGGAAAGTAGCTGAGTAGCAGTGTTCATCGAATTGTAAATGCCCACAAATTTCATCCATGTAAATTTAAATTGGTACACGAATTAAACGAAGATGATCCCGATCGTCGGCTTGAATTCTATGAGACTTTTAGTGAACAATTATACGGTATTGCCAATCTACTGTACAATACTTGTTTTTATGATGAATCAACATTTGAGTTAAATGGGGAGGTAAACAGGCACAATTGTAAGTATTGGAGTGAAACTAATCCACCTTTGTTCATGAAAACTCATACCCCAAGGCATCAGAAGTTAAATGTTTGGGCTGGCATCTTAGGGGATCACATTGTCGGGCCGTTTTTTATTCCTGACAATTTAAATGGCGAAAGATACCTCGATCTTAGAAAATAACATAGACCCAGTGATTACCGAAATCCTCGAAGAAGACGATAATCTTTTAGAGGGCGAACTGTTTTTTCAACAGGATGGGGTACCTCACATTTTGTTATAGCAGCCTGACGGGCTGCTATAACAAAATGTGAAAATTTGAGAGCAAAAATTGACATTTTTTGGATAATCGGTTTCCTGAGCGATGAATTGGAAAGAGATGTCCTGTCGAGTGGCCCGCTAGGTCAACAGATTTAACTCCCTTGGATTTCTTTCTGTAGGTAAATTTGAAATCGAAGGTATTTGCAACAAAACCCGTATCTCTGGAAGAGTTACGTGAAAGAATTGTTCGAGAATGCCGTTTATTGACTCCAGTGTGTTCAGAAATGTTCGTACAGAATTTCAAGACAGATTATACTACTGTATGGAAGTCAGTGGGGGTCATTTTGAACAATGCATATGATAATTTAATCTGCTTCCTTTATTTTTATTTCTCAAACCCAAAATAATGAAACAATCTCATGAGAGACACAGTCGAGAGCCTTGGAGAGATCGCATAGGCTGATAGCCACATGCTTACCACTCTCCAGACCCTCGACTATGTCACTCACTATTTCAAAAACAGCATTTGTGGTTGAGCATTTCTTCCTAAAACCAAACTGACAACAGTTTAAAACATTGTGAGTATAAGATAGTTAACAAGTCTATTTTTTATGATAATTTCTATAATCTTTGAGAACATTGGAATGATAGATATGAGGCGATAGTTATCTTTAACATTGATATACCTTTTTTAGAAATCGGTATGATTTTGGTAACCTATAGCACATCCGGAAAAACGCCTTCACTAAAGCAGCAATTAATAAGCAGTGTAAGTGGGACTAGAATTATATCTATGGTATCTTTCAGAATTCGACTGTTTAAGCCGTAAATATCAGAACAGTTAGAATCCCTTGAATTCTTTACGGCCTCAGCAACCTCAAATGTAGTTACTCGTTCAAGGAAAAAGGATGACTGGGTAGTAGGTAAATTTTTTAAAAACTCTGTTGCAGAAACATTCACTGTATGTGACAACTTTATAAGATGCTCAGCTATATTAGCGAAATATTTCTTAAAAGAGTCTATTGAGATTTCATGTTCTGATGATGTGCTAGGTGTATAATTGTTTCTCTCAAAATTTATTAATTTCCAGCTGTCGCTTGCTTTGTTATTAGAAGTTTCAATAAAAGAAACATAAGCAGCTTTTTTTGATTTAATTAATTTGGTTTTATAATCCTTTTTTAAAGTATTATATATAATGAAATCCTTAGAGCAGTTTGCAATAGTTTTTACACAACAGAGTGTGTCCCTCATATTTCTTAGTGAGTCGTTAAACTACTGGACAGACTTCGAATAGTCCAATAATATTAAATTGAAAGCTGTTTCCACATTTTAAAATTAAAGTGTAAACAGACTGAATGATAAAATCACTTGAGCACCACACTATAAGTAGACAATAAATAACATCTAGTAGACTCTACCCTATAACTAGAAACAAAAAACTTATGAACTATAAATTTATTACCATGAAACTAAACTTGCCACATATCGCTTTAAATCTTTTAAGCTATTCTGTACAGGTACTTAACGTAAGGTTATATATTACTAAAATTAAGTAATGTTATAATGCCATTTGGCAGCAATAGAGTGCAGAATGGCTGCTCTTGAAGTCACAGACAGGATATTAGAGAGACAAAGACACACGGGCTGTCCCATTATGCACGGTTGCCAACGTTATTATGTACTTAGAGGGCGATAAGGATAATTAGTTTTGTGTGTAGTCTTGGAGGGTATCGGGCAAATTCCTATTAAGCATCTTAAATCAGGACGTTAAAATTAACAATTTCACAGTGTATTAATGTTATGTTGTCAGCAGGAGTTTCCACTAACATGTAACAATAGAGAAGGTAGCGGTTTTATATGCGCTTATATGGTAAATGTCTATCGAAATTCCCTGTTATATTGTACGTTTCTGGGCAAACAGCTTAATTAAAGCACGAAGTAAACAAATATAAATTTGAAAATGATAAAAATTACTAAACATCCTATTTCCCTAAAATCCCTTAAATTAAATTAAGAGGGAAAATAACGCTATAAAAGGAGCGCAGAAGCAATAATTGCAACAAGCCAACACCACGAGATTAATCCAAATAAGGGGACTCCCGTGTAGGCAGACACAAATATCATTCGCAGACCGGTTTCTGGCAATTAGCCTTTATCAGTACGGAACTGGTAAAGTACAAATTGTTGTAATAAATAGAATGAAGGTAAGTTCGATGGCAAGTACCACATGTAAGATATTAATGTCAAAGGATAATATAACTCAGCTTAAAACAAACTAAAATTCTGGCGAATGCGCCATTGAATGCACGTACGAAAGTTCACGAGAGACAAGCTAACATCATTTCGATTAACAAGCTGACCTCCTATAAGTAGTTTATCACCAAAGTAAATATTTTGCATAGATTACTAGTCAGTGCGTCATAATGTAAAAAAGTGTTTTTTTAAGCATTCAATTTCAGTCATTTTAGTTTCACGTTAACCAAATCAGGTAGGTAGGGGGTACACGCTATATAGTGCTAGGTAATATTTTACCAAGTATTCTATTCTCCGTACTGTTCTAAAAAACTTCCATAAGTTGTAATAATGAGTTTTCTTTTTTTTTAATATTGTTCTTTTCTTTAGCAATATACAATATATTGGGTATTGTAATTAATTATTTTACTATATCAGGTAATTTATTATGGAGTGTAAAAATGTTTCCATTTAATAAAGATAGTAAGCCAATTTCTTGAGTTGTTTGAGCCAGTGTTGACATCCAGAAATACCCGATTGTCGACACTTGCCATTGTATTAGAAACACATGTCTCGGAAAGGAGCAAGAACCGGCTTTGTCCTTTTTCTCTTCTACCTGCCTCTTAGAATGTCGTATGCATATTGACGTATTTAATTAAGTGATAAATAATATTTAACGTTTGCGTTAAGTGTTCGTCTTGGATGGATTTGAGGGTTTAATTTCTCACGTTAAAGAGATGTAAAAATCTTATTTATACCAATAAGGTTTTTTTGGTACAGCTTTTTGTTACAGTTCTTAGGCACAGTCATTTTTTATATACGCTTTCTAGATACAGATTTTTAGATAGTTTCAAAATGCAAATTTAACTCTTAAGATGCAGGTTTAAGATTAAAGTTCTTAATTTTTCCCATTTCGAAGTTTGATATTTTTTTAAGCATTTTCTTGCACTTTGTCGAGTACATTTCTTATGCATATTCCTTTAAATTTTGATATGGATACAAATGAACTTTTTATGGATTACTGTAACGAGATAAATGTACCTGTAAATTTCACATATCTTAAAAATCCGTATATACTGGATGTTTTTGCATATGATAATTTTCTACAATAATAATTTTTATCGTTATTTTATAAACATGTACATTTTGATATGAAAGATAGCAACTGGAAGCAGTAAATTCCATCGACATCGTGGAGACGAGGGAGTATTTGGAACTAAGGATCCTTTTTATGAACATTGAACAACTCTATTTTACCAATAGAGTTGTTCAACTGCAAATGTATGAAACGTAATTTATGGAAAATTATTAGGACCACTTTTTCACAATTGTATCAGACGGAGGCTAACCAATGGGATATTTCACAGCTTTGTAAATGATCCAAAGTAAAAAATAGACCCTGTGTTCTACCTAGTTACGTTGTGGAGTAAAGAATAAGTAGCATTTTTTTGTCCTTTAACCTTGCCTTGTAAAGAGAAATTTACAAAATACCTTTATTGCTTTAAAGTGAACCATACATTAATTTATTTGATTCCAATATTTTATATATTGTAAATAAAATATTATTTTTCCATTTCGTAAACTCCTGCTGTAAAAGTGTTTCTGTAATTTTAATACATTGTATGATAAATTACGAGGTAGCGTAGAAACAAGTTGATGTAAGTGATATTCCCGTGTTGAATTGCAAATTTTTCATATATATTTTAAAATATTGGCAAGTTAGTCAAGTTAAGATAAATTGGTGAATTTCTAGTAAAGTTGCCTTTTGCCTTTATTCTCGATTTCATTAAATTGATAGTGAAGTTGCCTTTTGCCTTTACGCTCAGTGAATTGTCCTTGACATCTATGATGTCGGTCGGATAGTAGCATTTGGACCATCTGAGAAGTTTCACATACCTCTCACCACTACTCAATTTACCTTAGTCAGTATATGACTAGCAGGTTGGCCACTATCATTTGTCTGTTCCATAACCCATGGCATACTGAGGAGAACTAATAAGTTCGAAACCGGTCTATGTCTGGTTAGGAATTGACAAATGATATTGGCTACCGATCTATCATGATATGAAGGTATAATCCAATGCAGGTCCAATGCCCGCTGAGTAGTTGTTTCATTCAAATCATCCTCTAGTCCACCTGAGCTAGAGGTCGCCGCTCTCGGTACTTGCTTCGCAGGTCGCTATCCGCCACAGAGACATCTATGATGTCGGTCGGATAATAGCATTTGGACCATATGAGACGTTTCACATACCTCTCACCACTACTAAATACCTTTTGTTGTAACTGTTGATACGGTTACGTATTGTTTTTCTTTTGTCGTAAATTATCTAACGAGTCTGGTTGAGTTGCATAGGCTTTCGTCTTCAAACACCACTACAAAAAGAATCTAGGGAAGTCAAATCTAGTGACCTAGGTGGCCATTACATCATCGGACCCCTTCTACCTATACAACGACCAGGGAATGTATCATTGAGAAATTGACCAACAGTAACAGCAAAATATGGGGGTGCTACATCTTGTTGAAATGCAAGGAGATTTTCAGTAAAAAATTTGTGTATCAACTGCTTCTCTAAGTAATTCAAAATAAGACTCACTATTTAAGTTTCTCTCAATAAAAAGGGTCCAACAATATGATTTCCTAGGATTACCACGCCAGACATTCAATTTTTGAGGTTTTTGAGTATGTAATTCGCACATTACATGTTATTTTGTTACTCTTAGCACAATATCTGCAATTGTGTCTATTGACTATTTCATTGACAGAAAATGTAAATTTATCGGAGAAACAAATGTTGTACAAAAGATTTGGAGTGTCATTTTAACTTGCATTCATTACTTCACAAAATTCGAGACGATGGTCAGGATCATCCTCGTGCAATTCCTGTACTAATTTTATTTGTATGAATGAAATTTGTGTTTATGTAAAATTCTAAAAACACTGCTGCGTGAAACAGCTGTTTCTCTAGATAATTGTTATAAAGATTGCTGATACTCTAAAGTAACTACTCCTAAATATATAACATCCATAGCCTCGTCATTAATCACACGCGTTTTGTTATGCTTTCTGTTACCATCTGATCCCGTTACCATAAATTTCTGCATCAATTGAATTACATACTCGTGTTGCGTTTTTTCCGGAATGTGTAGTATTAAAAATTCTAGCAGCAGCCCATGCCGAATTACTGTTTCCGTATTAGAAACCTACAATTTCAATTTATCCCTGCAGGGTGTACACCATTTTAAAAATAATTGTAATAGTAACGATAAAAAGTTAAAAAACTAGGCTGTATTCTACACTATATTTATTCAATGATTTTACTTGTTAAAGAATCTCAAAGAAATACGCCTTACTCGTAAAATAGTAGTTTTTCTTTAGCAAAAAAAATTCTACTTGTCAGTACCTAACCTTTTATTAAATTTGGCATGGGTAATTTGCTTGAAAAATCTAGCTGAATGGATTCAAATAAATTTTATCTGTAGCCCCCAAACTATTCACTTTAGACCCAATAAATTATACAGTTTTGTAATGAGCTGTTCTTTGGAGGTGAGGGGGTGGAACTAATCCTAGGTCTGTTTATAAGAAAATGTGTCGCCCTCTTTTCTCTTTCTGACCTGTTTTTTCATTTTCGCAAAAGTCAATATATCCAAATTTATTTATGGTGAATAGTTTTCATTGAAATGCTCTATATGTAATGTAGTATTTTATCATTTGAGTTTCCTTTAAAATGAACAATGAGCAGTAATCAGTTCCTTTAATTTTATCATATTAGGGCGTTATCCATCCTGGAATCCATTATAGGTTCGTGCTTTTGTTGTACATCCCAAGAACCCCCAAGCAGTAAAATCTCAGTAATCATTTCCCGGGTAGTTATGACTCAACTGAAGTGCAATAGGGAGAGGGTTGAGAGTGGCCGGCATCGTAAAACAGAGGATCCTTCTGCCTGGGGCCTGCATTCGCGCTCTAAAGTGTTACACCGTATTCTCCACTCTTTCAGCGTAGTGAGTACAGAGTGAAAGAGATGCTAAAAGAACACTTTTAACGTTACAAGCAAGGGTAATATTGAAAGTGGATATTGATACGGGTTTATCATGTTGCGTTTTTGTATATTAAGTGGATAATGACACTTCTCATAGAGTGGAAAGTCAGTTTTGATGAATTTAAAGTTGATGATAAGGAGATATAGATAGCAATTTTATGAGTAAAAACGAAAATATGCGTTGGCGGTGAATTTGATTATCTTTTATATTTCTTTAGTAGCATTTTAGCGAAGACTTAGTATGCATATTCGAAATAAATTATTCTACATTAATTATTAATTCTGATATACCGAGGATTATGTTATGACTTACCTTAATAGTTTATCTAGATACTACCCAGTTTAGATGATAAGAGTTAAGCTATTTTCAATAGTAATAATGGTAATAATAATTGCCATTTCAATCGCCAAACGTATCATTTATATTTATGTTGTTACTGTTTAATAGACATTTTAAGAATAAGTTACGTATAGTAGACCACTACTTTAAGAGACACATAAAAAATCTCAAAGCGTTGCTCCTGAGGATAGAGCGGGGCATGCTTTATTTTTTTACAGCATATTAAATAATAAATATAATGTGTTACTTAATACATAAAACATCATTATTCTCATGTAAAGTATGTTCTGGCATAATTAAAATAAGAAATTAACGGAAACACGCCTGTATCAATTGTAATTTCAAATTATTTTGATATAATTACGCAACTCCCTCTTAAATATTTTACGACCCAGCTGTAAAAGCCTAATAACCAGAAAGCATGCAGGGCCGAACGGTCATTATTCCGCGAAACATCGAACAATTCGTGCCTTTTAGAATTTCTATAGGTTATGTGCTTTATAAATACAGTATGTTCTTCAGTGTTTACATTTTATTTGGATTGTGAGAGCCTAGAATGTATAATACTTTAACAGATAAGTGAAATTCTCCTTGTGTTTAAGCGTATTTTATGTAGTTGTGTTTTTATAAATATTCCGGCGGGTGGTGAATTATTCGAGTGTTTTCCATTTATAAGAAGTGGCTGTGGTAAAATAATATTGTGATAATGTTCAAGCCTTCGGAAGATCCTCAACCTAACGCTAGCAAAGAATTTCACGAAGATATGGGGAATGGTAATGGCTCACAAATTGCAGAGAAAATTTCAGACATCATTGCTACCAAATATAGAAAAAAACAGAGTAATTGTTTTAGACAATGCTTCGTATCGTTCGCGACAAATCGAAAAAATACCAAATACTGGAACAAAGAAAAAAAGATATTCAAGAATTTCTCTGAAAACATAATTTGAAATATCAATAAATTTTAAAAAGAAAGATCTTTTAGATATTGTTAAGAAGCAAAATTTCTCAACACAGTATATAATTGATAAAATAGCTGAAGCTCAAGGACATACATTTTTACGGTTGCCCCCATATTTTTGTATTTTCAACCCGATCGAACTAATATGGAGTCAGCTGAAAGGAAGCATTCGAAAAAATAACACCTTTCCCAAATCTGATACTAAAGTAATCCACCTTATTAAAGCTGAAGTGAGAGAAATAACACCAAATTATTGGCAAAATTGTATTCAGCATGTCATTAAAATTGAAGATGAATACATTAAGTTAGGAAAAAGCATCAGCCCTAATCAAAACCGTTTAATAATATATCTTGATTCAGATACCAATTTAGAAAGTAGTTGTGAAGTGTTGAGTGAGTATCGTGATTAGTGTTTTGAATAAAATATTATGTGTGTACATTGTGAATTTATCGTTTTATTAGTGTTTTATATACGCGCAAGTGCAATATAACATTATTTTTATTATATTATTATATATATATATATATATATATATATATATATATATATATATATATATATATATATATATATATATATATATATATATATATATATATATATATATATATATATATATATATATATATATATATATATATATATATATATATATATATATATATATATATATATATATATATATATATATATATATATATATATATATATATATATATATATATATATATATATATATATATATATATATATATATATATATATATATACATATTTATATATATATATATATATATATATATATATATATATATATATATATATATATATATATATATATATATATATATATATATATATATATATTTATATATATATATATATATATATATATATATATGTATGTATATATATTTGTTTTATTTTCTAGAATTTAATTTATTTATTTAATCTGGATCAATTAGATCAAGTTAGAGTTATTGATATAAATATAATATTTTATTTATTTAAAGAAATTAAAGATTTGCTTTATTTCTTTTACCTATTTTAATAATATCGATAACCTTAATTCTGAACCCACATTTTTGGCAAGTAATTGCTCGTACTTCCTCGCTGGGCAACAATAATAATACGATATATTAAATTATTATTAGCTAAACTGAACAACAAGAGAATAGTGGATATAATTTTAATTTAGACTAACAAAATTCATCAATGTTCCATCAATATATAACTATATTATTCCTATCTTGACACAACCAAAACAGAGTAATTTTTTCTAATTTATCGTGGTATCAAATAACTATTTATTTATCAAAGATACAATACTTTTAAATTTCTAACATTGTGTCTCAACGGACAAAAATTTTAAGTACGGTACTGAGTCGCATGTAATTACGCCGGCTTTGACACTTTTATGGCTGGTTTTTATGGCCTTTTTTATGTGCCTCTTAAAGTTGTGGTCTACTTTATCTAATATGTCCCGTAAATGTTTTGATAAAATGACACACAAAATTTTAATTTAACCTCTCCCTGAAGAAGCTAATAAATTTAGCGAAATGTCCTCAACCCCCCTAAAAAATTCTAATATATATATATATATATATATATATATATATATATATATATATATATATATATATATATATATATATATATATATATATATATATATATATATATATATATCATAATTTTAAATCATAAACGACTTGTTCAAGTGAAATGTTTCGATAACTCTTAAGGAAAAGGCACTTTACCTACACAGAAAATGAATTTTGGATCATGTCAAGGCCTACTTGATTTTCAAGAATAAAAACATATCATAAATTACTTTTTAATAAAGCAGACCTGCATCCCTAAACACCAAATATCAACCTGAAAATTTTTATCATTCAGCCCTACAATGCAGTCAATCCGGGAACACCCTGTACATATACTATTTTTTTGTAGTTTAAATCTTGAAATGTTTAAATTTGAAACGAAGATTTTAGTCGCCTTGGTTTAAATTAATTAATTAGATTGTTGAGAAAACTTAATCAAGGCGTAGATTTACCAGATCTTTCGAAATGAAGACAATGTGTACATTTTCTGAAAAGGAATTGATGAAACCCCGTTTCCGTTGCTTTTAGAGATTCCGTTCTTGGTTGTATTTGATGTTGTGGCTATTCTACGAGTATTTATATATAATTCTGAAAATAGGATGTAACAAAAAGGAACAGTAATATCCATTGATGGAAAATAATTCTTCCAATTTAAGCCAAGCGCTGGTAAGATAAGGATGTCTTTGATGGAATTTCTTTCTAAAAATAAAACGAAGCCGTGTAAAATATTGGATTGGACTCTCGAGGGGGCACAATAGATCGTCAAACGCAAACGGCCGTAGCAATCGACTTATTCGACATATTGAAAATCACAGACAAAGGTACGCTTTCAATTTCATAGTTCCACTCGGATTCTGATTTGATTTGTTGGCAATCGAGTCCGCTTGGATTGTCTGATTTTTTATTAGAACTCATCTTCCCAGTTTCAAATGCCAAATAGTCGTATATTTCACCCGATACACTCTTAAGCGAAAATATTCACAAAGAGCTGGCGTCATCTTTAAAATAGGGGAAAATATACATCGTTCATTACTAACAAAAATGATGATTGTTATTTTTGATATTTTCAAATACGGTTGATGAAAAATAGAAGTTTTAGGTATCATGGGCGTCCGCACACTAGGGGCGATCAATTTATAGGTCATTGCAAAAAATTTATCATGACAAAAATATTTTTTAATTTTACAATATAAACAAACGGGTCCAATATAATCCACAAAAAACAAAAACGTTTGTTTTTAAGAGGAAAAAAATTTGTAATGAGGTATAAAATATTACAAAACGACTTCATACCCATATTAGCGACACAGATACGGTAAATATCGACGGTGTTTCGACAATAAGGCGTGAGCGGCTTTTACCAAATTTTACAAGAGAGCCAAAATTGATTAACATGTAAAATGTGTTTCGATAGTTTAATATTAATTCCAAATTTGTCTAATATTTCAAATAAAGTCTTCAAATGTTCATGATGTTCTTTTGTCAGTTATGCTTTCTACCAATATATCATCGACATGGATAAAAATAAAATTCAGGTGTGAAAGTTCATTCATAACTCTTTGAAATGTTTGACCGGCATTTTGTAAACTGAATGGCATTTGTAAGACATCATATAAATCGAGACGTGTAGTGATTGCAGTTTTAAATATATCCTCCTCTGATATCTATATCAGATGGTACGCTCGAGCTAAGTCTATTATGGAAAATATTGTACATTCGTATAACCGTGAGTTAAAATCATGAATGTGATATAAAGGATATCTATCAGGTAGAGTAACAGCATTTAATTGTCTGTAATCACCACATGGACGCCAATCGTTTGGTTCTTTTTTTTGCAACCATATGTAGAGGTGTTGAAATAGACGATGAAGAAGGCCTACAATTTCTTAATTCCACCGTTTGTCTAAATTTGTCTTTTGCAAATTTAAATTTATTAGCATCTTATCTACGTGGGCGTACAAAAGGTAAATTGCTTGTGATAATCTTGTGTTTGACAGAATATTTGTCAGCTAATGAGAAATCCGGTGATATTATTAAATTTGGATATCCTTAAAGCAATCTTGTACACTTATTTTTAATGGAAAAGATTTTTGGAGTTATAAAAGGATAATTTATGATGAGACAAGTAACTGACAGGTTTGTCTTGTTCTCAACCAAACATTTATTCTTTAAATCTACAATAATGCCAAAATGAGTTAAGAAATCTGCTTCATTAATAGGACAATTTATATCAGCAATAGTGAAAATGAAAGGATATTCACGTCGTAATCCTAAATTTACTTTAAAAGTTTTTCCGTAAGTACATACTTTTGTACAATTTGCTGCTGTGAGAATGAAATCTTCATTCTTTTTAAAAATTTCAAAAGATTCCTAGGAACAATTGATAAAACTACACCCGTATCGTTCAAAAAAATGTATTTATTAGTAACATCATAAATACAATGGTGATGATTAATGTCTTGTAAACCATTGGCCATTGTCGTAACATTGGTTTCTGTCAGTTTTTTTATGATGATTTTGTGAATAAAAAACTATGTTCTTCCACATTTGAAAGATTTTTCTTTGTGAAAACAATATACTGTATTATTGCGAGGATCAAATTTATTCATCCGATTTAATAATCTTGTTCTTGAACGTGGTCTATTCTGATATTATTGCATCGATAATTTGAATTTGATGGATTGGTTGGATTAAATAATGATTGCGTTTGCAAAGAATTTACTTGCAATTCCATGGCTTGTTGTTTTTTCGTAATTTGACTTAATGTACCTAGAATTGCATTAAATAAATCTTTTACTGAATTGTCTGTTTTAACTTCATTTGAACTTGATGAAAATTGTTGAATTTGAGAAACATTAGGATTCTGAGAGTTTCCGAAATTTTATCAGCAATATCAATTATATCTTTAATATCTGATTTACGTGATGCCGTGATTGCTACATAAATCGTTTTTTTAGTAAACATCTTTTCCAAAGTTTAGTTAATAATTCTTGACTCACCATCTCACAGTGGTTCCAATTTAAATTCTAACAGGACAAAATTAAAAATATGAAACTTCTCAGAAATCGACAAATGTCTGCCTAGCTCAAGCTGAACAATAGGTGGTAATAAACCATAAATGCTACGACCAATGACGAACCCATTACGCAGGTAGCGGGAGCCAAACTGACCCTTATCTCGTGAGCGCACATTATTCGTCTTATATACGCTGCGAAGTGAACAGTCCTGTTTTGTGTTTTCAAGTGCACCTTTTATTTTATTGTAATATAAACTTCCTCTAGAGGTATGTACTCGCCTAATCCAAAAAAAAAAATTCAGTTTTATTCCATGTAACATTTGTTTTACCTTGTGTGAAATTAACACTGCCGTTTTTAATAATATTGCTGTGTTGGGCTTTCCATACAAAAAAAATATCTGCACGTAATTGACGTGATTCTTTATTTGGCTAATTGGGTAGATATCTGGGAATATGTAAGAAAAAAATTGGGTACTACTTTGCGTAACTTTTTTTAGTTATACATTTATTTGTTGTAGCTATGTCAGTACCTCGAATGGTCCTGTTTAATGTATGGAGGAGTGAAGATAAGGGCTCCACTAAACCTCTCCGTGTATTAAGCCGTGTTTTCGAGTTTCTTGATTTACAAGAGTCTACAGAATGTGATAGGCAGTATATGAAAAAAATTTCAGACAATTTCTGTGCGAAACTGAAAGAAAAATGGATCAAAAGCCGGCGAATTTTAAATAAATTTTTAATAAAAAATTCAACGTGGCTCAAGGGGCATGTACTATTTCCCAACATAGTAAAAAACGTGACGGCTATTCAAAGTACGAGTGCTAGTGCCAACAACGTTCCATCAAGTAATGATCCGGAAACTCGTGCTCATCGTGGTCGACCGAGGAAACTTTTTGTTGATAGTAGCGAAAAAAGCAAGAAGAGAAAAATACAATCTTTACTTAGTGGCACAACGCATGAAGAACTTACATTGGCTACTCAAATGAACTTACGGTCTAGAGGAAGAAGAGATGCGGCGCAAATTTTAAAGCAAGTTGCTGAATTTTCTCCAATGAGGGCAACAAAAATCAAGAAGGCATTTTCCGCCCCAAAGACAAAAGTACCCATTAAATTTACACCTTAACAAGCTTTAGCGTCTTACGTTGATAAAAAGCTAACTAAAAGTCAATATATCGCAATTCGTCAGGAAGGAATATTGCAAAATGCTGATATATACCCTAACTACCATCATATTATCCAAGCAAAAAAAGAATGTTATCCTGACAATATAATAATTACAGAGTCATCAGCTTTGATAGATATCCAGTCTCCACTTGATCATACGATAAAACGTCTACTTAAGGTTCAGAGCGAAGTGTTGAAACATGTAAAAGTAGGAGTGGCAACTTCTTCTTTATTAACTGCTCTTTTTAAATGGGAATGTGATGGTGCAACAAGTCAAAGTACCTACAAACAGAAATTCAAGGAAGTAGAAGGGTCTGATAAAACAGTAAATGACTCTTCTTTGTTTGTAATTTCTCTTGTCCCGCTGCAAATAAATACTGACAGCAAGAGTGAAGAAGGAAAAGAAATAATTCTGTGGCAAAATACAAGACACTCTTCAACGCGGTGCTGTCGACCCATTCAGGCTCTATTTGACAAAAGAAACTGTGGAACTTGCCAAAGAGAAAGTTAATGCTATTCAACAAGTAATAGAAAAACTATTTAGTATCAACTAAAATTACTTTAGATGGGGTGGAACTGCTTGTTGAGCAAAAGCTATTCTTGACAATGGTGGATGGCAAAATTTGCAACTCTTTAGCTGACCAGTCAAGTCAGAATTTAAATTTATGTGGTGCGACTCCATCTGAAATGAACGATTTAGAAGGCGTATCGCAAAAGGATTCTAAATACTACGTCACCATCCTACGGACTATCTAGCCTGCACGCATGGATTCGTTTTTTTGAATGCTTGCTTCATATTTCTTACAGGCTGGAAATCCGCTCTTGGAGAATTTCTAAAGCCAACAAGGAAAGAATAGATGCAAGGAAAAAACAAATACAGGAACAATTTCGTAAGCAGATGGGACTATTAGTTGATATTCCTAAGTCAGGTGGAAGTGGCACTACGAACGATGGAAACACTGCTCGTAAGTTTTTTCAAACCCATTTCTTGCTTCACAAATAACTGGTATAAATGAGAAATTGATTTCTCGCTTTGGGACAATTTTAAGAACAATTGCCAGCGGATATGAAATTAATGTAGAAGCTTTTTCAGTTTATTCAATGTTTACCGCCAAGCTTTATTTAGAGCACTATGAGTGGTATTATATGCCCCCAGTGTACACAAAATTTTAATATACGGTAGTGACATCATCAAGTCTACACTATTACCTATTGGGCAATTGTCCGAAGAGGCCCAAGAAGCTCGCCATAAAGATTGCAGGAGGTACAGGGAAGGGCATACTCGTAAATCTTCTAGAGAACAAACAATGACGGATTTGGTCCATATGTTACTAATAACATCCGATCCTGTGATTAGTAACATTAGCAGATTGCGTCCACGACTTAGTAAACAGTTTCCTAAAGAGGTATTAAGTTTGCTGAAAATTCCAACTGCTCCAACAGCAGCAGCAGTAACAGGCCACATTCGCATTCCTGGTGATACCACACCTGCAAGTATGGATGACGATGAGGGATCGGAAACCTTAGAAGACTATTTGTCTTCTGATTCAAATGAGTCTTCAAATTAGATGGGATTTAATAACTAAATACTTGTACCTATTTTCTTAATTTAAAATATTTTTTATGTATTTTACATGTTTTATTTCAATTCATGGAAAGTTTCCCATTTAGGTAAAATTTATTTTCACCCCTTAAAAACTACCCCTAGGCATAATATAATTTTATTACTATTTTTCCCAGATTGAGTGCAATATTTTCAGTTGGAATGCCTAGTTTTAGATTGTTCCTAAGTAAAAATTTATTTTCACCCCTTAAAAACTACCCCTAGGCATAATAGAATTTTATTACTATTTTTCTCAGATTGAGTGCAATATTTTGAGTTGGAATGCCTAGTTTTAGATTGTTCCTAAGTAAAAAATTATTTTCATCAAAGAATTATTTTACTATTTTTCCTATATGGACTGCAATATTTTTAGATGAATCAAGAAGTTTCAGATTTTTGTCCAGCTAGAAGTTGAATTGGAACCACTGTGCATCTGAGAACCACCGACAATATTCAACATTGAACGGTAAAATTCAGATGGACTATGATCGCCCATTTAAATGGCGTACAACAAATCATCTAAATGCTTTTCTTCACTAGAAGTTAATCTTTGTGTGATAATTTCTTTAAGGTTTAAATATAAATTAGTGTCTGGTGGATTACCAATAACATCGTATACATTTGATACTACTTCAAGAGGTAAATGTGCATATTTCTTCCTATCACTAATAATTTTAGATATAATAAATTGTGCTTCGACTTGCGTAAACCAGATTTCTGGTTTACATATCCAGAATTGTGGTAATTTAATGGACGTTGCAAATTGTTCTCTATTAGGACTGACAGTTTCAGGATCATTTGACATTTTTAATGCAAATTTTGTGATATAATAATAAAAGAAATTTAATAAACAGCAAGAGTATAAAATAAATTCCCCAAGTAATCGATTAATCATTTAAGATGGGAAATCATGCAACCCGTTTACTCACTGCCTTTGAAAATTAAAATTTCTTCTTTTTCCTTGTCCTCGTGAATCAAATTTCTGATATAAACATCCTTTCCAAAATGTTGTCTTATCATTGCGTTGATTTGGCTGGATAATTGTTTATCTGCTGTCAACTTACTCATCGAGCTCAGGTTTCTGGGACTTGGAATTTATTCGTGAAATTTTTTATCTAAAATTTTAGGTAGCATTAATATCTATTGTAATGGTTTAATGAACGATTATGTCGAAGTCACCAATTGGTGGGGTTTACCAATATATTCGAATTAAACAATGAGAAATTTTAGAGACTTTTATTTTGACAAACTAATACTAATTAGTTAATATACGGTGTGGAACAGCCAAATGGAATAAATTCAGTATCTCAATTATTGTGCATATTTATAAAAAATTCCGAGACACATCGATTTTGGATTCGAAAACGACATCCTGCAACGTAAACTTTGATCCCTAAATTTAACTGGCAGTTGCAACCCCTAAATTTTTAAATGGGAAGTAGGGGCTTGTGATATATCATTCAAAAATGCTATGATTTTAATATTTATTGCAAAAATTAACAGTAAAAAAAAATAAATTCATCTGCTTTACGAAATTGCTAGAGCAAACTAAAAAAAAAACTTAGTTTCAACGTAGGAGATGTTCAAAATGAGTTCCTTGAACATCTTGGCAGTATACCAATCTTAAATAAAAATGTCTTCAACGTTTTCCAACATCTGAGGCGTGACTGACCTTACCACAACCGTTATTTTTCTTTTCAAATTAGCTATATCGCTTGGCTTAGTTTTGTATACCATACTTTTTACATATCCCCACTGAAAGAAATCTAAGGGTGTCAGATCAGGAGAACATGCTGGCCATTCTAGCAATCCTCGCCTCCCTACATTGATTCGGTAATGTGGGGGTGCTCCACTGGAACCATATCACATCGGCTGGACTTGTGGGTTTGCTTGAGCAGGATATAAGTTTGTCAAAGTTGGTATGACGTTAATTTGGACCAGAGCTAAATAATTATCTCCATTCAAATTGCCATCACCGAAAAAAGGTCCAATGACGTGGTCTCCAATTATCCCCGCTCAAACATGAACCTTTTCAGGATTTTGCATATGTAATTCTCTCTTTCAGTGAGGATTTTCATTAGCCCAGTAGCGACAGTTTTGACGATTAACATGGCCGTGAAGAGTAAAAGTGGACTCATCAGAAAACAAAACATTTTCTAGTTGGATAACACTATTATCTAACCTTTGCATCATTTGTTCAAAAAAAATACGTTCCTCTATCAAAATCGTGTTCACTAAGCTCTTGAGTTGGGGTCAGTTTATAGGGATGCATTTTATTTTCTCTTAATAGGTGAATAATCGAGGAATAGAAAACATTTAATGCTGAAGCTGCTTGTCCACGAACTATGTGGGTTTTCTTTAAACTCAAGCAGTATATTTAATTTCATATCGTTACTCATTGCATTGGAAGTTTTTTTATCTGCCATACGTGTCCATTTTCGCTTTTCAATTTTGTTAATTGTATCTTGGAATATAGGCGGCAAATGAGGAAATTTTTCTTGAAATAGGCGAGCAACTTCGGCCTGGCCTATGATCGCATTCAATCTCCGTAACCAACCATCTGTATAATTGTAATTTTATGCATTTCTGGTAATTAAACCATGTTTAGGAATTGCAGTTAGCAAAACTCAAACAATACGCAAAACACTGACAACTATTTATTGCTGTCAATCAAATAGCAAGTAGCTACGGCGTTTTCGATAAAACTGGCAATTCCAGCTATGAAGAATTTTGATAATTTTTTATGTTTTATTTTTAGTTGATAATGCTGAAACAGAACTCAAATTGTTTTTGCTAGTCTGCAAGAACAAAACGCTGTAAGTTTTTATGTTTTTCGTTGTTGTAGCGAACTTCGTCAAACAGACCATTAATTTTTGCAATAATTATTAAAACCATATCATCTTTGAATATAGAATGAAAAGACCTTTCAAATGAGGTATCACAAGCCCCTACTTCCCATTTAAAAAATTAAGGGGTTGCAACTGCCACTCGAATTTAGGGATGAAATTTTTATGTTTCGAGTCCATAATCGACGTATCTCGGATTTTTTTATAAATATGCACAATAATTAAGATACTGAATTTATTCCATTTGACTGTTCCACACTGTATATTAATATATATCATAATATAATATATTTGCTTCTATTGGTATCTTCTCCATATTATCTTCTATCCATATATCCATGAAAATAATTCATAGTGGATACTAACATATTCAATTTTTTAGAATATATATAGCACAATAACTTAAATAAATATATGGATGAGAAAGTCAGAGTTCCCTTATTTTAAATGTATCTCTACAAGATTGTCTATTGTCTAAATCAAAAATCAAACGTTTTATACGTTTTTGTATAATGAAAATTCGACAGGAATCAGTAGATTGGCCCCACACAACTATGTTATAACAAATAATTGAACATACTTGGGCATAATATATATTTGAAAGGAAATCATCCGTTATGTTATTTTTTAAAGTGGCGATCGCAAACTGCCCTACATAATTTTGAACAAACATTGTTGACTTGAGCTGTAAAATCCATTCCTTGATCAACAATAGTTCCTAAAACTTTTGTATCTTCCAGGGGCGTGCGGTGAGTTTTGATACAGGGGAAACAGTTTGTGATATAGAGTGATGGGTAACGGGAGGCCCCGAGAGAAGCGAGGCAAAAATTATTTTAAGAAAAGGGACGTGGCTTCCGTATACTCATTTTAAAACAAATGTCGAAAGCTGCAAAGTTATGATATCTAGAAAAAAGTACACTTGTAGGACCGCCACTCCTCAATAAACATAAAACATAAAAACACCACAAAAATTGAACAACCCCCGATTCCAAAGCCGAAGCTGCACGGGCGAGGGTTACACTTATGAAAAAAACGCAGACACACAACCATATCCACCGACATTGCCAGCGCCGGTGGCGAGGATTGAACCCGCAGCGAAATAGTTTGTTAAGTAGTTAACATGCACATACCTACCTATTTACAATGTAGTTTAATCCGCCTCTCCTTTTTTTGCGATGTCGGAAATAACTTCGTCGTAAAAGTTGGAATTTTTGGACATCTTCACAAAGTCACTTTCTATTGTTAACAGGGACAATTTTGAAAGCCGCTCTTCACTGGTTAAATTTCTTGAAAAAGTTTTTATTCTCGTGTCCGTTTTGATGATTTTGAAAAAAAGGCAGCCATTCCACTAATACTTGAAAAAAATACTTTGCACTCTTTAAGACACGCTGCAGATTGAGCTAGAACTAAATTTAATCGATGCGCAAAACAATGTACAAATATTGCATTCTGAAAACTCTCTTTTACTTTGGCCTGCAGGCCCCCCCAATTCACCAGCCATTACAGCGGCCGCATCATAACTTTGGGCGATAAGTTTGGCACCACACTGTAGATCATCGACTATCTGACAAACTATAGTATATAAAGCTGCGGCCGTTCATGGCGTTGCTACGTCTAAAAATCCTAAAAAGCGTCTTGGAATTTCCCATTTGGATTTATGTAGCGTACTACGATTGACAACTGACTAATATTCGTAATATCGGTTGTTTCATCTAACATAACTGCAACAAAAGGAGCTTTTTTATTTCTTGCTTGATCTTTTCTAAAACAATATTGCTTATCGACTGAATCAAATCATTTTGAATATGATTTGATGTACCGCGAAATATCGTGGAGTGTTCCAGATGGTTACTTAAAATTGTATCGTATTTTGCTCATAACTCAACTAAATTGATAAAATTGCCCCTATTAGCAACGCTTCGAGATTCAGTATGACCTCTAAAACTAAGTTCATTTTCGCCGAGAAAACAAACAATATCAATAAGTCCTTTTAACACTTTCTTTCAACTGCTGATCTAATGAATGCTCAATTCGTGATTTTCCAAATGTTTATTCTTTTAGCACCGCTCCCAAATGAGTTTCACACTTACCATGCTTTTTTGTCACTTTGTGAATGTTTAAATCTGAAAAACACCTTTTTTCATTTGTGAACAATACACATGGCCAACAAAACAATTTACACAAATTTTCACAACCCCTTAACCACTGATTAGCACTGTACACTTCAATATTAAAGTACCTATAGCATGATTTAATTTTCGTTTTTAAGAATTTTAAATCAGGTGTTGGTTTCCCATTTCTAATAATATCCAGTTTATCTTGAAACGAATATGTTGAAAATCCCCTTTTCAACAAATTGCACACCACACAAACGCAAATAATATTTTCCACAGTGCTAGAACCAGCTTCCAAATTTAATAAGTAATTCTAAATCTGCGTACACGCGCACTAATATTCAACGTTTTAAAAATCACTTGTCGCCGCACCACAGGTTTAGAAACACCAAAAAAGTTTTTACAAATATAGCACAAAAGCGGAGAATAATACTGCGAAGATTAATATTAAGTATAATATTAAAATCAATATTGAAATCGAGATTAAAATCTATAAAATAAAACGTATTACGATGCTATACAGCTCAGATATCAAGATTATGAAGTGAGGATGGGACGCATTTCAATAAGTTACCTACTTACCAGAGACAGTTGTCTCTGCTTACATATATCGAAGTTGCGCGAGTTCGTGTTGGCCCGATTAATCGAGTGCGTCATCGTTACGGTTTTATCGTGCAACATTATATCAGCTGCTGAAAAGCAGGGCCGTATCTATTGAAATTGAGTAAAAGTAAATTTTAATGATTAATATATGTGATAAATAATAATTAGGTTCTATTTATGTGTTTTTTTTTAATAATCCCAGGGGAAGCACTGCTTCCCTTGCTTCCATGGACCGACCGCCACTGGTATCTTCCGACAAACTGATTTTAGAACCATTTATGTGGAAATTTAGATCTGGCATAGTACGATGTCCATACGAAAAGTTTACAATACCAGATTTGTTTTTGTTCATAATAAGATTGTTACTTTCATACCATTTATTAAAGAAAGTAAGAATCAAGTTGACTTTTCAGACACACCCTTTACTGATGGCGCTAAGACATGACTGTTATGTCATCTGAGTACATTAACAAACTGCCATGATCTTATAGATTCTGGGAGGTCATTTACGTATAGCAGAAACAGCAATGGACCTAGTATGCTTCCTTGGGGGTCCCAAGATCACTATGATATGGTTGGTGGTTCGTATCTCCAATTCTTACAGTAAAAGATCTGTTAGTTGCATAAGATTTGATCCAGCTTTTAACTGGCCCTCTGATACCTAAACACGAGAGTTTACTTAATATAAATTCTGGGTCTATGGTATCAAAGGTGTGATCCGAAAGGCTTGGATCAAATATATCATGTGTAGTTAAATCTGCAGGCAAGTTTGTTATTAAGTAATCCACTGCAGTGCAACTTAATCCTTGATTTTGTTTAAAAATACGTGTAGGTCTATTTATTAAGGACCTTAACTGATAAGATGCTAACAAATCATTTAGTTTTTTAAACTTATAAATATGAACCTACAGAATTTTTGAACGGATCCTAGCCTCAATGGATCGCCCTATGGCTTATGTGGCCATTTTGAACATTGAATTTAATTTGTTAATATTTAAAACCTGTTGAATCCTCCAATTTAATAATAAATTAATTGTTTTTTCTCAGTTATTCACTAGAGTTATAAATACAATTTTACTAAAATGTTTATTATTTTTCATTTGTTCATACGAATGAGAGTCATTCCATACGAAATCGTCTAATCGGTAAAGCCAGCTTATTTTAGACTTTGCTCAAACTTTGTGAGAATCTTCTTTAGGGTTCCAAAGAAGGAAATCCACCGTCATTTAATTTTCGCAAGCGTCAGGTGCTGCCTGCCCGAATTAAAGAATAAAAAAGACGTCATTTTTATACTTTAATGTTTTTAGATCTAAGAAATTTTCTATTAAAGATATCTACACGATCAAGATGGTATTTCAAAGCTGAGAGATAGTAGTTTTTTGTGCAAAGAATATAAATTCACACAATCAATACCCCGAAAAATAACACGGTGCTGAAAATACGTGTTTTACTGATTTTTTGTGATTTTTAACTGACTCCAGTGTCTCGACTATTGAATGCAGCCAGCTAATATTTCTCAGAGATCAAGTGCACTTATCGTGGAAGAAATAGAACCTACAATTGACTCGTTCGACCTCATTTAGTTATTTTTATCCTTTGTGCGTTTGTACGTGTACAGGTGGCTAATAAGGAGCAAAAAAATTAGTCATTTAAAATATGAAAGCATAAAAATTACGTTTTTTTAAATGCTTTAATTCGGGTAGGCGGGAACTGACGCATCCTAAAATTAAATGACGGTGGATTTCCCTCTTTGGAACCCTAAAGAAGATTCTCACAAAATTTAACCAAAATCTAAAATAGTGGAGCAACAAAAATTTTTTTTTAGACGATTTCATATGGAATGACTCATGAACAATCAGTCCTCAGCCAAACGACTTGTTTCATGTAAAACAGTTTTTTCTTTGTTATTTTAGGAAATTGATTGACTACGATATTTTATAATTGCTAAATTACACGCGAGAGCGAGACATCCGATTTATTTTCTATTTAAAGACTGGGGAATGCATGTGTTTTTTTGGGTTCATATTTCTCAAAAACGGTTGATCATACGTCGTTACAACAAGATAAGCTTTCTTGTGTATGTTTGACAAAGGAATCATATTCCGATAAGACAATCTAAAAAAATATACATAATGCAGTTTGGAGTGGGAGAAGGAAACCACCCTTACCATTTCACGCTTCCATGATTGAATTTACTCTTTTGTGGATAACAAAATAATGACCTTTATTGATATCAGATCACGAGGAAAACTGGTCACTGTAGCTCAAAGGGTTCCTGAGATATTAAATAAAATCCCAATTTTGGCTGCCCCTTCAGAAGGTCCTGGCTCCGTTAAGAGGGATTTCCAGACCCACGTTTATTGGAATTTTTTTAAATATTTTATGAAGCAGAATCACCCCTAAAAATTAATCACTGCATACTTTAAACACCCTGTCTTTTACCTAGGTGAGAAATGGTTGATCGAGCGAGACACTTAAAATTATCACCCTGTAAATTGAAACTTAAAATCTAGATTTATAAATATGTGTTAGATAAAGCAATCCCAAAAAAAATTATACATTTATCTGTAAAATACTAGATACAATTTTGACTACTTACCATACAGATACATATATATAACACATTTTTTTTAAACAACTACTTTCACGATGAATATTAGATTATGAAAAATAATGTATATGTGTGTATGTTGCTCATAGCACATCTTTGATACATTTTATTGTATTAGACGTAATACGTATATATGTTATATACAAAATTATCGCTGAGATATGACAGGATGTTCCAGTGAACTTAATTTTAAAAAATGGTTAGTCAAATAAATTAATACTGTATTTTATTTATTTTCCTTTAAATATGGACAGAATCATTACTTACTATAAACTTAATTTTCTAGAGAAAAAACGTATCCTAATAAAGTTAACAACTCACAGTATCAACGGTTTCATTCTGTAATTATAACTCAGATTTACATGCTAGATTATTACTAAATGAAATTTATGTGTTACAAACAAAACTACAAAACTTGTATAAGGTATAATTAACACTGTTAAAATTTGCAAACGGCGAAAATATCAGCTAACCCACCGAGCTATTATTGACCTTAAGCAGCAATAAATTATGTTAACAAATGGTTTGCAGTGCCTGCACTAGAGTTACCTTATCGCAGCAATCGCTGTGCTTGGCTCTTAAGGACAGCTTTCCAAATTTTCATGAGGTTAATCTTTTATCGAACGTTTCTGTACCTAGGTGTATAATATCATAATTCATAAACTATAAAAAATGTGAGAACTTTTGTAAGGAACTGATTTTAGTATTTATACATTTATATATATATATATATATATATATATATATATATATATATATATATATATATATATATATATATATATATATATATATATATATATATATATATATATATATATATATATATGTATATATATGTATATTGTACACTTGATTTAAAAAAAAACTGGTACATCTCTTGTAATCGAAAATCTTAATAGTTTAGTTGTGTGCATATGTCTGTAAATAGGGCTGGCCAGGCATGTCGAGAGGGGGGTGGAGAAGAGGTGATTTACCCCGGATCTAGGTTTTTTGAAGGAGACCGGTTTTCTTTGTGTTTTTAAACTTATTAAACCTTTCTATTTTATTTTATTCAAATGGAATTTTAAAAAATAATTAGAAAATAACTTTTTCAAAACATTCTCCCTCGAAGGATCTTCACCTTGCTCGCGGTGAGGGGGCTTGCGTGCTCTAATGAACTGAGGGCTTTGCCGGCGGTAGCTTAGCTACCGGCAGGGGCTCCCATGCCGGACAGGCCGAGGGGAAGAGCCAGACTAAGAGAGATCCACTCACACACACATATACACCTTACACCTACACACAAATGCTTGGTCAGAAAGATTCCTGGGTTCGCCCTCTTCCAGGGGGAGATTCGAGGCGGGGCTCCTGGATTGAGATCGTGTTGGAGAGGTAGCAGTGAAAGAAGCTGGATAAGTATAGGGGCCCACCCTTGCATAGCCAGCGTAGGGGGCTGCCCTTTCACCCGATGTATAATCTCGAAGTTTGTAGTAGTGCCAGGTGGCGCCTGGAATAGGGCCCTGCTGCTTTTTTTCGGGGGCTTCACTAGTGGCTGCCAACCTTTCTCGCCGGGATAAAGCCTAGCCTTGTGCTTCTCCGGGAGGAGGGAGAATCCGAGGAGTCGGACAGCCTAAGCATACACATACATCAACACTATACACACACACACACACACACACACACACCTACACTTACACACAGAGACATCTAGACACACAACCCCCCCCAAAATACCAATGGAAGAAAAGAAAGGAGAAAAAGTCAACGTGCCCGTTGAATCAGAGCTCCCTAGCTCAGAAGTGGAGGTGGTGGCCACCGAGCCGCTACCTCACCAGGAGGAAGATCTTCTGAGGTCTCCTAGTGACGAGTCTGAGGAGGGACCGAAAGGTTCTACCACGGACGAAGTCACCGAGGATGCCCTCAGAAAAAAGAGGGAAAGGAGAAAGGCGTATAAGAAGAAAGTCGGAAGCAGGAAGAAGGAGCAGAAGGCCAAGAGTTCAGTGCCGGGCGATTCACTTCGATCGGTAGAGCTGGAGGACTCTGTTCTAGCCTCTTCTGCTTCGGTGAACGCCAACCAACCGGCCCCGAGTTCTAGGCTTACCGTCAAGGAAAGCCAGGAGCACCGGACTGGTAGGCAGGCGTACAGAGACCGACCCTCTAACACGAGGGGCCCTAAGGCAAGGTGGGCAAGAAGGAGGAAAGAAGGGAAGCCAAAAGGCAACCCATCTCACTCCCTTCTGCTCCTGCTTCGGTGAGGGGGGGTAGAGGAACCTGGGAGTCGGCAAAGACCTCCAACTACTCAGCCTCCGACCAAGGGCTCCAAGCGGCAGAGGGTTGCGGAAAAGACCACCCCTCCAGAGCGGCGGAACAGGCGGGCTAGGGCGGTCCGGACACCTTTGAAGCCAGCTGGTGATGCGGTCCATGTGTCTCCCTTACTTAGGGGAAGCACAGGGGCTGCAAACCTGCGGGCTTCTGGGGCCGGGCCACAACTGGCCAGCTATAGTTCTGCTGCCAGGAGAGAAAATCAGGTCGTTATAATGTCTAGCCGCGAGGCTGGTATTATCACACCTGAAGAGGCAGAGCGTCTGAGAGGACATCTCGTGGAGGAGATGTTGCGGACCATGGCGGGCCCCGAAGGGGGTCCTCAGGGTCCTGAACTTCATTTCAGGAACTCGGGCCGGGTAGAACCGGGCTGGTTCCTGATATCTGCCGAGGATGAAACCTCCAGACGTTGGCTCCTAGAGGACTGGGCAACTCTGGTCGAGGGAGACGTCAGCTTCCGCGCTTTGCGAGCGGCTGATGCCCCATGGCCGGAGAGGGTCGGCTTCTGGCTGAGAAGCCAAGAGGTCGACCTTAGCCGAGTCCTTAGAGTGTTGGCTCTTCAGAACCGCTCCCTCAACATTGGGGCATGGCGGCATCTGGAGACAACAGGAGGTCCTGGTGGGTGGCACCTGATCTTCATGGTTGGCCAAGACACGATCAGACACCTGGAGGACGCTGGGTGGGTGCTCTACTATGAGCTGGTAACTCTGACAGTGCGCAGGTTATCGGCTTGGGGTGAAGCCACTCGCCAGGGACCTTCCGGGGTCGACATGTCGAGGCCGACCGAGGAGAAAGGGAAATAGGTCACCCAAACCCGCACCATGCAGATCCCCCCATGGACCTATTGCGGATGAGTCAAATAAATCTCCAGCACAGTCAGGATGCCACTGGGGAACTGGTGAACATCTTGACAGGTAAAACTGGAGAAATTGTACTAATTCAGGAACCCTACGTTTTTAGGAATCGAGTTAGGGGATTAGGAATGTCCGGCTACCAGGTGATAGTCGGAAAGGAAGGAGGGGACGACCGACCAAGAACTTGTATAGTAGCCTCCAAGGATCTGCAGTTGGTGCCACTGCCCCAACTTGGAACCAAGGATGCTACAACAGTCGTCCTAGAATATAAGGTAAGAAATATTAAATGTAAGGTGGTAGTTAGCAGTATTTATCTTCCATATGATAACGCGCGACTACCGCCTACTCAGGAATTAGAAGATATAGTCGCATTTGCAAGGAATGAAGGTCTTCCATTAATAATTGGATGCGACGCCAATGCTCATCATATAGTGTGGGGCAGCTCCGACGTCAACACCCGGGGCGAAGCTCTACTAGAGTACCTGGCGTCGACGAACCTACAGGTTATGAACAGAGGAAAAGAGCCAACGTTTATCAACCGCATCCGCCAGGAGGTGATAGATATTACGCTGGTCTCTCAAAGTTTGATGGAAAGAATTTCTGACTGGAGGGTAACTCAGGATATCTCGATGTCTGATCACAGGATGATTAGATTCGAGATTGGGTCCGATAGGACAGAGGACACCCTCCGAAGAAATCCAAGGAAAACTGACTGGGAGAGGTATCTCCTTTCTCTGGCAAGTCTTCAAGACGAACCGGGGGGGAGGATTATCTCCCCTGAGGAATTGGACATAAAGGTAGAAAGCCTAGAAAGTCATATAGTCTCAGCATATGAGGAAGCCTGCCCACTCAAGGCCGTGGGAGTACGTAGGGCCCGATGGTGGAGTAGGTCGCTTGATGACCTGCACCGGACGGCCAGACGTGCTAACAATCGAGCCGTCAAGAGAGGGACGGATTCCTCATGGGACGACTTCAAGGAGGCTAGGAGAAATTTTAAAAAGGAACTAAGGCGTAGCAAGAGAGAAAGCTGGCGGCAGTATTGTGGGGAAATGAACTCCCTACCGGAAACCGCCAGACTGATGAAAATACTCAGCTGCGAGACAAGGGAGACAATAGGATCACTACGAAGGCAAGATGGGACTTGGACTACTTCTAGGGGAGGAGTCATTAAGACACCTCTTAGAGGTTCACTTCCCGGGCGAACGCCCTGCCGTTGCAGTACCCTCGGAGCGGCCGATGCCACCAGTTGACTGGCGGCTTGCCGAGGAGATTGTAAAGGACGGAGCTGTAGTCTGGGCAGTGAATGAGTTCGAGCCCTTTAAAGCAGCGGGGCCAGACGGGATCTTCCCAGCTCTGCTTCAGAAGGGCCTGGATATTCTTCTACCGCATTTAAGAGGAATATTTGTGGCCAGTCTGGCACTGGGATATGTTCCCCTGACCTGGAGGTCAGCTAAAGTGGTCTTCATCCCCAAAGTGGGAAAAAAGGACTACACAGCTGCCAATTCGTTTAGGGCGATCAGTCTCATGTCCTTCCTGCTAAAAGCATTGGAAAGGATAGTGGACAGATATCTGTTGGAAGGGGACCTAGCCAGGTACCCATTCCACAAGAATCAGCACGCATATAGGCGAGGGAGGTCCACGGAGACAGCCCTTCACGCCGTCGTGCATAAGGTAGAAAGGGCCCTCCTGCATAAGGAGGTCACCCTAGCAATATTTTTTTATATAGAGGGTGCCTTTGATAAAGTAAGGACTACTACTATCTGCGATGCCCTTCGGACTAGAGGTACTGCTCCAGTACTGGTCAGATGGGTGAAATCTGCGCTGGAAGAGAGACGAGTTAGTGCTGCTTTAGGAGACTGCCAATTGGAGGTCGGGGTGAGGGGCGGCTGTCCACAAGGCAGCTGCCTATCACCCCATCTATGGTGTCTAATAATGGATGGTCTCTTGGAGCACCTAACTTCGGAAGGATTTTATGCGCAGGCATATGCGGACGACGGGCTGGTCCTAGTGACCGGCCGCTTCTTAAATGTCGTTTGCAACAGAACGCAGGTAGCTTGTAGAATAATATAAAGATGGTGCGGCGAAACAGGTCTCTCAGTCAATCCATCTAAGACTGAGATGATCCTATTCACCAAGAGAAGGAAAATAGAGGATTTTAGGGCACCAACCATGTACGGTAAACCTCTTGCGCTTGTGCAGGAGGTTAGGTACCTGGGAGTGACCCTAGATAGCAAACTGTCATGGGGGCCGCATATCGACAACGTCATCAAAAAGTCGACTGCGACCTTCTGGCAATTGCGCCGAGCGGTAGGTAGGAACTGGGGCCTCAACCCACAGATCCTACACTGGCTGTACACGGCGGTCATCAGACCTAGGCTCCAATATGGATCCGTGGTCTGGTGGCCGAGCGTGGACAGAGCGATGACATCCCGAAAGCTGGCAAAAGTCCAGAGACTAGCCTGCCTAGGGATCACTGGCGCAATGAGGACGACACCGACAGTTGCTCTGGAGGTTCTGCTAGGCCTGCCAACGCTTCCCTCGTGGATAAAGAGGGAGGCTATGGCGGCCTATCTGAGAATGCGGGATTCTGGGAGCTGGCAGTGTTCAGGCAGAGCTGAAGGTCACGCAGCAATTGCTGGACTGACGGAGAGGGAAATCCCTCTCTCTGTCCTGAAGGTGAGAGAAGCGAAAGATCAGCTAAGGTTGGAAAGGAATTACACTCTCACTCTTCCTAGTAGGGAGGAGTGGAGTGAAGGAAGAATTGACTTCCGCCCGGACTCTCTGGTGTGTTATACAGACGGATCTCGGCTGGCCACTAGATCGTTTTCCGGGGCGGGAATATATCTGGAAGGCAAAGAAGTACAGGAGAGCTTTGCTCTAGGCTCGTACACCACGGTCTTCCAGGCAGAGGTTTACGCCATCCTAGCGGTGGCAGGTAGGGCTGAGGTTAGGAATGGGGCGGAACAGATAATATACATCTGCTCCGACAGCCAGGCTGCTCTAAAGGCGGTGTGCTCCCCCAGGACGAGATCAGCTCTCGTCCAGGAGTGTGGGGATGCCCTAGAAGAGCTGGCCAGGCATAAACAAGTCAGACTGGTATGGGTCCCGGGACATATGGGAGTTCCAGGCAACGAGAAGGCCGATGAATTGGCTAGACTCGGAGCCGAGGAACCCTGTCACGGGCCTGAGCCTATGTTAGGTATTTCAAGAAGGCAGGTCACAACGGCCCTCAATGAGTGGGCCCACGAGACACTGAGGACGCACTGGAGGACCAACAGGGCCTGCAGGCAAACCCGAGATTTTGTGACGGGGCCGAACAAATTAAGATCGGCCTGGTTGCTGGGACGGAGTCGTAAGACTCTGAATCTCTTAATCGGTGTTCTGACAGGCCACTGCAGACTTAAGAGGCATCTATCATTGATAGGTTTTGGGGGAAGAGACATCTTTCCCCTTCCTGGGACAATGTGAAGCGTTTGGGCGCCTAAGACACAGTATCTTCGGTTCTGAGGCGCTTCTAAGGAGGAGATGAGCTCCCTCGCAATGAGTGACATCCTGACCTTCATCAGAAGGTCGGAAAGATTCGATGAGGGAGCAAGAGAAGCACATGGCTGAGGGGACAGCTGGGGGTTGGTAAAAAGGGCCCGTCTGTGGCCTACTTGCCAGGCGTCAGCCTCCCCCACCATTACCATTATCATTACCATTTTCAAAACATTTTCAAGCCTGCCATATTATTGTTTAAAAAAATAATATTTGTTACGGATAATTCTACTAATGGTTATAATTAAAATACTAACTGAATAATGATAATTCTATTTTTAAAATAAGAACACAAAAATACCACTTGAGATTTAAAAAAATGTAAACAATGCAAACTGAACATAAAAATACAATAAAAAAATAAAATAAATGAACTTCAATTACGTAATACAGAATTAACTAATATTTTGTCATTGCTCCATTAGCGTCTAAAACTGTCTTGCAGGCATGGACAAAATCAGATTTCTTGCAACGTCAACTTCTTGCGACAAGTTCTCCCAAGCGTCTTCAATTATCCCTTCCAATTCTTGGGCATTATTTGGATGGTTATTTAATTTTCTTATGTGTTTCACCATTAGTCCCCATACATTTTTAATTGGATTTAAATCCGGACTTTTAGATGGCCACGGTAACAACTCTATATTTTTATTAAAAAACCATTGCCTGACACGATGGGCCGTATGTATGGAGCAGTTGTCTTGTTGGAAAATAAAATTGTTTTCCGGAAACACCTATATTACTGACGGCAACATAATATTGTCTAATATTTCAATATATTTAATGGAATTAAGATGACCACCACTGTTCCAACACACACCTAACCCATTTAGGCTCATCCAAGCCCAGACATTGACTGAAAACCTTCCTGATCTTTGCGGATCGAAAGTATATTTTTCGTCGTATCTAGTGGAAGGAGGCCTATATACGCGAACATGTCCATCGTTACAGGATTTAAAAACCTTTTCATCAGAAAAGACAACTTGTCCCCAGAAGTTTTCTTCATTGATTATATAGTTGAGTGCAAAAATAATCCTACCCTGCTTCTTTTCTTCTTAAAGTTTGTATTTTTTTAGCTGCTGAACAACTCTTCAAGTCTCTTTGTAGTTTTATTCTTCTGCAAGCAGTAGATACCGAAGCAGGGAAATTTGTCTCTGAAATTGCATTTACTGCAGTCTGAAAAGGGTTTTCTATTAGGTAACTTTCATCTTCTTGATTATTGCTCTTTCTGGGCCTACCGGAACCAACTTTACGGGATACCGTTTGGTTAGTTTCCCATTGTTTTTTAACACTCATAATCGTGGTTTTACTCACATTGTATTCAGCAGCAAGTCTTCTTATGGACCAACCATCTTCAATTTTAGGAACAGTTCGAAATTTTTGAATATCTGTTAGATGTCGAACCATTTTTAATAATTACGCCACTGATTAACGTCAAAGTGACATTTGTAAGATTATTAATATCAATCAAAGAACGAATGATTTACATAGCTAAAAGAAAGTGTACCAGTTTTTATTGAAATCAGCAGTACACATTCCTATGCGCATTTCAAAATTCTCATTCACCTCTAAAAAATGTGGTGTGAAAGTTTTCACATTTAGGTGTAAAATCAAACGCTGTCCAATACGGTTAAGAATGCAACAATTTATTGAGAAAATATTAGTGCTAAATACCAATTTATTGTATATCATAGAAAATAGACTCTCAGAAATTGTACCTACACCAAAGATTATATAATTTTTGCCTATATCAATAGTATTGTGACAGTTAACTCTTATAATAGTAATAATTATTAGATATTTTTTCATTGAAACATGAATTCAGAAAAAAAATTTCTTTAAACTGAGCGAAACATACAGGGTGTATTACTTAAAATAAAAAAGTTGAAGCAATTTCCATTCAAACTGGGAGTGAAAAATATGAATGCGATAAATATTCATAATCAGTGGAATGCCAATGTCCATTTCCTGAGTAATATACATGGGGTACATTTTTGTATTTTTCTGGCATAACTTTTTTATTTGATGTTCAATTGTTTTCTGTTTTCGGATTCGGATTCCTCAGGAAAAAAGACATAAACAATGTTTTAAGATATTTTTCCTAGCTGGAAAATCAAGCAATGTAATCGAGTAAGGCACTTAAAATGACCACCCTGTACAGGGTGATCCACCGTAAATTCAACCCTCTCTAACTTTGTCATTTATGAACGGATTTCAAAATCTCAAATAGCAAATTATAGAGTTTTCTGCAAAAATTTTAATATATACTTTTAGAAAAATACATCTCCGAAATTAAAAGAGACACGAATATAAACATTCTTTTTTTAATGGAACACACTATACTTTGCTTAAAAATCAGATTCGCTGTTTTTTTTTTCCTGATTTTAAAAATACATACTTTTACATATTTGTCTTTAGCTACACCACAATCTGGCATTTTTAAAATACACAATAATAGTTGTTTTAACAACACTATACTTGACAGTAAAACAATGATAACCTTGCAATTTTAATAATTTAAATTTCGCGCTAAGTTATCCTTGTCGCTGACGTCTTGCGCAGAAGTGAACGAAATATTTGTATCATGCAAAAATTCTTTGATTCGAAACATTTTTCAATTAAATAAATATTTAAAGAAATACAGGCATTATTACATACACATGCCGGATCCTATACTTAAGAAGGTAAAACCAAATCCAATGTATCTGAAAGTAACTGAGGTTGCAATGCTTATTGATATTATTAAAGACTAAAAAAACACCTAGATAATTAGGAAATACACCTCAATAAACTCCTGGAAACCCCCGCAAAGGAACTCCCAGAACACAGGTTCATGCTACCACAGCAGCGTAAATTAGCGATGTAACTCTGACGGGTGCCTCCCCAGCGACATTCTGCTATTGCAGGATGCACTAAATAATGCCTGTGAATCATGTGTGTTCGATATTCCCTTAGTGTATTTTGAAAAATATATATGGTCTCAATCCATTACAGTACTTAGTTTTAAATCTAATATTACTTTTGTTAAACTTCCCTCCCCAAAGCATATAATATATAACATAAAGTTGTTTCTACTGATCGGATAAATTTTCGTTAATTCTTGACTATATTTAAGAATTTTCAGTCTACATGTTCCCTTTATTTCTGTTATAACTGTTTAAATTCTAATCGTTTATTTCAAATCATAATATGAAACAATTATTTTCATGCAAGTTAGAAATTAGTCAATTACAAATGCGATTTTAAAAAGTAAGAATTATTTCAAAATTGTTATAATATGCTTAATAAGTAGATTCCGGATCAGAATATTAGATTTTAGGAACGGATATACTCGCATATTTATCGCGTATTTTAATCCAAAATAAAGCCATATAAATTTTGGTCAATTAATTTAACTTTTGATGTCCTCATAAAACTAATTTATTTTTTTACACGTTAAAATCGAAACGAAATCCCTACTACAATAAAGTATATAGATAAGCATATGAAAAGAAATAATTATTTTAGATATGTAGCACATGTACAAATTAGGTGCCTACAATATAACATTATATCTACGTAAAAGTCGTCACTACCACCCCAACAAATATTTTGGTTTAATTTGACGTAGAGACTACCTAAATTATGTATAATAAATTTAGTCCCAAATTGGAATTAATATATTTAAGTAAAATTTACGTTGACGTGACGTGGATTCCACATAAGTAGAGAAAAAGACGACGTCGAAATTTAGTTAAATTGACTATGATAGGTAAAATTTCATATGTTTTCCTTGTAGTTGCACAGTATGTTTGGTTACTAATACATATTAAGGTACATTTAACTTCATTTCGACGTCAATTCGACTAGTTTTAGGTAAAATCTACGAATTTATGTGCCAATGGCAAATGACTCCTAGTAAAAAAAGAAGAATTTTATATTTATTTGATATTTTTCGCTACAAGTAGTAGCAACATTATTGACAGTCATCTGCAAAATTGGAAAGACACCTAATGCATAGTAAGATAGAAAATAAATGATTGTCGATGATAAAAATAAATCCAATTTAATTGCGTAGTATCAAAAGTTCCCGGTTGCTGAAATTAATGCGCCGCAAATTTTTCAGTGCATATTACCACCTGTACTTCGAAAAATGACCAAGTTTCTCCAAAATATGCGTTAATGTGAAAATTCCTGTTATCAAGTACACAAAGTAAGATTGTAGTTTGAGTCAAAAGTATTTTATACCAGTTGAATATGACTTAACAAGCATAATTATGTATTTTTTTAACCTTTTCATAAGTTCGTTTCCAACAAACTGATTTTAAAAATTTCAGTTTCAAATAGTACTATAACTGTGGTAAAAAATATGGAGTCTTGCACTAATTTGACCTTAAGGTTAACTGCCTTTGACGTAACAAAGGATAATTGACTAAATGGTTGAATTCAGGTAGAAAAGAATTCATCGACGTTTCGACCTAATAATATTAGATCGAAACGTCGATAAATTCTTATAATTCTTATACCTATATGGACACCTTTATTATGCTCCTTTAATATAATATTATTATATTAAAGGAGCATAATAAAGGTGACCATATAGGTACAAATTATGTAGGATTACCAACAAAATCTACCTAGTTAGAATATTCTACTATTGACTTCCAGACACCAAAAAGATAAATATTACCTAATTATACTGCCTATTTCGACTTTAATAGAAATTTACCTTTAAGGTAATTTGTGGTAGACTTCTTTAATCGTTTTTCCCTTGCTGCTTTAGCTAAAAGTACTTTTTAAGCAAAATGGTGTATGAGGTAGATTTATTGGCATTATTTACGTAAATTTAAATATAAAGTAAAACCAATAGGTAAATTTCTATAGGAAGTGTATTTTTCCAGTCAATTTTACGTATAACTACCTCAGTAAGTAAATTCGTCTTTTGCCCAATCGAATTATAGCTAATTTTATGAAAAATATTTGCTGTGTCCTGAACTCTGCATTAAAACAGAAAATAATATCAATTTAAAAATAAGAATATGTAGAAAATAAGAAGAGGTCGTATTCATCTAGGTCAGGTTAGGAGTGTGTTTTCATCAAGTATCCAATTTAAATCCATAAATGTTAAAATTTTTTTGTTAATAATATTAAAATATCTGATGTCGCCAGCACATAACTTTCTTATACCAGTATATATCATCCTGATCTAAAAAAAATCATTCTATTTAATTCTTCACTTACCTCAATTAAATTTTAATACCGTACCTTGAAGTTCTTCATTAAAATTTTTAAATAATTAATTATCCGCGACATTCGATACTGTCAATAATAATTCATAGCATATATTTTGATAATTTCTTCTTATTAAAGTTGACATTTTTGTAACAGAATTAGCCATTTCAAATGTCAAACTGCTAAATTTACCCTAACCCCATTTTACTAGGTCAAACGGGTAAAAAATTTTAGTTTACATCAGTTTTATTTAAGTACTTAGTAAATATATTTCATTGGCTTGATATAGTAGACCTGAGTAATAATCTTTCATCAAGAATATATATTTTTTTTAGTCAAATACAAAAATGTTTGGGACCCGTGGATCTCGTTTCAGCTGGCCAACTTTGCTCATCACCGAATTCATCATTGTCTTTGGTATGTGTACCATATTTGAAAGCTTTATCTCAAAAACTTTGGCTGCTATCGCGATACTACAGACATGCGGACAGACTTTTGTCGATATACTTATGTTTTTTATTATAATTCGTCGAGATTTTTTCAGAAATGCAATACAAATTTTAAATTTTTCTCCCGAAAAGTGAATAATACCCCAGTTTTAGTAGAAAAAAGCGTGTAGTTCAGGCAAACCTGAAAGAACAGCTAGATATACTGCTTCATTTCGAAGGTAAGCCCATCCATATTTATTCGCGAATAGAATTTTTTGAAACATTGTGTTATTTTTTAGAAAATTCTGAATGTAGTATAAATAATACAGTCACTCAATTAGGTAAATGTTATTCCAAAATTCAACGTAGGTACGTTAAAAAATAACAGCTACAGAACATATCAAATTTTACCCGTATAAGTTATAACAGAGGCTCATAAAAGGAAAATGCTGGACTTTTGCCGCCAGATGATTCAAAAGTTGGATGAAGATCCCTTTTTGCTTGAACTACACGCTTTTTTCTATTAAAACTGGTGGTATTATTCACCTTTTGGTAAATATTTTTGAATGTATTTTCTGACGGTGTTGGATGATTTTGATTCAACTTCCTATATGCTCTTTTGGCTGCACGTTTATTTTTGTTATTTTGTATATAACAAGTAAATATTTGGACTTTTTCTTCCTCACCGTAAACCATTTTGATTATTTCATTAAAGAAATGTCACTTATCAAACATAATGGTTGTCATTTTCATAGCTCACTTTAATAATGTTAACTTTTCCATATTTACAGTAACTAGTTTAACTAAGATATTCGACATTTAATAACTCAAAAATGGTATATGGTAGGAGTAACATATGGCATATTTTTGAAATCAGGAATAAAGGATCATTCCAAAAATTTAATAATATACATTTAAAATAAAATATTTTTTGTATCTCCTGAAATCTGCCGCTACTATATTTTTGATGCATAAACCACATGTTTGCCATTGTTGCCCTCTAATAGATCTACGAGAATGTTCTCTAAAATGCCAAGATAGATGAGTTAAACTGTTACGTAAAATCTATGGCCGAATTAAATGGTTTCCAATTATCCCTGCCCGCATGATTTCGAAAATCTGTTTCGATGTCATCCTTCAAAGACCTTATGACAATTTTAATCTGATTAGAAGTGATTATTGTGAAAGTTTATTATACATCGTCGTAATAATCCCGCTTCAACAATAAACAGAATATTCGGCAAATGTAGAGAATTCGACAAATTATTTTGCAGCAACAGCTGGCAACATGTTAATCTACTTTGAAAATCTTCATGAAGCGCTTGAAAATTCCCTTCCATTTGCACCTGCAGAGATTGAACTATGTCAGGTGTATGCAAACAGTGGTAGCGGAAATTCCCCTCTGAGCGACTAACTTCTATACTCATTGCAGGATATACCTTGACAGATTTAAATCCCCTAGATTTTTATGTATGGGGATATGTAATATTAATTATAAGTGGGTGTGAACAAATTAGAAATATCCCAGATATCCTTGAATGGGTTAGACCATATATGGGTCGAAGATTTTGAAGATGTATTTAAATAGTAGGAAGATATTTTGAACATTTGCAAAGAATATGTTTAAATTCAAATTCAATTTGACCTCTTTGTACTAAAAAATAATACCAAATTTAATTAGATGTGTTCATAGGCACATTTTGACGATTTAAACAAAAACAATGCATCATACCTACGTAGAGTACAATATGTTTTTATTAATTACCTTTCGGTGTTTTCCAAACACCCTGTATTGATGAAATAGTTGCCATTTTATTTTAGTTTGTTTTTAAACTTATTCAACTTGGAACTTTATGACTTAATGAAAACTGATTTTAACATTTAATTTTTTGAATTTATTGTATATTCTATCCATTTTAAAGGTTTTTAAATTAATTTGTATCTTATGTTTAAACCCAAAATAAGAAAATTAAATTAATATTTGTATATTTTTTATTTAAATGATTTGTGTATTTTATAGTAGATAGATTAACTAGAATTCCGTAAAGGTAGCATTTTCCTAAAAAAATATCAAATCTGTGAGTTAATTTCTAACCTATGTATATGAAGGTATATGATATTTTTTGTTGCAATGCCCAATTAGTCATGCATCTAGAAAGGACTGTCAAATGCAAAACTCCATCTCTGTAGAGATATTTCATTTGGAAAAGTATATACGTTATTCAGGTCACGTGAAACAGAACAAGCGGAGTAATTATCACACATAGTTAGAACATGTGTTTTGTTTGCTGTTGCCTGTTTTTCTTTTCTGATTATTTACGTTACATAAATCAACAATCCAAAGGAAAGAGAATACTAATGACTAGTAATAGGGTAAAAATTGCGTTCTTGATATTTTTCCATAGAAATTATTTGAATAATTTGGTTATTTTAATATATATGTGTGACAGGTTTTCATTTTACATTGTCAAATCTTAGGAACTGATTATGTTCGAAATTTTAAACATATAATGCAATTTCAACAAAATCCGTATTTCACTTCCTAAGTGAAATACAGGAGGGCGTTAAAATTTTCGAAGAAATGTAACATTTTTTAAATGAGCCGAAAACAGTGAAATATATCGAAATCAAATTTTTACTGAACTATTTTACTTGGAGTACCTTTAATGATAATAATTTTCATTGTACTCCTGGAACCAGTGACGAAGGCATAGGGTATGTTGCACTCCTTTTAATGAAATATGTATTACGCCACATAATGTAAATATAATGTGTTTTTTTGTGAGCTTTTCGTAAGAAGCAGGGTTTTAATTATTCTTCTAATAACATATACAATGACAAAACCAAGTAACTCTCATTTATTTGAACTCAGAACATGATTGAGACAATATAAGTAAGCCTCATATTAATTCAGATTTTAATTGTTGGACAAAGAAATGCATAAATTGTCAAAAATCTAAAGTTTACAGACACACCAAATCAGAATTAGATAATTTTAAAACACGAAAAACTCATATTGAACATAATACATTAGATTTGGTTGGTCAGTTTCCACCATCAAATGGATATACATACATTTTAACGATTGTTGAAAGTTTTGTCGAACATATACATATAAAATCTAAAGAGGCAATCAAAATGTTAGGATTTATTATAAGAAACTGTAAATCATTTACTAATTTTAATTGTTTAAAATCATTATATTATTCTTATGTACGATCAAAACTTGAGTACGAATCCATAATCTGGAACCCTTACTATCTAGTTCACAAAGGCGCGTTAGAGCAAGTTCAAAGAAAATTTTTTTAAAATTTTATCATTTAGAGACACAGGAATATATCCTGAGAGCAGTATAGATAACAATTATCTTCTAAGCACATTTCATTTTGAAAGTTTAGGGTACCGGCGAATTTGTTCTATGCTACTTTTTCTATACAAATTATTACATAATAAAATTGATTCTCCTCAAATTTTTTTCACAAATTAAATTTGTCACTCCAATAATGCATTCTCGACAAAATCCCATATTTTACACTAAACGAGCCAATACCAATATTTTGTTAAAATCACCAATACATTGTATGTGCCATTATTTTAACAAATCAAGTCAACATTGTGATAAATAAACCTTTGCACACAAAATCTGCTGGTAAAGTATGCTAAGCAAACTTTTAGTACATAATTTTAGTTTACTATTTCCTTTATTTATTGTTCCTTTGCGTGTTATGTAGATATAAATTTTTTTCTCATCGTATTTATATATATATTTTTTTCAATAATTAGTTCTTATTTTGTTTTTCTTAACTTACTATCACACTATCTTTTTTTAAATTTAATTTTCAGTTCTTTTAATAGCATCTGTTGTACTTACCTTTATGTTTAATATAAAGATTTGTTATTAAATATTATAAAATGTTTCGTAGTATTTAAGAGTAATTTAAATTGTCCTGTAATTGGGTGTACCTGTTGGGCAAATAAAGCATGTTATTATTATTATTATTATTCATGTCAATTTTAACTAAATTTGCTAAATTTCTGATGAATAACGTTCCTCTAATGATAAATAAGATCCTCATAGAATAACGATTTGTCTTGAAGGTACAAAAGTTAGTTGGGGAAATATACAACTAATAATACATACTTGTACATAAATCTGCTAAATAACTCATAGTATCCATTCTTCTATCCACAGATACCTTTGTAGCAAAATGTCAAAAGCATTATAGAGTTTAATATCAGAAGCTACTCAATAAATATTTTTCGCGTAAATTGCAGTTAAAACAAAACAACCAACGCGCTTTAAAAATTGCCAAATCGAGGGACCGAGTTGATGGTTTCCACATCAAAGCTACATTATATGATGAGTCTAGTTAAATGAGGGATATCTTGCTATTAATATTTACATATCGGGGGTGTATAGTGGTTATACGGGCGAATGTTTTGTCTGTTGGGAACATCAATATGCAATTATTCACCAAAGAAGAGCCCCAAGCGTCAGTATGAACATGTCCGTCTATGGTGTTACTGGTTTTACTCCATTGCCTGCGGACTTCATTGTACGCTTTGTAATAGAAGGGCTTTTAATGTACAGAGTGTCAGACAAAATAATACTCATTGCTGCCAGGTACTATAGCAATACAACGTATTATTACTGTACTACTCATACTAGCTTACCAATCAAGATATTCTCAAATTATGTACGATTAATAATAATGGAAAAGATTTTAGACCAGCTTATTAATAGTTGGAAAACGTTTTTGTTGGGTACGGGTCCTTATTTTGAGAGAAACTACTTCGTCCACTTGCCGTCGTTTCGGTAAATGGTAATAAAGTTTACCGAAACGTTGGCAAGCTCGTGAAGTAGTTTCTCTCAAAATAGGACCTCTTACCCAACAAAACTTTTTCCAACTATTAATAGTAATGCTGCTTTCTGTATCCATGAAGCACACGTATAATTTATTTTAAATTTATTTGCAACATGAAAAACGTTGGCGTCATTGATTCCTATACCGCCGTTAAAGAGGTCGATATTTTTTATGTCGCAAATAAGTTTGAAATAAACTATACGTATTTTATATTTTTTAAAATAGTGGGGGTAAGGTGCGCAGAAAGAAAAAACCGAAGTTTCAATTACTCGATGTTTCGTGTATTTTAATACATCCTCAGTAATTGTTTGAACACTATTACGAAACATTAAAATAACTAAAAAATTTGTTATAACAATTACATACCATATACACTTATACATGCATTATGCACATATTATAGAGATATGCACACATATACCGAGCTCTGCATCGCAGTGGGCCAGTAACGTTAGGTGACAAACGTAGCTGGTTTACTTCCTATCGACCACAAAATTTAAAAAAAAAATAATTATCCTAAAAACTAATTAATAAAATTTTCAATAGTAATAACACAAAAACTGCTCAAATAAATCATAACAAGGTATGTTATAAAATAATGTTCGAAATTTGTCACATAAGCTTACACACTTACAAGTGAAGACCTCACTGCAATAACGATGGGGGTCGCTTTTAGTTAATTCGCCAACAAATGCATATTAATGTTCAAAACGGAAAGACTCGTGAAGCATGACAACGATAAGAAAGCAAATTGTATACATTTTATGTATCATTTATTAGTCAATATTACATAGAAGAAGTAAGTGCTGGAGTTTGTCAGTTTTTTTCTGAATTCAAATTTTTTGCTTAAACTACAAAAACAAAATGTAAAAAGGATTGGAGTCATACAATATGCCAAATAAAAACTGCAGAAATGATGAGAGTCGTAAATATAAATATAAAAAAGTTTTCAATCATCTATTAATAACATTACAGTAATAGTTTTTGAAGATACTAGTTCCCTTTCTCTTTACCACTCCTCTTCACTACCTTTTTGTCCACTTTCTTTTTAGTCTTTTTATCTGGCTTACCTTTGTTTTGTTCTGCGTCTTCATCGGAGTCGACTTCAATAATTTGGTGAAGTTTTTTTTTTAATACTTTTCTTGTTGTGTTGTGAAGAAGAGTAGTGAAAAAATCATTGGCCGCCGGAGAGTCGCAAAACGCGTTTAGTTGCTGCAAGTCTTCCCATTTTTCAAGAGTAATTGGTAAAGGTTCTGAAAACGGATATTCATCGCTCAATATACTGATGGAAATAAAATTTTGATCATAAATTACCTGTCTGGAAGAAGAAATTCTCTGCGTCCTGGCACATGGATTTGGGGAACGCTGGCTGTGCAAAATACTGAAGTCTCGAAAGATCCATTGTAGGTTGCTCGATGTAATACATATCGAGCATGAATCGCTTCCACCAATATTTCGCGGATTGGCCTCACTGCAAAAAGGGCATTTTAATATGTATCTTGGAGCCAAGTACTTTTTCCAATGGCGAATGAAGGATTGATCCACTTCTAGTACGACGAATGGGGCAGGTTTAGTTCTTGCTGTCTTGAACTCGTCGACCCAATCACTAGGTAATTCAGCTCTGTTACGCTGGTTGATAAGGCCCATATTCTTATCACATTCTAGATAAGAATAGCCTCGAATTGGAAATATCATTTTTATGCTGTCAAGTCTTTCAGCAGTAACAACTGCATAATGAATGAATCTAAAGACATTATGGTTTTTATTGTGCCCCCCACATGAGTCGCTATGTATTTCAAGTATTCTCACCTTAAGATCTAACTGAGTGAATATAAAATGATGCAGAAAATAAATTACGTCTTCAGATCCCTTAGCAGCTATATATTCTGAATAACAATAGAAATAGGATGCAGCCGAAGAAAGAACATGAATATTGAAAGAATAGAAAGAAAGTTGACGTTTATAATACACGTCATTTGTTGGTATATTCGGAATCGGCAAGTTCTTTTGAAAATCCATGGTTATACTTTCAAATTCTGAACTCTGCATACCCTTCTTTCTTACTTGTCTCTTCCAAGCATAAAAAGATAGAAGCCTTTTTCAAGTGAACTTCATTTTCAATTTCTATACGTCGGCATTTTTTTTCATTAGTTTCAATCTATCTTCTGTTGTTGGTGTTACTTCGCTTTTCTTTTGTAAACTTGTTTTTTTCGGCGTTATATTTATCACATGAGCTGCAGGTGTCAGTGCGTGGATAACCAAATTTAACATTAAAGTCATTGTTGAACACTTTCCGATAATATTCGTAAGACACAGCAGGGAGTTTTAAATCCTTGTACATATTTTACATCTTTTGCATGTTGAGAGTTTCCGGTAAATATACCACAGTACTCTTTTTTAAGCTATAATGACTTTTCCTACCTTTAAAGGAACCTATATGATTTCTTACAGCTTCCAAAATAGCCGCAGGCTTTGTACAATGTGTGTGAACATATTGTCTCCTCATATCCATTGGCGCTATGCCACTTTTTTTCAGGGACGTTTGAATTGTTTGCAAACGCCTTCCGATGATTCCATGCAGAGACAAAAATACCTTCTGACGAACAGGCGCTTCAATAACATTATTCTCAAATTTAATTCTTACTTTATAGGAGTAAACCTTACCATGAAATTTTGCAACGTCTTCATGTTGTCGTGGCCTGCGTTTCATTATTTGAGAAATGGTTATTAAACTGGGCAGATATGAATTTTGTTCGTTTCTAGTTGGCATTTCATTGAAGTCCATGATGATCCGTTTTCTTTCAGGAAGTGTTACCTTTTTAAAACAATTATACCTTACACACTCACAATCCGGCCCCAACTTGTGAGTAGATAACCGTAGTTTTTTCATAACGTCTGTCAGTACATTTCCTCTTTCTTGAACCTACACTCAACTTCTTCACTGTATCCATGTCACTATTTTCTACCGATTTTTCCATCCTAACATAACAAAACACTATACTCTTGACTTAACACAATATTCTTATAATTTTTAGGTTATAATATTACTAATCAGCTGTTCAAACACAGAACACGTAAAGCAACACTGACATATTTAGCCGCTCTCCGTTACAATCATGCATCTGACGTTCATCGTTTTTGCCATGTTCTCGACAGACCCTCAGCGTTTTTCTCGTGGATAGTGAATTTTATTTTATGATTAACTACTAGACTTTCAACGATATTGCTGTGCAACTAGTGTCAGTATATTCTACCAGCTTTAAGCTATTTGTTGGTATATATAATTCATTTCATGAAAAAAGTGATCCCCATCATTTTTGCAGTGAATGAAACAAATGCAGTAACACAAAAAAGTGAAAACATTTAAAAAAAGGTGAAGTAAGGTGAAAACAAAGATCCCTAAAGAATTACAGTCTAATATTGTTTATAAAATATCTTTTAATGAATGCAATCAAATATATATATATATATATATATATATATATATATATATATATATATATATATATATATATATATATATATATATATATATATATATATATATCAGACAACCACGGTCCCTCTCGGGGCCTATCACCTACGCGGGAGTATACCCGGAAAACGAATTTAATATATCTATATATATATATATATATATATATATATATATATATATATATATAGGACAAACAGGCAGATATTTAAAAATAAGAATATCTGAACACGTTAGGGATTCTAAAAATATTCATAATCCAAATAAAACAACGAAAAATTCTACAAGCCTGGCATATTATTGTAAGACAAATTTGCATACATTCAACTTTGTCACAGCAAGTATTTTAGCTAAACAAACAAATTTTAAAAAAAGATGAATTATTGACGAATTATTTTTCGCCCTTGCTCAAATGTCAGATCATTAGGTTATTTGAAGTTTTAAAGTTTCTTCACTTTTACTTTTCTGTATTTAAAAGCATTCAAAATGGCGTTGTTGTTTACAAAAATACATTGACGCGATTATTATTTTGTTGTGTTGTATTTTATTAAAATCATAGATGTTGCTCATAATTGTATTTTATTGATTGACTAGATAAAAACACAAAAAAAACAAAATAATAATAATACCATAAAAATTAGGGTTACACTCAGAAAAACGTGAATATACAACCATTCCCACCAACACTGCCAGTTTCGGTGGTGGGATTCGAACTCGCAGCTGTAGCCAACTACGCACTCCAGCCGGTTCATGCACCAAAGGTCCAAATTTTTGGATGGCAGATCAGTTTTTCAGTTATAATTTTCGTAAACCTCAGGTATAAAAACCGCATCTCAGGTGGTCATTTCAGTTATGGGTTCTCGTAGAATTAATAAAATAAAATTCAATGGTATAAAATTTTTTTATGAATTAACTAATAACCTTATATCATATTATTTTATTGCATATAATTCTTTTCTAGAAAAAATAATAGAATAATATTATTGGGTATTACAAAATCATTCATTGCAAAATACAACACATTATATTTTATTTTTATTTTATTTTATTGTACATCACCCAACAGAACAAATTCCATTTACAGGATGGAAACAATACATTAGAAATCAAATCTAAATAAACACGATATACTATTTCAAATTACATCTTCTGATTTACTAGAGATATTTACATAATTTAATGAGAAAAATATTAGTGTCTTAGTCTTATTATATTATGCGCTAATTTGCTAGTTTATAAAAAAATATCGAAAACATTTGGTAGATTATTATAATACCTATGTTATAAAGAGGAGAATATTTTAGTATATATGTACGTGGAGATGGTAAGTAGAAACACTGTACTTGTCTTCTTGTGGAAAGCCTATGACAGGATATGTACCATCTAATTTAAACGACAAAAATTTTAAAAATCTTGCACGTTGCACTGACTCAACGTTGTTTGTGTGTAACCTATAATGTGGATTCCAAATAAGGCATGCATACTCAAGCTTTGAGCGAATGAAACAAAAATATAAAAGTTTGACAGCATCGCAGTTGGTGAAATTCTTGCTATTTCGTAAGATAAAACCTAAAGTTTTGAAGCTATCTGTAACAATATTTTCTACATGGTTTGAAGATGACAGCCTTTTATCAAACATTACTCCTAGGTCCTTAAATGTATTTTGCCTTGCCAATATTTCATTGTTTATAACATAATCATATTTCAGACGTCTTGGTTGTATACGACACAATATTAAATTTTTTGGATATTAAGGTTTAAGTTATTTTTAACGGACCAAGTATATATTTTTGAAATATTCGCTTGAAGCCTAATACAGTCGTCTAATCCCTTAATCCTGGTGTATATCTTAAGATCATCAGCGTAAAGTAGACAGCACACATCCAAATCATCAACAATGTCATTCACACACACATGTATATATGTATATATGTATATATATATATATATATATATATATATATATATATATATATATATATATATATATATATATATATATATATATATATATATATTAAAGAATAAAGGGCCAAATATAGACCCCTGAGGAACTCCAGATGAAGCCATGTATTTAACAGACTTATAACCATTATACGAAACATACTGCGATCTATGCGTCAGATAAGATGTAAAGAACATGATTTTAAGTCATTAGAAATAGAATAGTTGTTAAGTTTATGCAGTAACGTATTATGGTTAAGTCTGTCAAATGCTTTGGAAAAGTCGGTGTATATAACATCTGTTTATAAATGCCTGTCGATTGACTCGGATATGTACTGTGTAACGCACATAAGATTAGTAACTGTGGAGCGACATTTTATAAATTCATGTTGTAAGGGCGATGAAGCATTTTTAACATGATCATACAGACTGTCATATAAAAGAATTTCGAAGTTATATATCATATAATTGGGCGATCGTTTGTAATTTGGGCTTTATTTCCTTTTTTTAAATACTTTGGAGTTTTTCCATAGGCTTGGGAAAGTACTGCTTTTCAGTGACAAATTAAATAATGACGCGTTTGCACAATCTCTTAATATAAAAGCGGGGATACCATAGGTCCAGTCGTGAATTTGGGCTTGATTCTTTTTAGTGATTGTAAAACCTGCGTGTCACAAAACGACTTTAGTACTAAATTACCGTTAACTCTATTGACCTCATATCTAATATCATCCACCTGAATAAATTATGGTTGTGAATAGGACTTGACAAAAAAGTCAGCAAATGCGTCGACTATATTGTTTGGAGTGTTTACAGGTGTTTAATTGTATAGCATTGCATTGGATATATTAGTAGCGCCCTTTTTACTGTTAATATACGATCAAAACTTATTAGGATTTGATTTCAAAAAGTCTTCGACATGATTGACATAATTTTTAAATGAGATATCGATATCTATTTTTATTCTGGCCCTTAGTTCTCTAAAATCGAGTAATGTGTCTAAATTACCACATCTCTTATATGCTCGCCAAGTTTTTTTCTTTAAGCCTGATATTTTTTCTTTATATCTACGTTAAACCATGGTAGAAATCTCCTGTTACAGAAAGTTTTAATTTTTGGAACATGATTTTCAAATATATCATTTAATCTGTTATAAAAAGAAAAGCAAGCATCATCGACGTCATCATATTCAAGTAAAAAGTCTCATTAGTATTAGGAATTTCAAGATATAAGAGGGGGAAATTTGTTTTACGAAAATTATAAGTATTATTAAAGTTAGCGTTGAAAGGGGTATTTTCGTTTTCCTTTTTCAAGTTAATGGTTAATGCAAGAGCAGGATGGTGCATGTCTTCTCTAAATAACAATTCTTCACATCTTTCCACAGAAAAATTGTAGTTGTTAGACATGACAAGATCAAGTATTCGGTTAAGACTGATAGGTACAAAGTTGTATTAAGAATGATATATATTAGGAATATTCAAGAAAATAGTTCAGTGATTTATTTTGACGCTTATACCCAAAATATCAATAAAACGTACTGATGAGCATTTGTTGTGTTGAGATCAATTCGACTCGAATTAAATTTTACGTTAACCGCAAGTAATACTCCCCCCCACACCACCACAACCACCACGACTGTAATTAATCGAATTGATATCACGATCTGCGTGAAACACATTATAATTAATTATTATTAAAAAAGTTCATTGTCACGGACGGAGGAGTTCAACCATGTTTTAGTAAACGCTATTATAGACATAACAACTACTAGAGACAGCGTTAAAAAGTTCATTTGTCTTGCTATTTAAACTACGGGTGTTCTGATAATAAATACAGAGATTTGTATTGGGCATGTTTTTCACACCAACTATATTAGGCGGCTTCATAGAGCTGCAATGGTAATGGATATTAGGTTTTAATTGCTATTGATAAACAAGTAACATATCAGTACGGAATTTCTCCAAGGCTTGAATATAAGCAGTGCACTTATTGGTATCTCATACAACGTCATCAACACTAATATCTTCTAAGTTTAATTTGATTTTAAGAGCAACACAATTTGTACATTTTGATGTTACAGATTTACAGTTACTTACTTCGTGATTCTCTCCATATCTCGGACAGGCATAGGGTTTCTTACAAAATTTTGACTCGTGATGAAACTCCTTGCAATTATAACACCGATTATTATAAATTGTATCAAAAACTGCACAGCTGTTATAACGAACGAACAAGTTACCTGCTTGCAACACTTTTTCATAAGAAATTTTATCCAACTCAATTATTGCTTAGTAGACACTTGCACTTTTCTTAGTAGGAAAATAATTTATTATTCTACAGTGATTTGAATTAATTAAATTACTGTTCATATTATTTATAACATATATATGAATATTCCAATCAGAATTGGACTGTTATAATAATTTTTAAAATTACCAGTGGCGAATTTAACTAAAGCTAGTTATTAACATTTGTTAGGAGCATGGACAACATTATATTTGGGTTTCTGGCGTACTTGACTTGACTGTAACAATTTATAGTCAATATACTCCAATAAATTTTAAAATAGAGATCTCTGTTTAAATATATAAAAACAAAAAAGAACTCTGTAATTAGGGCTAATATTTTCATGTATGTAAATTCGAAAATAAAATTGTTACATTTTGAAATTAATTTAAAAACAAAATTACTAAGATAATACTGCCTTTGCGCTGCTGTGTTAACAAATGCGTGTAAGTTATAATTTACCCCGTCATGCTGAAAATAATAATTGGCCCAGGCTGAATATTTAATTAGTGTATGGTAGAATTATTTTGAAACACCACTAATTGGACACAACGTAGTAATTACGTCAAGAAAATATTTTCTGGCAATTTTTATTTCCCAAACCTTATTAGTGTTTGTATTTCCTCGTTGTTATTTCCTGAAAAATATATATTAACAAAAAGGTCAATATATTGTGGGCTGTATAATGAGTGAACTTCATTAACTTAAAGAGGCAGCAGTTAAAACAAAAATAAACTAAGAATAATTTAACTGTTTGTTTTGAATAAATGAACAATTAATATTTATGTCACACCGGTTTCTATAATTACGTATTTGCAGATATTCTTATGACAAAAATTCCTACAGCTTTGCATACATTGCATCAGAAAATGAATAAGTTTTATGGGCATCTTGAAAAATCTTTTGTTAAAGTATAATTTAATAGGATGTACGAATGACCACACCGCCACAGCCATACAACTTGAATATAGATAGAGAGATACAATTTAGCAGGCCAATAGAATGGTCGTATTATTTACCTGACTTAACTATATTAGACATGTTCATACGGGGTCAGTTGATGTACATATCGACCACTATCAAAAAATATTAGATCATAGTCATTTACGTATAAAGGAGAGCATGCAGCGTAATTACTTCAACTGTTATAGAAAATGTGCGAGTTAAATTCATATGTACAAGGATTGATTGGTTTAGGCGACTCACAAGATTTCTCAGCTTTATTTTTGAATTGATAAAAAAATTTAAAAACAGATTTACAATGAGACCATTTAGCCTAAATTAATGATACACAATGTTTTATGCATACGCGGTTACACTTACATATATGTTCATTTAAAAAGACAAGTTGGCCTATCCATTTTATCCTATTTTATGGCCTATAATGATGGACGCAACAGGCAATGACAAATGTGATAGAATGAATTCTAAGTCCTGGTGGACTGTCGCCTGCATTTTTACTCGCTGGTAAGAAAATTAAAGACGTAACTGCGAAAACTGTATGGATACTAGTTGTATAGTACGAGAAATCGGTATAGTGACAGGACGTGCGGAGTAAGACGATACATAGGGGCGGGCAATATCTAAAATATGACATCTTCTGTCTTTTACATCACTTACATTAAATCGAGAAAGATGATTGTTGTTCATATTGGTACGCGACCGAGACGGAGTTTCACTTACATTTTGTGATACTTTAAGGCCGCACTTAATTTTGTTACCGATTTGTTTAGCATAATTATTTTATATCTGTTTATTTGCTGGTGTGGTTTTAAAAATAATTTAAGAAGGTTATCGTGTTGCAGTATGTTGTGTAATATATGGTAAGTGTAATATTATGGGTAATAATTATTTTATATCTGTTTATTTGCTGGTGTGTTTTTGAAAATAATTTAAGAAGGTTATTCTATTTAATATAAAAATGTTTAGACCGTGGGAGATCTCTACGTCTACATCTTATTTTGTTTCTGAATATGAAAGTAGTAGTAATTACAGTGATAAAGAAAATCTAAGTTCATCTGTGTTTTCAGTAAGAAAAAATTGGTTACATTCGATTGAGCAAGCAAAACAGATTTGCTTTAATGTTTACAATAATCTTTTGAAGTGACGAGCTAATGACCCTAATTTATATCATTTAGATGTACTACGTAAAACAGCATCTCTCACTAACGTTCGCGGTCCCACAATACATAAACTGATGAAAGAAGGTGCCCTTCTAAGAAAACAACGATCCGACATCGGTCAATCGAAAATTCTTGACCCATCGTTAGCAAAACTTTTAAGAACTTTAGATTAGAAAACTAAAAGAAATGAATTATCTTCTAAAATGGACCAAAAGAATTTTAGGAGCTTGGCTGAGAACAATTGGATTTAAATATCAAACTATTAATAAACGCCTGGCAATTGTGGAAAGCGGACGAATAGTGGATTGGCGAAATTCATATCTGGGGAAGAAATAATAGAACTCAAAAGGAAAAATAGACCAGTTAGTTATCTAGATGAAACTTGGTATAATCCTCATGACACCGTACAGAAAATGATGGACTGACGGATCTAGGAAATGTCAACCAATCTCATTGCCCATAATAAAAGCTGATTATATTACACTGTGGATCAGTGCGGAAAAAATATGGAAGACTGTAACGTGGATTACCACAAAAATATGGAGGGATAAATTTTTAAAATGGTTGCAAAACACCCAATTCCAATTAAAACCGAATAGTACTATTGTTCTTGACAATGCGAAGTACCATTCGAGACAATTGTATAAAATTCCTAACAAGAGTTCTACTACGCTGGAGTTACAAAATTTTCAGTGGGACATGTTCTCTATTATGAGGAAAATTATAATAAAGCACAACTCTTGGAAGTCCTGCAAACATAAAGTTTTGAGATGTATATTATAGACACTGTAGCGGTAGAGTATTGTTTACATATTCTTCGTAGAGGAGACAAGTCAGATATTCGTATTAGCAGCATTGAATTCACTTCATGAAATACCTGCAAATATAAATAATGTAAATGAAATTAATAATTTTTTCACAAATTCAATCCCTGCTATTGAGCCACCGGAACAGCTTTTACATTTTTATAGAGGTAATTGTATTATAAACAGCGAATTCAAGTTTGTCGAGGTAAATGATATATTTGTATATGAAACTATATGTAGTATAAAAAGTAATGCAATGGGTTGTGATGGTCTAAATATTAAACTTATTAAATTATGTTGCCCGTTTATTGTACAATATATAACTCACATAGTAAATTTTTGTTTACGGGAAAATGTTTACCCTGCAGTGTGGAAGAATACTATAGTCAGAGTGTTGCCAAAAAAATCAAACCCTTCCGAATACAAGGATTTTAGGGCTATTAGTGTATTACCTACCCTTTCCAAAATAATAGAACGAGCAATGGAAGTTCAGTTGAGGAATCATTTGTCACAATTTGATTTGTTACCATCAGTACAATCGGGCTTCAGAAAAAGGCACAGCTGCACAACTGCATTACTCCACGTTGTAGATGACATTATTAGGGCCACTGACCAGGGTGATTGTACAGCTTTAGTTTTGTTGGATTTCAGTCGAGCTTTTGATACGATTAATTATGATTTGTTACTAGCTATTCTTCATTATATGGGCATTTCTGAACATTCTGCTAATTTAATGGAAAATTATCTTAAAAATAGGCAACAGAAAGTCTGTATTGATGATGAAAGCTCCTGTTATCTAACTCTTAAATCTGGAGTACCACAAGGATCAATTTTGGGTCCTTTACTCTTTTCTATATACTCTTTCAACTTAATAAACAGTCTCCAGCACTGTAAGATTCATTTTTACGCAGATGACACTCAAATCTATTACAGCTTCCCTCCGTATATGTTTCATAATGCCTGTACATCAATTAATAGTGATCTCGAGTCATTTGTTAAAACGGCCTCAGATCATTGCCTGATCATAAACCATATTAAATCAAATGTACTAACTTTTGGAAATAGAACGAATCGTCAAATTTTGAATGATACAATTAGTATTAAAATTAATAACTCTTCACTTGAAACCGTTGATCATGCAAAAAATTTGGGCTGTTAATGGATTATAACTTAAGGTTTGAAAAATATATTAACAGTATTATACAACGATCATATTTTGCCTTAAAGATAATTTACACTCACAGACAATATTTGACTGTGAAAATAAAATTGATGCTTTGTGAAACACTGGTGTCAAATTTTAATTATGGGGATAGTGCGTATGGTCCTAACTTAACCAGTCAGTATAAACGTAAAATTCAAACCGTTCAAAACGCTTGTCTACGACTTATATTTGGAATACGAAGGCGACAACGAATATCTCATAAACTACAAGTTGCCGGCTGGTTAAATATGGAAAATCGTAGAATCATGCATGCTAATACCATTTTTCATAACATTGTAATTAATAAAATGCCATCTTATTTACACAGAAAAATTACATATCGAACTGACGTCCACAACATCAATATTAGATTCAAGACATTTCAGCTACCAAATCTGTAAACTTTATAATTTCATTCCACAGGATATAAAGTCTAAAAATATGCATCATTTCAAAATAAAATTAAAAAAAATATCTTCTCGCTAACCACCAATAAAAACAATAATTTTAAAAGTATGAATAATAAAAGTGCCTTACATTTAGTTTAATACACATATTTTATATCGTCTACTATCAGTGCTCCAGTAGGTAATTTAAATTTTAGCAAAGCGAAACTAAGTTTAGGTTAAGTGGAAGAGCAACTCATTGGCGTTCGCGCTAAATGTGTTGAACTTCGCCTTTTTATTTTCGATTACCCACATTGTATCTGTATTGTTTTTTGCTTTTTTTTTACATTATGTTGTAGTAATTCAAAATAATAAAGACGTTTATTATTATTATTATTATTATTCAGATAAAAATATCTGTGCTGTCTAGAATTGGATCTAGGAACATTTAAGTTTAATTTACTTAAGAGTTGAGGACTGTTAAATTATATAGAAATTTTAGATTAAGAATAGTTTTGCGGTTTTTTAGAGACTGAACATCAGACCTATTCAATAAGTCCTCATGGATATAACCTTATGCTGGATAAGCACCTTGACTTTTAAAATACAGGAATTTCAAAAACTTACTTTGGATAGATTCTAACATATTAATACATTTTAAATAAAGAAGATTCCAGATCACACTAGCGTATTCCAGCTTAGAATGGATTAAAGATGTAAATATTTCCCTAAGAGCATCTATGCTTGAGAATGAGTTGGTTCCTAAAAAAAAGGCTTAAGGTTCTATAAGAAGGTAAAGCAATGTTGGCTACATGTAAAGAAAAGGAAAACTTCTCATCTAATGTGACGCCTAAGTCCTTTATGTGTGATACACGATTTAAAGTATGCGGATTCATTGGATAAGCAAAACATTTTATTGGTTTTACGAGTAACAGTAATGATATTGCATTTAGCTACATTTACCATAATGGCAGTTTTTTAACCATGCACCAGGTATTCAATATACTCGTATCAATATTGTCAAAAGCCAGAAATTACTATTCATTTTAATTATTAAATTTTAAATATTATTAATTGTCAAAAGCTAGAAATCATTATTCATTTCAATTATTCAATTTCATTATTTATTTTATTTATTATTAGTCCATTTAAAATAAAATAACATTTTTAAGATTTGGTACAGTTTATTAAAATAGCAGAGTCTACATTTATTGTTTAAAATCTAAAATACAAACAATAGAAAATTTGTACATTGGGGATTGCCTAATAAAGGTCAGCCAACAGTGCTGAATAGGAATGTTGGGGGTAAAACAATAGAGTGGAGTTAGTTAGTTTTTGGTGATAAGAGAAGTAAGACAAAAATGGGAGCTTGACAAATCTTCCCAGCCATGGGCCAGCTGGTAGTATTAATGTAAATAAAATATTTATTTTAATAGGCAACAATTGTAAAAGGTTTACCAATTAGAAATGAATACATAATCATTTCTAATTGGTAAATCTTTTACAATTGTTGCCTATTAAAATAAAAGTTTTATTTTTGTAACCTGTGTTTCAACTCTTTTAATACCATCTGCTACACCCCCTAGCGTGCGCATTTGGCTTTAGAATAGCCATATACGTAATAATATTAAGAGCTTCTGTATCACGGACCTCGGTAAATATTTTTAAGTCATCCGTAAACAGCAAAGTTTTACAGCACATATTTTCAACTAAATCTTTAATGAAGAGGATGTATAGTAATGGCCCTAGGACTGAACCCTGTAGAACACCTGATGTAACATTATTCGACTGAGATTTAAATCCATTGTATTCTACAAACTGCGTACGATTACCCCAATATGACTGGAAGAATGCTAGCAAACTAGGAGTAAGACCAAACTTCTATATTTCTACCAATAGTACATGATGATCCAACTTATCGAAGACTTTTGAGAAACCTGTATATACTGCAGCAACTTGGCCAGATTTGTCCAAGACATTCGCTATATAGTCGGAGAAGCAACACAAATTAGTTACTGTGGACTTTTTTAGTTAGAAAACCATGCTGAGAATCATTAATAAGATGTTCAGATTTTGCATACCTACATGTTACTACGAACAAATATCTCAAAGATCTTCGAAAAGCCAGATAACAAAGCATAGTTGGCTACCTCACTTAAACTACATTTTTTATGTACTGGGCAAATTCTGGCTAAGGATATATAGCAATTTGCAGAGACATGTCAAACAGTATTTTAAAAGTTTAGAAAAAACTGCTACACAATCCTTAATTAAGAAGCTCGGAACTCCATCAGAGCCACAGGATTGTTTTGCCTTTAATTTACAAATTGCTGTCATTACATCCTCCTCAGTAACATCACTAAGGTTAATATGTTGCGAATCAGTCATACTCTCCAGTTGATCAAGATTATGTTCTGGTTCTGTACTGGGTACCGAGAACACACTTGAGAAATAGTCTTCAAAGCAATCCACTATAGACTTTGGTCACAGTATTGAATATTATCATTAGAAATCATTCCCGGAATTCTAGTCGTTCTATTTTTATTCTTTACATAAGCCCAAAAATACTTTGAATCTCTTTTAATGTTATCCTCAGCAGATATAACTTTTATAAGTATTTTTTATTTTCTCCTTAGTCTGAGCTCGTACGTTTTTAAATAGGTGAAGAGTGTCGTTAGATTTCGTTTTCTTATATTTGCTGAATAATTTATCTGTATATTTAATTTCGGAAATAATTTCTTTTGTGTAACAAACTGGATACTTGCTTTGTTTACTACTCCTTAATGTAACAGCGATTAAATATATCTATTAATATACTATCAATAACCCTCGAAATCAAAGAACTCCCTTTTGAATATTAATTCATTGCCTTGCAGAAGTAGTTAGTAATACAGATTATCTACGTACTATATTAAATTGCAAATATCTTTGCTAATAAAAATCCCCGCAATATTTCAAGAAATATATAACAAACAACTATAAATCTGAAAGAATTTAAATTAGTAAACTGTGTACTGTCAGATATAAAAGAGATTAAAAACATGGCTCCAGTGGCACGAGGGAGTTAGTAAATAACTACCGTAGTTTTCGTGGGATGGCTAGATTGCTTATTATAAAGTTTTCAAGGGTTTAGTCTGTTTTACTACTACAATAAATGTTCCGAGTTGCCAGTGTGACTGGCGATTGCTGAATTAATGGCCAACCGCTAACGAATTGAGGCTGCCTGGATGTCATTCTGATGGGATTTTGTTTCTTTTAACAAACTGAGAGATTAGAGAAAGATTCTAGCCTCAAATTAACGATCTCAACTAATTTTATTCAATATCCTTTTTATTACGTAATTTTATAAATAACTTGCATTAAACAAGCTGGAGCTGACTTAATCCATTTGATTAAGTTTCACATTTGCATATACTTAAATATAAGTGCCTAACAGGGAAAACTTTGTGTCTTTAACTTTAGAGTATTACAAATTTTTATTACAGACAGTTTTGCTTCAGGACTTAAAGGAGGAATAATTAAGAAATGCTAGTTTTAAAATTGTCTTCATCTTATTGTTGATGATTATTTTAAACTTTAAAGTGTCATTTATACAATACATAAAACAAAGCATTAAAAAAAGAATATCATGTTTGAATTTACTGGGCAAATGAGTGTGAATTTCAATGAAAGACCACAAATCTAATATGAAAATATTAACCATTAATTTCAAATTAGACACAAAATTTAGATGTAAAATTTGTCACCTTAATACAGAACCACAGTAGAATAAAAGAACCAGTAGTTTATCACGGCTTGTCCTTAGATACGGTACTCGGTGGCCTCTAACCTGAAATGTTATCCCTGAGCAGTCAGTGTAGGTACATCTTATCAGGAAGTTTAAGCTTTTCTGTGGATTTGTTTCGTGCGTTTACTGCGTCCCAAGTTATAGGTACTTTTATTACATTTATTGTGCATGCTCTTAATGCGTATGGATATTTATTCATTTTCAAAAAAGCTGTAAAAATAAAAGGTGCACTGGAATATTAGACATTTTTTCTTCATTTCCTCGTGATCCTTAAAAGTAAATTTCAAAGAAACTGAGAAGTCACTCCTTAATAGTATATATGTAACTGAAACAAATACTGAAGAAATTAAAAAAATTATATTAGGATTAAAAAAATTAAAAAGCACCAGGTTGAGACAATATACTTACCGAGACTTTGAAATATATCGCTGACTAAATTTCTCCACATATATGTTTTTTAATAAATAAAATTATAGCTGCAGGGCACTGGCAATCTCGCTTAAAAGAAGCTGTCATCAAGCCAATATACAAGACGGGGGATAAACTTGATTGTGCTAATTATAAGCCTATATCATTAATATCAAATTTGGCAAAAATTCTTGAAACTGTAATTAAAAAGAGAATAATTAATTATCTATACAAAAACAACGTATTATCTCCCCTCCAATTTAGTTTCAGAGAATCTAGATCTACACAAGATGAAACAGACCACTTAACAACAAATATTCGCAGGGCATTTAATTACAGTAAACTAACCCTTTTCATCTTTGTAGATCTAGCAAAAGCTTTCGACACTGTCAGTCATAAAGGATCCTTGACAACTCTTGAAAATGTTGGTTTTCTTGGCAATATTTTAAAACTTTTAACCAGCTATCTCTCAGATAGAAAACAGTGTGTTAACATAGGCAATGCATCAAGTGATTTTAAGACTATTGAATATGGTGTTCCGCAAGGAACTGTGCTTGGACCGCTTCTTTTTTAATATTTATATAAACAATTTATTCTCACTGTCTACTAGCGGTTCTATTATTGATTTCGCAGATGACACAGCTGTCTTTCATTCTGCAGATAGCTGGGAATCTCTCAAAAATTATGCAGAAAAAGACTTTAGATATATTAAGAACTGATTTGACTCCAAACTACTGACAATTAATTTTAATAAAACTAAGTTCCTGCTGTTTGTGCTAAATAAAAATAACCTACCTAATTTAACATCTTTACAAATTGATTGCGACGGAACTATAATTGAGATACCGCCTGCGCGTAGTACAAAATATTTGGGATTATATTTTGACAGCATGCTGAAATGGGACGTACATATAAATAAACTAGTAATAAATACGAAGTTTACTGGCTAAATTTCAATATTTGAAACATGTTTTAGATAAAAAACATCTTTTAATTCTTTTCTACGCACTGGTGGAGTCTCAATTAAGGTATGGTATTGTGGCATGGGGAGGAGCTTATAACTACATTATAAATAAGTTAGCTATAATACAAAAGGGATTCTGAAAATTATGTATGATAAAAAAATAACATATCCCAGTGATGAGTAATGTTTTTGATATTAGACAACTGTATTGCGCAGGATTAATCATGGAACAAAAAAATAATACTAGTAAAAGTGGTATTTTACATAATTATCAGACCAGGTATAAAGAAATGGCAATTACAGTACCCTTTGCTTCAAAAACTATTGTACAAAGATCTTCCTATGCCCTAAGCAGAGCTGTCAAAAGTACTAAGTGAAAGTATTTGAAATACCAAATACCAAATAATGCCTAACAGTATTTGCAATTTCAAGTACCGAGTAATCGTGCCTACAAATGTATTTCAAATAACAAATACTTTTTGAAAGTAATTGAAAATGCAAATAAAGTACTTCAAATACCATCCAAAATATTTCAAATACTGTAAAGTAATTGAAGTATTTGAAGCCCTTTCTAGAAATATTTGAAATACCACCTGCTGGAAGTAATTGAAATACTTAAAGTATTTGAAATAGTGGAAGTAATTGAAATACCTTCTACAAGTATTTCAAATACTTATTCAAGACATTATTATTATTAATAATAATAATAATTATTATTTTGTATCACATTTACTAGTAATTGTGGACAACCTGGAAACAGGACAATGACAAATTGGATCAACCAGATCAACCAACCGCCACTAACCTTTGTTAGAAGTGTACTTATACGATTTTTTCACAGAACGCATTAGCAGTTTTTTTTATTAATAAACTGACAGCTCAATCTAATTATTGAAACGTTTATAAAAAAATAGCTTAAATAATTTTTTACATGCAGTTAAAATATGCCCTATAAGTATAAGTACATTTAGGGCCCCTCTATCAATAAATAGTAGCAGTTCATCCAATGTGTTGGTTTTCTTTTTCCATACATTGTATATAAAGGGTGTGTTGGGACTTGAGATGAAGAAATAAATAACGAAATCGCTACAAGTATATTTAAATATGTAACTAAATAAATTAACAAGTACAAAAAATAGGAGCAACACACAGTAGCGATAAACTAAATCTTAATTGGTAAATGTAGAAAAATAGTATTATATTAATTTTTATAATACATTTTATTATTCTATAGTATTCTGTCTGAATTCGCTTTAATTAAAACTAAATTTTCAAATTGTTATCGGATAGAGCGTGTCTTCTAGGTGCATTGATGATTTCGGCAAAGGAAAATAATCGCTCAACGGGTGCCGAGGACGGTAAACATGTGTTGTAGCGAAAAAATAATTTTTTAACTGTGGGGTAATTATTTAACACGTGCAATTGAGTTCCAGGATCGGTCAAATATTGAAGTATTTTCAGTTCAGTTCTCTTCTTGAAATTATTTGCCAACGATGATCTGGAACTGCTGAATTCTTCATCACCAAATTCAAAAAAATCTTCTTCACTTGTTGTACACTTCGGTTTATTAACACTCTCAACTTTATAATCAATATTATAGTTCTGTGCAGTTTCAAGCACTAATTTTCTTAATAACTTAATTTTATTTAGGAAATAATTTTTAAATTTTATTAAATATTATCCTATCCCAAGCTAAGCAAAAAATTGTATTAAGTAAACTGGTGTTATTAGAAGAGTGACATCTTAAAACAGTAGTATAAAGTTTCTTTATCATAATAATAACAGCTTAAATTTATTTAAGATTAACAACTTACCTGTTGTTTTTGTTTAATTTAATAACACTACACAATGGCACTAGGCACTTAACTATGATATATCATACATAAATACTCTGATGTTTTAGTTTAAGCTTTAAGCTGCAAGCTTCATGCAAGTTGGTTCTTGTCTAAATAAAATAACAAAATTTAAAATCACTTAGAAAACAAATATGTATTTGAACGAAATAAATTATGTAGGTATTTCAAATAATCGATTTTCAGTAATTGAAATATTCGTAATAGCGCTTCAAATACTTTTGAGTATTTGAAATACTTCTGCAATATTTCAAATACATTCCAGTAATTGAAATATCTCCAAAGTATTTCAAATACTGAAAAAAGTTAAAATCAAATATCAAATCCAAATATTATGAAAAAGTATTTGAAGTACCAAATACTTTGAGACCATCCCAAAATGTAATTGAAATAAAGTATTTGAAATACTTAAAAGTAATTGAAATACTTTCTAAAGCACTTTTATTTCAAATACTGACAGCTCTGGCCCTAAGTCCTCGTATATATAACCATGTACCAAATGATCTAAAAAAAAATACCACGTTAACAATGTTTAAGAAATTCTTTAAAAAATGGATGTTTTCAAAGCCTCGCACCTTTTTCCATCAATTAATTAACCTGAGACATATAATTTAACTAAATATAATTGAAATAAATAGATTTTACCAGTTTAACTATTTATTAGGTATCTCATCAACTTCTCCTTTCATATCCTCTTAAATATACTTACCTGGTCACTTACCTAGAGCTCTCTTAATACAGATTTTTCTTTATTTATTTTTCTTCAATTGTGCTTTTATTTTCATAATCTTTTTTATATTAGGTGTAATTATGTTAAGGAGAAATATGTCAATTACTTTTTTTACTTGCGAATATGATGTAATTCTTGTCTCTCCACAAGTTCCTTACTTGTAAGAATAATGCGTTACTTCAGATGTTCGCGGGACGTACAAGCTCACCACAGACTTTAATTGTTTTTGTGAGCTTATTATTTACACTCTAATAAGAATTGTTAGATAGTACTTATTTTGTTTTTTTTTTTTGGGAATTTTGAATTTTTTTCTCTTATGCAATTTAATATGTTGTTAAACAATGTATTAAAAATGTTATAGACGTGATGTGTAAATAAACATTCTTATTATTATTATTATTATTAAACATTATTATTATTACTAAAAAAAAAAGTAATTTTATCTGTGCAAAATATAAAATATAAATTTGTTATTTACACAAATCTTAATTAGTGTTAAATTAAAGTAATAACAACATACTTGTTATGTATGAAAATCATATTTTGGCATTTTACGAGGCGTTTACTGATGTTATAGACAAAAATACACAACCTGTTTTTTAGTAAGAATATTGAAGAAAATGCAATATTTTTTTACTCCACCAGACAGTTTTTTTGTGTAAAAATACTGTTTATTTTCTACACTATAGATTAAAAGCAATATTTTCACTTCTCCAGTAGTTAATATAGGAATATTCCATGCAAAAATAGCCATTCCTGTGGCTTGAAAACATATTGTTAAGGCTGACACAGAGGGGATAAACCCTGCTTAATAAAATTTGATAACACTATCGGGTCCGCTGTGGCGTCGAGCTAACAGGCAAATGTAAATAACAAATTCGTCTCAGAGGCCACTGTATATTCACAACATTCTCTTTTAAAATGTATTCACATGCAGAACACAATATGAACTTCGTCTAGTCGCTGGGATGAATTTGACATTCACAAATTTTCATGATAATATCAAATAATATCTGACAGTTTTTTTTTTTGGGATTTCGGTTAGATATAATTAATTTTATTTTTTTTTAACGTTTCGATTTATTACACCATCATCAGAGAACTACAATTAATATAATATTTTAAAAACATAGTTATGGTTATTTTACATTATATTATTTACTTACACTATTAATTATTAGGTATTTGTTTTAAATTTTGTTACATGTTTGGTGTTACTGGATTGTCTGTTTAAACGCAACTGAGATAATTTAACATAGTGTGTTGGCTCCTAAAGTTTTGTTTATGTTACAGAGATAACATTGGAAATGTATACATATAATTTACTGTGGGTGTTCTGCCTAAATAGTGAGTATATGATAAGATATTTTATTTCAAGAATTATTATTTTGTATCGGTAAGATGTAAAAATTGCATTCATGTTGTAATGTACCCCAATCATTTAATTAAGTTGAAATAGGTTTCGCTTAAATTTTCTATATCAGTGCAATTATTTATTGCGTTGGTATGTCTATTTGCAGCATTTCATGTATGTTTCTTCGGTTATAGTTAGGTTCTTTTCCAACATTTATATGTTGTAAAAATTAAATCGGTGATTTTGTTCTATGGCGTATTTGGCGAGTGCTCGTGATTTGGTTTTGAGTTTTTATGCTATATTTGTGTGTGTATACTCTTTTATGTAGATATTGTTTTGATTGGCCTATATTAATACCATTACAGTCATTGCAGTCTATCTTGCATATAGTGTTAGTTTCGTCTTCGGTTGGTAGTCTAAGTTTAAGTTTTGTGAAAATTTTTTTTGTGGTATTGTATGGTTTATGGGCTATTTTTATATTATGTTGTTTAAATACGTTTGCAATTTTTTCGGATAGTGTTGGTACGTATGGCATGGACACATATTTATTATTACTATTATTTGGTGTGTGGGTTACTTTATTTTAGGTTTTCTGTATTCTTTCTTTATTATTGGTTCATAAAATTGTTTAGGGTAGCAGTTTGCTTCACGGACTTTTCTGATTTTCTTCAGATTATTTGGTCTGTATCGATGTTAATCAATACTATCAAGAGTTTCACTGTATTTTTTTCTCCATATGGTACTACAATATGGATTAGCTGGGGAATACATAGTCACTATGTTGTTGTTTGTCGTGATAGTAAGATCGTTAAATTTATTCCATCTTTCTCCTATTTATTTTCTTGGGAAAATAAGAGATTATAATGAATATGTTCTTCATGGTCGGTATCTTCTGATCAGTGCTATTGAACATAAACATACTTACAAGGAAACAGAATGAAAATGACACAGATAAGCAGAACACAAATATCTTTAGTTTAATTTACGACTAGTAATAAATACTAAATATAATACCTAAATACAAGATATTGTATGATACGAGTACAAATTTTATAAATCATCAAGAGTTGTGTGTGACTATTTTATATAGTTTTCAATAATTAAATAAAGAGACAAAATTCGTTTTGCTAAACTACAAAAAAAGTACATAATGAAATTAAATTTAATTTGTTCAGAGAGATAACCTTCCAAAAAGGATTTCATCTGAGATATCGCAAGAGTTAGGGTGTCATTGAAAATTCTAAATGAGGGGAGGCTGGCGGTGTTCTTTTGTTAATCTTCATATTCAAGTAGTCACTTCTCGATCCCATTTAAAAACCGTTCTTCATTATCTCTCTGTTCCCGAGATAATTAGGATGGAAACTTTTTAAATTGACACCCGGTATTATAAAGGACGGGCGAAGCGGAATGATCGACATACTTTTTATTTTTTCATGAACCATTTGTCATCTCTGATTCAGCCAGTTTTTAATTCCAATCCAGACATAGAATAACTAATATGTTTTTTCAACAGAAAATATGTTTATCAAAAAAATAATTTTTCTGCGTTCAATTAAACGAACATAGTGTTGCCTAATATTTCAAAAACATTATTTAAAATAAGTTTGTGGTAGGCAATAATTCACGTTCGATTTTGTAGCACTGCTTAAAAATTTATTTGTACTAAATTTAATAATCACCAAAGATATCGATTATTTTGTTTTTATATTAAAAAGAATATATTTTCAACGATTTTTTTTATATTTTAATCTATATTACTTCCACATCACGTTATGTAAATAAAACATGTTTATAAAATATCGAGAAAAAGTGTTATTTTGTAACCTAAAAAATGTTTAGCATTCATTATTCGATTATTAATAATAAAGTATTTCACCATCGAATTCGCCTGTTGTGTATTTGGTTTTATTTATCTAGAGAATATACAGATTCTTTATTTTAAATACGTAAAGTGTCAAAAAATAAAACATATATACCTGGCTACACAAATATTTAAATCGCGTGGTATCTTATCCATATAACTAATAATTATTTATTTTATTAATATTAATCAATAACGTTAAGTTTGCTTCGTACACCAATGGTGTCTTTTTAAAATACTATGCCTGTGATGCAACCGCCTACATTCGAGGTCACAGAGAGCCCAACGGATTTATGAATGAAATGTGGCTGAGAAAGTCTACTGGTTTTAGTGTTTTTCTTTACTACAGTGTGACATAATTACGTTAATTTTTTTTGCTGGGGATTTTTACACTATCTTATGGTAAAAATTACGTCAAACAGGTATCTGGATGCAAACCCCGCTGTTACAAAATTAAGACAAATTGAGTTATGAGTAGTTCCGGAGTAACGAAGTGAAATTCAAGTAGCAGGGGTAAGTTATCTGTGGTAATTCGGCGATCCAATTGCTGAAATAATATGAGGAACCAACTTTTCTGGTTTACGTATCTTAGACAAGCAATACAATCTACATACATTTGGATTAGATACATGTAACCTCCTATTTAAAGACGGAGTAATATGGTTGTCACAAGATTTAAGTATGGTTCTAGAAAGTTTTCTTCAATCAATCTCAGTCAAGGTGTAGTAAAAGAATATATTGAACTCACTAAACTTTGCATGGAATAAAATTGCTTTCGATTAAATGATAATTTCTTCGAACAACATGAAGGAACAGCAGTGAGTAACTCGTTGTCACAATTCATTACCAGTCCCTTCATGAACAGATTCAAAACAGAAGAAAAGGAAGAATTCGAGTATTTCCTCAGAGTTTCGCTTAGGTATGTAGAAGATATTTTTTGCAGTGTTTGAACAAAAGTCACTGATATGGACAACTTTGTTTCTGAATTAAACAATCATTTCGAATCAGTTAAGTTCACATATGAAATTGAAAACTGAGAACAAATACAATTTTTATGTGTATTAATAATTAGAAATAGTGAAAATAAGTTAGTAATTGACATATACAGAAAATATACAAGTACTTTAAGATATTACCCCAAGGACTCTCACCATTGTGCTCAACACCAAATTTCGTTTTAATTTTCTAATTAATCGCCTAGTAAGCTTCCCCCTCAATAAGGAGAGGTTGGAAAAAAAAGAAAAGGCATTGATTATGGACATAGCTGTGAGTAACGTATATTCTGTAAGTTTCGTTGATAAAATAATGAGGAAATAAATTTAAAGACACTTCAAAATCTCCCTCGATTTTCCAAAATGTAAGAGAAAATCCGAAATTTGTATCTATTCCATACGATTCTCGATTTACTCATGGTATTGGTAAGATTTTTAAACATATACACTGAGGGAAATATCTGGCTTGAAATGACTAAGAAGCCTTAGTTTTTTCAATTTAATAAATATTTATTATTCTGCATTATATTTAATTCAGACAAATAAATATTTTTCATAATTTTGTTATAATAAGCATATTTTGAAGATTGGATTAATTGACAAAACTAAATGATTTATTTCAGGAATTCTCTTAGTATTTATTTTTCGTAATTAAATAATTATTTATAAGAAATAAATCTACTCATGAATAACACATTATTTGTATCTGCCACATTTATTACATCATTATATTTATTTCTTAGAAAGAAATATTTACTATTAAAGTTTATACCCTAATAGCGGAAATAAATATTTAATTCTAATAAGAAATATTTATTCCTCATTAATAAATTTGTTTCTGAGAACTAAATGTTGGCCCTCTACCGGCAAAACTGCGGTAGCGCATTAGTCAAGATTCAACAAGACGCCATTGTTCCCTTTTTCTCTTGTTAAGAGCTTTGTGTTAAAAGTGTTGTGTCCCTTTCGGTAGATGTATAGTTTATTAGAAGAATATCAGGGCTGGAAAGCCTCAAAGAAACTTTTAAATGTAAGTTTTTAATGTTTGTACGTGGTAATTTGTAATTTGTTTATAATAGCATATTAAAGTACCTAACCTAGCCAAAAACTGTTTTTTAATATAAATCAAATTTTAGTTTCGCAAATATAAACCAGGTAAGTAAAAATTTTTATATATATATATATATATATATATATATATATATATATATATATATATATATATATATATATATATATATATATATATATATATATATATATATATTTCCCTGTACTTATATATATATATATAAATATGTTTTTAATTTTCTATATTCATTTATTTGTTGTATCCGTATAATTTGTCTTCGAACCTTCTTTGGGTATTAAGTCGCTATTCTATATAAATTGTTTATATATTTTTTTAAATAAACCATGCGTGGCAAAAGGATTGTTCAGATTGTTTTTTTCTTCAAAAAACCAACCTATGACTAATCCTTTCGGCGCAGAGATTTAATTAACAAATTCTTTAAATAATTTATAAGATGGTGGATACCCAAAGCAGGTGCGAGGAGAAATAGTTTTTTTATTATAAATAAATTAAACAGCGTTATTAACAAAAATTAACAATTTATTTAATATTAATGAATATACGAAATTTTCATTGTTTTTGATAAATAAATATTTGTTCACTATAAATAAATTAAAAACGGAATTAATGTATTCATCAACAATAAATCCACGCAATTTTCTGTAAAAAGTCTTATTCCTGAGAAATAAATATTCAATGCTCAGAAACAAATATTTAATGTTCGGAAACAAATGTTTAATGCTCACAAATAAATATTTAATGTTCAGAAACAAATATTTCTTACAAATAAGTATTTTGATTTAATTGATAATATTAAATATTCGGCTTTTAATCAAATAAATGCCTTAATTCTCCCAATTAAATGTTTAGTTCGCCAAATACAAAGAAATCATTTATTTGGTTGAAATAAAATTTATTTCTCCCAACTAAATCATTCTCTCAGTGTAGGTATGACAGTGATTCATTCGTCGGGAAATAAGCTACAACAACTTTTAAGCAATCCAAAAGACAAAATTGAAACAAACGAAAAGTCGGGGATTTACGAAATTAGCTGTAAGGACTATAATCAAAAGTATGTTAGACAAACTAGACGATCAATTCAAACTAGATCCAAGGAGCACAATAGGGTTCATCTCAAATATGGTAGAACAGATGTCTGTGTTGCCCAATATATGTTTGAGAACAACCATAAAATATTGGCGATTTAAGATTAATTAGAAATGTAACAAATAATAGACATCTGGATGCATTTAAATGCTCAGAAATTAGTAAAAGTAGTATAGTAGTATGAATACAGATAGAGGACGTACTCCATATACTCCGTTTTATTGGCTAGTGAGTAGTTTTAATCATTTCCAGATAATGTCAACTATATTGGCGAAATAAACGCCAAATACAGTATCGAGTGTTTTGGAAACTGTGAAATCTTCTGCAATATTAATTATAAAATGTTAAAAAAAGATAATGCACTAAAGTTTACACCATCATAATAATATGTCTATAAGGAACAGTAGGGAAATGAAAAATAATATTTGGACTTCAATGTTAATCTAATAAGCATCACACTGTAAATGATAATATAATTTATTATAAATAGTTTGATCTCTAGTATGATTCACGTTAAACAATCATTTCAATTAATTAATGTAATGAAAATTATTAATCCTCCGAACGTTATTTCGTAGATAAATGACGAAAACTGCGTTGACACATGAGAAACTCAAATGCAGCAATAATGGCTCATTGCACTAATTAGAGCACACCATTGGTTTTGTGTGCCGTTACAAATTATCAAGATCATTCCCTGCCACTACGGAAATGCCGATCTCTTCTTCTGCAGCTAATGGTCACTGGCTTCGCGTTGTTTCACAAATCAGTTAGCAATATTTGACGCTTGCCTGAATTTTTATCGCTAATAGCAGCCGTCAAACAGTCACGGTCGGCAAGATCTTCCACGAAACTGCTACCATAAACACTGCGATCTCCGGTACAGATAAAATCGTGTCTCTATAACATTGCAGAATATTAGCAATAACTTATAGATTTATAACAAAGCAGTGGCTGAAATTACGAAAAATAAGTAATGTTATAAATTATGACAAAATGATGTTACATGACAAACGAATATAGTTTTATATTATACAGGATGTAACAAGACAAATATCGTATATGTAACAGTAAATTCTTAACTGAAAATAATAACGATTTTAATAAAAATTCTTCCTTATGTGGTACAGACCCTTAAATTTGAATATAAAAAAAATGTTATTTGCTGTATTGTTCGAGACTGTAACATCTACTTTAAATTCGATAAAATAGAATAGTAGCAGTAGATCAATATTTTAACAAATTATAACAAGTTTCTCTCAAATTAAAAAATATAGAAATTGGGAGTAATGTGACCCTTTTAGTCCCCCTTTTTATCCTCATGTCTATGATAACAAACTGATATTATTTAACACAATTTTTTTAGGAGATCTTTACTCCTACTTTTTGCTCAGAGAATTTAGTTTTCAGGAAAAATTTGGAAAACAAATTTCAAACTGATTTTTATCTAAACATTAATTAAAATATTAAATTATAATTCTGCCAAAACTAAAGACCAGCCTATTGAAGTCGCTAAGAATCAATCTTTGAGTAAGCTTGCCCAGGCATAGAGGTTTTCCCTAAGCAGTGTATGTAAAATTTACAAAAAACCACAAATTTCACCCGTACAAGATGAAACTTGTTGAACAACTAAATGAAGACGAGAGCGATCGAAGACATACACTTTTAAGAAATTATGACCAATAATAACGATAACCAAAGACTGCATCTCAGGTATATCAGAAGCGGAATCACACACGTATCTCTGTTTATTTGTTTATTTGAACTGCGACATACAAGAGAAAAATATTTAATTAGAAAGCCTGCTTTAGGTGTGTGCATAAAGGATACAAACAGTAAAGTGATGTATACGACAAAAATATACTTGTACATCGCTGTTGCATTTTTTGCACGTTGTGCTTGAAAGGTACAAGACAACCAAATTTACGTGGTATGCAAGATGTGTACAAATAGACGGAGATGACATCAGTTTTCTCGCTCAAGTATATTGTTCAGGAATGACATTCTCCACTACTTGCTCACCTTGTCCAGTGCGAAAATCACCTTTACGTGCGATGTGAATTTGGACTAGTTGTAACGAAGACACACCTCATCTTTCTATACTCAGTTTATTTATTGTATACAGGGTGAGTCTTAAGTGTGTAGTTATATTTAAACCACTGATTCTTGACATCTGTAGAAACCCTCTGACACATTTTTTTTTTTAATTCCCACGTGTAACTGAGTTAACGACTTTCAAAAAAAATATGATGAAATTGTTGTGGAACTGCTGGTTACTGGAAACATTCTATATCTTAGCAAAAATGATGTAATGGACTGAAGCAACGTTGCCGCATATCTTATGCAATTCTCTCACATAGGCGCGATTTTACAATCGAGTTAACATAAGTTGAAGGTTATCTAGCATTATATTTTCACAAAAATCAATGAGATTCTAATACAAACCACTTCAACTAAAAGTTACTTTAGCATAAAATATTTGTTGCTATAACCACATCCAAAACAAATGTAAAATTGAAAACATTCGAATTCTAAAAGTGAGCTAACCCACGATTGAAAAACCGAGCCCTAGCATTAAATTCATTCCCGAATTTATAACATTGGATGAAATAATCAGCTACTTAAACTATTAATTGCTCCACTTGAAATAATTTTTAAACATTTTGAAATACCTTTCAATGTGAGAAATATACAATTCTGACTTTTTTCTTGCACCAATCAACATTTATTTTTAAGCGTTTTATATGGAATGTACAACTAAAACTAAATTTTCCGATGAACAGGAAACTTTTTATGGAATCTCGAGAGGAATTTAATGTTCCCCATCTCATTTTTTCAAAGTTTATAAAAGGATTATTGTTTTTAAGAAGTAGGTACTTACCCTATGCTATTACAATAATTTGAAATGTATAGGTGTTCAAGGAATAAATCAGCTCTATACTATTATAATTGGCCTCTAATAGTAAAACACTGAAGGTGCAACACAATATCAGGTGCTGGAAAATAATTTGCAGTATTTTCACACACTTCTGTCACTGTTTACACTGGTCATACCCAACAGTTTGCATTTTATTCCTCCATAATACTCTGGACGGTTAAGAGGATAGTATTTTTTATAAGAAAAGATCAATTTTTTCTTGAGAAAACATCACTTTATTCGGGATAGGCCATTACACGATAACAATTCAACCACGCTATAATGTGATCTGCGATATTAGCGTCGCATATATAACTTATGATCTTCACACATCTAACCACGCATCTAATCAGTGTTGCCAGACATACCATTATTTTCCTTGTGTACCTGCACTTTCTTTAAGTAATAAAACTATTATTTAAAAATTTCTACCATGTTACACTAATATTAGCAAAAGTTGATAAAACAGCTAAATTTAAGTCTTCAGCCTCGACCTTGTTCAGTTCTTCCATTAAAAAAGAGTAAACTGAATTAAATTTTATACCCTATACGTAGAATCTCTATAAATCGGAACCTCGCGTAAACAGCGCTAATTGTGCAAGCCCAAATAAATAACAGTCTTTTGCTGTTTTCTGTTGTTTCTATTGCGATGGTAAGACCCGTTTTTTCAATGCTCAGTTAGCTGAATTAACCGTTAGTTAGGTCAATAGAAATTTTTTGAAAAGCATCATGATTTATTAATAATGAAATTTGTAACCTATGTGAAAATCTCACACATCTGGCAACACTACACCCCATGTAAAATTCAGTGCTATTGATAGTTCGCGTATCTGTCTGCATTAGAATTTACAAAAATATGTAATACCGTTATTTATAGTTTTTTGTGATTAAATTTGTGATTCGAAGTTTTGAGTTACTTTGTTCCCGAAATTTATTATTTATAATTTGTTCCTTTAGTGATTCATTTTGTGAAAATTAGTGATTAACCATAGCGACTAATTTTATTATTTTAATGTTGGATATGTTAAAGACATATTATCAAGTAAATGAAAATGCTAGACAAACAAAACGGCTATGGAATGCTATCCAAACCTCAAGCCAATATGATATATTCATGTAGTAACTGTTGTATTAGGTAAGTAAACAAATCTGCTTTTTCATTCTTTTAAAGTAAATGCGTCTTTTTAAAATGATTATTTTCAACTTTGATTCATTTTTAGAAATGAACCATATTAAACTTAAACGATAAATTAGAGACAATAATAATAATTTAAAATACACAGAAAAAGTATTGCATATTTTTAATATTTGGTGCTTACGGGACGAGTTTTGTTTATTTATAAAAAAAATTTCAGGATTACCTAATTTTACAAGGAAAAATAGATAAACAGATACTTTTAACACCTTTTATTTTAAGAGCAAGCTACAAGTGACAAGTTTCGCTTTCCACAGAGGACTAATCAATCGCGCCTTGGCCGCCTTGAAGTTTATTTCTTATTTTCGGCCAGTGTGTATAGATATCATGCTCTTAAAAAGAGCTCAATGTTTTATAAACTATTAAATTTGTTTTGGTGTGGCGTCTACACTGATATTAAATAAATCTAATATTGTCTCACAAAATGTCCGTGACAAAAGGGTAGCAATTTTTTTAAAAATTCAAAATTTGCAATTCATGCCATGCATGCAATTATAGGATAATTGTGATGACGACCTCTGGCAGTAGCAACACTGCCTTCAGTTACGCCATTTCTGTGAACGGCGTTTACAAAGTTATCCAGTGACTATCAAAATGTCAGTGGCTGGAGAGCGAAAAATTTATCAGAAACTAAAAATTTCTTTTTTGTTCAAAAAAATTTTTTTGGCAGTGCCAATCAATTGTACACGACGAAATATATTGAGGGGTTAAAATATAACTACGCATTTAAAACTCACCCTGTATATGACGCATCGACGATTCAAATGCTTGTGCAAACATACGGCAAAAGTATGCATATGACATACCCATCATTCATAAAATCTTAATGTTCGGTCAGGTATTCTAGGAGGCCACATCGTTGGTCACTTTTTTATTGAGAAGTTTATATGAAAATAAGTATCTTGAGGTCTTGAAATCACTGTAAATACGCTTATAACAATTACTGGAAAGTGACGAGGATTGGCTTGAAAATTAATTAGTTTACCAGCAAGGAGGAAGTGCACTATACGTATTTACTATGTGGCTCCCGTGCAATAATTTCCTCGACGATAGATTAGAATACGTGGTCGTTTCGATTGGCCTGCTAAATCACCCAACTTGTCTCTGTTTGATTTATTTTCATGAGAGCATTTAAAATCCAAATTTTTTGCATCACAGTTAGCAATCATCTTTTTTACTAAATATAAAATAAACACTGAATCGTTTGCCGTTGATAGATCTTCAGTTTTGTTCTTGATCGTATTTGATAAACTCAAGAATAATAAATTTATTGCGCATTATTTAAATAAATACCTTTTCTAAATTTATATAGTTTCACAAAGTCGCAGCTTTCTAATTGCAAAATAAAAAAAATATATACTCAATGACAAATTTGTATATCTTGGAAAATGTTGAAAATGCAACATAAAAACAAAAAAATTCAATATAGCGGATTGTTTTTCAAGATGTTCCGTAACTAGGATTTTTTTAAGATTTTTGAGAAAAGTACAGCACCCCACAACAAAGATATTTTTGCAAAAACTTGCGCAAATTTCGTTCTCAATTTGATTTAAATATCTAATTTTCCTGGACTAAAATACATTAAACTCACCTAAATTCATTCAAAAATTTTGTTGTGCTATGTTCTTACACAAAATGTGTTTAATAAATGATAAATTAGATAGTAAAGGTGGAAGAAAATTCTTCATATATGGCGTGTTTCTAAAATGGTACTTAATTCCTGTAATTCTAGCGGATATCTCGAGGCTATCTATTTAGACAGGTACAAAGGATCCGAGTAAACTTATCTTGTTTACTATCTATTTGCCAGAGGAACTCGGAAATTAATAATTTGCAACGTTGAATACAGCTAGGGAAATAATATTCTATATGCAGAGTATATTTCGATTTATATTCCTAATGCTCAGAATGTAGTATGTGCAGATTCACTTCTATACTGGCTAACGATGGACATTACATTTATTATGAATGAGGGAAATAATCTTGTTTACTGAAGGGGATTTTCTGGAAATTGGTGTAATGAATTGCGTCTTATGATGAAGTTTCATATGCCATGCTAATTAGGGTGATATTAAAATTATTTGATACAGGGAATATGTAGACTAGCAATTACCGGTTGATAATAGGATAACAAGGGGCATAAGTATTCGAAATTCGTCAGCCTGTACGCTTGGCACTATTTATGATCAATAAATATCAAAGCATCTGGTATTGCCCCGAAACGGCCTTTATGTTCATATTATCTTTCCATAGAAATGAGGTAAACAAAATGATATGTTAATTATAATATAATAAAAACATTGGATTACGCTGTTACCTGCGAGACACGTGGCTACCATTTTTGCTTTTGCGGAAGGTTAGTTATGTGCGGAGACCTAAATTCATGTACCGTTTTATTTATGGCGATATTACGAAAGCGTGATAATTTCAGTTATGATTAGAAGTATGTATGTATTCACGTGTAGAAAATATAGATCCCTAAGCTGACCTGTCTTTTCTTCAGGAATGATAGGAAATCGGATAATAAATTAAAAAAATATTAACCTATTTAAGATCAAGGCAAGAAATAAACAAAATCAAAGAAACAACCATATTTTTTATTCAAGTAAAAGTTAATTAAGACAAATAATAACAATAAATAGCGGTCACCACCATTGTTTCCTCAAAATTCTCATTCTACAATTAGCCACACCATTGTCATGAAAGTTGACGCCACTTACACATTTGTTATACTGGAAAATGACCTCTGGTTGTGATATAGTTTCTATCTTTCCGGTTTTTCTGTCAATTTTTTTTTGCAGATTGCAAAAGTTGTTCAGCATTATAACAGTAGGAAATCGGATAATAAATTAAAAAAATATTAACCTATTTAAGATCAAGGCAAGAAATAAACAAAATCAAAGAAACAACCATATTTTTTATTCAAGTAAAAGTTAATTAAGACAAATAATAACAATAAATAGCGGTCACCACCATTGTTTCCTCAAAATTCTCATTCTACAATTAGCCACACCATTGTCATGAAAGTTGACGCCACTTACACATTTGTTATACTGGAAAATGACCTCTGGTTGTGATATAGTTTCTATCTTTCCGGTTTTTCTGTCAATTTTTTTTTGCAGATTGCAAAAGTTGTTCAGCATTATAACAGGTACTTATCACAGTCACCGGGAAATTGTTTCCACCGAACAAGCAGTATTCCCGACACGCAGAGCTATGTGTTCTTCGATTTTTTTTTAATCGATTTCATTGATTCTAATAGACAGTGGTTGGTACGATTACCTCGAATGGTTCCTGTTTAAAGTTGTAAAGAGTTTAAATAAAGAAAAGAAATTAACGAAATATGTCTGTATTGTGGCTACTTTCATCCCTCACAACAGATAACAACTCCAAAACGACATCGGAGTCCTTTCCAAGTGTACTCTTCCGTTTACCTGGAACGGCGCCCCCATAGGGATTGAATTTGTACAGATAGCCATTAGCAGAGCAAATGTACCATAACTCAAGCCCAAATCAAACTGGTATTCATTTTATGTGCATCTTCAAGGAGTACCGACCAAAATATGGAACCAGTTGCTCATCGATCGATTTCTGAGAAAACATACCGAATTGCATGATTTTTTAATTATATTAAAAAAGGGACGAAGTTTTGAACATTTGTTTAATTTGTCATTATCGGACAAATGTTAGTTCCTTTTGATATTTTTGATTTTTACACATGCAATCATTTACTATACTGTCCCTTTTTCTTCTTTTGTGGACCAATACATGTGCGTTTGTGATCAAGTATGATACTTAGAGAATCATAATTTCAATGAAATTCAGTAAATCATTCCACGGCAATTCAAATTCATGTCCCGTGCATATTTGACAGAATATTCAGAACTTTGTCATCAAAGAATCTGTAAAATAGTTGCAAGTGTTTCACCTTCAAATTCAGCTTACAATTTTTCAATTTCCTCGGCTTCGTATGATCTAGATAATACATTATGTAAATATTCACCTGCCTTCCATTTTAGCACCGTTTCCATAATTCTTCAACTTATATTTGCCAAAGATTCCTCATCTGATTCATCAAACTCTATGTCATTTTCCATCGTGTGAATTTCGAAAGATTTTGATTTATATTTTATGATTCCGCAGCAACATTTTCCTCATCCATCAATTCATCAACGTCCGGAGGAATGTAAACAGCATTAGAGAAAATTATGGACAAAACATTATAAAAATAAAATCCAATATCATTCACATTATTCTCCAAATCCTGCAACATTTCTTCCAACAGATGGTTGAGAAATTTAGGCATATTTATATTAAAATATTTTCTGACACGATGACTAAAGAGCACGCACGACACAAGCACATGAAACTGACTAACAAGTACCGACTTGCAAAAAAATAAATCTATGTCAGGCCAATGAAGCTTATATGCATCACGTGTTTTTAATCCCACTATATTGTAATTTAAAATTAAAATACTTTAAGGCTAAAGTTATTAGTATCATTTTACAATCTTACATGATTTTTGAATGACACTACATCATTACTCATGTTCCATACCCAGAAATTTTTTAAAAAATATAAAACTAATACATATTTATGACCATTTTGTAAATTCAGCTGTAGAATTTTAATACGAAATTAGTAGGTTTTGGTATAATCTATAAACTATTAATTATCAGATAGATTAGGCTATAAAAATGATGATGATACAAAATTAAAATACCGAAAAATGGTATTAAAAATTGCCTTAAATGTGATGTTAACTACATTTCCCTAAAACACTGTCTTTTATAATACTTCGTATCAGAGGCGTTTTACCTTATCCGAGAACTACGCATTTTAACAGGTTTTCAGTGATCAGTAGGTTGTCTTGGCTTATCGCTAGGCACAGTAATAGGTGGCCTATAAGTACGTTTACTGCCTTCCAAGGTATAGATATTTTTATTCGTTTTACTGTACTTTAGTGCGCATTTATACACTTTATTTATTTTTTGTTGTTTTTTAATGTACTGTGATGGGAGCGGCAAAGAAAAAGTAGGTCACGTTTCTTGTTATAAAATTTCTTGAAGTGGGTTGGAACCTTTGATGTGAAGATAACACTGACGTAGTTTTCCACGAAACACCAAAACACTATACACAGCACTCGACGCGCGTTTCGCCAACCAAGTTGGCATCATCTGGAAATGATTAAAACTGATTAATTTTAATCATCTCTTCTAATCATCAATCATATAATCTTTCATCTCCAGATGATGCCAACTTGGTTGGCGAAACGCGTGTCGAGTGCAGTGTATAGTGTTTTGGTGTTTCGTGGAAAACTACGTCAGTGTTACAAAATTTGTAAAAATTAAATATACATTGGAACATTGGAATTTGTTTTCTTTTCTTCGTGATCCTTAAAAAGTAACTTTATCTGTGCAAAATATAAAATATTAATTTATTATTTACACTAATCTTAATTATTGTTAAATTATAGGGCTATTCGATAATAATAAAATAGTTGTAGATCACATTTTTGCATTTTCCGCAGCGTTTGTTTATATTACAAAAAAAAATTACACACACTGTTTCTATATTAAGGAGAATGCAAAACGAAATTTGCACTAAATTTAATTATCATTATTTCAACATCATGTGAGCATCGGCAATTTTTTCCAAAATATCGAAGAAAATGCTTTAAGAAAAAAATAAATAATTGTGATTTTTCTATTTCCTCATTTTTACCTCTCATATCCTTAACTACTTCCCATAATTTATTTGTATTCTTACCCGCTTGTCTCACTTTTTGTAAATAATGGTTCTAGTTTGCTTTTTTCAGTAGTGTTTCTATTAAATTTCTATACCTTTCATATCTACTTTCTAAGTCACTAACATTTTCATTTTTAAGCCATTCTTTTTTCAGTTTATTTCTGTTATTGATAGATTCTACTAAACCAATTGTTATCCAGAGCTTTAAGTTATTTTTTTTTTACATATTTTTATTACTCTGGTTGTCTTAGGTTTTAGTGATTTAATCGCTACCAATATCTCAGTTTCTGTTACATCGTTTATGTTACAGTTACTTACATTTTAGGTAGGAAAGCTTGGAACAAAATTATTGGGCAAATTACTTGGGCTGTAGACAGTTAAAATAAATCAGCAAAACCATTCGCTACAGCCTCATCATTATCACGATCGACATTGTTATAAACAAATCTGTAGGATGTATTAGTTTTGTCTTTTGTTTTTAAGATATTTCCAAAAATTGGACGGACTTTCATTTATATTATATTCAATATTATTTATGTAATTGTTATAACATATTCTGTAAAGACTCTTTCCTTCCGTTCTTAAATCACAATATTTTTGTTTATAATACTCGTGCATACGTGACTTTTATTTCGACATTTTAAAGTAGTGCTCTTTTTGTTTTATTTTAAAAATGAATTCTTCACTAAACCAGACCGGGAATCTATTCGTAATAAACGTTTGTTTCTTTGGTAAACATTGTGAGAAAACATCATTTAATGTTTTGTAGAAAATATCTACACACCTGTCAGCCCTTTCCGTACATAAGTTCCATGTACATTCAGAGAGCATTTGATAGAATAGGACAAAGTCTCCCCTCCTGAAATCGAAAAAATAATCAGTGTCTCCGGTAGTTTAAAGGTTGTTAGAATTTTCCGCAGTTAGGTTAAAAGTAAATTCCAGACAAGGATGATAGCCATATATTTTTATCATAGGCATATCACATTCATTTATCTTTGCTTCTGTCATATTTGTTAACACTAGATCTAGAGTACTAGTTCTATTACTAACATTATTAATAGAGTATATGTCGTACTGAATAAAACTATCTACTACTTTGTCAATATTATCATTATTATATATGTTATGCCACTTTTTATATTCTAATGATTTTTTTTTTGTTTAGTATAATGTGGATTGTTTATTATATGAGTTTTTTTTGTCAATGTTCTTTAATTTCTATTTTTACTAACCTAGATAAATGGTCAATTATAGTACTATGCTGTATGCCAGATGAGATGTTACTTATACTTTAATATTTCTCATTCCTTTTATAAATATATGGTCAAGACAGGTAAATTAAGTATTACCATATCTAGTGGGATTATTAATATAAGACACAAAATCCAGAGATGCAAGAAGATTAAGATAATTATTGGAAACATGAGCTTTGTTAATGATATTGGCATTTACATCTAATAATATATATATATATATATATATATATATATATATATATATATATATATATATATATATATATATATATATAGTATATATATATTTTTATAAACTATTGGGTTTTATTAATTTGCAAACAAAATAAAATTGAAATTGAAAAATTTAAATTGAAACTTTTACTTACTTTTTTTTGTTTTACTTATTATTTGTATGTTTTATAGTTTATAACAAATAATATCCTCGGCTAGCTTCATGAAACTCTCTCAAGTTGGGTTCACCTGGTTCTGGTCACTTTTGTTTATGATATAATATGAAATTCTCACCTATTGCTGGCAAATGAATGAAAGGCAATTTTCTACCCAAAGCAAGCATATAATTTGCACACAAATAAACAATTATATAAACAGATAAATACAATTATGACATTTACAAAGACATGAAATTTTATTATTAATGGTACATTTCAACAACCTTATTTGAAGCAAAACATGAACACCCTGTATAGCGCATTCCTCCTTAGTTCTCGTGGATGTCGCTGCGTGGCTTTTTATGCTGTCATCTGGTTGGGACTAATTTGTTGTTTTGATGTTAGTGTTGACTCGATCGATGCACTAAACCGAACACTTTGCTTTTTAAAAGAACTATTTCACTTTTTATACCAATGTGGCATATTTACTTGCACTTTACTTTGTTGATTCACTGTGGATTACTTAAATTACTTACAGGTAAGTTTACATTCTTTAAAACATTACATGCCAATTATTTACTCATTTGATCTGGAACTTTGCACACTATAAATACTTCCAGGAACATGGAACAGGATGATTTTTCTTTTAACTTAATTATTTTCCATTTCTAACCTCACAAAAACTTTACTTCCAAACTTTAATATCTAGCAAGCCATGCTTCAAATTTTGAGGTTAGGAGTTTTTAACAAAAAGAAGGTAGTACACCCTCCGGAGCACCATCAAAAACTGTTTCTCCGCTCGAAATCGTCCAATTATATGGCTTGATTTCTAATTTTCGTGTCAAAATTCAACTTTTAGCCTACTATGTTTTTTATTACATTTTTATCAATTTTGGATTTTCTATGTTCCTGTAGCTATTAATAAACCTTATGAAAAACTATTCTGATATTGATTTATAATAAAATTTTCCCCATCTTTTAATATACAATACTCTGGGTTTTAACAAAATTTTCAACACTCCTAACCTAACTTAATTTACAACCATAAATATAGAAATAATGTTTAATATTCAACTCAGAACCTATCTATTTTAACAAATAACACCATTTCAAACCCTACCTTAATTATCCTAATACATTTTAGCCTATACTAATACAATTTTATTCTAATATGACATGTTTTATTCGTAGATCATGTACCTTCACCAACATTGATGTCTAGCCAATTAAATACACATTCTGCTGCCCTAAATTCATTTGTAAAATGTCTACGGGATATTGTCCTTGCACCAGGCTGTTAAGAGTCTTAAGTTTACACAAAATTACAGAAGCTGTGAGTGGTTTTACATCTCATCGTTACCTGAACATTCACATTCCACCTAATTTGATGGCTGGACACTATTTAACTGTTTCAATCTATGTGATAACCCATGACTAGGTAAGTCTTTCACCTTTTCTTACTATACAACACATTTTTGTTGCAAAACAAGACATTAATTTATAAAACGTAGCACTGTTTAATGTTCTTGCCATTACTACCTAATAATCTCAATGTTCTCTGTATAACTTATACTTTTAGACCTAATTTAACAAAATGTTTATACTTTATATACTTTTCAGATTAATGACTGAAGAATTTCACCTCAGCAAACATTTCCAGGCCTGTCTGCGGTTCATAAACACCACTTTTGCAGTTCCTTATCTACCGTACTCTGACTAATAGATTGTACACAACACAATACTTTACAAGTCTATTACATTTTAAAACTATACAGTTTATTTTCACCATGAAACGATGTGTGTTTCACATTAACGTCTGACTTTTAATTAAATTTTACCTATTTTACATAACCACTGTCCATGTCCTATCTCCCATAGCCTAAACTTTATCTATTTTACATACTAGTTCTAATATTTGATAATTTTTCAGCTTTCTGACTGTCTTTGGTGCTTTTATAACTACAAATCCTCACTCAACATTGGATCGACACTGTCTGTCTATTTGGGTTCAACTGAGTTGCTGGCTGAAATCTACACTACGACACCAGTTTTATCCATCGTCCATGTCAATTAACAAATTTTTATCATATAAACATTTATGTTAACCTATTCTAACCTTATATTGAAATTCTATGTTTGCTTTTATCACAATACTACCCCTATTCATTCATCTGCCCGCAAAATTCAAGAAAATCATATTTTACTGTTTTCAAAGTCATTTATTACTCATATAATGCACAATAATATCTTCCAATCTATAAATTGTCTCTGCATATGGCTTATTAACTCACTCTGTTTCTTTCCAAAATTCATTTTATAAAAGCATATTTTTACTTATAAATAATTCCAATTGTTATTTTATTATAAGTCGCCCTATTTATGTTATTATATTTTATTTTTACTAAATTATATACCTAGATAAGTCGATATTGTAACAATATTATATATAATATATATATATATATATATATATATATATATATATATATATATATATATATATATATATATATATATATATATATATATATATATATATATATATATATATATATATATATATAATTGTATTTCCTATAACTATTCCATGGCCAGCAACTTCTCCAGACCTTAGTCCAATAGAAGACATATGGGACTAACAAAAACTGAAGTAGAGTAAATGGGGCCTCTAAATAAACATGTATTAATAGCCTGATATGCGTGGAACACTGCTCAGTATGCAGTTGACTTGTTTTCAGGTTTTCTCATAAAATGTTTTGAATTAATAGGCTTGTAACATGAATTTGTTTTATTTAGTTTTATTATTTTATTAATAAAAATATATATTGGAAGTTATAACTATGCTTTCTTTTTTCCGGAAACTTTCTAGACGGATATTATAGAAATTATCAGATACTTTTAATAAATTTAAGAAAAACCTGGACTTTAAAGAGAAATATGTCTAATCATTATTTCTGATAAAGTTTTAGTAAAAAGTAAATAAATACAAACAACATTTTGTCTATTCTATTTTGTATAGATATTTTACCCAATAAAGACATCAATGTACTTAATTTCCTCAGTTTTTATCATGAAATATTGTATATTCTAAGATCTTTAATACCATTCCGTTTTCAGTTTTTAATATAAAATCCAACTTAATAATATTATATAATTAGGACATCTGCCCAACTGTTTGTATTTCCCTAGAAACGTACCGATATTCTCATGCAAAGACAAGTTGGGATATGTTAAATTATTCACTTGGGTTCGCTAATGTATCCTACTAATTACCAGGAACAACTGATTTGCTTTTAATGTTTATTTCATAATTTAGCTACACAGCTACATTTCTAACGTTTGGTATGGGACTGATTGCGGCAACAAATACTTTTGCATTTGCAAATACCTTACGCATCCCTTCATCAGTAAGTGCTAAAAGATAAATTAGGCTTTCTATTAGCCATGTTCGCAGTTTGCATAAATAGTCAATTGCTTAAATTTGGTATGGTATGGATTTATTCCAAAATCCCTCTTCTTGCTGGTGGAATTTATTTAAATGGATTTAAGATTTTAAATTAAATTTAAATTAAATTAAACACCACAGATAATACAACCCCCTGTATTCCTGAACGTACTCGAGGTATTTTGTGCGAGAGGAACGACACATTTAGAGACAACAGACACTTACAAAATATTTGAATATGCTAGGGTTAATTTTGTTTTAAAAAAAAGTCACAGCTCCTCGACTGAGAATCGAACACGGGACTTCGGGGAGAGGGCCAAGTGTTTTTTTAATCAAATCAAATTAAAAATGATTTGTCTGAACATTACATTACAAGATGTACATCTGAATGTCCCACGCTCGGATCCGGTCCAGCATCCATTCTACTGCGCGACGTGTTAGTTGTTAGGATAAGCGAAGGTGGATACTGGATACCAGTCGATAAAAAGCAAATCTGAATGGAGTACCAATTGCTTCTGCATGTAGGAAGATTATTTGGCCTTAAAGTAAAACAAATACATAAAGAAGAAATATGTTTAAAATACTTAGAGTACAATAAAATCTTAAAATAATGATATGTACATGTTATTTACAGATTGTTATCGTTACTGGACATACGGGAAAATACCTTAACGTAAAAATCCGCTGAGTGCAATTCAGAATCAGAAAGAGAGGACGGCAATGTCGAGCCGTCAGTTTTTACGTTTGTAAATGAAAGAATTTGGAAATTTGTAAATAATGAAATGTTTGATTTTTTGGGCAACGTTTAATAATTTTTGATAATACGTATTTGAATTGTATTTGGAAGAAACATAAATAAACAAAAAGAAAATAAGAAACGGAGGAACAATTTGATTTTTGCTAGGTTCTTGACCTAATTTTGTTGTCGAAATATTGGAAGCGTTTAGTAAGGCAGTTTATATTTGATGTTGTCTTCAAGGTACTGTTATACGGGTCATTTTTACAGCAGTTAGCTGCTGGGCGACACACTGGAGCATTTAATGGAGCAATATTACGCTACATTGTGTGATTTTCAACAAATACTTCGGCAACATATTGTCATATTGTTCTACATTGTTCATAGTTAGTTGCTTGTATCTTTAGTTCGAGTTACCATCGTGTTTGGAAAATTAAGGGCGATTATTGTTTCCATCTCGCTTGCCCATGTACCTACCTCCGTCATATTCTGTGACTGTTTGCTTTATGTTGTATGGGTGAATGGTTTGTTAATAATTTATTGCAAGCTGTAAAAAGTAAGTGCTTCGTGGAGCAACGAGAAATTAATAAACTTTATCGACGCAATTCATTTACGAAGTTGTTTATGGGATGTCAATAATTTAGAATATAAAAATCGGAATCTGAGGAAAGACGAATGGAATGCCGTTGGTATACAGTTCGAAATACCTGCTGAGGAGGCACAGAAAAAGTTTAGAATTTGTGTACATATTTTATGAACGAAATAAGGAAGATGGAGAAATGACAGAAAAGCGGAAGTGGCTCTTTTCAAAATAGTAGCTGGTTTGATTTTAAAAGTATGTCGTTTTTAAGAACTACAGTTGAGGCGGACACAGGGAAGGACAATGAATCACTATCAGAAAAGATAAGCAAAAACATATATTATCTACGTATTTATTAGTTAGCTAGTGATGGTTACTTATAAGAACACATTATTGTAAAATATTACAAGTACTTATCTTACCACGAAATCCTTCCGGGACTGGACATAAAATATTGAATTCGTCTCTGTTCATTTCTGCTGCTGTGGGTGACCTTCTTGATTTTTTTTTTGTAAAGGAGTGAAACTGTCACCATTTGAATCTTGTGTCCAGGTTTCTGGAATAGTACTATTAGATGCAGTGTCATCTACATTTGAAGTCCCAGGTGGCGTATATATCTGTCTCGCATATTTATTACTTCGTAAGAAGTTATGCATGTAAGTTGCAGTTAAAGTTATTCATTTCACGGTTTCAACGTCTATTTCCATGCTTCTATGGAAATACGAAATACTGAACACAATAACCCAAAAACGTTCTCTACTACACACCGGGCCCTCGATATTCTGTAATTATAAACTCTTTTAGGAGATCCTTTGGTCAAATCGCACTCACAATGTTTTAAAATGTGGAATAGACAACCTTTTTTCATCGAGTGCTTTGCCAAATGAAGTATGTGCAACTACTCCTACGTCAGATATTCTCGCTTGACAACCGACATTCACATACAGAAATCTGTAGTGAGCGTCGACAACAGCGAATAAAACAATACTGCAAAACTTTTTATAATTGAAATAGTGACTGCCTGCTTTCTCAGGACATTTGATTCTTATATATTCTCCATCAATAGCACCCAAACAATGTGGAAAGTTCTAAATTGCTTGTAATCATGTGATACATCTGGACTTGTTGGTAACTAACAAACATAAAAACCGAGAGTTTATTTCTACTTTTATAACCTACAATTTTATATTAAACTAATTATATACAATTTGATTTCAGAGTGGCGACTCGGATAATGATATATTTTCATCTAAACAGCAAGTACCACCGCCATTCACGCGAGGAGCAAGTCACCAGAAAAGAACAATAGAGGCCGACAAACAATTTGAAAGTACGTGTGAACCGATGGAGGACGCGAAAAAAAAAATGAGCAAAAAAACCTTGGCATTTCAAGATCATGTTAATGAAACATTACTTACTTACAATGAATTTGAAATCAAGTGGAATATAAAATTTCCACAGTTTTGTTCAAGGCTGACATGGGATATTATGTTAGGCCTTTGTACCATAGTAGAAATAGTCGGGGATCATCATGCTCGTATTCCTCGTAATCTCTAGCACCAACTTCTTCTTCTCTTCCTTCACCTGTAAGCACACATAATTCACAATGGGCTCACATTCATAACTCTCAAACTAAATCAAATACTCAGATGTCCGTCACTCCGACCAGTAAAGCTAATCCCATTTCTTCTTAGCAAGTTGAACCCTCCTCATTAAACGCGGACACGTTTCAAAATCAGGATGAGGACTATGAAAACAACGTTATGCTGATTAGGACAATTGGAACTATTGTAAGTACATCCGAAACTTCTTCAACTCACGTGCAATATATAACTACCGATAACTATACTGAAACCTGTAGCAACTCTAATGTATATAAAATGAATATAAAATAAATACGTATTTACACAATTTTTTTATTATTTCATAACTGCTATATCTTACCTTTATAAATTCACGTAGAACCTCAACAATAGCCCTGCACACTCTAGGTATGTATTTTTGAAATACAGGAATTGCAAACTCGAAATTGATACATTAACTTCTGATGAATCTCCTGTAGCCAAAAATCTGAGAGTAATTGCCAATTTTGTCGTCACAGGAATCGGATCTCTCTATTAGTGGTTTCTTTTGTAATTATGGGACTCAATCTGTTCACAAGTAATTCAAAATCGCTTCGGGACATTCTGGTGAAGTTTTGGAATAAAAAATCGTCTAAACGTAATTCATTCCATGATGTAGAAGACAATAATACTTGTCGTCGAGCTAAATATGGTCGTACCCATATATGTCTGTTTCTTTTCTTTTTTTTTTGTATTTATTGCATACATAATGATAAAAGCACTTGAAGCGGCGAGATAAAGTTCATCCATCACCGGGAATAATTGCTCTACTGAATTTGCCATGTACACATCTATTGTCTAATCGCTGGACATTCACAAATATCGGTGGTCACTATTCATCAACTTATTGACAAACAGTTGCCTGTTGCTGTAGTTGCTAGATTTTGTCGTGACGTAAGAGGCTGCAAATATTGCTAGCAATTAAACAATTTTTATTGCCCATGGACGCACCCTCAGCATTATGTTCCCTAACTCGAGTAATGTTTCTGGTAGTGGAATGTTGGATAACTGGATAGTATAATATTTTCGTGGAGTTTTTAAAATAAGCGGCTTTTGGGATCCCAGTTAGCTCGTGTAAGTAATCGATGCGGGTGTAGCGATCAGAATTACGAGTCTTAACATTTTATTTTGGTAAAATTTTAGCTTGTGGATATTTGTTGTCGATGCAGAACACCACGCAGGGGCTGCGGACGGCAAGGCCGTTCTTATTATTTTTGTGTAGAGTAAATTTCTTATTTGTCGTGCTGAGTGCTATTTCTTCCCATGAGTGGGTACAGACTCTTGGACAAGAAGTAGGCTCTGCGTATAGTCATGTTGATATGTCGACGGAAAGATAAACCCTTATCTAAATGAACCACAAGATACTTGACACTCTTTTTTGTTTCAATTTATGTACCCTGAATCGAAAATGACGTCAGGATATTGCTATTTTTTAATTTATTGTGAATACTGTCACCTCCGATTTGTCCCCATTTAACTTAATCTTCCAATGGTCATAGTACTCCTCAGCATGGATCATATGTGCCTTCAACAATTGATTAACAGCCTGAGAATTGTGGCCGAGGCCGTATATACCTGTGTCGTCAGCGTACATGACCAGGATCATATTAGGAAAACAGTAAAATCGGAAACGTAGATATTAAACAGTTGAGATGAAAGGCATGCTCATTGTCTTCTATCAATTTTGGATGTCTTGATTTAGAATTTGATTTGCATCGATGCGATCTTGGATGCAAGAATGACATCATGTGGTCATTAGTAAAGAGTCCCGATTTTGTTTGTAGAATGATAGAGGAAGGAGGGTGAAAAATTTCCGTAGGGATCGAAAGAATTTGCAACGAGCTGTTTAACATCATACTGTTCTTAAGCTGAGTTCGGATTTGAGCACTTTTGTCCGAACGAACAAAACGAGCTGAACACGTACAACTGAATTCACTAATCTGGATGTGTCTCCGAGGCGAATCGAATGCATCAAACTCAGCAAATTAGAATTGCTCAGCGGAAAGTACTGTTCTCCGAACATTCAATCGGGATGGAAATACAGGGAGTTTGTGATGGTCTTAGCATTCGCACTGAGAACCACGTGCTGATTTTATAATTTTTATTAGTTTGGTTTTGAATTTTGATAAAATGAAGTGAGATAGAGAAAAGTGTCCAAAGTTAAACAATATTTATGGAACCATTTATGGAACCCTGCCCACACAATCTTCATATCAACAATTTTCTTTTAATAATTTGGAAAGAATGAAAAAGCGCCTGCTGACACCATCAAGTCAATTGTATCCATACATTTTTGATTTTTTTGTAATTTTTTAATAATAATCATTTGCAGAGAATTAAAAAAACCGCCCATTGCCACCGAGTCTGTGTAATAAATAAAAATACAAACATGTGGGAATACATAACGAATACGGCGAACGTGCTGAATGCAATGAACATTCGTTCGAATTATTTGTTCATGTTTGTTCGTGCGCACTAGGCTCGTCCTGTTCATTCGAGCAAAATTGCTCAAATTGGATCCAGATGCGGAGTGATGGTTTGGAGTGTAATATGTTTTGGACAATTTGAACGCGACTAGTTATATAACCAACGTGTTGGAATCTGTTGCAGCGCCATATCTTCAGAGGTTGATTAATCCAATGTTTAAACAAGATGCCTGCCACCACACAGCAAGAGCTACTAGCTAGTTTTTGAAAGAAATGATACCATGGCCTGTATATTCACCCGATCCCTCTCCGATCGAACATTTCTAGGATATGATCGTTGTAAGACTAGGTAATGATCTTTAGCTTCGTATACAAGAAGGAGATACCCCTTTATTTGAAATGAGATATTCCACGGCGACATTGATCATCTGATATAAAGTGCACCTCACCGAATAAATGAGTACATAAACAATCACGTTGGGGCAACTCATTATTGAATATATTTTTCAATTGTTATTGTTTATTATAGAAAATTGAATCAATTCTTTGTTACATGTAAAAATTTCAAATGAATTACTTGAATAATACCAGGTGTTATGGGTTTTAATCAAATCAGTATACTTAAATCAAGTAAAAACTCTAAATGCAACTGAAAACGAGAATCATATAATGCATATTAGGAATAATAATACTACCTATATGCTTAATTTAATGCACTTGCACTTTACGGTTTCAAAATTATTTCTGAACTAATCTAATCATATTACTTAGAGTCTAATACAATCATAGAGGCTTTCAACTGCAGTCAAACACATTTTAATCTATGAACATCAAATAGTAACAGTTTTCTAATTAATTAAATTTATGTCTTATGTAGAACCAGCTAAACTGGATATAAATACACAGTTCTACTAATTAATGGTCCATCAAAAGCAGATATTAATGTAATCTGTAGAAATCTACTTCTATTCCTTCCAATAGGTAAAGTTTGAGTATTTTCAGTAATTTAGACCATACACATTGTAAATTCTATACTCATATGAACTATACTATAAATACCAAATATTTTGCTCAAATTGCTCAAAATTATGCAGAAAATTTATATGATTTCTGCTTCTTCAGATCTGAAATGCATATGTCACATAACGGTAACACCTTTTCCAAAGATTATAGTGTACAAGAAATTTTTTTAACATTTAAATAAGCATACTATATTTTGAAAACTATGTATCGTGATATAGGTATTTTCTAAGTGATGGGGAACTATCTTGACCAATTTTAAAGAAAAAAGTTACCATGAACATTGGCCCGGATATGCTTCCCTGTCGAGTTATAGCCCTTCTAAGTTAGAGTAAAGTAAAAAAAATTGACATATTTTTAAAGTGGCTTAAATCGGTCATGTTTCGCATGTAATCAGTAGTCACTTGGAGCTCCAACTCGTATTTAATTTGAAAACAATAGCTTTATTTAAAAGGTGGGTTTACAGGGAACCCCGAAAAGTTTTCCTAACAACATTCTTTCGTATGGACGAATTTGAAAATTGAAACAGTGATAGGAAATTTAATAGTGTTTTGGTTACTCATATTTTCCTTTTTTCTTTAAAATCGTCCAAGGAACCACATCTTGAAGTTTTCAACATTGCTTATAAAACACCATGTATAATTCTAATTAACAGGTAATTAGTTCAATAGCTAATTAGTAAAGATGGTTGAATGTGGTAATTCCAGCAATGCGCTGGGTTACCGGGACCATTTAATGTAAGTACAAATAATTACAAGGTCTTACCTCTCCATGAACGGTTGTTTGTGATTCTCAGCATACACCTGCATCATTAATAGAGCTTCTATAGTGTCCTCTGATAAATTTCTATAATTTATTGTTGAGAGTTAGTTAGTAGCACTTTTATCACTTAGGCAATGTCATGCAGTTTTTTAATGTACGGATTTTTTACTTAACACGTCTTGAAATTTCTTGGCAACATGAACACCAGGATCATCTGATAACATCTGTAATGCTAAGTTTATAATGCTATGTTTATTTTGTCCACTATTTCCAAAGATTAAGATAAGGACACATTATTTTGGAATTTTTCGATGGCATTCTGTTAATAATATATTATAATTTTTATGTACAGTGAGCAAATCTTGCTTAACCTATGCATCGTTTATTGCTGACTTTCCTTTAATATAATAGAAATAATAATATTTATTGCAAATCCATCCATAAATTAAATTATAATTCACAAGAGTGTATCAATATTTCCAAAATAAACTTGGTAATCCCACAAAGTCGGGGACTTGGTCGTGGGTATAAATATAGTTGCTTATTAGTCTAACAATAATAATAATATAAACAAATAGATACATATAACACTTAATATGACTAACAAAAAAACAAAAAAAATGCTAAAGATAGGAAGGAATAATATATATATATATATATATATATATATATATATATATATATATATATATATATATATATATATATATTGTTAAATTCGTTTTCCGGGTATACTTCCGCGTAGATGATAGGCCCCGAGAGGGACCGTGGTTGTCTGAACGACGTTTCGGCAGAATCTCATCTGCCATCTTCAGGTTCTAACAGATAACTGCTTACTGCGGCTTCTGGTAACTCAAACTGTTCTCGAAAATTTTGTTAAGAAAAGTTGCTCAGAATTACCCTAAAAATCCAATTGCTAAATTTGCTTAAAAACAAAACAAATCCATTTAAAATATTCTAAAATATTGAAAATTTTTTCGTATTGTTTGATAATTATTGCAATAAGGGTAAAATAAAACAGCCACATTGGAGGCTACTCAATTAGGAAACTGTATCCTCACTACCCTCGCATTGTGAATAGAGGGAATTAGAGAAAACATGTACTTCCAGCATAATGGCACCTTTACTTTTATGTGAGAGTAGTAAGGAATTGGCTCGATGATAAGTTCCATCTTCAGTAGACAGGACGAAATAATCTCCTAGCAGAGTGGCCTCTATGGTCCCGGGATCTTACATCATTGGACTATTTTATGAGATACTGTCAAAAACATTGTGTATAAAAGCAAACCACAGCTGGGGCAAAGAATATAATTGCTTACCAACAAATAACAACGTACCGTCTCCGCAAAGCAGTCATGAATAATAGGCGTTTATTGTTTAGACAGTGGTCTAGTGGAGCCAGAATTTAACATTATTTCAATCTTTGTTGTCCATTTGCTTTGCTTCTCATTTTGCATTAAATATTAATCAGACCATTTGTTCTCAGTTTCTTCTCGAAAATAATATAATGCTAATGAATTTTCAGTATCTTGGAAAAGAATTTTTTACAGGTAAATTTTGTTTTTAACCAAATTTTGGATTGGGCTTTTTTGGGTAAATAAAGACCGCGAGTAAATCGTACGCTCCAGGTCCGTACATCGTCAATACAAAATGGTGAAAAATATAGATATGTTTTGCAAAAGTGTAATTTTTATCCTTTCACAGCGGCTATATTTTGCTATACGGGTTGTCAGAACCACTAAAGTAATTGCTTCCGACAATATCCACTTCACGTACTTAACCCCCAAAATTGTGCATGTTATTTTTCATTCTAAGAAAAATATGGAACACCGACTTGGTGAACATGAAAGGACATACGTCACTCTATGTAACCGACGGAGCTTCCTATATATAAGGCAGTGCACTTAAATAACGCATACAAATACATCAATTACATGTAACATGTTTAGCACACGGACTTCATCGTATTGCAGAAACTGTTAGATACTGCTATCCGACAATATATAGATTTATAGCTAGCGTGAAGACGACATTTTCAAATGTGCCCTCTCGAAGAAAATTATTTCAAGAGAAACTGCCGAATACGCCATTACCAACACAGCATACTGTGACGCGTTGGGGCACGCGGTTAGGGGGTGCAAGCTATTATTATCTTAATTTTGATGATGTAAAGAGGGCATTTGACAAATTAAATGCAAACGACACACTCTCTATTTCACGCGCTCAGCAGGCAGCTGTTCGGGAAGACCCAATGTACAACCACAGTCATTATTGAAGAATTGATTTCTCAATAAAAAACCTTGAGCGTATAACTACTTCACCTGGATATGCAATAGTTAATGCAGTAAACACTGTATTCGATTAGCACCAGTTAATTTTTCAGTTCTCAAGAGACACTGCTAATCGTGTGAAAAATAAATTTTAAAGAGTTTTACAAGAGTTCCGAGTTTCGTACACTGTGTGGTATTGTGGACCTCCTTGTAGGTAAAGAGGTAGACTTTTCTCAACGCACTATAAATGTGCCCTCCTTAAAAAAACTTCATATATGCTCCTGTTGACTCTGTGGCGTTGTAAGTCCGTTTTCCTCATATAAATGGATTTTGACCGATATGCGTCAAAAGTTGATTCTTGAACATTTAGAACAGATGCTGCTAATTTACCGTAACTCTAGAGTGTGCAGTGTTGTGTGTGTGAAATATTTATTACTCCTGTTATTTTGGATACTACAAAATTGCCAATTAAAGTTATGAATCATTTATCATATCTTTATATTACGTGTATGTCAGCGCAGTGTCCTGGATCCGTCTCTGGTTTTCACTGCATGTACGATTACTTGCGGACTTTAGGGATAATTCTGAACAACTTTTATTAACAAAATTTCATAAAAAATGCATATGATTTCTGAATTTTTTGGCTGTTAATTTTTATCGTGATAGGTTACTATTTCACCATCGATAAATTGTAATTTATTTGTCAGGTACAACTTTTGACAATGTACATTTTGAAAAAAAAATACGATTTGTGTAAAGAAAAGTTATTTATTGGGGTATTTATAAAAGAACGAGACACACTGTAGACATACATACATACATATGGTATGGTATGTATATTATATAATACAGACCAATCTTCCTTGTGCGGCGCTAGTTTTATTGTGAGTAAAGAGTGAAGTCTAAGCCCTGCAGGTGGTACTAAACTTTACACAAACAGCAGGAGTTTGAATTTGAACACGGCTTACATAAATATGTGTTAAAGCTAACCACTGTGAAACTATTACCAGAGTTCTCAACGAAACTGCAAGCTGTAAAATTAAATGTATTTTTCACTTTCTGAGTAAGATCTGTGTGGAATCATAACGTTATCTATAAATCGAACTAGGTGCAAAGAAGCTATAAATGCTTGTTGTTTCCTCATTGACAGCACGTTTTATATACTGCGGATATTTTTATTATTCTATTCACAAGATAATGTAATTAATACGCTTTTTGGATTTTCTTAAATTGTTGTTTATATAATAAATTAAAGCAAAAATATGCAGGTATCCAAACATTATTACTGAAAATTCAGTAGCTTAAAAAAATATGAATTTCATAAGAAATTTAATGCAAGATAGTTATACTAGAAGATTGGAAGTAGAAAGCTTTGAATCAATTTGGGATAAAGAAGCTATAAGAAAAGCCCAAGAGCGGGACAAATTTTGTGAAGATAGAATGGTTCGACTAAAAGAGAAAGAGGCTGATATTGAATATCCATATCACATAGATAAGACGGGGGTATTATATCGAACAGACGAGGATGCTATGCGAGATAAAGTGGTAGCACCGAAGTCATATATTTCCAAGATACTAGGAGTTTTACGCGACTCGCCAATAATGGGACACCCAGGACAGGATAAAACATTTGAACATGTTATTAAGAGGTTTTATTGGCCAACCATGAAAAAGGATATTAAGAAATATTGTTTAGAACAAGAATCAATGAAATATCTCACCACATATGAAGAAAGTGTCAATACAACATTTCACCGAAACAACAGAACCATGGGAGCTGACATCCATGGATGTCGTAGAACCGCTTGTGACCTTGTTAAACGGCAACAGATATTTATTTATTAACGTCTCAGGATTACTTTACTAAGTACTCAGAAGCAATACCGATACCCGATCAGAAAGCCGAAACCATCGCACGAGCATTTGTGGAAAATATAGTGGTAAGGCATGGGGTACCAAAAAATGCTGCTTACGGATCAAGGAACAAACTTCCTATCCAAACTATTTAAGGAAGTATGTAAATGTTAAACATTGAAAAAATTCAAACTTCAAGCTACGCTCCAACTACGAATGGACAAATCGAAAGAATGCATCGAGTACTGAAAGACATGTTGTCACACTATATTTCTAGGGACCAGAGAGATTGGAATATATGGGTTCCCTTTGTCTTGATGGTTTATAGAGGTACGGTTCACTTAACTACGGGATACAGTCCCTTTTTCTTATTACATGTGAGAGATCAGATACTGTATATTGATACATTTCTAAAATCCGGGCGAACGAGATACGACTGTGCGGAAAATTATGTTTCCAAATTAATGGCTAAACTAAAAAGGATATATGCTCAGGTGTATGAGAACGAAAGGGTTAAAAGCAGACACAACAGACAATAGTACATGAAAACGAAAGAGAGAAGTTTCGAATTGGGTGCTTAATGTACCTAAAAGATTTGAGTACGACTATTGCGATTTCAAAAAAATTAGCGAAATCATGGAAGGGACCTTATGGAGTTATTGAGGTCATGGGATCCGTAAACTATAAAATTAGGAAATTAAACAGCTGGTTTATGTAAACTGGTTAAAAAGATATTATGAGAGGGAAAGAAATTTGGAAAAAGCACAGGATGAGGTTAACGGTAATGAAACTCTAAAGAAAAGTGAAGAGGACGAAGAGGAGAAACGTGATTCGGCATTTAAAATACCGCTGGTTCCCCAATGGATAGAGATTCCAGTAAGCTTTGAAGATAACGAAGTTTCAGCAGAAGATACTAAGGACGAAGAAAGTAAAAGCGAGGAAGAAGCAGAGGGGCCCGTAATATTAAGACTATCTACAAGAATACGGCACCTCCCTAATAGATTAGATTTGTAGCGTTGCATCAGATTTTGTTCATCGATTTCTCGAAGTTATAGTTAGGTATTAAATCTATAGAAGCATAGTGATAGTTTATCGTTTTGATATGAATCAAGGGGTGTACGGGAAATCCAAATTTCAATGAAATAGATAGAGAGTTGTCAACGCGGCTCTATGACTTCGTGGTAGTGTTCAAAATTCCTGTTCTAGGTTAGGGATAGGCGAGAAGATCGACTATGCGTCTGACTCGTTGGAAAGACGGAGAGTCGGAGGAGAAATAGGTGTATATGTAGGTATACACACAAACACAAGAGATATTGATAATATTTTATACCTTCTCTACCTACGACATATTCGTGGATTTTGTTTTGTAGCTATGATTAAATGTAAAATTTTACTGGAGAACGGCCAGGGACATAACGGGTGCCTTTTAAGCAATCAACCGACTCAACCTCGGCATCATTTACCCCTTCAGGGAAGCGTGTGTCGTTTTAATTTTAGTTGTTAAGACAAATAATTACAGGAATATTTGGCTCATAAACCTTAATTACTGGAGTGACAGTAAGTATTCCTGAGGGAAAAGGGGAAAATTAATGTAGAAGTAGTATAACGGGAGTTTAAAGGGTTAGATACGTTTTGATTTTTTTTTCTTCCACTGATGGGTGCAATGTAGGGACCCAATGCAAGTATCAGCGGACGCATAGTTAAGATTTTATAATATTAATAATTATTATGTTTTATATTAAAGTAAAACGATGGAAATTTTATTGTTATTTATTTTTATTCAATCTTTCGGTATTCATTTGTTCTTGTTGAATAATATCTAACCCATCAATCTTCAATTTTCAGTTCTCGCTTTAGTACATAGAAGTATTTTTCATTTAGAGGTGGAAATCGCATCCACCTTTTTTACGTTTCGCTGTATCAGATTACACAGGTCTAAAAAAAAAATTTTTTTGTTATAGATACCTGACCCTACTATTCTTTAGTAAAATTTTCCGCTGAAGCTGAAAATGAAAAAAAAATTATCATGTGGGTTCCCCTCCATACACCCCAATTCCCCCCAAAAATAAAAAGTGCAAACTGGGCGAAAAAAACCTATCTAACCTTAGTAAAATTTTCCGCTGAAGCCGAATATGAAAAAAAAAAATTTTATCGTGTGGGTTCCCCCCACACACCCCAATTTTCCATGGCTTTGTGTTTTCGTATTTCGGCTTCAGCGGAAAATTTTACTAATGATAGGTAGGTTTTTTTTCGCCCAGTTTGCATTTTTTTAATTTTTGGGGAGAATTGGGGTGTGTGGGGGGAACCCACACGTTTTTTTTTTTCATTTTCAGCTTCAGCGGAAAATTTTACTAACGATAGGTAGGTTTTTCGACCTGTTTGCATTTTTTTAAATTTTGGAGGGAATTGGGGTGTGTGGGGGGGAACCAACACGATAATTTTTTTCATTTTCGGCTTCAGCGGAAAATTTTACTAAAGAATAGTAGGGTCAAGTCTCTATAACAAAAGAGTTATTTTTTGTAGACCTGTGTTATTGGGACACTAATTCCCATCATAACGATATCTAATTACGCATTCTCGTATTACCTTTAAAAGACTACATTCAAATTATTACACATGTGTTTATGTTTGGAAAGCAGTTCATTACAGAATTTTATTTAAATGTGACAAAATATCAGTAAAAACTAGACAGCCTCGTCAATGTGAAAATCTGTGTAATATTAAATAAACACCTCATGTTGGGTTTGCAGCAATCTGTAATTAACCGTGTTCCACCTAAGTAATGAATGTATATTAATCTATGTTCATCATCATGACATAACTAATAGAAATTTTATGGTTTATTAAATGTAGTTAATAAACATAACGAATATTTTGAGGGTAATTATTTTATTAAGGGCCATGTTTTTACCTCTGGCTAAGTTACTGGTAACTAACTAAAAGGTTAGAATGTGAATATACATAGTCAGTAACACCCAGAAGTGAAAAAAATTGTTTATCTCAAATAAAGTTTGAGTTAGAATTTCATTTGTTCAGTTTTATTTTAGCCTAACATAAATCTTTGTATTAAAAAATATTCAATTGAAACATGCTGATTACGCAAATTATTGTTGCAAAGTTGAGCCGAAACATCGACAATTCGGATTTGAGAATAATAAATTACGATTGTAATCAGAGTTGGTTACAGTTTGGTTTAACTGCTGTTTAACAGATTTTTAAACAAATTCCATACATATCTATTTGTAAATGAGAAACAAAACGAAACGATATCAATTATTAGTATCAATTTGTAAAATACTCTACAACTTGTAGTGTTTATACGAATACCTAGTATTATTAGTATTACGTAATTACCGGTTATGCATATTTGATGATTTTTACCTTATATCTCTGATCTTTAATTTCACAGATTGAGTGAAAGTCAGCATTTATTTTGGTTTTCTCATAAAAAATTACAAATCAACGTAAATTATTTGAAAAGGTTTTAGGAATTTGCTGTTGTTCTGATTACTATAATGATAAAAAAAATTAATTGTTAATTTATTGTTACATTCCAAAATCGCAATAGGCATTTATTCTGTATAAATACTCCTTAACTATATGCAACTAAGAGTACCTACTGTACTCGTAGTAAGTAGTACCGCTACTTGCTCCCAGTTGACCACATTTTGGGTACCAAGGTTTTAGTATCCCTTTCAGGTTATCGAATGTGAAGTAAACAACATATGATTAAGTCAAGTTTCTTTTGTAATTATTGTTTATAGTATGTTCTTGTAGCTGACGTCTCCGGTATTGAATTCGATATTTTATTTCCCAGTACCACCCAATAACGAGAACCAGTAAGTAGAGTAAGTTAGTTAATGATTTTAATTGAAAGTCAGATATACTGGGTGTAATACCCTGAGGTCTGAGCTAGTTTTATTTTGCCGGAGCACTCGCTGACTTATCCGGGCTAAGTATGCTTGCTACATCCCCACGCCCAGTAAGTTTTGTGTTCATATATCCCACCTTTTGGTAGGGGGTAGAAAAAGGGTAGCATTCTGTTGTAATTTAAATTTGTGACCCGACATTTAGACCCTGAAAATACCTATTTACTTTCAATGTTGGATTACAAATATTAGTTAAAAAAAAATTAGCATCTAAAATTTTGTATTAATATACACTAATCGTGTAAAAAACTGAGTACATACTTCAAGATGTCTGTAGTAAATAGAATCAAATTAAAAATTTGAATACTATACTGTCCAATCCAACTATTGTCTCCCTGCCAACAACTAATGTATGGTATAGTGTATAACTTTGATTATTCCTCTTCTACAGAACCGTATTTGATGAATTATTGTTGTTGGATAGTAGTGTATATTTATAAGATCTCAAGATGACAAAGATATACTTATATGTAAGATTAGATAAAATTAAGAAAAAAATATTTAAACTGGAAAACATGAGCACTTCATCGAGTTCTACAGTAAGTAGTAAATTTTAGCATTATGTTTATGTATGTTACATGATGTAGACACTAGATCAAAAACAAATAAATCATAATGCTTAAAACTGCAGAACATTACATGTTAATGAAAGAGACCCTATCAGACAAATGCAAGGCAGCATGAACTATTAAAGAATTAAGTCTGGACTAAGTTAATGCTAAATATAGTAAGAGAAAGGTCTATAGCCAGCAGGAATAGCACAAAATATAGACACAAAATAAATAACCGAGAAATTATATTTTTCTTATACAAAACATGTTAAATATTTGCTAATCATATAATCTCGACCCATAAAGCTACCTTCTATCAATCTCACTAGTCTTTTGGATTTTTGGAATAAAATTAAAATGAATCTTTTTCTGTTGAAAGTAATTTCTAATAGAATAATGGCCTAAGTCTGCACACGAAATGTTTTGTTCCCAGCTTTCTTTTGGTTTACCGTGTGAGGATGCAATAAATGTTCAAGCCGTGCTCTATGCCACATTCCACAAATTATTTACAACACTATTTATTTGTAAGAGATTCCAGTGATTCAGAGAATAAAAAGATTTAATTTTAAATTGTTTAGCCATGTAAATACACGAATATCATGAAAATTATTATATATCAAATACAATGAAAGTTGAAGCGGAATCTAGAGTGCAGTGGTAAAAACACAAAACGTTATTAATTGGCATTATATGTACAATGGCTGAACCATAGTTTTTAAAAAATAATGGCTTGTCCATAATCCATGCATAAAACACATTAATTATATTATGTGACATATTTCAAAGGGCTTATTGTCTGTAACCCAGTTTCTATGATAAAAAATATCTATTTTATAATACATATTTAAATCCAGTCTTTTAGTATTATTCACAATAATGCATATACTAGTATGTATATAGTGCAAATGTTGGTTGCGGAACGCTCCAAATAAAAAATTTCCCGATCATCTGAGGTATTTTTTAAACGCGCATCTTTACTAGTAGTGGTCATTTTTTTTACCCCCCACTCATTTCCACAATGACGTCATCGCCATTTTTTTTTTTAATAGCAACCCCCACTTTGTTATAGATTCTGATTCTTCTTGAAATACAGCATACAGCAACAACTATGCGGTTGTGTGAAGTGAAAAAAAAGCGTGCTGCGGAACTTTTATCAATTTATTTGAAACAAATGAATAATAAGTTGACTAAACGCCAAATAAATGGGCGCGTTTAGCTAATGCAACTGCTGAGAAATAGCTCTCAACCCAGTTAGTTAATAGCTTGGTTTTGATTCCGTTTATTACTGTTCTGGAACTCTTCTTGTCATGCGCAAATAAGTTCCCGTCATGAGCGATACACCAAAATAGATATATTTTCTAATTTGCGCATGACGGGAACTGTCCTAAAACTGTGAAAATTCTGAACCAAAACAAAGCTATTATTAGTGTTAAGAGCGCTTCAGAATCACCAGGCAACTCACCATACGCCTAACCTAATTTTTGGCCATAAATTTATGCAAAACCGACAGAACCTTCTACATTTTCAACTTCAGTGCCATATGGACAGATTATATTAAAATCAAAATTACAATTCATAAGAACGTAGTTTTCAATATCTTCATTTCCAGCCAAATACAAGTTCACTTATATTGTTTTAATTTTCATATAGGTACTCATGCTGTATATTTAAAAATTATATCTGTTTAACTTTAAATAGAGTAACTAACGGCATACTGATATACATTAAAGGCCAGTTTTTCCATCTCTCATTAAATTAATTTAGTGGATAACTTCCTTGAATACGATTGTATCAATAATTATATCCATGGAATTTATGTCCGGCATAAATTTAATGGGAGATGGAAAAATGGCCCTTACTGTATAAAAGGCACTCAGTTGTAAAAAACTGCAACATTTGTTGAATCCAATGGAAAACAAACAAACTATCTTTAAACAGATTCACTAAAAGATCCTTGGAAACCCTTAAAACGTACCCTTAAAATGTGTAAGGATTACAATACACTTTATTCTGTTTTGCGTATGGAAAAATTAAAACTATTAAAACAGTAATTAACAACAAGTCTTTTATGCAGTAAATATCTTCCTATCATTATGTTACACAGCAATTAAGAGCTGTCCTCATTCCCAAAAATGTATGTCTTAATGACTAATACTGAAATGTATAATTCAATTACACCATTGCATTCCCTTACACATGAGAGGTCACAGCGATACACAAGAAGCCATAATTTATTTATTATGTAAGTTAATGGGATTTGTCAAATTGTTTACAAAATCTGTATCATCGCCGTCCCAGAAGTTCTGACAATAAACATTGTTGCACATACACTTTCCCATTAAATATTTGACAAATATGAATAAAAAGTGTTTTTTTAAGTTCAAAGGTATTTTATATTATATAATATGTATGTAGTTCATGGTGTAAAGGAGTATAAAAATCCGTATTGGCTTTTTAATAAAATATAACTGTGAAGTTCGTAAATTGATACTGAGAACCTTTAAAGGAGGTCAAAATACATATTTCAAGAATATACTCTTTTAGTGCTTTTAGAGAAAGTATCAAATTGCATACACTGTAAAAAAAGGTGATATATTGCAAACGGCCTGTGCCCATTAAAGTAAAAAGTGGAAGATAAATATCATCTTCATTCTTTTAAAAGTAAGTACTGGTTGTATGATCTACAATAAAAACCGATTTGTTCCACATATCCTTTATTTGCTATCCAGAATCCGTAATCAATTTAAAAGGCTATAAAGAATTTCCCGGTAATTGACATACAACTGCATTCATAAAATTTTAAAAACACACAATTCACATAAAAAAATAATCCATACTAATATTTGTAAAAAACTGTAAAATATTAAAGATAAAATCAAATTAAAAGAAATATTTAATATTCAAATTAAAAGTTGGTTTTTACTTTCTTATACCTAATATAAGGAAGTATAGTAACCGTGATTTCTTTTACCTCGAGATTTTGATTGATATATACGTTTTGAACCCTCCTGAATCCATTCTGACTATTTTCCGAATGATGTCTGCCGAATGATGTCTGTCGGTGCGTGGTGTGTGTGGATGCGTATGTGTTGTATAAGTTGCGGGGAAATGTGTTTGATTTAAACCAGACCTGCTGGGGCATACTCACCGACTACCGAATTAAGGGGACATACACCTGTCCCCATTAATACAAAATCAATTATAGCTGTTATTTTGCCACATACGATGTCTATATTTTTGCCTATCCTTCACAGACCGCTGTTAGATAATTAAATTTGGATTTAATTATGCTATTTAAAGTTTGTACGAAGTCAATTGAAATCGTATAAAAACTAAAAGCCTGCAAAAGCCGTCGGCATCTCTTTATTGTACATGGGGGGAGGTAAATAGAAATGTTTGTCATAAGAAAATGTTATACTTTTTTGAAAATTGTATTAATTTTTATTATTTTTTGTTTATTAGAGAGGCTATTTTTGTTCATTTCGCCAATAACATATTTTTGAAATATTATATCAGTTTTAGATATAAAGTCTAAATATTTAAATTTATTGGGTTTAGTTTTAAAGTTAACCCATACCATATTGAAATATGTTATTGCTCAGCAAGGACGAATGAGAAGGTATGAACATATCCTTGCCAGGATGAGGGAATGGGACAGGTTAGATTAGCGAGGGGCAAGGATGTTATATAGTAAAAAATAAAATTAAAGTTTCTTCTAAAATAAAAATAAAAATGTAAGTTTCTTAACCAAAGCAAAGAATTAGTACAACAAAAATAAATATTTGTTTAGATAAAACATAAATAAAAACAAAATTAAAATATGTCTAGAATAAAGTAACTTAAAGTAAAATTTCTTGTCAACTAAATAAAATATATTCCAAGAAATGTAATAATAAAAAAGTAAACTTCATACCTAATATAATAGCTAAATATTTTGTTCTGAAAATATATGTATATTAAGAAAGTTAAATGCTAACAGTTGACGCGTCCGAATCTTTCTGAAGAGGAATCATTACCCGGTTGAATTATAATCGGCGCAATGAGGGGTAGTGTTAGATATTGATTTTCTTTATTAATTACATGCCAAACGCAATTTTTCCATTAATCAGTATTGTCGAGGTCATTTATTACTTCTCTTATATGATCAACTACTACCGCTCTTAACGTTGGAGAGTCATTACATTTTCGCAAACGATCTTTTAAAGTTGCCCAAACCATCTCGATAGGATTAAATATGCAATAGTATGGAGGTAAGCGCAAAAGTGTATGACCGTGTATATTGGATAAGTTATCAATAACATATTCCTTTTTGAAATTCTGTTCTTTTATTCTTTTCAGTAATTCGCGCTTTATTGGAATTTTTACAGGAATTTCCATATTTTTTTCTCTCATGAATTTTAAAATGTCTTTCTTGTACTGATGTTTGGTATTTTATTTAATATTCGCGAGTGATAAGAAGCATTATCTAATACAATTACCGATTTAGGCGGAATATTTGGTAAAAGCTGTTCTGAAAACCATTTATACATATTATAAATTATACGCCGTATTACATTTTTGGTAGCATCATCAATATTTTTTAATTTCATATTTTTCCTTTTCCTATTTGTACCGTGATATATAACATCTCCTTTTTTAATTACACGATAAATTGTTGATTTTGATATTTTAGTTAATTCGTTAATACGTTCTATTATTTCTTTCTCACATTTTTCGCGATTTTTGCTTTTCAAACGTTCATATATATTTAAAATAATGCGTTGACTTTGTACGTGTAAATCTTTATTTTGAAACTCTAAATTTATTTCGGCTTCTTTGACAATAACAGGTGTTAAAAATAAAAACAGAAATCCACTATTTCACCCAAGAATTATATTCCTGTTAATTAATTTTATAAAAGTCGATTTAAAACATTATTTGGCGATAGCTAAACATCAACTGCCTGACTTATTCCCCTGAATCCCCTGTTGGAATTTACCGAGGCCCCTACGTGACTTTACTCATTTAGTTAAAATAATATAATATTTCATAAAGATATCCTAAACATAGTATCATATAAATAAACATATATTTCATAAAGATATCTTAAACATAGTATCATATTACTAGCCGCCGCTATTTAAGCAACAACAATTTACATGTATATTTCTGCACTGCACTGGACCAATGTTATAAAGAACTAGGTTACATCATCGAGTCCACGTTGACTACTGACTGATATAACTTAAACACCCACTGACCAACCAGACTGACGAATATCCTGATCCCAGCCAATCGTCGTCCATCATCCTCAAACCAAGGCCAATCCCTGCACATCTCACAAATCCACGTTGACTGCTGAGAAACGATTTAATGATTTTTTTTATACTAGTGGGCCTGTCCGTTTTATTATCTTTAAACACGTGCAGTCGTAGATGGTTCATTCAGGCTGATTACATTGCCAGTCTCGGACTCGCCTGCACAATTTCAACTATCATTCGATTCCTCGATACCATTGCTAAATACATAGGACAAAATATCAAGTTAAGTGCGCACAGTCCTGTGCTTTAAAACTGACCAATTTCAATTGACTTCGTATAAACTTTACATTTATCATAATTTTATATATAAATTTTAAATGTTCCCATAACATAAGTAAGAATCCTGAGTGTAACAGATCAAATGCGTCTATTTATTATAAGGATACAAAAGCCAGTTGACTGGTGGCGCCCCCGAAAATATTTAATCAACTATGCTTACAAGTTAGTATTTTACGTGGGGTGTGTTAAAAATCCATTATTTCTGGATATTCCGGGAACAATTTATAAATGCAAAATTGCAAAAACAATACATAAGTTTAAGTATGACAACAAAATATTTTTATTGATAAATATTTATAAAAACACTACATCAATCTAAATATAAAAAAGCGGTCCTAATAATAATTAAGAAACTTTAGATAATTTGGTAATATAGTTTTTGACATAATATTTTATTCCTGGAGTGGGTTGGAACCTTTGATGTGAAGATACCACTGACGTAGTTTTCCACGAAACATAAAACACTATTAGTTTTAATCATCTCCAGATGATAATAACTTGGTTGACGAAACGCGCATCGAGTGCATTATACCGGGTGTTAACAGAATCATAGCCATAGTTTTCAAAGATTTCAAGATGTAAGTCTTAAACTTGGCAGGGGTAATAATATATCAAAAACCGCCAATTTTTCATTATTTGACACTTTTCCATCACTTTCGGTTTCCCCGGAAATGATCCCAACTTTGAAGTTTTAAATGGTATATTCTTACATTTTTGAATTCCGGAGATGATTTTAAGTACGATTGTCATTTTCAGGCTCGGTCAATGATGCTTCGCATAACATTTCGCAACATAGCGACAATGGCAAAAGGCTACAATGTTTATCCGTAATATTTTTTTAAATTTAACCCCCTCCTACAGAGCTTCTGATTATAGATTTTAAGTTTACCGAATTTTTATGGTGTTAAATCTAAAAAAAATTGACTGAAATTTAAAGTTCATGGACTACTTGGATTTCTTTTGCCAATAAACAAATGCATGTAGCTTTAATATTTATTGGTTGATTTTAGTTTTTTAAAAAACATTATGTAGGCAATTTCTAATTCTACAAGCATTATAAAGAATCGGCTGCGACTTGTTACTCCTCGACAATACTTTCCATCATATTCAATTTGACATGAAAGGAGTAAATTACATTAATTGAAAACATTATTTCTATTTATTTACATAAATTAATTAAAATAAGTAAAGTAACCAAAATAAATAAAATAAATAAGATATGTGAGATACATGAGACAAGTTAAGCAAATGAGACATGAGACAAATGGGACAAATGAGATAAATGAGACAAAGATGGCAGATATGACAAATGGGACAAATGAGAGGAAACGAGACAAATAAGTTAAAATAAGACTAATGAGACAATTTTAAATTGAATATGATGAAGAAGTACTGCCGAGACCGACTTTATTTTTCAGATTGAATGAAATTAATGTTAAACGTTTTTTCTCAGTAACGGTTAATATTTTAAGAAATTTTCAGTATATTTCCTCACTCTCAACAATTTTTTCTTGCACCAATTTCACTAAAATTCAGTAAGGTTCGTCCTTCTACGTAACAGATATTATATATAAAATTTCAGATTTCTACGTTGAGATCTGCTTGAGAAAATGCGGTCACAAGGAATGACCTGCAACACACAGACACACAAACGGCATGCAGATAAATTATCTATTTTCCGGTCTTAAAACCTTCGTTTTCATGATAATCTGGAATTTGTTTTTTTGAATGACTCTTGGTTATCTAAAAAATACACTTGGTTGTCCAGTATGCTCCTGGAAAAATAAACCTCTGCACTTGTGACTACGTCAAAACATCAGTCAGAGGTCAGAGGATGTTTTTTTTTTGTAAACTAATATGAAACAAAATAATAATAACACATTTCTCTAATGTTTCGGAAACGTATCTCTTTAATTTTTCAAAATTATGATTTCGTACACTGCGTGGTATTGTGGACCTACTTGTAGGTACAGAGGTAGACTTTTCTCAACCCAATATAAACGTGTCCTCATTGAAAAACTTCTTGTGTTTTAAATATGCTCCTATTGCCTCTGTAGATGTTGAAAGGCGTTTTCCTCATATGAATGGATTTTGGGTGACAGGTGTCAAACGTTAACTCCTGAATATCTAGAACAGATGCTGCTAATTTACTGAAGTTTAGAAATTACTAATGTACTGTGTTGTGTATTCAGTGATATATTTTTTGCTCTTGTTATTTAGAACAGTACAAAATCATCAATTAAAAAGTAATAATATATAGAGCTATCCGAGGTCACCTGGCCGACAGAGCCAGACATGACTCATATGTTTACATCATATCATAATACTTGAATAAGTACAGTAAATGGAAATAAATTTTAACAATAATGTTACATTTTATAAAAATTTGTATAAAACTCACCCTTTTAAGCAGATTTATGAAGTAGTTTGGTTGTCGTCATCACAAAGTGGGGAAGATCTATAGTATAATAGCATGAGGTATGTTTCTACAGCTGTCTCCGTCAGCGATGTTCGCTTTGGTGAAAAAATATGTTTTGCATTTTGAAAATGACCATTCGACATCTACGGATGTAATACAGGCATAAGTAAAACAATCTGTGAACTCACTTAACGAAGTTGTAGATGCACCATCACAAATTTATCTTAATTTGCTAAAATCATGATCTTTCTGTAATACACTCTCGAATTTTTCACTAACGCGATTATTTTTTGCGTCATTTATAGCCTGTAGCTGTGTATTTACGTCGTCCACTATTTGCAGCGATTCCACTAACGACAACGAACTATTTTGCAATTATTCTATTGCGTCGTGTAGTCCTCTATAATTGTTATTAATAGTTTTTAAATCTGTTTCAAGGGAAACGTCTTGAAAGCTTGTCTGGCTTTCCCTAATAGCTGCAGCCTCGTTAGGGTTGAACTGTAGTATCACAGCTTTTATTTGTTGAAAATATTCAGCATAATAAAAAGCCGCTTTCAACCACGTTCTCCAACGTGTAAGAATCGGCTCTGGTGGTTCAGGGATACCAGGACACTGTCTGTGAAATGCTCGAAGCCGTTTAGGAGATTTGAGAAAAACTTTTTTTGTATTTGCTATTAATGCATCTACCTCTGGAAAACATTTTCGAATTGTTTCTGCCACAAGATGTAACGCATGCACTTTACACGTAACATGTAAAAACCTACAATTGTCTCTTTGAAAAGAACGGCCTACCATGCGCATTGTCGCAGCACCATCAGTCACAAACATCAATACTTGACTTGTTGAAAGTTCAAATTTTTCGAATGTCTCCAACACCCCGTAATTATTTCGCCAGTACACGCAGTTAGTCTTTTACTAGCTAGTAAAAGTGTAAATGTTAGTTTAAGAGGGCCCAGTACACGTACTATAATATTTAAAATAGAATTTTTTTTACAATCTGTCGTCTCGTCAATACATAACCAGAGCCGTGTATTTTTTAATCCACATTTAATCCTATTTACAATGTCTTCACGAACAGCTGGAATATATCTACGTAACGATGTACGACTTGGTAAGTTCACCTGGGGATTGTATTTATTTCAAAACTTCTGAAATGGTTGTTTATCCAGTATGTGTAGCGGAATATTACAGGCTATTAACATTAACAATAAATCAAACATAAACTGAGTTGTCAAAGGCATGCCATTTTTTTTATTTTGATGTTGCACGGTGTTGATATGACGACGACAATCTGTTTTGTGCCAGCACATTAAGTCTTGATTACAAACGTTACAAATTATTTTGCATCCGTCATAGAATAAATCCGGAAATTTACAGATAAATTTATTCACTGTGTCCGCGTACGGTCGTTTTTTACCCTTTGGCGCGTTTGACATTATGTATAATTTATAGGTACAACCTCACACATCAACCTTTCAAATAAGACTGCAGCGTAAATCACTTCTAAATCGGCACGTGTGACGCCATCGCAAGACCGTGGCTGTACTCCAGCCACCTCGGACAGCTCTAATAATATCATTTATCATATATTTTTATGTGTATGTCAGTGCGGTGTCCTAAATCATCCCTTGGTTTTTATATGGTTTACGATATACTCGCGGACTTTACTGATTATAAATATGTTTAAATAAAATAAAAGATAAAATGGTATATTTAAATATGTCAAAATAGGACATAATATATATTAATATTCATGAAGAGATAGATTATTAAGTTTAAATCAATCAAAAGTAATTTTCGTTTGAATTGTACCCCATAATAATTTCCTTTTCAAAACGCATAATTACTATTATACCACAATGTATGGATGCATGGTCAACATTGTTAATGCATATTGAGAATATTGAGGTGCAGTGTTACATATTGTTGTGTATCATTTACTCCTACAAAATATTTAAATTATATACCATAAAATATAAAATGTAAATACGTCGGATAGTCATAAAAAGACAAACTCGTTGACTAGTGAATGGTGTTTGTTTGTACAGGGTGATTCTTGGAGAATGAACCCCCCTTTATCTCAGTTAGTGTTGTTTAAGATAAATATTTGGGAAAACAATTAATTATATAACACCACACACCACATGAAATTACCATACAACCCCCTTTATCCCTGAAGATCTGGAATGACCTTGTGTGGGAGAGGGCTAAACATTTAGACACAATGGACACACACCCAATATCCAAGTATACTACGATTAATCTCTCTCACAGAAAAATCCCAGTTCCTCGACCGCGAATCGAACCCGGGACTCCGAAGTTTCAAGGCAAGTACGTTACCTCTAGACCACGGAGCCACACACCTTTGAGCCACACTACCTTGATTTTTCATGAATTTTTTTAAATGCGTAACTAGATATACAGGTGAATTAAAAATGAGAGAGCTGCAGTCGATTTTTTTTAATGGAAGACCCCATATTTTCTTCAAAAAATATATTCTTCTCTTTGCCCTGAATACAGTGATATATAAACTTCGTACTGATACATAAACTTAATATCGAGATATCCAACTTCAAAATTTCATAATAGTGTATATATTGAATCCAACATAATTAAACATTTAAAATGCAGTAGGCTATAGAGACTTGTCTCTGAAGTAAAATAATGGAGTATCGCTCAGTAGGCTATGACAGTTATTATGTTTATTGTTTAACACATACTGTTTGGCAACTGCGCTAGCATCTTGAATAGAAAATTGTAAAAATACTATACAGGAAACATTATTTATTATAAAAAAACATAAAATAATTAGAAACTATAACACTTAAATTCAATAAATTAATAATGGTATAAAACAACACAACTCAAGCAACACAACAAATGAACAATAAATAAATACAAATAAGAACAGTACGAACAAATACGACTGACTATAATCTAGTTGTATTGGGTCGATGACTAACTTTGGTAGAGGAAATAGACCGATGTCATGCAAATGTAAAATACCATTATGCCAATACCAACATGAAAAAACACCATTGATTAGTGTGTAGAATGAAAAGTTTTGTTTTAGTTGTGTAAAAAACTATGCGTAGAGTCGATCTTTTAGGCAGCAAAATGGATAAACATTGTTGTGAGGATCGTTTTAATCCAAGTTTTCATGAATTTTAAATAGGAGAGAGATAAGTTTAAGTTATTATTAGCTTGAGGAAGACATGGAAAATTACATATATTCAAGTTAATGAAGAATGTGGCAATTAAATTAAGAGCTGGTGTTATTTCACATATTATCTTTGATTGTCAGAAAAACTGAAAACGGCTGCATAGTATTATTCCTCGAACGGCATTTTTAAGTACACAAAGGCAAAGGGGTATTAACTTGCTTGTTATAATTAATATCACACATTGTTAATGGCACAGAATACCGTAATTAAAGTACTTAAAAATAGCGTAGTTACCTTAATTGTGACCGTCATAAATACTATTTTCGTATATTTCTTGCGGACGAACTTAACCAATAGGATCTGCTGACGTCATTCTGACGTGCTTAACCGGGTAAAGCAATTGATTATTCAAATGCAAATATCTCTCTCAATTTTTGTTTTATCAACATGAATTAGACCGTGTATACAAGAAAAAGTTTTAAAAAATTGAAGAAAATAGGAAAAAATATTTCACTAAATGAGCCTATTATTTTTTAGTGTTATTAAGAATACGCTCGTATACTGGTTCATATCATTAGTTTGTTATTATAAATCAGTTAAATGATTTAAAATACAGCTTCTGTAGTTGAATTGAAAACAATTATTATTCAGATATAAACTTGCAATAAACAAGGTCTGTAACGTACTGTAATGTATATTATATGTTTGAATGTTGTAGATGTATTGTAAAACATCGAATAACAGCGTTTAATTGAATTTATGTGATATTGACAAATGTATCTTTTTACAGTCGTGTTAACAACCACCGATTCGAAATTGTAACGACTTTTTCCCGTAAACCATTTTTATCGTTATAGTTGAACATAAAATTTATACGGGATTGGCGACAAACTAAATTTCATAATATATTGAAACGGCATAGAGGTATTGAGAGTGCAGGTTGTACATAACAGTATCTAGAATACAAGACCGACACAGTCACGAAGTTTGCAACGAAAGTATGTTGATAAATAATAGAGATTCAGTTTCTGATTTATGTGGCCGAGAATTGAACTTTATAGTTAGATAACGAAAACAAATTTTAAAACATGACACCTATTAGATTTTTATCGCTAAAACGAATCTCCGCAAACAACCTGAATACATTTATCGGTAACCGGAACAGGAAATGGATGAAGGCATTGGGAGAAAGGATTTGACAGAAAATTTCCTCTGAATTTTACCGCTTCCTCGCATGTCGATGTCCACGAAAAGTTATTAGGTAATATTATAAAAGAGGGGATTTTAGAGAAATGTATACTTTGTAACAAAGGGAATGTGACAACAATTAATACACAGATAAAAAGCTATTGCAAGAGTAGAAGATTTTTAATAAACGAATATTTATCTTGTCCTCGGAAGATGCACGTATGACTTGACCTCTGGTTCACTGCAAACTGCACTTCATGGTATCAACAATTGTGAACTTTTTTATGCCAACTGTATTTCATGTTATCGCCAACTGTGATAGTGTTTATGACAACTGCATTTCATATTATCTCATAATGGAGCTAAAATATTAGTGCTCAATCTAGACGCCAGTAACACTACACGGCATTTTCTTACCTCGGTGTAAAACTATCCTAAATTATTTTCAACACTGTACTCAAAAGTTCTACACAAAAAAAATACAATTTTTCAATATCACCTTTAATCATCAAGATCACTTTTTTTTCCTTATGTACAGGTAAATTTTAATTTTTCTGGCAATTATTTGAAAACTGGTTAACATAAAAATTCTATGATGTTTTCACTATATAAGAAATATTTCTAACCTAACTTTTAACAGTGTAAAGTATTTGCGATATGAGAATGAAGAAATGCCAGAAAGCGTTTGGTTTCAATGAAGTTGTGTCCCCTCACTATGGAATAATAATCAGAGAATATTAAAATGATACATTTTCTATTCGCTGGATTGGTAGAAGAGGTATTATTGATGACCTGTACGTTCTCCGGACCTAATTCCTCTTGATCTTTTTTTTTGGGGTATGTAAAAAATAAAGTTTGTAAGGACAGGCCTAATAACCTCACAGATCTAAAATAATGAATAACGAATAAAATTACAGAAATACCCAAATAATTTTTAGTAAAGAGGTTTTATAGGTAGGCATGGTTTTCGTCAGGTAAGAGTGAATGGAAAACACTTCGAACAGTTGCTTTAAACAGAGCATTTTTTTGTTTTTCTATTCATTTTCATTTAAATGCTTTATTTTCCATCTTGTTACAGCTTCATGTAAGGCGTTTTCCGAAGAATTATAATTAAATAAATACAACGATTTTAGTTTTTTTTTTCTGAACATTTTCCTTGTCTAACCTATACAGAGTTTAACCGCTAAAAAATGACTAAAAACTGCATCATATGTGCGCAAATATGAAATTCGCTTACCCCTTGTTGCATTTTTTAAAAATGTCTAGTGGCAAAGTTACAGTGATTATTCAGTACTTCTGTCCAACCCTGTACTGTACAGTTATGTACGGGGTCTAACAAAAAAAGCATGTTATAAACTTAATGGTAGATTCTAAGCAACAAATAGTGACGATATGACCTAACTTACCTCTATGTGAAAATGCTTCAAAAAATTTTTATGGGCCTTTAAAGTCGAAAATAAAAAATGAAAAATTTGCTCTAACTCTGGAGTCCTTGTAAGATATCTTCTTTAAATTTGGTACAATATAGCACTAGTAGTGGTTCAATATTTTAAGTAATTATGATCAGTTTATCTCGATTCAAAAGACGAGAAGTGAGGGTCATGTGACCCATTTACCCACCATTTTTTATGGGCACACCAATGGCAAAAAAATAATTATTTTTGAAAATACAATTTAATTTTAAAAGTTTTTTTTACTCTTACCTTTTTTTCTACGTGCTGTAGTTTTCAAGCATTCAGCTTACTGGAATTGTGAATTAAAAGACTCTAAAGCAAAATTGAACAAATTATTTGCAATAAGACTTTTAAATCGAATGAAATAGTGTCCTCTGAATAAACAAGCAATTTAATTTTAACAAAATAACTTTTTTGGAACTTATTGTAAACAATTTATTTCAAATAATTATTTTATAAATAAATAAACAACACAATTACCTAATTAAATAATTTAAAATTTCATAAATTGGACAGAAATTTATTCAGGCTTTATTTTATTACTTTAGGAAATGTTCAAAGTGACCTCCGCCTTCATCAATACATTTAACACATTTTTTCCAAAATAAAAATCTGATTTTATTAAAAACTTGCTGCTTCTGGCCAAAACTATCTGCAGTATTTATAATTCTCTCTCTGAGGTATTCAACACTATCAACTTGCACAGAGTAGACCATTTCTTTCATATAACCCCAAAAACAAAAGTCAAGGGGGTTTAAGTCTGGCGAGCGGGCAGACCACTTTATGGGTGCTTCTGCTCCTCGCCCAATCCAACGTTCTGGAAATTGTTCCCCCAAAAGTTTCTGACCTCACAACTGTAATGAGGGGGTGCCCCACCTTGAAGGAAGCACATGTTTTCTTGTATCGGTAATGGTATTTCTTGAAGGAGATTGGGGAGATCATTTCGGAGAAAATTTAAATATTCTGTCCCCGACAAACGGTATGGTAGAAAAAATGGTCAAATTAAAATATTTTCCACAATTCCTGCCCATACGTTAACTGAAAAGTTGTTCTGATAATACGTCTCTTTTTTTGCTCTCGGACTTTCGTCAGCCCATAAATGTGAATTGTGATGATTTGTCACGCCATTTCTAGCAAAAGTAGCTTCATCTGTTGACGAAATATTCTTAACGAAGTTATCATTTTCTAAATTCTTTTGTCGCAACCATCTACAAAATACAAGCCTAGGGGCATAATCTCCTGATTGTAATGCTGCTATATGGGACAATCCTACCTCAGCCGCTAAATGCCTAGTACATCTATCAGGATTTTCGTCAATGAGGTCTAATAACCTTTCCTCGACTCGGGTTCGCGTATTCGAGGTCCAATGAACTAAATCCTTGAAAACTAAAGCACGTAGAAAAAAAAGAGTAAAAAACTTTTTAAAATTAAATTTTATTTTCAAAAAAAATTTATTTCTTTGCCATTGGTGTGCCCATAAAAAAATGGGGGCGTAAATGGGTCACATGACCCCCACTTCTCGTCTTTTGAATCGAGATAAACTGATATCATAATTACTTAAAATATTGAACTACTACTAGTGCTATATTGTACCAAATTTAAAGAAGATATCTTACGAGGACTCCAGAGTTAGAGCAAATTTTTCATTTTTATTTTCGACTTTAAAGGCCCATATAAATGTTTGGAATCATTTTCGCATAGAGGTAAGTTAAGTCATATCGTCACTATTTGTTGTCTAGAATCTGCCATTGAGTTTATGCTTTTTTGTTACACCCTGTATATAAATGTACAGTTATGTATATAAATGCACGATAATTATATGCTATATTGTCAAAATATTGAAAGTAATACTAAAAGCAATCCAAAAAAATTGTGGCAGTTTGTAAAAAATAAAAAAAATTCTATTAATTTGCCGTTGACAAACTATGATGGAGTTGAAAATACCGGCAATCAAGATATCGCCATTTTTTTTGAAGTTCTTACTCTCAAGTTTTAATAAAAACATGACAGCTGACTCAACCTTCAATATTGTTATTCTGAATAAATTTTATGAAAATATTATCAAAGCCCTAAAAAAAATCAAGGCTAATAGTACTATGGGACCTGATAAATTGTGGTTCCTCTTTTTCGTGATATTTTATTAACGAAACTTGCAGCATTTGGCTTTTCAGGAAACTTACAACAATTTTTTAGCACCTACCTCAAAAATATATTACTGTTTGTAGAAATTTATTGTTATCAACCAGCTGAAATCATAACAACATGAGGAGTGCTTCAAGGCTCTATATTAGGTCCGCTATTTTGCAACCTGTTCATTAATGATATTGTTGCTGATATTGATGTTCCTTGCCTTCTATACGCAAAAATTATTCAAACCGATTAATACCATAGATAACGGCTTAATTCTACAAGCGGTGCTTAGTAAGATACACACATCGTGTGTTGCTAATAACATACTATTAAATGTTAACAAACATAGTTGTGTGACGTATTCTATAAAACAAAATAATACAATTTTTAATTATTCCCTAGATAACTTTACTTTACCTAGATATAATTCTATTCGTGACCTTGGTGTTACATTTTAACACAAAGCTTAGTTATAATAGTCACATATATAATATTACTAATGATTGTTTCAAATTGTTGGGTTTCATAATAGGTTCTCATGATTTTAATAACACTGACACAATTAAACTGTTCTATGAATCTTATATCAGATCTAAACTTGATTATGCGTTTATTTATTTGGTGTCCATATTATAAATACTCGTATTAACATCCTAGAGACAATTGAAAGGCGTTTCCTTAAATACCTATGTTTTAAAAAGGATCGAGCTTATCCATCTGGTAAACGTATTTTGTAATTTATATCCTGTAAATGTAATTTGTATCTGTTGAGTAGTGTACAATAATACATAAATAAATATACTAGATAGCTTTTTTTGTATTTTTCTTCATAAAGTAAAAGCAATCGGAAAATGGATATTATGTTTGTGCACAGTCGATTTCATTTCCATATCTTGATTGGCAATTTATGCGGCTAAACATCGAGTGTCCTCCGAGAACTATTTCCTTTTAATATTATTTATTTGTTTTTAATCTAGATAAAATAGTGTTTACCAGTAAATAGACAATAAGAAAAATCTGATAATGACGTCGGGCAATTTCAAAGGATTTATAAACAGTTTCGGGTGGCCAGTAGAGATAAGAATTATATCGCCTAGTTTGGCGGGTCACAAGGATATTCTCAAACATTTCAGATAAAACAAAAAGCTTGACAAGTGCAGCAGTCATCCAGGCTGGATTGAATTGGGCGATAGTAAGTTTTGCCGATTACAAACCAGAAAACTTGTTAACAACTGATAAGAAAACATATTGTTTGGATGTTGGCCCATCTCGTATCGCAGAGATTTTCATTTCAGATCTGGCGGAGCTACGTCCGCGAAGCGGAGTTTTAATGTTGATTTGAATCTATGTATTTGATGAGTTTTATTTATCAGATCTTTTAAATACGTTGCGGCGAGACCATCTCCGGTCATGAGCCTACGTAATGGGCAAATAAAATTTCAAAGTGATAAACAGATGAAATTTGAAGTCTCATTTAAATATCTACTGTCATTATCTTTTCTTGAAAATGCTTTTTCTCCTTCCAAGGTATCGAAGTACTCGAGTTAAAAAATCTGAATTTAATCAAGATAGGGAGATACGACTTTACAGTTTATAACAGAACATAAACTACTTCTCGGGTATAATTTTTATGGAAAAATTGTTTTGCAGCAAGCGGAGCCGAACGAGTCCCGCTGGGTATGTCTAGTTTGCAAACTATAATACATTATATTACATTAACTGAGCTACACCATCCTACATTGATAATTTTTCGCACTAGGTATATGGGTAAAAAAATGGAGCATCCCATTCCCACAGAATAATTTATCATATATTCTAACGTAGAAATGCCCATATATTGTTGCGAAATGAATTTTTAACCTCATCCATTTTGTAGAAGCAAGTAAACCCAAGCAACATTCCGACGACGAACCGACGTTGCTGTTCGCAACTAAAAGTCGGTGTGCGACGTACACAAAACATCGGGATGACCCATATTTGTACTAATCTAGTCAATAAAATATGGGTCGATTCGACGTAGAGGACCGACTTTAGTCGTTGTTGACCAAATGTTCACCAAATTTTACGTCGGCTTAAGTTGGTTTTCGGCCTATTACCAACCTTATTTAAAATTTGCCCTTAATCTAACCTACAAAAGTCGGGTGTAGGTAGTGAAACTAAGCAATTTTGTATATTATTCTATTTGTCGTACCTATCTATTATATACAAAATACTTCGAATAAAATTTTAATAAATCTGGTGGGGTAAAAACTGAAACGAAAGAAATTTTATTGATACGTATATATAAAGTAGGTCGAAAAATATAGTGAGCCCATAAGAATAATGTTTATTTTAAGAACGAAAGTACTATTTTTATTTTTTTTACTCTCAAAGAATATTGTCACTTTCCAAAGAAAGCGCAATTGAAATATTGTTTAATTAATTTTACGAGTAAATAAAAACTTTTTTGCTTACTTTAATTGAAAAAAGAGGCAAATTTTGTGTATTTAAAATAATTGTATACATAATCAACATGGCCGCCTTTTATTTCCTTCTGTGGAACCAGAAAATATGGCGAAGGCGGGAATAAGTGCAACTATTTTTACTAATAGCGACTTCACGGTTAAATAATTTTACCTGCACCAACTTAGTATGCTTTGGTGCAGAAATCTGCACTAACACTAACGTTCATTCCAAACAATCACGATAATATCGACCGTCTCTTGCAGTTGGTGTATAAATCTTTACTAAACATCTATCAATATCTGAATTATCGACATTAATTTTGAGGTTATGTTAGACCAAGGACCAAAAGCCTAACACCAACGTCCAACCGACGTTGCTAGACGACTACGTCAGTCAGCAACATCTAACCAAAGTTGGAATGTTACCCAAAAATTACCTAAATCTAATTAATCAGTTACCAACGTCTAATCAACGTTGGATAATAATCTAAGAACACACTCAACGTATTAAGTAGATTTCTGACATCAAACCAATGTTGGTAAATGTACTAGATGTAAATAGTAGGTTTGCGAGGTTCAAGCTACGTTGCTCCGACGTTGTATCATAACTATAAAATTTAAGATGCTACTTGACTAATATTTGTAATAATTCTGACCTTATAATTAGTAAAAAAGTAGTCGGTAGTCGGTAAAATGTTACTTGAGATGAATGTAGCTACCTATCAAGTCGGTTACCAACGTTATACAGAAGTAGGTGTATTACCGAAAAATTAATCGGAGCTACTTAAGTTAGTCATTAACGTCTAACCAACGTTGGTTAATAACTAAAAAGGACCAAACCTATTAAGCCACTAACCAACGTCTAACCAACGTTGGCAAGTGTTTCATAACAAACTTGACCTATTCAGTTAGTCACCAACGTCTACCCCAACGTTGGTAGATTACTCAAAATTTAACCATACCTATTTTAGTCAGCTGTCAACGTTTAACCAACGTTGGTAAGTTATTCAAAATATAACCATACCTATTTTAGTCAGTTGTCAACGTCTCATCAACGTTGGATAATAACTTGAAAACATATCAAACCTTATTAAGTCGTTTTCCAACGGCAAATCAACGTTGGTAAATCGTCCAGACTTAAGCAGTAGGTTTGCGAGGTCGGCGCAATATTTGGTTCGACGTCGTATTACAACTACAAAATTACTACTCGACAAAGTTATTACTCGACTACTATTTGTAATAATTCTGACGTAGAAATTAGTGAAAAAGTAGTCGGTAGTTGGTAAAATGTTGCTTGGGAAAGTAAAAAAACTACAACACTTGAATTTCAATCTGTCTAGTGTACAAATAATTCGGCATATTTAAGAATTAGATGTAAAAACAAAAGAAAAGGTTCTCTCTATCATGTCATGTCAACATTTGGTATTCATCGATAATATGGTTTTTTCTGCAATGCGGAACATTCCCAACTAGCACCAAAGTGACAGAAACTGGCATCGGAACATTAATATAAAAGGTGTTTCAATAAGAACGCAGGATTTGATTTGCGCGCCAGTTTGGCTGTCATGATATCACTAGATTATGACACGCCAGGTCGATAGGAAACAGATGAGAGTTAGTAAACATGGAGTATTACACGATAGAACAGCGCGTCCTGATTGGTAAACATTATTATCAAAATGGTGAAAGTTTGAATGCCACGATTCGTAAAGTGCATCCAATATTCCTCTACTGTGAAAAGAATAATATTAAAATTCGAAAGTACTGGTTCGGTTAGTGATGTGAAACACACGACACGAGTTCGTAAAGGTCGTTCAGAACAAAACATCACGGCAGTTCGCGAGAGCGTGGCTGAGAGTCCAGGGACGTCGATTGGTCATCGTGCACAAAAATTGGACGTTACAACAGCCACTCTTCAGCGTATTCTCACTAAAAATTTGCATCTCCATGCCTACAAAGTCCAATTGACGCAACAACTTCTGCCAACAGACCATGCACAGCGAAGAGAGTTCACCAATTGAGACACCTTAGAGACATTACATATCTGTCACTAAATTTGTGCCTTTAGTGTAAAATTCACCTTGTGCCATGCCAGTTACGTAAATTCTACGGAAATCAAGTACTGTGTAGTTATTACAATTTCATGTAACTGCTCCAGTATGTGCAACATCGCGGAAACTACTATGCATTACTTTAAACAATTTTCAACTTCAAAGTAAGAAATGATAGTAATGCTGACTGCACAGTGTTACCAAATAATTACAACTTGTCACGTTGGCGAGAAATTTTCTGGAATTCTAAAGTTATGTACCTACACAACTTTAAAGTACAGTCGGCATTACTACCAATACTCACTGATAAGTGATGTTTACGTTTAATGAGGATAGGCCAAGTTTTATAGAGAAACCAATTTCTATATAGTCGACGTTTCGATTTTAATTATCTCTATACATACTCACTGATAAGTTTATTAGTGACATGTAGAGTAAAAATATTGTTATAGCTACGAACAAAGATACTTTAAAGTGATTTTTTCTACTTCCACTAGTTCAAAATAACTACAAAGTTACGTATACCTCAAAAATCTACTATAAAGTGATATTAAGTTTTAAGTAACACATTCTTATTCGGAACTATGGCGTCGGAAATTAGTAAAACAACAATAAAGATTTTGCGACAATCATTGATATTTTATAGTAAAATTATGTTAAGTGAAGTTAACAATTTAATAAATTATTTGATTGATGCGGAATACGGAATTTGATGGCCTCAATAATAAAATGTATCGCAGGTAATTATTAAAAGTAAATGACAATGATTATAAAAAAAATGAGCGAAATTTTTTGCTTTGCTTATATATTGTTTAGACTGAAATTTTAAAAAAATTGTGCACGATAAATTTCAACACCTGTTAAATTAACTACTAATTAGTTTTGTCTAATGGTGTCTAACCGAAAATTTTTTTAGGCTCTATCTTCTTAATGCAAATGATAAAATTATCAGTACATTAGTAAATTTTTCCCCAAATGCCTTCTACAATTTATTTCTACTAATTAATTTATACTTCTTATTTTCAGATATCACCATTTCTGCTCCTACAGAACAAAGAACTGAAATTGTTACAATTATATTACGGCAGTGCCTGATGGGGATGTTTGCTCATACGTATGTGTCTAATGAATCATTTTCAACCATCTTTTGTTGACGGTACAACTCGACAAGACTGTTAAGGAGAACTAATTGATCATGTGGTTTTCGATCATTTATGAAGACTCATTTATAGTATATGAATATAATGCAATGTATTTATAAATAAAGATTTTAAAATTAATTGCATTAAATGGATGAATAAGTAAAATTTGCTTTATTTCCACTCATTTTGAGAGGTTGTACCGAGGAGGCTGCACCCAGGAAGCTGTATGAAAAAAATTGTGTTGAAAATATTAAACAAAAATTAATATTTTCATAAATAACAGAATCTCTACAAAATAAAAACTTCTTTATTTTGGATTTCTTCTCAGCCTCATTCCCCTAATCATCACTCTTCCTATGACAGATTTTTTAAATATTTGCATAGTTACTAGCAGAAAAATAGAGTTAAGTAATCTCAAGATGCTACCAAATTAGTCTTTCGATTACTTAATTTTAAAAAAATATTCTACCTTTGTGTAATAGTAAATAATTCAGAATATTAACTGGAAATTTCAAATGATAGTAGTTTTTATTCAGTTTGAAACACATTGTTATTTCAGTGTATACTGAAACTTAAAGTAAATATTTAACAACACATTTCTCTCAGTGTGGACGTAACTGCTACACAAGGTCACATAAATCAGAGCATTAAAATCTTATAGGAACTGCCAAAGCTTTCGCCTATCAATAGCTATTAGGTACTTTGTGGTTTAGTCTGTGTCGTCACTCGTCAGTATTCACTACGCACTTGGAAACACATGTTGTATCTCTAATAATTGTAAGCTAAAGAGCTCTCTTATTTTTACTTTCGCTACGCTGCGTGCATATACTGATAATAAAAACTAAATACGCAGTTATTGACTGAAACTTGAAGAATGATAAGTTTCAGTATATTATATACAAATTCTCTGTTGTACCCTAATAGACAAAGAATCACTGAAGTTTAACGAACATGTCTCTTGTCCTCTCTTTTCTCTAAATAATTAATTGTTGTAAAGTGTAATAAGTTTTTTCCTTGTATCAGACTGTTAGTGATATGGTAAACTAAGTGATTATTTTTGATTAAGTGTGCGTGAAGTGAGTAAAAACACCGAACGTAGGGTGAACTGGCGCAAACCTGTTGTTGATTTCAGACTGAACAGTTGTAAAAGTTTTGTTAAAATTGTTGTTAAAATAAAAAAAACCATATGTATTAGAAACCCACGCTGCTAATACTTTATTCAATCCGCAAACCAACAGTAGGAAAACACGATACAGTCCTTCCTCAATAAGATACAATTAGGTATTTACTCTACTGCCAGAGAGGAAACCTGTAGCCCCCTTCTATGTGTTGCCAGGACGAGTGAAACCAACACAATTTTTGCTGCGACTCGCCCAGGTTAATTTGCTCTCCTTGTACAAGCGTATTATCTGACAACATTGTCTAAAAAACTTAGCTGCCATGATCTGTCAGGAACGTATTTTATTTTCAAGAGCGGCAAACAAAGTTCCTGCGAAATTATATTTTGAGCTATGGCAGATGGAATGTATTGCTATCAAAAAGAAAATAGCTGTCAATAATTTTCTTACAACTTGTCTGAATTTAAAAGTCAAACCAAGGTGATGGTTAAATATTTCATTGTCAAAAACACATTTTGAAATAGTCTACTGAGATTTACTTACCTATTCAAATTTGGATTTTATTATAGAAATTTATTAAATATATTTTATATAAATTTAATTATGAAATCAACTTCGGTTAATTAATTTCTTTTATTAGTGTGTTAATCTGTCTTTATATTAAAATTGCTTATTAATAAAGATATTATGAATATAGTATTATCATTTTATGATATTATGTATGATGAAACAAACTTGCTTATTCCTTTAGAGATTTAAGCCCTCTACTTTTCGTATGTGGTTTATTTCTTAACCGATAGTTTTAATTTATGACAAAAAGGCAATTCGAAAATACAGAAGAAAGAAAAATTACACATATTTCGGACAAATAAGATCTCAATATAAAGAATTAATAAAACACTGTTTTCAGAACTATCTGAAAAAAAATTGAGGCCACTTTAACACTAATCCACGTACATTTTGGAGATACATAAATTAGAAGAGAAAAATCTTACTTCTAATTGAATGTGTATTCTAATGATGATGTTAATATTAATGTTAATGTTAATGTTTTAAATTATAAATTTAACGTGTCTGTAGATATTAGTAATTATTCCATTGATATGAAGGAAATTATTGACGAAGTTATAAAATTGCCTCGAAACTTTATTTTGATCCAAATGGTACTCCCGGTTATTTACTAAAACTGCATTTTTATATTAGCAAAACCCCTGCATACCGTATTTAACGTATATTGAAACTCTGGCATATCTCCCAGCCTCTGGAAGTACAGTCATTTAAGATAAATATTACATAAATCTGAACTACAAGAAAATATAGAATACTATAAAGTAGTTTGCACAAAGTCAGATGTACCAAAATTATCTAACTATTTAATAACCAATAACTTATCATGGGATTGTAAGGCTATAATCGTAAATCACAGCATGGATCTTTTCAAGGAAAATCTATATGTACCAATTTAGCTATATACAATAATTTCATTCTTAACTCCTTGGAACATAAACCTCAGATTCATTCTGTCATTCTGTCTATACTGACTTTTTAAGATGTTTGATAGAGTCAACTTATAGTCTATTTATTGCAAGATTAAACAAGTTTAATTTCAGTGGCGATTTACTGAAGTGAAGCAACAGTTACCTTACCGAACGGTTGCATTGTGTAGAATACAGTATAACCAGTAGATTATTTCATTTCATTCATAAATCTACTGAGCTCTCTAGGACCTCGAACGCAGGTGATTGCGTCATGGGCGTAGTATTTTACAAGGATACCATGGGTGTACGATGGAAATTTACCGTTGTTATTAATTAATAAAATAAATAATTATTAGTTAGGAAAAAGACCACGGGGTTTTTAATTCTTATGCAGACAGGTGTATATATTAAATTTTTTAACATTTTGCCTATATAGTTAAAACAAAAAAATCTGTAGATTATCTAGATAAATGAAATAAAATACATAATAGGCATAATATTTTATTATAATAATTGAATAATGAATGCTATACATTTCTTAGGATACAAAATAAAATAGCTAGGTAGAAAAAAACAAATAAATTATTGATATTTCCAAATTATTAATTTTGTGTTTTGTTTGCCAGTTTTAAAATTTCTATTAATAATTATTGATAAATTTAAGACTGTATAATTATGTACGTATTTTTTTCTTAAAGCACCTGTTCTTAATAATTTAGAAAAACTGCCGATACACAGCAGTTCTACTCACATGATGTGTTGTGGAAGTAAAATATTATATTTTTAATTTACATTCTTACAATTACTTCAGTAATGGTTCTTGCTTTTGTAAAACAATAACTCCTATATTAAAATCGATATTTTTTTCACGAGGAAATATGAATAAAACTTGCGGATGGTCAACATAAATTTAAGTATCCCAAACAATTTATATACAGGGTGTATCATAATTAATTGCCTACATTCAAGAGGGTAATTGAACTATAAAAAATAAGTTGAATTTTGAATATAATCATTTGCCTTATAAATAAAAGTGAGGAATTATTTTTGTATACCCATCCTGCATTGCAATATTTAAGTACAAATAACTTCAAAACGATAGCTTATATCAACATTTAGAAAGAGGACCTTTTTTATGCAGTTTTTAATACTAGCGCTTCTTTCCGCTATAACTGTATAAAAAAATATGATAAAAAGTTATTGCGAAAATTCACCCCCACCCCCCTTTGTAATGACCCCAACAAATCATGACATGTAGATACAAATTTAACAAATTATGTAACATTATGAAATTAATCATGGTCCAAATTTAATTTTTGCAACTTAAGACGTTATTGGCAAATAACTATGTTGTACTTACCCCCTTTAAGGGATTGTAGCTCCCTTATGAACTAACTTAAGGCAAATATTTATATACAAAACTCAACCTATTTTCTATAGTCCTATTACCCCCTTGAAAGAATGAAAGAAGGTACTTAATTATGGGACACATATGCTTTAACTTTATTTAAATTATTCACCCTGTAAATGGTCCACAAATAATAGAGCCCCAAGATATGTTGTGTTAAAAATAATCGCCTATATATTGCTTTACATAAATCTAACAACCCTTCGCCGCCTGGCTAAAATTATCAGTGTTGAATTAAAAAATATGGATTTGCAAAACGAAAGCACTAATAATCATTTAAAAAATGACTACACTTTTTAAAAAAACTAAAAAACACCCTTTTAAAGCACATCAAACTAAAAAGTGAAAAATAATTATTAATATAAACTATAAAAAAATAATGAACGAAAAATACTAGTATTATTATGAAAAAAGCGTGGGTTGCTCGATATACGAAAAATATGGCACAAAGCGCCCCACGCTTTTTTCACAATAATACTAGTATTTTTCGTTCATTATTGTTTTCAGTTTATATTAATAATTATTTTTCACTTTTTAGTTTAATGTGCTTTAAAAGCGTGTTTTTTAGTTTTTTTAAACTATATTTATTATTCACTTTTTAGTTTGATGTGCTATGAAAGCGTATTTTGTAGTTTTTTTAAACTATATTTATATTGCTTATTGATGCTGATATTATAACATATTACGATCCAACAGATATTTTTGAAAAAAAAAATATATTTTTTTATTTCAGCCATGGGATTTGAACTCACGCCCGAGGAGTCCGTCGTTTCGCGTCGACTAAGACTTGCCCGCTCGGCCAACGACCGAACTGAGAATCACGGAATATACTTACAATATTAAGCCTCTTGCTCTCACGCAGAGGATACGTGAGGAAAGGACTGGCGATCCTGATCCGGATAATGATATAAACTTATCAAATTATTGTATTGTTACCGGTTCTTCGTAAGTGTACAAAGTTTCAATTAAATCTGTCCGTTTAAAGTGGGTCAAAATCGAGTCCAAAGAGTCGGTTACAAACAAACAAACAAACAAACAAACAAACATACAAGTGAAGCTAATAAAAGCGTGTTAATGACTAAACTTTTCATAAAATGACTAATCTGTAATTTGTCTACATTCACACATTTTAAAATTTATTCTGTAATATTTTTAAAAATTATTCAAAATAAATGCAGAAGAGCATTCGTCTAATTGTAAACACAAAACTAAAGTTTTTATGTTTTTATTCTATTTCCTATTTTATTTTTACTTTCAATTAATATTCTTAAAATTACTTCATTAAAGGTTCTTATTTTTGCAAAATAATACCTAACTCCTACACTAAATTCAATATGTTTTATACTTGCATAATATAACAGTTTTTCACTTACCTTTCGATATCACGAGGAAATGAATAAAACTTTTCATTACTACGATAACTTTTATTTAAGCAACCCATTCCCCCTCTTTTCTAATCTTTCCCCATTTTAAAATAAAATAAAATGCATACAATTGTCACAGTAAACCAATTACACGAAAAGCATTTACACCACGAATTATTTTTTGTTTCGCTGATAACATGCACGCCGCTCTGACGGCAACTACTACACTGATGCTTTTCAGAATAATAGTCAGAATAACGGCTCTTGAAGGTTCCCGGCGGCGAGGCCTAGCAACAAGGAGAAATAAGCTATAGGTTATACTGTGGTGTAGAATATGTTCTCTATCATCGAGTATTACGGTAATATCAGGTGTTCTTCAAGGATCTCGGATGTGCCCTCTTCTGTTTAATTTATTAATAAGCGACTTATCTTTGGAAATAACATTATTATAGCAATTTCCTGAAGTTTGCAGATGATTTAAAATTATTTGAAGTTGTAGAAAATTCATCTGACGCCTCATTACTACAAAGCGATTTAGATAGTAGTTTGTCTCGCTGATGTGATGCAAATGTGCTGTATTTAAATGTGAATAGGTATCACAAGACTCACAAGGTTAGTTTTGCAAGAAACAGTTTACTTTTTATTTCCTTTATAAAATTAATAATATGGAATTGCGAACCAGCCTCTTGAAGGGTTCACAAAGAATGAAAGTATATATATATATATATATATATCAGAATAGCAGTTTTCGTTTTTGTATTGTAACTGAGTGTACAAATTTTCCTCATATTTTTTTAATCTCAATATTTTTTTGCTTCTAATATTAAGAACGCTGTTATTTAATTCAATGCAATTCTTACTACTAGATTGAATAGTTGTTTTAATACTTCTTATAATAAAATGTATTGGAAGAATTGTTTTTGATGTATTATATACCGAAAACTTTTATACTAGCTCTTTCACATAATAATGATAGTATAAAATATAAAAAATTGTAGGTATTTATTATTCCTATCACGTTAGATTTGAAAGAATGGTTATGTAATACCTTATTATATCATTTAAGAAATCCGTAAAAAAAAATTAATATAACCACTATGTATTATATATTATTTCCACTCTGTATTTTTTCTTTTTGTATTTACTCTAAATAATACTGCATAAATACTTTCGCAAAAAGGGCTATTTCCGTAAATAAATAAATAAATAAACATAGAAAGAAAAAACACTTACAAACATAGTACCTATTTTGCAAATAAATCATGTGTTGACTCATATTTTCATCTTAAAAACTTATTCTCTGTAAAAAAAATTAAGATTTATACCACTTTAGATTTTAAATTAGCTTTGTTATGAACTATCTATAGGTCACCTGACATTGGCCATTATTATACTTTTTTGGCGACAAAAGTTCTGTAATACGTATACAGTGCGTCCAGGAAGTAACGCATAAATTCATTATTAGGTAAATAAACAATATTATTGAAAATTCCCGAAACACGTTGATTTTTGATTTTAATTTACTGTTTTGTCAAATAATAATTTAATATACAGGGTGACTTACCTTCGAGTAATGGCGCCATCACCGGTTTTTTTAAATAGAACACCCCACTTTTTTCTCAATTTCCGGATGTCCCTTGCTGAGCTAATTCCAAAAATGTATCACAAGTTGCTTCAAATTGGTACAGGGTGGGCAACAATACCAAAATTACAAGTTATTTACAAATGAATAAACGTACTAAAAAATTAAATGAAAATAACGTATTGTGATACAACTACTTTGATAAACTAGTAAAAAACACCACGTTTATTAGTGATCTTTGTCCCTCGACTATACCGTACTATTTTTATTGTTTGTAGGTATTTTTTTGCCATTTGTTTTTTTAATTGACGTTAAGAACTGTCATAAAAAGTTCACTTCTGTATTATTAACGCTTCAAAGTAGGTACGTTTACGTGAAATCTAAATCTAATTTATCATGTTAAAACTGTTTTTTGAAAATGCCTTTAACTGAAAGGGAGAGAATTGAAATTTTAATGATAATTGTTGTTGGCGATGGATGCGGAGTCAAAAAGAGGTATGCAGATTATTCCATGAATTGTACCCAGATCGTGAACTTATTTCACAGTCTGCGGTAAGCAGAATAGAGCGAAAATACAGAGAATTAGGACATATGTGGGATGCACCAAAGCGAAGTAGACCTAAAGTTAATGAAAATATTCAACAAGACGTAATTTTGTCGGCAGTAGATAATCCACATTGTACAGTTCGGGGAGTATCTAGGGATTTGAATATTGGAAAGTCTTCAGTGTCGAACATTTTTAAAAAGGTAAAATACCATCCTTATAAAGTACGTTTCATCCATAACTTGGCTGAAGACGACTTTGGCCGAAGAAATGAATTCTGCGAGTATATGATGGACCAAAATAATCGAAATAACAATTTCATTGCTAACGTTTTATTTTCCGACGAGGCAACATTTTACTTGAACAGACATGTTAATCGGCAAAATACCCGTTATTGGTCTCAGGAAAACCACACTGGATGCAAGAATACCATACGCAATGACCACAAAAGTTCAATGTGTAGGCTGGTATTGTGAGAAATACAATTGTCGGTCCATATTTTTTTTTAATGAAAATTTGACAGGAGCATTGTATCTGAATTTTTTACAAACAGAACCTTTCCAGATCGGTGGATAGGAAGAAGGGGAACAGTGGAATGGCCCGCTAGATCACCTGATCTTAGTCCATTAGACTTTTTATGGGGTTATTTAAAATCTAAAGTCTATACCAACATACCTGGCAATATCCATGAGCTAAAAGACCGAATCAGGCAAGAAATGTTGAACATAACACTTGCTGTGCTACAAAATGTCAGAGACGAATGTATTGCCCGGTTAGGTCATTGTCTAACAGGTCAATGGAGAACAATTTGATAATTTATTGTAAATTGTCTTTTGTAAACATGCAGTAACGTATAACATTCTAATTAAATTGTTATAAACACCTTTTGTATTGTTGCCTACCCTGTACCAATTTGAAGCAGCTTGTGATACATTTTTGGAATCAGATCATCAAGGGACATCCGGAAATTGGGAAAAATGTTGGGTGCTCTATTTAAAAAAACCGGTGATGACGTCATTACTCGAAGATAGGTCACCCTGTATATTAAATTATTATTTGTAAAACCAGTAAATTAGAATCAAAAATCGACGTGTTTCGGGAATTTTCAATAATATTGTTTTTTTACCTAATAATGAATTTATGCGTTACTTTATGGACGCACTGTATATAATTTTACTACGATAACTGCTTCACTGCTTGTGGAAAATTTTTAAAATTATTAAAAATAAAGAAGCTTTTGGCTTTTAACTGTTTCAAAAATATTTTCTTAAAACTCGGCTTTTTAGGTCTTTCTCAATCTGTACTCTTTCTCATATGTACTCTTGACAAAGGCCTAAAAAGCCGAAACACGTGTAGAGTTTAGCTAAATTTTTAAACAATTAAAAGCAAAAAGTTTCGTAATTTTTAATACGATAATTTTACAGGGTCTTCCAGAAACAAAAAATAGTAATGTTTCAAGTTGAAGCTGCAACCAAAGAAATTTTATTCGTGTGTCTTTTTAACTCATTAAATTACTTTGATGCATTAGTTTTAGTCCTCCAGGAGATGTCAACTAAACAGGTGTAGCCTGGGTTAAGTTTCATGCGCGGTGTTTGGGTATTTTTAAAAACTGTTTCACTGCTTTTTAATTTATTATTTAACCAAATTAAAATTAAAAAACATAACTTTGTAAATGGTACAGCTTTAACATCACTTAAATTAGTTTCTGGTAAAAGCAGAAGCAAATTGTTTTATAACCCAATATTGCAATTTTGTTAATTGTAAATGTACCATATTCCATAATTTCACCTCATATAATATAAAATGTTTTCATATCTGTTGTGAGCTATTAAAACTATAAAACGGAAGCTGTTGAATTTAACGCAAATTGCAAACATATAACAGAGTTGAGTTTATGGAGGTTCACTGTGTCACATATGTCTGCTCTACTTTTCCCATTTACCGTTTACATTGTGGAGTTTGTATCATTTAAAATTTTAAATTACTAATTGCACATATTTCCATTGTCCGACAGTTATTGTAATACGGGTCTATGAAATTTTGTAGGCAAGCCATTCAAGACTTATTAGAGTCATACCTGTCATGTTTTTGCGTTTTCTCTTTATAAATAGTTGGTTTGTTTTTTGCGGGTAATGTCAGTAACTTAATTATAAAAGAATATTTTTCCTGAAAACAAAATGCTTTGCAGATAAAAAATAGTCTATCAAAAAGAACTCCTGTTTAGAAAATAATCTTGAATAAATAAATATTGGTAATTTCGTAAAACATCAAAATACTGTATTATTACGCAGCTGATAGTCTAGTTCACAAGTTAAAAACGGTGTTAATTAGTGATAAAGATTGTAAAAATATGGGCGATAGCTCATTGGATTTGGAATGACGTCTAGAAAAATTTATAAAAATTGTTTACCAGCACATAAAAAACTGCAAAAGTTATTAACAAATTAAGATAAAAAAAGGCATTTAGTTTTTTCACAAATAATTCAGAAACCATTAATAATTAAGAAATTTAAAAAAAAGATTCTTAAAGAGAACGAAATTTCCGATAAAAATGTCCTAACTCCCGGAACTGTACTTCCATTATTAATAATTTTAATTTAATGGTGAAAATAGTGCTCCGCACGACGAGCGCGACGCTGCCGCAGACCTCAGAATCCGACCGTAGCAACAAAAAAAAAATTTGTTAGCTATAAAATATTAATTAAAAAATTTCAAAAAATTATCGGATCGTCCAGACATCCCAAGGAACAATATTCACTTAAAAATGCATACATTGTGACAAGTATACTTTATGAAATAATCATATCACGATATTTTTAATTGTTATAGTTCATTAGTTATGAATCTTTTACGTTAACAAAAAACTAATAAAAAGTAAAAAAAAGTGAACAATTTTTTTTTATCAGTATTTGTTTTTATCACTGTTTTTGTATATCAAAACACTATTAGCTTTTATAATTTTTAAATTTTTAGTGGTATTTGTTTAAAAAAATGTTATAAACAAATGAATTAGTTGCATATTTTAGAACAATTTTTTTTGCCAAATTATTAGTGGAATGATATAATTAAAAAAAAAATTTCTTAAAAAATTGTTTTATTGTTAATAATCATTTTTTAACTTTTTTTCGTTATTGAAATAATATATTAACAAAAGATTTTTTTTCTAAATTTGTCATTTGCAATTTTTTACAAAGTACCTAAAGAAAAATATTTTTTTTCGTTTCAAATTTTTTTGTTTATTTAATAAACAATTTGTAATAAACAACGGTCGAATGTATTAATATCTTTTTTTATAGAAAAAAATACTAAAAACAACCGTGTATTTAACCAATACAAAAAAAAATTTGTCGATTTTTTATAGAATTTGCAATTTTGCTACTCTACAGAAATCAAAGTGCTTCCTTCTTTTGTTAAGTTATTAATCTCTATATCTTTTAAACTATTAGAGATACGACAATGGATATTCAAGTCGTTTTTATAAAGGATTATTTAATCTTTAAAATGAGTTAACCACCTAGTTTGTATAGTTTATACGAAGTCAATTGAAATTGGTCATTGTTAAAGCACAGGACTGTGCGCACATAACTTGATATTTTGTCCTATGTATTTAGCAATGGTATCGAGAATCAAATGGTAGTTGAAATTGTGCAGGTGAGTCCGAGACTGGCAATGTAATCAGCCTGAACGAACCATCTACGACTGCACGTGTTTTAAAGATAATAAAACGGACAGGCCCACTAGTATAAAAAAAAACGTTGGCAAGGATATGTTCATACCTTCTCGTTGGTCCTTGCAGAGCAATAACATATTTCAATATAGTATGGGTTAACTTTAAAACTAAACCCAATAAATTTAAATATTTAGACTTTATATATCTAAAACTGATATAATATTTCAAAAATATTTTATTGGCGAAATGGACAAAAATATCTAATAAAGAAAAAAATAATAAAAATTAATACAATTTTCAAACAAGTATAACATTTTCTTATGACAAGCATTTCTATTTACCTCCGCCCATGTACAATAAAGAGATGCCGACGGTTTTTTGCAGGCTTTTGGTTTTTATACGATTTCAATTGGCTTCGTACAAACTATAACTATTGTTAATCAGATATTTGTTTATAAAAAAGCATTTGTTTATAAAAAATTTTGGTTTCTTTGTCATTTTCGAATCTTTTATGACTTATAGCTTATTAAATATTGCAGATACAGTAATAGACCTTTAAGGCAATTTTGTTCAGTGATTAAATATCTATGGAATAAGCTTTTGATCATATCTATATCTCTTATAGTTTAAACTATAAACGTATTTTTATTAATAATATAATATAATTTTGTTAATCTATTATTTAAATAATGAAAAAAGTTAAAAAATGATTATTAACAATAATTAATTAAAAAATCATATCAGTCCACTAATAATTTGGCAAAAAGAGAATTTTCTAAAATATGCAACTAATGCATTTGTTTATAACATTTTTTTAAACAAATACCACTAAAAATTTAAAAATTATAAAATCTAATAGAGTTTTGATATACAAAAACAGTGATAATAACAAATACTGATAAAAAAAATTTTCCCCTTTTTTTATCGTGATTAGTTTTTTGTTAACGTAAAAGATTAATAACTAATGAACTATAACAATTAAAAATATCGTGATGTGATTATTCCATAAGATATACTTGTCGCAATGTATCCAGCATCGGTTATAATTTTCACGTCTTTAGTTTAACAATTATCTGATTGTAAACATAAACGTGAACTCCAAAAAAATTTGTTAATTAACAATAAGCGCATTTTATGGAAAATTGGTGAAAAAATTTTTTTAAGTGAATATTGTTCCTTGGGATGTGTGGATGATTCGAAGATTTTTTTGAAATTTTTTAATTAATATTTTATAGTAAAAGAAATTTTTTTTGTTGCTACGGTCGGATTCTGAGATCTGCGGCAGCGTCACGCTCACCGCGCGGAGCACTATTTTCACCATTCAATTAAAATTATTAATAATGAAAGTACAGTTCCGGTAGTTAGGACTTTTTTTATGGGAAATTTCGTCATCTTTAAGAATCTTTTTTTAAATTTCTTAATTATTAATAATTTCTGAATTATTTGCGAAAAACTAAATGTCTTTTTTTATCTTAATTTGTTAATAACTTTTTCAATTTTTTATGTACTGGTAAACAATTTTTACACATTTTTCTAGAAGTCATTCCAAATCCAATGAGCTATCGTCCATATTTTTACGACCTGTATCACTAATTAACACCGTTTTTAACTTGAGAACTAGACTATGACGTTTCTGCGATAATATACTTCTTTAAAATTTTAATAGAGTTTAGAGTTCTTTAACATATTCATATTAACTTCCAAGCTTTAAACAAAACAAATCTAGTTTCTGAATACATACTGACATGCAGTCAGTGTTGTTCATTATCCAGTGGATTTTATGTTGATAAATGATCTAAGTAATAAACAATTATCTTTAATCCTATCTAGATGGCGATGCGATCATATTTTATCTCAGATGAAATTTTGTTATTCTTTATTTAAAGGATCATTTCAGATGAAAGATAACTTTCCATAAGTAGCGCTATTCACTTTACTCTATTCAATAGTAAGTACGAAGTACCCGATTAATTGAATACATGCGTATCAAAAACAATAACATAAAGAAATATTGCAATTAACTTTCATTGAAAACGTTTCCCATTATCGTTTAAATCAAAATAGTTACAGGTGACTGAAAATGTTTTTTTTTCCCTCATAGATACAACTTGTATTAAAATAATGCTTAGTAAGAAAAATGGTCCTATTGGCAGGCTAATTTTTTTCATAAAAATCTTTTTTTCTAGACATAATATTAACCCAGAATACAGAAATATTTAAAGTAGCCCACTTAAAACAGTCTGTATATTAAAAGAAATGTTATCTAAAATTTATCTAGATAATTTTGGTTTATCCTCTTAATCTAGGTTATCAAATATAAGATTCCATTATCTATATCTAGATGGTATTTTTGAGTCTCATCTGTTTTCATGTCTACATAAAACTAATTATCTTTTGACAACACTGTATGCAGTAAGATTTTTATACAGTTTTCGGCAAATATTTGTCAGTTGTTAGAACATAATCTGCATATTATCTTTTTTTATAATTCAATATTCATCGTGGCAAATAACCTAGATAGTAATTGTTTAAAAGGATCTGTGTTATACGTTTCTGTGATATGTTTTGTAACAGAAATAAAATAATAATATGCAATTTTTTTCTGTTACTGTTTTCATTTTATTCCTTATTTAAATAAAATTTTAACACATATGTTCACTTAGAAACAGAGGATACTATTTAAATTTAATTGTAACCAGAACACCTTCTGCATGTTTTAAATGTATCTCATAAAATAACTCCGGTATGCTTAGTAGGGCTTACTGGACAGTGACAATTTTCGAAGATAAATATACTACTTATCAGCATTTAGATATATAACTAGCAAAAACAATCCTTCTGACATGTCGTCTTTTTTACGTAAGTGAGATATCCTTCTTTTGTCTCGTTATCCTAAGGATTTGGCCATTTCTTTATGGTTGACCTCTAACTCCTCTTTTCTTTTAAATCTCTTACATTTATTTCCCTTTTAGACTATTATCGCCTATTTTCTTGTGCCGTAGAAAGATGTTACTAATATCTTAGTTTTATTGCCAGCTAACCGGTAATACATTTTACTAAATGTGTCTAATGTAAATGTAAATATGTAAGGAATCTCCAAGTGAGATGATAAATGATCTGAGAAGTTTCTCGTTCGATTTACACAATAATATGTAGCTTATTTTATTATAAAAATTGAAACTATATTTGTTGCAAAAATTTGAGAAATGGCAAATATTTTTTATAATACATGCATACACAAATGTCCTGGTGTTAATGCGGACTATAAAAGTTCAAAAGGGTTACTTATGAAGCCTAATTATGTCATTTAGATATATTTCGGGTAAAGGCTAATTAATTTTAAAATCAACTGCTAATAAGTTTTCTTGAAACTTAACACAAACGTTTTTTCCAATATGTTTGTTGACTCGCATATAGTAATGGTGCAGGTCAATGGTTACGGATCATTTCCATATTTTGTTACCTCAGGAGTACCCCAAATCACATTTGGGACCTTAATATTTTTGATGTACTTAAACGATATTTGTTCCTGTTGCAAATTTAAATTTAATAAATAATATCATGTTTCTGTTTTAAAATTTCATAATAAACATATAATTGCACTGTATAAATCTTAGAACACCTTTTATAGTCTATCTTTTTATTATATAAATCCCCCTTAGTTATCTTCTGCTGTCATGATCAGAAAATTAACCCTTTATAGGGTAAAAGACTTCCCATTGTTATTTTCAGCTGATATTTGGAACAGGGATTCTTGGTGGCCTACTGAAAAGTAGTGTGAATTTATTTTTTTGAAAAATTTCTATTTTTGAAAAAATAAAGGGTGGGAAGTGTTTTCGCCGTAATATATTTGTAAGTAGCCAGTGGGTAAATAATTTCCCACGACTGATTTCTATGTAATAAAAGAAAATTTACTGTGCAAAATTATTTATTTTTTGAAAAACAAGACAACTATTCTAAGTACTCGATAAAAAACATAAAAGCAACACTTTTCATCAAAACAAAAAGAACTAAACAATATTCAATATATCTATTTATGAAATGGGGCCAAACAGATTTTGCAAAGCGCTACGTTGCAAGCTTTGCATATTACTTTACTCCTTCGTTCCTTTTGGTTTGTGCTGCATCCAGCACATCTCCAGGTAGCAATTTTTTCTGGTAAATGCATTCCAACATTAGCATGCCGTACAGTACTTTCTACGGAACTTACACCACTTCTTCTTTTCTTGGCATAACCTTTCATAGGAGTATATCCAGGTTTTGATTTGGAGCAAAAATTATTTATTAGTTCATTTACTAATAAAGATCTGAGCTGGAGATGACTTATACCTTTTTGTTTATTGTCTTTCATAGTCTCTTTGTAAATAATAAAAGCATTTACCATAGAGCAATCCACGAGATGATAAAAAATTTTAAACCACCAACGCAACGTTTAGATTTTTAAGCAATGTTGTAAGCAGATAAACATTAGGTCCATTCGGTCAACACCACCCATATACTTGTTATGGTCAGATATTGATCTTGGATATGCCATCTCCTCACGCTCACCTTTAGCATTTGTTCTTTTCACAGTGGTGATTTTACTGGGATTATGCATTGAGCTTAGCACAGCTACTGGTTTACTACCACGATCCATCCATTTAGATAGGCTTATATCTACTCTCATAGCACAATCAATGTCTCACTTTTTCATTTCTTTATTCGTCTTCAAATGGTTGTGTGGAAAAAAATTTTTGTTCGTTCGGAAAGTACCACAGGAAAATAACTTTTTTTTCAAAAGTTCTACTACGAGTTTCATCGAAGAAAAAAAATTATCAAAGAAAATGCAATAACCTATGCCATTCAGTGCCTGTGTTAATTTTAGGACTACTCTTTCACCTAGACTATATATGTTAGTTGAAGAAGGTTCCTTGTCAGTATAGACATCAAAACTTATTATATATCCAGTGACAGCGCAACACATAACCCACACTTTGAAACCTCTCTTATAGGTTTTTGGGGCATATATTGCTTCATGGTAGATCGCCTTATAAATGCAACCATACTTTCATCGATCGATATGTATCGTAAAAGAGCAAAAAGATGTTCCAAATTTTCCCCAAGGTAGTCAAGTAGAGGCTGTAGTTTATACAAACGATCAAAATCGGGGGCATCCCTTGGTGGCATCATATTATTGTCAGCGAGGTGCAAATATCTTAAAATTTTTAGAAAACGTTTGATAGACATGACACGTGCTACTCTTTCACAATGAAAATTTTCCTCTGTGGACCAGTAGAGCCTCATACTAGGTAATGAATGAAAATAATTATCCCAAACCAAGCCTTCAACTCACTGATTGATAATTGAGGCTGACGTCCTTTCTATGTAGCATATAAGTTTCCAGCAATAGAAATTCAGAAAAGAACAAAAGAAAATATCGAAGAGGACTTTTCACATCTGCTGGACCAAATAATTCTGAGAACAAATAATCCTCAAAACATTTAGGATTTGCTGCCTGCTTGTTCCAATATTACATTTCTTCACTAATATTTTCAGTTGAATTTTCTTGGTCGCTCTCACTATCCTCAATTTCGCTAAGTCTCGAGACCCACTAGTGTCATTGTCGCTACTAGAATCTATAGATTCGGGTATATAATCTGAGTTAGAATCATCACTTTCCTGCTCAAAATTATCCTGGTGACTACATGATGGTAATTGGGTCGACCAGGTAGAACTTTTTTTTTGTTGTAAATGACAATCTTCAGCATCAGGATCGCCACCAATATCCGAGTCCACCGCCTGCTCATCTGTGATTGCTTCGAGTTCAGTAGCCACTTCATTGACAAGACACTCGAGGTCTTTATCTGAAAGGCCAGCCATGAGTTCTGAAACAAAAATACAATTTATTGGCCAAAGTAGTCACCTACATGAAATTGTATTGTGCTAATTATACATTACCGCGAGCCATCAACGTGATCGTGATATCGGTGGATTAGCGTTAATATATCTATTTCACTTTCGTACATGTTTGTTGCTACTGTTAATCCCTCTAACTCATGTAAGGCTAGCCTTTAGCAAGAACTTGGCCGATACGGTATGTGTTTGTGCTTTTGAGTATATATGAATGTTAATAAAACTAAAGAAATACTGTGAAAATGAACATTTAGAACTGATATCTAACCCAATTTATAACGTTATTTGAATTGATATCACGAAAAATATCTTGGCCTTAACATTTACACTGAAATGTGCCATATTGTACAATAATATAAACATGTGTGATTCTCTTTTTGATATTAGCATGTATAGTGTTGTTCTAGAAATTTAAAAAATATGTATGTAAAAAAATTTTTTTGTGATAAATTAACTCCTATATGGAAAAGTCTATCTGACAGCACATTTTTGTCACTTTGACAGCGATAAAAAAGGTGCATCGTTTTTTATCACCGATAAAAATATATAACAATTTATAACTGTATTTTTAATAACTGTTCCTTTAAATAATTGTATTAAATAAAGATAATTATTGTTGTGTTCGTTCACATATTCTGTCGTTAATTTATCTTGCCAAAAAAACACTCGAGCTTTTCTTTTATGGATAAATTTCTTTTTTAACTCAAAATTTTGCCAATCAGTAATTTTGCTCGAAAAACTGACATTTGACAAAATCGCTCGACCTGCGGTCTCGCGATTTTTTTCATGTCAGTTTTTTCTTATAAAATTACTGATTGGCAAAATCATTTCGTTACAAAGAGAAATTTATCCGATAAAAAAAACTCTTGTGCTTTTACTGTTGATAAGAAAATACATTTTTGTATTTAGGTAAATAAAAAAAGTCAAAAATAATTAAATATTACTGTTCTAAACCAAATAAAATAATAATATAAGCAGTTTGTGAAAATTTACTTACCTATTTGTTGCAACAAACGCCCACGAAATAAAATCTGTGTACACTTGAAACTATATTAAACATGTGTTTACTAGATGTTCAGATCCGAAACGCCCTTTGGGATATATACTTTCCATCTACCCCACTCCAAGTCAGATAGCGCATTTCGCGGCCGATTTCCTGCATGCTCTAGAATGTGTATAGCTTAAAATGAGGTTCTGCGCATAAGGGAAGCATATCAACCAAAGACCGTTCCGTGCAGTGTGGGTGGGAAATATATCACCCAAAGACCTATGAAGGGTCAAAGCTTTATTGCTAAAGCATTGTCAAACTTTTGCTAATAACTTTTTAACTAAAACAGACATTTTAGACAATGCGACTAATAATTTAATAAGATTTTCAGCGATGTGTCGTAAACAAGGTAGTACTAAAAAAAATTTGTTCAATGCTGTGATTTTTTTTGTGTTAATATTACTATTATTTATAGTTTAGGCATGCAAAAGGTAGACATCGCCAAGTTGGTTATTATTTTGCCTATTACGTAGGACAACTTGTAATGTACTGTGTATGCTTAATAACTAAAAATCGACTTTTGTGCCCCATAAGGGATATTATCCTGGCAATGACGAGATAGTCTCTGAATTTCGTTGAAATAATACACTTAGATTGAAAGATCACGGAAACAAATAATACTGCATATTGTACAGCTACTATTCTCTGCTCTCCTTTCAACAGTAAACCTGCTTTACAATTATAAGATTTATAGCATTTTTGTTCGAGAGGGGTGTGAATTGCATGAAGATATAATAAATAATTGTTGAAAATGCCGTTATCACTTCAGAAGTTGAGAGAATTTTAGTAGGCCTCGGTTGAAAATATAAGATAAAAACTTTTATGAATTATGAAGAAGGGTAATTTTTCTTTGGTTTCGATCTATCTACAGAGTTCCTAAATTGGATAATTAAAATGATTTTAATACAGTGTTCAGTAGACTTGGTGGTGTCAAGAGAACAGTGGCGCATGTTTGCATCTAGTTTGGTGATATTCTGTACTAATTCGTAACTTAAAAAGATTGAATTGAAGTAGATTTTCGTTAAAAAATGAATAGTAAAGGCGGGAAAGTGTATGATAGTGATCCAGGGGCGGTCGGTCCATGGAAGCAAGGGGAAGTAGTGCTTCCCTTGGGATTATTAAAAAACAAACACATAATTATAACCTAATTATTATTTATCACATATATTAATCATTAAAATTTACTTTTACCCAATTTCAATAGACACGGCCCTGCATTTCAACAGCTGAGATAATGTTGCACGCTAAAATCAAAACGATGACGCACTCGATTAATCGAGCCAACACGAACTCGCGCGACTTCGATATAACTGATAAGCAACTTCTTGAAGTGCATCCCATCCCCACTTCATAATCTTGATATCTGAGCCATATAGCATCGTAATGCGTCTTATTTTATAGATTTTAATATCGATTTTAATATTATACTTAATATTAATCTTCCTAGTATTATTCTCAGCTTTTGTGCTATATTTGTAAAAACTTTTTTGGTGTTTCTAAACCTGTGGTGTGGCGACAAGTGATTTTTAAAACGTTGAATATTAGTGCGCGTATAAGCAGTTTTAGAATTGCTTATTCAATATGGAAGCTGGTCCTAGCACTATGGAAAATATTATTTGCGTTTGTATGGGGTGCAATTTGTTGAAAAAGGGATTTTCAACATATTCGTTTCAACATAAACTGGATATTATTAGAAACGGGAGACCAACACCTGATTTAAAACTTTTAAAAACGAAAGTTAAATCATGCTATAGGTACTATTGAAATGTACAGTGCTAATCAGTGGTTAATGGGTTGTGAAAATTTGTGTAAATTGTTTTGTTGGCCATGTGTACTTTTCACAAATGAAAGAGGTGTTTGGAATAAAAATGGCTTTTCAGATTTAAACAACATTCACAAAGTGACAAAGAGGCATGGTAAGTGTGAAACTTATTTGTGAGCGGTGCTAAAAGAAAAACATTTGGAAAATCACGAATTGCGCATTCATTAGATCAGCAGTTGAAAGAAAGTGACCGTAAGCATAATGAACTTGTAAAAAAAATCGAGAAGTGTTAAAAAGACTTATTGACATTGTTTGTTTTCTCGGCGAAAATAAACTTACTTTTAGAGGTCATACTGAATCTCGGAGCGTTGCTAATAGGGGCAATTTCATCAATTTAGTTGATATATTAGCAAAATACGATACAATTTTAAGTAACCATCTGGAACACTCCACGGTATTTCGCGGTACATCAAATCATATTCAAAATGATTTGATTCAGTCGATAAGCAATATTGTTTTAGATAAGATCAAGAAAGAAATAAAAAAGCTTCTTTTTTTGCAATTATGTTAGATGAAACAACCGATATTACGAATATTAGTCAGTTGTCAGTCGTAGTACGATACATAAATCCAAATGGGAAAGTCCAAGAGCGCTTTTTAGGATTTTTAGACGTAACAACGCAGATAACGGCTGCAGCTTTATATGCTATAGTTTGTCAGATAGTCGATGATCTACAGTGTGGTGCTAAACTTATTGCCCAAAGTTATGATGGGGCCGCTGTAATGGCTGGTGAATTGGGGGGCCTGCAGGCTAAAGTAAGAGACTTTTCAAAATGCAATATTTGTACATTGTTTTGCGCATCGATTAAATTTAGTTCTTGCTCAATCTGCAGCGTGTCTTAAAGAGTACCAAGTATCTTTTTCAAATATTAGTGGAATGGCTGCCTATTTTTCAAAATCATCAAAACGGACACGAGCTTTAGATTTGGAAGTACAGAAGAGACTACCCAGAGTTGCTCCAACACGATGGAATTACAATGGGAGGCTAGTACAAACAGTATCTGAATATCGACAGCCTCTGATTGATTTATTTGAAAATATTTTACAAAGCAAAGATGATTGGGACACTGAGACTTTGAATGGATCCAGAGGTTACTTAGATTCATTGAAGAGAGACTTTGATTTTAATTTTTTGTTAAATATTTTCTCCGAAATATTGCCATTTACTGACAATTTATTCAATATTTTGCAAACTAAATCAAATAACGTTAGATTTTGTGGAAAGGAAATTGAAAAATTCAAAAATTTTATTTGTAACAAAAGAAATGAATTTGAAAAGTTCTGGGAAAAAACCAGTAATGACAGTTTAGAGCCGCAAAGAAAAAAGAATACGAACTGAATTTATAGTGGATCGTAGAACTTCATATCGAAGACTTTTCATCAATATCACTGGGCAACTAAATAATAGATTTAAAAATTTTAGTGATATGCAATTTTTAGAATTGTGTAATTTTAATGAATTTAAAAATAAACAGTTTCTACAAAACGCACTTCAGTCTTTGAGTGATAACTGCGGAAATTTTTTTGATATAGTTGGGTTACGATTGGAACTTTCAGTTATTTATGCTACAGAAGATATTAGTCAGAAACATAACGCCAACGAACTGATTATCTTTATAAAAGAAAACAGTTTGGATCAGGCCTATTCTGAAGTGTTGAAATTGTGTAAGTTAGTGTTGCGATACCTGCAACTAGTGCTTCGGTTGAATGCAGTTTTTCGACCTTAAAAAGAATAAAAACTTTTTCAAGAAATTCAACCAATGAAGAGACGGCTTTCAAAATTGTCCCTGTTGATAATAGAAAGGGACTTTGTGAAGGAGATGTCCCAAAATTCAAACTTTTACGACGAAGTTATTTCCGACTTCGAAAAAAAGGAGAGGCGGATTAAACTACATTATAAATAGGTAGGTATGCGCATGTTAACTACTTAACTAGCTGGCTCGATTTATAGTTGGCTAGAGAGTGCACGATGGCAAATGTGACTGAACAAGCTCTATAGTTCGCTGCGGGTTCGATCCCCGCCACCGGCACTGGCAATGTCGGTGGGTATGGTTGTGTGTCTGCGTTTTTTTCATAATTGTAACCCTCGCCCGTGCAGCTTCGGCTTTGGAATCGGGGGTTGTCTAATTTTTGTGGTGTTTTTATGTTTTATGTTTATTGAGAAGTGGCGGTCCTACAAGTGTACTTTTTTTCTAGATATCATAACTTTGCGGCTTTCGACATTTGCTTTAAAATGATTATACCAAAGCCACGCCCCTTTTCTTAAAAAAATTTTTGCCTCGCTTCGCTCCGAGCTTCGCACTACCCATCGCCCTATATCAAAAACTGCTTCCCCTGTTTCAAAACTCACCGCACGCCCCTGAGTGATACAAAGGTTTAACGGTTGCCTGTAAAGCAGCAGTGTCTAACGGTTTAAAAAATTTTTTTGTATTGTAAAATTTTAAGCCAAATTTTACTTTGACAGAAATGTTAAAAGATTATATTAAGAGCAATACAAAGTTCAGTCAAATCACAGATTTCACATAAACAGAAATAAAAATAATTTCCGCTGGTCGACTTTTAGATACCATTATAAAAATAGTGGGAAATATACAGCTTGTGAACAATTAACGAAAGAGAATAACAAAAATAATGAACACCAAGGAAAATTACTCAGATGAACCAAACAAAATGAAAAATTAATAGACGAGAAAACTAGATGAATGTTGCCAGAGTTTTCACACCCGTCAATTATGTAGTAAAAATTTACAATTAAAGTGAACAAAATTAATGTCATAATGTATAACAATAAATTTAGAAGCTTACAGATAGTCAACAGTGAAAATAGCGCTAATAATAGAGAAATTTAACAACAGGAAAATAATACAGTTTCCAAAGATATTCTCAAAGAAATAGGAAAAAAAAGACGGATCACGCGGACCACCAATAGTAGAATGAGCATACAGATGAACATGAAAAAATTAATGATTATCTAAAACAAAATATTGAAGGTACTTTTATGGGAAATATATTAAAGACAACATGATTCTTTACCTAGACAAAATCGGATTGGAATTTATTCTGGTAAAAAAAAATTTCACATATACAGGGTGGGCAAATTTCGATGTTTGTATAGGGTAACTCGGTAACTGTAAGAGACACAAAAAAATGGAAGATCTCGATTTCTTTTTGAGACAAATTCACAGACGAAAACAAAAATTTGCTATCGTCTTTTGTTTTCGAGTTATAAACAAAAAGTTCGATTTTTTCGACGTTTGTAAAGTTATGAGAAAACAACTTTTACATTCTTCAGGCACTTTTTTTCTATATAATACAGTGGCGTCGAGAAAATTTAAAAAAAAATTTGCAATTTCGAGTTATGGCATAATCATAGTTGGCTGTAGTTTAGTTAAAACGGAATTTTTTTCTCTTTCAAGCTACATATAATATGTAGGGTCGCTTTTAATGTGTATTTATTTAATAGCAAAAATAATCTTTATTTCAAGTAGGCGTGTGTCATCTATGACAGTGTTTATCCATTTGTCAGTAAATTGCATATTAATAATTTTGTTTCCGTCATAACTCCAAACCATTTAATCGTAAATGTGAAGATGTCTTACGAAAATTATAGGAAATATGATATGATAGAATGCTTTATTTAAAGTAATAACAATTGTGATATCGCATTCGAAATATATTTCAATCGCTATCCAGAAAGAAGACAACCGAATAAAGCTATTTTTAAGAGGTTAAAAGAACATCTTATTAATTGTGGGTCCTTTAACAAGCCAAGACTAAAAAATTACAATATTGAATATGTTGAAGAAACTTGTATAACTGTAATTGGAATGGCGGTTGCAAATCCTTCAATTTTAAGTTGTCAAATTGAAGCTGATTCGTGTTTTAGCATATCACATATATCAAGAAAATCTTAATAGCCAACGATACTACGAAATATTACAACATAAAATTATTGAGGATTTTATGGAGTATCTTCCCTTAATGAGGCAAGAAATCAGTTCTTCCAACAAGATGGTGCACCACCTCATAAGATCAGGACCGTTTCAGAATCATGATATAACAATTTTGGAAATAACTGGATGGTAAGTAACGGGCCAGTGAGGTGGTCACCAGGATCACCTGACTGAACGCCATTGGATTTTTTTCTGTTGGGCCCACATTAAAGATAAATTATACAAGAAAACCAGTACCGACATAAACAAACAAAATTTTATGAACTGTGTGAATTCCATTTCAAATCCTTATATTTATAATGCAGTTTAGAGTGTTATGAAGAGGTGTAATTTATGTATCGAACATAACGGACATCAGTTTGAACTTTTAAATAATTTGAATTTTAATTTTGTAATTGTAATGTATTATAAAATTAGATATAAATATCTGATTTTTTGGTCTTGACTTGTTGAAGGACCCACAATTAATGAGATTTTCTTTTAACATCTTAAGAATAGCATTATTAGGTTGTCTTTTTTCTGGATAGCAATCGAAGCATATTTCGGATGCATATACAATTGTTATTACTTTGAATAAAACATTCTAGCATATCATATTTCTCGTAATTTTCGACATCTTCACTTTTACGATTAAATGGGGTGTAATTATCAAGGAAACATAATTATTAATATGCACTTTACTGACAGACAGATAAACACTGTCATAGATGACACACGCCTACTTAGAATAAACATAAAAAACGCAAAATGTAATTTACTAAAAGATTATTTTCGCTGTTAAATACTTACACATCAAAAGCGACCCCACATATGATACATAGTTTGAAAGGGAAAAAAATTTCCTTCTTAACTAAACTATAGCCAACTATGATTCCCATTAAAAAAAAATACAACTTTATGCTATAACTCGAAAGTGCACTTTTTTTTAAGTTTACTCGACGCCATTGTATTATATAGAAAAAAGTGCCTCAAGAATGTAAAAAGTTGTTTTTCATAACTTTACAAACAACCAAAATATTGACATGTGTCTAAAAGTCGAAAAATCGAACTTTTGTTTATAACTCGAAAACAAAAAGACAATAGCACATTTTTGTTTTCGCCAGTGAATTTGTCTCAAAAAAAGAGATGGGGAATGTGTCTTCCATTTTTTTTGTATCCATTTACAATTACAGAGTTACCCTATACAAACATCGAAATTTGCCCCAAACAGAGCAAAACACATGCCTTTGTTTCGGATGATGTTTATCACGAAATAGATGTGGAAGAAATCAAAATACAATAATTCAGGTTAATAGCGTTTATAAAATGCACGAAACGAACGATGCCTAGCTCGAGCTACCCTGGAGACTCAAAAATTGCCCCTGACTCAAGTGACATCCCTAAATCCCAATCCCAAATCTTCGGAAAAATCATTTAATTTTCGAAAATCGAAAGACATGACAACACTGAAAAATAGATTCCATAGCAGTGATTTTCCAACCGACAACCCTGGCTGGACAAGTGAGGTGACGTTTGATTGATCTTTGTTTATCTTTATCCCGGCATAAGCAATAAATATCTGTGCCATGTGCAAATTAAAACATTTGTATCACAGTAAATACGTATTTTGTTTTATTTTTTTCTCTACATTTCTGTTTCTAAATTATTTCTAAATTAACGGGTATGCCATCTACTACAGTAAAAGTGAATCAATTAGCTTTGCCCAACATTAAAGGAGCCCTAATACCTGACTTTAAAAAAACATCAAATACTAGTAATGACGGCGACCAAGATGGCTCATCAAATACAGATAAAGATACAGATAACTGTTTTAAAAATACATTTGGATGAATCTTTCACAAGCACAGTCTCCTCTCAATTGTATGCAACAATCTTTGTACTGCGTATAAATATTTAATCACTTTATCTTGTACGCAGATGGCCTGTAACAGTGTATTTTTAAAGTTGAACATAATTTTAAATCGTTTACGATCCTTATTAAACGCGTTTATTTATTAAGTGTAGAGGCATATTTATTATATAATCTGAGTTATAATTTGATTATTGATACTAACTTTTACATCACCATTACTTAAGAGTCTATATCAGATGCAAGTGAAATATAGTCTCGATTTTACCACACCCCGCGCAGCCCACGGTGCATATATACAGCCAAACCGAAATTATCGCGGCGAATGTCGAGGGTGGCCGATGTTCTAGTTACAGAACGACATAGTGGAATATTTCAGATCGGGTGATGTTGAATTATCAGAGGCGGAGTACTAGAGGTTTCGTACGACATAAACCGACGAAAAACTTGTATTGCGTCAAGTTTATAAGCTAAGCAGTAGCTAACCTTACCCTTCATGCGTCCTTGTCCTGCAATTAATATGTAAAAACAATAAAAAAAAACCGAAATTATTTTATTTACTTTGTTTAAAAATAGCTAAAGAACTAAACAACAAAACAATTAAATCGTTAATCTGCAAAAAAATTTCCATTTTACCGTTTCTTATTAATGCATAGTATTATTTTAAAAATTTTTCTATAAAAGGAAGTATCAATGTGTGTCATATCATTCAGCTCAGAATGGAAAAGGCGATGAAATAATATGAAAAATATATTTGTGTTATTTTAAATTTAAACTCCAATATTTTTATCAAATATGAAAGATTATGATGATGTTATCTATATATAGCTGAATTCAGAAAGAAATTTTTTAAATTGAACTGAATATACAGGATATATCATTAAGAATAAAAAAAATTAAGGCAATTTCCGGTCAAACCGGAAGTAAACGATATGTATGTGACGCGCATATTTAATCAGTATTCGGAATGTCATATGTCCATTTCCGCATATTAATGCGGAGTGTAATTTTTTTATTTTTCAGTTTTTCGGCGTTATCTTTTTTATTTGACATTCAATTGTTTTTAATTTTCGGATTCCTTAGAAAAAAGCACATAAGTATAATTTTTGAAGTTTTTTCCTAGGTTAAAAATACAGCAGAAAAATCGAGTAAGGTGCACTTAAAATGATCACCCTGTACATGAGGTTACTGCGCTTAAAATAAATCAAAAATAAAAATTATCATATTCACCTTTCATTGAGCCTTTCATTCTCCATATCAATATTTAGAGACGGCAAAATGGGAAAACTTTCATTTATATTAGTCTCTCTACAGAAACTACCGGAAATAAAAGAAAATTATTACTTTTATTAATTTACGAAAAAATTCAATTTTCACTAGTACTTACTTTTTTATATTTTCTCTTTTGGGCTAATGTTCGATTTTTCGGTTTTCTGCTAGGGTATTTACGCTTATGATATGTTTTTATTTTTCCCATTGTTCTCTCACTGCACTAATAATCACTTTCAATAACACGTCTACTTAGGTGTACACTTGATTTAAAAAAAAACTGGTACAACTCTTATAATCGAAAATCTTAATAGTTTAGTTGTGTGCATATGTCTGTAAATAGGGCTGGCCAGGCATGTCGAGAGGGGGTGGAGAAGAAGTGATTTACCCCGGACCTGGGTTTTTTGGAGGAGATCGGTTTTCTTTGTGTTTTTAAACTTATTAAACCTTTCTCTTTTATTTTATTCAAATGGAATTTTAAAAAATAATTAGAAAATTACTTTTTTCAAAACATTTTCAAGCCTGCCATATTATTGTTTAAAAAAATAATATTTGTTACGGATAATTCTACTAATGGTTGTAATTAAAATACTAACTGAATAATGATAATTCTATTTTTAAAATAAGAACACAAAAATACCACTTGAGATTAAAAAAAATGTAAACAATGCAACTTCAACTTCTTGCGGCAAGTTCTCCCAAGCGTCTTCAATTATCCCTTCCAATTCTTGGGCATTATTTGGATGGTTATTTAATTTTCTTATATGTTTCACCATTAGTCCCCATACATTTTCAATTGGATTTAAATCCGGACTTTTAGATGGCCACGGTAACAACTCTATATTTTTATTAAGAACCATTGCCTGACACGATGGGCCGTATGTATGGAGCAGTTGTCTTGTTGGAAAATAAAATTATTTTCCGGAAACACCTCTATTACTGACGGCAACATAATATTGTCTAATATTTCAATATTTAATGGAATTGAGATGACCACCACTGTTCCAACACACACCTAACCCATTTAGGCAGTTACATCATTGAACCCAACCTGGGCCTCCTTATTTTTTATGTTAATTAGTTCCTGTTCTGCATAATATAATATGTTATGTGACCTGATTGACGTCAACCATAAAATAAATTATAGATAACATTTTTATATAAATAAGAGCCACTAATTAGATAAGTCAGTTCTACATCAACATCTGTATTAGCAAGTAAGACTAGCAAGTGTACATTTTCTATTCAATAAACTTGTGAACTTCAAATTGTTTTGAACCATTTTAATTACGTTCATAACTGGCGCAGTCGGTAGGATAAAGTGAGTCGGGCAATCAAAGTAATCAGGAGAATTTGTTGAAGAAAATTCTTGCACAAATTTGTAGATTGGTGAAGATTCAGCCTCTTGGTTTCAACCATCAAGACTCCACAAGAAGACAACAAGTCAATAGTAAGTGTCCTTCCATTTTTCTTTTCCCTTTGTTAAGATTGGTGTGTAGAACTCCTTTGAATGCAAATCAAAGTATTTAATTAATTTTGAACGAATATCAGAATTAATTTTTATAAGTTTTTGACTGTATATCAGAAACTTATATAGGCTAAGAATTTCAGAATATTTTATTTTAAGTTGAATACAATTTTTTTTATTATTCACAAATTGAATACAAACTTTTATTTAACTTTTTCACAAGTTGAAAACCATTGCAAATACCTTTTATATTTAATACAAATCTTTTAAGAATTTATTTAATTTTTTCACAAGTTGAAAAACATTATAATTATTTTTAATTACAAATCTTTAAATTAGAATTTAATTCGAAATGACTTCTCCAAATTTAATTGCTCCAAGTGCAAATGCACCTAACTTTCAACTCTTTAAAATGTTTGTAGATGTCATACCTAGATTCGATGGCACTCCATCCGTTTTAAATGATTTCATTTCTGCATGCGATGAGCTAGTAGAAACGTACGCTACAGGAGAAAGTGTCTTACAAGACAAATTCGTTTTGAGAGCTATACGTAGTAAACTATTTGGTCAAGCACAAATTAACATTTCAGCTAGATTAGAATTAAATGACTGGACAGATATTAAATCAGTTCTAGTAAGTACTTTCGGTGACGCAAGAGATTTGCCCACTTTACAAACTGAACTAATCCATCTAAATATCGACCCTAGAAAAGAATCTTTAACTTCCTTCGGTAATAAAATATTAGGCTATCAATCACTCTTGATTTCTAAGTTACGACAATCTGCTGAACCTTTTACGGTAAAAGAAGCAATGAGTCACGTGTATCAAAGATTAAGTCTAGATACATATGTTAGAAATTTGCCTTTGAATTTTAAACAAATGGTACGAACAAAAGAGATCGATAATCTTTTGGATGCCATATCTTTTGTTTCCAGAGAAGAACAATTCTCTACTTACAATAAAACAGTTAATTCAACTTCTCATAGTTCAATAACTAAACCACCTCAGACTCGCAATATGATTCAATCACACACCCACACACCGTTTCAATCACACACACCTTTTCAATCACGCACACCATTCCAACCAAATTATTTCCAACATTACAACAACCAAAGACAAAATTCTCCCATGACTAGACCATTACCACTAAACCCATTCAGACAACAAATCGTCTACCCACGAAATACAACACGTCCTACACCAATGGAAACCTCCACGATAAATCGAACGTTACAACAACAGTTCAGGAATCCATCTCGTCCTACACCCATGGAGACATCATCTATTAACAGAACCACAGGACAACCTTTTAGAACATTTCCACGAAGAACCGAAGAAATGCACCACACTCAAGCTGACATAACACCGCAGTATTACACTATCGACCCTACTACAAATCAACCCCTACCAAGCAGACTCGACGAAACATTTGACAATTTCGCACGACAAGATCTGCAAGAATCCTTTCCACCACAAGTAGAAGAGGAAGACTGGGACGCAGAAATAGCAGAGGAACTCGCACGATTAGACCTCGAACGACACGAACGAGAAAATTTTTCGGAACAGCCTCCGGACGATCACCCGGTATAGATACGTATAACACAACAATCGAATGTAATACAATCTTTACGACAAACTCGCTACCTTATATACAATTGCAATACCCACCTATTAAACTTTTACTAGACACAGGCAGTTCAAAAACGATTTTAAAACCTTCACTTATAGAAACATTCTGCCCACAATATATTCGTCATGACCCAGTTAGAATCAAAACCGGCACAGGAGAAATCATAGTTAATAAACAAGCGAACATTCCTTCATTTCCCGATTTTATGTCACAACAGAATTTTAATGTCATTTTATACGACTTTCATGAATATTTTGATGGTGCCTTAGGCCTCGAAGATATTCAGAAATTAAAATTAATTATCTCATTTGAAAGCAATATGTTATTTAACGATCAATGTCAAATACCCATTAAATTTAAAAAACCTTTGATAGTAGTTCCGGGTAATGAAATACATAAAGTAAAAACAGCAATTAATCTTCCAAATAATACGGAATTATTTATTCACGAAATTTCTGATAAAAATTTTTACATTCCAGAAATGATCAGTGCAGTGCAAAATAACGTTTTAACTTTTGAAGTACATAATTATAATTCACAACCAATTTCTTTTGATCCTAGTAATTTACGATTTTCAGATTTGGCACATTATAAAACCTATAAATACTCATTAACAACACCAGACGAAAATATTGTCACATCACAATTAGATTCTCTTTTACGGACAGATCACTTAAATAAAGAGGAAAAAACGCAATTATTTAAACTGTGCAAAAATTACACTGACATTTTTCAAAAACCAGACGACCATCTTACTTTCACGAATGCGGTTAAACACGAAATTAAAACTAAAGACAGCTCACCCATTTACACAAAAAGCTACCGTTACCCTTACGTACATAAAGATGAAGTACAACGACAAATTAAAGACATGTTGACCAATAACATTATTCGTCCTTCACATAGTCCCTTTTCATCACCCATTTGGATCGTTCCAAAAAAAATTGGATGCCAGTGGCAAACGAAAATGGCGATTAGTGGTTGACTATCGAAAAGTCAACGAACAAACAATTGAAGATCGCTACCCAATTCCAAACATCACAGAAATACTGGATAAACTGGGAAGATGTTCCTACTTTTCCACAATCGATTTGGCATCGGGCTTTCATCAAATTGAAATGCACCCGGACTCAATCGAGAAAACAGCCTTTTCAGTCGACAACGGTCACTACGAATTTATTCGAATGCCCTTTGGACTAAAAAACGCCCCAGCTACATTTCAGCGATGTATGGACAACGTCCTTAAGGAATTGCAAAATAAAATTTGCTTGATATACATGGATGACGTCATTGTCTTTTCAAACGGATTACAAGAACACATTCAAAATTTACAATTGGTCTTTGAAACTTTTCGAAAAAACAAATTAAAAATTCAGTTAGATAAATCCGAATTTTTACGAAAAGAAGTCGCTTTTCTTGGTCATATCATCACGAGTGATGGAATAAAACCCAACCCTGATAAAATACAAACTATTCAAAATTATCCCATCCCCAAAACGACTAAAGAAATAAAAGCATTTTTAGGAATTTTAGGCTATTACCGTAAATTCATTAATAACTTTGCAAAAATCACAAAACCAATGACTCAATGTTTAAAGAAAAACGCGAAAATAATATTAACTAAAGACTATATAGATTGTTTTCAAAATTGTAAAAATTTATTAATTAACAGCCCCATTTTATGTTACCCAGACTTTTCTAAATCATTCGAAGTTACGACAGATGCTTCAAATTTCGCAATCGGGTCAGTACTCTCGCAACATGGCAAGCCTATTTCTTATGCCTCTCGGACATTAAATCAAGCCGAAATAAATTACTCCACCATCGAGAAAGAATTACTCTCAATTGTCTGGGCATGCAAACAATTTCGACCATATTTATACGGGACTAAATTCACTATTTACACAGACCACAAACCACTACAATGGCTATTCTCATTAAAAGAACCAAATTCGAAACTAGTCAGATGGAAATTAAAACTAGAAGAATTTGACTATGAAGTACGTTACAAACAAGGTTCACAAAACAAAGTTGCTGACGCGTTAAGTCGCATTAAGATAGACGATTGCAACGCTACCGATCAAATTAGGATAGAAGATTGTAACATTAACGAAGTTGACGATAATTTGAGCACGCAAGTTCAAATTGACAACGAATTAGATCAGTTAATAGACGAAATCCTTAATGAAAATACCACCAACGATATTGATCAAATTGTACATAACATTGAAAATGAACAGACCATGGACACTCAAACACAACATACAGCTCATGAGGACCCTATTTTCACTCTACCATACACTGAACAACCACTTAACTCATACAAAAACCAAATACTAATTACAGAATCTAACACTACACCAAGTGAAATTTGCGATTCACACACAATTTTCAATAACGTCCGTCATCGCATTACTTTGCGCTCACAGCTTGATGACGATGGTGTTCTTAAATTTTTAAAACAATTTATCTCGATTGATGGAAATACCTGTATAAAATTTTCAACACCTTCTCTCGAACGCAAGATTACTCGAATCCTAAGAACTTCTTTGCTTTACCATCGTACAAATAAAATTGTCATTTCAAACCGCTTAGTAGAAGATATCACAAATGAAAACGAACAAAACAAGATTATTAAATACCATCACCAAGGTAAAACTTGTCATAGAGGAATAAAAGAAACCACAAAATCAATTCAAAAAACATATTATTGGCCTAACATCCAAAAAGATGTGACCAATTTTGTCAACACTTGCAACACATGTTTAACCTCTAAATATGACAGAAAACCACAGAAAATCAAATTCCAAATTACACATACACCATCTAAACCATTTGAAAATGTTCATATTGACACCTTTTTTTATTAATCAGGAAGCCTTTCTAACCATCTTAGATCCTTTTTCAAAATTTGGACAAGCGTATTATCTTGAACATAAAAACGGTACATGCATAATGGAGAATTTACTTCAATTCTTCTCACACATGGGAATCCCCACGCAAATAACTTCTGATAATGGTACTGAATTCAACAATCAGTTGATCAAAGATTTCTGTCATCTTCATAACATTAATCTGCACTTTACAACACCATATCATTCAAATTCTAACTCTCCCGTTGAACGTTTTCATTCAACCCTAGCTGACTCAGTTCGATGCTTACGAACAGAACATCAAAAACCTATCAAATATCTGATGACACTCGCGGTAATGCTTTATAACAACTCCATTCATTCGGTTACCAACATGACACCTTTTGAAATCATTCATGGACCACGAACAAGTCCATACGACATGACTCCGCAAATGATAATCTCACAATATGTTGATGAACACCAGAAAAATATGCAAAAACTACATCACATAACAAAAGATAAAATTCAAACAAACAAAGACAATGTTATTTCTCACAGAAATACTACCCTTGACGACCCTGAACCAATCCAACCCGATCAACCTGTCTACATCCGTACAGGAAATAGACTAGCGAAACACTTACCTAAGTTCAAAAAAGCACACGCCATTTCAGACAATGACATTACACTCAACACCACATCGGGTACAATTCATAAAAACAAAATACAACGACAACGCAAAATAAACATTAACACTGACACTTTGTTACAGGACACAAATTCTGACACTGACAACAACACTAAAAACACCAATTCTGACACTGACAACACTAAAAACAACAACAATGACATCAATATTAGTACCAGTCCTCATCCTAATATTCCTTCAAATATTCCTTCAACTAGTCAAGATAGTCACAAGCGATATAACCTTCGACCCCGTAACACACCCCACAATTTTCGTTACACAGGGAACAAACGTACACATAATTAGTCACTACCACACATTCATTCACAAATTAGATTTAACACCTCTAGTCAACACATTTTATGACACTATATTCATGCTAAACGACACTTATCAGATAGACAAATTCCAGAATAACGGAAAAATAGACCGGAAAATTGACATGTCGCTGTTCAATCAAGCAGAAAACTTAGAACATGTAATTACCGAGGAATACAAGAAGTTAATTCCCCGACGTTTTTCAGAACAAACTAGGACTAAACGAGGGTTATTCAATTTTGTAGGCACCGTGGAAAAATCTCTTTTCGGTACAGCAACAGAAGATGATATTAGCAATTTCGAAACAAAGCTTAATGTGCTTCTCACAAACGAGAAAACACTAACTCACGAATTAAATTTACGTACATCTTTACTATCTTCATTCGCAAATAAAACAAATAAATTAATGACCAGAATTTTAGATAATCATAAAAAAATTAAAAGAAAATTTACAACATTTACATAACACTCTAGACACAAATTTTCAAAGACAAGTCATAATAAATCAATTCGAATTAATTCTATACTACTTTCAACAAATACAACAAACTATCACTTTCCTGCGATTAGAGACAGTAAGTCCATTCCTCTTGAATACAATGGACATTACCACAATTTTGCATAATTTACGATTATTATATCCTAAAACAAGTATTTTGAAATTCAAACACGCCTATTCTTTTTATCAAGTTGTTAAATCATCCTTTTCACAAGAAGAGAATATCATTTATATTGCTATAGCAGTACCAATCTTAACACCACAAACATCCTTATCCATCCTACAAGTTATCCCTGTTCCAATAAAAAATTATACCATTATTCCACCCAAACAATTCCTAACTATTGACAATCAAGACAATTACCAATGGTCTGATAAACTACCTGTAGCAGTGGAAGATTCATACTACTTAGAAGACCATCTACAAAATTCCAAAGATTGCTTCGTCGAACTCCTGAGACGCCGACCAGCAGATGCCTACTGTCGCCTTTCACAAATCCACTTGAAAACTCCACATGTCGAACAACTTTCCACAACGGAGTACGCCATTATCATTGATGCAGTTACCACAGTCGAGTATACCTGTCATCCAAAAACATTCATGTATAAGACTTTATACCAGAACACACGAGTGGCGTTAACACCACATTGTGAATTCCTTGTTAACAATCAATCATACCTATATGAAACACCAGTTTCTTCAAAAACTACTTTTCTTTTACCAAATATTTCCTTGGACACTGTTCCACTTTTGGATATTTCCATTCCATCATTACACGATCTTCACTTGACAAATTCACAAATCAATAATCTCCACCACGTAACTATCAAGGACCTTCCAGCACACCTATCAGTCAATTATACATGGATAATTTTAGCAATTTTACTAGTGCTAATTTTAGTCATCCTCATCAAATGGATATATCGACGAAAACCACTACAGCGTTTTACCGTCCGCTTCAAGAACACTCACCTTCATCCGCAGGTTACAATTGAACCTTCCGATGACTCACCTCTTTCCAATGGATCAACCCCCAATGGATCAACCCTTACAACTACAACTCCAGGTGGTTCCCAATTTATTGGCACCCACCTTCCGTTCTAAGAGGGGAGGAGTTACATCATTGAACCCAACCTGGGCCTCCTTATTTTTTTATGTTAATTAGTTCCTGTTCTGCATAATATAATATGTTATGTGACCTGATTGACGTCAACCATAAAATAAATTATAGATAACATTTTTATATAAATAAGAGCCACTAATTAGATAAGTCAGTTCTACATCAACATCTGTATTAGCAAGTAAGACTAGCAAGTGTACATTTTCTATTCAATAAACTTGTGAACTTCAAATTGTTTTGAACCATTTTAATTACGTTCATAACTAGGCTCATCCAAGCCCAGACATTGACTGAAAACCTTCCTAATATTTGTGGATCGAAAGTATATTTTTCGTCGTATCTAGTGGAAGGAGGCCTATATACGCGAACATGTCCATCGTTACGTCAGAAAAGACAACTTGTCCCCAGAAGTTTTCATCATTGATTATATAGTTGAGTGCAAAAATAATCCTACCCTGCTTCTTTTCTTCTGAAAGTTTGTATTTTTTAGCCGCTGAACAACTCTTCAAGTCGCTTTGTAGTTTTATTCTTCTGCAAGCAGTAGATACCGAAGCAGGGAAATTTGTCTCTGAAATTGCATTTACTGCAGTCTGAAAAGCGTTTTTTATTAGGTAATTTATAAGATTTTCATCTTCTTGATTATTGCTCTTTCTGGGCCTACCGGAACCAACTTTACGGGATACCGTTTGGTTGGTTTCCCATTGTTTTTTAACAGTCATTATCGTGGTTTTACTCACAATGTATTCAGCAGCAAGTCTTCTTATGGACCAACCATCTTCAGTTTTAGAAACAATTCGTAATTTTTGAATATCTGTCAGATGTCGAACCATTTTTAATAATGACGCCACTGATTAACGTCAAAGTGATATTTGTAAGATTATTAATATCAATCAAAGATCGAATGATTTACATAGCTAAAAGAAAGTGTACCAGTTTTTATTGAAATCAAGTGTACCCACTTTACAACAAATAAGTAAATTTGAGATATCTCTAGAATACACACGCCACTGTTGTTTACGCAAATCGCAACGTGGTTCCTAAGTGCCCGATTCCCCCTCCCGCAAACGAGTCCAGTGTATGCAAGTGCATCCGTGTTTCCGAAATATCATGCGAGATGGCAGCTATTATCGGAATATAGATATGCAGTTTTTAGTTTTCTATTAAATTTATTTTCAACTAATCCAAGAGTTGGGTCACATGAATATAAACGTTACAAACAGTGACTAATGTCGGAATGTTAAAAAATTTGGATACAAAATATTTAAAATGCATGCGAATATTTTTTGACGACTCTAAAAAAAAAAAATTACATTGCGACATTTTATACATATTTTTGAAAAATCTTGTAAAAATCGCACTCAAATCGGATAAGTTTCAAACAAGATAATCGAGAATTATGATTTAATAGGGTATATAAGACTCTTAAAAGAAAAAGACTTCAACTTGTTTGTATTCTTCAAAATATGGTATAATTTATTTTAAATGATCACTGAGTTTAGTTTTTTGTTTCGTATTTTATTTTTGAGATAATTTTCTAGTTTTACCTGAGGTCCAAGTTCAAATATTAATTATTTATTTGGTTATCCAAGAGTTCCTGTTTATGTTACCATTTTTACATCATTTTTTTTTAAATTAATTGTTAATATTTGTGGTTTTGTTATTTATTAGGTATTATTTACAGGTCGTTTTGATGGTGCTATGTACTTAACAGAAGAGTGTTTATTTTTTATTTTTAAACACATTTTTTACTCAAAAAGAAAGTCTATTTGCGCATAAAGTGATAACATAAAAAACTAACTAGGGGATGGGTATACGGTAAATAAAAAGCTTATTAACTAAAAAAATCTTATAATGTATGGCCCTCTTGGCCCCAGTCTGATATTATAGGAATATGATTCCAACAAGACATTTTTACAGAGACAAAACAGGCTTCGATTTCATCACGTGATCACGTAACATACAGGGTGTCCCGAAATTAGTGTGCAATATTTTACCAGCTGCTTCTACGGCCAGAAATAGGGAAAAAAGTTCATATAAACATTGGTCGAAAAATGCTTTCCAAGGGAGCTACAGAGCCCTAAATGTGGGCCCCTGAGAAAAGTTTTTATTGAATATCTCCAAAACCACTCAAAGTCAGATATTGAAAATTTACACAGCTGCTACTCTTCTTATGAGTAATAAGATGAAATGGAAATAATTCGAAAACTTTATCCAGGGCTGTCCCAAACTGGGGGGTTGTGGGGTTAAAATAACTCCCACTTTTTCTATTTTTGATAGTAGAATATGAAATTTTAGACTTATACGTAAAAAAGGTACTTTTGATGAACATCGATAAAATACACCGTTTTTGAATAATATCGACTTGAAAATTTTAATATTTAACTAATTTTATTTGTTTTTTAAATTTTATAACATATGGAGCAAAATATATTGTACCAGATGAGTTTTGTCTATTATTTCATGTCCATATAAAGTACATATTAATATTTTTAATTTGTTGCTTGGAAAATAGGTGAAAAATATTTTTTTTATGATTAACTCGAGCGAAACTATCATACACAATATGAACAAAAATCATCCAGTAATCTTTTTATATTAACAAAGTTAAATTTGAATTTTACATATAGTACACTGAAAAACCGACAAAAACGTTTCAAAAAATTTTTTTTAAGGTACAACCACATGGGACCTTCACAGAATAATAGATTAGGCCCTTGGCCATCTAAATTGGCCAATTACAACATTTTTTGGGAGGTCCAACTTTTTTTATTATGAAAAATGTCATAAATCTGTCAAAATTAATTTTTCGTACTTTTTCACACATCCCTCACGATATCTCCGGAACCAATTGAGATAATCAAGTGTTTTTTTTTTTAGTCGATAAAGGAAACGTGAGCGGAGGTGACTGAATTAATTTAGTCTTTATGGAAAACCTAGTTTTTTTTATAAAATTAGGTAATACTTTAACATTTATTTTTCTTGCAGTATTTTTTTCAGTAAGCGAAAAACTTTTTTTGTTTTAAGGAATTTTGCCACAGTATATGCATACGGAATAAAATTAACACATCAAGGAAGTTTTAAAAAAAAAACGCAATACTCTACGACTTATACGTTTCAAGTTATTGTTATTTGAAATTAAGTATCTGCGGGCAGGATATTTCCCCCGGTTCTACTGTGCTTTAATCAGTGTGCTATGCGTGTTGTGGGTGCATACTATTAAGTATTATTTTTGACATATCTTTAATATAAATTTTATTTTCCTAAGCACTTAGGTTTTACTTATCATTATTTACATTGCACATTATTTAAAATCCATTATGTTTATATATTAAAACCTAAAATTGAATTAAAAAAAATACGAAATAATTATTTATTTTAAAATATAAATTTAAAACTTGTTATAAAAATATTTTAAAAATCGTCGACGTCGGAATCTAATGATATCTAGACACCTTAAGCAAAACAGGTACAACTGTTGTTACAGACCCTGTCGGAACATCTTATTGACAAACTTTGCCTTACAATATCGGGCACAGATTCTTGACTAGAAAAAGTTGCCTTCCAAACATTTTCTTCAAATGTCCAACCGTATCGAGTTGGATCTTCCATCTGCATGTATTGTATATGGCTATTGTACTAAATTTTTAATTGATACAGACACCTGGCTCCGTGGTCTAGAGGTAATGTACTTGCCTCAAAACTTCGGGGTCCCGGGTTCGATTCCCGGTCGAGGAACTGGGATTTTTTCTGTGACAGAGATTAATCGTAGTATACTCGGACATTGGGTGTGTGTACATTGTCTCTAAATGTGTAGCCCTCTCCCACACAAGGTCATTCCAGACCTTCAGGGATAAAGAGGGATGTAATTTCATGTGGTGTTATTATTATTATATTATTATACCTAAAAAAGAAAATAATTACCTGTAGGTGTTTTGTTTCTTTTTTTAATAGGTATGGGCGATCTAGAAAAATAATTATTACCTTTTTAAATGTTGTCTAAAAGCATGGTCAGTAGGAGGCAGCTCGGAAGCTGGGCGATTTGTACTTGTTAAGTCCCATCGCAGTTCATTTAGGGATTTTATATTTTTGTTTTTATTCTTATACAGTGTGGAAATTAAGTAACGTATAAAGTCAGTAATTCCATTGATATTAATTTTTTGGAAAAAATCTCGAAGGGGTATAGCGATCTTAACTTCGGCAAATATTTTCAGTCTAATTTCAGTTTCTTATGTCATTTATTTTTTAAGTTATGACGTCATCGACTCTTTTTTTAAATGACAACCTTTTTTTATTATTGATTTTGGTAGTAGTTTTTACTCTGGTTCCGACCGTATAAAATTTTCAATATGTTATTATTTGAAAAAAATCGAGAAAAACAGTCTTAAAGTTCCAATAACAAAAATTCATTAAATTGGGAAAATTTATCTAGTTGCCTAAGTTTGACGGAAAGTTATCGACGGCACATTCGTTTTTATTTTGAAATTATACAAATAGTTGAAAAATCGAACTAGAAATTTATTATCTGCTCAATTCAAAGTTAGTAATAACGATAACTTCGTGAGGCAAACATTAGTATAAAAAGAAACTAAATTGCTTAACCAGAAAAAAAATCTAACAATATCATCAAACACAAAAATAACCACAGAAATAACAGTTGTTAAATTACTGTTGTGAAAAGTTAATAAAAAAGGTGTTGTGAACTATGCGTAGGTACGGCCCTGTGTGTGTGTGTAACCTCAACCTGGTCCTGACCTATCTCAACCTACCGCGAAGGTACCCGAAGCGGCGGGTTGTTGACTTAATGCATGTTTTTGTATTTTCTATGCAGTCTACTTGCAGAATTCAGTCGGTATACTTGCTAATGTGCCTATGTATTTAAATATTGTTTTACGAGCTGTATTTGTTTAAAATCTGTTTGTGTAGTATCCTGAATAAAGTTTTCTTTGATCAAGCCTGCTGTATTAGTGAGAGAATATTTCTCACAGGTTATGGGCCCAGCACGCTTCCACTGCGCGAGGGAAAAACTACAATAGTGCAGTTCGCGAGTGTTTCTAGATGTGTGCAGCTATTACGTTCGGCTAACACAAGTTAACGGTTAGAACATTAAGTTTAGTTCAACCAGATAAAAACACTTTTATTGAGTTTTTCGCGATCAAAGAACAATGGCTACAGCAATGAAATTCGACCTACCAAGCATTGAGAAGTTAAACGGTTCAAATTACGTCGTTTGGAAAAAGAAGGTTGAATTGTTACTTAAGGTGCAGGGTTTTATGCAAATAGTTAGTGGTGAATTAAAAAGACCTGATGAAACGAAGTTGACTGAACAAAGCATATGGGATATGCAAGACATGCAAGCACAGTTGTTGTTGCTAGGCGTGATTGACGAAAGTCAAATGGTGTTTGTCGACTCCTGCACAAAGTCTGCAGAAATTTGGTTAAAGCTGAAGTCGCTTTATGAAAAATTCGACCCATCCAGTAAAGTTGCGGCACAGACTGCATTTTTTGGTTATGTATATGATGGTACAAAAACAATGGTAGAACACATTGCTCATATCGAAAACTTGGCTAAGAAATTAAAAGATCTTGGCGAGTTGGTGTCTGACGAGGCTATTATGGCGAGGCTGCTGTATAATTTACCAGACACGTACAGCGGTCTACTTAATGCATGGAATTTCTCTGCCAAGGAGCAGCAGACACTTACAAAACTTACACAGGAACTTATTCGTGAAGAAATGAGACAAACAAGTGTATACGAGGTGCCGACGAGTGCAATGGTCGTTCAGAAGAAGGATGTAATAAAATCGAGTGAAAACTGGTCAGAATCTAAACGAACACAAGCAAATAAATCCAAGAAAAATGTTACGTGTTTTTATTGTCAAAAGAAGGGACATTATGCTCGTGATTGTCGTTTGAAAAAGAAAGAGAGACAAGATAAAAATGAACAGGCTATGATAGTCGAGTCGGAGTGCTTCGAAACAAATTTAACGAATGATGCTGCGGGAGGTAGAGACACGTGGCTAGCGGACACCGGCGCGACAAATCATATGGTAAACGATCGTTCCTGGTTCGTGGAATTTGAACATTGCGAGTCTGTCATATCGCTAGCTGATAAATCAACAATTCAAGTTCAAGGTCGCGGGACAGTTGAAGTTCAACGGTTTGTGCACGGTAAATGGCTACATGGAACTATATTAAATGTACTTTACGTTCCGAGTTTGAGCAAGAATTTGTTGAGTGTCGGTTCAACAGTCAAGCGCGGGTTTAAACAAGAGTGCGATATTAAAGAAATGCGCTTTATCAAAAATAATGAACTCTTTGCTGCTGGAAAAATGATAGACAACAACACTTATAAAATGCTATTTCGACGCGTTCCCTGTGTAGAGGCTAACGCGGTTACAAGTGATTTGTTGCAGTGGCATGAGCGCTTAGGACACCTTAATTTGCAAGCAATGAAGTTGCTAGTCAAGGACGATTTAGCAAATGTTAAATTTACGGTTCCACCCAATGCTGAGTTATTCTGTGAGGCCTGTCAACTTGGTAAAGCACATCGACAGCCGTTCCAGTCTTCAAGTGATAAACAAAAGTACCGCCCTGGAGAATTTATACATACGGATGTAAATGGGCCAATGCCTAAACCATCAGTGAGTGGTGCCAGATACTTTGTTTTGTTCAAGGACGATTACTCAGGTTTTCGGTTCGTGTTTGCAATTCAGCAAAAATCAGAAGTATTTAATAAGTTTGTTGAGCTGGCAAATTTAATTAAAAATAAGTTTGGACATTCTATTAAGAAAGTTCGCAGCGACAATGGTTTGGAATACATAAATAAAAATTTTAGTGATTATTTTGCAAAATGTGGAGTTGAGCACGAGACAACGGCGCCTTACACACCACAGCAAAACGGTCGCAGTGAACGTGACAACCGAACGATTGCTGAGGCTGCTAGGTCGATGATGGCGGCAAGAGCGGTACCTGAGGAACTATGGGCCGAAGCAGTAAAAACTGCTGTGTACACTTTAAACAGAACGCCAACAAAACAGGCACCTAATTCCACCCCTTACAAGTTATGGACAGGTAGTAAAGCAAAACTTGGTCACGTCAAAACATTTGGCTGTGTGGCGTATGAGTTTGTACCTGCACAACATCGCACAAAATGGAATGCCAAGTCAAAGAAGAAAATGTTTGTTGGATATGACAAAGATGGTCCAAATTATAAATTGTATGATCCACAAACGAGAAAGTTTTCTGTTTCAAGAAACGTTACGTTCAATGAAAAAGAGTGCTGGAAAAAAAGATGAGGGTATAAAACAACTCGAATTGCACCTTAATAATGAACTTGATGTGCCAACAAGTCAAGAGCCGGTGGGAGACGAAGAAACCACTGCACCTGTGTCAGGTGACAATGATGACGGATGTCGACAATTAAGAGATAGGACATTGTTGCCTCCGATTGACCGTTATCAGGCAAATATGGTTGAATTTGAAGAACCTACCTCTTATAAAGAAGCCTTGGAAAGCCCAGATGCAAGTAAATGGCGAGAAGCCATACGTGAGGAGCTCTCAGCGCTTGCTAAAAATGATACCTGGACACTTACAACGTTGCCTCTTCATAATAAAACCATTTCGGCTAAATGGGTGTTTAAAATAAAGCGTGATACTAAAGGTGAAATAGATCGGTGTAAAGCCAGGCTTGTGGCTAAGGGTTATTTACAGCGCCCTGGTGTAGACTTTAATGAGACTTTCGCGCCGGTCGTGAGGTACGAATCTGTGCGTGTACTACTGTCAGTGGCGTCCTACCGGGACTATGAAATTGGTCAGTTCGACATTAAAACGGCATTTTTGAATGGTGAGCTAGAGGAGAACATTTTCATGGAAGTACCGGAAGGGGTAAGTGTGAATAATAAAAACCTTGTGTGCAAATTAAATAAGTCACTGTATGGACTGAAACAGTCTCCGCGACAGTGGAATAAAAGATTTAACGAATTTCTTCAACTGTATGATTTCAAGCCTAACGAGGCAGACCACTGTGTATATCATGGTTATTATGGGACAGATGAATTAATATTAGCGTTGTATGTGGACGATGGCTTAATAATGTCTAGTTCTAAAGAGGCCATACAACTAGTGTTAAGTGAATTAAAGAAACAATTTGAAATAACTGTTAGCGACGGGACTTATTTTGTTGGACTAGAAATAAAGAGAGATAGAAATAAACGGGCATTATTTATCTCTCAAGAGAACTATATAAATCGTGTGTTGAATAAGTTTAATATGACTAATGCAAAGGCTGTCGCGATACCATTCGAGCCAGGTGCTCACCTTGACATGGGAGAACCTCTAAACATTGAGGAACAGTCAAAAATGAACAGTGTCCCATACCGCCAGGCGGTAGGCTCCCTCATGTTTGCAGCTACTGTTAGTCGCCCTGATATCATGTACGCGGTTAGTGTAGTGAGCCGCTATTTGTCAAATCCGAAACCTGTACATTGGTCAGCTGTGAAGAGAATATTTCGCTATTTAAGGGGGACGACATCACTTGGTATTACATATTGTCAGAGTAGTGATGAATTTGTTGGATATTCAGATTCGGACTATGCTGGGGATACTGACACACGTCGATCAACAAGTGGATATATTTTTAAAATTGCAGGCGGTGCTGTGACTTGGATGAGTCAACGTCAGAAAGTAGTTGCTCTCTCAACTACAGAGGCCGAATACATTGCAGCGAGCGATGCAACGAAAGAAGCAATTTGGCTCAAGCTGTTATTGTCAGGAATCGGTGTAAATATCAATCCTATTGAAATGCGATTGGACAACCAAGGCTCCATTAAACTGATTAGAAATCCACAGTTCCATAAACGTACAAAACACATCGATGTACGCTACCACTTTATTCGAGAAAAGTTTGAGAATGGTGACATCGACGTTTCATATGTAGCTTCTGAGGATCAACTGGCGGACATCTTAACCAAGGGGTTTGGCGAAGAACTTGTTCCAGAGAATTCGTGGAGAAATAGGAGTGGACATATTCAACTCTGCTTCAGACGCAAAGTGCACAACTGGTGGGAGTGTTGTGAAAAGTTAATAAAAAAAGGTGTTGTGAACTATGCGTAGGTACGGCCCTGTGTGTGTGTGTAACCTCAACCTGGTCCTGACCTATCTCAACCTACCGCGAAGGTACCCGAAGCGGCGGGTTGTTGACTTAATGCATGTTTTTGTATTTTCTATGCAGTCTACTTGCAGAATTCAGTCGGTATACTTGCTAATGTGCCTATGTATTTAAATATTGTTTTACGAGCTGTATTTGTTTAAAATCTGTTTGTGTAGTATCCTGAATAAAGTTTTCTTTGATCAAGCCTGCTGTATTAGTGAGAGAATATTTCTCACAATTACATTTACACTAAATGTTCAAATTGACGACCCCGTACCATTTGACAATACCCAAGACGATTATAAAATTCATTTCTCACATTCTGAATAGTTTGAGGCGATATTAACCTAATCTCATGTTGAATTCTTTGCCTGACATCGTCTAAATTATTGGGTCGATTGTTGTACACTTTACTTTTTAAGTACCCCCATAAAAAGAAGTCTAATGGCGTTAGATCAGGAGACCTAGGCGGCCATTTTATCTGACCTCTTCTAAAAAATAAATATAAATTTACCCAATTTAATGAATTTTTATTATTTGAACTTTAAGACTGTTTTTATCGATTTTTTCAAATAATAACATATTGAAAATTTTATACGGTCGGAACCAGAATAAAAACTACTACCAAAATCAATAATAAAAAATATAGGTTGTCATTTAAAAAAAAAGTCGATGACGTCATAACTTAAAAAATAAATGACATAATAAACTGAAATTAGACTGAAAATATTTGCCGAAGTTAAAGTCGCTATACCCCTTCGAGATTTTTTCCAAAAAAATTAATATCAACGGAATTACTGAATTTATGCGTTACTTAATTTCCACACTGTATAAATAAAGCGTATATTTTACCCCTAATTCCATCGCTTTATCCTCTGACAGAAAAAGAAGGTTTTCTAAATCTTTTAAATTATTTAAATTTTTATATAAAACATCGAATGCCGTTTTCTTCCCTATTTTATACATGGCATTAGTTCTGTCACAACCAGTTAGGCAATGAATCGTTAATACTTTCTTGCATATTTCCTCTCCTAAATTTGCCACAATATTGTTAATTGACAAAAAATGTATATTCTTACTATGTCCTAATTGTATAAATATATTCCTTTGGGACATACATATCTGGTGTTTCACAGTAATAATGTAAAAGCAAAATCAGGACATCAGTATCAACAGATTTTACCAGAATTGTATTACCTGATTTTAATTCTGATAACATAAAATAAACATTCCATTGTTAAGCATTAAATAATATATAAAAACTCAATAAAAATAATACTCATTCGCATTCACATTACACAAAGAAAAGTTTGTTTCTAACTGACAATATATGTATAATATAAGATTACTTGTATTCAATAGTCTACACTCTACACACACTTGAGTGGCGCCGCGGTGAGGCGCATCTAGGATCGAAAAACTCGTAACTTTAAAAAACGGAATCTCGAAAACTATAAGTCGTAGAGAACTGACTTTTTTTTTAAAAACTTCCTTGAAGTGTAAGCTTTATTTCATACACTTATGGTATGACAAAATTCCTTAAAATAAAAAAGTTTTTCGCTTATCGAAAAAAATGCAGCAAGGAAAGTAAACGTTCCAGTTTTACCTAGTTTTACAAAAAAATTAAATTTTCCATAAAAACGAAATTAAAGCAGTGACTTTCGCTCACATTTCCTTTATCAATTAAAAAAAAAAATACCTTTAATTATCTCGATTGGTTCCGGAGATATCATGAGGGATGTGTGAAAAAGTAAGAAAAATTAATTTTGACAAATTTATGACATTCTTCGTAATAAAAAAAGTTTGACCTTCAAAAAAAATGTTGTAATTGGCCATTACAGATGGCCAAGGACCTAGGCTATCATGCTGTGAAGGTCCCAAGTGGTTGTACCTTAAAAAAATTTTTTTCAAGAAGGAAGCTACTTTTTCCCCGTTTTACGGTGCACTAATAGTTTTATTGTAACAGGTGTTCAGACAAATTTCCATTTTCTTGGATACACAGTCTCGCTCGACGCGACGTTCTAAAGTCTGAGAAGCCTGTAAAGTCTTGAATGTTTTTCTTCTTAATTAATTTTCGGCCTGATTTATCTTTTGAAGTCTTTCTTTTCGTGCATTTACTTCAGTGGCGTAAACCAAACCCTTCATATAACCCCAAAAGTAAAAATCTAATGGGTTTAGATCCGGTGAACGAGGTGGCCAAGCTATAGGACCACCTCGACCTATCCACCTGCCTAGAAAATATTGATGTAACCAAGTTCGAACATTGCGCCCAAAATGGGCAGGCGCGCCGCCATGTTGAAAATGGTAATAAATCGATAAGGTCGTCTTGGAGGAAGTTTAAATACTTTTCTGGATTAAGACGATTGGGAAATTTTATTGGGCCAATTACTTGATCCCCATTGAATCCTGCCCATAAAGTCACCGAATATCTATGTTGGAAATTTGTGCGCCGAACAATTCGTGGATTTTCATCCGACCAATGATGCATATTGTGCATATTAAAAGCTCCGTTTCTAGTGAACATTGCCTCATCAGTCCATAATACGCTAGGAGGAATATTTCTGTTCGCTAATATCCATTGATAAAACTGGAATCGCGGTAAAAAATCTGCCTCCGTTAAACGTTGCACGAGTCTAAAATGGTATGGGTGTATTCCTTGCAATACCGTCATCCTTCCTATCTGAAATTATTAATTAAGATAAGCAATTATCTAGGTAGTTACATTTTTTATTAACTAGTGAGCGAGGTGTGTTGACAATTTTTGAAACTCTTCGAATGCTTATTTGTGGTTCATTTTCTAAATGATCAAAACTATATCCATACGATGATTTCCTTGTGGCCTTCCTGCGCCTCGAGACTTTTCAAAAACCCCATGGTCTGCTAAATTCCGGTGAAGAACTGCAAATATTCGACGCCCAGGTACTCTACGATTGAGACATATTCGTCGGTATTCCCTTACTGCGGCTAATGCACTACCATTGCAAAAACCGTACACAAAATGCATATCAGTCTTTTCCCTATCTGTAAATCTTAGCATTTTAAATCGACTTAATGAAAATCGTGATTAAAGGCGCACAAATGAAATAATTGATAGAAAAGGGGACAAAACGTTTTTTTCCGATACGCGTTCTTATGATTTTATATCATACAACTGTTTATACATATTTATTAACCTTGTTGACAGCTCTAACATCAAATTATATCATAGCAGCATGAAGCATTATTTTTTATTCATGGCCTACTATTAATAGAAAATTAGTTTAGATTCCCAATACCTATTTCATACCGTGTTATAAAATTTTCAAGTCGATATTATTCAAAAACAGTGCATTTTATCTATGTTCATCAAGAGTATCTTTTTTTACGTATAAAACTCTAAAATTTCATATTCTACTGTCAAAAATAGAAAAAAGTTACATACAACTACCCAGTTTGGGACAACCCTGGACAAAATTTTAGAATTATTTCCATTTCATCTTATTACACATAAGAAGAGTAGCGGCTGTGTAAATTTTTAATATTTGACTTTGAGTGGTTTTGGAGATATTCGATAAAAACCGTTCTCAGGGGCCCACCTTTAGGGGCCTGCAGCTCCCTTAGGAAGCATTTTTCGACCAATGTTTATATGAACTATTTTTCACATTTCTGGCCGTAGAAGCAGCTGATAAAATATTGCACACTAATTTCGGGACACCATGTATATAACCGGTAGGCCCTTTTGGTCTCAGTCTGACATTATAGGAATGTGATTTCAACAAGACATTTTTACAGAAACAAAACAGACTTCATTTTCATCAGCTGTGAACACGTGACAACACATATTTACATTTTTACTTAACGATTAAATTAAAATATTAAAATATTTGACTTATAGTTAAAATTGTCGACAGTAAAATTTTGTATTAACATATTAATTATATTACAATGAAATGTTGTACGTACAAAAATTAAGTCGTCTCTGGCATGCCCTTAAAAACCTACTCTCTAATTATGAGCTTAATGGCAGGATATAACCTGTTTCAAAATTCAAATATTTTGGTGTACAATAAAAATGGTAATAAATCATACAGCTTAAGAATAATCAAGGGATAATTTGACATATTGTCATACTTAATAGCTTAGTAATTGTATTTTATACTCTAATATTGTATTAAGGTGGATAGGGAAGGTTGCCATTAAACAGTATGTTTTGATAACAGCGTAATTTCCGACTGAGAGAAGCCGGAAGAGCCACTTTGGTTTAATGGTAAAAGTATGTTACGGTGGTGTTACATGTTTATACCATTTAACTTCGTTCGGTTTAGCAGAATTATATTACTAAATATATTTTTATTTATTACGACATAATTTCTATGTGCATTCAATGAGCAGAATGATTCTATAATATTCAATACCAGCTGTATGAGATATTTATGAAACATTAACAAAGTAAGGGCAAAATTAAAGCCATCTAATTAGTATTTTGCAACAAATATTAATTAATGTCAAAAAACATGTTTTATTTTTTATTTATTTTATTATTTGATTTCAATATTCATATGAGAAAAGCTAAAACTTCCAGCACTTATGCGAAAAAGCAAAAAAATCATTATTGTATCGGAAATCTTTATTCAGTATAAATATTAATAAAGTTTTGAAACTTGACAAAGACATTCAAGTGTGCTATTAAATATACTAGAAGTCCTGAATTCAATCTGTTGCGCTTGAGCCACCATCTTGGAGAAATGGTGCCTCGATTCAGTATTTTGCATATATCTCGTTGACCATTCGCAATATAGGAATTACGTTTCATATAAAAAATAAAGCTTATAAAATTTTCTACAAATTATATACATTATTTCCGTATCATCATTATTAAAATAGTACAAGCAACTCAAAAAAATACATATAATTGGCTCAGGTATTTGATCATTTGATTCCTGCTTTTCTGCAACCACAAGTTGAAGTTCAGCCCTTGGCATATCTTTAGGCATATCTCTATTTTTTATCTATGTTCACTTGTGTGTATATTTTAGTTACTTTGAGTACTATTTTAATAATAGTAATAGATGTGGAAAAATTGCATACAACTCTTTTATAAAAAAATGTATAAGTTTTATTTTTTTGCTTGAAACATATTTCAGACATGGCTAATAGTTACCGAGATTTAGGCAGGAATCTGAATGGGAGCGCCATCTTTACTAAGATTCAAAACATTAATTATTTCCATCAAAGGTTGAAATTTGTTTCTTTTTTTTACTGGAATATAACAGTAAATTTAATATAGTCGGTAAATATTATTTCGCAAGATTTCTTTGAGAAAGTAGCGCCAATTATTTATATTAACCACTTTTGAGTCAGTATGCCAGTTGAAGTTTATTTTGTACAAAGCTCTCCATATATTTCTTTGCAACATTAGATGATTTCCAACTTCATATTTTATGTGAGAGATATAATGCCTGCTCCTATATTAGTCAACAACCTAGCAGATGATCTTCTCAAGGAATGCCTGGTGTAGTTCGAAGGAATCTACAAATTTAAAAATTCAGCAATTTTTTTGGATACATCTACAATACTCTTTATACCCACATACTGTTTCATACACTTTCTTCTACATTATCCAACAAATAACTTGTATTTTCAATTGGTGATTATTTCAACGACATCCAAAACTTTAATATTTCCACTTGAAATTGTAAACTTTATTCGTACGTCTTGTGTTAAGAATCCCAATCAGTAGAAATAATTCCATGTCTTTAATGTTTTCAAGCTGAAGAAAAGTCATTTCTTCTCGTCGACATGCTTCACTGATCCCAGTAATTAACACTACCTAAAATAGTGAAAATAAATCTTTAAATTTAAAGATTCGCGGTATGTCAACCAAAATTCTTTTATTAATAACTTTTAACAAGTATGTGTTTCAAAAAAGTTTAGTTAAATGACAAAATGGTTAGTATTTAATTTTAGAAAATTTTTAAATTTTTCTTTCAACACAATCTATTATTACTATTACTATTACAAACTCATTCCTCTCGACGTTTCTCCTTATTAATGTTGCTGTCAACATTGTGTAAAAACTCCGCAATGTGAGGCTTTCCAGGACTCGGATTTTGGTTCAAAATATGCTAGTAAAACTTCTTCACTCGTTTTTCTTTACAACAATTTTCGAATTGTTAATATTTCTCCCTCGATTTTACCGGTAAAAATTATTGATCTTCTGCAGATTGTTCTATATTATCAAAAGATTCAGACACATCTGTGACGCCGTACCTATTCATATTTTGTTATATTTACTTATTTGTATATTTTAATCATAATAGTTACCGTAGAGCGGTATGGGTGACTTTACGTGCTCCTGCTTTTTACAACTTTAATTTGAATTTGCGGAAAATCAACCAATAGCGAGGCGCGCACGAGCTGGTCTAACGGAGAATAAGCTTGAATCGACAGGTTAGTAACAAAAGAGAGGTCATATAAGTTCTGTGTTAAACTTAATTGAGTTGTGTAGAAAATCTCGAAAACTCGTGTCCGCGGAAGTGGTGAATACTAAGGGTTCTGGGGGTGAACTGAGGAATTTTAGCGGTAGGTACAATTAAGATATTTTGAAACTTATTGTGTAAGAATTCTGTTTCCAAGATATCAAGCTTATTCAGGCATGTGTTTATGAAATATGGGGAATTAATTAAAAAAGTTGCCTTTCTTTGGTAACTTTACACGACAAAAAAATCATTAGGTACCTACCTACCTAGGCATGTTTTATTTTTGTAGATCAAACAATAGGCTGAATTTATAAGAAAAAACTTGGGTCAAGGCGATATAAGGATTATAATGACGCACAATTACAAAGGGCAGTTGAGGCCGTGCAGAGGAGGCATATATCCTACCAAGAAGCAGAGCAGTTATACAATATCCCACGAAAAACAATATGGAATAAAGTGAATAAAAAGCATCCAAAAAAACATGGTAGTCAACCAGTCTTATTAGAAGTCGGAGAAAGACACATTGTCGATGTGTTACTTGCGGCAGAATTTGCTAGCCCATTAACATGCATGGATCTAAGGATGGTTGTAAGGCAGTATTTGGATAGGTCGGGAAAATCAGTTCCAAAGTTTAATGACAATTTTCCTGGTGTGGAGGCACAATCATCGACTTTCAAAGAGAAGTTGCCAAAACATAAAGGGAGTTCGGGCATAAATAAGCCAAGAGGAAATTCAAGAATATTTCAATAACTTGGAACAAAGTTTGGATGGCATTCCGCGTGAAAACATTTTAAATTTTGACGAGACCAATCTGTCAGACGACCCAGGCGGCACAAAATGTTTATTTAGAATGGGTATAAAATGCCCAGAACGAATTATGAACACCACAAAATCTTGTACTTCAATAATGTTTGCAGTTACAGGCGATTCGAGTGTACTACCACCATATGTGGTTTATAAGGTCCAACGTATCTATGATCAATGAACCATTGGTGGACCAAGGAATGCCCGTTATAATAGAACTAAGTCCGGTTGGTTCGATGCAGAAACCTTTGAGAACTGGTTCTTGTCAAACGTTATTCCAAGGACAAAACAAAAGCAAGGCACAAAAGTTGTAATAGGGGACAATTTATCGTCTCATATAAATGTCAACATTATTGTAGAATGCCAAAGACATTGCATAAAATTTGTATTCCTGCCAGCACATGCCATACATCTCACTCAACCTCTTGACATTGGTTATTATGCTAGGCTGAATTTTGCAGTTATTGTTCAATAAATCGAAAATGATTACAAATAGCCATATTGATGTATATACAAAAAATTTTCGTTTTTCAATTCTACATCACATTGTCCATAAAATATACAGGATGTTCATTTGAAAAAATTGAGAAAATTCAGTTCAAATAGTTGTAAATTTGAAAATTATTTTTGGCCACTCTGTATACTTTTAGGAAGTGAAAATGGTCATCACACAGATGTCTCATAACTGGTACTAATATATATTTTTTTAAAATCAATAATTGTGACTATAGTGATTGTTTTAATATACACGTGTAAATTGCATAATTTCAAAAAAAATCATTACATGCAAGTGGTTGGTAGGGAATCAATAATAATACAGGATTGGAAGGATACCACAAACGGGTTTCAAAAAATGTTCTGATATACATAGCATTCCAAAAAAATGTTAGTTGACCATGTAGAATCGTCTTGGCTCACTCTGTGTATTTGAAAATAATTTCCGGTTATAGACTTTTTTGTCTAGTTTATTTATGTTTTTAAATCAAGTTTCTAGCTATCATAGAACTCGACATATTGAAGTCGGACACACTATTGCCCAACCCTGTATAGCTGAATTTAGATAGAACTTTTCTTTCAACTGAGATTAAATACAAAGTGTATCACATAAAATTAAAAAGTTGAAGTAACTATTGGTTAAACCGGAAGTGAAAAATATGTATGTCTGACGCATTTATAGTGTGTGAATTATCACATGTCCATTTCCGCAATCATATACGGTGGAAATTTTTGCGTTTGTCAGTTTTTCCGCCATAACGTTTTTACTTGAAGTTTCTTCTCGAATTCGGATCCCTAAGAAAAAAAATACATAAGCATAGTTTCTGAACTTTTTTTCCTATAAGATAAATACAGCAATGATATCACATTAAACACCAACCTCCTGTATTCCTGAAGGTACCTCAATGTACCCTGTATGGGACAAGGCTACACATTTAGAGACAATGGACACACAACCAATGTCCAAGGATGCTAGGATTGATTTCTGGTTTAGAAAAAATCCTAGCTCCTCGACTGGGGATTGAATCCGGGCCTTCAGGGTGAGAGGCAAGTGTCCGACCACTTCTCATTAATGAAGCGTTTCCGTACCCATGTAAATAAGAACTATTTGTATTATTTTTGGGTGTGAAACCTCCACTTAAGTAATGCATATGTTTTTTAAACAGCCTGTATAATACATAATCACTGTCTTTCATATTTAATGAGATATTGGGGGTTGATTTAAGGTGACAAAAATATATCTTTTAAGACAAGTCATATTATGTGAAAGCAAATAATTACATTTAAATGATTTATTTATTTCAAAAGTACCTAATTCTAATATAACCAAAAATGTTCAAATACCCTTTAAAATGCAAACAAGAGACGAAAGCTCGAATTATTTGTGCAACTGGGTAAAACAATGGGGTTGTTAACTAAATTTATTTATTGTTGAGTTTCTAATTTAATATCAATAATATTTATTTCTTAAAATATTGCTGCAATTTGTCTTTGCTTTAATTATTATGTAGTTAGTCTTCCATGACTTACCGTTTTTAAAAGTGGCCATTAAAAAATAAAGTGCAATAATATTGTAAAAATTAAATTGTAAATTTCTTGTTGGAAATAAATACATATCTATCTACAACTACTATTATTATTATATAATTCTCGTACTTGGAGAGTAAATATAGGTTAATAGTTCACTTATTAGGTACTTGAGTAGAAGATTTTCATATACATTATTATGCCAATTTAACCTGCGTGCTTTTGAACATGAGATATGTTCAAAAGCTTAACCACTCTTAACGAATTTCATGCCAGAATTGTGAAATTAAATTACTAGCCAATTACTACAACGAAAATCATATTTCCAGATTGTAACTTTCCAAAGATACCGACTTTAATTTACGTGCATTAGTTAAAATGAATTCTACGTACTTTAAGCTAGATGTATGTCAAAAATAATTGGAAATGGTACAGAACCATATAAAGTTGAGTTGGTCTTAAATAAACAGAATTATAAAGTATTAAGTGGTACGTACTGCCACAAACGGATACGGCAAAAGGAATATTGAGTATATTCTGTTCATTATACAGGGTGTCGACGAAATCAAGTATCAGCCGGCTATTTTTTTAAAAATTGGAATAAAATTTTCAAATTAAAAACGAGAAGTAAATGGGCTTATTTTGACGTACACTTGATTTAAAAAAAAACTGGTACAACTCTTGTAATCGAAAATCTTAATAGTTTAGTTGTGTGCATATGTCTGTAAATAGGGCTGGCCAGGCATGTCGAGAGGGGGTGGAGAAGAGGTGATTTACCCCGGACCTGGGTTTTTTGGAGGAGATCGGTTTTCTTTGTGTTTTTAAACTTATTAAACCTTTCTCTTTTATTTTATTCAAGTGGAATTTTAAAAAATAATTAGAAAATAACTTTTTTCAAAACATTTTCAAGCCTGCCATATTATTGTTTAAAAAAATAATATTTGTTACGGATAATTCTACTAATGGTTGTAATTAAAATACTAACTGAATAATGATAATTCAATTTTTAAAATAAGAACACAAATATACCACTTGAGATTAAAAAAAATGTAAACAATGCAGACTGAACATAAAAATACAATAAAAAAAATAAAATAAATGAACTTCAATTACGTAATACAGAATTAACTAATATTTTGTCATTGCTCCATTAGCGTCTAAAACTGCCTGAAGTCTTGCAGGCATGGACAAAATCAGATTTCTTGCAAGGTCAACTTCTTGCGACAATTTCTCCCAAGCGTCTTCAATTATCCCTTCCAATTCTTGGGCATTATTTGGATGGTTATTAATTTTCTTATATGTTTCACCAGTAGTCCCCATACATTTTCAATTGGATTTAAATCCGGACATTTAGATGGCCACGGTAACAACTCTATGTTTTTATTAAGAAACCATTGCCTGACACGATGGGCCGTATGTATGGAGAAGTTGTCTTGTTGGAAAATAAAATTATTTTCCGGAAACACCTCTATTAGGTTTCATTGAATTAAAAAATTTCAAAACAATGAGAAAAAACTGAAAACAAATAGTCTGAATAATATTAAATACAAAATAAGAAACAAATCAAATAGACAACAGTGATTGCAATAACATTAAATACTGATTTTCTCAGCTAGACCACCCTCCAAATGATATTTTTTTTTATTTCTTCGCCTTTGCAGAGTTGTTGCGGCGTTGTTTTATGGTGAGCAATCACATTTCTTTCTCCAAATCCTCTATGGTCCTCTATTTGCTTTTATATACAATTTTTTGACAGTACTCCATAAAAAAGTCAAGTGGCGTAAGGTCCGGAATCCGTGGAGGGTGGAGGCCACTCTACTAGAGTACTATTTCATCCCATCCATAGATGGGAGAACTTCTTAGTATTGGAGTATGGAACCCAAATAATCCTTTAAGGTATAACTATCAGAAAAATTGCGATTGAAGTTTGAGAAAAAAGTTGCAAAAACTGTGTACCTCTCCAGATTATTTTTTAGATACTTGTGGAGTTCCTCATAATTAAAAACTCTGATCTTCTTTTCTTCTAGGAGCTTTATCTATTAATGCACGAAAATGCACATGTAGCTGTTATCTCAGAATGAGTACGCTACAATGCTAAAATATTTACCAAACATTTAAAAAAAAAAAAAATTTAAAAATGGTATAACCATGAAAAAGCAGTATTTTTAAAGAAATCTGCCAATATATTTTCCACCTAGTTTTTTTCTACAACACGTCTTCATTTAGTCTTGATAGTTATACCTGGTATGCATAGTCGTTCTCCGGCGACTCGCCATCTATCGTTCAGTAATGATGAGTAAAATGTAGCCTGACATAGTCCTCCTTGACCGTCAACTCAAGGTGATGTATGTATCGAGTTTTCAGCACCTACGGAGAATAACATCACCTTGAAGGAGGAGGAGAAATAGACCAAATACCATAATCTCCGGTACGAGCTCCAAGTTCTGAACCCAGGCTACTCAGTAAAAATGGTCATCCTAATAATCGGTGTACTCGGAGGGATAAAACCTACGCTGCTCTCGAAACTGAAAACCATACCGGCCTGCCAAAAATCAGCTGAGAGGCTGGCAGGCCAAATGCAGAAGGCGGTCATTCTTGGTTCTCTCCTTCTGCTTAGGGCACACGATTCCGGAACCTACAGTCACTAACTCTGCGGGATGTGGGGAGTGGCTGTGGTTAATGTCATGGCGCGACTCCCGTGAGGCGTCTGAGGCCACGGAAGGACTGTCCTGCGTCGGGCAACCAAAAAAAATAATAATAATAAATATGTAGTCGTCCACCTCAAGAAAAGACGATGCGGGGAATTCTTTGAAGATGCGCAGCTCGCAGACGCAAGATATCTGGATGCCGGAGAGACCTATACATATGGGTGTGCAACAAAGATACCTCCAAGATGTAACACAAATAAGGATTCTCTCCGCGGCAAGTATAGACATCGCCTCCGAAAGATTTGGTCTTCCGAACTTTCGGGGAAGAACAAGGTGTCTGCAACTAACATGCTTGCCATTCCGGTTCTGCTTTACTCCTTCGGAGTAGTAAAGTAGACTGTGGATGAGTTGCGCCAATCAGACAGAGATCCTCGCAAGATGATGAATATTCACAGAAATATTCATCCCAGATCATCCGTTCCTTGCGTGTACTTCCCACGTCAACGGGGGGTCCAAGGACTCTTGAGCCTGGAATATACGCATGGCAGAGTAATACTGAGCATGGCAGAGTAATACTGAGCATGGCATGTAACATCCTCAAGAGCTCAAATCCCCTCTTACGGTTTGTGAAACATTACGAAACTGTAAATTGGGAGCTGGATTGTTCAAGGCAGCAAAAAGAGCAGCAGTGAATTCAGTCTCGTATTCAACACCAGGCGAGGTGGCCGACGAGGTGCTGATGTAGAGTCAGTTGCCAAACTTCAGCCAAATCGTCTGAAAGCCCGAATCAGAGCTGCTGAACAGGAAAATCTGTTTCGGCAGCATGTCGATAAACCCCAGCATGGTGTCTTCTATAAAAACATAGAAACGCTGGGTTTATCGTCCAGGTAAATATTCGCCTTTTTAAGGTCAGCCGGGCTTAAGTCAGAGACTGAGGAATTCATTATGTCCTGCCAAGATAGTGTTATCAACACCTTGGTCTACCGTAGCCGCGTGTGACGTGTAGAGATTCCTGACATTAACTGCAGGATCTGCCGTTAGGCGCCGGAATCGCTCATTCACTTACTCTCTGCATGCCCCATATGCGATTTCAGCCTACATCAACCGACATAACGTTGAGTTACGAGTGCTATACTACCATCTAAGGTATTCGCACGGGGTAGACCAGACACCAGTGCTGCCTTACATCCCCGGAGATATTGAGTCCGTTGTCGAAAACGAGAAATGCCGGATTTACTGGAACTACTCGTTCCCGACGGTAGATTAATCCAAACCAACAAGCCTGACATAGTCCTTCTCGACCATCAACTCAAGATATGTCATCGAGTTATCGGCGCCTGCGGAGAAAACCATCACCTTGAAGGAGGAAGAAAAACAGACCAAATACCTTACTCAGTCAACAATGGTCGGACTAATAATCGATGTACTCGGAGGCATGAAGCCTACGCTGCTCTCGGAATTGAAGATGATATCAGCCTGCCAAAAATCAGCCGAGTGGCTGGCAGGCCAAATGCAGAAGGCTGTCATTCTGGGTTCTCTCTGTCTGCTTAGGGCACATGATTCTGGTATCTATAGTCACAAACCCTGCGGGATGTGGGGGTGGCTGTAGTTAATGCGCACCCGACCGCCACTGTTAGATACTAACTTTCAATGTAAGCTTACAAATATTGATATAATAATATTAGTAACCAAAATTTTATAATAATATACTCGTAGTCGTTAGAATATTAGCAAATTCCTAAAACCATTTTAAATATCATATACCATATTTTGTTTTTAAATATTTATAATAATCCAGAAATAAATATCTGCTTCTCAACATTCTGCGAAATCCCAACCTTAATGGAATTTGTAGAAATGGAACAGCTGAAGGACGAACTGTTGAACAATGTGAGACAAAATACAAAGAAAAACATAAATGAGACTTCAACATTCTTGTTTGTTAAAATAATCTCTATAAAATTTCAGATACAGTGATTTTATTTTCGAAATAGAAATGTGAGTATTTGACAATAAAATAAATGTGAGCGCCTCTGGCAAAGACCTTTTTATTTCTGAAGTTATAGCCAAAAAGTAAGTAAGAAGACTTTCCGCGTTATAAAGTGATATGATGATTAGGTTAAATGGTGAAGAATAATACCTCGTTAGACATTCATTGAAAACTTTCAACTCATTCCATTTTGTTGGCTGGAACGATTTGAGCTTTTCTAATTTAATGTTCTTCTTGGAAGTTGAAAGTCATTGCGTGGTTCAAAGCATTTTCTCGAAATTATATAAGGATTTTAATTAACTTTTGTATTTGTTACTTTATTTTACATCACTGTACTGAAGCCGGCATCGTTCCTATTCCCTGCCTGCCTGGACTTCTCTGTGTTGAAAATAATTTGCCTGATAAATTTAATTCTTCAGGACCGCATGTTTTAAATGTAATTAAAAAACTCTTTTAGGAATTCTTTATTCCTCGAAAATGATAAAGGAAATGGAAAAGGCCGAAGTATAAAAATAAATTATTCTCGTTGTCTCATTTTTACAGCCAACGGCTTAAAGTGAATGTGATTACTGATTACAAATAAACAATAAGACTGACATTTGTTTATGTATTTAATATGTATATTGTATGATAATGCATGGTACAAATTCAATAAAATAAAAGGTGTATAAAAAAAGTAGCGTGATGAAGAAGAAAGTTTTCGAGATATTTGTTTTAAAGTTTCATTCAAAAAGGTCGCGACTATTTTGCTGATTTTCAAAGTTGTAAAAGCTATTTTATAACCAAATTTACAGATTAAAAGTGATAGCTGTTACTTTGTATTTATCTTTCCCTTTAATACACACCTTACAGCCAAAAGTTTAGATAAACAGTTGTTACATATTTACTTAGAGCTGTAAAATTAGTATAATTAGTAGCTTAAACTAAAGAAAAAAAGCTTAAGTTGTTGGTTTGGTACTTTTAAGTTATAAGAACTATTATGCAGTTAATAATTTATACTGTTACTTAGCAACTTTTTTGTTGTTAAAGGCATTTCACAAATGGAAATAACGACAAAATTTTTATAGAAGCCAAGTTGGCTGTGAATTGTAGTTGCAATAACAACTTTCTAGACTAAAATTTGAAGACAAAATATATCAAAAATACAGCAAAAACAAGGCTACCACAACATTTCTACAGCCTTGTTATAGCTGTGTTTACTAAATCTGCTATAGTGTGCTACTTGGGCTTGAATTTATTTCGTACTGATTGGAAACTTATGTAACCCTGTGTGCTGCACATTAGATGGTTCTTACTTGAGAAGCTTAGAGGATAGGATTCCTTCCTTTTGTAAGTCGAAAATATCTTATCGCAGTAGTATTAACTTTTGGGCGATTCTTGTCCAGAGTCAGTTTCCAGAAATCGGTTTCAAAGCCTACTAATGACACTTTGACTTAATCCCAATTTTATAGCAACATCGACTTGACACAAGACAGAGCTTGGAGCATACCAATAGCCCTATTGGCATCAGGTTATGAAAAATGACACCTGGTTTTCATATTTGTTCAAAAACTCCACAGAATACATTTCAAACTCACTTAAACGCAATTAACTACAGAGTGAGAATTGTATCTATTCGAAAATTATAAAAGAAAGAATACGATTGCGTGATGAAGACGAAAGTTTTCGAGATATTTGTTTTAAAGTGTCATCAAAAAGGTCCCGACTAGTTTGCTGATTTTCAAAGTTATAAATGCTATTTTATAACCAAATTTACAGATTAAAAGTGATGACTGTTACTTTGTATTTACCTTTCCCTTTAAAACACACCTTACAGCAAAAATTTCAGATAAACAGTTGTTATGTATTTACTTATAGCTCTAAAATATAATTAGTAGCTTAAACTAAAGAAAAAAGATTAAGCTGTTGGTTTGGTACTTTTAAGTTATAAGAACTATTATGCAGTTAATAATTTATACTGTTACTTAGCAACTTTTTTGTTGTTAAAGGCATTTCACAAATGGAAATAACGACAAAATTTTTATAGAAACCAAGTTGGCTGTGAATTGTAGTTGCAATAACAACTTTCTAGACTAAAGTTTGAGAACAAAATATATATAAAAAAAAAATTACAGCAAAAACAAAGTCGTCACAACATTTTCACAGCCTTGTTATAGCTGTGTTTACTAAATCTGCTATAGTGTGCTACTTGGGCTTGAATCTATTGTGTACTGATTGGACACTTATGTAACTCTGTGTGCTGCACATTAGATGCTTCTTACTTGAGAAGCTTAGAGGATAGGATTCCTTCCTTTTGTAAGTCGAAAATATCTTATCGCAGTAGTGTTGACTGTACTCTACCACTTTTGGGCGTTTCTTGTCCAGAATCAGTTTCCAAAAATCGGTTTCAAAGCCTACTAATGACACTTTGACTTACTCCAAATTTTATACCAACATCGACTTGACGCAAGACAGAGCTTGGAGCATACCAATAGCTCTATTAGCATCAGGTTATGTAAAATGACGCCTTGTTTTCATATTTGTTCAAAAACTCCACAGAATATATTTCAAACACAGTTAAACACAATTAACGGTCCGTCGGATAGTAGCATTTAGACCATACGAGAAGTTACATACCTCTCACCACTACTCAATTTACCTTAGTTAGTATATGACTAGCAGGTTGGCCACTATCATTTGTCTGTTCCATAACCTATGGCATTCTGAGGAGAACAAATAAGTTCGAAACCGGTCTATGTCTGGTTAGGAATTGACAAATCATATTGGCTACCGATCTATCATGAATTGAAGGTATAATCCAATGCAGGTCGGGGTATTTGCCCGCTGAGTAGTTGTTTCCTTCAAATCATATTTTAATAACAGTAGTTTAGTCCACCTGGGCTAGAGGTCGCCGCTCTCGGTACTTGCTTCGCAAGAGTCTATCCGCCATACGAGAAGTTTCATACCTCTCACCACTACACAATTAAGTACAGAGTGAGAATTGTATCTATTCGAAAATTGTATAAAAAAAAAAGAATACAAATGATACCGTATAACTAGAAAGATTCCTAGTTAGTGATTTTAAAACTTACATACCGTAAAAGTTTACATGTAAATGAACTTTGGCATTATTATAATAATAGGAAATTACTATTTATTGTTAAGTGTTTCTAATTTCTTCTAATGTTTATTGACTTATGACTATGAGCAATATTCCATTTTATTTGAATGAGATAATATGTTCTTGTTCAACGAATTTAAGTGACAAAAGTTAAAAAATAAATCAAGATTCAGCAACAGTGTTCTTCTATTAAACTTAAATTCACATCTAAACTGCAAACGTCCTTATTAACGTAGAGACCAAACCGGATAATTTGTAACAGCATCACACGAAGCCAATGGGGTGCTATAATAAGTGCAATGGTCCATTACGACTGCATTCTATCCCGCAAGTTTTTCCGGCGTATATTTTCGAACCAGTCATGATTTAAAGACGACCTCGGTAATAAGCTAGGGCGGCCGCAAGCGTGAGATTTATGCGATGATGTCGGCAGAGCGGTGTTATTCTCTAGTATATTCCCGATTTTGCTGCCAAATTGAAGACGATCTCTCGCAGAAACTAGCCCTATTCCGGTATACTTATGACGTCCCATGTTTTATGCGGCGTCTGGCAACAGTCTCCGTGAATTCCACACCATACATATAATATTTAAATGACTTGGCTAAATAAAGATTTGTACGAGGGGATGTCAAAATAAGATTGAAAAATTCAATTAAGCATATTAAATATGAAGATTTACAACTGATAAGAAAAAGCTAATATACCTAAAGGTGCACGAACAATGTTTCTTATGAACTATAATTCAACTTAGGTCATTTCAAAGCAGATTTTAGTAGTATTTTCTCATAATTGTTATTTTATTAGTTGTGACGCTCTTCTCGCAAATGTGTGATGCGATGTGTTTGTCTTATTACCCCGCCACCCAAGTTCAAAGCCTAGATTCGCTCCAGTTTCTCTATCCAACACCTTCATGTAAAAATGTCCTTATCTTGATGTATACAAATTAAGAAAACACAATACGTTATTCCTTATTATTAGAGTAAACATACAAATTAACAACTCCGACATTGCCCTGCAAGTCATTTACAACCCAATGGGAACGCATTGTTGTTTAAACGTTTATATAACGTTAATTAACGTTTCCGTAACGTTAATTAACGTTATATAAACGTTTAAATGACAATGTGTTCCCATTAGGATCTGGCTATTTACATAATATGGAATCCTTAATTGGAGCCATCGCAGCAGAATGAGAAACACTCAATTTTATATATCTATTTTCAAATTGTTCTTCTATGTAGAGGTTAATGGCATACATCTCCCTGAATGTGTTTCGCAACAACAGTTTTGTAGGACACTGAATCTTCAACATTCGACAAAGGTATTAAAGTTTGTATGATAAATAATAACAAATAACTATAGGTATTTAAAGTTTATTTTTACTTTTCAGGCCCCACGTTGGGTGTCATTTTATTTATAAGTGTACCATATTTATTTTCTTTTCCTTTAATTTTTGAGAGTTATATAGTACAGTATAAGCTGTCGGTTGCTCAGTTGGTACGAGAGCCTTTAGGTCATGGATTTTTTTTATTGTCTTTATTTGATCATAAATGAAATGTAAATAAATTTGTCTTTGTTTAAACAAATTTTATTGAGGGCGCCAATTAGTTGAAATAAGAAAAAGGTAATATGCAGCTAACCAACTAATATTTTTAACTACAAGGTGAATTGTATAATAAAAAAAAAAGTAGAAAAATTTTTGAGACTCATATTAAGAGGCAATTACAAACATATAAACAGCAATGAAATTTGGTAAAGAGTATAGCTACTCAAAAAACAATAAAAAGGAAATTTATGTCAATAAGCAAGCATGCTATTTCATGACTTTTTTTTTCTACTTACTGCATGTGATGTTAAAATAGGCTAAATTATATTATTTTGAAATAAATATATTTATACAGATAAAACCTTATACTCTTAGCAATACTGCCCTCATAAGCAGAAATGCCTTAAGTCGAATTTTTATAAAAAATGAGATAATTATTTAAATCGTCTATTTATGTGATTTTACATCATAATTAACCGGAAAAAATCTTTTTTCTTTTAAATGAGACATTTTTTATTGATATAATATTACCCCATGTTTACTAACATGCATAATGTCATAAGCAAGACCGCCTTAAGCTGATATTATAAGGTACTTTTGCGTATTATTATATATGAATTTTTAAGCAAGAACACATTAAGTCAGATATAAGGTATTCTTGTGTAAATATATATACTCAATATATACGCAGTTCGAAGCTAAAACACTTCAAGTATATACATAAGACGTTCTTGCTTAAAACGTGTATGACGACTTAAGATGTGTGAATTTGTGTAATATGAAATTTATAAATTAAACGAAAAACTTTAACGTCAAAACACTGACGTAGTTTTCCACGAAACACCAAAATATTATATGCTGCATTAGACGCGCGTTTCGTCAACCAAGTTGGCACCATCTGGAGATGTTTAAGTTATAATCATCTCCAGACGATGCCAACTTGGTTGACGAAACGCGCGACTAATGCAGTATATAATATTTTGGTGTTTCGTGGAAAACTACGTCAGTGTTATATTCTCATTAAATGGTTCCAACTCACTCCAGGATTGTTTGTAATACTTATTATGTTTGGTTCCAATTCAATACTCGAATGTATTTATTTCAAATTAAATTATTTACATTCAATTTTATCAAGCAATCGTTTTTTTTTTTTTCATTTTCAACTCCATTTTTTGACTGTGAGCAATATAACAGAATAACAAATTACTTAAACCGAATATTAGATCTGGTGTTTTCAAATCTACAGTGTAAAGTTCAACGCACCCATTTTGTATAGTAGATGAGGATGTATATCATCCAACTTTGTATATAGAAATTTACTTAGAAACAAATAAACTAGCCCAATTACCTTCTCCATTAGCATCTACCTATAACTAGAAAAAAAGCAAACTTTAATCTTTTATATGAAGTATTTATGAATACAGATATTGAAAAGTTTTCTAATGTCAATGAGACTGTTCAATATTTCTATATTATTATACACAATATTTTTGATATCTGTATACCAAAAACAAAGAAAATGCAAGTTATATCTAGTTTGATTTGAATTTTAAATGATTTCAAAAAAAAAATAAAATTCGTAAAAAGCATAACTTCTCTAATTCAAGCGACCAAACAATTGATTATACTAATCTAAGAGCTAAACTAAAAAATGATATTGATCAAGCATACAAAAATTATATAAATAGAATACAACAAGACATTAGTGATGATTCAAAGTTATTCTGGCAATTCATGAATATTAAAAAGGGGTCAATTTCTATTCCGAATTTAATGCATGGAATGTAAATGGGGAGAGGCAATTGTAAATGCGTTTGCCAGTCACTTTAATAGTGTATATAATGTTGATTTCGATGAAAGTGACTCGCATATAAAACTTAACCCGCATGTAGATCAAATAGTTATACAATCTATTACACAAGATGAGGTGCGTGATGCTGTAAAAAGATTAAAGGCAAATAAAGCTGTTGGTGCTGATATGTTACCTTCGTACATCGTTAAAAGCCGCATTGACTTTCTTGTGTACCCTCTTCATTTCTTATATAACCTAAGTTTAAAAACTAATGTATTTCCGCAAATCTGGAAAGAACTTCGTATTTGTCCAGTACATAAAAAAGGCGATAAAGCTAATATTAACAATTTTAGGCCTATCGCTATATTGTCAGTGCCAGCGAAGCTATATGAATCTATTATATATAATGTTATCTGTAATTCAGTTTGCAACAGAATATCCATACACCAGCACGGTTTTATGAGACATAGGTCAACTACTAGTAACCTAATTAAAATTACTCAGTATATGTATATCACAAGTAATACATAATGGTAGTCAGGTAGACGTAATCTATACCGACTTTCAAAAAGCGTTTAATATGGTATCACATAATATCCTTCTTTGTAAATTTAAAAATGAATTCAGATTTCACTAAAATCTGATAGAACTCCTTACTTCATATTTACAAAATAGAAAACAGTATGTGTCTGTGAATGGATATGCGTCAAATCATTTTATCATCTGGGGTTCCTCAGGGTCCAACCTTGGGCCACTGTAATTTCTCATATTTATGAATAGTTTGACAGAAATAATTTAATCTTCCAAATATTTATTATTTGCTGATGACGTAAAAATCTACGTAAAAGTTGAAAGTAATATGGATTGCATCATGCTCCAAAATAATTTAGATAAAATATATCAATGGACACTTCAAAATAAATTGTATTTTAATGCTAATAAATGTTTTACTATGTCCTATATTAAAAGAAAAAATCCGATTGTATATTATTACACAATAAATGACGCAAATTTGGTCAGAGTTGAAAAAATGAATGACCTAGGTATAACTTTTGATACCCACCCACCTTACATTTAATAGTCATATTTACTCCATGATAAATAGGGGGGATTAAAATGTATGGCTCCATAATACGTAACACCAGAATGTTTACCAGTACAAGTGTTATTATTCAATTATATATATCGTATGTTAGATCTGTGTTGGAATATTGCTCCATTGTCTGGAATCCGTTTTATCAAATACATGTGGATAGTATAGAAAATGTACAGAATAAAGTTTTAAGATTCATCAATTGGAAAGAAACTGGTTTGTATGACTTTACTGTAGAAAAAAATGTGTTAAGGGAACGATATAATCTTAAAGTACTGGACATTCGACGAAGAATGTACCTATGTATCCTACCAGAGCATTCAGAACTTTTTATTTAGAACTTGCTAGTACAAATTACCAAATAAATTCCCCACTCCATAGAATATGTAGTATTTACAATGGAATACAACACAATATTGATATATTTGATATTAGCTTAAGAAGTTTAAAATCCATGTTAAATAATATACTGATTTAAGTACTGTTAATATTATGTTTAAATTATTTGTGTATGTATTGTATATACTCTGTAATAGGGCCTTGCCTGTTGGGTGTATTTTATCAAATAAATAAATTAATAAATCAATAAATAAATATAACATAAATAAACTTATAAATTACAAAATTTAATTACTGCTATATTTATTTTGTTTTAAATAAGATAAAATGTCTCGTCTGTTAAATAATCATAATTACTATAAAAATCTGAAGAAGAATTAATAAATTAAAGTCAAAACATTAGAGAAAAACTAAGTTTTTGTTTGTTCTGTCCTGTTAATTGTCCAGTTAAAAATTAATTATTGATGCAAAGAAATGCGTCATCTACTAGAATAATTCATAATTTTACTAACACTTTTCTGTAGCCTTTTTATTATTTCGTATTAGAAAACTAAAGAAGCGATCAGATGATCAGGGTAAGCGCAAATCCTTAGGTCCTAAGCACTAAACTATGACCGGGAATATCACTTCCTAGTCCTACTTAAGAAGGATTTTAAAGGATTGTCTCCAAAATAATATAGATTACTTTTTATTCTTCTCATCCATTCTTATTCTAATTTAGAGCAAACTACTTTTATTTCTATTCTAAATCATGCAGACTTTTTTACTATTTAACATAAAGAGGATTATAAAATGAAACGTGTAGTAAGATATTTCCACTGTAATACCAAACTCATACATCTATTTTTTTATTTCCTGCTATTCAAATTAACTATAGACTTATCTCTAATTACAGTCTAATGTAAAAGAAGCATTTTTTTTATTCAAATACCACAAGAAATATAACCTCATATACATCTAGAGAAACAATGGCATGTAAATATGTAAGTATACAGCAATGATATACATCTCAGTAGTTCCTTAAAATATTCTATGGATATCCCAAGCATTTCTAAAATAAATGTATCTTGCCTACTATAGAGATTAAAATGCCAGTTCACCGTTACTACCACTTTTATTGAATTGTAGCATTTTACAAACATTATGTTATAAATAAACGATCAATTTGCTACCTCCACTCATAAAAAGTTGAAAATTGTTTTTATTATAATACAATATTTACTGATCATTTAAAATACAAGGTATATATGGTAAGTCAAAAAATTACAAGAAAAAAATAATACAGAACAATAAAATTTTGTGACACCTACATATCGGGTGTAACAGGATCATGGTACACCCCTCTTTTCTCCTTTAGTTTTGAAGACAATTGACTGAAATTTGGGTTATCCTATATACATAATAAGCGGAACTTTTTAACATACAGGTGATTTTTTTTCACTTCCGGTTTCCCCGGAAGTGACACTAACTTTCGATTTTTAAATGGAACACAGTGTATATTATTGCATTTTTGAATTCTGCATAATTTTCTGAATCCAAATAAGTGGCATTTCAAACGTCAATATTTTTTATAATATAATTTTTAGTTTTCCATTTAAGTGTGCCATGACGGTTCCGATTTATTCTAAATGACCCGTATAATGCTAGAAAAATCGAAATCACGTCAAAAATACTAAATTATGTGATTTATGAGCAAATAAAGTTTATCAAAGTGGTTTTTGGGGGAAAACTCAATTTTTTCAAATAGAACCATATTGGCACCGTGGTACCATTTATTAGTACTATTACTAAAGAATTTGTTCATATGTCGTATTAAAATATGCGATAAATACAAACAAAATTACACCTAAAAGAAAATAAGGAAATACAATTTTGTTCTAATTATCTTGTTATACATAAGGTGGCTTTGGAAAACAAAAAAATGAACACAAAACATTACAACAGTTGTTCAAAATGCTGTCCATTAACGTCAATGCACTTCTGAACTCGCATAACTGTTTCTCGAAGATCGTTCGCCAATTGCTGGGCTGTTATGCTATTAATTGCGCGTCCTACTCGTAGCTCCAGATCTTCACGGGTTGTAACGACGGTTGCGTAGACAATATTTTTTAAATGACCCCAAACAAAGAAATCAAGAGGTGTTAAATTAGGTGACGTTGGAGGCCACCTCACAGGACCATTCGTCGAAATTACGTTTTCTCCGAATCTCTGTTGAAGGTAATCCTTGAATTATGGGGAAGAGCTCCATCTTGTTGGGAATACATTCCCTGCCGTAAATGGAAAGGTAATTTGTCTAAACTGTCCTCAATTTCATTTTGCAGAGATCCCAAGTATCTGGCACGAGTCAGGGGTCCTTCAGATATTATTGGACCAATGATTCTATTATCGATTATTCCAAGCCAAACATTGAAACCGAACCGCACTTGAGAGTTACCCTCCCGTAATAAATTTTGATTTTCTTGTGACCAATATTTTGTATTTTGTCGGTTAAATAATCTTTAATTTGTAAACCTTGACTCGTCCGAAAATAAAATCATTCCCAAAAACTACTCCAGCTACCAATTGCCCCAGATCTAAATTTTTATAAACGTATTCCATGAGTTGGCAAGCTGTAGTTTCCGTTGATCTGTTCATCCAGAATCCATGTGGACGGGTAGTTAATATGTCTTGATCCTGTCAGAAGACTGTCAATCTATTATAAATAAGTCGTTCAAAATTTTATTGAGAGAACATTTAAAATTGCTACAGGTCTATAATTATGTATGATATTAGAATCGCCTCTACTGATGCAATTTTCAATAGTGAGGGAAATTGTCCTACAATGTTTTCGGCTATGCTTTTAATTAACTTGGAAGGAATTCCACACACGCCTACACTATTTTTATTTTTTAGTTGAAAAATGATTTTTAAAATTTCCTCACTGTCAGTAGATGTAAAGATAACTGATTTTGCATTGTCAGCTGTATATTACAGGGTCTGTAATATATAGGTTTTCGTTTTAAAGCATAACTAATTCATTTTTCTTATTTCTACCTATTTTTTCATTAACCATTTGCCATTTTTTTTAGGTTCACTTGATGATGTTTCATAGTATACTTTTTTACTTCTTTGAATTAATGTTTCGTACTCTTTTTTTTTATTTGTGTATTGTTCGATAACATTTATATCATTAATATAGTTTTTGAACCAAAATATTGGTGACAATTTTAGACGTAGTTTTCCACAAAACACTAAGATACCATATACTTCACTAACAGTTTTTTATTATCTCCAGCTGATGCCAACTTGGTTCGTGAAATGCGCATCGGGTGCAGTATATGGTGTTTTGTGAAAAACAACGTCAGTGTTAGCTTCACATCAAAAGTTCCAATTCAGGCTGCTAATGTACAATTCTCGCAAATTATGCTGCCCATATAATATTCAATAATTACAAATTCAAAATATAGTTTCGTAAATTTCACATGTTCTTATCACATTGCGCTCTTTCTCATCACCAGTCACTTTTTTCTGATCAAATAATACATGTCGATTGCTACAATGCGAACCCATATCAATCGACAATGTAAAAGTTTCAAAACAAAGTAATAGAGAAACTGTTTTCAAGAACATAATTTAATAGAAGTTTTCCCCAACATAAAGGCATTAAACTGATTATTCCTTTCCTTGAATTTACAATGTATTTTCTTTGTGTGCCTGTTACCATGTAATTCTCCCAGTCCCCTAAAAATAAAGATATACAGGGTTCCTCTTAAAGGTCTATAGAAAAAGCTAGTACACATTTCCAAAATGTGACGTATCTGTTAAACAAAATGTCGTATTTTGTTGTTGTGTAACGTGTTGTCACTTTGACTCCCTTTAGTACAACAGCGATACTTTGAACTTTTTATATCGGCACGGTCTCGAGCACCAGTTCCTGTTTTAAAGGGTAGGAACACCACATTATTCTATCAGCGGTATGATAGAAGCTAGGATAACTCAGTGAAGAAACAGAATGTCCAGGTGCCGACGTGTAGGGTTGTCTGTTACATAGAAATGGACAACTTCACTTTTACCTGTCGAAATTGTGTTTCAGTGTACAACCAGATTTGTTCCTTATCCCTTTGCGTTAAATAAAATTCAGAATGTCAACTTACTTACTTCATTTTATTTAAGACTGGTTTCACAGTAGAACAATAATAAAAAAAAAGTAAACTACGCAACAGAAGAAATACATATATATATATATATATATATATATATATATATATATATATATATATATATATATATATATATATATATATATATATATATATATGGTCATTCCACCAAATAAAATCATTCCTACGGGGCGACCCCCGCCGATTTTGTTCAAACTTTGTAAATATGTTCTCTACATCATAAAAAAACATTTTCTGTAAATTTTATCCCTTAATATGCAGCCATTTTGAAATTATGATTTTTTAAATTTTTTAAAAATTTTTTTTTCAACTTTTTCACTAATTTTTTTGAAGTAGAAAACTTTTTTTATTAAAATTGGAAAAAGACAGGTTTTTTTATAGGAAAAATTCTCAGCTTTTCAATGAAAATATTCATTTTTTGTCATACGTAACAGAAGACCCTTTAAAATTCAATCAAAGGGAAAAAACGGTTTTTCTCACTGTGCGGCGCGCGTTACTTCAAATTTGATATTTTTTTCTGAAAGCTGAGAGTTTTTTCCATAAAATATGTCATTTTCACGATGTGCATATTTTTTGTTTAAATACAATTAATTATTGTTTGAATACTTCTCATTGATTAGATGCTTCTTCGAAACAGTAAAATAATTTTGTATCAAATATTTAATTTATAATATATTTCATTTTCGAATTTGCCGCCTAAAAATTTACTTCGTACACTACCATTTACGATGTAGTAATAGTAATAGTAATTTTATTTCTTTCGATGATAATTTGTATACTGATGTCTTTCTACGATTATTTCTTCAAAATAATAGCGCGGTCTACATACGGATTTGGACCCTTAAGTGAAGATACAGTAAACAAAAATATGCAAAAAATCGTAAATTTTCCGTAGAATTCAATAAACCAAAATACAAACAACTGGCACCTCGGGGGCCCATAGTAAATTGGGCCCAAAGTTGGCCAAAAACGGTTTTTTCCATTTTACTCTGTTATGGTGCCATAAAATGAAAAAAAGTTTTATACAAAAGTTGTAGAACTATTAAATACGGATCGATCTGTGGAAATTCGATGTCAAAAAATTCAAAAATAATTTATTTATTTGAAAAAAAAACGTTAAAAATCGCGTTTTTTTTGAAACGCTCATATCTTCGTGAAAAAAAAAACCATTTTTTTCACGAAACTTGGTAAAAGTGTAGCTCCCTACTAACTAAAAAAGATCGTTTTCTAAAAATTTAAAAATATTATAAACATTTTGCAAAAATTGATTTTTTTCGAAAAAATCACGTTTTTTTTAAATCTCGATAGCTCATACACGCTTTCATATTTCTAGTCAATTTTGAGCTTAAAATTTGCTTGAAATGTTGTACTAACATGGTTATTTATTGCGTGCTTTTTTAAATTGATCGGTAATATGCGAAAAATCGGTTGAAAAATCGTTTTTTTTTAACAACAAAAAAAATCGATTTTTTTTTCAAGAAAAAAAATTGTTTTTTTCTTTTTTTGTTAGCAGCATTGAATAGCTGGTATCAATTTTTGCAAAATGTTTATAATATTTTTAAATTTTTTGAAAATGATCTTTTTTTAGTTAGTAGGGAGCTACACTTTTTACCAAGTTTCGTGAATAAATGATTTGTTTTCACGAAGATATGAGCGTTTCAAAAAAACGCGATTTTTTAACGGTTTTTTTCAAATAAATAATTTATTTTTAAATTTTTTTGACGTCGGATTTCCACAGATCGATCCGTATTTAATAATTCTACAACTTTTTGTATAAAACTTTTTTTTCATTTGATGGCACCATGACAGAGTAAAATGGAAAAAACCGTTTTTGGCCAACTTTGGGCCCAATTTACTATGGGCCCCCGAGGTGCCAGTTGTTTGTATTTTGGTTTATTGAATTCTACGGAAAATTTACGATTTTTTGCATATTTTTGTTTACTGAATCTTCACTTAACGGTCCAAATCTGTAGGCAGACCGCGCTATTATTTTGGAGAAATAATCGTAGAAAGACATCAGTATACAAATTATCATCGAAAGAAATAAAATTACAGTGACGCTCGCGCCATCTACATCGTAAATGGTAGTGTTCGAAGTAAATTTTTAGGCGGCAAATTCGAAAATGAAATATATTATAAATTAAATATTTGATACAAAATTATTTTACTGTTTCGAAGAAGCATCTAATCAATGAGAAGTATTCAAACAATAATTAATCGTATTTAAACAAAAAATATGCACATCGTGAAAATGACATATTTTATGGAAAAAACTCTCAGCTTTCAGAAAAAAATATCAAATTTGAAGTAACGCGCGCCGCACAGTGAGAAAAACCGTTTTTTCCCTTTGATTGAATTTTAAAGGGTCTTCTGTTACGTATGACAAAAAAATGAATATTTTCATTGAAAAGCTGAGAATTTTTCCTATAAAAAAACCTGTCTTTTTCCAATTTTAATAAAAAAGTTTTCTACTTCAAAAAAGTAGTGAAAAAGTTGAAAAAAAAAATTTTAAAAATTTAAAAAAATCATAATTTCAAAATGGCTGCATATTAAGGGATACAATTTTCAGAAAATGTTTTTTATGATGTAGAGAACATATTTACAAAGTTTGAACAAAATCGGCGGGGGTCGCCCCGTAGGAATGATTTTATTTGGTGGAATGACCCATATATATATATATATATATATATATATATATATATATATATATATATATATATATATATATATATATATATATATATATATATATATATATATATATATATATATATATATATATATATATATATATATATATATATATATATATATATATATATATATATATATATATATATATATATATGAATAGTGGTGAGAGGTATGAAACTTCTCATATGGTCTGAATGCTACTATCCGACCGACATCCTAGATATCTCTGTGGCGGATAGCGACTTGCATCACAGCAAGTACCGAGAGCGGCGACCCCTAATAACTAATGTTATTAAATATGATTTGAAGGAAACAACTACTCAGCGGGCAAATACCCCGACCTGCATTGAATTACACCTTCAAATCATGATAGATCGATAGCCAATATCATTTGTCAATTCCTAACCAGACATAGATCGATTTCGAACTTATTTGTTCTCTTCAGTATGCCATAGGTTATGGAACAGACAAATGATAGTGGCCAACCTACTAGTTATATACTAACTAAGTTGAAGTGAATAGTGTGAGAGGCATGAAACTTCTCATATGGTCTGAATGCTACTATCCGACCGACATCCTAGATGTCTCTGTGGCGGATAGCGACTTGCATCACAGCAAGTACCGAGAGCGGCGACCCCTAGCCCAGGTGGACTAAACTAATGTTATTAAATATGATTTGAAGGAAACAACTACTCAGCGGGCAAATACCCCGACCTGCATTGAATTACACCTTCAAATCATGATAGATCGATAGCCAATATCATTTGTCAATTCCTAACCAGACATAAATCGATTTCGAACTTATTTGTTCTCTTCAGTATGCCATTGGTTATGGAACAGACAAATGATAGTGCCACAGAGACATCTAGGATGTCGGTCGGATAGTAGCTTTCAGACCATATGAGAAGTTTCATACCTATTCACTTCAACTTAGTTAGTATATAACTAGCAGGTTGGCCACTATCATTTGTCTGTTCCATAACCTATGGCATACTGAAGAGAACAAATAAGTTCGAAATCGATCTATGTCTGGTTAGGAATTGACAAATGATATTGGCTATCGATCTATCATGATTTGAAGGTGTAATTCAATGCAGGTCAGGGTATTTGCCCGCTGAGTAGTTGTTTATCCTTATATATATATATATATATATATATATATATATATATATATATATATATATATATATATATATATATATATATATAAATATGATTTGAAGGAAACAACTACTCAGCGGGCAAATACCCGACCTGCATTGAGTTACACCTTCAAATCATGATAGATCGATAGCCAATATATATATACTCTGTACTTATATATATATATATATATATATATATACATATATATATATATATATATATATATATATATATATATATATATATATATATATATATACATACATATATATACATATTTGTATAATGTAAATAGTAACCTATTATACAGATGAGCAACCAAGGAAACCAAGCAAGAGTTTATGATAAAGTGTGATCAGTTATATCAATCACAGTTAATTTACGGAAACCACTACTACTACTACGGTATTAATCTCAGCAGGAACTGTTTAAAGGTTTACTATAAGCAGGTACGCAAGCAAATATGCGGTGTATCAAAACAAGCTAAGTAACGGTATCTATTACTACTGTTAGCTACATCCAGCAGCTCACGACTTTATAGTGGCTAGTGCCAAAAACGGTATTATGGCAAGCGGTCGGTGCATCAATGTCCAGGTATAAGTGGTTACGGTTTACTAGCGTGACATTACGGTCAACCTAGGGAGAGGTGATTGATGATAAATACTAGTCGCAAATGTGCTATATCGTTAGATTTACCCCCTTTCGTCCTTTCTTAGGGCCAACTGGATTGCACGTTAACTTGAACCCGGGACACTTCGTCAAATTCCACTCAAAAGTCTAGGTGCTGGGAACTCACGTGTGTCTTTTACGTTTTTCTGGTGAAGTCCCTCTCCAAATACTAAGAATCGGGGCCTTTACCATATATAACCATCAAAGAATAACAAATGAATATTCCCGAGAGGTATCTACTTATACAGCACGTTTGATACAGTTTTATTAACACGGATTGGAATGCAAACTGTCCCTTAAGTTGATTAAGCCAGAGATATGCGTGAATTGGTATGACATTAACAGCCGGCAGCTAAAATACAAGCGACGGTTAGAGGTTATCGCATCAATTTCGAGTGTACTTTATTACAAATAAATTATCTGTCGTGTCTCCTCGCGTTGGTGAAGTCCCTCTCCAAGAACTAGGAATCGGGGCCTTCACTATGACACTGAGATCGGATTCTACTCAAATGTCTAGTTGCTACAATCCCAACTACTGTGCATAAATATATAATCATCAAAGATTAACAGCCGAGTATTCTCCTACCGACATATTGAGTGATAAGTGTATCCCTCTGGTGGTCAGTGCTATTACCTGTCAGACATCATTGATGTCTTAAGGGCCCCATTCACATTGAGATCTGTATCAATACATGTATCGATACAAATATCATTGAGATATGTATCTAGTATCAAGTACCACATACACACTGAGACGGAATCATGATATACACACTGAAACGGAATCATGAGACTCCATTTCAATATCAAAGGCGAAACCGAAATGTTAACTCAACCAGTGATGGTGGCAGTTGCAGTAGCACTATCGGAAGCTTTAAAGGAAAAAAGGCGTAGAAAGAGAATATGGACCAAGCAATGGTTACGTAGCTGTCTATTTGAGTATTCCTTCGATGCAGAATTCCACAAACACGGATACAATTTGTAAATATTTAAAAAGTCTTCCCAAAAGTCTCTGTCTGCCGACATCGTTACCTATTTCACTTTCTATTATTATTAGAATAATAATATATTGATGTATGCTAGCGCGATACAAAAGACAGACAAATACATGTTGCGACAAGTAGATATTCGTATCAGTTGCACTCGCGCGGTATCGAAGTTTCTCGACAGTGAAACAGGCGGCGATACCAGCTGATACCGATACACCGATACTGAGTCAATCAAATACATATAGAGATTTGTATCGCGATACCGATACTTGCAACATGTATCGATACAGTTCTCAATGTGAATGGGGCCCTTTAGTGACTGATAGCGACCTACAAAGCAGGTATCAAGAGCTGTGACCTGTAGCCAAAATATTGTTATCAGCCTGTATTATGCTAATTTTCATTCTCGAATGCTATATGATGTCACTGAAGCACAAATAGTCACTGTCAACCAGTTCTTATCCTATAAAAGTATGCTTTAAGAATAATAGTTCGACTACCAAAGAGAATCATGGAGAAAAGTTAAAAATTTTGACATTAACTGGTACATATATTTATGAACTTTGTTGTTTTGTTTTCAAAAACCTGATCATTTTTCAACAAAATCCAATTGACCATGATCACGAAACCAAATTTAAACATAACCTATGCCCAGACCGACATTCCACTACGCGATATCAAAAAGGCCTTTATTTTAATGGATGTAAAATGTTTAATGTATTACCTACCGACATTAAGATGTCCGTAAACATCTCTATTTTTAAAAAAGACTAAAACAACTGCTTGTTGATAAGAACTGTTTTTGACTTGATGATTTTTTTCCTGCAAACTAACTAATCAATTTTAACTTTCCTCCTTTCTCAATTTATTGTCTTCATAGTCATCTTATATATTATGTTTTATTTACCTTTTACATGTTTGTACAATGTCTTTTGTATTTGTATGTATCTTATCTTAATCTCTGTTTTATTTACTCTATGTATAAATATATTTTCTTTTTTTTATATTTGACGCTCTCTGCAGTTATTTGTATTTATTGTACATTTTGACTGAGAAATAAAGAATTATTATTCCCGATGCTTATTTCTGAATAGATAACCAGTGGTTTACTTAACGATTCCCTAATTTTCCTGAATACCTCCAGCGGATCCGACTAGCAGGCAGTCGGATACAAACGATAAATGAAAAAAGAAACAGTAAAATGGTATAAACAGGAAATGCAAATAACATCGAAAATGGTACAAACGATAAATGCAAAAAAAAAAGTAATATGGTCAAAACGATTCTTACCACTACCTGGTTACGGCGGACACTGGAGCTGCTTACCGGTCGTACTTCACCCTGGAAACTCTCACTTGATAAATAATTCTCTGAAGCTCTGTTAGCAGTTTTGTTTAAGGCTGGGAATCGAATACGAATAATTCGAGTACTTTAATATTCGAGTATTCGAATACGAATTATTCTAATGAGAAATTATTCGAATATTCGAATAGGTACTCGAATATTCGAATATATTCGAGTATTCGAATATTCGATTATATCCGAGTAAATTTGAATATTAAAATATATTATTAAATTATGTACGAACAGGTATACAGTTTGCATCCAAGCAAAGTAGGTAGATAGTAGGTATAGGTAGGTACCTATTCTAAAATCCAAATATATAAATAGACCACATTAGTGGCACGTTTTACTCCCAGTCAAACTATTCCATCTCTTTCTCGCCTCGACCTTATTCTTACTGTACTAAGGCAGGGGTTAAAATTAAATTTTAAATTTTAGAAAATCTGTAAATATTTAACTATTGACTTTTCATGTATTTGTTTTACCTTCACAATCTGCGTCTTTTTTAAAAACATTCTAATTTTAGAGCACTTTTATTTTCTTCGAAAAGGAAAAATAGTTATGACACAGAAGTATAATAAACTAGCTCTATTTTTGTTTTATTTAAGCTTCAATAGTTAAATGTGACCAATAGCGCCTCAATCCTAAAATAAAATACTAACTGAATAATTCTGACCCTTAAAGCACATGTACAGGAGACATACCCTATTATGGGTATGGAAAGCAAATCAAATTCCCCGCTTAGTGGTTTACGTCACGACTATTATTGTGGTCTATCCAACCAAATACTCAAATGGAGTATTCACTATTCACTAGTATTCAGTGCTATACCTAGTAATAATAAATATTCGAGGATCCGGATTATTCGGATACTTATTCGAATAATTCGGATTATTCGAGTATTCGGATATTCGAATAGGTATTAGAATAATTCGAATTATTCGAATAGTTCGAATATTTGAATATTTTTTCGAACGAATATTCGAATACTAAAATCTGGAAAATTCCCAGCCTTAGTTTTGTTCCCACGGATGACGCGAGGTGTCACGTGACTCTCTGCGCAAGTAACAGAATTCGCGATTGACGTATAGGAGCAAAAATTCTTTAAGTAGGTTTAGCGGAATACGGTTAAACAAATTCGCTGCGTTATCTAATATAAACAAATATTTATAAAATATTCTGAGGCTGGGAATCGCTTTTTCATCATTTAAAACTATGGTTCCAAAACGAAAATAATCAAAACGGCCATGAAATTATTTTAAAAATAGAAATGGATTAGCTTTTAACAAATGCATTCCTTCCTAGGATTAACTATCATTCTATCCACTTGCATATTTTCAAATATATCGGGTGAATGCAAAATAACGGTTGTCTATAGTCCAGATAATTATATTAACTAAATTCCTAATATTAAGTTAGGCTCTCAAATTCATTATCTTAAACTAAATATTCTTTCCTCTTAGAGTACATAAGCACAAAAATAAAGCGACTAATGTTACCCTGACAAAAAAAGAAAGAAACTGGATTGAAACAATTATTGTAAGAACTAATTAATTGTTCTTCCGATTATTTGACATAAAATAAATTAATCCTTTGTTCAAAGCAGTTTTTGAAATACAGATTAATACAAGTTACAGAATACAGGGTGGACCAAAGTAAAAGAGTGACCCAATTTGGTCTTATTATTACAGAAAACATTCTACGAAAAGAATCTCTTCGTTACAAGAATAAAAACTAAAAGATTGAACTCAACTTACCTCTATTCGAAAAAAGCTGGAAATAAGACCGTTTAACTCCTAAAATAGTTTTAAATAGATTGGACATATCGTACATAATTTTATTAACAACAGTAATATTCGTGATATTTTCTCGTATGATATTTTCTAGCCGACAGCGGCGGCTGGTGGCTTTAGGTTATACAATATCTCAGTATTGGAGCATGGAATCCAAGCAATATCTTAAGGCACGACTATCAGTACTGATTGAAGAAGATTTGCAGAATTTTTTTTTTTTAAATTACAGAAAAGTTACAGAAATGCCCAGCCTCCCCAGATTCCTTCTAGACCATTAGTAAAATCTTTGCAAACTATTTTTTTTTTCGTAATCAGAATGAAAATTTATCACCCCGTTTTTTTTGGTTTTACATTTTTTGTAAAGTTATGACACTTTGAAATTTAAGTTCTTCATCGTATAAATTTTTGTAACTTTTTTTTTCAAATTTTTTATCAATTTTTTGTCTGCAGAACTCCTTCAATTAGTACTGATAGTCGTGCCTTCAAATATTGCTTGGGTTCCATGCTCCAATACTGAGATATGGTACAACCTAAATTCACCAGCCGCCACTGCCAGCCGTTATAGACGAAACTTGGTTTGAGTAATATTTACTCTATTTTCACCAAGATGTGAATGACTAAATCACTTTTAACGCTAGCTTTTAAGTATAACCAAGCATGCTCAGTTGAATCGGCAGTTTCAAAAGCAACATAAGTCATATAAATGTAGCCTTAAGCATGAGTTAAATGTTTGTCAAGCAAAAAAATTTAAATGCATAAACTGTTCTGTCTTAAAGGAAAAATCCCCCGATTTAAATATTGACAACTTTATTTTTTTCAATATCTTTTTTATATTAGTTGGTGTAGAGAAAAAAATTACATTAGTTTTACAACACTGTTTTAGATTATCAACTATGAATCTAAATGATGGATATTTCTTGTTATGTATATCATTGATACCCCAGGACAAAATCGTTGTATGTAAAATCTGTAACGTACTGACCAATATTTTACATTAGTTGTGTCAATTGAGCTTCAGGTTTTACAATAGAAGTTATGTTGTATTGTGAAGTATTAAGCTTCATGTTTAATGCATAATTTAATTTTCTACCATATTCGTCCGACATAATAAAAATTCTGCTTTTGCTTTTTGCGGTTTCTGTGGATAAACTGTAATTTTTTTTTATAAATTTGTGTTATTTTTAGTCATACATCTTGATTCTGTTGCTCGTTGTATATCGGATTTACATATAATTACTTGAGTTTGGGTTTCTCAGTTTATTGTAGATGTATTTTCTGTTTGGGTATCAAAGTCACATATATATAAATACTTTTGAGTTTCTGAGTTAGTTGTATGTTTCTGTTTGAGTAATTCCATTATTACAGGTTTTGTTTGAAAGCTTAATAATAACTTCATATAATTGCAGTATTATTTCGTTTTTATATTTTAACTCTCTTTCTAGTTCGGTAACGTTTCTGTTTAAATTTTTATTTATTTTTTTACTTATTTACTTTTTCACTTCACTTCACTTCACTTCAGTTTTGTTTGCTAATTTGTTATGTAAATCTAATATAATGGTGTTGGTTTCTTCTTTATTTTTGCCATCTTCCTCAAGAGTAGATCATGCTAATATAGTTAGTATTGGTCTTTGTTTTTATTGTTTTTTCATGATTTTTTGGTTTTTCATTTTCTTTCTGGTGAAGTTTTTACATTGACCTATTATTTAATCCTAAACTGAAATTAATTATTTATATATTTAACTAAACTAGTCTCAATTTGAACTCGAAAAGGTAAAGTTTCCTATAATGTATTGATACATCAAATTTTAAAGATGGAGAGCTATCGACAATTATCAAGAGTTTATTCCTCTAATATAATTAACGAGAGATTTTGATTTCCTAATGTTAAAAAAAACGAATTGACCGTTAAACTTTTCCGCCATTCAGCTGATAATATATTAACCTCTTAAATTAACAAACAAATATTAATAAATGAGTCTACAGTCTAAACAAATCAAATCAAAACAGTTTTTTTATTGTTTTTTAAGTACTTATGTTGATGAGAATAACCATTTATATTTAAAAATGTAATATATTAGGTAATAGTTTTTTTGGTTTTAATATTGAACGTCTTTTTGAATTTTATTGTGCAATTGTACTAGATACGTTCTGATTTAACAGTTAATCAAATTATCGAAAACTATCGATTGTTTTCGATAGTTAAACTATCGATAATAATCGATAGATAGATATGATAGTTCTACGCATCTACAGAAAATAATAAAACGGTAAATTTGCAAACTACCTTTACTTTATAATTTCCTACTACTGTATACAATATCGTTGTACAAGCAGCTTAATTTAAAACATTAATGTGAATATTTTCCTCAACTAAATTTAACCGGCTATACTTGATATTTATTATTAAGTTGAAGTTTTGGGTTAGAATACTATTTGCTACAAAGGATCCTATCTCAGAAATTTAATTCCTTTATTGCTTTTGACAGAATATAGCCCTAAAACGGATTGTTGTATCTCTTATAAGAAACTTTCACATCGTGCTTTATAAAACGATTCCTAAAGGAGATTGCGATAGTCTGCAATACTGAAACCACCAAACATGTGATATAGGCCAGTCAGCACGGTAAAATAAGCCAAATAATTTACATTAGATCCAAGTTTTGAAACTTTATACACCATAGTGAATAACTCTTTAATCTATAACTACAGGCAGAGATCAAGAACATGCTATTATAATTGTGTAATTTTCACAAAAATGTGATGAGTTTTTGTTTAAAAATACATATTGTGTTGATTTGAAAACACTTTCCATTTTTTCTCAGAACCTGCATGCAAAATGATTACATTGTTAAAAGAAAACATTATGTTCTATCCCATCTACCCCAAGCACCACAACCTGAAAATTTCAAGTGGCTACCTTCTAATATATTACTTTGAAAAGTATATAAATAGCAAAAATTTAGCAGTTAATTTATTTTTAAACTAGTACACTTGATTTCAATAAAAACTGGTACACTTTCTTTTAGCTATGTAAATCATTCGTTCTTTGATTGATATTAATAATCTTACAAATGTTACTTTGACGTTAATCAGTGGCGTCATTATTAAAAATGGTTCGACATCTAACAGATATTCAAAAATTTCTAATTGTTTCTAAAACTGAAGATGGTTGGTCCATAAGAAGACTTGCTGCCGAATACAGTGTGAGTAAAACCACGATATTGAGTGTTAAAAAACAATGGGAAACCAACCAAACGATATCCCGTAAAGTTGGTTCCGGTAGGCCCAGAAAGAGCAATAATCAAGAAGATGAAAATCTTATAAATTACCTAATAGAAAACCCTTTTCAGACTGCAGTAAATGCAATTTCAGAGACAAATTTCCCTGCTTCGGTATCTACTGCTTGCAGAAGAATAAAACTACAGAGCGATTTGAAGAGTTGTTCAGCGGCTAAAAAATACAAACTTTCAGAAGAAAAGAAGCAGGATAGGATTATTTTTGCACTCAACTATATAATTAATGATGAAAATTTCTGGGGACAAGTTGTCATTTCTGACGAAAAGGTTTTTAAATCCTGTAACGATGGACATATGTTTGCGTATATAGGCCTCCTTCCACTAGATACGACGAAAAATATACTATCGATCCACAAATATCAGGAAGGTTTTCAGTCAATGTCTGGGCTTGGATGAGCCTAAATGGGTTAGGTGTGTGTTGGAACAGTGGTGGTCATCTCAATTCCATTAAATATATTGAAATATTAGACAATATTATGTTGCCGTCAGTAATAGAGGTAATTCCGGAAAATAGTTTTATTTTCCAACAAGACAACTGCTCCATACATACGGCCCATCGTGTCAGGCAATGGTTTCTTAATAAAAACATAGAGTTGTTCCCGTGGCCATCTAAAAGTCCGGATTTAAATCCAATTGAAAATGTATGGGGACTAATGGTGAAGCATATAAGAAAATTAAATAACCATCCAAATAATGCCCAAGAATTGGAAGGGATAATTGAAGACGCTTGGGAGAATTTGTCGCAAGAAGTTGACCTTGCAAGAAATCTGATTTTGTCCATGCCTGCAAGACTTCAGGCAGTTTTAGACGCTAATGGAGCAATGACAAAATATTAGTTAATTCTGTTTACGTAATTGAAGTTCATTAATTTTTTTCTTTTATTGTATTTTTATGTTTTTTGCATTGTTTACATTTTTTTTAATCTCAAGTGGTATTTTTGTGTTCTTATTTTAAAAATAGAATTTTCATTATTCAGTTAGTATTTTAATTACAACCATTAGTAGAATTATCCGTAACAAATATTATTTTTTTTAAACAATAATATGGCAGGCTTGAAAATGTTTTGAAAAAGTTATTTTCTAATTATTTTTTAAAATTCCATTTGAATAAAATAAAATAAAAAGAGAAAGGTTTAATAAGTTTAAAAACACAAAGAAAACCGATCTCCAAAAAACCCAGGTCCGCGGTAAAACACCTCTTCTCCACCCCCTCTCGACATGCCTGGCCAGCCCTATTTATAGACATATGCACACAACTAAACTATTAAGATTTTCGATTACAAGAGTTGTACCAGTTTTTTTTTAAATCAAGTGTACAAACGTTGACGGGTAGAATCACAACCGTTTAACATTAATATTAATATTGTTATTACATTACACGTTCAGTTCAAATATTCAAGTTATCCTCCATTATTAGCTGGGCAATAATACACCTATGTTGGAACGTTTACCGGATTTTTTCTAATGTTTATCTGATAGGTGATAATCCGCCTATATTCATTCATCAGTAATTCTGACTTTCGGATATTCTCCGTTGGGTTCTGAAGTTCTTCAAGGGGAAAAAATCAAGTGGCGTTAAATCTGGAGATTCTGACGGCTATTCTTGAGAATCTCTATCCATCTCCCAGGAAATCTTTAGTCCAACTCAGTATCTCACAGGTAAAGTGTAATGAGGGGGGAGTTCCATGTTTTTGAACTTACCGATGTGTTCAAGAAGCATCATATTTCTTTCTTTGTCAACCTGATTTTTTCCAAGGACTAGGTAGTGTGTAAGTGAATCTATCAGATCCTCTGAGAGGTTTAAATACAGTTGTTCATTCAGATGTTTCAATGAAAATAGTTCCAATAATGGAATCTCCTAAAATACCCGCCCATACAATGATCCTCTTGGGGAATTAGTATGACCTTCTCGAAGAACATCTATATTCTCATTGTTCCAATATGTGCAATTATGTTTATTCACAAATCCTTTCAATAAAGCATAGTCATCGCTGAACCAGATATTGTTTAACAAATGTGGGTCGTTTATGACTCTTTGGGTCATTTCTTCAGTAAATTAAATTCTATCATAACTGTCTTCACTGAGTTGGTGCCACCGGCTTGGTGGCGTAGTTGGCTAGACTATATTTCTACCGTAGCCGCGGGTTCGTATCCCGCCAACAGCACTGACAACGTCGGTGTAAATGGTTGTATATCCACGTTTTTCTGTGTAATCCCAATCTGAACAGCTTCGGCTTTGTATTCGACGTTGTCTGATTTCTGTGGTATTTATTGTTGTACTATGTTATTAATAATTTAAAATTTATACGAAAAGGGCCTGCAATTGCACCCATTGCCCTCCTTAGATCCACGCTTGCTGCTGCGATTGTTTCGTGTGAAAATGAAAATCAAGCCGAGCACCTCAAAAAGAAGTTGTGTAAGCAATTCACACAATTTCCATATGAAACATTTAAAAGTAAATGATGATAGGTGCAAGTAAAACACAAAATTGTACATTTCTTACATCGAAAGGTATTTTAAAATGTTTAAGAATTATTTCAAATGGAGCAATTAATCGTTTAAGTAGGTAATTATTTCATCCAAAGTTATTATAAATTCGGGAATGAACTTACTGGTAGGGCTCGGTTTTTCAATCGCAGGTTAGCTAAACTCATACTTTTAGAATTCTAATTTTTTCAATTTTACATTTGTTTTGGAAATGGTTAGGTGTAGCAATAAAAATTTTATGCTAAAGTAATTTTTAGTTGAGGTGATTTGTATTAGAATCTCATCGATTTTTATGAAAATATAATGCTAGTTAACCTCCAACTTATATAAACTCACGATTGTAAAACCGGGTCTAGGTGACAATATTTGCATAAGAAATATGGCAACGTTGCTGGAGAATGTTTCCAGTAACCAGCAGTTCCAAAACAGTTTCATCGTATTTTTTTGGAAGTCAATAACTCAGTTACACGTGGGAATTTAAAAAAAATGTGTCAGAGGGTTTCTACAGATGTCAAGAATCGGTGGTTTAAATATAACTACACACTTAAGACTCACCCTGTAGATAATAAGTATTACAGATAAGAGTTCGGTATGTGGTATACTGGAAGAATACTGATAATGGCCCAGCAATTTGGTGCAGATTGGAAACAGTACTAAAAGATGTTGACTGATTTTGTAAATACTAAAGAAACAGTAAAACAATCACAAGCTGATGAGACAAGTGGATGTCTCCAAGAAAAGCCAGCTCTTCATACTTGGTACTATTATTTTTTATTATATTTTGGCATACATTTTGGTTATCGGTTTCTTTTCTGAATAAAACATTATGTATCGACTACGTTTTGGTAAATCATGCTTGAACTCAAGCAGAACAGGACAGAATTCAGTTTTAAATGTATAGCCCGGATAAGTCCAGATTAAAAAGTTTAAAAATAACTATATCTATATAATTACAATTATATTTTATATGAGACATAGTGAGTGATAAGTGTGTCTCTCTAGTGGTCAGTGCTACTATCCGTCAGACATTACTGATGTCGTAGTGACTAATAGCGACCTGCAAAGCAGGTACCAAGAGCTGCGACCTCAGCCCTGGTGGGCTAAACTATATACTGAATAAGATTTACAGGAAACAACTACTCAGCGGACAAAATCCTCGACTTGCGTTGAATTAAACCTGCAAGTATTGCTTAGTAGTTAAGATCAGTTGTCAATTCTTCACTAGACATAGTCCGGTATCGAACTTATTATGCATTCATCAGTATGCCATAAGTAATTGAATAGACAAATAATAATAGCAAACTAGATTAACCTAAACCAGATTAACCTAAACCAGACTAAGCAAGACACGAATAGTGAGTAATAAGTGTGTCAAGACGGATATATTGCTTTAAACTAGACTGGTTTGCAATTATTATTTGTCATTTTCATTACTTACGGCATACTGACGAGAATATAACAAGTTCGAAACCGGTCTATGTTTAATGAGAAATTGACAAAAAATTTTTGCTACCAAACGAGACTTGCGGGTATAATTCAACGCAGGTCGGTGCTTTCGTCCGCTGAGTAGTTGTTTCCTGTAAATCTTATTCACTGTTTTATACCAGTTTAAGTGATTAAATAAATAAACAAATAAATAAAAATAAATAAACAAATACTAATGTTAAAATGCGGTTTTTCCTGTCTTTTATTATATGAATGCCTATTCTTGGAGTTTGGTGTAACAATTGTTCTTATAGAAATGGAATTTATTATACTTTTTACTTCTGGAGTTATCAAATTGAATAATATTGATCCTAGATATGTAAATGATCCTCGAGCAACAGCTTTAGCTGTTTTTGAAATTCTACTAGAATTAAATGAAATAATCATATTTCCTTCTATTTTTAGTTTTAGTAGATGATTAAGGTAAATAATAAAGGGTATTAGCCCTAGGAGAGTTCCACGCGGAACCTATATTAGACAACTTCTTGTAACTTTTATGGACATGTCTATGATAACATCTTTAAATATGGGGAACATTACTCGTACTCTAATTATACATACATCTAATCAAATCGACATTAATAATGATGTAAAAATGACAGCTTTATATTGAAACATTTTTTTTACTTTTCGGTTTCAGATCGAGATGGTTTTAAAACAAAATAACGTTGTATCTGCAGCAAAATATACCAATTATGGACGATATTTGTTAATAGAGGATAAGTATGCATTGTTTTAAGGATGATTGTAATCACTTGACAATTTTTTGTTGTGTGCAGACTCAAACTATAAAATCAAGTTAAATCATTTTGATAAATTTCCTTGATTTATTTTTTCCTTTTGATTTATATATTTTTAAAACGACTTTAGTTTAGGACATTGAGACGCATTTTATATAACAACATCAGGAAAATTCGTTTTTCATCGTTTCTATTTTAACAAAATAAAAGGGAACTAAACATGCTCATAAATCAAAATCCAATCAGAAAAACCAATCAATATAAAAAACTGTCAGATTTCTCATCAGACCGAGTCCCGCGCATAAAAATATCCAGATTTGCGAAAAAGAACGCGCGTCAGCCCTTAAACTCGATATTCTTATTACTCTCTATCAAGATATAATATGATAAAGTAGAGTCTTAAAGACAATCTAGCGGGCTGGTAATATTGTTGGATCTGACAGCCGATCTATTACAATGATACGGAATGTATCAATTGCAGATATCAATGACTTCGCTGCTCTTTTGTTCTCTTGAAGCATTTCCAATGAAACAATTCTAGAGAAAATGAGAAAGAAAGTTATAAAAAGCACAAATATTATAATGTCAACTTATAATATAATTTTGAGTGAGACTTGAGTAAAATTGAGTTATTTCTAGCAATATAAAATAATGAATATCTGAACAAAACAAGATAAGGATAAAATGAGTTTGTTTATAATAAGATTTCATATAATGGGAAGTTAGAAAAGTGGATATATATAGTTGATTGATTCGACCTTTACTTGATGAAAATCCATTTTAACATCGAACTAAATAAAACTTCACGTTTTAAGATTTTCACAAGAAATTTTTTTTTATATTCATATATTTACGAAATATATATAAACATGACAATTGTTTCGCCAACACAGTGGTCTAGTACTCACATCTGACGAAGCCACTGTGTTGGCGAAACAATTGACATGTTTATATATATTTCGTAAATATATGATAAAAAAAAATTTTTTTGTGAAAATCTTAAAACGTGAAGTTTTATTTAGTTCGAAGTGGATATATATTTATCAAAACTAGTTATTTTTAAATTATAAACTTGTGGTTTGATAAGTATTCACACAAAAAACACGTTGTGCATATTTTTCTTCTTTCTTCTTGAATAATTCTTCTAAGATTGAGTATCTAAAAAATACGATTACTCAGTATATCATTGGTAAAATGAGCGTCTGTGCATGAGGGCTTATAAATATTACAAATGCAACTTCTAAAACTATAATTTTAATTGTATAATGGCAACAAAAACAAATCAGTGCATGCAAAAGTATTCATTTAATGAAAATGGTGTATATAAAAATTTGGAATTTATCGTTTGCTACGAGTCGACACATGATAGAGGGACTTAAAATAAGCCGAAAAGTTCCTATCAACTTACATTCTTAATGATTGCTAACAAAGATACAGGATGTTAAAGTTTTGTGAAAAACAAACAATTTTTTTAATAACTCTAAAATTACGAAAGCTATCGACTTGAAGTTTTAAGGGCGGTGATGATTTTTAAGTCTCTATTGTTTCATAAAATCTTATCTTTGTACTGCCTCCAGTGGCGCCGCCAGAGGGTGGTGGAGACGAATTTTTCGCCGAAACTACGTTACGCCACTGTTTTGTGCAGTTGATTTTGAGATTGTTCGATTCAGTGTTCAATTTGGAAGAAAGAAGGTATCTTTTAGTTTTTTCGTACAACGCTTACTTTTCGAGTAAAACGGCTATTTCTGCTTTCTCTACTAAAACAGTAAAACCTTTCCTACATTAATGATAAAATTAATAATCCTAGTTGCCTTTGGTAAACAATGAAACAGTGTTGTCAGTCAATGTTTGACCTGTCAAAACTAGTGTTCGTGTTGTGTACCAAGCTACAAGATGCCAAGATTGTTTAGCAATGAAGAGTATGCTGATATTCATTTTATTTATGGGTTTTGTGATGGCAATGCTCAACAGGCAGTTCGAGAATACCGAAGGAGGTATCCAAATAGGAGACAACCAAATGTTCAAGTTTTTACAGACACCCATCGCAATTTTTGCGAAAGGGGATTGCGAGATAACCGACAAAATAGAAATGAAGATCGAAGAAATATTGGAAGAAATGGAAACGGAAGAATTCTTAGAGCTTTTGGCGAAAATCCAAGTTTAAATTCTCGCAGGACAGCACAACAATTAGGAACATCCAAGTCTAAAGTCTAAAGAAAAGCTTATCATTTATATCTCGTACAAAATTTACATCCCGGTGATACAGAGAAGCGTTTAAATTTTTGTCGTTGGCTAATTAACTCTGTAAGGGGAAATCCCGAATTCTTAAGAAAAATATTATGGACCGATGAGGCGACGTTTACCAGAGCTGGAGTAGTGAATCACCATAATATGCATGTTTGGGCACACGCAAATCCTCACCAAACCCGCCTTCGATCATTTCAAAATGAATTTAGTGTAAATGTGTGGTTGGGTATTATTGGCAACAACATTTGTGGCCCACACTTCTTGCCGCCTAGGCTAAATGCAGAATTGTTTCGGGATTTCCTCACTCATGACCTCCTCCAAATAATGGGAGATGTTCCCCTTGATGTACGAAATGAAAGTTGGATACAGTTGGATGGAGCACCGGCGCATTTTGGATGGGTGGTGCGCGAATGGTTGGACGATAATTATCCTGAGAGATGGATAGGTCCTGTGGGAAACAAATATAACGCCCAGGAGAATATTGTAAGAGGTCCGGTGGCCTGGCCACCAAGATCACCTGACCTCACGCCTTTAGACTTTTATATGTGGGGTAATTTAAAAGAAAAAAGTTTATGCTACACCGGTGACAACGCGAGATCAGCTACTTGAGCGTATCCAACAAGCTTGCAACGAGATGAGGGAAAATCAGCAAGTATCCGCCGCTGTCAATTCCACAATTCAGAGGTGTCACAAATGTATTGAAGTGAATGGGCTCCAATTTGAGCAACTTCTTCAATTTCCTGTGTTTCACTGTTTGGTAATGAGTTTTATTTATGTTCTTAGTTTTTACATAAATTCTGTAATTTATGAAATAAATGTTAGTTTAGTCATGAAAATGCTTTTTACTATTTTACTCGAAAAGTAAGCGTTGTACGAAAAAACTAAAAGATACCTTCTTTCTTCCAAATTGAACAATCTCAAAAACAACTGCACAAAACAGTGGCGTAACATAGTTTCGGCGAAAAAATTCATCTCCACCACCCTCTGGCGGCGCCACTGGAGGCAGTACAAAGATAAGATTTTATGAAACAATAGAGACTTAAAAATCATCATCGCCCCTAAAACTTCAAGTCGATAGCTTTCGTAATTTTAGAGTTATTAAAAAAATTATTTATATTTCACAAAACTTTAACATCCTGTATCTTTGTTAGCAATCCCCTAAGGATGTAAGTTGATAGGAACTTTTCGGTTTATTTTAAGGGCTTCTATCACGTGTCGAAGTTTGTCAGGTATACTTCATATGTTGCGCAATTTACTGATGGTTCTTATAAATTTGGAAAAAAAATTTCAAAGGAATTTATGACAACAAAAAGAGACAAAGATAAAAGAAGATAAAGGTGAAAATTTTGAATTTGGTTCCCTATTTATAGAAGAGTGTATCCTCTCGCTTGGGGGGCGTGGCTTAAAGAGTTTGTCGAGATTGGTAACGTCTGGTATGGCAGTTTGTGTTTATTGCGAAAAGACGCGTTATGCTTTCTTATATGTGTAATGTCAGTATATATAATGAACCATCATTTATTTAATCCATTTTAACAAATTAAAAACAATAGAACAATTTAACAATGTACTACTAGTACTAATATGTCGAAAAATAAAGTGGTTAAAATTAAATCAGAATAATCAAAGTTCTGCCAACTTGACTAATTTTTTACAATTTCATATTTAACACATAGTGTTGCCTCCTCTTATCTGTACAAGCGTCGTGGCATGCCACGAATAACCCTTCGAATGGCGTTTTGAGGAGAATTACCCCATAGTTCAATTAGAGCCTGTGCAAACTCATAAGTTATAATTGGAGGATTTGAATGTCATCGAATACGTCTCCTTAATAATTAATTCCAAACATGTTCGATTGGATTCATGTCGGTTCTGTATGCGGGCCAATTAATTTCATGAATATTTTGATTATTAAAATAATTAGTTACCTTGAATGAAGATCAAATTTTAACCAACAACACTTGCTCGTGTGGTCACTAGAGGATGTAAGATCTCGTCAACGTACCTTTGAACTGTTAATTTGCCATTACGAATAATGGCGTGCGAATGTTTATTGTTATTCCACCACACAGCATTCTGGACCCAGCACCAAAGAAAGCGGTTTCATGTACTGTATTTTGCATAAAAAACGTTCTCTAGGCCTCCCCCAGACATTTATACGTCCATGAATACCTGACAGAACAAACTTATGATTAAAAATGACAGGAGTCCAATGATAAAGTTGCCAGTTCAAGTGTTCTCTACCAAATTGTAATCTTCTCTGATGATATTCTCTGGTTAATTTGAGCACTTTTGCAGGATGTCTTGTTCTCCAATTAGCCTCTCTCAGATTATTGCGGATGGTTTGGTCACCATTTTTTTTCTCTTGCCCTCACGAGATCTTCTTGAAGTACATTCAATTGCGGATGCATCCATTAGCGTCAAAAAAATCTTATTGACCATGATAATGACATATTACTCGAAAATGTAAGTATTCACATAAATCTTATCTTGAAGATATAAATACTTTTAATATTGTTTCGATTCACTGATTGGGCCATCAATCGTGTAAATAAAGTGTAAAGATCAGCTGAAAGTTTATATTAGACGCCATTTCTGGTATTTCCTATTAGATTTTCTTGAAGATATTTGTGTCAAGTGCCCCCTACCTTAGGGATCTCCTAGATCCTCCCTTGTAAGGAGTTGTCAGAAATTGTCGTGAAGTTCATGAAATCTATCCTTATCACGTTGGTTCAATCATGGTATGGGGAGGCATAGCCTCAATGGACAATCTGACCTGTGTACTACTGGAAGAATGATGACAACTGGTGTATATTGGCAATATCATAAACAATTTCATTTTTCAATTTCATGATGCCATCGATGCCATCAGTGATATTTTTTTCCTGGATGATAATGCATATGCTTATCGTGCAGAAATCGTTACCAATGCACTTGAAAATCTTGGAATTCCGGAACTCCACTCCCACCAAGGTCACCAGACTTGAATCCCGTTGAACACATATGTGATATGTTTAAAAGAACCACGCGTGACCATCAGTTTCACCCAAAAACCATCGGCCGTCACTTCATCAATTTGGTTCAATATATTTGAGTCATGAACATCAATAACCTCATTGACAGTATCAAGCTGTTATTGACGTCAACATCTCATTGAAATTAAGGAACCGATCTGCAGCTTCAAACGAAATTTGTATTTTACCTTAGTTATTTTTTTGTGAATAAAATAGAAAAATGGTATTATTTATGCTCAATGTAATAAAAAATGAATGGAAATTTACATGTTGATAAAACTTACTATAGTTCCCAAACCAAATATTGATCTCTCATAATATTCTTAACTTTCTTGGAACAATTTACTTATACACTTAGTAGCAAAGATCGATGATGATTCGACTTCATCCCAGGGTATTTTAAAGGTTTATTTAAAACTTGTTTCCGACTCAGTTTCTGAAGTGAGTTGGAACGTTTGATGTGAAGCTAACGTTGAGACGATTAAAACTGCTTCTCAGTTTTAATGAGATGACCAAAACTGTTTCTCTGTTTTAATCATCTCCAGATGATGCCAACTTCGTTGTTGAAACGCGTGTCGAGTATGGTGTTTAGATACCTTGTCAAAGAGAATACAAGGATAAGAGAGACCGTCCTATACTTAAAATGTAAAGGAATTTTATGCATTCTAAAAGTAGTGAGCGCCACTTGCAAGTGCATTCCATTTAAATGTCCAGATATATTGCAATCGTTTTTACAGTTTCATGGATATTTTGCCGGAGAGCCCTCTCCACAATAATAGCTGAAATATCCAACTATCAATCAACGAGATCTGTAATGTATTTTATATTACTCTATAAAATTTTAACCCTGTTGGTGCCTCATTCTAATGAATGAATCGTGTGAGGCTGGCAAACGCTGGTACAAGTCTTTTTTACTGATTGTGAGGAATTTTTGTATATTTACGGCAATTCTAGTTGTGCTCCAGGACTGGCGTTGCCTAACTGTGCTTATAACATATTCAGATTTAATTTAATGAAATTATTGCGTAAAGAGACACTGGCATTAGTTTTTTAAATAGATCTGGGATGTGATATATTATTGTAATAAGTGCTAGAGCTAGTCTTGCCTAACTGAGCTTAACGTCTTTTTTTATTTGTATTAATAATTCTAATGCAAAGATTTGCAAAATGTGGTGTTTATAAAAAACGTGTTAGCACCAAATAATTTATTAACGCAATACTTAAAATAATACGTTTATATTTTATTTTACAAATTAAACTTTTAAGATTGACTTTTACCACAAAATATTTTATTGAGTCAATATTAATATCTGACTGCAGATTTATTATCCTTTAATTTTCTTTGACAGTGCCTATTTAGAATTTGTTAATTTCGATATTGCAATTATAACTTATTTATTTATTTATTATTAGTATGAACCGTTTGTACGCATTTACTATTTCACAATTAACAATAGAATATCATAAACATGCACAAAGAGAATAAAAATAAATCTACGACATGCATTACTCGTGTAGGTAGGATAAATCAGCCAGTGGTTGGTCAGTTAAGACAAAACTGGATTTAAATTTTCAATGAAATTTTATGTATTGGGGTAATGAAACTAAAACCTTTTCTAATGGATAGTTTTATTATTTGGCTTAACGAGAAATATAATCGTTATTTTCATAAACCTATTGCTAATTTTAAATTATTTTTTAAATGAAAAAGGTGCCGTTTCGCCAATAGTCAGACAGTGTTTGCCAGTAGTCGGGCACGTTCTAATTGGTTCATTCTGCACAGTCTTGTATTTCATTTTGTTTAACAACATATTACCTAATGCTATTTGAGTCTGTTTGTTATGAAGCTTCGAAAATGTTTTATTTTATATTCATCTATGAATATGAATGTAAATTACACTTATTGATGCAAAAATAATATTACATAATAATTAATCATTTTACAAATGTGGTTATTTTTATTAATAAGTACAAAAAGGCAACAAAATTTATTTTAATGTTTTACATAACATAAAGTTGGCTGTTACAAAAATAAAAAATAGATTCTCAATACTCACAAGTTAACAAATGTCTTAAAAACTACGTTAACTACCAACATTCTTTGGTAAGAATTAGGAAACGAAGAAAAATATAGTGCAACTAATCATTCATAACAGAATTTACAGATGAAATCCAAGTTAGAGACCTCAACGTAAGAGAGTCCTGAAAATTCTGTGCACCCTAAATGGTACCACCGAGGACATGAATCACAACCTACATTTTTTTCCGTTTTGATTTCAGCATCACTTTCGAGTTCTTCCTCGCATTCTCCACATTTTTGTTTAAAAATGCTTTGGTTTTGATTTTTTTGATCATCAATCTCTACTTCAGTTTCATTATCTCTCATGGATGACCCCACTGCCTCTTGGTCTAAATTGTCTGCGTCTTTGTTAGTCAAAAATCTTGATTTAGTGTTTTTATTTTGCTTTTTCTTCACATTCTCCACTTTTCTCTTCTTTTTGGCATTTTCTTGCTCTTCCTTTTCCTTTAATTTGTCTTCGTAATACTTTCTCCAAGCAGTGGAGGAAATTGCCGAAGGTATTTTCTCTCTTTGGCGTTTCTTTGGATTTTTGTTGAGAGGTTGGGGATATGATAGGTGCTTTTCAAATGAAGAGCTGGCCTGCTCTATCACTGGTTCGGTTTGGATCCTATCAATTGGATTTGGGCTATTGTTCTTTTCGTTCCTCAAAGATGCAGATTCTGTCATCGTTTGTTCTTGAATTATTTTCTCCTCTTCTAGGTGTTTGTCATTTATAGTGGGTTTCGTAATTCCTTTGTCGGTTCTTTTAGACAGTGTGATCTCTTTCTGGTTGCTCTTTTTTAAAATTAGTCTTCTCTGTCACAGGTTGGGTTTCAGAACCATCGATGATAATCTTTTTTTCTCCAATGATGTAGATTCTTCTGCTACTTGCTTTTCTTGAACAATCTTTTCCTCATCTTACTAGGGTCAGAATAGTATTCGCACAGAATCCAAGTTCAGAAAGCTCAGGTTTAAGCTTTAGGATCACTTTTTCTGTACTGATGATATCCGCTTCTGATATTTCACCGTGAACCTTGACTGTTTTAGTTGACAATTTTTCAAGAACGTTTTGTATGCACTTTTTTATAATTCACGGCGTTTGGATTGAATGGGTACAATCCACACGCTTTAAAGCCATTTTTCATATTGTTTGACATTTTAGGATTCTGGAGGACTTTCTTAAATATGGGACAGAATTCTACTTTTGTAACTACTCGATTTTCATTTTCTGATTGCCATTTCCTCACCTCTTCCCGCCAATAGTCCTTCAACGGCTTAAAGACAGCGACGTCGGCAGGCTGGAGCAGATGGGTCGCGTTTAGGGGCAAGGCATACAAAATTATGCCTTTTTCATCACAAAATCTACTTAGTTCGACAGACATATGGGATTTATGTCCATCTACCAAAAATAATACAGGTCTTTGAATTTGTTCTCTCTCTAACCACTTGTTTAGTTCATTAGCCACATACTCGTAGAAAACCTCTGACCGCATCCACCCAGAGTCCGATTTGCCGAGGATCCAGTCAGGAGGCATATGGTCTACTAGATTTCTTTGTGGTTTCACATATGGAAATATAACGAGTGGCGGACAAAGTCGACCATCGGCTGTAAATGTAATTAACACCCTTAAATTATCTTTGCTATGCTGGTTTAACAATGTTGAGGTCACGTCCCCTCACACCCAATACTTTACCAGTCTTTGGGCACAAGCGAAAGCCACTTTCGTTGCCGTTCAAAATACGACTTGGGTCTTCTAAGATAGTTGCAGCATTCGATTTGATTAAAAAAGATTTCAAATCCCCAAACCAAGACGTAATATATTGTTCGGTTATCTGAGCTCTGTATTTCTCAAGAGCCTCTGCATTTTTTAGAGCTAAATGCGAATGTCGCTTCATAAAACCGTAGAACCAACTTCCACCAGGTCTCCCATTGGTGAACGGCGTTTTCAATTTCTCTTTTTGTACAATTTTCTGGACAGTATTAAGTAATTCATCTTTTTTTATCGGAAATCCGCACGCGGCCAAGTTTTCAATCCAAGTCACTAATTTTTGTTCATTTTCCCTTGTTAAAACGGGATCTGGTCCCATGTGTTTGCAATCGTCGCTTACTTTACCTTTAATACGGTCCTGTACTGTTGATTTTGGAATGCCATACTGTCTGCATATTTCACGCAATTTTCCTCCATTTCGAACAGCTTCGATCGCTTTTTTTAACGAATCTTCATCATATTGGTGAAATTTTCCTTTTACTTTGGGTTTCATATCTGAAAATAACGAAAAATATCAAAAATTCTGTAAAAATCCCCCAAGAAAATGTCGAAAAAATGTTAGTGTCCGACCTTTGAAGCATAAGAAATTTCACATTCGTTAGTGGTCGGACAAATTTTATTTCTCTTAATCCTCGTTTGTATTTAGTTTTTGTTGTCCGACTACTGAATACGACTTAAAACTTTTTACTCGTTATATTAAGTGAAAAAAGATAATCGATATGCTTAGCAATAAGACAGAAAAAGACAAAAATAGAAGCATCTTCTGTTTCCAATAGTCGGACACTCGTCCGACTACTGGTGATATAATAAAATGATATACCAGTTTGCCGGCCACCTAAATTTAACCTCAAAATATTGAAAAATTTGCCTTTTGTGGTTTTTAATGCAAGTTTAGACTATCCTTGATATATCTAACATTTATACTACTTCCTAAATGATTAAGTTTGGCATTTAACTTACCTTGAAACTATCCCACCCCTATCTTTAACAAACAAAAACTGGAGAGCACGAAATCTGGTCACTTTGGTTGGCGCGTTTTTAACGGTTCCACAATGGCAACTGCAGGAATTAAAATTATATAGAATCATGTAGAAAGGTTGGTAGAACCGGCTTACTGGCGCATTTACCGTATAAAGATTGTTGCGTTAAGATTCTTTAGTGATAAAACTGATAAACATTTATGTATACTAATGTTGCAAATAATATTTCTTCGAAAAATTAAATACTTTTGGCGGCTGATAAAATGTAGGTATGTCTTAGTACTGGAGCATGGGACCCAAGTAATACTTTAAGCTATAACTGACAAAACTAAACAAACGAAATTTTGCAGAAAAAAAATTGTGAGTAAAATTTGCGAAAAAAAAAATTGAAAAATTGTGTACCTCACCAGGTTATTCTTTAAACGATTTTTAAAATATTTGGGAAACATTTTTTTCCAGAATCGGGTGAAAAAATATAACGAAAGATTTCAAATTTCATAAAAAAATATTGATTTTCTATAAAGTTACGGTTTTGAAATTTTACTTTAGATTGCTTTTTCACTGTGCAAATTTCAAAAAGGTGCAACTTTGTAAAAAATCAATATTTTTTTATGAAATTTGAAATCTATATTTCCACCTGATTCTGAAAAAAAATGTTTCGCAATATTTTACTAATCATTTAAAAAATAACCTGGTGAGGCACACAAATTTTTCAACTTTTTTTGCAAATTTCAATGGCAATCTTTTTTCTGCAAAACTTCTTCATTTACTCTTGATAGTTATGCCAAAGTATTGCTTGGATCCCATGCTCCAATAAGATATGACCGCCTAAATTCACCAGCCGCCACTGGACTTTGGAGATTGAAAACATATCTTAATTTGCAATAATACAACGTTTCAATTCGATTTTATTGCACTTTAATAAAGGCCATGCTTTAAAACGTGAAATTAAATGGGTAACAAAATATCTAATAGGTATTCAACCAAGTAGAACTTTTTTTTATTTGTTAAAACAAAAGTCATTACCTACTACTTTTGTTACAGATTTAATTCCACGTTAAAGCCACGCTATATTATTAAAAACTCCCGTTTTCACAAGGTCAAATAAGTAAAATAATAAAATCGAATTGAAAGTTTGCATTATTTCAAATAAGATATGTTTTTAATCTCCAAAGTATTAGATTCATTTTTCGAAGAAATATTTGACTTGATTCATCATCTATTATTGAAAATATGAGGCCACAAAATCTGTACCGGTTTTTTTTGGCCCACTGTGTATATTCTGAATAAATAATTTTTCCCAAATAGTTTAAACAATGACAATAGTAAGATGTATCCGATTCAACTAATAAACTATTTAAGTACGGTATTACTTTTTCTTATAATTAAATAAGTGAAGTAGTTAATTACCTACCTATTTCTTAATGTTCTCATTTATTTTATGAATAATCCCGTAAAAAAAAATAATTTAATTATTTATATTTAAAGTGTAGGTAAAATTGAATTTATTCCCGCGATTCAAACGGGCATCTATTATTTAATAGCGTAACCTCCTTGCCTATTACTGCACAGAAAGGTTCAATACATTTATAAATGGTTGTGGTCCAAAGACGCATTTACTTAATTATTGCAAGAAACTTAATGCTAGAGACATCTAGCATATGTGAAAGAATGTTGTACAGTGTAGTCAGCTTTCCACGTTGAAGTAAAATTTTACACTTCCCTACTTTAACAAAACAATTCAGTTAATAAAGATGCTTATATTTTTATATTTTTTAATGGTTATAATTAACATCATATAAAAAAGATTACAAAGCTTTGATTGTTTCTTAAAGAAACTGTTTTTATATTTATTCTTCTTTAATATTTGTTGGTTATTGAAAACTGAATTTACTATCTGGCAACACTGTTTAATACTATTATTTAGAAAGTTTATATTACTTGGTCTCTCTTATCCTTTAATTCTCTTTGACCTTGTGGAAAACCACATCAGTGTCTTCCGACTCATATGAGATATGGAACTATCATTACTTGAAATGTGTAGTTCCGGTTCCACAGTAGATTGTAGGACCTCTTCTTCTTTACCACAGAATTCTGTGTCTTTACCTAACACAAAATCTGTGATTTTCAGGAAAGTTACTTCTGAATTAGGGAGGCGCTTAAGAAAATAATTTTAAAGAAAGGAAAAAAAAATATTTAAATATTTAGTATTATTGGTAATATACATATATCTTATATTAATAGTATACGGCAAATGTAACGTCCAACCCCTGCGAATGTCAAAGTAACGGCTTAAAAAGCAAAATTGGGGAAGGGTAAATTAAGTTTAGAATTTAACTTTTTTTGTTTTTTTTTAATTTGTACAAAATATCCATTTCATTTGAACACACCAATCGCCAAAATTTTTTGCAAGACATTTAATAAATTTATAGTTTTTGGGAAACTGATATCTGTGTATAAAAATGGAGCATGAATATTATTTCATTGCTAAAGAAAAATGACATAGTACCCTAAATCGTAGTGAATGAAGTGTACAAAAAAATCCATTTTGGTACATCTTTCGCCATCTACTTTTGATTAGTTGAACCAATACAATTTAGCTTACCGAACTCTGCATTTAATCATTCTGTCATCTGTGAACCAGTGTGTAAACTAATATCCGTCTGAGATTTCCCGTTCCTCTTTGTTTAAGTTATTAGGAACCAATGTATAGATGGCGACAAAATGAATTCCAAAATGTTACGACAAATATAATTATTGTGTTAAGTGGTTGTGAAAATGTATATTTTAATTGATTCTAAAATATTAACCTTTTATTAATACTTAATATTAATACTTTTATTAATATTTATTAATTAATACATATTTTAATATTCTTTAGAAAATGATTGGTATAATATGATATATATATATATATATTAATATCATTGACCAAATAACTTAATGTTAATATACAGTGTGTCAAAGTAGATACAAAATTATAGACTATTTTTTTTTAAATAATCGAACAATTTTCCTCTTGTGAAGAGCATCAAAATCTGCATTTTCTGAAAATATTGTCATTCTCTTATAAGCATGGCCTACTGCGATTTATTTATATCATAAAATTAGAATCATCAGATTTTTTTTAACCAAAATCTAACGCCATAGCGTTAATCATGACACCACAAAATGCTTTTGTACCAAATTTCATAAAAAAATTTCAAATAAAATTATAAATTATATTTCAAGGTATTCCTATATATAGAGAGACGAGATTAATTTACAAATATATAGTAATAAATACTAAAAATAGTACCTAAATACAAGATACCAAAAGTCGTAAACCTCTCACTTTATTTAATCGAAAATTAAATAAATGAGCGACATACACTTGTTGATGATATATAAATTTTATATCATACCAAGAAAAGCGATCAAGCTTTAATTTAGTTGATATGCTACACAAGAGAAATCATTAAAAATACTGCAAATTCTGACTAGAATATCACAATTCGTAAGAGTGTAGTTTATGGTTATAAAATGAAAATAACAAGGGGACCCATTGTCCAAAGTAACAGAAATCCAAGATGGCGGCTATAATTAAAAATGACTATATACGTGTTGAAACTTTGTTACGCCTTTTTTTACACGTCATACAAAAGGGTGTTTGGTGTCGAGTTATATGTATTGAGGTCAAGGATTTCATTTTTCATATCAAAAATATGCTAAGAATCAATATGGGTGCACTCTTATCGCAATAAATCTTCGTACTAACAAAAAATATGTATATATCTTTGATCTCTGATAATTCCCTAGTTACCTGCACCCTGAAAATCGGCAGAGAAAAACAAAAACAAATTTTTCACACTTATTGAGATTTTGCTAACTTCAACTATGACTCTTTTTTTGATAGACTTGAGATTAATTAACTGGAATTATATCTATTCCCTTCAGAATGTCGATGAAATTATTGAATTTTGGAATGCTAATGTAATTTCATTCTACGATTTGCATGACGCGCACAAAACAGTTATTATTACAAAGCCGCCAGCTCCATGGCTAACAGATTATCTAAACCTAATGATAACAATAAAAAAAGAAAACACTTGCTAAATATAGAAAAGTAAAAACCAAGCTTTCTTTACATGAATACAAAGAGCTTAGAAACTTTGTAAATTTTTTAATAAAATTGGAAAAAAAACTTACTTGTTGCACAAATTTCAGACTAATCCCTACGAAGAAAAATATTTAAATGTTAATAATAATAATATTTGAACCAGAGACCTTTAATTTTTTCATTAACAGCGTGCCTCAAGTAATAAACGTTACCAATAATCTCTATACAGAAAAATTTTTAGAAGTTTCACCTGAAGAAGTTGAAGAGGCTTTTCGTTCCATAAAATCTAATGCGATGCAATCTGATAATATTGACTGTAAAATGTTAGAATTACTTCCAGAGCTTAACGAAGTATTAACTTTTGTAATTAATAAGTGTCTTGTGATTTGTGTGTTTCCCAGTACTTGGAAATATGCTAATATATCACCAATTCTCAAAAACACTAATCGTACGTCTCCAACTCATTTCAGGCCTATCAGCATTTTGCCTACAATATCTAATATTTTAGAAAAATTTTAGTTGCTGACCAGATTAATACGTTTTGAGTAGTGGTGAGAGGTATGAAACTTCTCGTATGGTCCAAATGCTACTATCCGACCGACATCATAGATGTCTCTGTGGCGGATAGCGACTTGCGAAGCAAGTACCGAGAGTGGCGACCTCTAGCCCAGGTGGACTAAACTACTGTTATTAAATATGATTTGAAGGAAACAACTACTCAGCGGGCAAATACCCCGACCTGCATTGGATTACACTATCATTTGTATGTTCCATAACATATGGCATACTGAGGAGAACAAATAAGTTCGAAACCGGTCTATGTCTTATTAGGAATTGACAAATGATATTGGCTATCGATCTATCATGATTTGAAGTTGTAATCCAATGCAGGTCGGGGTATTTGCCCGCTGAGTAGTTATTTCCTTCAAATAATATTTAATAATACGTTTTTATCAACAACAAACATTTTGCCACTAACTGAGTCAGGGTTTAGATCTCACCACAGCACTACAACTGCTCTCTCTCTCTGCTTTATGTTACCGATGAAGTGTTTAAAGCTACTGATAATAATCAAATCACTTGCTTAATTTTGCTCGACTTTAGTAAAGCATTCGACACATTGGACCACGACATTCTTTGTAGTAAGCTCAAACATTTCGGATTCAGCGATTCTTCAGTTTTATTTTTTTATAATTACTTACGAGATAGACATCAAAGAGTTGGGTTGAGATATATTTTTTCTAATTTTAAGCTACTTACTCAAGGAGTGCCACAGTGGATTATCTTAGGACCTTTGTTATTTTCTATGTATACTGCAGATTTTTATTCGTGTCTTAATTTCTTTGCTATACACCAATATGCAGACGATACTCAACTTTATTTTTCTTTTCGGATGGATGAACTCAGAGATTCTGTGGAAAAAATTAACTACGATTTAAAAAGTGTTGCTGAAGTATCTCAAGCTCATAACTTAGTACTTAATAAATCTAAAATTGTTATGTTTCTCTATGTTGCTCTTTGGGCCGCATAGGGAAGATGTAAAAATTCTCCTAGTTTTCAAATTAAGCTCAACAATGTAGTTTTAAACACTAGTATCTCTACTAAAAATCTTGACCTTTTCATAAAGGTGGACTTGAGCTTCTCTAAACATGTTGATCATATAGTACAAAAATCCTGTGCAAAATTAAAATTACTCTATATGCATAAAGACTATTTAAGCGTGGATGTGAAACTGAAATTATGCGAATCCTTAATTTTTTCTTATATTACTTACTGTGATATAGTTTACTGGCATGCCTAAACAAATAGAGACAAGGAAAGCTTACAAAAAATACAAAATGCTTGTGTAAGAATTTGTTTTAATCTCCGTGAATTCGATCACATATCCAGTAAATTCTTAGAAACTAAATGGTTAAACTCAAATAATTCATCAGAAAAAATTATAATAAGTGCTCCACGTGTTGCTCATTTTGATTGACACAAGTCTCTATGCGCCCTTGAAATAAGGTTTGTACTGTTAATAAAATTGCCGGTGTGATAGATCTAAAAGCAGTTATTATCCCTACCTTCATATTTTGTACTGTTGTTGATGTTGGTGTGTTTTTATAAACAGTTTCCTTCACGTATATCCTTAAAATGATATCCATTTTTGTAAGATAGGGGGATCTAACAGGCCATTTAGTGGGTCCATTTATTCTAATCCATTGAAGTGCTATTATTTAAGTGGTCTCTAACTGCATTTAAATAATGTGGTGGAGCACCGTCTTACTGAAACCATAACCTATTTCGAATCATTTCAGGAAGATTCACCAATAATTGTGGCAGATAATTTTCCTGAAAATGAAGATAAACAGCTCCAATCAATGTACCATCAAAGAAATGTGGCTCTATTACATGTTCTCCAATAGTTCCTCCCAAAACGATTATAGACCATCTGTGCTGGTTATCATAATGTAGGTATATCATAATGACATAATGTATATCATAATTGTTAAGAGAATTTAATGTATTATTGTATTATATTTTTTGGTATTATAGTAAAAATATTATCAGTTACGGATTGACATGTGGACACAGAAAAACTATGAAATTTCAAAGTAGACTAAAGAGCTCTTCTTTGTTACTTGAAATTCTCAATTTCTCTTGCCAATTGTTAGCGACGCGACGTATGAAAGCACTGGTTTCTGCTCCCCTCTTGTTTCGAGTTTTACATTTAATACTTAGTGTAATATATATGTCTCAAATCAAATCAATTCTTCGACAGTCAAAAATTTCAATGTTTTTACAAATAATGTGAGAGTGAAATGTTGTTGAGGAGTGTATCTTTACAATGTTAGTAAGAACTGCACCATTATAAACTGTAGCATTACAGGTTCTTGGAAAGTCATGGTCATTCTTGTCTACAGTGTCCTTTCGAATGTGTGCTAGGTCGAAGTTCACCATTACTGGAAAATGCGGACGGAAATGGTTGACTTTCGTGTTTGAAAAAATTCTTCATATTCAACTGATGATTCTGTGTAACTATTAAGAATCTGGAAAGCAGCTGGGCATCTGTTCTTTAAGTCTTCAGTGTAGCTGTAGCGATTTTCTTCCTAGTTCTCTTCGCAGGAGTACTGAAGAGGAGAATTTTATTCTTTTCCAAAGGTTGAAATGTTGAGGAATTCTTTACTAGTCGTTCCTTAAAGAAAGTGTGAAATATTTTAACACCATTCGAATCCTGAAATTGCGAGAAGAATGTCCCCTTGTGCAAAGAAAGACCACCTATATCTCCTACAATATCGATCCTTAGCCTATTTTTGACATGAAAAATGAATATCTTGACTTCAAAAACTTATACGTCGATACCAAACATTCTTTTGTATGATACATAAAAAAACTTGTAATAATATTTCAAAACGTGTACCATTATTTGCATTATAGCCGTCATCTTGGAATTCCGTTATTTTGGGCGATACCTTCCCATCTTATTTTAATTGTATAACCATAAACTACATTCTTACCTGTGGAGATATTTGTAGCATAATCTGCAACCTTTATATATCTAGAACCTCCACTAATTGCGATTTTATTAGTTTATTTGGTACCAATTTATTTAACTTCTGATATTAACATGTAGATCAAACTTGACATTTGATGTGTATTATTATAAAATATTTACTATTTGATGATTTTCGTTTTGATATTTTAATCAGAACCGTCACTTTGGGAGGGATAGTTTTTAATTTTCATTTGTTTCTATTTTGTTTTCATTATCCGTCATTAAAACTACATTAAAAAGGAATTTTTTTTGTTTTCATCCAAATTGGCCAGTTTTCGAGATAAATTTAAAAACGGTTTCAGTACATTGTTGCTGGATGAAAAAAATGTCTTATAAATTACATTTTGGATGGAAAAAACCGTAGTGCCTGTTTGACGTCGATACTGATGATGAACAATAAAATATGTTCCGTTTTTGAGTTCCATGATTCAAACTCCCATAGTGCTAGTATTGGTTTTGCCAATTATTATTTTGAGAAAAATAAATATGTCGTTCTGTTGCTAAAATGCAATTTAATTTTGTGTTAAATGTACTTATATAGTATCTATAAAAACAATATAAACTACTTATAAAAAAATTATCTAGGCATGCACAAAAATTCAGCAGATGTTTCTATTACATAATACATACATTAATATATTGGGAACACGTTATTTAAATATTTAATTTTACATAAATTGTTATTGCAAAAATAAATCAATCTAAAAAATTAGGTTTTCCAAATTTTGCCAAGAATTGTCAACGTCAAAATGGCAAAGAAAATTGACGTTTAATTAAATTATTAGTGTACGAACATTTTTTCATTTTTCGGATAGAAAATCGCCTATAACTAATAGTGCAATTAAAATATATTTAACAAAATATGATAGATTTTTGAACATAGAAAAACTACCTATAAACTAAAACTACCTGGTTGGAAGACTAACAAATGGGGTACTAAATTTTTGGTAATCTGGACCTAAATGGAATAAGAAAGTGGAGAGACACTTAAAAAAATGTTGAGGCCAAGCACAGTGAGTAAGTTATATATTTGTAACTATTTTAACCTGTTTTCTTAAGGGCATTTTTAATGAATTTAATATTTTTTAAGGCGACACATTGTTATGGTAAATAATGATAGTAATAAATTGAAATTGACTTGATACAAGCATGAAAATTTTAAGCCTTTGTATTTAATACTTTTATTAAATACTTCTATAGTAACAACAGAAAAGTAAAAAATATTTATGTCCAAGTTATAATCTGCAAGTTATTAATTAACTTTATACATAGGTACAGCAGAATTGTTTTTATAATCTGATTTAATTTCTACACTGACCGTGCGGTTTTACTTCCAGAGAAAGGTTCACATGTATGTTGTTTATTATTTCGTGGGCTTTTAGGTTATATTGTCATTAGTCATATATATTTAAAAATGTGTAGATGTGTATATAGAGTGCGGATCGTATAAATTCATTTTAAGAGTAATTATGAAATTTTTATTTGAAATTGCCATTTTTAGCATGAAAATAATACCCCCCGCGTCTACCCCTTCTGATTTATGACTACCACTCGAAAAGTTTAAATTTGGAAGGTGTTCGTGCAACACCTCGTTCGAAAGAGATTTTGATTCTCTGTTCAGCAGTATAATGTTTTTTAAGTTTGGGGCATTATTTACTGAGGAAATTAATTTTGAAAATGTAACATTTTGTGATTGTCTTGTAAACTAAGTTGAGGTATTTTTTGCTAAATTATTAGTTTTGAACAAAAATTAAAACTGATCTGTTGTTGCTTTTAAAGTTTTTAATACTAAATTATACCCACCTCAAGCTTTTATATAAAATGAAACGTAGAATTTCACATAATATTAAGAATTTCCAATTTATTTAAATGTATTCCCAATTTATTTTATAATTAAATTAAATTGTCAAAATGTCTGCCAGTCACTTCTTAGTAATATGCAACGCGATCTTTGAATTCTCGGATGACATTTTGCATGACTTCATTACTTACTTTATGAATTTCTTCGGTTATCCAATTTTTTAAATCTGCAATATTGTCTAGTTGATTAACATACACTTTTAATTTTAAATAGCCCCATAAAAAGTAATCAAGAGGGGCCAAATCGGTAAAACTAGGTGGCCATTCAATAGTTTTTCGTCTTCCAATCCACCTGTTAGGGAAAACTTCGAATAAATAATTTCTCACTCTACATGAATAATGCGGCGAGGCCCCGTATTATTGGTACCAAATAGATCTGTATTCTATTTTACTTGGATAATTAACATCAGGAAAAAGTGTTTTTCTTGTAGGCACTTAAAAGGTCGTCAAAAAATCTAGATAAACATCACCGTTAACTATTCCTTCAAAAGAATAAGGGCCACTAATTTAATTATTAATGATTCCAGTCCAAACGTTCACTTTTTGAGGAAATTTTGTATGAGCCTCCATCATCCAATGAGTGTTTTCTCTTCTCCAATATCTACAGTTCATTTGTTAAGAGATAACAAAATTTACAGCCATTGTAAATAAAACTTTGTTGAAACATTGTCGTTCTAAGAAAGTTAGGTTCTATTCGTTCATTACATCTCTCATATCCATGATTTAGTTAGTTGACTAATTAAGAATTAATACTATTAATCTAAGCAATAGCGTGAAAATTCGACGATGAAAGGTTATCGTCTGCTAATCAGTAATCAAAGATACCATATGAATACCATACCTTTTTCTCTTTTGAAATTTTTGGTATGGCGGCTGGATACGGAGGGGTGAACATTCTTTTTTTTAATCGAATGGTTACCGATATTTGTTCGCATGGGTAGTTAGTATATGTACTCCACATACACCAATTACGCTGGCAGACAAAACTTCCGGTCGGCGTGCGGTAACAGGAAATTGAAAAAAACATTTTTTTGTTACCGGACCAAACCTAGCGTAGGAAAATTTATATGTAACAAGAAGAATCACTGTAATTTGAAATAGATACACTGTATAGTCTTATTGTGGTGTGGAAAAAACATTAAAAATAAGTGTAATTTGTTCTTCCTAAATTTACCGTCAAGAATGGGGAGTTTTACTGTTTTTTTTGGGAAAAATGTTCATCTTTCCGCCGCTGTGATATTTTCGTTGTTGGATCAGCCCCCTGGGGATTTATTTAAAAAAACTATTTTTTGTACCTTTTATTCAAGATGGCGGCTCGAGCGCCCCCCCCCCCCAAGGTCGAAAACTTGGATTTTTTGTCAAGACCCAGACCTGAACAACATAATTTAAAAATTATAGCTACCCCACCTTTGGTAAGGCAAAGGCCTCTTTGGCCCCCACAGACTGGATTAATACCCATTACGGACAAATTACTAAATATTCATTTATCATTCGATAAATTTCAAATGTGTAATCTAACAATGCTTAGATGCATCCTATAGCCATACTACAGATCCAAAGCACGAATAATAATAATAGTACTGTACAAATATTAACGCTCAGAGTTCAAATATGCTATAATTTATACCTATTTTAACTAACTAACTGACTTTCCTCTTACAACAGATCTCACTGCATTCTGCATCTAGGCGGTATCCTACTAACATCAAATCCCGACCACCAATCCATTTTCAGTCTTGCCAAATGAAATACAGTATTTTGTTTAAAAAATGCCATTGTGGGCAAAATTGTCCCGACTGGGCAAAGTATGACACTTTTACGGTATCCCGAATGTGTAAAAATTTTAAGTTTTATTTTAATAGGATACAGCATTCGGCTGTACCTCTTTTTGAGAACTTTGGTCCCCTAATCTCACATGTTGTGTCCCTCCCCACAATGTCACGTACGTGCAGGGGAACAAAATAAGAGAGTGGTAAGATATAACAATTTCAATACACAAATTTATTAAACAATCCAAAAGTCATACTTACAAAAAATTCATAACACATAATAGGAATAAAACCTACCAGGCCAACTTGCCTGGGAGGGAGATGTGTTTCTTGCTCTACATTTGAGCAGCCTCCAAAATCAACTAACTGCCACATACATTTCCATTTACCATTTCTATAGTTTTTCTTTAGTCAGCATTTGACAGTAGCTATCCAGGTCACTGCCTGGGTTATTGAATAATTAATGCTGACTTTAAAATCATACATAATTGTGAACTATGTATTTTACATTATTCTCTTTACAAATATATTATGTTTAAATAAAATTCATATACAGGATGTTTCACCAAGTTTCTAAAATTGCCAATACTGGTATTAAATTAATTAATATCTTGTTACTTGACACATCTCCCCCACCTATGAAAGCTGGCCCCCAGCTTTTATAAGTGATAAAATACAAAGTAAAAAAAGTTTATAAAGAATAAAAATCAATATCAAACATATATTAAAAAATGTTATACAATAATTAAAACATACTTCCTGCAAAAATTGTAAAATGGTAAAATAACTATTTAAAAAACACAAAAAGGAATAACCAGTAAAATCATTGCTTTAAAGGTACGTAAACAGAAAAATAAAATTCTTGAACAAGTTCATTGAAAATATATTATTATTTATAAATTCTTTATAGGAAATCAATAATTAATTAAAAAATCATAATAGTATAGGAAGTTGAAAAAAAAATATATCCGAAGCAAAATTCAATCTGAGAAATATCCAAATACTTATTTAAAAATATATGTGTTCAAAATGTATGTTCAAAATAATAGTTATTCGTAACTTTAATACCATACGACTGGTTGAGTTTGAAATTAACATGAATGCATAAAATATAAAGATAAAGCCGTTGCGGTAAAAAAAATTACAAAAAACGGGACATGTTATATTATTTAAAACAAAATTATCGAGTTCATAAACTTTTTTTTTTTTTTTTTTTTTTTTTTTTTTTTTTTTTTTTTTTTTTTTTTTTTTTTTTTTGGGCACAATATAAAATGTCTCACACTATAAAAGTCTGACACACCACCATTGTTATAGCACAAATTTCATCTAATTTCGCTTGTTTATTCACACTTACACTATTGTCTCTCCCTGCTCCAAATTTTTCACTGTCTGTTTCATGTTAATATCATGTGTGAAGTGTTGACTGGGGCTAGGAGTCCATGAAGGAGTGTCCAAACCACATGTACCATGGCCAAGGAGTTTCCTCCAACAACTAATTTCATCTCCAGTGTTTTGAGTGCCAATTTGATATTCCATTGACGCAAAATATTTAGCTATGTTATACTTTGTTGACCTACAATTCTCTTTTGAAGTATATACGTATGATACTGCCATACATTATACTAGGTAGAATGGACAAGTGCAACAAAAAAAGAATATTCTGGTTATGGAAATCATCTTGAGGGATATTAACTTAATATCTATCGAATTCAATCTTTTTCCCATTGCAGATGAATTCAATGTCTATTAAACAGGTTAGGACAAGGAAAATTTAGGCGACATTACTTACTAATTCATGTAAGCTTAGAGAATTGCCTTAAGAAGTGTGTCCTGTATTGTAACCTGAAAGACATAGAATCTCGTCTCGCATGTAGCTGCTAGCGTCGTCCTTCAAATTGGATTGTAACATGTTTTGATTTAACGCCTGCAGTATGACATTGCTTGTATTATAATCATAATTAATTCGTCACTAACACTGTCTTATGGGTGGGCTTGTCTAGTGCGGGAATTTTTCCTCCAGGGTTCTTTGATGTGCTATGTGTGCCTCATGCTCGGGATAGTGTGAGTAACATGAAAAAATTAAAATAAAACCCAAGTAAGTTCTTTTTAATGAAAGTTTAACATTTAGAAAAAAAATAATGAACACATAAATAGGATTATTAAAATAAAATCATCATAAAACAGAAAAGACTAAGCTTTTAGTAAATTAGAACCTAGACAATAAACAATTTTAAATATTTTTATTTGTAGAAAATGTACCTCCTTCTGAGTTTAACTAGACATTTAAAACGTTTTTTTTTTCCAAAACAAGTCAGTTATTGCAGGAATATTTATTTAACAATATTATATTCAATATTGTTGGTAACAAATATTTTCTGTATATCAATTAATAAATAACCTAAATCTATACCGGCTGTTATGAATGAGTTGATTTCAGAGATTGCTCTTGTCACTTGTCGCGTGTCTACCTATTTTCTTTCCATACTACGCCTATCGGCGAAACCAATACAAATAAACAAATATTAAGAAATCTAGCCAGAATAAAATATATACTTAACTTTCTGACCAAATACATACAAATCCTTAAATCTCACACAAAAATATGAGGGCACATTACTTTCTCTAAAAAAAAATACTTGTGATCCAAAATTTTTCTTAAATATTCAAAGCTTTACTTAGATGAATGAAATAATATTCTGAAATTTTACTTTTTAAACTCGCTTTTTTGTAAATTATAACTTATTCTCCAATAATCTCATTGATCGCTAAACCTTTCTTGAAAAAAGCTCCAACAAGCACGTATTTTTCTCTTCTAAAAAATTTTTAAATCTGTATATGAAGATTTACTGTGTCTGTATAAATCATCTTTCTACTTTAGATTTACTTTTTATACTTGATAATTACCCAATTGAAAACTGAATACTGTCTAATCTTGACTGTACCTTGTCTAATTGAAAAAATTCGATAAATGACTTGTTGACATAAATGAAAATTATATAGATCATTATACTTTACTACTGGTGGTGGAACTTTATGTTTACCGGTCTGCATTGGACAAGGGCAGTGTTAAGTAGTCGGCTATTTGCTTTGCCATTTATCTAGCAGTAATCTCGACTCCTAGCTTAAATCGCCCAGCAACATTGCGTCATAACCCAATCAACTACTCTAGTCCAATTGGAATTTGTCAAAAAAATTTAATGTTTCCTTTTACACACCGATTCGGTATTAGGTAACTTACTTTCTTCCCTCACCTTATAAAGACTTAAGACTTATTAAAAATTTCAAACTTTTTTTTTCGCTGTACTTATAAACGTCAACCTTTGGTCCATTATACAAAGTCGTCTAATATTTACCTGTGTGCGGAAATCTGGGTACCATACTATATAAAAAAAACTCATCTCATATCTACCTATATGAGGAAACCTTGGTACCATAATATACAAAGCTCGTCTCATATTTACCTGTATGAGAAAATCTGGGTACCATACTATACAAAAAAAGCTCATCTGATATCTACCTATATGAGGAAACCTTGGTACCATAATATACAAAAAACTCGTCTCATATTTACCTGTATGAGAAAATCTGGGTACCATACTCTATAAAAAACTCATCTCATATCTACCTATATCAGGAAACCTTGGTACCATAATATACAAAAAAACTCGTCTCATATTTACCTGTATGAGAAAATCTGGGTACCATACTATACAAAAAAACTCATCTCATATCTACCTGTATGAGGAAACCTTGGTACCATAATATACAAAAAAATCGTCTCATATTTACCTGTATGAGAAAACCTTGGTACCATAATAAACAAAAAACGTACTCCATTTTTTTAACAACTACTTTCCCGGCTATGTGCCCCGATGAACATTGAATTACAGAAAAAGGAATAAGTTTTTGTCTTACATCTGTTCTCTTTTAAACAGACTTTCGAGGCCCTAAAAGTAGAATTAGCAACATCCTCAGTGGCGAGTTGAGGGTGGTTGTTTCACAACGTCCTCAGTGGCGAGTTGAGGGTGGTTGTGAACTCGGTATCCTACCTCATTATCAATTCAAACTTATATTTCTCATATTTCTATATATTAATCACATAACACAAAAACTGGTACCATTCACATCATCAACTAACTTTCATCAATATATCATTTAATAAGTCTTAATTTAACCTTTCTTACTGTCAACTCTCATTTGTTGGGTAAAAATAAAAAATACAACTAACATATTTGCTTCAAATATTTGTTACTTTCTTAGGAATACTTTTAATACTTTGTGCACCTCATTATAATTATTCTCTCCACCTGTTTTTATCCTTCCATTATATTTTGCAACAAAAAAAAATAATACTTAAAAATATCATCTCGTCCTATCTTCAAAAAAAATATATTTCGTTTGTTATTATAAATTTATAGATCGAGAAAAAAAATATCTTACTACTTATAATTCGTCAGTTCATTATTCGCTCTAATTAGTTCACCATCGACAAAAAAATTCTATATACGCTCTACATGCGTTTCGATTATCAAAAATGAAAGATAAAAAAAAATGCTTAAACTTGCACCTTACTGAAAAAATTATTGTACTATTTATAAAAACATATTAGTGCACCCAACGAACTTTCTTTGCATATTTTCCAATCCTTTAGCAATAAGACATAAATCCGCTACTTTCTCATTTATTTTGATCACTCTGGCAGTTTAGACTAAAAAGAATATGACTAATTTTCTTAGTATTTTTGTTTGAGGCAGTTAAGCAGCTGAAAAGTTATTTTTGGCTCAAAGTAAATTTATTTTCATATAAAGTGTTGATATTTTAGTTTAATTCTTTTTCTTCAAAGTAAAGATATTCATTTACATAAAATAATTCTTTTTCTATTTAACTTTTAAACTTTACTGTGCATTTTTCAGTTATCTTTATAATTAACCACTGCTAGTAAGTTTTAACTTTTTTCGAGACTTTTTATGTATACTTAATAATGTATGTATTTTAATATAAGATTAAATCTAGTTCAACCTTACTTAATTTCTTCAAAGAATGTAAACATTTTTGGAGCTCAAATAATAGTTTTCACTTTTGAATTAAAATATATCTCGAAATTTCGAGTGCCTTACAAAAAATACCAAGAATTTTTTTAGACAAAAACAAACATTTTTATGTTAATAGTCTTTAAATAATTAATTAACTACATTCCTGTTAAAATTGCGCACTGAAAAAAAAATATTGCTATGTACAGGGTGATCAAAAGTTGTAAGTAGCAATAGCCAATATTAAGGATTATTTCGTTATACTTTAAATTATTTGTTTCAAATACTATTAGAATAAAATTAGAACCTTTAGGAAATGCCTCAAATATTTTTTCAATTATAAAATAAATCCACATCGATTTCAAAATTACTTAGACTTATTTTAACTTCACCAACTTACTTTTATGATTGGAAACTAAATAAAACCGAGTTGCACACTTATAACGACTTTAAATTAAAATTTGCTACTTAAGTTGTGCACCATTATAAAATAAATATTAATTTAACTTTTAGAATATCAGTGAACACAGAATATAGCCTACACGCATAAACAAAAAAATAGGAGAAGTAAATATAACTGAAGTTAAATATTCATTTTAAAAACAAATCTTTCGACATTCCAGGCCCTTTATAGACCACCATCAACTTGTTTGTCAACATTTCTTGAAAATCTATCAAGATACTTAAAAAATACTTTTTTAAAAAAAAAAAAAAAAAAAAAAAAAATTTTTTTTAAAAAAAAAAAAGGAAATGATTACAGTGTACTGATCGGGGATATAAATATTAAAATAGTCTTGCAACAAACGATGAAAACTAATGAATATTTAAATATAAAAAAATCTTATCAGTGTTATGTATATGACCAAATAGGAACTCGAAATTGTAATTTTATTACATCTCTAGATATTTTACGCGCATCGACATATTAAATTTACCACACTTCATTATTACGAATCTCCAAATGATATCTGTTATTCACTGTTTTATTTCATTAAAAAAATATACATATATCTCACCACATCCCTCATTGAAAGAAAAAAAATAATAAAAATATCATTATATAAAAAAATATCGTTGTCACTGAAATATATTTACAAGTCATCTATGTTCTCAAAAAAAAATACTAACCCCAAAATATTCGTTTAAAATCTCCATTTACGACATTACTAAACTCAAAACTAAAAAAAATATTTTTTTCTTTCTTTATGTTTGTGTTCCCAAGCACTTCACCGAGAAAAAAAAATATATAAACCATGATAAGTTACAAGATTAAAATTTAATAAAGTTGCAAAATAGTTCACTAAAAAATTATATATAGTATATTAATGCATATTCAACCAAAAAACAATGAAAATTAATAAAAGTGGGTTAATTATGAAGAATTAACCCTCGGAAAAGAGCAAGGCGCCTCCACCAAATGTCACATATGGTGTGTAGCCTCCACCAAATGTCACGTACGTGCAGGGGAACAAAATAAGAGAGTGGTAAGATATAACAATTTCAATACACAAATTTATTAAACAATCCAAAAGTCATACTTACAAAAAATTCATAACACATAATAGGAATAAAACCTACCAGGCCAACTTGCCTGGGAGGGAGATGTGTTTCTTGCTCTACATTTGAGCAGCCTCCAAAATCAACTAACTGCCACATACATTTCCATTTACCATTTCTATAGTTTTTCTTTAGTCAGCATTTGACAGTAGCTATCCAGGTCACTGCCTGGGTTATTGAATAATTAATGCTGACTTTAAAATCATACATAATTGTGAACTATGTATTTTACATTATTCTCTTTACAAATATATTATGTTTAAATAAAATTCATATACAGGATGTTTCACCAAGTTTCTAAAATTGCCAATACTGGTATTAAATTAATTAATAATTAATTAATATCTTGTTACTTGACACTAGAGTAAAGCAATTCTTCTCTGTTCAATGTTTAATGTCAACGTACTGATAATCTTAAATTGATGTGTGGTTATTCTTATATTGAAGTTGGGCAAAGATACAAATGATTACAATTCTTAATGGTACTCTTATCATGTGTAACAGTAACAAACTTAGAAATGATATCAATCGAAAACTCGCTTTGAGTGTTTTCCTAATGAACTGCATATCACACTTTACGTCGCAATTTTCTGCTTAAAATACAAAAAAAAACACATATGAAAAAGTTGTTCAGTGGTTCAGTTACTGAAAATAATAATAATTATGAAAGATATTGCGTCACAACAACAACAAGGACAGCACCAACAATAACAGAACAATTTTTTCAAATAGTTAAAATAGAACAATATATTTCATCCGCCTTGAACGCCCATTCCCAGTCGATCCAATATCTCCGTACATGTGATAATTTCGGAGCGGTTAATATATCAGACGGAATGGGGCTCAAGTGAACTAAGGCCTAATTTGAAACTAAAAAGTAACAGTTCCTATCACTAAAGAGTGTATTCTTGGAGATAAAATTGGCAGAGGACTGTGTACACCATAAAAATGAAAAATATAACAGATAGTCCGAATTCTGCTTTCAGTAATTTGGGAAACAATAGAAAATGTTAAAATAGTATAGTACAGTATAGTAATAGAGTGTCCTTAATAAACTTATGTCGGAAACTCAACCACTTCAGAAATATAGGGAGTTGACGTTACATATTTTCTTAATTTTTTTTTATGTCCTGAACTAAATCAAACATTTTATTGAAATTTGATGAATACATGTTCCTCAATAAGTACCATGTTTAACCGTCATTTTTATTTTCCTACTTCAACCAGAGACGTAACCACAGGGGTGTGATTCCCTATTTTTAAAGAAAAAAAAGGTAAGCCAACAATAAAAACTATTTTTTATTTCGAAATCTACAGTCAACTTACGTGTAAATAGTATTCTTGTAATTTGTTCGTAAAACGTACTGTTTTACAGTTAAATTTTATTTAGAATTACTTGCAAATTGATCAGAACAAGACAAGTATGTATTGCAAACATAAATGAAATTAAAAGAAGCATAGTTATACATAAAAATTTCACAAAAAAAAAATCTAATCACTAGAGGAACTGCTCAAAATTTCCACCACCATCTTCGATACATTTCTGACATATTCGAATGGTATTCATAGCGGAAGATATTTTATGTCTATTTTCTCTCGTCTTTCGAACACCCCCATATTTAAAAATCTAAAGATTTAATGTCTGGAGATTGCAATGGCTAGGCCACTTAACTTAATCTGTCTGTCCAACGCTCCTGGTAATTTTCATTCAGACATTTGCAAACTATTCGTACAACATGTGCCAATGTTCTATCCAGTTGCATCAAACTATCTTCGCAGATATCAACGTTTACATTATCGAGTATATCTACCATATTATCTCTCAGAAAATCATAGACAAATTGAGCGTTTAGCCTAGGTGGCAAAAAAAATTAGGACCAAAAGAAATTTCGTCTACGACGCCAAACCAAATACTGACACTACATTTTTGTTGAAATGAGCAAGGCCAGATTTCGTGAGGATTTTCTTCTGCCCAAACATGAAAATTATAATAATTGACTACCCCGCTTCTAGTAAATGAAGTTGTGTTGCTCTGCGAGAACTTACCTATCATTATCATCAAATAATCTGATTACTTCTGTTTTAATTTATATTATCTCATGACTTATAATCCAAATAAACAAAATCGGTGATGTACATCAGTAAAAACTTGTCTTGATGGACGTCTTCTGTCTAGAAACGTCTATGATATTTCTCAGCTGCTGCTTGAGCACTATCGTCACAAGATCCGTATATGAAATACTATTTTTATGATAAGTTTGCAATGACGTCAGAGTACAATTTAGGAATATTATATCGAAAGCATTTAATGACTAAATGTGACGTCATTGTAAACTTCTCGTAAGAACTCAAGTCTTTTTACATCTTTTTTACGATGAGTTTGCAATGATGTCACATTCATAATATATTCCATAAGCCAACCAAGCTTACCAGAAAGGTAAATAGCGATAACTGAAAAAAGTGACAATGGTGTTTCTTTGTAGTTGGTTATAATATTATTTACAGAACGCCTGTCATCATTCATTCACGATGATGTTCTGTGCTGTTCAGTTTTGAGTGTACAGTGTAAAGATTATTTACAATTTACATTATCTTACCTTAAAAATAATTGTTCTTATCTATGATTAAATTTTGGAGATAAAATACGAGGACACAATGAAATAAATTTCTCAGAAAACTACAAGCATTAGCGATTAAAAACGTCGGTCGTTTTGGTGACTGCTAAATTACCACGTTTTTCAGGAATGGCATACCGTAAATCATCCATAAGTAACCAGACTTTCAGCAATTTGAAGTTTACGGAACGTTAAAACTGCAAGTGACATACTATTTCTAAATTGTACTGTAACGTCATTGCAAAATTGTAAAAGACTTGATCCTCATAATCATTGTTTACGATTAATCTTGGCATAATATTTATAAAATGAATATATTAAAAAAAATATTTGTGCAAACGTCAACTTGAAATCAACTGACAAGTAAAATTTTGTTTCATTATTAATATTTGTTCAGAGTCAACGAATAACGACATCAGCGAGCACACGTAAACAATGATCAATTTGCAGGCAATTCTAAATAAAGTTTAACTGTAAAAAGATATGTTTACCGGAAAAATTACAGAACTTTTTACTCGTAAATTGATCGTAGATAATTTTAATCATTGGTGTACCTATATTCTCCTAAAAAAGAAGGAGGCACACTCCCGTAGCTACGCCTCTGGTTGAGGTAGGAAAATATAAATAACAATTAAACATGGTACTTATTGAGGAACATGTACTCACCAAATTCAATTACATATTTCATTTAGTTCAGGAGATATAAAAAAAATGAAAAATATTTAACCTCAACAATACAATGATACAGGCTCGGATACAGGATGGGTCTATCCCTAATACTAAGGGAGATATAAGGAAAATTTTGTGTGTCCCACCACCATTAACTTTGTTATTTCTGGCCATTCACCATTCAAAAATAGTACATATGTGAGAAAGGTACAAGATTTTTTAAGAATATTTTGAAAATCGTATTACCAAGATAATTGAAACTATTTTTAATAACTTTTTCATAAACTATTTTTGAATAGTCAGAAATATCAAAAATACCGGAGGTCGGACTCACACAAAGTTTCCCTCATATTTCTTGAGAGAGCGATTTATTCAAATATGTAAATATATATATAGGGTGTTCAATTTAAAAAAATAAAATTAATAACTGTAGCCATTTTGTATGAGCTCTCATTGTGTTTTTGACATAATTTTCAAAATGTACATGAAATGTCCTCTAGCATTTATTCATAATTTTTTTCATAATAATAAATATACCTAACAAAATCAGAGTAGAGGAAATTCTCACAAAATCACCCTGTATGTATGTAATTTGCCTTAAAACCATACCTGTACCAAAAAGTTCATAAAAAAATGTTGGAAACAATTTCACAAAGATCGTTTTTGGTTCCTGAGTAACTGAACTATGAGTGTCTACTCTCTTATACCTAAATAAGGAAATATAGTAATCGTGATTTTTTTTCGAATTCGAGATTGTGATTTATATAGGTATACATTTTGATCCCTCCTGAATCCATTTTGACTATTTTCCGAATAATGTCTGTCGGTGTGTGTATGTGGATGTGTGTGTGTATGTGTGTATCCGCGATAACTCAAAAATACTAATGGGACAAATCCCAAATTTTGCAATTAAGATTTTCAACAACATTTTAGGTGACACATTAAATTTGGTAAATGTGGTACCACTAGAAGAGACATAATGAATGAAAGAAGAAGAAAGATACAATTTAGGGAAAAAAAATTAAAAAATTTTATTGCATTTCTGGACGAATCTCGATGAATTATAATGAACAAACTTTATGGAAAGAAATCTCTCTGCATGTCTGTAGTATCGCGATAGCAACCACAGTTTTTGAGATAAAGCTTTCAAATTTGGTACACTTGTTCTAAAGGCCAAAGACAATGAAAAATTCGGTAATGAGCAAAATTGGCCAGCTGAAAGGAGGTCTACGGGACCCAAACTTTTTTGTATTTGTCTTTACAAAAAAAATATATTCTTGATGAAAGATTATACATCATGTCTACTATATCACGGAAATAAAATATATTTTCTAAGAACTTAAATAAAGCTGACATAAACTGAAATTTTCTACACATTTGACCTCATAAAATGGGGTTAGGATAAATTTGGCAGTTTGACATTTGAAATATATAATTAAGTTACAAAAATATCAATGTCAATAAGAAGAAATTATGGGTGTCCCACGACGAAATGCGGCGATCGATATCTCGAAAAGTAGACATTGGAAAATTTTGAAAATTTGGTAGTAAACTAAAGTCGACGGGGGCAACTCGGCTAAAATATTTTCAAGATGGTGTCTCTTCTGGTTATACCGGAAGTAGATGTCAACTTGCTTATTTTAAATGGGACGCCCTATATACTATTACATTTTTCGATTCTACGCAAAATTCTAGGCCGATTTTGTGTATCATGTCCTATACCTAAGTCTCTCCGTTTTTGACATATTTCAATTCTTATGTCAAAAATGACGTTTGCAGGCACTAAAAGAATTATCAATTTTTCCTATAAGGAAGCCTTTATTATTTAATTTGGGTTAGATTCTCTGTTGCAAAAGACCTACTTTAATAAAGTTTTTATAATATTTTGATAGGTATTAATACAGAGTGTTCAAAAAATAAGAATGAAAATGAAATTGAGAAAACTGTCAAAAATCAATTTTTTCAAATGGACACCCCCAATTTTTATAATCTTATCTTATTTACCATTAAAAATAAGGGTAAGTTTGTGTATGGATGTGTATTCCGAAAATTTTTAGTTTTCGAAATATTGCCAATTCAATATTTTTATATGGGGATTTTGCTATGTATTTAAGTTCAATTACTCTTAGTTGGCTATGACAGCGTTGGGTGCTAAACAAATGTATGTAGCTCTCATTTACCATTTGACAAGTATTAATTATCATGCCAGGGCGCTTAAATTATACGCACGAAGATTATTTAAATTTGTTTATAATCTATGGAGAATGTAACAAAGTTTTATCAAGAACATGTGTAATATTTGCTAATAGATATCCAGAGAAACAAAAACCGTCTCCGAACAGTATTAAACGAATAATGGAGAATTTAAAAAAATGTTGGCACCGTTAAGGCAACAATTCATAAAATAAAACCAATTGTCAATGATGAAAATATCGAAATTGCTATTTTGGGATATTTTGCGGCATATCCTATGACATCTTTAAGACAAGTGGCCTTACAAACCGGAATCTCCAAGACCTCTATGCACAGAATTCTTTTGAAACACAAATACCATCCCTATTCCATTTCTACGGTTCAACATCTAAAGGACACCGATTTGGCCAGAAGAGTTCACTTTTGCGAATTTATTTTAACAATGTTACAAGACGACTTTCGATTTTTGGACAACATAATTTGGACTGACGAAGCAAAATTTACGAAAAGTGGCCTTTTCAACCGACATAATTCCCACTTTTGGTGTGATTCAAATCCCCATGCCGTGAGATTGCGAAATTGTCAAGAAACCTGGCGATTTAACGTGTACTGTGTTGTGAGAAATGATGGAGTCGTAAAACTACATTTTTATGAAGAGAACTTAAATGGTAATGAATTAATATTTACATAATTTCTTTTTTTCAAATTACGTATCAATTTTTTTAGGAAAAGGATATTTAAATATATTACAAGATTTAGATAATGAATTTTTGAACAATTTACCGCTAGCTGAACATAGACAAATATTTTGTCAACGCGATGGCGCCCCACCACACAACAGCTTCCTAGTTAACAACTTCTTGCAAGAAACTTTTTACGATAAGTGGTTTGCTAACAATGGACCATTTCTGTGGCCTCCTCGTTCGCTTGATCTGTCTGTCCTAGACTATTTTATATTGGGAACAATAAAAGATATGGTTTATTTACATCCAGTCACAACAATGGAAGATTGTCAGGCAAGAGTAAGGAATGCTTTCGAAAGGTTATCTCCAGGTTCTATTAGAGCGGCCACCCATGACGAAGTAATTCGGAGGTGCGAAAAATGTTTGGAAGTTCAGGGTGGACACTTTGAACACTTATTAAAATAAAATGTTTTCCTGAGTATAAGTAGTTATACTCTTAGTATTTTATGTAAGAACCTTTTGTATCTAAGTTATATTTATTTAATTATTTTATGAATTGTTGCCTTAATGGTGCCAAAATTTTTGAAATTCTCCAATTTCGTTTAATACTGTTCGGGGACGGTTTTTGTTTCTCTGGACATCTATTAGCAAATATTTCACATGTTCTTGATAAAACTTTGTTACATTCTCCATAGATTATAAACAAATTTAAATAATCTTCGTGCGTATAATTTAAGCGCCCCGGCATGATAATTAATACTTGTCAAATGGTAAATGAGAGCTACATACATTTGTTTAGCACCCAACGCCGTCATAGCCAACTAAGAGTAATTGAACTTAAAATACATAGCAAAATCCAAATACAAAAATATTGAATTGAATATGGATAATTTGGGGCAACAAATTTGGAAGACATAATCGTAACATTCTAACGTTAAGACCATCACAACCTTGTGCGTTACTTTTTATGGCGTTTAAATTATTTTGGACTTCTTCATTTGTAGCTATTTTAAATTGGAAAATATCATTTTCAAACATCGCTTGACCTGAGTATTTGTTAATATTTTGCTGACAGTCAGATATATCGGTTACACTTTTGTTTACAAAATAATCATTAATTTCATCTGTATCACTGAGTTGGTTTGGAGCATCAGCGTTGTTTTTTATTATTATGCCCAACTGTTTAATGGTGTCCCAGTTGTCTTTAGAATTAATACCCGCAGATTTATATTGAGCAAATGCATATTTTTCCCTTTTTATGGCACTATTGGTATAGTTTTTTACTGTTTTATAATATTCCCAATCAGTAGGACTACCGCTTTTTATATAGCGTGTATGTGCAAGATCACGGGTCTTTATTAACAATTTTATAATATCTGTTAACCAAGGCGCAGGTTTTTTGGTAATTCTAGCTGTAACAAAAGGTGCATGCGTATTGAATAGTGTGGTAAGACTTGTATTTAAAAAATCTACCTTGAAATCGACTGATTTTGACCGATAATATATATGCCAGTTTATATTTTCTAGATCTTGTAGGAAAATGTCGTTATTGAATTTAGAGAAATCCCGGTACGTGTGATACTTATGAATTTTATTTTTACATTTAGCCAACTTACAATAAACTAAGTTATGATCTGTCATGTTGTGCATGGGTATACATCCGGCTTCTATAGTCTTTACATTTTTACTAGTTACTATGAGATCTATAAGTGTTTCAGAATATTGTGTTATTCTTGTAGGTTTTGATATATGTTGTAACAATTCATATGTACTTAGGATTTCTTTCAATTTCAACACATTATTTGCCTGTGTGTTTAACAAATTGATATTTAGGTCACCAAGCCAAATTGTACTACTGTATTGAGGTACAATTACAGATAACATATTATCTAATTGGTCTAAAGAAGATATTAAATTATAATTAGGAGGTTTGTATAATACACCTACCGCGAAAGATTCACCATTAATCTTAAGACTTACCCACAAATTCTCTATTTCATTTCCTTGAACATTTACATTAATTTCTTTAAAACATATATTCGATTTTATATACAGAGCAACCCCACCACCTCTAGTTGCCCTATCTTTTCGTATTAATCTATATCCATTTATTGACAATAATTCATCAGATATATCACTATTAAGCCATGTTTCACTTAGGCCAATGACGTCGTATTCATGTTCACCTACAAAATCCTTAAACTGATCAAAACACGAGGTAAGAGATCTAAAAACTTTCGGAATAGACATCCATACACAAACTTACCCTTATTTTTAATGGTAAATAAGATAAAATTATAAAAATTGGGGTGTCCATTTGAAAAAATTGATTTTTGACAGTTTTCTCAATTTCATTTTCATTCTTAATTTTTGAACACTCTATATTAATACTTATCAAAATATTATAAAAACTTTATTAAAGTAGGTCTTTTCCAACAAAGAATTTAACCCAAATTAAATAATAAATGCTTCCTTATAGGAAAAACTGATAATTCTTTTAGTGCCTGCAAACGTCATTTTTGACATAAGAATTGAAATGTCAAAAACGGAGAGACTTAGGTATAGGACATGATACACAAAATCGGCTAGAATTTTGCGTACAATCCAAAAATATAATAATATATAGGATGTCCCATTTAAAATAAGCAAGTTGACATCTACTTCCGGTATAGCCGGAAGTGCCACCATCTTGAAAATATTTTAGCCGAGTTGCCCCCGTCGACTTTAGTTTACTACCAAATTTTCAAAGTTTTCCAATGTCTGCTTTTCGAGATATCGATCGCCGCAGTTCGTCGTGGGACACCCTGTATACTGATATAAGAAACTTACATATGTACATATGTATGTGCTGACCACATCAGATTTTTTTAAGACAATTTGCATATTGTTGTTACTATTAATATTTTTGGTATTTTTTTTTAAATATGCACAATTTTTTTCTGTTTGAGTATTAATACAGTAATAATGCAGTTCACAAAATTTTCTTAATTGTAACAAAAGAACTAGTTAAATAATAAATTTACCTTGCATCCTTCCAAGTATTAAATATTTGATTGTCATAATCTGAGTGAGACACATATTCTCAAACATTACTAAAACCATTTATTTGTAGCTATCTATATGTAAATAATTAAAAACTTAAATAATTAACTAATATTTAATTTTATTTTCAAAACATCATAAATCACAAAAATTTACATGTCTAATGAACTAATGATATGGATCTACTTACTATTAATAGTAGTGTATTTAGCATGTCATAAATAACATGCCGATTCTTTGACTACGAGGAAGTCATCGTGTACTGTTAAGTAATGCCACCAAATATTTTAGGAAGAAAATATTACATCGCAATACGCGACATACCAATATTCGTAAAATACTTACCTGTTAATAGTAGATATTTATTGTCTTCGTTTCTTCGTGCTATTTTTAGAGCAGGAGAAAGAGGTGTCTCTAATAAAAATAAAGTGTATACATAAATTAAAGAGTGATAAGGATAGATAACTTTTGCTCTAATCTGCTGTAAACAGGACGAAGGAATAAACTTCCTAAGGATCGACCTAGAAAGTTCCATTCCTTTCGATCACTCACCATGTGAGTGTCAAAGCGCATTCGCCGAAACCTTGAATGTGTGTGTCAATGTCGAAGTTGCCAGATTGTGACAATTGTAGGAGATTTCAATATTAATAATACTAATGGGACGATGATTATTTTTGAGAGCTGGTCATGTTATCAGTCTTTTCATAACACATTTCATATTTATTTTTATTACGAAAGACGCATAGAATGTGATGCACACGTGAATATGCCAGGTAGGTATTTGAAATAATCATTTTTATCTATTTCAACATTATAATAAGTGATATAAACGTAAAACACGTAAGCAAATAACGAAATGTTTTGATATTATTTATCTACGAAATACACATAAATAAAGATTGTAAATATTTTCACTCATTTATCATAAAATGTAAACACGGTCTACGAAAATATAATTATTTTTATTTAGGACCTACATATATTACTTATTTTTTAAATACTATTTTCAAAATTAACATCTTTTGTCACATTCTAGACATGCGGTGATATGATAATTTTTTTTATTTTTATTTTTATTTTAATATCTATAAGATAATATTTTTCCAGCTATATTTAAAAATTGTCACCATTAAAATAAAAGAATTAGACAAAATTGAATGTAAAATTGAGAAATGGTTGTTTTGACAGTTATTTATATTATAATGAGGTGTTTCCGCTTTCGGTTTTATTTAACTGACAGAAAAATAAAGAGCAAAATTAAGATTAATTGATTTTAAATAAATATTTTTTTTAAATAGGTAGTATATTGAGAAATTATTTAAAATATTTAACCAAAAATTTATAGATAATTTTATGCAAAAATAAATTGTTTAACTAATGTAGAGAAAATTTTTTACTTTTTTTCCAAATTTCCCGGGGTGATTTTGCACGCAGACAGAGGAGATTCTACCTTAATATACATCATATAGGCAATATTTCAATATATGTACTTAAAGACTGTTTACTATAAGGGGGCTACTTCAAAATATCTCACTTAATATGTGCCATCATCCAAAATTGTAATAACATAATATGTTCTATTATTGAGGGCTACATGCCAGCGAAATCAAATTTGAGAATCAAGGTTAACTTTCTGAGTTGTAGTTTAAAAAATATTGCTGAAATTTCCAGAAAAGTTTTATTTTATTGTAGCTAAGGACCGATTAACATTTGGATAAAAAATTATGTTTGCTGTACTTTTTACTTTCTTATAACCTAATATAAGGAAATATAGTAATCGTGATTTTTTTCGACCTCGAGATTTTGATTGATATATACGTTTTGAACCCCCTGAATCCATTCTGACTATTTTCCGAATGATGTCTGTCGGTGTGTGTGTGTGTGTGTGTGTGTGTATCCGCGATAACTCAAAAAATACTAATGGGAGAATTTCCAAATTTGGCAATTATTAAGATTTTCAACAACATTTTACGTGACACAAAATTTGGTGAATGTGGTACCACCAGAAGGGATATAATGATCGAAAGAAGAAGAAAGGTACAATTTCGGGGAAAAAAAATAAAAATTTTTATTGCATTTCTGGACGAATCTCGACGAATTATATTAAAAAAAACACAACTTTATGGAAATAAATCTGTCCGTATGTTTGTAGTATCTCGATAGCAATCACAGTTTTTGTGATAAAGCTTTCAAATTTGGTACACTTGTTCTAAATGCCAAAGACAATGAAAAATTCGATGATGAGCAAAATTTGCCAGCTGAAAGGAGATCCACGGGACCCAAACTTTTTTGTATTTGTCTTTACAAAAAAATATATTCTTGATGAAAGATTATAAATCATGTCTACTATATCAAGCGAATAAAATATATTTTTCATGTACTTAAATAAAGCTGATATAAGCTGAAATTTTGTACGCATTTGACCTCATAAAATGGTTAGGATAAATTTGGCAGTTTGACACTTGAAATATCTAATTTAGTTACAAAAATGTCATGTCAATAAGAAGAAATTATTAAAATATATGACATGAATTATTATTGACAGTATCGAAGGACGCTGAAAATTAATTATTAAAAAATGCTAATGAAACATTTCAAGGTAGGTTTTTAAAATTTAATCGAGTTAAGTGAACAATTAAATAGAATGATTTTTTTAGATCTGGATGATTACTGGTATAAGAAAGTTATGTGCTGGTCACATCAGATATTTTATTTTAAAGTACTCTTTATTACAGTGCATCTTTATTGGAAATTTACAAATTTGGATCAGTTTAATGTCATGATTTGAGTTTTAAACACTTTCAGATGCAACTAGAATTCATAAAAGAGCCAACTTTCGTCAGATAAGTGACTTACAACGAGGTCGAATAATCGATATGAGGGAAGCCAGGATTTCTTTATGGGATATTGCTCATCGTATGGCCCGTAATGTAGTGACAATATTAATATGTTGGTCAAGATGATCAGAGCAACAACGTGAACCGGATGTCATAGAACAACCTCACATCATCGAGAACAATGCCACCTATGAACTTTAGCCCTATAAGACATTTTCCACGATGCAAGTTGTGGGAAATCAGTGGACAAAATATCGCCGAATTAGAATTTTAGAATTTCATTCCTTACTCCCCCCTTACCCCTTACTCCAATACCATCGCACCCTCAAAGCGGCATGGTGTAATGAGAGAGTGTTCAATGATGACTCATGATTTTCAATTTTGTTTCTGAGCCCATGATGGATGTGAACGAAGGGTGAGACGTCGACGTGAAAAACTCCAAATTTTAGCATTTGCTGTTGAACAGAGAGACCGTATCCAAGATGTGATGGCTTGAGGTGGGATATACTATGGCAATAGGTCACCGTTAATCTTATTCAGTGATCTTGATGCTGCCAATTACAAAACAAATGTTCTGGAACTCGTTGCATTGCCTTACCTACAAGGACTAAACAATCTAATTTTCCATCAGGATAATGCCCGTCCTCATGCGGCATGGATTACAATCGACTTTTTTTCAAAGAAGCTAATGCGGTGGTGCTCCATGGCCCGCACGGTCACCCGATGTGTCTCCTATCGAACATGTCTGAAATATGATTAATAGAACCCCTACCCCATCCGATAATTTAAACAATTGTCGCATTCGTATTCAAGAGGTTTGAGGTAAGGTACCTAAAGCTGACATTGATCATCTCATTTCAGCATTTTTGCAGAGTGAGTGGGTGCAATCTAAATCGCGGTGGACCCACTCCTTATTAAATAACTGTTCTATTCCGTGTCTCACAATGTTGAAATTTCAGTCACTTTAATGTCATACTGGGGGGACAAATTTACTGAAAAATTCAGCAAAATTACCCAACGAAATCATAATGCATTTTTCAAATGAGTGTATGTTTAATATAAATTATTTTACTTTTTTCAGCTAATTTTTACAATTAGTTTAAATATCTAAACGACAGAATAGCCTCTGTTCGGCTTCGTTCAAATAACTTTGTTTAATATAGACGTTATTGTTATTATTATTATTATCTCCTAAAATGTGTCATGAATTCGGTGCCAGCTGTGAATAATTAATAATTAGTAATTATGTTTATATTTGGTTTACTGCTATTTTTAATGTTGATATTTCACAATGTGAATAATGAAAGTATTCCAGATATTTCATTTCGGTACAAATACATTTTTTAAGGTTGAATGGAATGTTTTCATAACAATGAAAATATAAAACTGCTGCCAATTACTTGAGGATCAGAACTTCCTCACCGTAGTAAAACTCGACGTGTGGTGGAACTTATAATAAAAGTAATTTTTGACATTTCAAAAAAGTCAACTTTTTTTGACGTTTCAAAAAAGTCAAATTTTTTGACATTTCAAAAAAAGTCAAATTCTTTGACGTTTCAAAAAAAGCAAAATTTTTTGACATTTCAAAAAAGTCACATTATGGCGTTTCAAAAAAATTCTCATTAGTGGAATGTCACTAAAATTTTTTTTAGACCGATTTTACTCATCAGTGAAATCTATCTCTTCCTTGACCTCTAGAATGTGTGTACCAAATTTGAAAGCTTTATCTCAAAAACTGTAGCTGCTATCGCGAACCACACAGACCATAGACAGAAAATCTTTTCTGTCTGAAATTTTGTGTATTGTCATAATTCGTCGAGATTCGTCCAGAAGAGCAATAAAAATTTTCAAAAATTTTTGACGAATACATAACTTCCTCACTTTGAGGGTGAGGAAGTAAAAAAATGCTATAAAAAGAAAATTAATTTTATTATTCTTCTATGCTTAGAGATTTTAAATTCTCCAATATTATCTAAATTGTTAACTTTAAATTGTAACATTTATCGTTGAAATTAAAAATAAAATTAAAACAAATTTAATTATAATTTCTTATTAGATGCCAGTTTTATTATTAAAATATAAAAAATATAATATAAACTTCTATTTCAATCATACTTTTCTTTGCTATTGTAAATAAAATATACATATATAATAAAATACACGTTAATATTAATTATTGCACCCTAAATTTGGTTTGCTGTTTTTTGTTGTCTATTTTTGTAAAAATTTAATAAAAATTGTTTATATTGTTGCTTTTTTGTTAATCCTAATAACAGAGATAAAAAAGTGTATCAAACAAGGGAAGGTTACGAAAAGTTAGGCTAAAGTTAGATATTAATTGTGATTTGTATTGTTGCTGGTATTTGTTCAAAAATGAACTTTTATTTAAATAATCAGTAGACAGTAACATTCCCGAAGAGGCAACCTATCTTCAAAAAAAAGAGATCATCCAAATCGATTAAATGATTCAGAAGAAAATTAACATCAAACTTATTGTCATTTTATGGTGATGCATTCATTCTTGTGAGGTGTGTATATATTGCAAAGGAAAAGAATAACATTTAAAGAAAAATTAATTATTATTCAATTTACATCTTTTCAGAATAGTACGGAGATTAACATACTTGGTAAAATATTAAAAAACACTATACAAAGTGTACCTATGTGATTCGATAAACGTGAAAATTGAATGACTAAAATATAATGCTTAAAGAAAAATACTTTGTTACAAACGTACAAAAATGCAACAGCGATGTATAAGTCTATTTCTGTCGCATACACAACTTTGCTATTTTTATCCTTTATGCGCACACTCAAAGCCGGCTTTCTAATTAAATTAATAAACCGGTCTAAAAACTTTTCTATTTCTAATTAGTTGTTTTCTAACACTCTATATGTAACTGCTATGAGTATAATATTTGAACAAGCTAATAATATGCCTAATTTGAAACATGTTGAGTTTGCTATAAACTGGTAAACATGGGGTATATTTTTTTAACATATTGTTACGTGTTTGCTATCCACACAAACACCTCTACTCGTAGATTCGTTGATTGAAAGTCCAGGTAACACTTACTCACTACTTTATTTACTAATTAACAATTAACAACAATAGATTAATTAATGTCTTAACTATAATCACAACTGAACACTTATAAGTCTCTTTATTATTTCTTCTTTACTCGTTCACGTTCGACTTAAGATTAAGATTCGGCCCACCGTGTGTCTTATTTATACATCCGTTCACACAATCTAGGGCATTGCAGAATATTCCCGGCCGTTCGTGTACAATTCCAGCCTAATCTAACCAGTCTGCACAGTCCAGTGGCGTAACACTGCCCCCTCCTTAAGCCTGAACGTCCCGATCAGGCAATTCATTGTTCCCTGCATACTTGGCTAGTCTCTCAATATGCACCACCTTCATCTTGGATTTTGGACTTTACTGAATTCTATATACAACGTCGTTTAGTCTGGTGACAACAGTGTAAGGACCTTCCCAGGGCGGGTGAAGCTTCGGGGACCTGCCTTTCTTTCGTTGTGGGTTATATAGCCAAACCAAATCTCCAGCCTGGAACCCTCCTGAATTCGCCTTAAGATCATAACGAGCCTTCATGCGATCACTTGCTATGGCAATTCGGTCTCGTACCAGCTCATGAATGTTCCTTAGCCGTTCACCAACTTCATCGGCATAGTCATTTATGGAAAATCGCTCCTCATCTGATGTGCCAAACACCAAGTCACATGGCAGTCTAATCTCACGTCCAAACATCACGCGAGCCGGCGTCTGGTTTTTTAATTGAGTCATCCTTCTCAACTAGGCCAAAGCGGTATCCCACAGAATTTTCCTCCAGGACTGCCTCAATTACTTTCTCTGTTCGTGCAGGAATTTTTACGGTCCTCGAAGTTAGTAGCCTAATATTATGGAATTTTTCATCTGCCGTTGAAAGAATAATTTCTTCATTTCCAATCCTGAGAACTCGTTCGCCAACGTCAAGTACAAATCCATATTTTTCCATAACGTCTAATCCTAAAATGAAGTCATCTATAATGTCAGCTACAATAACTTGATGTTTAAAACATAAGCGGCCAATCTGCAGCTCCATGTCGACTTCCCCATGAACCGCCGCCCTATCTCCCGTAGCTGTCCGGATGACTAATCTATTCTGTCCTTTATTTACTTTGAAACCCGTTATGAATCCTGTCTGTACTATTGATGACGTAGCTCCTGTGTCGATTGTGAAAACACATTTCTTCTTATTTACATAACCCTCCAACAACAGACTACTTTGAACTCTCCGAAGTTGGGAAACTTTTATTTCTCGGGGGTCACAACATTTCTTGGCCAGCGCAGCCCCCAAATTGCCAGCCATCTTTAGTTTTCCTGAGGCTCCTCAACCACAGCGGCATTTACCCTTTCTGGGCTGCGTTGACGACAGTTCCTCTTGATATGGCCCACTTTGCCACACCTATAACAACGGATGCCTCCATTCGGCCTCCCACTACTTTGTTGTTGGTCTTGTCTCTGCTGGGAGTTCGATTTTGTCAGTAGTTGGGTCAACATCTTGTGTAGATCAGATATTACATTTTGTGTTGTGTTGTCTGGCTTGTCTTCCTCCACACTCACAGCTCGTACTCTCTGATTTGATTGTGTGGTATCCTTATAGGCAGCCTCAATCTCCAGTGCATGTACTAAAGCCTCACTACTAAGCTTATGCCTGGCCAACTTAAGAATTCGCCTAACTTCCTGGTCCCTTACTCCATCAATAAATGTACCAACTGCTAACTGTTGTTGAAATTCCATTGGTGCATCAGGATAAGCTAGATGGGCTAATCTTTCTACCGCAGCTTCGAACTCCAGGAGGCTTTCTCCACCTCGTTGTCTGCGTGATTTGAGCTGAGCCTGATATGCTTAGGCGAGATGTTGGTCGCCATATCTTAGTTCTAACGCTGCCTCCAAAATGCTAAAGTTTTGTTGCTGTGCGGCAGGAATTGTTTGGAGCAAGTCTAATGCTTGGCCCCTTAGTGCTAATACCAATGCTGTTGCTTTTTCCTCATCGTTCCAGTTATTTGAACGTGCAGCTGCCTCAAATTGTCTCTTATATGTTGACCATGAACTTTGACCGTCGAAGGAAGGTGGTTGTAACCTAGTACCAGACGACAGTACTAACTGGCCACCCTTCTCTCTTAATTGTTGTTTGAGTCGGGCTACTTCTTCCTTAACTTCAGTTATTTCTCCTCTAACTTCACTAACTTGTTCTTTAACTTCCATGACTTCTTCTCTCTTGTTCTTCCTTTTCTTCCTTTCGTCTTATTTCCAGGCCTTCGATCATTTTTATCAATTCTTCTTTTTCTTCCTGGCGTTTTCTCTCTTGTTCTTCTTTTTCTTCCTGTCGTCTTCTCTCTTGGTCTTCTTTGTCTTCCTGTCGTCTTCTCTCTTGTTCTTCTTTTTCTTCTTGTCGTCTTCTCTCTTGTTCTTCTTTCTCTTCCTGTCGCTTTCTTTCTTGATCTTCCATAATTTTTCTCTGTTCGTCCATCCGTTGTAACAATGCAGCAAGCATGTCCTGTGTTTGCTTCTCCGCCATACTTCTTGTTGTTGGCATTAACTCACGACACGTAAATCAATTTCAGAATAAAGTTTATTACACTATAAAGTCTGTAAAATGTTGAAATCACGTCTATTTTGTTAATGGAATGTTCCAGGAAAATCTCGAAGCAGCACTAGAAAGTCTTATTTAGAGTCTATACTTCTTTTGTGTTGACAAAATTCACTTATCTCCACTAATTGTCCAATGGAATGTTCGAGAATTTTCACGAAATATCACTAATAAGTCTTGTTTTGAGTCTATAACACGTTTCCGTTAACACTATTCACGTATCTCCTGTAGTTTCCAAATAGAATGTTCTAGAATTTTCCCGAAATTGCACTAGTAGCCCTTTTTCTCAGTCTACAACGCATTATTACTAGCGGCACTCGCGTATTTGCAACTATTTCTAAATCGAATGTTCTAGAAATTTCTCGAAAATCCACTTTAAAGTCACTACTCGGTCCAGAAATAGTCCTCCAAACACTGTCCAGTAGCTTAATTCTCCGTGTTACCACTAATTTCTGAGAAGAACACTGTAGAACCTTTTCGAATATTCCAGAAATTTCTCTTCCAATCCACTTTCGACACCAAATTGTTACGTGTTTGCTATCCACACAAACACCTATACTAGTAGATTCGTTGATTGAAAGTCCAGGTAACACTTACTCACTACTTTATTTACTAATTAACAATTAACAACAATAGATTAATTAATGTCTTAACTATAATCACAACTGAACACTTATAAGTCTCTTTATTATTTCTTCTTTACTCGTTCACGTTCGACTTAAGATTAAGATTCGGCCCACCGTGTGTCTTATTTATACATCCGTTCACACAATCTAGGGCATTCCAGAATATTCCCGGACGTTCGTGTACAATTCCAGCCTAATCTAATCAGTCTGCACAGTCCAGTGGCGTAACAATATCAATTTCGTATACAATATTTATTTGGCCCGTCTCATTTCAATGGATGTATATATAATAACAGTGAGGCAGGTATTTCACGTACGACATTGAACCGTATGGTGTGTGTGAGTACATTTTCCATTTAAATCCTTATTTCTCGAAAAAGAAGGTCAATTTTGATATAAATATACTTATGAAAATTCCAGAATATAAAAAGACTGTAGGCTCTAATATGGGCGTATTAAAGACTTTCCAGAGATGTACCGTCCTAAGATATTCAGACAAAATAAGGACCAAAACTGGGCCTCTCTGGGACGATTTGTGCTATCCAGGGTAATCTAAATTTCATATTCATGCCACCTTGATATGAACAACGTGAACTGTTTGCTGAGTAGCTGTTTTACTATCTGATATCACAAATTTTTAGTTTACATACATACATCGATTGCCGTTTATTTTGGAAACTCTGTATATTCAATAGATAATTTTATTGTAATAGCTAAAATAAGATAAGGATCCTACATTTGCACCTGCTCATAGTGTAGTATATTAATTTAATTGATATAAGCGACTCGACAAATACCAGACAGAAATATTTAGGCAAGAACTCTAGAAGATTTGGCAACCATGTAGAAAACCTACGAGCCGAATCCACGTTTCACACGGCAGGGAACCGGTAATTCACTGTTTCCTTAGCACCAGTTCAGTATTATTATCAAGAGTTTATCTATAGAGGTAAATCAAAAATGGGTTTATGGAGACGATACCCTCGAGTGCCCTCAGAAAGCGATTTTAAAAGTAAGTTATGTGTGATTGTTACTGTTTTCTGTTATAAATTGTGTTTATAACCACTACATACACGACATAACCTATCTCAACATTTCTCTACATCGATCAATGGAAATTTCCAAGTATCATTTCTAAAATTATATATCCAGAACTGTATAGAAAGATATCTTGTTGGTAAATAGTTAGCGGCTTTTCTAGATTTTCTTGTTAATACATATGTATGTAAATAACGAATTTTGGATATTTTAATCCTACACATTGTAATTCCATAATACAATTACACACACATTGAGTAAATAAATAGTGTCTGACATTGAGATTAATATTATCAGAAATGATTAATAACATCGGAACCTACGTCTAGATTTTTAAAATTTAATTTTCAAAAAATGCTTGTACCTGTATGATCTGTATAGTAATTTAAACACAATGCTGATTAGATTTTTTGATATCGTGATTTTTCAAAAATGTAAGTAAATGTAAGGATGATATCAAGTTCCAATTGGCCATTTTATTTTAAATTAATTGTTTTTCAGTAGATAAGGAATATAATTGACATGAAATAATAAATTGTATCAAAGAAATATACGTTATCATAATAATAATAACACCAAACACGGAACACTACAGTGTTGGTTGAGTGTCGCATGAAAAGTGTCAACCCACGGTAGTTCCTAATTATAATAATTAAGCAACATAATTAACCAGAAGGATTATCAGACGTTAATGTACACAGACCATTATTTTGAAAAGTAAAAGTGAGTAATTTTTAATGACGCACTAATAATATTCTATTTTAAAATAAAAATTATAACGGTAAATAAAAATATTTTTGCTTCTCGGATTACTGATTATTGTGCAATAATTCACGATCAGGTTATAGTCGAAAGCCAAAAAATCGTCAAAACTTCGAAACACCCACAAGAACTGAAAAAATTTCAATAAAAATTTTTTCCAAACATTTGTTATACCTACTTTACTTGAAATCGGAAACATTACGACGCGACGCACAGTGGGCTAAATGGCTGTTTTAGCGCGAATTAATTAATGTATTATAAAAAACATTAAAAAATCGTTATTAATTTTTTTTAAAAGTGTATTAAAAAGAAATAATAATTATAAAATAAGACATCTACCTTGAATGGAATGTGGGTATTTATAATAATTTTAATCGGGGGACAAATAAAAAATAAATATCAACACCGCAGAAAGAAAAATATCTCTAAAATATAACCAGTTAAAGAACCACCATATAATTGCAGTATACAGTATTAACTAAGTCACTTATTAACTATATCACTACTTGCTATCTGAACTGGAAGAACCTGGGTCTAAATTGTTGGAAATAGGTGGAGATTTTAGCAAATTCATGGCTTCCGCGTGAAGTTTTAACTTATTTTTGTTGAATTGATTTTTTAAAGCTAAATATGATATAATTGGGTCCGAGGACAGCAAAAAATAATTAAATAAATCAAGATTTGTGTGTACAGGTGAATCTTTTCTACTTCGGTGTTCTCTAATAAATTTGAAATCTTTGTTTTTTGCTTCTAGAGCCTCTTCTCCTAATTGCCCTATTGGCAAAATGACATAATTAATGATTTCCGCACCATGTATCAACACTTTGTGGACGCTTGGGGGCATATAGAACCATGGATATAGATACAAATTTTTTTTGCATTATCCATGGCATATACTTTAAATTTTCGTGAATCTACTTCAAACCAGCAAGAAATGGTTTGCAAAATAATGTAAAATCTCTGTATGATCTCTTCATCTACTCCGGTAATTTTAGCAGACTTTTTTGCATTTCGAAAAAATATTCTTGCGGTATTTCCCGTATTCGTCGATCCATAGCCGGGTTTGGGTAGGTCAACCAAAATTCCAAGTTCCTTCCTTAGTCCGTCAATTATCTGCCTCTTCCTTATTTCCATTTTATTTTTGTTTTCTCCTCTGGCTTGCCACTTCTTTGTCTCTATCCTATAACCTACGTGTAAACAGCATTCAAAAAAACGGATCCATGAATGTAGGGTGGATAAACCAAAGCTATAATTTTCTATTTTTGCTAACTTCTTATCAATATTTCTTAAATCGTTCATTTCCTTTGGTTTCGACTGGCATATATAACAGGTCTGTGTGGATGTCGTATCAGTCAACGTATGGCAAACCTTGCCATCAATCATAGTTAACATAAGTTTAAAACATATACTTTTCTCCTCATAAACAAAATCACATAAAGCATCAACCTGCCTTTGAATTTTTCTCGTTTCCTCCACAGTGACTTCAGGGGTTTCTTTGGAAAATATAAACTTTATAGCTCTACAAAATCTTGGTGAGGATGGCACTGGATTTTGCCATAAAATTTTTGTTTCGTCTTAAATATCACGTAATTGTAACGGAACAACAGAAATAATTATTATAGACGAATCGCCTTTATTTGCGTTAGCTAGTTGTCTATAATTACTCTGTCCAGAACTACCATCTAGTCCCTACTTACACAGGAGAATAAGTCGCGAACTAGAAACTGATCGAAGCACATCGGTTTGAAGCTGACATATACGATTTGCTGTAAGATTAAGAAGATCTTGCAGCTTAATCTCGACTTCAGTATCTTGTAAGCTAATTGAACTTGGGTCAGGATAGCACGAGTGTTTTGCTGACAATATTTTATTCCACGACGGATATATGTTCACATTACAATTTTGTGCAGCCGCTCTATATGCCAAATATGATGCCTTACTGCTTTTTGTATTGATAATCAGCGACAATGCTTCTTCTGGTGTCATAGGTAGAACAGCTTTCTTGCCAGATTCTACTGAATTGTAAGTACGTTTGTATTTCTTCGCACATTCCGGAGTGCTGGGGTCAGTGATGTTTTGAATTATTGTAGCTGTATCTCGTTTCCCATGTTTCCTCAAACTCACCTTTGTTGCAAATAAAAGTTCATCTGGGTTCGCTGTAGATAGTAAATTCTGAATTTTTTTTTGTTTGGCTCTGATGCCACAATCTTCAAATTTTTTTGGTGGTCTTCCAACTTTAGATGGTCCTGGTACTTGTTCTTGCTCCTGTTCAAGAAATAACATTGTACACAAAACAATGATATCAAGAGAAACGCACAAGATTATGAAACAACTGTTAGCGACAAGCAATAAACTACGATTATTTTATGCGCAGAAAGGAGTTAACATAATAGACCGAATTCGCCCGAGTGATAAATCTCAGTATCGCTGTTTTGTTAGGTCTCTTCAACTGCGCTGTTAATCTACACGTATTAAACTTTTAAAAAATGAATAGTTTAAATGGAATCGCACTAGTTGATATTTTGAATTAATTCGCGCTAAAACAACCATTTAGCCCACTGTGCGACGGTCGGATTAAATGTTTGAATCCCCAATTTTGATTTTTCTTTAATGTTGTATAATTTAGAGATTTCATATATTGAGTTCTATTTTCGACGAGAAATTATTACTTAATAGATTTTTGGTGTCGCTGACTATAAATAAGTTGACATAATAAGATTTTTCCGGGAGGGGGGGTTAGCTGTAAAATGGGAAAAGTATTTCAAATATAAAGTTTCATTATCATTCAATGAGTGTATTTAACAAATATATTTTCAGCGAACGATCTCTGTGACGAACGTGAAAACTACTGTATAATTGAATAAATTGAACTTAGAGGGGGTAAAACTCTCAAAAACGTTAGATCAATACGTCCCAAATAAGCACACGCAATTTAGCAAAAATTGAATAATTATTTGTAAAATGGCAAACGTTTATCTTATACACGACGCGAGCATATTAATCCAGTCAAGGACTGGATTCTAGACAGACTATTGTGCACAACCATTATAGAGATATAAGGAAAATTCAAAAACAGAAATACATTTTTGGAGTCCCTGGAGTTAGCTCCACTTGCAGACCCCAGGGCTACAAACACCTCCAAACATAGCCCAAAAATAAAAAAAATGCACACAAAAGTCTATCTACGACCAATTTTTGAGCATTCGTTTTCTGAATTATATAGGAAATTTAGGAGCAAAACTTGTTATAAAAGGAAAAATAATGCCAGTAACGTGCTCTAAATTTTTGTACTGTTAAAAAACATGTATCTCCAACATTTATGCAAAATTTCATCAATATCAAGTATTTTTAATACAACAAACGATCATCGCGACGGACGTCGAGGGCTAAATTCGTAGAAATATTTTTTCGAATGAAAATATATGTATATTTATTTATATATTTTTGCATGCAAATGTCAACGCTAATTTGTTAAAGAAATTATTTAAATAATTTAAAATTAACATTTTTATTTACTCAAAAATTATTTCTTGTGGTACATTCTCAGCAATATATCACTTGATTAAATATCATAGAAAAAATAATTGTTTATATAATTTTCTTAATGGTTTAAACAATACAAACACTTGAGTGTGAGCCGAAATGTTCAGAAGTAAAGACCTTCATTGACTCAACTATTATTCCAATCATGATATTCATTGAAGAAGGCGATTTTAAAAATATGTTTATGTAATGTGGAATTCATCTAGACATTCGACAATATTATTTAAAAAACCTCTTTAATAATTTGGCCATTAATTTTACTATTAGTGGAATAAGTTAGCGCAAGATTTTCTTACTGGGATCTTAAAAGAAATTAGCCCCTCCATATGTGCCGTAACGCCATGAGTATCGTTGGGACTGTCATGATGCTAGCAATTCTTTGACAGTTTCAGTTTTTAAATTTAAAGTGATGAAAAAATCGTTGAATTTATTGTCAAGTTAATGCAATTATTTCCAGTGTAAAATAATTGAGTCATTTACCAGATATTTTGTTACAAGATGCAATTTAAAGATGGAATTTAGGATTATTCGACCTAAATTCGGAAAACTTTCGAACAGTTTGTCAATGACATTATAAAACTGGGAGAAAAGTTTACAAAATTATATAAGTACATTTTTGGTAAATAAATATAGACTTGTCGTTGGAGTATTTATATCATCGATCTACAGCACGAAATGGTATTGGTCTAAAAGGATAATCAATTTAGTTAAAAGATTTAATGAACTTGTCCAACAAATTTAGAGCTACCACATCCTGGAATGAAATGGGATGGGCTTTGTTGACTCAGACACCGACTATGTACATCCTTTAAATGAATGAATTAGCTGCAAAAACAGGAAGGAAACAGCTTGTATACAGGGTGGGCGACTAGTGTGTGTAGCTAGTTTTTTTAAGGTAACAGAGGAAAACTTTAAGTAGGTATGAAAGTTGTAGAGGGTTAGAAGAGGGATATTTCAAAAATGTTTTCGTTATATGGGGTGAGACTATTGGTTTTTAAATGACGCCTCCTGTATAGTTTTTCGAGTTAAGTTGTGCATCAAATTGCGAGCAAAAAGATTAGGAATTGGTTGGTTGGCATTGTCGGTTCTTAAGAGACTGACCTCCAAGGTGAAATGATTTAGTATGCAGGACTGACTAAATTTACATATGCTCCTTAAGGAAACCACGAATAATGTGATATTTTTTTTATTAACTAAAAAATAACTAATGTGTCATTACTTATAAATTTTGAGATGTATTTCTGTCATTGACATAAACTGATATAAAACTAGGGCAATATTTTGAGACCTAACAATTTTCAACTTTGATGTCAAATTACTATGAGCTGTTTCTTTTTCCAGTTATGTCAATTATGGTACCAGTGAAAATTTGGTATTTTATCTCTTCAACAGTTTACTGGTAAGAGATACCATCTCAATTGATGGAATCGGAATCATCGATATATTTAAAAACTCCTCCTACATTTTGTAAAGATGCCGTATGTGAACTAGAGGCTGTACAGCAAAAGTTCAAAATTTGTTGTCCGTCTGTATGACATTTTTATTACCATACTTTTCTTAACAGTAATGTTGTAAATTGGAGGAACTGATTAAGTAATTGTGGTAAAATCTATTTACATCCGTGTTTGTGGAAAATTACGTAAAACTAGAAAGTACGAACAACATCGTCTATGTTTTTCAAGTACTTTTAGGCTTTTTACGCATCATAACGTGGGCAGTTTTATAGACTAACATAATAGTGCAGAAAAACAGGTTTTGACCATGAAAAAATTAGTACAAGCAAAGAATTAGACAGTGATGTTGCATTTTCCTTCTTAGTGAATATGATAAAAATGTCCTAAAATCGAATCCGCTATATTGAAAAATGGCAGCTCATAATTCTTTGCCATTGCAGAAACAATTTTCGTTATTGCCATTTTTCCTATAAACCTAATAGTTTTTGATTTATGACCATATAATGTGTCCCTAGATATCCGCTGGGCAATGTGATCCTGCTACAGACTGTTTCATCATTTATTCAGGATTCTTTATCCCACAATGATATTGTAGCTGCAGGCGAGAAGCTTTTATTCGCCTTAATGGGGCCACAAAGTACCAAACTCTCCACAAATACATGTATTTTTTCTTATAATCCTGTGATTCGTGTGACCAGCAAACAGCAGTTACATTCTAAATTTCACTGACTTGGCGATTCTCCTTCTATCAATCATTCATATCACACATACCTCCATGCGTAAATAAATTAGAGCCAAATACTTGGGGTTGACAGTAGGGACTTTGAAACCAGTTTCTACAAATTTGAATCCAGCCCCTGGCGAGTTACAAAATTTAATTTTTCTTTGTTGCTGGTTGGGATTGATACCAGCAACTGCTGACACCCCGCCAGTTTAAATAAAGTTTATTATTATTATTATTATTATTATTAAATAAGGTGCATGCGTGCATAAAACATCGTGAGTGGTCAAGAACAGGGTTAAAGTATTCCGTCATGTCTGTCTACTGCCAAGGATTGTCTTGTAACAATTTAGAAGATACAGTCGGGCTGTTATAAGGTTGCAAATTTCGTCTTAAAGAGTCAAACCCATAAAGAATGTTATTCGGTTTAATTGTCAGCGGCACTCAAACAGTATGATACAATTTATAGTACTAATCAAAATTCCACAGGTCAGCTGCTTGCTGTTTTACTGCTCGAATATGTCACAAGGGTCCACCATTTCATTTTTCGCGGTTGAAATAATTTTCCACCTCTAATATAAACTGGCGTTCATCTCGAGTTAAATGTTTCCCCTCGTTTCACATGTTTCCATTATCCGAAATTTCGTTGATGGTTGTACCCTATTTTTTTATTGAGAATTAACCATGAATAAACGTCCTTCCTGCTATTTTTTGGGCCATTTGGAGTTTTTTATTGAAATTTGGGAACGATATTCCTAGACAGGTTAGGTGCTTTTTGAGCATAAACTAGATTATCGATATTCCAATATGGCGTCTAGCCGCCATACTGGATTTTCCTACAGCGTAGTACAGGGGTGTGTTGCATATCAAATTGAAGATCTTTATGTCGCCAGTGTTGCTCTAGAATTTCATGATGATTCCTCAAAGCGTGTTAAATTGGCGGCCTAATCATTTCTTCATATAAGAAAAGTTATTAGGCACCCAATTTCGTACGCTTTAAGAGTCTTATATACCCTATTAAATCATAATTCTCGATTATCTCGTTTGAAACTTATCCGATTTGAGTGCGATTTTTACAAGATTTTTCAAAAATATGTATAAAATGTCGCAATGTAATTTTTTTTTTTTAGAGTCGTCAAAAAATTTTCGCATGCATTTTAAATATTTTGTATCCAAATTTTTTAACATTCCGACATTAGTCACTGTTTGTAACGTTTATATTCATGTGACCCAACTCTTGGATTAGTTCAAAATAAATTTAATAGAAAACTAAAAACTGCATATCTATATTCCGATAATAGCTGCCATCTCGCATGATATTTCGGAAACACAGATGCACTTGCATACACTGGACTCGTTTGCGGGAGGGGGAATCGGGCACTTAGGAACCACGTTGCGATTTGCGTAAACAACAGTGGCGTGTGTATTCTAGAGATATCTCAAATTTACTTATTTGTTGTAAAGTGGGTACACTTGATTTCAATAAAAACTGGTACACTTTCTTTTAGCTATGTAAATCATTCGATCTTTGATTGATATTAATAATCTTACAAATATCACTTTGACGTTAATCAGTGGCGTCATTATTAAAAATGGTTCGACATCTGACAGATATTCAAAAATTACGAATTGTTTCTAAAACTGAAGATGGTTGGTCCATAAGAAGACTTGCTGCTGAATACATTGTGAGTAAAACCACGATAATGACTGTTAAAAAACAATGGGAAACCAACTAAACGGTATCCCGTAAAGTTGGTTCCGGTAGGCCCAGAAAGAGCAATAATCAAGAAGATGAAAATCTTATAAATTACCTAATAAAAAACGCTTTTCAGACTGCAGTAAATGCAATTTCAGAGACAAATTTCCCTGCTTCGGTATCTACTGCTTGCAGAGGAATAAAACTACAAAGCGACTTGAAGAGTTGTTCAGCGGCTAAAAAATACAAACTTTCAGAAGAAAAGAAGCAGGGTAGGATTATTTTTGCACTCAACTATATAATCAATGATGAAAACTTCTGGGGACAAGTTGTCTTTTCTGACGTAACGATGGACATGTTCGCGTATATAGGCCACCTTCCACTAGATACGACGAAAAATATACTTTCGATCCACAAATATTAGGAAGGTTTTCAGTCAATGTCTGGGCTTGGATGAGCCTAAATGGGTTAGGTGTGTATTGGAACAGTGGTGGTCATCTCAATTCCATTAAATATTGAAATATTAGACAATATTATGTTGCCGTCAGTAATAGAGGTGTTTCCGGAAAATAATTTTATTTTCCAACAAGACAACTGCTCCATACATACGGCCCATCGTGTCAGGCAATGGTTTCTTAATAAAAATATAGAGTTGTTACCGTGGCCATCTAAAAGTCCGGATTTAAATCCAATTGAAAATGTATGGGGACTAATGGTGAAACATATAAGAAAATTAAATAACCATCCAAATAATGCCCAAGAATTGGAAGGGATAATTGAAGACGCTTGGGAGAACTTGCCGCAAGAAGTTGAAGTTGCATTGTTTACATTTTTTTTAATCTCAAGTGGTATTTTTGTGTTCTTATTTTAAAAATAGAATTATCATTATTCAGTTAGTATTTTAATTACAACCATTAGTAGAATTATCCGTAACAAATATTATTTTTTTAAACAATAATATGGCAGGCTTGAAAATGTTTTGAAAAAGTAATTTTCTAATTATTTTTTAAAATTCCATTTGAATAAAATAAAAGAGAAAGGTTTAATAAGTTTAAAAACACAAAGAAAACCGATCTCCTCCAAAAAACCCAGGTCCGGGGTAAATCACTTCTTCTCCACCCCCCTCTCGACATGCCTGGCCAGCCCTATTTACAGACATATGCACACAACTAAACTATTAAGATTTTCGATTATAAGAGTTGTACCAGTTTTTTTTTTAAATCAAGTGTACACCTAAGTAGACGTGTTATTGAAAGTGATTATTATTGCAGTGAGAGAACAATGGGAAAAATAAAAACATATCATAAGCGTAAATACCCTAGCAGAAAACCGAAAAATCGAACATTAGCCCAAAAGAGAAAATATAAAAAGTAAGTACTAGTGAAAATTGAATTTTTTCGTAAATTAATAAAAGTAATAATTTTCTTTTATTTCCGGTAGTTTCTGTAGAGAGACTAATATAAATGAAAGTTTTCCCATTTTGCCGTCTCTAAATATTGATATGGAGAATGAAAGGCTCAATGAAAGGTGAATATGATAATTTTTATTTTTGATTTATTTTAAGCGCAGTAACCTCATGTACAGGGTGATCATTTTAAGTGCACCTTACTCGATTTTTCTGCTGTATTTTTAACCTAGGAAAAAACTTCAAAAATTATACTTATGTGCTTTTTTCTAAGGAATCCGAAAATTAAAAACAATTGAATGTCAAATAAAAAGAAAACGCCGAAAAACTGAAAAAATAAAAAAATTACACTCCGCATTAATATGCGGAAATGGACATATGACATTCCGAATACTGATTAAATATGCGCGTCACATACATATCGTTTACTTCCGGTTTGACCGGAAATTGCCTTAATTTTTTTTATTCTTAATGATATATCCTGTATATTCAGTTCAATTTAAAAAATTTCTTTCTGAATTCAGCTATATATAGATAACATCATCATAATCTTTAAGTTTAAATTTAAAATAACAAATATATTTTTCATATTATTTCATCGCCTTTTCCATTCTGAGCTGAATGATATGACACACATTGATACTTCCTTTTATAGAAAAATTTTTAAAATAATACTATGCATTAATAAGAAACGGTAAAATGGAAATTTTTTTGCAGATTAACGATTTAATTGTTTTGTTGTTTAGTTCTTTAGCTATTTTTAAACAAAGTAAATAAAATAATTTCGGTTTTTTTTTATTGTTTTTACATATTAATTGCAGGACAAGGACGCATGAAGGGTAAGCTTAGCTACTGCTTAGCTTATAAACTTGACGCAATACAACTTTTTCGTCGGTTTATGTCGTACGAAACCTCTAGTACTCCGCCTCTGATAATTCAACATCACCCGATCTGAAATATTCCACTATGTCGTTCTGTAACTAGAACATCGGCCACCCTCGACATTCGCCGCGATAATTTCGATTTGGCTGTATATATGCACCGTGGGCTGCGCGGGGTGTGGTAAAATCGAGACTATATTTCACTTGCATCTGATATAGACTCTTAAGGAATCATCATGAAATTTTAGAACGACATTGACGACATAAAGACTTTAAATTTGATGTGCAATACACCTCTATACCACGCTGTAGAAAAATCCAATATGGCTTCAGGCTGTTGGATTTTTCCTGCAGCGTAGTGTTTGCATGTCAAATTAAAGGTCTTCGTGTCACCAATATCATTCTACAGTTTCTTGATTGCTCAAAGCGTATGGAATTGGCAACCAATTTTTTTTATGAAAAATGTATTAGGCCGCCAATTCCATACGCTTTGAGGAATCATCATAAAATTTTGTAATGACATTGGCGACATAAAGACCTTTCATTTTATATAGAACACATCCCCTGTGCCACACTGTACGAAAATCCAATATGGCGGCTAAACGCTATATTGGAATATCGGTTATCGAGTTTATGCTCAAAAAGTACCTGATGTGCCTGGAGACATCGCCCCTAAATTTCAATAAAAAATTCCAAACGGCTCAAGAAATAGCAGCGGTGGTGACTTTAGGGCCTCATTATATAAATTAGAAAATCTAAAAACGTGTTTCCAGTTTTTAGTATTTTCTATAGTAAAGTTGCTGTGGCAAAATTTAATGGAAGTTTTTGATTTGCATAATTTTTTCTAAAATAATCCAAATATAACTATTATAATATAATATATAATATATTTCATTTTAATTGGCGGTATTTTCCACTATTTACTTAAATTTATAATTTGTAATTTGCCATTGTTTTATAAACTTGTATTGTTTTGTAATAAAACTGATAAGCAGTATAGCGTAGCCAAAATTTATCTTTTAATTACGTTTCCTTTCATAACATCGTCTATAAAAATTTAAAATGAGTGAAATTTAGTGCTCCACCTTTTATCAGTAACATGACTACTATCTAATGACCAGCGCTTTAGATTTTTCAATTTTTCAACTTTAAAATGAAACGTGTTCAACGCATCATTTTGAATTTTTCTGAAATGAGGAATGGGAAGTTTAGATATCTCTTACAATTTGTGTTTTTGTATTAATCAATACTATTGCGAAATAAACAAAAAAATTGTTATGGGGATTGAACCTCGGTTGCACAAAATTACGTAAATTTTTCTTCATAAATTATAAAAACATCATTTTGCTTATTATATGCTTATTATACTGGGTGTCCCAACCAAAAATAGGCACCCTGAATAACTTTGGACATAAAATTTTTTTTGAAAAATTGGTGAAACACGTCGACCTTGTTTCCAAGGGGGACATATTTTAATGTAATACTCGTGTACCTATCATCATCCCTCTACACTACACGGCCACCCCCCTCAAAAAATTCAAATAGCATAAGGGGTCGAGTGATACATCTTTTGAAAGGTCTTTCAATTCCCTACATAACTTAGTATTTTTTTTTAACTTTTATCGATTCGTTCTTAAGGAAAATAATTTTATATTTGATGATTACGCATTACGATTATTGGGATTTATAAAAAAACTACATTTTTTAGTGCTCTCAAATCAACACCAGTTTCTTCGACAAAAAACACTTTCCTTGTCCGTGTAGTTTTAGAATAATAAAAGACTCGTAAGTATATGATAGTCCTTGAACATTAATTTGTTCATAACCAATTTTAAATCGAGATACATTTTACCAGAGTGAGCTCAAAATGGTTTATACCCTTCAGGAGAGAATAGAAATTGTCAGCATTTATTTTAAAAACGATAATTGTGCTAGAGCTACGGAGCGCATATTCAATAGAAATCACCCAGATGGAAGGGTTGGTTCTCAGTATGTTTCACAATTATTGATAAAATTTATGTAAACAGGTTCTGTAGGAAACAATAAGCATGAACCTCAGCGACCGATTAGGAATGAAGCAGTCGAAGTGGCAGTTCTGGGTCATTTGCAGATGGATAATACTCAATCGATCAGGAAAGTAGCTGAGGCTTCCGGTGTATCACGAAGCAGTGTTCATCGAATTGTAAAGGCCCACAAATTTCATCCATATAAATTTAAATTGGTACACGAATTAAACGAAGATGATCCCGATCGTCGGATTGAATTGTGTGGGATTTTTAGTGAACAATTAAACGGTAATGTCAATCTACTGTACAACACGTGTTTTTCTGATGAATCGACATTTCAGTTAAATGGGAAGGTAAACAGGCACAATTGTAGGTATTGGAGTGAAACCAATCCACATTTGTTCATGGAAACTCATACCCAAAGGCCTCAGAAGTTAAATGTTTGGGATGGCATCTTAAGCGATCACATTGTCGGGCCGCTTTTTATTCCTGACAATTTAAATGGCGAAAGGTACCTCGATCTGTTAGAAAATAACATTGACCCAATGATTACCCAAATCCTTGAAGAAGACGATAATCTTTTAGAGGGCGAATTGTTTCTTCAACAGGATGGGGCACCCCACATTTTGCTATAGCAGTTCGTCCATTTTTGGATAATCGGTTTCCTGAGCGATGGATTGGAAGAAGAGATCTTGTGAAATGGCCCGCTAGGTCACCCGATTTAACTCCCTTGGATTTCTTTCTGTGGGTACATTTGAAATCGAAGGTATTTGCAACAAAACCCGCATCTCTGGAAGAGTTACGTGAATGAATTGTTCGAGAATGCCATTTATTGTGTCCAGATGTGTTCAGAAATGTTCGTACAGAATTTCAAGACAGATTATACTACTGTATGGAAGTCGGTGGGGGTCATTTTGAACAATACATACGATAATTTGAACTGCTTCTTTTATTTTTATTTCCCGAACCTAAAATAATGAAACAATTATTTGTCAGGAACGAATTGATAAAAGTTTAAAAGAATATACAGTTATGTAGAGAATTGAAAGACCTTTCAAAAGATGTATCACTCGACCCCCTTTGCCACTTGTTTTCTTAAGGTGGTAGCCATGTAGGGTAGAGGTATGATGATAGGTATACAAGTATTACATTAAAATACTTGTTTCACTATATTTTCAAAAAAATTGTATCTCCAAAGTTATTCAGGGTGCCTACTTTTGGTTGGGACACCCTGTATACATAGGCAACCAGAAATACAGAAAAGTAAAAAAAAGCGTTGCATATTTTACTAAATAATTAATAACTAAAATGTTATCTAAACTAATATTTTCGTACGTCAGTTGCGTTTATTTTAGATTTTGTTCCGTTATAAAAATTTTATCGAGAATACTAAACAATATAAATATTCATTTTGTTTGCTTTACGCATGCATACCAGAGAATAATATGAGAATAATAGTCTTTATGTTTTGTGGGTGATTATATTTTTGTCTGTAATCACTATTTAACATTTATTTTTTTGATGGTTTTAATTATTAAATGGATATTATATTAATTTTATATTATTTTAGTTTAACATTCGATTATACAGGGTGCTTCGAAAAGATTGGGACACTGTGAGTTTTAGACGCGCTGTTTCATCCGCGTGGGTGTTCCGTATTTTTATCTGCAATTTTCTCGAAAACTGCTAATCCTAGAAAGAAGTTTCAAACAAAAAAGTTGCCTCCATTGAGAAGATATAAGCGTTTCTTCTCAATATGCTTGGTACCTATTACGAAAGACAAAAAGTTTCCCGCTCTGCAAATTCTTATAGCCTTAGAAAAAAACTAAATTCGAGACCAGTTCATTGTTCCGTTTTTGAGTTAGAATGAGTTAAACGTAAAAATAATTATTTTAATTATTTTGCAATTTTTTTTTTACATTTTTGCCAATATCTTTTGTCTCGACCAACCAAAAGAGTCGTAATTTTCAATTTTATCGAAGGACAAGCCCCGAAACACTTCTGTTAAGGTCGCTTTACTTTATACCTCCAAAAATTTGTCCTCCTTTAATAAGCGTCGTAGACCGGCCTGACCGCTTCACTAAAGCGTTTTCTGCATAAATTTAGACCCACACAGGGCTAAGATCACTGCTCCGATTGGGCGATTTGGCCGGTTCGGTGCCGCGTGGTAGGGAGGGGGTTGGAGGGTGACCGTCTTCTTGTTGATCTAAAATGAAATTTCTATTAGTTTACTTACTCGTTGTCCAGAATCTGTAACTTCGTTCTATTTTATCTAGGAGCGTCAGCAGGGTCGTAGTCGACTGCCTGTCTGACTAGCGGATTCCCATGGTTCACTAGTTCTACGAAAAGCTACTTTGCTCGATCCTGAATTACCTGTGAGACTGGCGTATACTCCAAGTCTCTGAAGATGTGGACTTTCCTCACAAACCATGGTGAATTCACAGAGCTTCTTAGCGCTACTTTCTCCACGGCTTGTATCCTCTTCATGTGCGATTTTGCAGCGTACCCTCTGGTAACTGATGCGTGCAGCAGTATCTTCCTGATTAGCGTGAGATTATTTTGCAGGTTGAGTTCACTGCGTCTGCACATCTTGGTCGTCACCGCTTTGGCTATTCCAACTACCACGTCGGTGTTCTATTTTCATATCAGCCTTCGATCTAGGACGACGCCTACGTACTTGGCGGTGTCTCGGATTGGCTCTTCGTTCATAGTAACATGTCCTGTCGGGGCCTGATTCCTCTTCTTGAGGAACAAATCGTATTGCTCTTCTCAGCGTTGATTTGTATTTTTCACCTGTTCACCGTTCTTTCATGCTGCTTCCTGGAGTCGATGAGTAACCTGCTCTGCCTGCCATGATCTGGCCACTAGGGTGGTATCGTCCACGTAGAGTGCCAGGACTGTTCTTGCTGTCCTTGGCAGTTCGGAGGTGTATATGGTGAGCAGGTGTGGCGAAAGTACCGTTAACTACGGTAGGTACTCCTGCTTCCATGGGCCTGTACGTCGATAGCTCGTCGTTTATCTTCGATGAGAAAAGAGTGAGATAAAAATGCTGAAGCAATCTGTTTAGACGAGTTTTATGTATTACAATTTTTAATCAATTTTAGTGTTCTACAAAAATTGCACTAGATCAGTTTGTTTTACGTTATGCATATATATGTACCTTCAGGTATTAAAAGAAAAAAAAATCGTTTCCGACATTTGCCCAAATAAAATTCTCTCAAACTTGCTGCCTTGAATAAATATGCTATTTACATGAACTACATACATATGTATATTGCATACTTTTAGATTCTTTTTTTTTTATACCTAGCAGTTTTTGAGAAATGTGCCTGATCCTATGTGTATGCTGGACTCTGTTTATATATAAAACACAAAATAAATACTGGTAGAATGCTAGCAATGCAAACTTATCTTTTAAATGTGTATTATAATTGATATTTAAAGAAAGTCATTCTCAAATTTCAAACTGTAACACATTCCTTAGATAGACTGACTCTTAACAGCTGCAGTAATGCAGATAAAAACGAATATAAATATTAAAGAACGGCAAAATGCTAATTATGGTTTTACATGATTTCTATTATTAACCTTGACACTGACACTGAACTAATTTTCACAAAAATAGAAGAAAAGAAATTTCGTATTTCCTAGATAATGTTAATTTGTTTATTGATGACGCATTGAATATCGATGTTTGTGGAATTACCTCAATATTATCAAATTTTTTTCCAGTTATTAACACGATGGAAATGATTGGCTAAATAAATGATAGACCTTGATGGGTCACGAAAATTCGTTGTATTTTGATAAATGACGTACCATGAAATGTTAATTTCATTTCGTCCACCAAATCACTGTTAAGAAAAACTTCACATATTCGGAACAATCTTTTTGTGATCTCTCAACAATTGGCTCAGTGATGTATTTGGCATTTGGTTGGAGCATGCAATGACAAGCGCGACTAGTAATCTATCTATCGTGGCTATAGGTTCGTATTTCACCATCGGCATGGGCAATGTCGGCGGGAATGATTGTATGTCTACGTTTCTTTTTTTTAATTGTAACCTTCTAGACATCTTTGGCGTTGGATTTACCATACATTCGATATTTCCGTAGCATCAGTATGATAGTGGAAGTGGCAATAATTTAGAATATTCTTAAAGAGTGCAATATAAACAGTAAGTAAGGTTCCCAATATCAAGCCTTGTGGAACATCTACTTCTAATACCTTTGGATCATACACCCAATTACCAAAGATTGCAACTCTTTGTTTTTTATTTGTGAAATATGAAACCATTATGTCAATGTTTTAAAAAACAATGTGAGTTAAGTTTGGTTAATGAGAGTTCTTGGGTAATAATTTTATCGAATGCTATTGTATAATCAAGTATCATGGGTGTGATAGATAATTTTTTCTTTACCATATGCACGAAGTCATGTATACTTTATTTAGAGGTTTTGTTAGTGCGTCTCTCCATGTTGCTAGTAGAGTACAATGTGTATGTTGTGTATGTGTACTGATGGTAGCTTGGTGGTCGAGTGATAAGGACACTTGCCTCCTACCCTGGAGTCACGGGTTCGGTCCCCGGTCGAGAAGCTTTCTAAACCAGAAATTAATCCTAGCATACTTGAACATTGGGTGTCATATATGTCCATTGTCTCTAAAGCCATCTCCCACACAAGGTACCTTGAGGTATCTTCAGAGATACAGGGGTTGTATTACCTGTGGTGTTTAATTTAATTTATGCAAATTAAGGAAGGCAACTTGTCTTGCATGCAGCTTATTAATCATCTTTTTAGATGTTAAATCAGTACCATATACAATGATTTATAAACGTAATCTTCAGTTATTGGATTAAATGTAAAAGTGGAATCTTTTTTAAATGAGTTGTTTCTGTAATAATTTAGTGTATCATAGCAACGCTGCATCTACAAATGGAGATATTTTTATGTTTAATGACATCGGTGATCCACGGAGGTCTTCATTTAGAAATACAAAGGTTTTTAACTGAACTTGCACCGTAAATAACTGTAGTATATTGAAATTTAAAAATTGTTTTCCGTATTAATAATTTGTAAATGGTGTATCAAGAAATACTATCTAATAAAACAAAATATTTGCATAATTAATATATTTAATATCTCTGTATGTATAGAAAAATTGTTTGCCTATTCTAGTATTAGTAATATACAATAGTTCACATAAGATTAGCTACATATATATAAAATTATTCCTCAATCCTTTTCACCAAAAGCTCTATATTTTCTGATAATTTTTTAACCCGCAATAGCCACGATATCTGAATCTGTGTATGTACATACAGTTCAGTTCACACTTATTTGCAACATAAAAACAACTTTGATCCCTTTGCCGCCGTCAAAGGTACCGACGCTTTTTATATTTCAAATAGGTTTGAAATAATCTATTATGTCCACGTAGTTATTTAGCCAACTTTCAGAGACTGCTACGATATCATAACATGAAAACCAAGCAACAATTTAAAATTTGACAATTTGTTAATAAATTCTGTAAATACATATTTTTTAAGTTCAATTTTTATTGATACATACATATATCATTTCAAGAAAAAATCTGTCCTTGTCTGATGCAACACAACCTTGCCGATTTATTGTTCTGAATGCGTTAACTGTATGTATGTACATATGTAAATAGTTTTTTAAGACGTTATAGTATTCAGTTTCAGGTAATAATGTAATGATGGAGAATCTTTATATGTACCATGTCACACGTTCACTTAGTGATGCAAATTGCATAATTGGGAAAATGAGATGAATAACTCACAAATTAGTAAATCTCAAGTACAACAAACATTGTTGCCCAATGGCGTAACAGATGAGTTGATTTTTTTTATTTGAACTTCTGCCATTGTTATAATGGCTCTTCAATTCTAACCTTAATCTATTGATATGAAACACGCTTGTTGAATTTTCAGCATAGACTAACGGTCTTTATTTCTATGAAAATTCTTAGATTACTAACATCTAGCTTACTACTGGTCTATAGCTCATATGGAGTTTTGTTTAACTCAGAAGCTATTGATCTATTTCGCAAATAGACTGCAGTATTGACTGCCTCAGCCCAAAACTCTTTGGTTAAGTCGGCGTCAAACAGCAAACATTTAGATTTTTTTACAACTGTTCCGTTTATCCTTTCAGAGATACCATTTTCTTCAGGCGTGTATGGATTGCTTTTTTGATGAATAATTCCATTGTTTTTTTAGGAATTTTTCGAATTCAATACCACAAAATTCCACTGGACTATCAGTATGTTCTAGCCACTTCTCATTGGCTAGTAAATGAGCCCTTGCACGAGAGTCCACATCCCAGTCTAATTTACTAGATGTACCATTCAAATATACTGACTAAACGCATATGACGTTTTCTGCTTATCACTGTTTTTATTTTCTACATTCGAACATCTATTCTGAAAATGTCCCAGTTGTTTACACTTGTAACACTTTATCTTTTTAACAGTGTCATCTAATTTCGGATTATTGTTGACGTTACGTTTTTTATGCCAACTTGGTTTACCGGCAAATGCACTTCCAGTGTTGCCAATATCGACCTCAATGTCTAGCAGCTTAGTTTTTATCGAGTCCGTCGTAATAGCAATACCGGAACGTTCAATTGCCATAATCATTGGCGAAAATTTATCCGGCAATCCAACCAATAATAACAAACCGATCCACTCATCATTTATGCTAATCCCTGTACCTCGTAACTTCTGACCAGTCTCTACAAGCTGATTCACGTAACTTGCCATTGATTCACAATTTTCAGATGCCAGAACTGACGGTGTGGCATCTTTTATATGGAGATATAAGATGTATCGATCGTTAAAATGAACGTTGCTTTCGTCTTCGCGTGGTCCTCTGTCACAACTTCTGATTTACAATTTGACAAACTCTTCAAAATCAGCGAACGCCCAATCACAATAGCTTTTCTGTCCTTTTAATTTTGGAACATTAACTATGTAGTTTGCAGCCATACTTGTGCAATCACTCGAAAATTATATTAACAAACGCGATACATGATTTATCAAAGGTTAAATCAGACTTAGCGGCCTGGGCCCTTAACCTATTGAAATGAAACACGTTTGTTGAATTTTCAGCATAGATTAACTGTCTTTATTTCAATGAAATCTGCAATAGTTACAATATTGCTGACATAAGCACTTGCCATAAATATATATATCAATATGGGATAAACACAGTGGTGTTACATGCTAAATTTAACTGTATAATATTTTGTGCTATTTCAACAAGATCTTTTCTTAAATCAATATAATAATTTTTTTGCACATAGAAAAGACGTTATAGAAACATGTTATTTTAGACTTTTGTTAAATTTATTTTCTCGCATTAAATATTTTACTCGGATTCGAGTTAATGGCAATACAGTGTAATAAATTTGGTGAAATTGGCAAATCAAAAAAATCTCTGTGCCATCTGGTGGATAAATCGTAAAGCTAAAATACGATTAATCCACTTTCTTAATACTGGATATTTTCGTGATTTTTTGTTTGTTTTTATATGCCGCAAGAAGTGTCTATAGAAGATACTCTTTTGTTCATTCACGTAAAAATAGTCATTTTATTCAAAAATAAATAGGACGTCAATAATACATAGGTACTTACTGAACTACAGTATAGTCTCGATAATGGGAAGTAATTGTATATTTACAAATAATATAATGGGAGAGAAACTCATATTTCTTGTAAGCAAAATTTGTCTATTTGACGGGTTACGCTTTTATACGTTACCAAAAGTATTTATATTTTCGAAACAAGATCTGTGTGAATTTTCTAAAAATAATGTTATTTCTTCAAAAGGGTTTTTTTTGAGGGCACCTATTGCCCCCCTTTGGATCCGAGCTTGTCTCCTTCAACAATATCCAGTATAATTGAAATTTTTTAAAACTTGTTTACCCCTTTTCTATCAGCATTACTAAATGTTATTTAGTTCATTGTTTCCTATTTACTCTGTGATTTCCAGAATTAAAATGAGATCGTTGGATTTCAAGTCGAAATCTCCCTCATTGTATCGTTAGCATAATTTCAGCATTGTTGTTTGGAGGTCAAAATTGAGGGCAAAATCCCGTTGAAAGATGTCAATCTCATCTATAAATTGATCATTGTTTGGCATAATGTTTGTACAAAAACTCTTAATAATAATATCTACACACATTATTGTATGTCATTTCCCTTTCGCCATAACCCATCCGTTCCTTCAAATTTCTTAGTTGCATAAAATTAGATTTAGTAGTGATTCTGAAATCCGTATCGTGATTTTAGTGTAGGCTCCCACTTCCTATCAGGGAGTTACTTTCTTGTCTATCACTGCTGCACTTAGTGGTATGTCTGCTCATTCGAGTGTCCCTTATTTATTGACCTCGAATTTTTTTTGCTCACCCACCAAAAAGTCCGATATAGATAAAAGTAAACTGAACATTTTTTTCAATTCTTGGGATATTGTTAACCTTTGCTTGCTACTGAAGTTCTCAGAATAAACTGATGTGGTAAGTATATTATTATTAAATTTATTCACTCATAATTTGGTTCAAAATCCTGTAAAAATTAAAAGCAATATACTTATCCGCTATTTTTACTACATTCCTTAATGATTCTTAATCAACATCAGTGTCAATTCCATTAAAATCTGATGTACATATTTCAGAATCAAATTTTTTTAAATAAAATTTGAATAACGTAGAACAATTAGAATCTTCATCACCATTTACAGTTAAAAAAAAAGAGGTCGCACCAATTTCATTATGCCTAAGCTCGTTGGAAGTTTAGACAGATGTCAATTAGGAGTAAGATATTCTGTTTATGTCGTGCATGGGGTTGCGGAAACTTTAGGGTATAATATTGATGATTTATTAATAAATCGGTCCTCAGACCACCGATGTCGAAGGATTTTAAGAACAACGCGCTGAAATCATTAAATCTTAATTTCACTTAATTATGTTGTTGATCATTGGGACGAAAAGTCTCTACAAGTAGTTCAAGAAGGTATGCTTGGTATAAAGAAGAACTTTTTAATTTATTAATACTGTCCAATACTACAATATAATTGTTATAAATAACGTGTATATTATCCACAATATCTGTTAAATAATTGCTGAGCCTCAGAGATGGCTTATAAGTCATCAAGATTTAATCGAAGCACAAAAATTTTTACGTCATTAAAATACTTCTGTTAATAGAGACTCGACTCCAACTATGTCCCGCAACACGTTGAAATAGTTGTGGTGTCAGTTGAATATTGTGACAGGCCACGAAAATTCTTAACACGTTTAGTGGCTTTCACAAAAATCTGCTTTGTATTTGCAATTAGCGCGTCTACCACTGTATAATTCTTAAAAATTTTTCTCTACAACCAAATGTAGGGCATGTACCACACGTATTACATGTATTAAATGTGGAAAGACAAGTAAAAATGCAGGCGATGGTCTACCAGGATCTAAAATTCATGCTATCACATTTTCTACGTGAGTGCCTGTTGTGTCCGCCATTTCATCTATATCTATCGATTTTTTTTTGTTCAATGTGTCCCCCAATTAATTTTAATATTGCTTTCCGATTGTGGTTAATTTTCGACGTGTGGTCGTCCTTTACCCACTTGATGCAATGCAATATCTATTCGTATGTTTCAAGTCTACTTAATACGTAAGACGAGCCACAATAGGCCTGCTAATGGCCGCAGTGGAGGTTCCACACGGACCCACTCATAATAACCTAACCTAACCTAATACGTAATATGAGTTCGTTCTTTGCGACGCCACTGAATTACTCGGAATTTGGCCCAGTATATTAAGTAAGTAACTAATTAAACTATGTAGATTTGGAACATCAGAAATATACAACTAAATTAGCTTCAATTGTTTCTATATCCGATATTGTCAGTAATTACCAACCACTGTGACAAAATCACCAGAAATGGAAGCAAATACAACAAAACCAAATTACTGAGCAATAATGAAGAAAATTGCAATATGGGATATGAAACGGAACACATATGTCTTATGATTAAAATGTCCAAAGTGTATTAAGCAGTTAAAAAAATTGTTGATAATTTTTTTAAAAATAGATTACACATGTCTATTTATCCTGGCGCGTTGATTATCACGCGGTGCCTTGTGGTCTACAACTAAAATGTGATGATTCTGACGTCAATCGCTTCGACCTTATACATTTGTTGCCCTATTTTATATATCAACAATAACATAAAATTATTTATTTTGAAATAAATCATTTATTCTAGAAAATATTACGCCAAATACTTATTTAATTTGGCTCTTTGAAATACAATGTCATAAAGCATTGACCTAATACTATTTGCTGTCTATAAAAGTCTGATTTCAGCTTCCTAATTAATTATTGTCTTCTAAAATATTAGTTATATTAATGACCTTGTCAATGTTATAATAAAGATTTACATCTATAAATGTTTGTCTCTACAAAAGGAAAAACGAAATTAAATGTTTATCTCTATATCTTTAGAGGGCGGTAGCATCCCCCCAGAACTACATATATGTTCTAAAAAATTCAACGAGGACCAACAAACTGTGGAGTCCAATACATTTTTATGGATATTTCAATTTTTTTTTATTTAACCGTTTACAGGGCGTTTCAAAATTCGACAGCACGTCGCGAGGGTCTAACGTAATAAGAAATAATTATCGTGATATGGTTCCGAAAATGCTTCCTAACGGAGTTACAGATTCCCAAATCTCTACTAGAGAACATTTTTCCTTTTAACTCCTACACAGTTCGTCTGACTTTATTGAAATTTATATAGGACTATTAATGTTAAGATATAAACTCAGTTGCATGTGGAGGACGCCCATCGCAGATGTTTTTTTTCCTAGGCTTAAATTTTGCAATAAACCAAAAGACGGTTCCAAAATCAATATAATTGCAACAATAGAAAAAACTGCACAAATTATTATATTAACATAATGAATATCGCGTACAATCAAAAATTGCATTAGAAAAGCACTCCTTTAAATATAACTTCAGAAAATAAACATTCAATTTCATCTTTGAAACAAGATCAAAGTATCAAAATTCTACCAGCTGGTAAAGGAAATGTCCACAGTAATTTTAAATGTTAATGTATATAATGCAAAAATTATGACACAAATAAACGAGGGACCTTACTCAAAATTAAATAAAGATCCAACAAATTTAGTTGAAAACAAGATTTACAGAACCTTTATTAAATACAAGAACGAATTTAACAACTTTGAACACAGAAAGCTTATACCCGTTCATTCTTCTTATTTTAATGGCTTACCGAAAATACATAAACCAAATATTCCTTTAAGACCGATTGTTAGTTCAATTAATTCTCCATGTAATCATTTAGCAAAATATTTACCGAATCCGCTTTCTGGCATACCGAATCTTATATCAAAAACTGCTGCCAATTACTTGGGGAACTTCCTCACCGTAGTAAAACTCGACGTGTGGTGAAGTTTATAATAAAAGTAATTTTTGACGTTTCAAAAAAGTCACATTTTGACGTTTCAAAAAAGTCGCATTGGTGGAATGTCACTAATATTTTTTTTTAGACATTGGGACCGATTTTGCTCATCAGTGAACTCAATCTATTCCTTGACCTCTAGAATGTGTGTACAAAATTTGAAAGCTTTATCTCAAAAACTGTAGCTGCTATCGGAAACCACACAGACAGACACACACACACACACAGACGCACTGACAGAAAATTTTTTCTGTCTAAAATTTTGTGTATCGTCATAATTCGTCGAGATTCGTCCAGAAATTTTTTTTCACGAATACATAACTCCTCACTTTGAGGGGTGAGGAAGTAAAATAGTCAGATTTCTTTGAAGAAATTTCATGCAATTAATATTTATCATAGACATGTAATGATGGGTTTTGCCGTAATTGATCTTTTTACTAATGTCCCAGTAGATAAAACTTTGATAATAAGTAATTAAAAACAAATTGCTAAATGATAACAATTTGGCGGAAAGAACTAAACTCAGTGTAAACAGTGTATTGAAATTATTGACTGTATTAAGAAAACTTATTTTCAATTAGATAATGAATTCTATACATAGGATTTCGCGATATTTTTATAATTTGGCCTCATAATATTGAGTTATTACATAATTTTTTAGAAAACATTAATGATAAAGAACCATCCATTAAATTTACTTCACAAGTAGAGATTAACAATGAATTACCTTTCTTGGATAATTTGGTTAAAAAAATTGATAACACCTTTGAAACTAGTGTATACAGAAAAATAATTCATACTAATAGATATTTAGATTTTAAATCTAACCAGACAATTAATGTTAAAAGGCTTGTATGACAGGGCAAAAATAATTTCATCTATTGATCAAATATTAAATAAAAAAAAATGTATTAAAGAGGTATTAATAAATAATGAATGTCCCAAATTTTTTGTTGATAGGACTAATAAATATTGAGAATAGAGTTAATAATCCGGTACAACAGAAACCTGAACACCAATATACAGGGTGAGTCAATAGTGTGTTCTCCTTCGATCACCTATGAACCGTTAGTGATACAACAATTTATTGAATGAAAAAAGTTTTTTGGGTCGATAAGATCCATCATTTAAAATTATTGTGAAATCTACAGGATGCTTACATTTTCTGTTACACACAAGAAATACTTTTTTTTAAATAGAACACCCTGTATATTTTGTCACCGTATTATTAAATGAAAAGAGTATTATACAGTGATATTTTGTTTTTTGGATTTGCATGCAACGTTGTCAAGTTATTTAATATTTTCTGGAAATTTAAGGATTTATAAGGGTCAGTTTAATAATTTTTATTTACCTATGAAAACAAGCTGGGTAAGCAAATATTATGCTATTCTTAGTTCATACTATACGCTAAATATTAGTACCTTTTTTACATTATTCTATTTAAAGGGTGTCCATGACGGCATGTCAATTAATGCGAATTTGAAATGGGAAAAACTCTTTTTTTTTAAATGGAACACCCTGTACTTTTTTACATGGTTGGATTGCTCCGTCAAATTGCTTTCTTTTTTTGTATAACACTTCCTATACCGAACTGTGGAAGTTTTCGAGAAAATTAAGGTTTTCTCTTTAACCTTGCGATCATAGTAAAAATTAATGCAATTTTATCAAGAATGGCTTTGGAAAAACAAAAATTGTGCTGTCAAACTGATATTTTGTGGTTTATACGTAATTAATTTTACTTGGTGGTGATTCTTCTGTATTTCCTAGTTGAGTTAATTATTTTTGTTAAATAAATTATGAATTTTTCACACGAAGAGTTGATCGACATGGTTTATGCATTGGGAGAAAGGGAGAGAAATCCGCTATTGGCATCAAGAATTTATATTCAGCGTTATCCAGAACGAAGACATCCTCACCATTCTGCATTTGAAAGGTTGCGAGAAAGATTTGAACGAACTGGACATGTAAATTATGAAAAATATGAACTGTACGTTCATGTTTTTCATAATTTACATGTCCAGTTCATTCAAATCTTTCTAAACTAGAAATAAATGAAGAAAAAGTGTTTCAAGTTACATTAAGTGCTGTTGAAGATCCGCATAAAAGTACGAGAGAAATTAATATACAACTTGATATAAGTCAATCCTCTGTAAGAAGAATATTGAGGACACAAAACTTTCATCCTTATCATATTCAACTGTTTCAGGAACAAGAGCCAAATGATTTCGAACGTAGGGTAACATTTTGTGAGTGCACTCAATAAGATTCACCAACAGCCGCAATTTTTTGATTTCGTGCTATTCACTGATGAGGCCACATTTCATAAAAATGGTTGTGTTAATATACATAACTTACACTACTATGGTACCATGAACCCTCATTTTACGAGAACTGTAGATAATCAACACAGATGGTCACTCAATGTGTGGGCAGGGATAGTAGGTGAATATGTAATTGGACCGCATTTCTTTAATGGTCACTTGACTGGGAATATGTACCTTAAACGGGTGTCCTCAAAATGTCTTACAGAGGCTGTGGTTCCAGCACGACGGATCTCAACACCATTATAGTATTGCCGTAAGAAACTTTTTAAATGTTACAGTTGGTGACAATTGGATAGGTCGAGGAGAACCAGTTCAATGGCCACCAAGGTCGCCAGATTTGACAAAATTGGACTTTTTTTGTGGGGATACATTAAAGGATTAGTGTACAAAACATCACCAACTATAAGAGAAGACATGCAGCAAAGAATTCGACTAGCGTTCGACACCATCACGCCAAACATGTTGCAAAATGTAAGTGACTCATTTCTTCATACAGTCAGAATTTGTAATTTACAACTAGGAGGTCACGTTGAGCATATTTTGTAACTTGTTTTATTTTTTCTCTTCTATTTACTGTTTACGTTCAAAATTACACTTTTATTATGTACATACTTAAGGTGAGGTGTAAATTTTGTCATTCAAGTTCAATAAATTTTCTACTTTTACTGTTTCCTTTACGATTTAATAGAAAATAATTTTTCGCCTGACCGCAATTTTTGTTTTTACAAAGCCACTCTTGATAAAATTGTATTAATTTTTAGTATGATTGTGAGGTTAAAGGGAAAACCTTAATTACCTACAAAAATACAACGGTTGGATATAGGAAGTGTTATACAAAAAAAGAAAGCAATTTAAAGGAGGAATACAACCACGTAAAAATACAGGATGTTCCATTTAAAAAAACAGGGTTTTTCCCATTTGAAGTTCGCATTAATTGACATGCCGTCATGGACACCTTGTAAACTAGAATAATGTAAAAAAGGTACTAATGCTTAGCGTGTAGTATGAATTAAGAATAGTATAATATTTGCTTACCCAGCTTGGTTTCATAGGTAAATAAGAATTATTAAACAGATCCTTATATCTCGTTAAATTTCCAGAAAATGTTAAATAACTTAGCAACGTTGCATGCAAATCCAAAAACAAAATATCACTCTTTTCATTTAATAAAATGGTGACAAAATATACAGGGTGTTCCATTTAAAAAAAAGAATTTTTTGTGTGTAACAGAAAATTTAAGCACCCTGTAGATTTCACTGTAATTTTAAATGATAGATCTTATTGACCCAAAAAACTTTTGTATTTAATAAATTGTTGTATCAATAACGGTTCAAAGGTTATCGAAGGAGAACACACTATTGACTCTCCCTGTATAACAATCATTTCTTATATACAAGGTTTGTCAGAAAAACTACGTCGTGTCGGAGATAAGTTTCATGTTAGGACATTATTTCAAACGAGTAATACTTTGAGATCCATTTTAACAAAAACAAAACCGGTGAATTGCGAGCAAAATTCAAAAAACTGTATTTACAGTGAGTGTAATAAACATGTGAGTGTAATAAACATTATGTGGAAGAGTCATCCAAACCCCTCAGTGTAAGGTTAAGTGAGTATAAAAGTTATGCTAGAAAGGGTGAAATTAAAAAATCAAACATTTGCGGACATGCCTGGGAAAATGGACGTAGAATAATCTGGGATTCCGCAAAAATTTTAATGAAAGAAGCGGACAGCAAAAAAAGAAAAATTAAGGAATCGGCAATAATATTATTGAATAAAGAAAATATTTATCCCATTGCTCTGTAGATTTTGTTACAACGCGTGGTTACCGATGTTAAGAGAGGAATTGAACAAAATTAATATTGTATAATTTTCAAGTATCAAGAGTTCTTTGTAAGCATCTATGGATATTACATAAACTAATAATATATGTGTCAAGTTTCACACTTGAAAATTCTAAAAAAAGATAAATAACTTTGAAAGAGGAAACAGATTCGTTTTCCGAAGCGTTAGGGAATTATATTATTATTTTTGTTGATAAAGGAAACAGAAAAATTCTCATAAAATTCCTTTATTAATGTGACCGGTTTCGTGAACAAATTAATTACTTCACATCATCAGACACAGGACTACAATAGAAAATGTGTGGTGGTTACATACATACATAAATAAATGTTAATAAGTTAGTAAAACTTAAAAAACAGGAATACAGAAGACAATTATTTCAATATTTTTTAAAATTAGTAAAAACTTGTTAATAAAAAATGTTTGATAAAATTTGTACCAGAAAGATTGAAATTATTTAAATTAATCAGGATTACGTTAGTTTAAAAATTATAATATAGAAAATGTAAAATTTAAATAATTGAAATGTGTAAAAAAGGAAATTATTTTTATATAATACTTACATTTTTATAAATATAAAACCAGGGTAGTCAAATTAGAATTAAAACAGTTTTGCAACATGTCAAATTATAAGTAAATGTAAGATATAAATTTTGTTAGTATCTAATTAACTTTTTTAATAAAATTTCTAAAATTTAACGTGCTTCTTTTAAACACATACATATACTACAATAGTTAAAATCTAACCGTTATGTTGATGATATCCTAATTCTTTGGTCAGGTCCCCCAAACCTATTACCAATTTTTTTAAATTACGTCAACTCTATTCACACAACAATTGAATTCACATTAGAAATACAAAATAATAACCGTTCACTAAATTTTTTTAGATTTAAACATAACATTAGACGATAACAAACATTATTTTAATATCTATAGAAAACCTACACACACTGGTGTAGTTATTGATAATACTTTCCTGCATCCCTTTTCACATAAGGTAGCAGCTTTTAATTGTTATATTAATAGATTATTAAAAGTACCTTTATCTCTAAATAATTACAATCAGGAACTTTCGGTTATTAAACAAATAGCAGCTACTCATAACTATAACACTACTCTAATTGATACCTTACTAACAAAAAGATTAAATAAATATGTCCAAAATACAGTGTACATAAATACATACAGAGAAGTTCCATCTGAGATTCTATACCGTTCTCTTACGTTCATAGGCCCTGTTTCATATAAAATTTCTAACTGCTTTAAAAATATTTTTCACATCTCCTTTAAATCAACTAACTCTATAGAAAAGTTGTTTGTCAATGGTAAAGATCAAATAGACCCACTAGATAGATGTGGGGTTTATAAACTTTCGTGTAACACATGCAACGGCACATATATTGGTTGCACATATAGAAATTTTAAAACACGGTTAAAAGAACACGTCCGGTGTATTACCTCTTCATCAGGTTTCTCCCATTTTGCCAAACATCTTGCAGATAGCAACCATACATTTGATAATACTCTTAAAATATTATATTTAGGAAAAAGAGGAAATTTGATTAATAACCTTGAAAGTTTAGAAATCCTGAAAGATTCAAGAGATCCCAACACATTATCTCTGAACTCACAGATCCAATTTCAATCTTCATTGACTTTCTCTGTGGTTATCTAATTTAATTTATATTATTGTAATTTTTTCTATGAAATCTGTCCCACGTGCTCGACATTATAACCTCAATTTCTTAGAAGTTCATTTTTCCACCACGTTCAAATATAATTTCACCGCTATCACCATCTGCAGTCGAAATATAATTAACTCCACTATTGTGAAAAAAGAAACCTGGTGCACACATAGTTTTCTAACTTAATTTTAATTTTATTGTACGTTAGTTCTTATAGAGTCCGTTAGAGGGCACTATTTTTAATCTATTTCTTTTTAAAAAAATATTTATCCCTTATTAGATTTTAACTATTGTAGTATATGTATGTGTTTAAAAGAAGCACGTTAAATTTTAGAAATTTTATTAAAAAAGTTAATTAGATACTAACAAAATGTATATCTTACATTTACTTATAATTTGATATGTTGCAAAACTATTTTAATTCTAATTTGACTACCCTGGTTTTATATTTATAAAAATGTAAGTATTATAAAAAAATAATTTCCTTTTTTTACACATTTCAATTATTTAAATTTTACATTTTCTATATTATAATTTTTAAACTAACGTAATCCTGATTAATTTAAATAATTTCAATCTTTCTGGTACAAATTTTATCAAACATTTTTTATTAACAAGTTTTTACTAATTTTAAAAAAATATTGAAATAATTGTCTTCTGTATTCCTGTTTTTTTAAGTTTTACTAACTTATTAACATTTATTTATGTATGTATGTAACCACCACACATTTTCTATTGTAGTCCTGTGTCTGATGATGTGAAGTAATTAATTTGTTCACGAAACCGGTCACATTAATAAAGGAATTTTATGAGAATTTTTCTGTTTCCTTTATCATGAATAATTACTCATATGGGATCAACCTATCTACGTTATTATTTTTGTGTCTTATATTAGTTGTCAAAAAACACCCTCTGACTAATCTTTTGACGTAAAATCACAAGCGTAGAGGTTTATTTTTTCAGTAACATACTGGGTAATTAACTGTATTTTATGGATAACGAAGAATTATTCATGTGGTAGTCCCAAAAAAGAAAAAGAAAAATTTAGGGATTGACACAAATACCGTTCAGACAATATGAACCAATCACGTGTCTACAGAATTTAGATATGGTACACACGGTTTAAGTTACTGAATCTGTGCTTTCGTCATATCTAGGTCAAAGATATTATATTTTATGTAACGTAGAATTGAAGTATTTTGTTTAAGCAGTATTTGATGAATTGGTTATTCTATCTATAAACAAAAATTTAGGAACCAGAACGGCATTAAGTACGGGGTTGAAACTTCAACCGCCCTTAACAAGAAACCGATAAAATGTCTTTACAGAAGTTAGATATCTCCAGCCGTTCACGAGTTATAAGGAAAAATATGTTTTATTTTTTGTCATATGTTTTCTGATAAAACTAGTTTACGTATTAACATTTTAAAATGAAATAATATTCACTTTATCCTAATATATAAAAATTTCTGTTTTTTTGTTGTATGGGAATGTTTTAGTAGGTGTTTACATATAATATTATGTCCTCATAAAAGTCGTCACTGGGAACCGATACCTCCATCCGAGCCCTAGTCATGACTCTGTCATGAGTCGTGAATGATAAAATCCGCATCCAATGAATTTTGTGGGGTTGCCCTTAATAAAGTTTCCACAATATTTTCAACCATACTATACGTGTACTTTACACAAGATTTTATAACATAGCCATGTTATAAAATCTTTAAGTAAACCAGATAAATGACTCTACTCGTAAACATTAGCAGTAAATATCCTTGAACACTTTTTATTACATAATTGCCTGAAATATAAGCTCTATTTATGAAACCAAGGAAACTTGTTAACGAATTTTATTAGATCGATATTAAGTCGAGAGAATATTATTTGTGATAAGACCGTTTCCGAGCCACGACTTTTGCTTGTTTCGATGAGTCAGAAGTTCGTGTAATGATCTGATCGGTGGATAAAAAAAATGGTTTATAAATTGTATTCCAATCGATACTTTATACCGGGTGTCAGTTTGAAAAATTTCCAGGCCGATTATCTCGGGGACAGAGATAGATATTGAAGAGCGGTTTTAACCATGCTAAATAGGATAGAGGTGGAATAATTGCTGTATATAGAATGAAAATAAACAAAAGAGCAGCCCCCTCACTCCCAGCCACCTCTACTTTAGAATATTGAATGACATTGTGCCTTTTGCGATATCTCGATATCTCATATGAAAGCCATTTTGAAACGCCATCTTTCTGCAAAAATTAAATTTAGATTCATCAAATATTTTTTGTGTAGTGGAAATACTGATTTTCCGAAATTTGTAAAAAAATACTACTGAAACTTGCTCATTTCGTTTCTTTAATTTTAATTCTAACAACCAATAAAAAGTTCGCATTTTAAAAATCCCACTTCATAGGCCAACGTTGAAAAAAAATTCAGGTAACTAAAACTTTTATTGGTGTTATTCATTTAAAGATATAACTAGATATTGGAAGGTAGCGACAAATGATATTAATTCCAGGGTTGACGCTTGGTGATGTGTCACCGCGTAAATATTTTCATACATATATGACAATATCTTACCTTGTGGTAATTTTGGTGAGTTCGGTACATCCAAAGTTAATAATACAAAGAGGGCTGAAAGTATAGGTGAATGTAACACTAACACACACACACACACATGTATTTTTAACTAGCGACCATTATTACTAATATTAATGAACCTACTAAACCTGCCAGCTGCAAGCATTGGTAGTTTTATTCCCGTAATCTAGACGTATTTGTCATTCAGTTCAGTACAATTTTTTTGTTTAATACTGTCATATTTCTGTGATAAATATATTTTTATAGTGTCGTTTCTGATGGCACCTGAACCTTTCTATACTCTCCACTAATACACTTTTGCAAAAATTGAACTAGACGTTTTAAAGAAGTTAACTTCCGTTTATTTTCGCACTGTTTACGTATCTAATCTACGTGTTATTCACATGGACATTTTATAAATACCTCGTATTTAGAGTGTATTCCAATAACTTCAAAGTCGTTGCTCATTGTCAACAAGGGGCAGTGAGTGTATACACATGATCCACCAATGTCTATACACCGAGTGTAACAGGATCATGGTACACCCCCTTTTTTACCTTTTGTTTTGAAAAAAACAATTAAAATTTGGAACATCCTATATACTTAATAAACGTCACTTTTTGATATATAAATGTTTTTTTTTTCACTTCCAGTTTCACCGGAAGTGACACTAACTTTTGATTTTCAAATGGAACACCCTGTATATTATTGCATTTTTGATTTCTGCATAATTTTCTGAATTCAATTATACCACATAAGTACCATTTTAAACGTCAATATATGTTTTAATTTAATTTTAAATTTTTCATTTGTGTATCATGGCTGTTCCGATTTGTTCTAATTGACCCGTGTAATGCTATAAAATATAAATCCCATCGAAAATACTAAATTATGTAATTTATAAGCAAATATATTTCATCAAAGTGGTTCTTGGAACTAAACACATTGTTTTCAAATGGAACCATATTGGTACCGTAGTACCATTTACTAGTACTATTAATAAGGAATTTATTCATATTCGTTATTAAAATGTGCGATAAATACCATCAAAATTACAGCTAAGAGAAAATAGAAAAATACAATTTAATTATAATCATCTAGATATACCTACATAAGGTGGATTTGCAATACAAAATATTAACACAAACCATAACAGTTGTTCAACATGGTGTTGACTCAATGCACATCTGAACTCACATAGCTGTATCTCAAAGAAAATTCACCAATTGCTTGACCGTTATGTTATTAATTGCGCGTCTTGCTTATAGTTCCAGGTTTTTACGGGTTGTAACGGCGCTCACGTAGACAATATTTTTTTAAATGACCCTAAACAAAAAATCTAAGGGAGTCAAGTCTAGGGACCTTGGAGGCCACTTGACAGGACCATTCGTCTAAATGACGTTTTCTCCGAATTTCTATTGAAGGTACTCAGTTACTATTTTTGAATTTTGCCGCCGTTTTGTTGGAAATACATTCCCTGTCCTAAATCCAAAGGTAATCCATTTAAAAAGTCCTCAATCTCATTTTGCAGGAATTCTATTTATCTGGCACCAGTCAAGATTCCTTCGAATATTATTGGGCCAATTATTATTACCATCGATTATTTCAAGCCAAACATTAAAACCGAATCGTTCTGAAAATTACCCTCCCTTAATAAATTTTGACTTTATATCTCGTATTCTGTTGGTTAAATAACCCCTTTGTGAACCTAGACTCGTCCGAAAATAAAATCTTTCCCAAAAAATCATTGTCTGGCTACACGTTATTCTGTAAAATTCAATTGAAGTAGTCCATCCTACGTTGGTGATCATTTTCGTACAAGTGCTGGTGCAATTGGTATTTAAAAGATTTATAGTTGTATTTATGCAAAATTCGGCTTACTATTTGGTAACTGATTTCTAATTCAAACGCAATTTGCCTTAAAGAAACAGTCTTATCAACTTCTGTTCGAGTCAAAACATTAATTTCCGTTCCTTCATCAATATTAAAATTTTCTTGGGCTCTCCTCGAAACTGTTTTTCACCACTATTGAAATAATTTCTCGCAAGACATTATCTATCAGGATATGGTTCAGCTTAAAGGATGCAAGCCGCAACTGCATTTTTTTCTACATTCCCATACATAATTAACTTGTCCACTTTTTCAACAAAATTGTATTTTCTCATTTTCTCTTAGCTGTAATTTTGATTGTATTTATCGCACATTTTAATAATAGATATGAATAAAATCCTTATTAATAGTGTTAATAAACGGTACCAATATGGTTCCATTTGAAAACATATTGTGTCGTCCCAAAAACCATTTTAATGAACTTTGTTTGCTCATAAATCAGATAATTTAATATTTTCGACGAAATTTTGATTGTTCTGGCATTACCAGGATCATGTAGAATAAATCTGAACATTATTGACCACTCAAATGGAAAACTAAAAATTAAAATAAAACAGATATTGACGTTTGAAATGTCACTACTTGTGTGGTTTCATTGGATTCAGAAAATTATGCAGAATTCAAAAAATGCTATCATATAAAGGGTTTTATTTGAAAATTAAACGTTAGTGGCACTTCCGGTGAAACCAGAAGTGAAAAAATTCACATATATGAAACAGTGATGTTCATTAAGTATATATGATGTTCCAAACTTCAATCGTTATCATTAAAACTAAGAAAAAAAAGGGGGGTATATCATAATCATGTTACACCCGGTATGAATTGCTATTGGACACTCGACAATAACGAGGCCCGTCTGTCACTAAGTGATTATTTTTTATAGCTGCAAGCCGTCCAATTACCTGATAAAAACCTTTAATTTTTTTGTTCCCATTTTTATAGAGAAAACAGATTTATTGCATAGTACATAAGAATATTTTATCATTTTATATTTTTTGGGAATGTTTCATTAGGCGTTTACAATACAATATTATATGTACGTAAAAGTCGTCTCTGGAATTTATTGCTACCTCCCGATCTCTAGTTATAACAAATGCTCAAAATCTCTATTATTTCCCAAAGAGTAATATAACTTGTTCTCAAACTGTCGTCTCACATTTTGGAAAATTGTTCTTGAAATAGAACGATATTCTGCATTAATTCATTGCCGAAGTTATTGATTTCTCTGTGGCTTCAAATCCGGAGATCTGGCTGGCCACTCTATAGGTCCTCTTCTGCCATTCCACTTAACGGGAAATGTTTTATCCAACCATTCCCGAACGCATATTCATACCGTAGCAGAGTGGGAAAAAACCGATAATGGGTTGGACTTTGGGTCATGGGTCTGAGCATAATGATATTTTAAAGGTTATTTTAGGGCAAGGAAATTTGAGCGAAAAAATTTAAAATTCATTTTGTGCGATTTTAAGGAGCTTCATAATGAGCGCGCATTAGCTATGATCACATACGCTCGTCATGTACGGGTATTCGCCTTTTTTGGTTCTACGGTACCTTATGCTCTATACAAATATGCTTCCCCGACTAGTAAAACATAATTCGGAGGAGCTCCATCTTGCTGGAAGTGAAGCATGTCATTATCTATGAAAAGGTTACCATCCTCATCAAATTGATTCTCCATTACATGGGTTATAACAGGGTTAATGTTGGTTCCTAACATGTCCAATTATATTGCCATTCAGATTTTCTTCAATAAATAAAGGCTAATAGTACTATCTCCCAGTATATCATCCCAAACATTTATTTTCTGTGGCTATTGAGTATGTTCTTCAACAAAAGCATGTGGATTTTCATCGATCCAGTATCCACAATTGTGTCTATTTTGCAAAACCATTCAAAAATAATGTTGATTCTTTGCTGAAACAAATATTTTGTATCATCATTGGGTTGTTAATTCTTTCGGTCATTTGTTCACAGAGCTACATTCTTGTATTAAATCGCCCTCAGCTAGTTCATAAGGGTCTTGCGTTTTATTTATTTATTTATTTATTTATTTACTTACAACTATCCAATGGGATAAAATCCCAGTTACAGAATAGAAAACAACATAATGTTAAAAGTGCACATAAATTTAAATGAAGGACAAATTATTACGTAGTAATACAGAAAAATAAATATACAGTATTCAAAAAATACAGTACAATACAAAATAAATAAGTACAACACAGTAGAAAAGTACAGTAAAAATACAGGCAAAAAGAAAATGAAGACACGTCTATAAACATATAAAGCAGAAAAACAGGAAACTATAAATTAACAGAATTATAATAAAAAAGGTATTTTTATATGTGTGATACTACAGTTATGTATATCTATGCTGTCCTGCATGGCTGGTAGTTACGGCATATCATGTAAAAAGGAGAATAATGCAATATGTTAGCCGTCTTTAAATAAAATGTTTCGCAGCGACGCCTTGGATATGCAGGTACATAGAAATTGACATTACTCATCAAATACCGAATTAAACATGAGAGAAAAATTACAGAATGCATATTACGAGGAATCAATAGAAAATTATTGTTATGTTTCAAGTAATAAACCATGCGGATCACTACTAGGAGGATACACTTTATTCTCTTTATATGCCAAAAACATTCAGATTCATCGTTGCACTCTTTCTCCGATATATTTTACGTAATTTGTACATCAGATAATAAAATTATATTCCAGTCGGGATCTTACAAATAAATTATACAACAATTTTGTAGATAAATTAAAAAACTCACGGGATTTACGTATAACAAATCCTAGACTTTTATTGGCAGCCAAAATCATTTGATCGATGTGGTGAACAAAAGTTAATTTAGGATCAAAAAATACCCCCAGTCCTTGATATATTCTGCTCGGTTAAGTAATACATTGTCAATTTTATATGGAAAAAAAAAGATGTAGATATATTTTTTACAGTAATATGTAAAAATATTACATTTATTTAAATTAAGTGATAATCTACTTTTTTTCACACCACAAATTAAGCCTATCAAGATTTTCCTCCAGGGTAATGCAATCCTGAATACGACCTATTATATAAATTTTCATATCATCTGCGTACAGCAGATGAGGGATATTGAGACAGTTAACAGCCTTATTAATGAAAATATTGAAGAATAGCGGGCCCAGAATCGATCCCTGAGTAACACCAGACATAACTTCAAATTTATTAGAGATAAAGCCTCTGTAACATATTTATTGTAGACGATCAGATATATACGACTTAAAAAATACTTGGTGTGTTTGGTGAAAAACCATATTATGGAGCAAGATACTGTGGCGGAGTCTATCAAAGGCTTTGGAGAAATCACGTCTACCTGCCCATGATCGTCCAAATCCTCCGACATAAACTAAGTGACGTAAATTAAATTTGTGGTTGTCGACCTATCCTTCATAAAGCCGTGTTGGTTTATGCTAATACTATTCTTTACATGATTGTATAAAATATCGTGGATATAGAATTCAAATAGTTTAATAAAATTGCAAATTATTGTTATAGGGCGATAGTTCTCAGTATCATTTAGATTTCCATTTTTAAAAACGGGACATATGCGGGAAACTTTCCAGATTTTGGGTATTATATTTAAAGCTATGATGAGTTTAAAAATAATTTTCAAAGGTCAACTAAAAGGAAAGCACAACGACGAATTAAGAAAGGTGGTATTTTGTCTGGACCCATAGTCCTCTTTGATAATTTCTTTATGCATTTCAGAATATAGGAATGTGAATATTTGGAGCACTGTGCATATAATTGTTCGGTAGTATCTCATTAGTGATGTCATTGTTATCCACATCTAAACCATATGCAGTTTTAAAAAAAAATTTGCAAAGCCTTCAACAACTAAATTGCCATCATCTTTATAGGAATGAAGTTTATGCAATTTTAGGACCTTACAATAGCCTCATGAAAAATGTCAGTTGTGGCAGACATCTGTCGAAATGAACTTGTGGGATTGATATCAAAATGCCCTCAGTCCAATATAAGCTTCTTTATTCGAGACCTTGGGCTCGGTTCATACTTTGTTTTCCACAGATTCATTTTCTTTAAGTTTTGCAACTAATTTAACGTATGTGACACTTACATTTTTGTTGAAATTTAATTAATTTAGAAAGCGCTTTCATTCGAGATATTGTAAGAGGGTCAATCCCCAGAGAAGGAATTCTTCGAAAAAAAAAAACCAATGCCAGCAAACTTGGAAAATAGGTGTATTTCCATTGTTTCCAAATGTCCAAATGTGCATCCTCCTTTTGTATGAGCTTATTTTAGGGTTACAGGGCTTTTATTGCCCTTGATGTTTAATATTCAATTAATACATTTATAAGTTTTTTTCACAGAACCTAAAATTACATAATTCATCATGTTGTATACTTCTAGTAAATATTGAATGCATTATTGATAATGTAATAGAAAATAACCGACTTATAATTGTTGAAAATTTTTTGGTAGGCTTATTTGAAAAACTACTTTTTTTTATACCTCAGCAATAAATATTTTCCTTCACCAAAAAAAAAAAAAAAAAAAAAAGAAATATATTATGTAACATAAACATATATAATCACTTATAGGTAAATAATATAATTGCTAAGGAATTACCATTCACATAATCTGAAATTAATTTACCTTTATATATAATATGTTATAATTACAATAACTAATTTAAAACTAAATAGAAAAATCATTATTGCCCTGAAGATTAAAAAATTACCGACGGAAGGGAAAGGGGTGGTTTTTTTTAAAAAAAAAAACCCCTCCCCAAAAAAATTTTCCAATTATTGTAATGATAATAATACTATAAAAAATTACAATTCATAGTATTTATATAACTTCTAAAACAGAGATAAATAAGGAATAAATAAATAGACTATAAATCAACCACATAAGAGCTTATTTTAAAATCAAACATCAAGTCGTAAATAAATACAGAGTCTTAGGAGTGAAATAAAACGAATTCTCTGGAACAATTTTGTTAAACTTTCAAAATAAAACAATTACCTACCATAATATTTATTTGAGCTTTATTTACAATTAATTTATTACAGATTATTTTATTGGAATTAGTGTAATTAGTGTAATTAACTCTTTCTAAATTCTAACTTTCTTTAATAAAAATATCTTTGGAAAATGTTAAAAATTGTTTACACAAAGCGTTTATTGTTGTAATTAAGTTTATTTAGTTGAAAAGCAACTTCAAGGGGAACAGAAATATGTTGTAACACTTAATACCAGAGTTTATACTTCAGTAGACACATTAAAAATGAAAGAAACTTTCCCAGTTGAAAGTAAAATTAAATATGATAACATCGCATTACGCCCCCATAGAATATATTACTTTTCAAGACTTTCGTGACGGAGTTATTTAAAAATTTAGGTGTTTTACACCCTAGGAAATACCCATCTATGGTTTCACAATTTGTGTCTGGTGTAATTGTAATTAAGTAATTCTAAAACAATATTTTTGTACCTGAGAACCATAACGGGTTAATTCACAAAACCAAGTTTTTAGCAAAATGCAGCTAGAAGATTTAGTTTAGACTTAAAATCATATTTTCCGCAAAATTAAACATTTAACTACCTTTGCTTGCCTCATACCAAGGCCTTACTGGATTCTAATGGACGTAACGAATGACTTGAAACCGAGGGGTAAACTTGTCGACAAAAATGTGTATACCAAACTTCTATTTCCGAGATACTCTAACGGAATTTCACTATTTTAGCTAGAAATTACTAGAAATTTCAAAGAAATACACGGAATGCTAAGGAATTCTAAGGGAATTCCAAAGATATATGTATTTTTCTTAGATGTAAATAACCAGTTATTTTTTGTCATTTATTGTAACAAAAACAGTGTAAAGCAACATTTGTAAAAGGCATTAATAAACTTATTTCAGAATTAAAATGGAGTAAAATGAAAACAGTATTTTTAATACTTATTATTATGTTAGAAAGGTAATAGTTATTATTCATTACAACAAAAGGTAGAAAAGAAGAAAGCACATTTATAAAAAAAATCGATTCTAAAAATAAAACAAAGTAAAATCAGTCTTTCATATAAATAAAACTGGATCCAAATTGCTTTCAAACAATTGAAAGGTGTGAAATAGCAAGTTGTTTGTATAGTTTTTGCCTTAGCTCAAAGAAATGAATGAAAATATTAATCATTTTATAATTTGGTCGGAATCATGTGCCGGTGAAAATAAAAATGTTAAAATTTTTTTTGTCTCTACCAACTAAAGTTCAGAAAGAGACAATATTAAATGGGTTAGGGTTGAATAATACGGACATTACTTATACAATGAAATCCTCGATAGGTATACACCATTTCTGAAGGTGGACTTATTAAAGAAATGACGACATCAAGATCAGAAGGAAGAAATTACTCCTAACAGATTTAGAGAAAAACAGTAGTACTAACAATTTTGCAATTTTTATGAACAAATGAAAATCGTAAAAGAAGACTACAAATGAAAAAATCTTTGAACAAAATTAAGAAAATCCAAAGAGGAAAGGGAAAATAATTAGTTTTAAGAACAAAGTTATAAATATATATTCATTTTTGTTATTGAAATAAGGAATTCCAGAAAATTACATATAATTCCAAGAGACTTCCACGGAATTCGACATGCTTGTACAGGGTGAACCCGTGAGAATTCCCACCCTGCTTTTCTCCGTTATTTTTGGAGTTAGAAAAATGTTTCAAAAAACAGATTGTAGGGAATTTTAAAAAAAATTTTTTCGATGATCTCACTGAATATATATAGTGTTTCATGAACGTGTGGTCAACCCTACTTATACTTTTTTAAATAGAACAGCCTATATATTTTTAGTTTTCTTAAATCTGCGTTTTACTATGATTCCAGTGATATATGTTATATTTGTATTATTCGTTTGGAAGATACAAGTTGTTAAAAAATTCTCAAGTATATTCCTGCGTTCATTTTCAGTATAATACATGATTTTATTTAATAGAAATATTTCACACACAAGTTATGACAACAGAAAATGACAAGTTATTCGACTGACAGATATTTTTAATTATTTAGACGCTTATTTATTTTTCCATACAAATATGAAATTTTGTAGTTTCTACTGCATTTTAATTCGATATTTTAACATCTTGTATCTCCAAGCAAATCATGCAAATATATAACAGGTATATATCATTGGAATCGTAATTAAACGTAGTTTTCAAAAAACTAAAAATATATAGGGTCTATTTAAAAAATATATGTTAGTTTGATCACAGTTTTATGCAACACCATGTTTTTTGGAACGTCTTTCTAACTCCAAAAATAACGAAGTAAAAGGGATGGGAATTCTTGCGGGTTCACCCTGTACACCAAGCTTACAAACCAATAATCTCATTTTAAGACATTTGGACAACCATTTATGGCTCTCAACTACAAATATGTGTTGAGATTTAGAATACAAAGATCTGTATTTACAGAATGTGACACAGGAAGTGCAATATCTAGTAACCGTTTCCTTTTTTCTTTCTTGGGACTTACCACTAGATGAATAATTTTCTTAAGCTTGATTATCTAAAAAATATAGTTACCCACTTTTTAACAACTAAAATAAAACAAAAAAATTGTTTTCTATTGTTTCGGAAATGAAATATGTTTCCTATTTCATAGTTTTTATATTTTGTAAAAATATGTAGCATGAAACTTCTTCTGTTACCAATCAGTAACCACGTTGTACCAAAATCTACAGAGCAACTGGATAAACATTTCTCTTCATTTAATAAATGTTATTCCGTATTTTTGCTTTTACCGGTGTCCGCTTCTTTTGTTAAAATTTTCTCCTTATCCCAGTATATTTAGACTAGTATGTCATTACAACCTAATTGTCTGCTTATCATGTCCCATTAATGTTTGGACCATGAAAGAACATTCACAACAGCATCTTGTGTGAGATCATCCTGGTTATGATAAAAGCATGGATCTAGCATTATCCTGCTGGAAAATAGAATTGTCCAACCTATGAAGATACAGTAACGCAACCGGTTCCTAGACCCTGTGAATGTACTTTTGTGCATTCTTGTTTCTTTCTAAGAAAAATAGAGGGCATATGCATCCAAATGTCATTAAGAACTCAAGGAAATTAAAACACGTCCTAATTTTAGATGTGAGCATTCTATGCACTATAGGACGAAGTCACCTTTCTCGTACCAGAAATCTCTAGCTTTTTTTAATTCGAATGTTACACTCCTTAAATTTGAAACAACTGTAAGACATTATAGGACTAATCAAATGAAATAACGGTATTTGGTAATAAACGTTTATTTCTTAAAAATGAAATTGGAAAACACTACGTTTTAAATAAAATACGGCTTTAGAAGAACTAAATTATTATTTATATTTATACTTAAAATTACTATTAATAATGATGAACAGTAATAATTAGTTATTTTATAGAACTTATTAAAATTCAATATACCGCATGTTAACGGAATCATTACACAAGCCATATTTTCCAGAGTTTTCAAGATGTAAGTTTTAAATTTGGCAGGCGCAATACATACCAAACACGGCCAATTTTTCATTATTTAATAATTTTCCATCACTTCCGGTTTGATGGAATGGAATGATGGAACCTTTGTAATTTTAAGTGGAACACCTTGTATATTCTTACATTTTTGGATTGCGACGACGATTTTAAGTACGATTTTATAGTTTTAAAAAAATTTTTTGAGACCATGATTTTTAGGGCTATTTTTATTTTTGCATCTAGAGTACAGTGAATGCACTCAAATCAATCAAATGGACTAAAATGATAAGAGAAAAATGTGAACGTGAGATTTTTTCGAATTGGATTAGTAGCTACCACCAACCAAAATTTCCGAAATCACTAATTTGTAATTATTTAAACTTTTAGACACCTAGTAGTTAAATACTAATTTTCACGACAAATCCATTGATACCTTCAAATCGAAAATCGGTTTGATATTAATCCAAATACACAAGTTTTTTTGGTGGATAATAATTAAAATATCGAAAAAATACGCTTATCAAGTAAGTATGCCGTGAAAATTGAATAATTCAAAACTTAGTTTTGTCAACAAAACAACGCTGCAAATAATAAAAGTGTGATGTGGAAACAAAAAGTTTGACAGATAATAACACGTGTATTGTTAACTTAATAACTTTGCTCTTTATCGCGAAATTTGTTGTTGTTTGTTGTTTTTTAATTATTGTTGTTATTGTTTAACATGTATACAAGGGATGAAAAAATGGACATGTTATTAATTTTTGGAGAATGCCACAAAAATGCAAGAAACGTAGCAGAATTGTATGTCCAAAAGTATCCGAACATCATCCATATTTTCGATATTTTCCTAATGTGGAGAAACAAATCAGGAAAGGAATTGATAATAATCCTGCAGCTTTTATCGTTGATGGAGCGACAGAAATTAACGTGTTGGCATTTGTAGAAGTAAATCCTACTGCTTCTACTAGAGAAATTGGCCATGAGTTGCAAATTAGTCATGAATCAGCTAAAAATATTCTCAAAACATATGATTACCGCTGGTTTAAATATCAAGTGGACCAGCATTTGTACGAAGCTGGTAACCAAAGATTAGCTTATTATGACTATTTACTTCAGAACAATACCGCTAATTTGAATTTTGTTTCTTTGATATTATTTTCTGATGAGTCGAGATTCACCAACAATGGAATGTTCAATAAACAAAATAATAGATATTGGGCGCAGGAAAATCAACATTTAATGAGGCAAGGTAATTTTCTGGAAAGATTTGGAGTAATTGTGTGGGCTGGGGTGATTAGAAAAAGAATTATTGGACATATTTTCTTTCAAGGACCTTGGACAGGGGAGAGATATTTAGAATTCCTACAAAATAATATTAAAGAACTTGCAGATTCTAAACAAATGTATTTTCAACAAGATGGAGCTCCACCCCATAATGCCGCTCTAGTTATGACCCATTTAGTTAACCGGTATAATGAGCGAGTAATTGCAACATATGGACTTGTACCTTGGCCTGCCTGCTCACCAGATCTTAGTATTTTAAATTTTTTTGTTTGGGGTTATGTGAAAGAACGAGTTTTTTATATACCCCCTCAAACACCCGAAATTTTACAAAATCGTATCCGCGAAGTTTTTACAAATATAACTCCTGCTATGTTGCAAAATGTTATGCAAAACACCATTGACCGAGCCAGAAAACGTCAAGAAGAAGGGGGGACGCACTTTGAATATTTACTACCTTTTAAATAATCTTTCAATAGGTTTTTTATTTGCAGCGTTGTTTTGTTGATAAAATGAATGTTTTGATTGTAGTTTTATTCAATTTCCACGGCATATTTACTTGATAAGCGTATTTTCTCGATATTTTAATTATTATCCACCAAAGAACTTATGTCTTTGGGTTAATATCAAACTGATTTTCAATTTGAAAGTATCAACGGATTTGTCGTGAAAATCATTATTTAACTACTAGGTGTATAAAAGATGTTGCCATTTGAAAAATTTGACATAATTACAAATTAGTGATTTCGAAAATTTTGGTTAGTCGTAGCTACTAAACCAGTTAAAAAAATCTCACGTTTACATTTTTTTCTTATCGTTCTGATCCATTTCATTGATTTGAGTGCATTCATTGTACTCTAGATGCAAAAATAAATAGCCCTAAAAAATCAAGTAGTCTCAATAATTTTTTTAAAACTATACAATCGTACCTAAAATCGTCTCCGGAATCCATAAATGTAAGAATATACAGGGTATTCTATTTAAATTGTCAAAGTTGGGGTCATTTCCGAGGAAACCGGAAGTGATGGAAAAGTGTCAAATAATGAGAAATTGACAGTTTTTGGTATATATTACCCCTGCCAAGTTTAAAACTTACATCTTGAGAACTCTGAAAACTATGGTTTGTCTAATAATTCCGCTGACACCCGGTATATAAGTTTTACAATTTACAATAATATTATTCAAATAATTCAAGTGCCTTCTCATCAAGATCTTTAGTAGATTTGAGTGACGGGCCTTCTTATGCTAATTATAAAAGAATCTTACATGTACAATGCTTGTGCATAGTTTCACAAAGTTACTCTTGTTTTAGCAGGCACTAATTTCTTTCGCTTCACCCCTATTTCCTTTTCATTTATATACACTTTGGACCTATTTAGACGGATCTCGTGTTCTTTTTTCTTGCTTTTTTAATTCCATCGTTTTGTATAATTTCGACAAGACCCTCTGGTTCAATTTGCTTCGCCACTGTAATATTTACTTCTGCAGTAATATGTGAAATATTCGAAGAAGCCGATGTACTTGCTGTGCATTGAATTGTTGTTTTAGAATATTTGTTGGTATTGTAATTTATTGTACTTTTATACCTGCAATCATCGTTATCGTCACTGCTAAAAATAAAAATACTTACAAAATAAGAACTGGTACATAACCTCAAAAAATAAGTAATAACCTGTTGCTGCCCTCTGATGGTATATATTCTATATCCCTATCGCTGTCACACCATGCAAAGGGATCTTCACTTTCTGACTCGGGGCTCATTATTTATTGGTAGCTATTTCTCGTTCAATTACACCACTAAAATTTGTCTCACCAAAGAAACCAAAGTTGTATGTCAAATAAACGATCGCGAATAGAAACTTATAAGAAAGCAAGGTTCTATGTTACAACATAGAACTTCCCTCCCCCTCCATGGTGGGACGAAGAATGTGAAAGAAGAATCCTGCAAAAAAGGAAAGACGCTTTGAACACGTATAAACAAATAAGCTCAATGGAAAATTATATTTCTTGCAATAAACTAATAGCCGCATCCAAAAAAGTATTTAAATCTAAGGCTAGGGAGAATTGGACAAAATTTTGTGGACATTTAAATGGGTCCACCCCAACTAAATTATTGTGAACACAGGCTAAACGCTTAAATAGGAACCCAGTAAATAATTTTTCTATTCTCCGGTCTGGTATTTGGGTGGAGGAATACCTCAACCAAGTAGCACCACCTAGTGTTGCAAATTATAAGGATGCTACAAAGATACCAGCCTTGCAGATGGTCACTTCATTTACCAACCTTTTACAATTATAGAACTTGATCTTGTAATTAAAACTTCCTCCTATACAGCTCCAGGATATGATGAAATAAAATATCCAATGCTATCTCATCTGTCAAACAGCACTAAACATTACCTCTTAGAGATTTTTAATGATATTTGGCTAAACGGTGCTGAAATAGAGGACTTGCGAAAAGTGGTTATCGTTCCTATACTTAAGTCTGGCAAAGACCCTGACTTAACTGATTCTTATCGTCCGTTATCCTTATTATCGTGTGTTCTTAAGATTCTGGAGCGAATGATAAAAAATAGATTAGAATGGTGGTTAAATCAGAACAACCTATTACCTTCCCTACAGTTTGGATATAAGAAAGGCTTGGGCATACTTGATGCAGTATCCCATTTAGTATCAGATATCCAAAATAATTTTTCTAAAAATACGTACCTAGGATCTATTTGTTTGGATCTGAAAGGAGCTTATGATTGCATAAATTTGGATATTCTTCTGACTGAATTAACAAATATGTCTATTCCATATTACACGGCAAATAGTATAATTAATTTATATAAAAATAGATCGATATACTTAAGGGGCCTAGTCGGGAAAAAGCTTCGGATAGCTGTGTCACTCTCTAGAAAGTTTTTATACATGCGCTGCTGAATAATTTTGCTCTTGACTATACCTTCACTGGACGTTTTATTCACCGACTTCATTGAGGTGCGATTCCCGATAGAGATAATATTTATTTGCTATATTTGTAGTGACAAAGATACTTATTTAGAAAATTCATTTTAACCAAATGGTACGGAAGAAAAGTTTGAAACTTGCTGAGCATAATTATGAAGATTCATTCTAGACGACGTATGAATTTTACCTTGAATTTTACCGATTGATATCATAATTCAGGAGCTAATTACGTCCAAATTTCACTTATATTTACAGTATAAATTTTCCCTACATAAAGTGAAAATTAATTAAAATAGATATACATGTACCCTCTAGTACACTCTCAACTATTGATCCTCCAAATTTGGTGTAATTTGACCAAACCGTATGGAAGAAATAAATTTTGAAAAATTACCTTACAAACACTGGTTCGATTAGCCCCCTTAAGAGGATACGACAATAATAAAATCGGTTGCAGAGTAAATTCCGTAGGACTACCTCAGGGATCTGTGCTTAGGCCGATTTTGTTCAATATCTATACGGCCAGCATTCGGGTAATATAATTCAATATGCTGATGATTTTTGTGTATATGAGGCTTGCGTAACTAATTTGAGTAATGTTTCTAGTCTGCAATAGAATTGGTGTTTTGAATATGGATTTGATATTTCAGTTGATAAAACATTAACAAATATATTTACACGACATAGTACTCCTAATATAACTGAATTAAAATTAGGCGACCATTCTTACCCCTATAAAAAAGAAATTACCTATCTGGGCATTACTCTTGACATGAAACTGAGCTGGAGTGTGAATGTAGAGAAAGTAGCATCCAAAGGCGAAAAGGGAATTAATTTTCTAAAGATGATCTGTAGCATGGTGGGGAGATGAGCCAAACACTCTACTGTTATTTTACAAAGCATATATTCGTTCTATAATTGATTATGGATCAACGTTATATGGATCAGCTAGCAATTTTGTCTTAAAACGTCTGGATATTGTGCAGAACAAAGCGTTACGGATCTGTTTAGGAGCCATGAAATCTACGCCTTACATGCTGAAGCTTCAGAGCCACCTTTAAATGTTCGAAGACAATTGCTTACCGAGAAATATATTTTAAAATCTGAATATAAAAACATGGCAATTGTATCTAAAGTCTCACAATTAAGCACATACGATTTAACCAAAAAATACTGGAGTAAAAAAAATCCCCTCCCCTTTGTTCTGGATTTCGTGAAGTAAATGTTCAACTAGATAAACTACTGAAATGTACAGAGATATCATATTTAAATTTGCAATATTTTGATCTTCTCTGTGATCCACAAATTATAATACCAACCTATTCAGAAAGTACTGCTGAGAATAATACAATTGTGAACAATAGAAGATTAGCATATGCAAATCATCTTCAGATTTATACAGATGGATCTAAGATCATGGAAAATACAGGGTGCGCTATTTACATGCCGTCCGAAAATTATGAACTGAAAATTAAGTTGCAAAGTGGTACATCAGTATTTGTGAGTGAGGCCATAGCTATACTTAAAGCCATAAACTATATTAAGAGTAATGAGGTTAGTCGTGCAGTATTTTTTTTCGGATTCATTAAGTGTCCTGACAAATCTTAAAACCAGCATTCTAAATACCTTAAAGATTAATAGTTACATTCTACAAATACGACTACTACTCTGTAGTTTACACAAAGTAAATGTAAATGTAGGTTTCATCTGGGTAAAAGCTCACGTAGGCATTAGATACAATGAGCATGTGTATAAGCTCGCTAAAGAAGTTGCCATATCTGGCTATAATTTACAGCATAAAGTATGTTTATCTGACCTCCTGAATAGGACAAAAAAGAAAATGTTGATTAACTGGAGTGGATATTATAATTTTAAAACAGATAATCCAAATAACAGATTTATACAAATAGAAAACAGTGTCTCCCAAATTCCTTGGTTTAAGCGCCTAAATGTAAGTAGAAAATTTATCACCACGATTTCTAGGTTGAGATGTGGTCATACCTGTTTAGGCCAACATTTGAAGAGAATAGGGGTCGTTGATACAGACATTTGTGTTACATATGGAATTATCTGTGACTTAGACCATATTTTTTTTGGCTGTTTGCGATACAGTAGAGCGACTGATCAACTATTAAAGCAGTTAAGAAAAACAAAAATTGTTCTTCCAATAAATCTTTTACATTTGTTGTCCCTAAAGAAATTACGTATATACAAGGAACTAATAAGGTTCGTGGAAAATGGCAACCTACTTTTATAAATTCGTTTTTAGATTAGATGTGCTTCCTTAACTTTGTATTATCTTTTGTTAGTTCAACCCACTAACCATGGTCTATATCCTGTGCGTGGAAAAAAATGCCCTGATGGACCCCTGGGCGAGAAGAGTGTGTCCCTGTGTATCCCTTCGTAAATGTTCGATTATTTGATTTTCGTCGTGGTTCGTGTTAGGTTATCTTACTGGTTCTATATAATTGCGACTGGCTAATGGATTACGAGTAAAGTCAATGCAAAAAAAGAAACGTAGAATTTATAGAACTTATAAATTATAATGTATATAAAACGGTAATTTCGAAAGTTCTATGTTGTACACAGAACTTGGGAATACATGTTATTGCAAATTTTATGTGAAACTAAATTGTATGTATAAAACTGTTTTGTCAGAAAATAAATATTTCTGCAAGGTTGTATGTTTCAACAGCATTTTATTTAATACAGAGGCAACATAGAAATTCGAGAGTTAAATTAGTTCCATATGAACCATCATAGAACCTTGAAAAATTGGTTAGACCAAAATGACCCATATTGTAACATAGAACCCCATAATTCGAAACCAGCGATCTGTCTAGATGTAACGTTCGATTTCAATATGTAAATAAATTTGTGCAGACTTTTTAAGAGCCTTCAGATTAATGTTTCACAATTAATATAATAGGGCCATTTAAGGTTTCATTCTTATGCGTTTGACCCAGAGCGTCGACGTTAAATTCGCACGCTAGCTTTTTTTGTTAAAGAGATATACAGATTAAGAGTTTTTAAGTTGACACATTTTGTTACCTCGCTCTCTAGGCAGTATAAAGCAGATGATTTCGAAATAATCCTGTTAATGCAAATGATTTTTTTTTATAAGTGATAGAGGGAAATACTGTTTACTCTAATCAATATAAGATTGACCATTAGCGGCTATACTGATAAACTTTTATGACCCTTACAATTCGACTTTGTCCATTTAAGGTTTAAGAGCACAACATAATATAGTAATTATTCAGTATAGATTAAACTCTGCTCATTTGAATTACTTTTAATATTGAAAATATTTTAAGTATCACAGTCAATTAATTTTATTTTTATTTTCGACATTTCTTTTGTTATGAGTTTTTTTTGTGATTCTGTATTTATTATCTTAAGATTTATTTATTGATTATTTAAAAATGATCGTAGATGTGGTGGCCTCCTCCGGGAGTATGATCGTGGTCTCCAATCGACTACCGTTCGTTCTTAAGAGGACTAAGGATGGAAAATTAATACGCAAAGCTAGGTAAGTACCTGTTCTCTTTACATACCTATTGCGTTTTAAACTTTATTTTTTATTTAACCTCTAAACTATTTTTGTTCACAAACAATACACGAAAACCTTTTTTTTTAAATATATTCATTTTAGAATATGCATTTACATGCAACTGTTGCTTGTATTAAATGGACATGGCAGATTCTTTGATTGTGTTTTGTGTCCGAACTATGAGTTATCAGCATTTTTTTTAAATGCAACCTATATTTTTTTTATGGATTCGTATAGAGGATGCTCTTCTGCATATTATTATGCTGGTATAAAAAAGTAGCATGTTGAATAGGAAAGTTTTCGAGATATTTCACTTCAAAGTTTCAGTCATTTTAAAAATTGGAAAAATAAGCTTGGACAACTATGTCTATATCTAATCAAATCCGTCAAAAGAATATCAACTGGCAGTCCTTATGAAAATGACAGTGACAACTAAAATAAAATAAAATTGATATAAAAGTAAAAAATTTCTAATTAATCTATATAAATATTAAATTAATTAAATAATAATTATTACACTGAAGACGCACTTTATAAAATGGACATAAAAACTAATAATAAATGTTCAAAATTTTGGCCTTGACTGAAACTTTGAAGCCAAATATCTCGAAAGCCTCTTCAACATGCCACTTTTTTATACCACATGTTAAACACAGGTAATACAACCCCTGAAGGTACCTCAAGGTACCTTGTGTGGGAGAGGGCTACACATTTAGGGACAATGAACACACACCTAATGTCCGAGTATGCTGGGATTAATTTCTAGTTTAGACAAAAACCTAGCTTCTCGACTGGGAATCGAACCGGGGATTCCAATTCCAATTTAAAACATTTATTCAACATTAAATACATTATGTACAACTTCAATGAGGCATTTAACAAGAAGAATATTATTACTATATATATATACAGATACACAAAATATAAACTAAAAATAATAATTCATTCATAATATAAATAATATAAACAAACTAAAACTAAGAATAATACTTCATATAAATATATACAACAATAATAATAAATAGCCATCAGGCTTTACAAGCAAAGAGCAAAAGGTTGTTAACCATCCCGGTTAAGGGATGCAAGCTGCTAACCAGGGTTTCCCTGCGTGGCTGGGACGTCCTGGGCGGCCGGCCGATGTTTTGGCCCTGGCGGCCGGGGAAAGGCAAGTGTCCTTACCACGCGACCACGAAGTAATACCAACACCAATATATACCAGCATAATAATATGCAGAAAAGCGTCCTCTATACGAATCCATTAGAAAAACATAGGTTGCAATTTAAAAAAGACGTCATAGTTCGAAAACAAACTTTTTTTATATCAACTTAAGTATGCAGAAAAGTCTTCTATTCGATTTCATAATAGGATATACAGGTTGCCATCTAAAATAATGCCGATGACGTCATAGCTCGAAAACAAAAGATAAATCAAAGAATGCCATTTATCAGAAAAGATGCCTTTTTAAAAAAACAAAATTGACCTATCCGAGAATTTTTTGCGAAAAATTTCCTGGAAAGTTTTATTGAATTTGTTCCATATATTATCATCACCACACTGTATAATTCATAATGTAGAAAATTAATTAAAAACTCTAAAGATAACCCGGGTATGCGAGTGAGTAACCGGTAAAACGATATTTTACATAAAAATGTGGGATATAAAACGTTATGTAATATTAATCGGTATGTTGATGAGGAACATCCTACAAGTGGTTTTGAGAAATGTTTGCAAATATTAGGTCGGTAAATATCGAAAGATGTTTTTCGCCTCAAACTACACAAAGGAGATCTTTTTCAAGAGAAAACTGTTACTCATGCGAATGTTCGTTGATGCGCAGTCTCAGTCATTGACCTCGGTCATTAGTACGTAATAGGTAAGTAATGTTACCTATTTATTTCATCATCTGCTATAACTATCGGGAAGGTAGACACCATCTGATTTGCCACGCTCTACAACCAATAATACCTTTATACACCTGAAGATGTAATCCAATGTAGGTCGGGGTATTTGCCCGCTGAGTAGTTGTTTCGTTCAAATCATATTTAATAACAGTAGTTTAGTCCACCTGGGCTAGAGGTCGCCGTTTTCGGTATTTGCTTCGCAAGTCGCTATCTGCCACAGAGACATCTATGATGTCGGTCGGATAGTAGCATTAGACCATACGAGAAGTTTCATACCTCTCACCACTACTCAATTTACCTTAGTTAGTATATGACTAGCAGGTTGGCCACTATCATTTGTCTGTTCCATAACCTATGGCATACTGAGGAGAACAAATAAGTTCGAAACCGGTCTTTGTCTGGTTAGGAATTGACAAATGATATTGGCTATCGATCTATCATGACTTGAAGGTGTAATCCAATGCAGGTCGGGGTATTTGCCCGCTGTAGTTGTTTCGTTCAAATCATATTTAATATTTATGCACCTGTACTATGATTTGCATATCTAATGAGGTTTTATTACTATCTAACATCATCGAATAGACAATACTAACAAAAAAAGCAAGTAAGATGATGATTGTTTCTTTCCAGGAAATATTGATTCTTTGAAGTACTATTTTATACTAATAATTGATTGACATGTAATGAATTGTCATTTGGCGCTATAAATAATACACAGATAATGTTTTAAATATATGTATTGCTATCTGCCAGCATACCAGTTTATTGCCTTGTGTGATAAATGTAATAGTGTCATAGCTGCGGGTGGTGGAAAAAGTCAATGAAAAGACGTAAACAGTATTTTTTTCCTTAAGCATTGTTTTCTGATGAATTACATGTTATATTTGTTTATTTGTTTGTGTTATATCAGAGAATAATAGATTATTCATTTTTATTGACATTGGCAAGAAAATATTCTCATAAATAGTCAGGATGATAATAATAGACCAGGGGCCTATAGGTAAAAAAAATTTGTCCCCGTTTTCGGACGAACTGAGATTTGGCATAGGTAATTTTTTGATTGGTTCTCTGAGCACAAAGACACTTGTTGGCCAATGTGTATCCTTTTGAGATGGTGGTCACTTAAATAGGACAGGGACGGATTAATTCACATTAAATCTCATTCAGCAAACGTCCAATTCATTTTCCTTTCTTGTCTGAAATCTGTTTAAATATGAACTATTTTTGTTTTTTATATTTTAATAATTTCACCAAATTTTCATGGAAAATGTGGAAGCCGCAAATTTTGTTGTCTGATTAATTTTTTTTGTCACATGCTTACTATAGTATAAAGGATTATTTAACTGAATTTAGTCAAAAAATGGTGGAAAATGTTAAAATAAATCTAATGACACTAGTAACAAAAGACAGTGAGGACATTAGGTGATCAAGTTTTAAACAGAATCAGCGTTAATAAATTGCGTCAAGTTCTTTGGAAATGCAGTACACCTTCGATAGTCCGGATACACATTGATACGGACACTCCAGTAAACCAGATCGTTTAATCTTTCGGATAATTTATGAGTTTTGCCTCTGTAGTCCGAATATCACGATCACTACACTTTGTGCTTTGCCAACGAACCATAGCATACTGTGAATTCGTTTGTTTTTTTCGCGAGATTCATATACATAATTATTATTATCTAAATCATGAAAGAATGCCGTTATGTCATCGTTATAATTCATATGAACCAAATCAGCACCCGGTTAGTCAAATTCATGCTTGTTGAAATGGCGGCCAGATATAAACAAACTTTACTCGTTGACAGGTAAAAAAGTAAAAACATAACCTACAATTTATCCGCTAAAAGTCAGAATAATTTAACGATTTCTTCAATCTTTAAATTTGAACTAATTTTGTTTTTATGTAATTTGGTCAAATGTAGATTGTTTGTAGATATTAATAATTACATTTAAATTAATTAACATCATTAAACAAAAAAATGATGGCGTTCTAGAAAAAGAATTAAGTATGTATGTAGTTTAAGGAATCATTATTATTACACACTGAAACATGCCTTTTATTTTGAAGACTAACTATCGTTATTTCTGGAACGATTTGTTTTTCATGTACAAAAATCAATAAAATAAAGGAAACGGTAACAATCAAACTCAAAAATAATCAAATCCAAATTTGACAGTTAACATGCAGAAACAGGAAACCACGATACATGTGACGACAACGCTAGTCAAAAAGCTTTCAATCAGATATTATCGATATTATTCTCGCTTGTTACTGAGACGTACGAAATCGGGCACTCGCTTACTTTTTTGTCAAGGGAGTTATAATTAACAATAACATCCTTGCGCTGTCTGCCTCATTTTATTATTTTGTAAACAAAGAACACTTGAACAGCATACGTTGTAGATTAGAAACAAATTTGTGACGGAACGGTACTCTTTCGTGATTTCGATTATAGAACCCGTATCTCGAATGACATTGACGTAAAAATCGGGATCGGCATGGGAGAGTGGTACGAAATTATAAATATTCTTACCACTTTTTGTAGTTTATTGCTGATTCAACTGGAGGAGATTATACGTAGCAGTGAGTGCATCACTGTTGATATTGTTATAGTTTTCTGATTCGTACAGCGCTGGATTTACCGAGGAAAGTGCCACTGTCACTGACACAATTAAACATAATGTGTCTCCGGTCACTAACATTACATTGAATTGTTACATTACTGATAAAATCCACATAAATAAAACACATGCGTAGTAATCACAGACTTTCGTGACCATGACAGAATAATATTGCACCATTGACACTTGAGTTCGACACCATTAAATGTTAAGTCGGGGTACTCACAAATCCACAATTATTGTACCATATGAACTAAGGGCAGTGTTCGCATCATATTTTACAGTTCGACCTTCCGTAATAGATACTTGAAAGGACTGCAAGGAAAACATTTCTGTGTGAATAGAAAATTAGGCGAGCATGTTATAATTATATTTATCGTTTCAATGCACTTTTTCGAATTAACACATAATTCAAATTCTCATAGTTTCTTTTACTCGGAATTTTTATTATTTAACTATGGCATCACAGCAAATGTTTTCTTTGGATTCCTTTCGAGTGTCTATTATGTATGGGCGAAGTATACCAATTGTCGCAACAGTATTTATCTCCTGATAAAATAATCGACACATACTGAAGTAATACAGGCTGGGCTGAAGGCACAAATAAGGATGGGTTATTCCTGGTACATGTAGCTACTAGAGGGGTTGCAGTTTATTACGTATAAGTAGATACCAGATTTAGTCGAAAGTAACAAAAAATAATATTAAGGATTTGCAATTGCTTTACATTAGCACTTTGTTAAATTTTGCTTAATCATTAAGCCAGGGCGTGAATTATATTATATGATATGACCAATTATTATCTTTCACCTGTCTCAAGGGTTAGGGACACTTCTTATCTGTTGAAAAACGTAAACATCTCAATAAACGTTCGCACGTATTTTCACTATGGTTTATACAATAAAACTTTTGTATTTAACGATATTTCAGTTTGTGTAGCAATAATTGTTAGTAGTCGATGTTTTTAACTGCAACATTACAGAAGTATTAGAGAACTGCTGTTTTATGATTACAACTGATTATGAAATAGTTTACTAATAATTACGATGACATGGAAAAATTACTGTATCAAATCACTAGTATCGCGTAAGTCAGAATCCCTCTCTGGAAATGTCATTCGAGATACGGACTCTAATAATGACATATGTATTGTTAGTTACACGTTGAATTTGTCTGCTCAGTTACATACATATAATGTAGTTTCATTTATAAATATGCATAACTATGTAGTAAATATGTTAGCGTTGTTTAATATGTTAAAATTAGAGTCCGATTGACCCCACTGACACATTAACACCATTGTATTTTCCACTAATACAGTTTTGTAAAAATTGTCTAAACTCGGGATGGTCTAGTTTGGTTCATGGTATGTTTCACCTTACCATCATTTGCAGTAAATCTAAATTAAAATTTTCTTCTTTCTCACTGACACTAACATCACCACCTACAAATGTTTTATGTTTCTCGCTATTCATATGCTGTACAACACACGTTTTCACATTCTACGACAGTATCTGGTCACAAATTGTGAATCTTAGTTCGGTACCATCGAATTCTAGTTCCGGAAAGTCGTTTATCCGACGTTTTACAGTAGCTCAAGATGAAAGCTTCTGCGACATTGTCACACACAATACTCCCGAGGGATGATATAGTTTACCGATGTAATGTGATGCGCGCTCGATAGTTACACTTCAACTGATTTACGGAGACTCAAACAGGTGTTTTCGGGGCGGAATGGACATGAGTCGGGGTGTCTCCGTGATCTTTGATATTTACTTTGATCGACCTACTACTATCTAATTTACATACGTTTATTGCCTTGTTTATTCCTTTATACATTTCATTGTATTTGTATAAAACACTAGCCGACAAAATTTAACCGACCTTCTAAACTAGAAATCAGACTATACTCTTCCCAAGGTTTTTGACGCGCTGAATCCAAATTCGACCTTAGAATTGCTCCACCATGTCAGGTTTTCGAGAGATTCTAACCTAGAAGTTGAAAAACACGGTTTTTTGCTTTATTTGAAGTTATGTTACATCACGAGGTAATTTTTCTCCGCGAAACTCATTACGGTATTTGAAAGTTACGACTTGTCCCCTTCAAAAGCATTCAAATACTGCAGACACTACAACTCCATTGCATATTACCACTCTTAGCCAAACCCAGAGTTACGAAACGAGGACGTGGCGGTGTTGACTCTATTTAAAATATTTTCCAAGTCATAAACATTTATTTCAACAATTTCCGATAACAAAGCCGAGTTAAATAAATAATACGATATGAGTTTTCAGAAGTTAATATAGTTAAATCAAGTGCATTTCTGAATATATATAGAGTAAATATTTATGCCCAATGAATGTTGAACATTATTAGTCTTATTACTCAACCTTAGAATGTAAAAAAATTCAATGATAATAAGTAAAACGAGATGATGACGAATATATTCTAATATTTATGGGTTTATTTTTACTACATGTAAGGTGGAAATTTAGTTGTTTGTAATTCGATTCTTCCATCTTCTGAAGTCTTCATCTGATGCTACTCAATATCCGAATCCCACTAATATGCCAGGTGTATAAAATAATTCCATGCCGTTTGAAGAGTGCTGAATGCTTGATGCATGTAACACTGACAGGAGCAGTTTTAGTAGATTTTTTAAAGGCAGTTGAACGTCGTAAAGAGCATACTAACACAAAGAAATTGTCGGCCCTAGTAGCATATGTAATCGCAAATCCATGATTTCACTGTTTCTGCAGGTGAGGGTTGCCTCGCCTTATTATCGTCCATTAACCTCAATCCGTACTGTACTCAATAGAAACTACGTAATAACAATAAAATAAATAATGAAACATCTTTTTACTCGCCGTATATGCAACAGCTGTCAACCGTAATTTGCTGAATGAACAGAAAGATGCAGTCAGATAAACAATACAGAGTCGAGGCCATCACTGCCGCTATTGCTGCCAAGGTTATGGACCCTCCTTACAAATTACATAATTCTCGGCGATCGACGACCCCTTATCGGTGTGAGTTTTACATGCACAAAGTTTAATGTATAAGTAAAAAAAAATCTGTTAGAATACAACCCGTCTCTGGGATATCGCCCAGAATTCCTATTAGTAGTGATGAGAGTCCGGTAGTTGATTTTTTTCTATTTCCATGATGAATACACCAGATGTTACACCACATATTGAAAGCGAAGTTTACCCACCAAGTCCATCTTAATACTTCAGATCTAGTGTAGAAGGCATTAAATTGGTAACAATTGATGTGAGGAGGGAGATTCGTCTGCTTTGATTTGTGTTTATTTACCGTTCTCTGAGGGAACCATCAGACAACGCTTAAAACGTATTCGTTGCATGGTCCAAATAATGTGTCATATTTTTGAGGAATATTTGACAACTGAACGGATCCTTTAATCGGTACACAACATCCATACGATGAGGCATTTTCTTACATTTGTTATTGGGACAAATCTACACACGTGGTCGCATTGAAAAGCCTCGTATAATCCACACGATGCTACATTTATTTACATTTAGCAAATATTTGGCGAGTGAGCGCATAATCCGGAGCTGGAAGAGACAGACCACATGTATATTATCATTATCAATGAATTTAAAATTCCTGTAGTACATATAGGTACTTGCTAAACTAAATATTTTCGTTATATTTATGCTCAAAACATAAACAACTTAAAAACAAATAGTTATATTTCTATTTATAGATAGATAATTCTATTAATCGGTTGAAAACGTTAATTGATATCAGAAACATTAATACGATTTTACTGCACAACCGGGTTATAATTGGTTAAAACCGATGTGATTTGACTAGAATACACGAACTTGTGATAGTTGGTTATAACTTTTTACTACCGACCGCGGCAGCGCGGTCGTAATTCCGGTTAAATTAGTAAACCATGAACCATCTATTTCAAATTTTTTGTCACTTGTCAGTATAGTAGTTAATTGTGGTAATAATTATTAGAGCATGGCAAATCTAATGTTGGTGATAGACGTATGTACAGGAGTATCACACGAGGTATCACACCTATTTATTTTTCGAGTAAAAAAAATTTTTCAAATAAAAGTTGTGGGGAATTTTATAATTTTCTTTACAGTGATCTCTTTAAATATACAGAGTGCCTCAGGGTAAAAGCGGGACATAGCAAACTGCATTTTTTTAATGGAATGCCCCTTATATTTTCAGTTTTTTGAAATTTCCATATTTGTTCCATTCCAATGATGTATATATGTTGTATATTTGCATTATTCGTGTGGAAGATACAATGTGTTGAATTATTGAATTTTATTACTATAATACAAACAGGAAGTCGATGTTGCCATGGAAAAATAAAAAAATGTTGTACTGCAACATTTTACTACAGCTATATGCCATATAAATTTTCTTCGTTGACCTAGAGACAGCTCATCTAACAACTCCTAAATTTGGTTGCTGAGAAAGACAGTCATGGTCAAACGACCATTTAAAGTGTCTTAAAAATAGGATCTAAAACTTTGTTGCGTAAAATACCACACCAAATATGGATAGAGGTTCTCCCTTGGAATTGTATTTCCTTTATTTAGTGTGGATTTCCCAAAAACCAATATATTATATTTTGTCTGTTAAAAGTTCTTGCCGTGGTAAAAGTGGATTCATCTATCCATAATATTAAAAAAGTTTCGATCTTTTCCTAACCTATTTGCCATATGAGTAACCTGTTTGTCAATGTGGAGTAATTTTAAGTGCTTGCACAGGTCGAATCTTGTAGGAAAAAAAATATTTCATCATAAAACGCATTGAATGGGCTATATGAAAATTCTATTACTATCACTGTTTCTGGAATGGACGCCTTGGAGTTTTCTTGAAAAAATAGTGGGTAGTCGTCAACTCTCTCCCACATATTTAAAATCTAATTCTCTTACTTTTTATCGCATTAAACGCAGGTTTTGCTTGAAATCAAGACCAGTTGTATATAGACAGCTCTGCTTATAGTTGCAGAATTCGATTATTTAACACTGTATCTTCCCAACTAATTAAGCAAACTTACAATACGTATATATATATCATTAGAGTTGCTATGTTCTGCCTTTATAGAGAACCCTGTATATATATAAAGAGGTCACCATAAAGAAAATCATAAAATTCCCTATAACTTTTATTTCAAACATTTTTCTTTAACTCGAAAATTAAAAAAATTACGGGGTGGCCCCCCACTTACTCATTTGACACCCCTATACGTAGGCAAGAAACTATGTACGTATATGCAGCAGATATAATTGAAATCTCTACGAGGCTATTCCAGTCTGCTTAAGTATTTCGTCGCCACCGTATAAACCGATAAAATAACAATGCTAAGCCGGTGCGTGCCCGTTTAAGATTTGCGTCATATTTTTTTTTCATATATTTCATATTCATATCATATTTTTATTAATAGGAAATACAATTATTTAGTTTCATAAAATGACACCAAATAAGATATACGTATTTATTATTAATAAAAAAAAATACGCATCGGTATTGTCTGTAATTTTGTATATTAAATCCGTATGGTATTTAAGATGAATTATTTGTTTTCATTTTTCGATTTTTTTATTCTCATCAATAGAAAAATTTTAACAGCGACTTAAAATTTTATGTTGGCAACCTGGCGACGAGGGCATGCTAACACCGTCTGAAAACTTCTAAGCGGATTTGAAGTTTTAAGTTAGTTTGTCCTGACATACAACTTCCACCACAAGGTATGTAAAACTGTGGGTTCTGTCAATAATAACAAATGGAATTTCACTAACATCATTGTTAAAATTTATTTGATTTAATAAGTACAAAAAATAGTAAAACAAGCAGCAATTTGCCTTACAATAAAAGAAATTGATTCAGAGGTGCTGTTGGAGAATTTATAAACTCTTATTATCTCGAGGTGACTACACCATATTAACATAACGGCTTATATAATTCATGTAACTGCGATATGAGCACGTAAAGGATCCCTACTTCACGACAAAGTGGGAATTGTTAAAATTTGCAAGTTGGAGGTGCCACTGCTTAGACAGGCAGTGATATGTATTATTTTTCAACCGATTGTATTTAAGGCACAGAAGCGTGGGAGTCTAATTTAGAAACTATGATCTATAATTCCATAATATAGTGAATGATTTATGAGATTAACTGATATTTCATCTTAAAATAACCGATATTTCATCTAGTTTATTAAAAAGTAACATTACGTGGAATGAAAATGTAACTCAAAATACATTTTTATTTTACAGTGCTGGCGGTCTGGTAACCGCGGTAGCACCTGTAGTTATTAATGGTAACGGATTGTGGGTTGGATGGCCTGGCATACATCTTGAAGATCCAAACGAACCAATTCCCGAATCAGATCCTTCAGATATTACTCCAACATCTGGATTAAAATCTAATAAAGTAAGTAAATGAAAACAAAGATTAATTAATAGTGCAGATATATCGACAGTTCACTGTCAGTTCCTTCTACCTTCTAACGGTCCACTTTTTGCATAATAGAAACTTTTTATATATTTTTGACCCTGTTAGTTATGCACAACCTGCACAATTAAAGTGCCGAGATGGCTTAAATAGAAGAATTCGGCGGGACGTTGTCCCGAATGTGTCTCGTGAGTTAAAGCACAATGTGCTGATTGATTTTGTATCTGTGTCTCCTGTAGAAAGGACTAAAGTGCATAAACACCTGTAACTTGTAAGGACCACCATTTTTATTTGAACGTCGAGGTTTCCATTGATGGAGCTATGAGCAGAGAGACTTATATTTAATGTCACGTTTGACTGGAGTGTGTGCTTTTGCATATATGTAAGTAGTGGCGTGTTTTTCTGAATTGTACTGGGTTTTTTATCTATGGGTAGAGGTGTTTTCACCATAGACTACCAAATTTACTTTGTTTAATTTAACGTTTCCGTCTAGTTTAAGAGTTAGTGCAGCTGTTGGTAGTATTTACCTTTTGAGGAGATTTTATATGTAACTTGAATGTTATAAAATATTCCACCTTATTGTATTAATGATTTAGTTATTATGAATTTCACCCGGCATTATGTTTTGAAGAATGTAAGAATTCAGCAACATGTTTTGAAACGTTTATTTCTCCGCAAATCATACATAAACTATGTGAATGGACAAACGTACGAGCGACATTGTATTTTGACCAGAATTGTAAAAAGACTATTTGCGGTTTGCTTTGAAAACCTATTATCGTAGAAGAAATGTTCACATTTGTTAGTTTGCATTTTCTCACTGGCTTTGTCGAGTGTCCGGGAATCAGCGATTATCGGAACAGCAACATACTGTGTTCAGGTCCTAAAGTGTTCGATAAAACTGTTATGAGTCGGAATCGATTTGTAGCGATACTAAAATTTATTCGATTTTTCACCTCCTGCTGTCCGAAAATCAGCACCCCTTACAAGATTGGAAATTTTTATGAGTATGCTAAGAGAAAATTGTATGTTATTGGGCGATCCCGGAGAAACATTTATCATTGACGAACAACTCATGCTAGATAAAGGCCGATTACACTTCAGACAATGTATAAAAATCAAGAGAAGCCGATGTGGCATAAAAATTTTTACGTTATGGCCGAGTGCACCGACATTGAGGGAATGGAATTTTTGCTTTTATATTGGAAAAGACATTTACGATGTGTCTCATATTCCAGGCATAGGAAGCCTATCAGTCTCGGAGAGAATAGTCGTCCATTTAGCACAAAATTTACTCAACATGGGAAGAGAAGTAATACTTGACAATTGCTATGTGTCTGTACGTTTAGCAGAATTTTTACTTACACAAAAAAACGTACCTTACGGGAACGATAAGAACGAACCGTGAGGTTCCGAAAGCGTTAACAGAAGTGGAACTAAAAACATACCAATCCTGTTTCGCAAGAAAAAACCTGTTACTTGTGGCAAGGTTCAAAGATAAAAAGGACGTCTTTACCACAAAACATACAGCAGGGATGTGTAAAAAAACGAGATATTTAGTTGGAGGAAAATCTGTTTATTATAACAAGCCGCAGCATATTGAATTTTATAACCAGAAAATGGGTGCTATTGATGCAGTCGACCAAGATGTTGAGCCATATATGTAATTATCTGCGTAAAAGTTATACTTGGTCAACAAAAGTGAGATTTCAATTCTTGTAACAAATGCTTCTAAATTCCAAAGTAATATATAGCAACGTCCATAAGAAAGTCATATCTATGTACGACTATATGAAAATATTTTCCCACGAAATTATAATGAAATTCAACAAAGGATACAGAAAACTACAAGCGTCAAAGCCACTCCGAAGGCAAGAGCAGGATATAATGGCTGACATTCCAAAAGTAGACGGCAAACGGCCTCAGAAAAGTTTGCGTTGTTTGTAAAAAAGAATAGCACAAGGAAACTGACGAGAGAAGCTTGTTTTGGATGTGAGGAAAAACCTGGTTTATATTCGGCGGAACATTTCGTCGAATTCCACAATGCCAATAATTAGAATGAGTACCGATAATTTTGTTTTTAGGCCTATTCTTGTGTAAACCTGTTCTGTTTTAAATGACAAATTCTGTTTTTTTTTCACTTTTTGCAGTTTTAATAAAGTTTTTATGTTTTTCAATAGTCTATAGTATTTTTCTATACATAATAGGGTGGAGCGAAAAATTTCAAATTTAAATTTTCGTTTCGCTATAGCGCGGAAAAGTTGCCTTAGATGCATACTAGCCTAACAAAAAAAAATTATCAAAATCGGACAATATCTTCCGATCGCGCAAAACGCCGAAAGTTTTAAAAAATGACGAATTTTGGCACTTTTTTCGTATTTTTTTTTATTATTTGGGGTTTGTATTTTTTTATCGCTATAGTGCTAAAACGTTAGTACTAATGTTGAATAGCCTGCAAAAAATATATAACTGCTTTTAAACCATATCTTCCGATCGCGCAAAAAGTCTGGGCATTGCCCATCCTGAAAACATTTTGATAGCCATGATATTTGATAAGAGGAGGCACATTAGAGAGTTAGGGCTCAGGAGAGTGCTAAAAGCCAGGCAATCTGCTTCGACTGGGAAACGAGGAACTTTCGCACTCCTTCACCAAATTTGATGCATTAGATTATACAGAAATGATAGATTGGAACGCTACAAAAATATCGTCTCCACCTCTTTCTCCGTGCGGTAAGTAATAAAGAAATTAAAAGCTTCATGCAATCGGGTTAGGTCCCTGATTGGGATATAAAAGAGTTCCCATGTCACACGCAAGCCGTAGAGCGTTGCGTGAAGCTAGTAACCGAAGCTTCACTTAAGGCATGCGGACTACAATCAAGGGACGGATACATTAGAGCGACACTTACATCGAGAGACCTGATAGAAGAATTCGCAACTAAGGCAAATTACAAAGTGGCATCGGCATAAATGAAAAATAAGACGAGGATGTAAAATGTAAATATTGTAAATAGCACACACTCTTAATGGTTGGATGGAGGGAAGGGTGTGGGTGGAACTCGAAGTGCAGCCACCTCCTCGTAGTGAGTTCTGGATTGTTTGGATTATAAAATTAAAATTAATTAGATTATTTCTAAGCAAGCGAAGAGCTGCACATTTGAATGTAAACAGTGATATATAGATACCACTTGCGCGATCGAAAGACATTCTCCAAATAACAAAATTATTTTTCCTCTTATATACAAATACCTACTTTAACCATTAGGCACTATAGCATTAAAAAAAACCCTAAACAAAATCTTCAAAAATTATAAAAAAAACGAAAAATTTGCAATTTTTGCAAATATTCAGACGTTTTGCGCGATCGGAAGATATGCTTTAAAAGCAGTTATATATTTTTTGCAGGCTATTCAACATTAGTACTAACGTTTTAGCACTATAGCGATAAAAAAAATACAAACCCCAAATAATAAAAAAATACGAAAAAAGTGCCAAAATTCGTCATTTTTTAAAACTTTCGGCGTTTTGCGCGATCGGAAGATATTGTCCGATTTTGATAATTTTTTTTTGTTAGGCTAATATGCACCTAAGGCAACTTTTCCGCGCTATAGCGAAACGAAAATTTAAATTTGAAATTTTTCGCTCCACCCTAATACATAACTAGCTGTTTTGATCATTATCCATATGTGGATGCAGTGGTATGTTTTATGTATCCATATGTGGATATCATGGTATTCGCATAAACAAAAAAAATCGCTTATCATTTTTTCCAAAAAGATTTTTGGCGAACACGTAATCCTGAGGGGCTCGTTTAGTCTGGGGAAACATAATTTAAAAAAAATGTCAATATGTAATACCTGGTATGGAAAAGGATATTTTGGCCAGCATAGGTGGTTGCGAAGGGGTTAAATAAAATAAAATACAATTTTGTCAATTGATCAATGATCAGTCGAAAAATCGATAGTCAATTCATGGTTGATAATAGTTTGAAAATTATAAATTTCTACCTCTTGTGAAATATATAGTTATTTTCTGCGTAATATAATGTAAAAACAATTGATATCAGCCTAAGCTATGAGTTTTAGTCGAATTCATATAATATATCTTGTAAACAAATATCTTATCATCCAAAGTTATAATAACAACCATAATTAATTTGGCGTTCATTTAAATATAGACCTACTTACAATGCGATCATTGACATTGCACCGTGAACCTATTGTATTATGCCATCCCCATAAGCATAACACTTAAAAACTACAAAAACACGTAAAGGACAATTTTTTTAAAATATCAGACAGATAATTGTTTACATTTTTTTTTTGAACTACAAATTTGATCATTTTGAATTATTGTTGCGCATTTTTTTGCTACTCGATAGAAAAATAAATTATTACATTTTGCCTTTGTCACTTAGTTTATATTATTCACTGTCGGAACATGACCGTGAAAAGTGACATGGAAAATAGTCCGCTATATGTACAGGGTAATCGCTTTAGGTCGATTTCATTGCTTTATTATTTATATAGGAAAAGAATTCCGAAACCCCATATTTTAGTTTAATATCAAGAAATCCAACATAGCACATATTTGGGCACCTATTACTTCGAAACAAGTAGATATACAACAGAAATGTATAGGGTATTCTTTGCAGAGAATTTAACCATCTTTAACTTTGATAACTACACGTTTTTCTCTTAAGTTGAGATTAACCGAGATATTTTCAAATATTTCAAGAAACATGTTATCGGAAGTCTGTTAGCAACATCGAAAAACGAAAACATGAATCATCCTATAAAGTCAATAATACATTATTAAATTTAATATAGTGTTACGCCACTGGACTGTGTAGACTGGTTAGATGAGACTGGAATTGTACGAGACCGGCCGAGAATGTGCTGGAATGTTCTAGACCGTGTGAATGGATGTATAAATAAGTCACACGGTGGGCCGAGACGTAATCTTAAGTTGAACGTGAATGAGTAAAGAAGAAATAAGAAAGATACTTCAATTCAATTGTGATTATAATTGAGACATTCATCTATTGCTGTTAATTATTAATTAGGTATTAATGCAGTGAGTAAGTGTTACCTGGACATTCAGTCAACGAATCTACGAGTATAGGTGTTTGTGTGGATAACAAAAACGTAACAATATAAAATTACAGGCAATACTGATGCGTATTCTTTTTGTTAATAGGAAATACGATTATTTTGTTTCATAAAATAGCACCAGTATATATTCGTATTCCTTATTAATAAAAAAAATACGCATCAGCATTTCCTGTAATTTTCTATATTAATATATTTAATCCATATGGTATTTAAGATGAATCATTTATTTTCATTTTTCATTCTCATCAATAGAAAAATTTTAACATCGATTTAAAGTTTTATGTTGGCTCTCCTGGTGACGACGGTGTGCTAACGCCGCCATTAATTCCAGCATTTAAATGACCTACCTATTGGCCTGATATTAGTACTGCAAATTATTTATTTTTAAATTGGATATAACCTAGGTTTCTGCTTAAAAATGTATATCACGTAGATCCATGAAAGTCAATAATTGTTTTTAGTATTTACTAGAGGGGTGTTTTTATCCACTATCAAATAATCTAAAGTGCCATTTATTTTATTTTTCTTTAACTTATTAACTAGATTTATGCGCGATATACATAAGCATTGGGTAATTTTTTGGTTTTATATTGAATGTTAAACGTATTCCTATGAGTTGATTGCTTAAGACCAAACCAACTTTGTTTTGATGCATACTTTATACCCGTCTTTTATACACACTGTTCTGTATTTAGGTCAATTAACTTAGAGTTACGGTGGCTGTGTTCAATGTTGTGCATTTATTTGTACATTTACAAATTATTTCAAAAATGTGATAATCATTGATTTGTTTCAAAACAAGTTCGATATGTACATTTTATAAGGTGATTAACCTCTGATAAATTCTTTACAGAAAATAAATATATATTTCGTGTTAGGCTTACTTACGCTTTATAATAGAATAAAACTACTAAAATAACATCTAGAAGATATAGTAAATATTTACACTGCTTGTGGTAACAATAAATAAATATTAACATTTGCTAACAACTCTCAATTTGTAGAACTATATTTACAAATTTTCGTATGGTATACTCAAGCAAATAAATGGAACCCATAAAAATTATTATCTTTGCCAGTGTTCACAAAATATTAAAATATTTTAAATTAACAAAGAAAATTTGCTTTTAAATGTTTCAAAATTGTATTTTCACTCTACATGTGTTTCGGCTTTTTAAGCCCTTTTCAAGAGTACAGATGAGAGGTACTAAATTATAATTTGTGTTCCTTGCTTATATATTGAATGTTACATCTGGCAACTTATACTAATAAAAATGGTTTGAAAGATTTGGAATTTTTTTAGAAAAGTTAAATTACTTTATCTAAAATGTGGTGACCTGCGAATTTTTGTTGTTCATTAGTAATCGTTTTTTTATTTTTGGAAGCTTTCTTAATTTCTAATATTTCTAGTAAGTCTAATTTTTTGCTTTTCTTTTCGGAATGAAGTAATTCTACATTATCCATATTTATAAAGTGATTGTTTTCTATACAGTGTGTTGACATGCCGGTGCTATATACGTTGTTTACAATAGACTTTTTATGCTCTTCAAGTCTCTTTTTTATGTTACGTCCAGTCTGGCCAATGTATATATCGTCGCAGTCACTACATTTTAGTTCATACACTCCTGTCTTTTGTAGTTTTTCTGTTTTATCCTTATTGTTTATTAACATTTTTCCGAGGTTATTTTTATTTACAGATATTGTTTTGCAACCTAATTTACTTAATTTATTGCTGACTTTATCACTAATTCCAGGTCTATAATTAATACATTTATGGATGATATTGGCGTCTTGTACAGAACCAGCATAAAACTACTTATACATATTTTTCTTTTGTTTTGTTTTTATTAAATTATCTATGGTACTTTCTTTGTATCCATTATTCCTTGCTATTTGTTTTATTGTGTTGACTTCTTTTTCAAAATTGTTTGGACTTAAAGGAAATGTTAGCAGACGGTGAACAAAACTATGAAGCGATGACATTTTTATTTGAAAATACTGGTTAGAACTATTGTGTATTACTGTATCTGTACAGGTAGGTTTACGGTAGATATCGAATTCTAAACAACAATTATGATTTTTTATGTTGACGTCTAAAAAGTTTAAACCGTTTTCATTTTCTTTTTCTAAGGTGAACTGAATTTTTTCATTAAAGGAGTTAAGTAAATTTAGAAATTGTTTTAACTGTCTTTCCGTACCTTTCCAAATGCAAAATACAACATCTACATAGCGTATCCAAAAGAACACATTTTCTATTAAAATGTTTTTGGTGTTGAATTATAATTTAGTACCTCTGATCTGTACTCTTGAAAAGGGCCTAAAAAGCCGAAACACGTGTAGAGTGAAAATACAATTTTGAAACATTTAAAAGCAAATTTTCTTTGTTTATTTAAAATATTTAATAATGTTTCACAAGGAGCCAACCGCAGAATCAGTACAATGTATTAAAATATTTATTATACCTGTATTGACAACGAAAAAAGTTTTAGGTGGAGGAATTTTTAAAGAAAAATTATAAAATATCGATAAACCATAACGTTTATAATCTATAAAGTCGACGAACTAATTTTATTTTTTTAATTTGAAAGGGTGACGAATTTCGAACTGTCTCCATAATTTACGTTTGGTAATTATTTTGTCAATTATGCCTAAAGTAGTTTTATGTCTTTAATTAATGCTTTTTCCTTGTCGAACCGCTTTTTAATGAAAAAAGTTTAAATTTAAAAGTGATGTGATGATGTAGAAACTTATCTCTCGCTATTTACTGGACGGGTTAAATTATAAAGATCGTTAGAGATATATCAGCACAAAAATGAGGTTACGCAGAAGAGACACTCATGACTTGGTGGGAAATAACTTTAGAGCTTGAGTACGTGGTATTAAAGTGATTGTACCATTTATCGACACCTTAAGAGTATTTAAATATTTCGTTGTTCAAAAAAATATATATTATATTGCAATTATTACTGTTAAATTTTTGATATAGATAACCGTTACTTTTTATTTATCGATAGCTTAAAATATTTTGAGAAAAATTATGTTCAACTTTATTATAAAAAAAATTCTATTCTGAAAATGCACCTCGTCCTAATTGTCGACAGCTGGAAACTGTAGTTCTCCTAAACATTGACAATCGACTGTACCAAATACCGACAAATTAATGTGAAAATATAATGCCGTTAAAAGAATAGTAAATCAGTAGTGGTAGTAAAAAAAACAAAAACAAACTTAAGTGTACAAAAATATTAGAAAGAACAGTACACATTCAGATAACAATATTTATCAGCAAATAACATACTTCCTGCTCACCAATCTGGCATTCGCAAAGAACATAGTACTACCACATCACTTCTCAATTTATCTGACAATATACTAAGAAATTATGATAAAAACCTTACTACAGTATTGATTTGTTTTGATTTTTCAAAGGCCTTTGATACTATTGATCACGATTTACTTTCTGCCAAATTAAGCTTTTACGGCTTTGGGAAAACAGAAATATTGTTCTTTAAAGTCTGTTTATTTCATCGATATCAGAGAGTATCTATTTGCGATCAAATATCTACATCAAAAATTGTTGTTTCTGGGGTGCTACAGGATGTTGGATCCGCTCTTGTTTTTAACTTATATGTCGGTTTTTATAAAATCTGTGGGAACTGCAAATCTCAAACATACGCAGGTGATATACTTCTTCAATATAATTTCGAGTCAATGGAAGTACAAACAGTTTCATTACAAATTAATGAAGAACTTGAGTTTGTTTTTTTCAATGCAACGAGGCATAATTTGAAATTAAATCCAAACAAAACTAGTATGCTCCTATTTTACTCAGACTAAACGGGAAGGTATAAATCAATTATTACGTCTTAATATAAATAACGTACCCTTAATTCCACCACATGAATCTAAAATATTGGGTGTCCTTTTCGATGATAGCCTCAGATTTAAATCTCATGCTGGTACACTGCTTCAAAAGTCCTTCGTAAAAATGAAAGTTTTATAATGCTAATGGACACTTAATAAACTACAAATTTAGAAAAAAATTCTGCGAGTCACTCGTGTTACCTATTTTCAGTTATTGTGATATAGTATATTTTCCCTGCTTGGATCAAATGACAAAAAACCGTATACAAAAAGTACAAAATATATGTTGCCGTTTCATTTGCAACTTAAGAAAATTTGCTCACATTTCCGCTGCATTTATCTTAACTGGTTAAATATGGAAAAAATTGTTAAATACTATTATCATGTTTTTATTCAAAAGCTTCTAATAAATCTCCTGCCTACCTTAAAGAAAAGTTTGTATTCAGAACTGCCATACACAATTTAAATATCAAATTTCCCAACACACACAATACCTTTACACAGTACGGCTATGTTCACCAGATCATTTAGTTTCAATGCAGTACAAATTTACAACACTACAAATTTCTGTGAATCATTTCAGGAAAAAATTAAGTCACATCTTCTATCAAATTAGTAACATTGCATATATGATTGTTATGTATTATGTATTTCTTTATATACGTTCCTTGCCTTCACTTTCTTGTAACAGACAATATGAAATTTAGTTTCTGTTTTTTAGGTGTATATTTATTAACAATATATTCAAAACTAGACCAATCTTTTGTGTAGTCTAGTACATGTTTTGCATATAGGTTTTAGGTTAATTTATACATTGTATCTTTGGTTAAGTTTTACATATACCTCGCCGCGCACTCCCTAACATCGTATATAAATTTACATTATCTTTGTATACGAGTATATAGGTATATTCCTATATACTCAAAATAAAAATTATTATTATTATTATTACAATTATTAGGAGGTAAATTCTGACATTTCAGTGACCCCATCTTCTTCCTGGCTATATTATACATTAATGATTTCTCCTACCAAGAGCTACTCAGTTTACCTATTATATAATCTTTTATGGATAACAAGTAATTTTTATCTATCTGATTTTCTTTTTCCATTTGCTCATTTTGGGAGACAAGTCCATATCTTCTTTTTCTTTTTCTCTTACTGAATTTCTTCTTGTTCAGTTAGTTTCCATTTGCGCTCCTCTTTGTTCTTTTCCTTTTGTTGCAATTTTTCATAGTATTCTTGCCTTCTTAGTAGATTTTTTGGTTCGGAACAAACTAAAGATTTTTAAATGGCGATGGTATATCAGCTTCAGCGTTTGCCTATTATTTTCGTTTCAGAGAATAATTTCAGTATTAGTATTATTCAATTTCATCCACATCATCGTCACATCTATACATACATTTTCTTTCAGTTGATCTGTACTTTGAGTTGTATTTTGATTCATCATTTCTAAACTTAATGTCGATAATTGGTATAGTTGAAATACACTAGATTTTCTTAAGAATTGCATAATAAGAAGAGAACTTACATGGATCCGTATTAAGAAAGAGATAAAATTATCAAACACTGCAATGACCGAATTATCGACAGTCAATAATCAGTACAAAGTTAATATTTGCCTGTACCAATTATCAACACCGTTAAATTTGGCAAAAGAATATTAAAACGGATTTTAACTAAAAACGTTATTTTATAGTATATTTAAATTTCCTAAACACTTTCTGTCCCATACGAACCGATTATAAGAATGTAAATTAGACTACAAATTCATAAACATCCTTAATACTGGTAAGATAACTCTTTGCTTTTATATTTTTGGATTAGACCTGACACTATTGAATATGCGCTCATGGAAAGTGGTTATCTACTTTATCTAAATATCTAGTAAAATAATAATGTAGGAATCTGTAATTTTACCATGAGTTACAGAAGTTTACTACTGCTTTTTCAGGAAGCTTCTTATTAAGTTTTATATAAATACTGTCAATAGTTAGGATAGTGTCGATAATTGGTACAACCACCTTACGTCCTACCAATGAGGATATAATACATTAGCAAGCAAAATATAATACGTGAAAATGAAAAGCTAAAATATCAATAAATTCTTCCTCTTCATACAAAAATATCTATCTATTAAAATTATATTTTAATTATTAGTTGGAATTACTCTATTATTCAAAATATTAAATAACTGTAATGAGAAAATATGTAGATGCATGCATGAAGAAAAATCAAAACATTTATAGCATCGCGGAAAATCGCCGTTGTAGCTTAAGTTACCCTATCCTTTATAAATCTTGTATTAGATTGAAATAATAAGCGATATCTTTCGAACTGATTTAAGTGAACAAAGTGAAAGCAATAATAAGCCTTATTATGATTTGTAGTAAGGTTCACTACTTTCAGTTCATTTCCTTAAATACAACTTTTTAAACAAAGCAGTTAAATCTAGGGTAAAACGTGGTAAAACTAAAATTCCTTCTCGTAGTTAATCGTGATTGGCGCCCCATTCATACATAAATACGAATTCATTCTGAATTTTAGAAGAACATTTTACAAACATGATATCTCACCCTTACCACAGTGGTATGTAAGGGACAGACCACGTTCGATGAATGAATGCATCGATTCATTTAAAGAATCACCCAATCCAATGATAATAGGTACCACGCTTATGAAAACAATAACAGTATACCTAATTAGTTTCACTCTGACCATTACCATTAAGAGTCATTACTGATAACGATAAGTGATAAATTAGTTATAATCAATTAAGTTCATTTCAGTTACTTCTATTTTATACTTACTAATTTAATCACTCCTAAATATTATCTAATGTATTATTTTTAAACATAAGAATATATAGTACGAGTATTAATAGTATTAACGTTTATTTTAAAGAACTGCGCCCCATATTATGCACGGCTGTAAATTGAAGATTTCGGCAAAATAGCATACGTCCGTACAAATAAATGTCGATCCAACCAATGACTTCAAAAATAGGAGTCATTGGATCCAACTGTTTCAGATTTTGTTTTTGTGCACAGTTTCGCAATCGGTGTTTTTCTAATATTCAAAGAAAAAAGAAAGCGCATTTGATGGCTGCATTCTATTTCCACTGACAAAAAGAATACAGTAAGCCTTTCTAGGAATGATAGCATACATTCCTACGCGCAATATTTTTAAAAATTGTGATTTTAAACGGTACGGCAAAGTCAAATATCTAGAGAAATAATACGAAAAAAATGTTTCAAGCTAAATCTTTAGAATTTTAAGGATGAAACAAGATGGCAGTGTGTCAGTTTTTTCGTAGGTAATGATTTAAAGTCATTTCAAGGGCAGTTTTGTCTTTTAATTGGGAGTGTTTTCTTCTTCCAATATTGGATATAGTATGAAAGTTTACATAATTTTTTTTTGTAATGCATATAGCCTTAAATCAATACTTTTTAAAGATATTTATAAAATATATAATGTTAAAAACTCAAAATGATGGGATGTTAAAGTATCTGTGTATGTGGTTACTCCTCTCTCGGCCTATTACAGTACCACGGCCGGACTTGGGGAAGCCTCCTTAAGGTTTTCGAAAAAATAAGTATTTAGAAAATACAATATAAAAAAAACAAACAATAGACCACATTAGTTGTAACGTCATATAATTAATAATAGAAAAGTTTTTAGGACCGACTTATTAATTGTTGGAAAATTTTTTTGGGTAAGGGTCCTTATTTTGAGAAAAACTACTTTTTTAACTTGCCGACGTTTCGGTAATTTTTATTACCATCTTCAGGGCAATTATTTATGAGTTTTTCCTGGTCACCATAAAATATATATAAAACAGGAAACAAACAGATAAAATCGTTGGGTATTAAAAAAACCTTCTTTAGTGTACTTATGTAACATATATACACATATATATATATATCACTTATAAAGGTACAATTAATTATCAGACTGTAGTGTGTAATGGTGTACTTATGTAATGGTAATGACACGAATGTGTCATTACCATTACATAAGTACACTAAAGAAGGTTTTTTAATGCCCAACGATTTTATCTGTTTGTTTCCTGTTTTATATATATTTTATGGTGACCAGGAAAAAACTCATAATTAATTGCCCTGAAGATGGTAATAAAAATTACCGAAACGTCGGCGAGTTAAAAAAGTAGTTTTTCTCAAATTACCCAAAAAAATTTTACAATAATTAATAATAATTGTGCAGTCTATGTCAAAGGGTCATGGTTGTCTATAAATAACACTGGAACTTGACTCTCATACTCATGAACATAAAGGTGTTATTTTTGATTGTTAGAACACAGCATATAATTTTATTTTTTTCTCCTTTTGAAAGAATTATTTAAGACTTTTACTTATCATCTACCATGCACAAAATATATTAGAATATCTATTTTCATTGTTTATATAAATAAATTGATGAAATTTTAATATGCTGTTATACACATAAAATTGTATTATAAGACTATTTTCAAGTTTTTTGCACTTCCGGTGTCGCCTGAAATTATCCCAAACTTTCTTATTCTAAATGGAATACCCTGTATGTTTTTGAATTTTTGGAATCTATGGTGAATTCTGAATATAACGATATACATTTTTCTTTGATTTTTTATTTATTTATTTTTTTTATCGAACATTTTAATTTTTGATTTAGAATGCTGTAATTTACAAAAAATTTTTCTGACGGGGTTTCTTACTATTGCAAAAATTGAATTACTATTTTATGATAAATATTCTCTTACATAGGAGCTCTCAAAGGTTTTTCAAAAAAATGCGTATTTGTCAAATCTCAGATATTTAGAAAATACATTTTTACGATTACAGTAATAACCATAATTTAGCAATTTCATAAAAATTCACAGTAGAAAAGTCAAAACTCTTTTAAATAAATTGGTGTTATAATGTAATTTACAAAACTCGATACACAAAGTAGTGTGCTGTGAAAACAATGATCTCAAATAAAGTTATTTGTTTAAAAATATAGTTTAAAAAAAACTAAAAAACACGCTTTTAAAGCACATCAAACTAAAAAGTGAAAAATAATTATTAATATAAACTGAAAATAATAATGAACGAAAAATACTAGTATTATTGTGAAAAAAGCGTGGGGTGCTCAATATACGAAAAATATTGCACAAAGCACCCCACGCTTTTTTCACAATAATACTAGTATTTTTCGTTCATTATTATTTTCAGTTTATATTAATAATTATTTTTCACTTTTTAGTTTGATGTGCTTTAAAAGCGTGTTTTTTAGTTTTTTTAAACTATATTTATTTTTAACTTTTTAGTTTGATGTGCTATGAAAGCGTGTTTTTTAGTTGTTTTAAACTATATTTATATTGCTTATTGATGCTGATATTATAACATATTACGATCCAACAGATATTTCTGAAAAAAAAAAAATTTTATTTCATCCGTGAGGTTCGAACTCACGCCGGAGGAGTCTGTCGTTTCGCGTCGACTGCCTTAACCCACTCGACCACCGGGCTAATTAACAATTATGGAATCTACTGACATATTAAGCCTTTGCTTTCACGCAGGGATACGTGAGGAAAGGATTGGCGATCCTGATCAGGATAATGATATAAACTTATCAAATTATTGTATTGTTACCGGTTCTTAATAAGTGTACAAAGTTTCAATTAAATCTGTCCGTTTAAAGTGGGTCAAAATCGAGTCCAAAGAGTCGGTTACAAACAAACAAGCAAACAAACAAACAAACAAGCAAACATACAAGTGAAGCTAATAAAAGCGTGTTAAAATAGCTGTCAAAATAGTTATCAAGTAAGCAACGGCTATACTAGCATTACAGTATGCACAATTTTAAGTGTAATAGTCACAACATGTATTTTAAACAAATAATTTTATTTGACAATTGTTTTCACACTATTTTTTGTATCAGGTTTTATGTATTACATTATAATACCTATTTATTTAGAAGAATTTAGATTTTTGTACTGTGAATTCTTATGAATTGCTAAGTTATGGTTATCATTATAGTCGAAAAAAAATATTTTCTAAATATCTTGATGAGTCACCATTTTGAGATTTGACATATATGTATATTTTAGAAAAAACCAATTTTCTCACCTTTGAAGGCTCCTATGTAAGAGAGTATTAATGATGAAACAGTAATTTCGGTTTTGCAATAGTAAGAAACCCGTCAGAAACATTTCTTGTAAATCACAGTACTCTAAATCAAAAATTAAACTTTCGTTAAAAAAAGAAAAATGTATACTGTTATATCCATAATTCACCTTGATTCCAAAAATGTAAAAATATACAGGGTGTTTCATTTAAAATAAGAAAGTTGAGATAATTTCTGGCGAAACTGAAAGTGTATAAAAATTTAAAATACTGTCTTCTAATGCAATTTTATATGTATAACAACATATTAAAATTTCATCAATTTATTTATATAAACAATGAAAATAAATGGGGTGAACCAGGTGTCAGTTACACCCGGTATAGTCTTAACATATATTGTACATGGTAAGTGGTAACTGAAAATATTCTTTTCAAGAACAAAAATAATAAAATTCTGTGTATTCTAACTGTCAAAAATATTGCCTTTATGTTCATGAGCATAAGAGTCAACCTCCACTGTTACATGTAGGAAACCAGTGTGTCATCATCACCATTTTACGTAGGTTGCATGATTACGTGACATCACACTAATATGGTGCATTAAATATGAAAAAAAAACAAATACAAAAAAATAAAGAAAGTAATTAAAATAACTAAAATAACTTAAATCAGGGGTCGCCATTCCCCACATCCTCACCCGTGGTCAAGCATATCTTGGAACACTTAAAAAAGAAGTATCAAAAAAAAAACTGTTGATTTAAGTCTATGTTTCAAATAATGTTTCGGTAATATTTCATGGTGTATTGAATTCATGACAAAAAGTACCTTTTCCTGGTAAAAGAAAACAATGCTGACCTTGAAATTGTTACCTATGAGAGAAAATAATACCGCTATCTTATTTCCTCTTTCAAGTTCTAAATGATTTATCTGAAGCATTATTTGTATAACAGCAGAAACTGAAGATTCAGAAGATGATTTCAAAGGTAAAGAAGATACTAAAAATAAAAAAAGCATGGTTTTTCATATCAAGGGTTAAACATAACGTAACAGAAGAACACATAAAAAGTTATATCAAAAGAAAAACTCAAATAAATGACGATGAAGGGATGGTAAAGCATCTTCTAACGAAATATGGAAACATTAGAAAAGATTATTAATGTTGTTAAGTTGTCATAAAATTCAACTTAAAAGATATGCTATATGATTCAAACTTCTGGCCAAAAAAAGTAGCCTATAGAAGGTTCGACTTTGACGCAATGAGACGTACAGAGGATAATAGGGAGAATTTTTAAAAACTGACAAAAACCAAAATAAAAATGTAACAACATATAAAACCAACTCTTCTGAACCTCTAAATGTTGTACCGTCTAGTAGTAGCGAAAATGAAAGAGGAACAACAAAAAAATAATAATACAAACACTAAGAAACACAGAAGCAAATATATTTACAACATTCCATCAAAATTTACAATGTTTGAAAAATAAAATAGCATAACTTGATCTTTACATAAAAAGTATGGAAAATAAACCTAACATAGTATGCGTAACTGAGCACTGGTATACAGTCCAAAAAGAGATAACAATACAGCTAGATGACTACGAATTAGCATCTGTCTGGTCCAGGAAACATCTATCTCATGGTGGCTCCTAAATCTTTGTACGAATGGCGTAGATTTTGAAGAAATTGAAGAACTGACACAGAAAAGTATAGAAGATAAGTTTCGTCTATTGTATATAAAGCAACAAAAACTATCATAGTATGCATTTACAATCCTCCAAAAGGTAACATAAAATTTAGAGTGGAATGAAAAATAATAACTGAAAATTTTTTTTGCTAATTATTATTTACTAACTTTTACAAATCTTATCACAGGTAAGTATAACATATATCTTTTTAAACAATTGTTTTCCTGGCTATTTGCCAAAACGCTGCAACCTGGATTACAAAAAAGATAATACGCACATTATGTTCAGTACAACTGACTCAATAATGTTGTTTTTAATTTCAACTATTCTGTTTAGTAAAACCAAAAATAAATAAAACAAAAGGTACTCACCAGTTAAACACTCACTTTAAAAACTTTAAAACATCTGCCGACACGTGTTTCTGCTTGCGTAGCGTCATCAAAACAAATTAAGTTCCTCTTCTTGGTAAACGTTTAAAATATAGAGTGGAATGAAAAATAATAACTCAACATTTTTTTTGCTAATTATTATTTACTAACTTTTACAAATCTTATCACAGATAAGTATAACATATATTTTTTTAAACAATTATTTTCCCGGCTATTTGCCAAAACGCTGAAACTTGGATTACAATTTTAAATGTTCTATACACTGGACGAATACTTAAATGATAACAATGTTATCTAATAAAATTCTGTATGTAACGTTTTAGCCTTAGTTTTTTTTCATGTAATTTTAATATTTAACCGTTTTATTCATTATATGGTATTATAAATTTTACTTTTTAACGTGTAGTGTCTGTTTATATATAGATTATGTGTATTTTAATTTTTAAGTATTTTATATTATGTATTTTTTTTCTGTTGTTATTCTATTATATTGACATGTTCAACGCTCCATGGATATTATGTACTCTATCTATCTCTTATATCTATCTATCCATCTATCTAACATTTTTACTCTTTGAGGACTGTTTAAAATGTGTATACAAACAATACTAATATTAAAATATTGTGACATTATTAATGCACATTAATTCAAAGAAAATAGAAAGAATCGTCGCTTGCAAACAGAACATGAGAATTGTGGTAAATTTATAAAAAAACGGTTGATTAATTTTCATCATCAAATCGACCGAATTTATCGCATTAGCAGGGTCGCACAGTGGGCCAGAATGAATTTTTAGCAGGACAAAACCTAAATTTGTAAGAATTAATTTTGGGAAAAACACCTTTATTAGTATCTACAGAAATGGTCAGTGCATAATGCCATTATTATGAGAATTCTTAAAAACAAATAATTTAGAAATAGTGAGCAAATAAAGAACACTAATAATGCGGAATCATTCTCAGTTTATCATTTGCTTTTGTATTGTATAAAAGTGGTGTTGTATTATCGATTGTTTTTAAGGGTGTAGAATCTTTCCTGTAGGAATCCTGTTGTTAAAAGTATGCTATTTTTTTCCTTTTTTTATTTAACATTTTTTAATACAGTTATTTTTGATATTATCTTATTCAAAATATTAACAAAAAAAGTGGAGTAAATTACATATTTACTTAGCATTATAAAAAATTGCACGCATTTGCACACTGTAATTTGAAGTTTGTAAGGAAGAATTCATGTGCAGAATTGCTCTCCTATCCTTCCTTTAGCTTTTAATTTAAATCTTCCTCAAGATGACGTCACTGCCCGCTTTAAACCAAAATACTTAACACTATATCTACACCATATTTCTCTTCGCGCCATGTTTCCGCAATACGAGGGCATATTGAGTACTAGTTTGTGTACAATTATCCATATTGTAAATATGTCAACCATGTTTCAATGGAAATATATTTTAAATTAATTTCTAGGTAGTAGCAGTGCGGATTGATCCCCTTATTTTTGATTCATATTACAATGGATGTTGCAACGCAACGTTTTGGCCATTATTCCACTCTATGCCAGACAGAGCAACCTTTAAGCGTGAGCATTGGAAATCTTACGTGAAAGCTAATAAAGAATTTGCAGAATGTACAATGGAAGCTTTAAAATCACTACCTAGAGTCCCAAATGAAGTCCCCCTCATTTGGATCCACGATTATCACCTTATGTTGGCTGCAAATTGGATCAGGCAGGTAAGAAATCTGTTTGTAACTTCGCAGCCTCACTACTTATCACCCTGAACCACCGATTATGTATCAAAATCCAAAACAATAATGGAATTATTAGAAAACAATACTTTTCTTTTACAGGCAGCTGAGGACCTCGAAATAAATTGTAAATTAGGTTTTTTCCTGCACATTCCTTTCCCACCATGGGATATTTTCCGACTTTTCCCTTGGTCAGATGAAATTCTACAGGGTATGCTTGGCTGTGACATGGTTGGCTTTCACATTACAGACTACTGCTTAAATTTTGTGGACTGTTGCCAAAGAAATCTGGGATGTCGTGTTGATCGGAAAAACTTGTTGGTTGAGCATGGTGGAAGAACTGTCCGCGTACGTCCTTTGCCAATTGGTATACCATTCGATCGATTCGTCGAATTAGCAGAAAAAGCTCCCAGAGTGTTTTCCACCAACCAAAAGATTATCTTAGGGGTTGATCGTTTAGATTATACTAAAGGTTTAGTACATAGACTTAGAGCTTTCGAGAAATTGTTGGAAAATTATCCGGAGCACATTGAAAAGGTTTCGTTGCTACAAATATCAGTACCCTCTCGGACAGACGTGAAAGAATATCAAGATCTAAAAGAAGAAATGGACCAGCTGGTTGGAAGAATAAACGGTCAATTTACCACTCCCAACTGGTCCCCCATTAGATATATTTATGGTTGTGTTAGCCAAGACGAATTAGCAGCTTTCTATCGTGATGCGGCAGTCGGTTTGGTTACACCTCTTCGCGATGGAATGAATTTAGTTGCTAAGGAATTTGTTGCCTGCCAGATAAACATTCCTCCTGGAGTGCTTATAGTTTCTCCATTTGCGGGTGCAGGTGAAACCATGCACGAAGCCCTAATCTCGAATCCCTACGAAATTGATGATGCATCCGAAGTGATACATAGAGCGTTAACTATGCCAGAGGATGAAAGAATATTACGCATGAACTATTTAAGACGACGGGAAAAGTTAAACGACGTGGATTACTGGACGAAATCATTCTTGTCTGCGATGGGATCATTGCTAACGCAAGAAGATCATGATGATATCGGTTCCATAACGATGCCCGCTGTGACTCTGGATGATTTCGATGAGTACCTAGCTAAGTAAGTACATCATGTGATTTACTTTATATTCTGTTTCTATGTCGATTTAATACTTTGCAGATACATTGGTAACACGCATAAATTGGCTCTTTTGTTGGATTATGATGGTACTTTGGCACCCATAGCGCCACACCCTGATCTCGCGATAATTCCTACGGAAACAAAAAAATATACTTCAGAGACTCTCTAATGTTTCAGATGTGTATATAGCCATCGTCAGTGGAAGAAACGTAAATAACGTAAAAGAAATGGTAAGTAATGCATTAAATATAATTATTGGAATTGAAAACAAATATTTTTTTCTGTAGGTGGGAATACAAGGTATTACGTATGCTGGTAATCATGGCTTGGAAATACTTCACCCGGATGGTACTAAATTCGTTCATCCCATGCCAACAGAATTCCATGACAAAGTAGGGGAATTGATGAGACAACTTCAAGAAAAAGTATGCAGAGAAGGCGCATGGGTTGAAAATAAAGGAGCACTATTAACATTCCACTTCAGGGAAACTCCAGTCCATTTGAGAGCTGCCTTAGAAAAAGAAGCAATAACAATGATCGAGAATGCTGGATTTACCCCGGGGAAAGCACATTGTGCTATTGAGGCAAAACCCCCAGTTCAGTGGAATAAGGGAAGAGCTTCTATATATATTTTGCGAACAGCATTTGGTGTCGACTGGAGCGAAAGAATTAGAATAATATACGTTGGAGATGATGCCACTGATGAGGATGCTATGCAGGTGATTTTGTTTTTAATTTTCTACCGTCACATTTAAAGTTGTTCATTAGTGATTGGATCATTTGCTTTGATCATTTTGAAACTGTATTTTCAGAGACATTTAACAAAAAAAAAGTAAGTTTATTTGAAAAAAATTACATAACCAAATCAATTTAAGAACTTCCATTATTTCAAACACTGAATTTTCTAAAAAAAATATTCTATCTTATTCATTTATTGAGAGTGTAAATTACTAATAATATTTTGGCAAGAGTGGCAGCATAAAATCTTGAGACACAAAAGCTATATTTAGTCGGTAATAACAATGATTCCATCGTAAGAGCAAGAGATATATGTATTGACCTTGAATTACATATAAACAAATATAATGTATTTTATGATTAATATTTCTAAGTTGTAAATACATCAGGCGCCTCCCAAGTGTTCAAATTAAAGTAAAGTAGTAAATTCTATTTTTCACTTTTTCATCATATGATTAGAAGAGAATATTACAGGAAACAAAATAAAAGTACATATGTATGCAAAGTTTCAAAAAATATTATTTCTCTTCAAGAATATTGCATTTTTGAGGGTTTAATTCTTTTGAGCTGAAAGTTATGCAATTTTTTACTAGCTTCCGTGAAAAAAAATGCAGAACGAGGTATGACCCATATTCTTAATCTGTGAAAGCAAATAAACTGACCAAAACCGACGAAAGTAACTTTTTGATACAATTACTTTGAGCTAAAATGATATCTATTTGTACTAGTTTTAGAGACAGAAATCAATTTTGATTTCACAAATTAGGTAAAAATGCAGTACACACGTAAAGTGGCAATAATTTCCGAATCAAAATAACAAGGAGACATCAATATCTAGTAGGGTCACCTCTTGCTCGCAGAAGAAGGTTCTTCTAGTTAAGCTTTCAACAACTCGTTGATAAAATTCTGGAAAATAACTTCGTATTTGTCCAAAAGTACTCTCAAATTCACAATTTCACCACCTTTTCGATATAGTTGCAGTTTCATTCCTTCCTACACATGTACAATGATATTTATGGCTGGAGATCTGGCAGGCTATTTCATTTTCTCAGTATTGATTTCCCTTAAAACTTTGACAGAAACACGGGATGTGGACGTGTATCATCATCTACAAATATAAAATCGTCATCGAAGTTCTCTGCGAGAGGAACAATGATGTATCTTACATGCCTATCTCATCTAACAAAATTCATACTGTCGCTTGTTAACACAACCAGTTCAGTTAAATTCTTCACTATTTCTTTCCATATAGTAACATTACCTCATCCAAACGCCTACCATAACATTTATATTATCATCTTCCTAACTCTTATTTAGTTACCTCCATACCAAATTACATCCATCCGACTGATACAAATTTATCCTGAATTCATCCGCAAAGAAACAACTCGACACTGCTATTTCTCAGGAAAGATGTTGTTCTGTCCACAATCTTCGTGCTACGTGATATTGTTTTCCTAACATTGAACAGTTTGCATACATCCTCGCTCAGAAATTGAATTCATGAAGTCTCTCGGATACTTTGGGTTGCAATGCGTATCCCATCTTATTGCACTATTTAATTCTTGCGATTCGTACCTATGATGAACAGATCCAGATAAAATTATCGTTCCTAAAATGCGGATGGTACCATTCTGGCGTCCTTTGTGTCTATAAAATGTGATGAATAGTAATTTCCGACAATAGTCATCCGCGTCCCCTTAGTCTATAGTATACATTAGTTAGCTCAACTTCTGTTAATCGTAAGTAAAGTAAAATTTGCCCATTAAATTTTTTCATTGGACTACATTGTCAAATTTGAAAGGATGCTTATATCATTAATACCCAATAATTATTTTATTTTTTCTAGAGATGCATAAATATGAAGCAAATAAATTGTCAGGTTTTTAAATTTCATATAGACAACTTCTTGCCTAGTGAAAAAAATTACAGTAGCACATCGCAATTATAGAATTGTTGGTCGCACAATTCACTTCGCATTCTTCAATATTGGTGAATTTATTAGTCGTGTCCTATTCTAAAATCACTGATACAGAAACTAGAAGAATGTGTTATTTTTAGCTCATTGTAATTATTGGTTGGATTGTTAAGAAACGAGGCTCAAAAAACTAGAAGTAGATTAAATCAGTTAAATAATTCGAAAGTTATGATTCGAATCATATTCTGCAATTTTACATCATTAACTTGTTCTTAGTTTTTACATATAAAGAAATTAATGTCTGACGTTAATTGAGTATTTTGTACATTGGTCTTACCCCGAAGAAAAGGCTTTGGCAAGTTTACATTTTTTCCTTTCTTTATAATTTTTACGTTCCCCTCCAGATCCTAGCAGCCATTCACTACATCCTCATTGGGTGTTTATTTTAAAGTGACCTACTAAAAGCAGTATAGAAGAATATTAATGGTAAACTAGTTAGTTACCACATTATTTGAACTCGATTGAAGTTAAAACAAGTTAAAATGAATATCTTATTGAAGAAAATAATTATCTCCAGGTAAGGAACCCCCCATTACATTCCCTAAGACCAAATTGAATGCCAGACGTGCAATGAACGATAATTTTCTCATTATATGTTACATTTTTTTAATTGTCTTTTTTGTGTTTACCATTTCTCATAACTTGTACATCCCATTCACAAATTAACAAACTGTATATTTACTATTTTTTCAGGCTTTAAAAGGTATGGCGGCTACTTTTAGAGTAACTTCGTCCCAAATTACCAAAACGTCTGCTGAACGTCGACTTCCTTCTACTGATTCAGTTTTGACTATGTTAAAATGGGTTGAGCGCCATGTAAGCCGAAGAAAGCCAAGTAAGGATCTTAGAAGAAATTCCACTACTCCTCTTGCAAGGCAAGTTCTTCAGATGGAAATGTCGATGATTCAAAACACAAATTCAACAGGGTCAACCTTAACAGTGCCCTTAAACTCAAATGATCATTAGTTGTTACTTAGAGTGGTATTTAATGATTTATTGTAAATATTGAGATTGATTCTATATTTAATGTATTTTTTTTAATCGATTGGACTGATGTATAGGTAACGAAGCAGTGTCAAAGTATTGCACAAATAAATAAAAACATTTTTCACTCTTTGTAATGTACCTAATGTACCAATAATGAAGTTTTATTTTTGTAGAAAAATATTTAACTGTCATAATTCATAAATACAACAAAAAAAGAAATGTCAATGTGTTTTATAACTTAATAATTTAACATATCTTTAAAACAATGCAACAACTATTTATTTCAGTTTATTTTGAGAGATTGTTTTAACCTTTTTTTGGTATACGGTATACGATAAACTCATGTATGCTTGAATAATAAGATATATCTTGTATTTATTTTTTGTTGATATTATACCTGAATAGTGAATATGTCATGATAAATGAACAAATTAATATTAATACATGTTTTGTATATCTGTGTTAGTCTTTATTTATTATATAATACAAGGTAAATATAATGAGGTGAGTATTAAAGCGGTGTCCAAATATAAATCTGTAAATTGCTCTCAAACTTTTTTCTATTAATGAAACCAACGACTTCTAAACTAATAAGCGCGGTTTTCCTATTTAAACATAGTGACTTTATTTTGCTCAACTAGAGGATGCTAGTTTTACTCACAAATTTACAATTTTTTACAGCAGGATTTCAACAGCCCAGTGAACCAGTTTAGATAAGTTACATTTGTGAATCTGATATTTTTGATAACCTTGTTCATCACACTTGTTTTATCCTTTTTAAATAGGTGCATCAATAGTATTTATAAATTTATTACAAAATTGTGGGATGTCAACATTACATAATGATGTATGTTCGATCTATCACTGTTACATATTTATAATATCAAAATGTTTTGTAAATATCTCACAACTACAGTACGTTCTTGTTGCATTAATTATAATTAATGTACCGAATACATAACTTTGTTTTAAGTTGGTTATTAAACATGTTCTTTACAAGTTGTAAATATGTATCAGGGATGTATCAATCATAGAACCAACATGTATGTTTTAAAGAATATAAAATATGTGTGATGTCATTTTATTTTGTAGTTCTAATCAAAGTCTAAACACACCCATTTTACGTGCAAAATGATTAAAACAAATCACTTTCCTTTAAAAAAATGTGAACGGCTTTTTACATTAAAAAGTATAAACAAAAATAAAACATTTATGAAGTAGAACATAACTGTTACTGAATTAATTTAGAAAAAGCTTATAATAAATTTATAATGGCTATGGATGTGTTTTTTAAATACTTAGTAACAGTAAAGTACCAAACTTACGAAGATATAGCAATACGAATTTTTAATGCTGACGTTAGTCAGAGGTGGCACACTACAAGGACTGCATTAGACGTAATTCGGTTGTTGCACAAGTCAAAATTTTAGTAGGATGTGTTAAACAGTAACATTTTATCTTAAAAAATCATTTGGAACATGTAAAAATTAAAAATAAATCTTATAATATTACAGTATCCATTAATAAAGTGCATACATTTCAAACGCCGATGACATCACATCGGCAGTCTGCAGAGAAGTTAATCATAAAACAACGAAAGATGGCTGCGAAGTTAGAAACTCGTTGCTAGAGTTGGAGGAATGAGAAAAAACGATTCCTGCAAATCATAAAAATGAATAACTCAGGGAAGTTACAAAATTTACCAGTATGTGAAAGTGATGACAGAAAATATGGATAAAAATGTGAACTTTGAAAAATCAAGGTTTTCGCCACATGAATTTTGTTGGTATCCAAGGTATATCCCTGAATACTCATTTATTTAATTTTCGTTAATAAATAATAACGAGAAAACGACAGAACAACTATAAGAAAAAATTCATATCAAATACTAAACACTGCTAAAGTTTGTGCATTTGTGTTCCTAGAATCATTTGATTTTAAAAATCATATATGAGCAGGTTGTTTTGAAAGTTGTAAGAATTTGCAAGCAGATAGACGAATAGGTGATTTTTTATACAGAATTTTTTTTTCAAATTTTGAGAAAATTATGAATAAAAAATAAAATCATTAATTGCTGTCAATAGACAATGCACATATATAAAATAGAAATGTAAACTAAATGAATTTTTCTTTTATAAATTTCAACTACTTTCAGATTGCAGATGTAACATTCCCTACAGTCACATTTAAAGTAATATGTTCTTTTCCAGACAATTTTATTGTCCTAATGAGGGGTTATGTTTCCTTTCTCGACTTCTTGATCTCGAGCAAAAAATTAGTGGTTTTACTGATAATCAGATTGCTCAGTACAATAATTAAACAAAATCAGATCATCTTTTCCAACACTCGTAAATGAACAGCATTTTTGTGCTATTACTGCTCATCTGCTTCTAGAAACACTAATGAACATACCTCTACTTAATACCACCACTTAATTTTCGACAGATGAGAGATAGGATTAGTTTGTTTATTGTCAACGCGTTCTTATTTTCTGCATATCACATATCTAACTACCGACATGATGTCACTACCGTCTTCGCGGCACATTTAAATAGGTAACCGAAGTTTAATAATTTCTTTAAATGTATTTTTTTTCTATGTAATTTTTTTTTCTAAATTAAATATGTAACTAAATTAGTGCCTCCACTATTATGTTCCACCATTTTCAAAAATTTTTCAATAACCGAATTGTTACTGGGAACATGTATTATCAAATGATTATATTATAATAGATATTAGATTTGGTTGATTGGAGCCGTTAGAAGGCCTCATTTGAAGAATATAATAATAATAATGTCTGCTTAGGGCACATGATTCTGGTATTTACAGTCACTAACCCTGCGGGATGTGGGGAGTGGCTGTTATTGATGCACGACTCCCGTGAGTCGTCGGAGGCCACGAGAGGATTGTCCGGCTTCGGATAATCCGAAAAAAAAAAAATAGTAATGTTTATTCATTCAAATACAAATTACATACAAATATATAAATCTTTGCATTGCCATAAATAAGCATTGAAAGGAAAATCTACAAAGGAACCAATTATCCTTGTTCGTAGATTACAACTTAACTGAAATCTTTATATTACAATATTACTATACCATAGGCGTATGCATACAAACATACATACACACACGCGCACACACGCCATGTAACTCAAGAATAAATAGTTCTACGACCCCTATTTATAGGAATTTTATTTACAAAATAAGGTCTTCTGACAACTGTTGGAGACTGCTAATAAAAAGTGGGACACAGGGCCAAAGACAATGATGAATTCGGAGCAAAATTTGCCAGCTGAAAGGAGGTCCACGGGACCCAAACTTTTTTGTATTTGCCTTTACAAAAAAATATATTCTTAACGTAGGTAGGTTGATCCCATATGAGTAATTATTCATGATAAAGGAAACAGAAAAATTCTCATAAAATTCCTTTATTAATGTGACCGGTTTCGTGAACAATCAATTGCCTCACATCATCAGACACAGGACTACAATAGAAAATGAGTGGTGGTTACATACATACATAAATAAATGTTAATAAGTTAATAAAACTTAAAAAACAGGAATACAGAAGACAATAATTATTTAAAAAAAAATATATTGAAATTGTCTTAATTTCACATTAATAAAGGAATTTTATGAGAATTTTTCTGTTTCCTTTATCATGAAATATATTCTTGATGAAAGATTATAAATCTTGTCTACAATATCAAGCCAATAAAATATATTTTCCAATTACTTAAATAAAGCTGATGTAAACTTAAATTTTTTATACATTTGACCTCATAAAATGGGGTTTGGGATAAATTTAAAAGTTTGACATTTGAAATGTCTAACTTAGTTACATAAATGTCGATGCCAATAAGAAGAAATTATTAACATGAATTATTATTGACAATATCGAATGACGCTTAATTATTTAAAAATTTTAATGAATCATTTCAAGGTTTCAAAATTTAATTGAGGTAAGTGAAGAATTAAATAGAATGATTTTTTAAGATCATGATATATAAGAAAGTTATCCACATCAAATGTTTTCTTTGATTAACATTGTAAAGGTTTTAGATGTGAATTGTTTCCTTTATGCCGAAGATTTAAAGACTTACAGTTCTTAACAGATTTAGTGACTATCTCCATCATCAGAGTAACTTAAGATAATGTAAATGTCTAGTGTTAAGAAAATAAATTGCCCTTAAATGCTAACAAATGTAACATCATGTCATTTTCAACGAAGTGAACACATATTATTTTCAATTATAATCCTGTTAATAACACTGACGTAGTTTTCCACGAAACACCAAAACACTATATACTGCTCTCCATACGCGTTTCAAGTTGACATCGTCTGGAGATGTTTAAAACTAGATTGGCGAAACGCGCGTCGAGTGTCGTATATACCTATATAATGTTTTGGTGTTTCGGGGAAATTTACGTCAGTGTTATCTTCACATCAAAGGTTTTAACTTGATAATAACACTAAATCCTACTTTTTGCGATCTTGGTGTGATAATAATTCTTTTGTCGCACACATTAACTTCATAGTCCATAAGCTGGAAGGATGTACAGATTTATAGCTCAAATATTATCGAGATTTTTTGACGTAAGTAAATACATTAACTAACTACTTTACTTTTGTCATATTATAACGAGGGGTTTTGCCCTCGCTATTTTAATTAACTTTATTGTAGTTCTCAAATGAAACAACAAGATAAAAAAATACATATATTCATAATGTATCATACAAAAAAGGCTCATTCAGGGCGTGGTCAACAAGTAATAAACCCTTCAACAACTTAAAACTAAAACCATAGAAATCCTATTTTAAATTCACTTCAGGAGTTTGTGTAGTGCGCCACCCGCCTTTCTTTTTTCGTTTTTGTAATTATACAAGTCTAAAAAATTACATATTTTAAACGTCTAAAAGACTACACGCACTAGTGCCGTTGAAAGGGGGAAATAACGGTTACTTTTCATAACACTGTCTCGCACAGTTCAAGAGCAAAATTAAAACTCTAGGGGGCTTTCTCCACCTCTAGCTAGATCGGCAAAGCAGCCTGTTGATGCAAATTTTAGTTTTCTAATTCCCAGCCCGCACTCGGAGCGGAAGCTGGCTATTTACTATTTAATAGGTACCTATGTGACAATAATTAGAAGTAAGATCACCTTACCAGCTCACAGAATATCTTTCTTAGGCTACATACTTAGTAACTTCAGAACCATAACTTTCAGCCAGACCGAACGTAATTACAGCAACGCACACAAATAACTCACTTCTAGCCCCAGTCTTGTCTCATCTCCAAACTAAGGTAACGTAACGTACTTCACATAACAGAAACATAGGTCCACACTCGGCCGAGAGTCCCGAAACTTAAGTTAGGTTTCGGCGAAACCTAACCGTCTTAGTAAAAGCGTTCCCCCTTTATAACACACCGCAGTGTTCGCGCTGGTGCACTAAAGGTCCAGTGGTCCCTTAAATTATCAAAGATTTACAATTTAGTTAATACGGTTCTAGAATTTTTTAAGGTTGACCTCAAACCAAATTAGGCAATTAACATTAAATAAAACGCAAGTTAATTATATCTAAAGATGGACCGTTACAATATCTAAGCTTTAGTATGCCGATCATCTTACTACAATACACATATCAAGATCACAGTATAACCAGTAAGTTATTTCTCCTTATTGCAAGGCCACGCTGCTGGGAATCTTCAAAAGCGGTTAAATTGACCCATTATAATAATAAGCATCAGTGTAGTAGTGGCCGTTAGAGCGGCGTTTATCAGCGAAATAAAAGATGACTCGTGGTGTAAGTGCTTTACGCATAATTGGTGTACTGTGATAATTCTATACATTTTATGTATAGTAATTTTAAGAATACAAATTGAAAATATAAATAAAATACGAAATAGAATAAAAAAAATAAAATCTTTTTTTGCATCTATTTTGATCAATTTTTAAAGATATTACAGAACAAATTTTAAAATGTGTGTATGTTGTAGACAAATTACAAATTAGTCAATTTATGAAAAGTTTAGCCACTTTCTAAATGATTATTGGAACTTTCGTTTTGTAAATCCATATTTTTTAATTCAACACTGATAATTTCAGCCAGGCGGCGACGGATTGTTATTAGATTTATGTAAAGCAATATATAGGCCATTATTTTTAACACAACGTATCTAGGGGTTCTATTATTTGCGGGCCATTTACAGAGTGAAAGAGTTAAATAAAGTTAAAGCATATACAGGGTGTCACATAATTAAATACCTTCTTTCAAGGGGGTACTTAATAGGACTATAAAAAATAAGTTGAATTTTGTAAGCAGTTGCCTTAAGTCAGTTCATAAGGAAGCTACAATCCCTTAAAGGGGTAAGTAAAACATAGTTATTTGCCAATAGATTCGAAACATCTTAAGTTGCAAAAAGTAGAAATTTGGACGATGAAATTTTATAATGTTACATATTTTGTTAAATTTTTATCTACATATCATGATTTGTTGGAGTAATTGCAAAGGAGGTGGGGTTGAATTTTCTCCAAAACACTTATTTTTTTACACATTTATAGAGAAAAGAAACGCTAGTGTTAAAAACTGAATAAAAGAGGTCCTCTTACCAAATATCGATATAAGCTGTCGTTTTAAAGTTATTTGTACATAAATATTGCAATGCAGGATGGGTATACAATAATCGATAGGTAACTACATACCTCTGCAAAAATAATACCGCACTTTTATTTATAAACTAATTTAAGGCAACTGTTTATATATAAAACTCAACTTATTTTTTATAGTTCTATTACCCTCTTGAATAGAGGCACTTAATTATGGGACACCTTGTATATAAATTGTTTGGAATCCTTAAATTTGTTGACCATCCGTTAAGTGGTTTGCATTTTTAATAAGGGCTATTCTCATTACGATTGTTTCTTCTTCGATAGTAAAATACCTGTTTAGAATGCCATTTATGTTAGAACACCCTGTATACATCCTATAATACGTATAGAATAATAAACTACACAAACAATGATTTCGTCTATGTCCTCACAAGAAAAGTCTAGGGAGATGTTTATAAATATACATATTTTTTTTAATTGATTTAGAAAAGAAAACGAGCAGATGTGTTTTTTATGTCTTGTATTATTTTGTAAAAATATCCCTAGACTTTTCTTGCGAGTGTATATTGGCGAAATAATAAATAAATGTAAAATTTACATTTATTGCAATAGTTACGGAAAGTTTTATTGATATTTCCTCGTGAGAAAACGGTTACATTAGTCTATTGATTTTAGTATAGGAGTTATTGTTTTAGAAAAGCAAGAACCATTAATAGAGTAACGTTAATAATGTCAATTGAAAGTATAATATTTTACTTCCACACCACATCATGTGAGTAGAAGCGCTGTGTATCGGCAGTTTATCTAAATTATTGAGAATAAGTGCTTTGAGAAAAAAATACGAATATATTTTACGGTCTTAAATTTATTAATAGAAATTTTAAAACTGGCAAACAAAACACAAATTAATAATTTGGAATTATTCATATGTTTCTTTTTTATACTTAGCTATTTTATTTGGTAATCTAAGAAATGTTTAGCATTCATTATTCAATTACTAATAATAAGATATTATGCCTATTGTGTATTTTATTTCAATTATCTAGAGAATCTACAGATTTTTTAGTTTAACTATATAGAACGTAAAAAAATGAAATATATACACCAGGCTGCACAAACATTAAAAACCCGTGATCTCTTTCCTAACTAATAATTATTTATTTTATTAATTAATCAACAACGCTAAATTTCCTTCGTACACCTATGGTATCTTTGTAAAATACTACGACTGTGGCGCAACCACCTGCATTCGAGGTCCTAGAGCGCTTAGTGGATTTATGAATGAAATGTAGCTAAAATAATTTACTGGTTATACTGTGTCAAGATTCTAGAATTTGTTAAACGTAGATTTTTAAAATTTTTGAGCTTCAGAGCTGATGGTACAGTGACACACCCGCCTATCGTTTTTCTTCAAAGTGTGTTATTGGAAAAGCACTGGTAAATTTTGAAATCAAACATAGATATATTTTCTTACGTATTTTCTTTTAAAATATTCACAATATCACTGCTGATTGTGAAGGATCAATTTTAGGTCCTTTACTCTTTTCTATATACTCTTTCAACTTAATAAACAGTCTCCAGCACTGTAAGATTCATTTTCACGCAGATGACACTCAAATCTATTACAGCTTCCGTCCGTATGTTTCATAATGCATGTACATCAATTAATAGTGATCTCGAGTCATTTGTTAAAACGGCCTCAGATCATTGCCTGATCATAAACCATATTAAATCAAATGTAGTAACTTTTGGAAATAGAACTAATCGTCAAATTTTCAATGATACAATTAGTATTAAAATTAATATTTCTTCACTTGAAACCGTTGATCATGTAAAATATTTGGGGCCGTTAATGGATTATAACTTAAGGTTTGAAAAATATATTAACATTATTATACAACGATCATATTTTGCCTATTAATTTACACTCACAAACAATATTTGACTGTGAAAATAGAATTGATGCTTTGTGAAACACTGGTGTTGTCAAATTTTAATTATGGGGATAGTGTGTGTGGTCCTAACTTAACCAGTCAGTATAAACGTAAAATTCAAGCCATTCAAAACGCTTGTCTACGACTTATATTTGATTTAGAGAGCGACAACGAATACCTCATAAACTACAAGTTGCCGGCTGGTTAAATATGGAAAATCGTAGAATCATCTAATGCTAATACCCTTTTTCATAACATTGTAATTAGTAAAATGCCATCTTATTTACACAGAAAAATTACATATCGAACTAACGTCCACAACATCAATATTAGATTCAAGACATTATTAACTCCATCAAAATTTAAAACAGAATTTTTTTAAGAGATCTTTCAGCTACCAAATCTCTAAACTTTATAATTCCATTCTACAGGATATAAAGTCTAAAAATATTCATCATTTCAAAATAAAATTAAAAAAATATCTTCTCGTTAACCACCAATAATAATAATAATAATAATAATAATAATAATAAATTTATTCACCATTTATTCACGATCTCCGGTACGAGCTCCAAGTGCTGTACCCAGGCTACTCGGTCAAAATGGTCGTCCTTATTATCGGTGTACTCGGAGGGATAAAGCCTACGCTGCTCTCGGAACTGAAGATCATACCGGCCTGCCAAAAATCAGCTGAGTGGCTGGCAGGCCAAATGCAGAAGGCGGTCATTCTTGGTTCTCTCCGTCTGCTTAGGGCACACGATTCCGGAGCCTACAGTCACTAACCCTGCGGGATGTGGGGAGTGGCTGAGGTTAATGTGCTGGCGCGACTCCCGTGAGGCGTCGGAGGCCACGGGAGGACTGTCCAGCGTCGGGCAACCGAAAAAAAAAAAAAAAAAAAAAAAAAAAAAATAAATTTATTCACCATCAGACCAACATACATGAAGGTATCGGTATCGTCAATCAAGTTTACAAAGCTGTAGTCTAAAAGTATCTTAAAATTAAGTTAAACAAAATAAAAATCTAAAATAGCGTTTACAACAAATTCTAAAATTGATAATTTAAATGAATTTACTTAAAATGTATATTATCATTCAAAAGAATATTGTATAAATTCATCTACAATATAAAACATATGATTGAACAACAATTTTTTTACATCTCTCTTAAAATGTTTGATGTTATTGATTTCTTTAATGTGTGCAGGAAGCTTATTATATAGTTTTGCTCCACATATGTGGGGCTATTCTCATAAAGTGACAAATAATGGTTAGGTGTCAATAAATTCTTTTGTCCGCGAGTATTATAATCATGGTGATAATTGTTTCTTAAAAAAATATTTAAATTTGATTTTACAAATACAACTACTTCAATAATCTAAATGCAAGCTAACGGTAGCAATTGTAACTCTTTAAAATAAGTTTTACAGGAAGTTCGCATACTGACCCCTACTATATTTCTAACTGCCTTTTTTTGTAATTTAAACACTCAAAATGATGGGACGAGCCCCAAAACATAATACCATATGAGACTTTTGAATGAAACTGGGTGTAATAATAAGACAGTACAACAGTTCTATTTGTAACATTTCTAAGTCTGTAGAGCGCAAAACAGACTGGAGATAGTTTTTTACATAACAGTGTAATATGCATATCCCAATTCAGAGCACTGTCTATATGTATACCTAAGAATTTTGTGGAAGTGACTTGCTCTAAAGATTTACCTTGAATTTTAAGTAAATAACTCTCGTAGTGATATATTAATCTAGGACAAAAATGAATAAACACAGTTTTATCGCCATTTAGTATCAATTTTTCATTTTAAAACTTAGAAACAAATGAATTAATTTTACTCTGAGTATCAGTCATAAAATTATTGATGTTTTCATTTACATTCAAAATTGAATTATCATCTACAAACATTACCAGGAGACAGGAGTTTATTATGTTAGGTAAATCATTAATAAAAAGTATAAAAAGCAGTGGCCTCAGAATGGAGCCTTGAGGTACACCACGTTTAACAAGTAATTCATTAGATTTTACGTTGTCAATTTCTACCAGTTGCTTACGATTAGACAGGTATGACTCAAGCCACTCACCCAGCCTTCCACGAAATCCACATTCATTAAGTTTCCGTAAGAGTAAAGCATGATAAATTTAATAAAAACATAATAAATTTATAAGTATAAAAATAAAAGTTCCTTACGTTTTTGTTTAATACACATATTTTATATCGTCTACTATCAGTGCTCCAGTAGGTAATTTAAATTTTAGCAAGGCGCAACAAAGTTTAGGTTAAGTGGAAGAGCAACTCATTGGTGTTCTCGCTAAATGTGCCTTTTATTTTCGATTAAGTACCCACATTATATCTGTATTGTTTTTTGCTTTTTTTTATATTATGTTATAGTAATTGGAAATAATAAAGACGTTTGTTATTATTATTATTGTTATTATTATTATAAAAAATCGCGTGATGAGAACTATAAACTGCAACGAAACTAAAACTATAATAATGGCGGGTTGGATATAGGGTACACAGCTTTTTTACTAACTCGTACTTTTTCTACCATAAGTGAATATGTGGTAAGTACCCATGATACAATGAATACATTGTATCATGGTAAGTACCCCACACCTATATGAGCCCGAACGCAGTTGAGGACGCACGTAGTGCCTTCTATAGCGTGCTCTATTTTAACTTAAACTAAAACAAATTAAATTAAAATTTTACCGTTTTGAAGCTCCAACAGTATTGTAAAACACAATAAAGAAATAAGAGAAACTTAGTTAACTTATTTGGAAACATGTTAGTATTGCCAAGAAAAGTTAGTAGGAATTAACGACACACTTTTCTGGCGCATTGTTATAAGTATAGTGCAAGCCAATGTCATTTATATTAATTAATGATGTAATTAATTAATGTTTATAGGAAGGCAATTAACCCATTGTTAATTTTTTACTAGTACTTACATACATAAGTTATTGACTAAGTAATGGTCGAAATGAGAAACGTGTCTAGCTTCTATCGCACCTATTTAATATTGTTTATTTGTCTGTATCATTAAATGTCTGCTATATTTTCTTTGGCTCAGAAAATTGTATCTGTTTATTATTGTAAAATTACAAAAATGTTTTTCAGGCTTTACAAGGGATGGCTGCTACATTTATTGTATGTGGGTCTGAAACCAGAATCGCTAGGAGTCTCGCTGAGCATCGTCTTCCTTCTACTGACTCGGTGTTAACATTGTTAAAATGGGTAGAGCGACATATAGGACGAAGGAAAGCAGTTATAAATCCACCTAGTGTTTATAGATGCTATTCCATGAATCGTTCAAGGCCAGGCTTGCAAATGGATGTGTTAATGGATCATCACTCGTGTTCAAATTCATCAAGAGTAGATGATTCCTAACTTTACCGAATTTTGGTAAACGGATTCTACCTTAAAATTGCCACTTTTTACAATTAATCAATGCGGATTCATATTTTAATTTTGTAACGAAAATATCTGCGTGTCCTGAATTAAGAAGGAAAAACTTGTACTACGGGTCTTTTGACTTAAATATGTATTGTATTAATTTTTTTGTCATTATTACACCTATTGTATGAAATATTAAACGAAAATATATAATATTTTTTGGAGGATGCATTTTAATTAGTTTATAATATGAAACAACAAATAAAGGGGACGTCTCAGTATACCAAAACTTGTAACAGTTGCATAATTGTCAAAAAACGTGGATCTCTTCTGTTATGTAATGAAGTGGATTGTATTATTAGGGCTAAATGAGTTCTTTATACCTAAATCTGAGCAGGATTGCCTCCCTCCACGTTTGCACAACAACTAATTATTATGAAATCAGTGGTAAATGAAACTGCATAAAATAAATACCGTTACGGGTCTTGCACTTACCTCGTGATGAAGGAAGAAAAAAATAGCGGATGGATGTCACTTCTTCCACCGGCCGGTGTAACGTGAGAAAAATAATCGATAACGATACAGAGCTGACTAGTAGTTAACTACAATTGTAGTTTAATTTAACTACTAACTACAAGTACTTATAAGGCAGTTGTGAATACACTAGTATTTTTTGAGTACCCGCTACTCAAATTACTTTTTAAAAGTAGTTAAAACTACTAAAGTAGTTGCAACTACTAAAGTAATTGCAACTAATGTTTATGTGTTTTTTGTAGAATTTGTTTTGATATATTTTTAAAATATTCCTGTTACTACTGATTTCGAAAAACTAAAAAAAAGTCCATCTTAAATAGTAGTAGTATACCTATATAATTAATTACAGGCCATGCAATACTGATGCGTATTTCTTTTATTAATAGAAACTACGATTATTAGTTCCATAAAATATAGAACGACACAAAAATAATATATTCGTATTTTCTATTAATAATAAAATATACTCATCAATATCGTCTGTAATTATATGTATATACACTGTGTACTGTGTTCTAAAGTGAGGCTGCATGCTGCATGTATTCCTATATCCATTATTATTAAAGATAGCCAACTTTAACTTACACTTTTCATCTTCTGTTCTAGTTTTTCGATATTAGGAGAGAAAATTTTAATAGTTAAGTTTATGTTAATCTGGCAAGTGGCGACGAAAGCGTACAAACGTAGCCTAAGAATATTAAATAATAATTAAATGAATTAAAGAGGTTGAAATTGGCAACAATGTGTAAAAATGAATTCTAGGTGTAGGGTAAGCTAGGCTGTCTGTTGGGTTATTTGCACACCGACGTAGAAAAGAATTTTGGGGCATTTTGTTACGTCGCATATTGACTGGCTAGGCTGGCAGTATTGGCATTCATTTTACAAACTATAAGTACAGTTTAGACTTTGCGGTTATATAACATGTCAAAAAAGACCTTCAATGTCTTAAGTACATAAGTTCTAATGACCTAATTTGTGCTGTGCAACTGCAAGTGTAAAAAAGTGTACCTACAAAAAGTAGTTGTAAATGTAGTTAAAAGACATGTAGTTAAACTACTTTCTCAATCAAAGTACTCGAGTACTTTTCAACTACAATGCATTTACCATGAGTACTCAGTAGTTGGTAGCTCTGTAACGATATCGGCAACTATAACCATGTATATGTATATGTAACGCACTCGTCCAGGACGTACTCGTTTCTGTCTCTCCACTCCGTCTTTTTTTCACACACCAAAAAATGTTTATCCAAAAAAAGGAACAGGAGATGGAGAGTGGAAAAAAAGGGACTTTATTAAAGCAGAGCAAGACCTCTCTTAAGCCCGATTTACAGTATGGTAAAATGAATACCATTTAACTGATAAATGAATTTACAAGGGTAGAAAATACAACAACTTAAAACTGAAATAACAAAAGTAAAAATAACAAAACAATTTGTAAGGACGAAACATCTCCTAAACAATTGTTATGTCACCAAGAGAGTTCTTGTTTGGTTCTGGTACTCAGTAATGTCTGCCTCAAGATCTCTTCAAGTTGCATCATATTTACGGAACGTTGTTGCATCTTTATTGCAAAACAGATCTTCAACAGATGCCTAGAAGTGACACACAAATTACTTAAATGTTTTACTCAATCTGCAAACTACGTTTCATGAAACTAACATAATAGAAATTGTCCTTTATACAGAGTGGGGCAATAGTGCGTACTTCGATATATCGAGTTCTATGATAGCTAGAAACTTGATTTAAAAACATTAGTAAACTAGATAAAAGAGTCTATAACCGGAAATTTTTTTCGATTGTACAGGGTGAACCAAAACAATTCTGCAGGGTCAACTAATATTTTTTTTAAATGGAATGCCATGTATATCAGACCATTTTTTTGAAATCACTTTGTGGCCTCCTTTCACTCTGTAACGAAGTGATTTTATTTTATTAACTTAAGTTAGGTAGCTAGGTGTTATTTGTCTGTTTGAAAAATATTTTAACCATTGTAGTACTGCGCTTTTAATTAATAACAGTTTAATTGTTAATTATAGATAGGTAGTATTGATGTTTTTATGAACATTCCACATAGGCCAAGTGGCCGGCAGTAAGCGAAACGCGACGCACGCATTGTGTCCCCGGCACTCTTATGCCCGCGCTAACGTGAAGGGGCGGGAGACTGAAAATAATCAAATTAGTTTCCGTTCAGCTACCCACCGAGGAACCACGCCTGCCAGCACAGTAAGTAAACTCGTGAGTATAAGGATATATTGGTATTTAAATTTCATGCGGAATTATTCTAAGTCGATGAACGGGTGACGTAGTTGTAATATATCGCGCATGACTACCGTATCTCATCCTACTTCTGCGTTTGGCAGTGTCTGGTAGCATGAGGATTTTTACAATCAAATTAGTCTCCGTCTGACCGCTACCCGAAGCACCACGCCGACTTGGACAGTAAGTAAACTTGTGAGTATAGAGGTACATAGGTATACAAAGGTAATTGTGAATTTTTCTAAGTCGGTAAAAGGTGACGTAGTTGCAATATTCCGCGCATGACTACCGCATCTCATTCTACTTCTGCCTTTGGCAGAGTTTAGTAGTTTGAGGATTTTTTCGAATCAGTCAGTTGCCGTTTAGCTGCTGACTGAAGAACCACGCCGACCAGCATAAGCATCCGAGAACAGTCCGTTGCTGCCGCCCGTACCGACCCCGACCGCTCCAGGGAGGAAGCAGCCCCAGATCCGGAAGTAAGTAGCAAGGTTTGATAAAAGTTTGGTAAAGTCTCAGTGTGCTTGTATTGGCGTTTGCTTCCCCTCCTGGTATCCGTCCGCCGTCTGCTTATGACCGATTAATTTATTGCCGTTTACCGTTTCACCGCTTCTTTCACCGGATTACCGTATCGCACCCCTTGACCGCCCGCTTACTGCCCCGCTTGTCCGTAGTTAAGACCGTAGTAGTATAAGACCGCTTGTAGAATAAGACCGCTTGTAGGTTAAGACCGTTGTAGTATAAGTTGTAGTTACTAAGGTGTGTATAAAGTGTAAATAATAATTAGTGTGTAGAATAAATGTAAATATATTGAATGAGAGTCTGTTCCTTAACTGTAGTGTGTAAGTTCCCTTTTTCCCGACCCCTGGCTTAGCCGTATCTTCACTGCAGTTGCCCGGCCTCTATCGTCCCGCCGATAGAGTAAAGTGGTGTTTCTGCACTCTAAACAGAAACTGGCGCCCGAGATCTCCGTACCGTGAACACAGCCGTAGTGTTGGTCGTCAAAGTGACACTTCCGCTCTTGGGTAGAGCAACGAAGTACATCACAACTCCTTTATTATTATTGATTTTCTCCCAACCACTTGGATGTAATGATTTTTTTGTTGAAATTATACAATTTACACGTGTATGTTAAAAATATCACTACAAACACAACTAACGATTTTAAGAAAAAATACGTTAGTGCCAGTTATTAAACATATGTGTGATTACACTTAGCCATTTTCACTTCCTAAAAGTATACAGGGTGGCCAAAAAAGATTTTTAAATTTACAATTTTTTTTAACCGAATTTTCTCAATTTTTTTCAAATTGAATACCTTGCATATTTTTGGACGATATGATGTAGGACTGAAAAATTAATATTTTTTGTACGTATATTCCTATGGCTATTTGTGACCATTTTCAATTTATTCAACAATAACTGCAACATTTAGCAATAAAAATTAGAAATGAGGATTTTTCAAATAATTCAAGAGAAGGTATTTTAATAAGCGTGTTACATAATGCCCATAAAAACATCACACCCACAATAATCTAAAATTTGAAGGAAAGGATAATAAATGCTTTTAGAAGTATCACTCCGGCAATTTTATGAACAGTAGAAACCTCATTCCAAAAACGCATAGAAATGTATGTTAATCAAAATGGGCAACATGTGGAGCACTTTTTATAATATCATCTTGAATTACAAAAAAAATATATTTTTAATCTGTATTGCTGAATATTGCAGTTACTGCAGTTATTTTACATTACATCGTCCAAAAATATACAGGGTTCCATCTGAAAAAATTGATAAAATTCAGTTGTAAATTTAAAAGTTATTTTTGGCCACCCTGTATACTTTTAGGAAGTGAAAATGGCTGAGTGTCATCACACAGACGTCTCATAACTGACCCTAACATATTTTTTCTTAAAATAGATAATTGTGACTGTAGTGATTTTTTTTAATATACAGTATGTCCGCGAATGGGGTTTACAATAGGTGTAATGGCTAAAATTTTTAACTTTTCAAGAAAATGTTATTCTTTATAAAAGTTTTTGCTTGCCTAAAAAATAGTAATGACGTTGACAAAAATTATATTTTTTATACGGGGTGATCAAAAATTACAAAAACTTAAATTTCCAAAAGAGTAAACTGGTTCTATTTTTTATTTTGGAACAAAATGTGAAATAAAAAAGTTGTTTCTAATTATATGGCCTGTCCAAATCCAAAATTTTATTTTTTAATTGCAATGTTTCCGAAATTAGTGAATTTTTAGTAAAATCTAGTTGGTTTTTGTCAAATTTTTATTTAGCTAATTGCATTCGAACAAGGAGAATAAATACCTGATAAACAATTTTGATTTTATAAAAGTGCATACATAGGTTTGTTCCAACAGCAGTCTTGGACCAGTTTGAAACCGTCAGAAATATTCACTCAGCTACCTCTTATACGCTAAGCTCACTCAATTTACATTAATACTTAACTGGGCGAATATTTCTGATGGTTTCAAACTAGTCCGGGACTGTTGTTGGAACAAGCCTCATATTTGAAGTTTCTGACTTTATTAAATATCACAATTCAAAAATTCGTCCACCAAATTGAACGCATATTTCCATTCGTTTTCGATTGCTGTGATTACTACTTCTAACTACCTCAATGGAAATTGATTGCACAGCTGCCGAAATTCGCTGCTTTAGAATTTCAACGTCGGTCGTTGTCTATGGGTTGTCGGTAGGTAATTTGTTTTAGACGCCCCCAGAGAAACGTATCCACAATTGACAAATCTGGACTTCTTGGGGGCCACAAAACTGGACCGCTTCGTCCAATCCACCTTTGCCCAAATTTGCTATTAAGCCAATTACGTACGACACAGGCATGATGTGCTGGACATCCATCCTGCTGAAAATATATTCTTTTACGATATTCCAACAGCAAGGCTTCTAACTGATCAAAAAATAATGTATTAAGCATATGTAAATAAGAGTTACTATTGCACGTATTTTCAAAAAAGTATGGCCCTATTATGCCATGATACGAAATAGCGCCCAGACATTTACTTTTTTTAAATATTGCCTTCCGGTAGAAATTCTAAATTCGAGGTTGGTCTCACTCCAATACCTTGCATGTTGTGAAGCTACAGTCCCATTTGTTGAAAAAGTCGAACATAATAAATTTATAAAAATTCGTGTTGCCACTTAAAATTTCATTTCCCACCCATAAACAGAAATCTAGTCGTTTTGCTTCATCCCCTTCTTCTAAGGTATGGTAAAAATGTGGTTTGTATGGAAATATTTTATTTTCTTTCAAAATTTTTTGGATGCAACTTTTTTTAACCACCTCCAAATGCCGGGCTCAATTTCTCAACGAAAGTTTGGGATTTCCAGCAACAGATGCCAACACTAATAATGTGGCGGCGTCATTTTGATCATATTTTTCTTCTCTTTCTTTAAGTCAAGCACTGAACCAGTTTTTTTTAAATTTTTTGACCAATTTATGAACTGCCATTCTCGAAACATACACATTGGGAAATCTCTGACTAAATTTTTGAATAACGTAATGGTATGAACTGTTACCGTCTCCATAACACTGTACTAAAAAAATTCTTTGCTTGACAGTTAACATTTTAAAAATTATTTTTTTAATGCAGATATGTCATAATATATAGACATACCTAGGTAACAATGCACCTAACAATCAAAAATAACGTTACAGGAATTATACAGGATGTTCCTAATATAAAATTTTACTAAAAATTCACTAATTTCGGAAACATTGGAATATTCAAATAAAATTTTGGATTTGGACAGACCATATAATTTGAAATTACTTTATTTCACATTTTGTTCCAAAATAAAAAATAGAACCAGTTTACTCTTACGGAATTTTAAGTTCTTGTAATTTTTGATCACCCCGTATAAGAAATATAATTTTTGTCAACGTCACTAGTATTTCTCAGGCAAGAAAAAACTTTTATAAAGAATAACATTTTCTCGAAAAGTTAAAAATTTCAGCCATTACACCTATTTTAAACCCCATCCGCGAACATACTGTAGATACATGTGTAAATGGCATAATTTCAACAAAGAAAATCATTACATCCGTTGCGAGAGAGTCAATTATAATACAGGAATGGAAGGAAGCCACAAAAAGGTTTCAAAAAGTGTTCTGATATACACGGCATTCTATTTAAAAAAATGTTAGTTGACCCTGTCCAATCGTCTTGGTTCACTCTGTATATTCGAAAATAATTTCCGGGCATAGACTTTTTTGTCTGGTATATTTATGTTTATAAATCAAGTTTCTAGCTATCATAGAACTCGACATATCGCATTATTGCCCCACCCTGTATATGAGACCATTTCATATTTTACATACGATAGTGATTTGTTTCAACCCTTTGTACATAAAATGAGTGTGGCTTCACTTTGATTATTATCAATACGAAATAAAATGTCCACACATATTCTATTGTATTGAAAATGGTAAATATACACATTTGCTAGAGGAATGGGTGAAATTGTATTAACAGAAGCCTTTTTACTGTAAGCTTACATAAAATAAACGGACGCTCCGAAATCTATAAATTTTAATAATAATTTAATTAATGGAAATGAAATTAGTTTTTTCTATACAATTTCAAGGTGCGTAATAGACTCACCAACACTGCTTAAAATAGCACTTCATCAAATTAAAACTTGGAAACATTTAAGAAACATTTTAAAGATGGCAGTAGATACCTGAAAATAGTTGTATAGGCTACAAAGAAAATTGAAAATTAATCTTTATTTGAACTTTCTACTATTATTTCTAAGTTAATAATAAACTCACTTATTTGGTATTTTTGAAAAGTTTCAGTTAAGCACATTACAGTCGAAATAGGAAAAGGAAAATCTGTACTCAAATATATAGGTTTAGAATATTCTTTTCTATTACTTTCTTTCTTGCATAAAAATAAATAGATTATTTTTTTAGCTAGGTGTTATTTATATACTGTATTATTTTATATTATTATTACCAGACAATCTATAAGGTATTTCGCAGTAATTTTCATTGTATTATTTTTTCTGGTTCGTTTACGTTTTATTTTAAAGATTATATCCTCGCATCAATTCATTACAAAACTTTACTCGGTATAAGCGATTATAGTGGCTGCATTACCTGATATTTACAATTTTCCTGAATTTGACATGGAAATCCAGATTTATATACAATAAATTTGAGGTTTAACTGATTCTAATAAGACACATTAGTTAAAAAAATTTAGAGCTTTATTAAGCATGAATACCTTAACACCTATGGAAGAAGAATTAACATAATAGATATATGTTTTAACGTCATCGTGTCTATGGAGATATTATGAAGTTATAGTTCATGAGAGTAAATGATTATACTGATAGTGATATATTATGTATGTACCTACATCTACGAAAAATTACATAAAAAAATATATGATATCTACCCTATCATTTTTTAGAATATGTTTTATTATAAACAACTCGTGAAGCATACATGTTTTTAATATAAAATACATTTTAATTTCGCAAATATGTATATACCTACCATAACGTTGCTTTAATGACAAAACATGTGCAAATTTGCCCGTTTCGACTTTTCTGTTGGAAAATAATATATTTTTTTTCAGTCTGCAGTGCCAAAACCGCAAATGCGAATATTGATTATTTTTGAAATATTTTTATACTAGGAAACATACCTATAAATAAATTACCTTTGGATATTAAACAACAAATTGAACTTTATTTCCCTTCTTCTGAAACATTAGAAAAATGCACATTCGTTGTTTTGTCAGTGGACCAACGATATGCTTTACAACTTGTGAAAAAAATAAATAAATAAAAATATCTACTATAATTTTTAGCAAAATTGATTTTTTAATACATCGTACTGTAGACAAATTGTGAGGCATACATGTTTTAATATAAATCAAATTTTAGTTTCGCAAATATAAACCAGGTAAGTAAAAATTTTTATACAGGGTGATCTACCACGAGTGTGCCAAACTTCAGAGGCTGGTAATTTATCAAAAAATAAATGGACTTTCATTAATAAACATATGTCCTAAAACGCATAATAAGAGAGCTACAACCCCTTAAACGGGGTTGATGAATACCAATTTTTCGATTATAAGTCCGATATGGTGGTGATTAAAAAAATGAAATTTTCATACATTACGGCCCCGATGTAGGCGCATAAAATTACAAATTTCCTAATTAACAACTTGCCTTATTGAGGTAGTTTTGAGGGGTGAGGGGTAGTTTTTTTACCCCAAACTTTTTTTGACGTCACTTCCGAAGCAAAACTTTTAAATAACATTATTTCCCATGCAATGACTCAGAAAAAAGTACTTTTCAAGATTTCTGTCACACCAGCCGTTTTTGAATAATTTGCGTTGAACGGCAATAAGACATGTGAATGAATGGTTGAATCGGAATTTTGGAAATAACTGGATTGGTAACTGTGAACCTGTTTTATGGCCTCTTCGCTCTCCCGATCGCAAACTTCTAGATTTTTATTTCTAGGGGCATATGAAGCAGTTAGTTTATTTTGAGGAAATAAATAATATTCAGCACTTGATGGAAAGGATCAATAATAGTATAGCTTATATCACAAACAATGGTGACATGGCTGAAATTAATAATTCAGTTATTCGTCGTTGTGAGGCGTGTATTCGTGCTCAAGGAGGTCATTTTGAACAGTTACTCTTTTAGCTATTAAGTACGTTATTTCTGTGTTGTACATTGATTTTTAATTTAGTAATAAAAATGTTGTTTATTTCACGTGAAAAACCTTATTGCCGTTCAACGCAAATTATTCAAAAACGGCTGGTGTGACAGAAATTTTGAAAAAATACATTTGTCTGAGTCATTGCATGGGAAATAATGTTATTTAAAAGTTTTGCTTCGGAAGTGACGTCAAAAAAAGTTTGGGGTAAAAAACTACCCCTCACCCCTCAAAACTACCTCAATAAGGCAAGCTGTTAATTAGGAAATTTGTAATTTTATGCGCCTACATCGGGGCCGTAATGTATGAAAATTTCATTTTTTTAATCACGACCATATCGGACTTATAATCGAAAAATTGGTATTCATCAACCCCGTTTAAGGGGTTGTAGCTCTCTTATTATGCGTTTTAGGACATATGTTTATTAATGAAAGTCCATTTATTTTTTGATAAATTACCAGCCTCTGAAGTTTGGCACACTCGTGGTAGATCACCCTGTATATATTTTTTTGAATGGAAATATTTTTAATTTTCTATATTCATTTATTTGTTGTATCCGTATAATTTGTCTTCGAACCTTCTTTGGGTATTAAGTCGCTATTCTATATAAATTGTTTATATATTTTTTTAACTAAATCATGCGTGGCAAAAAGATTGTTCAGATTGTTTTTTTCTCCAAAAAACCAACCTATAACTAATCCTTTTGGAACAGAGATTTATTTAACAAATTCTTTAAATAATTTATAAGATGGTGGACACCCAAAGCAGGTGCGAGGAGAAATTCAATTCAATTTATTCAAAGTATGGGTACATAATATATACGTAGACATTGTATTTTGTTATATTCTGTAACCTATTTTATACATTACTATCAAGTTGAGACGAAAACACCTAAGCACAAAAAGCTTGTTTTGTGAATTTCATATCAACCCGAATTGGAATATATGTATATAGTTATTTAATGTTTTGTGAAAATTACAGAATGAGAAGAGATGAATGTTAATTTATAAAAATATAAATTGATAAAATGAAGAGTGGAGTATGGTGAGGTATAACACACAACATACAATAGTATATAGTAGATAAATAATACAGATTATGTCACAGGTAAGTGGATTAATAATATTCATAGTTAGATCAGTGATAGTAAGTCTAGAAAGTAAGCTAAATTGTAATGATCTAAACATATCGAATATAAATATATTCTCTAATAAAACTCTATTTCAGTTGATATTTTTACTTTATGATATTCATTATAGGATCAGGATTATGTAAAACAAATTTTTTTATTTCATTTTTGTATTTATTAAATTTTTTAAAGTTTTTTAGGTGGATGGGTAATAAATTAAATAATTTGGGGCCAAGATAGAAAACAAATCTTTGTGTATGGCTTTTTTTTAACAAGTGGTATCTCCACAGACTTATTTTCTATGAATCTAGTTTCATATCTAAACTGAACTGATGGGGATTTTGTGTCAAACATATGCAATAAGCAATAATACGCAAAGAGATTTTTTATGTTGAAAACGTTTGCTTCTTTATGTAATTGTTTAGAAGAAAAAAGTTTTCTTTTTCTTAAAATTATTTTTAAAATGCTGTTTTGAGATGTTTGTAGAATTTTCAGTATATTATTATATAGTCCTCCCCATATAACCATGCAATATCTAATCACTGATTCTACAAGGGACTTATATATGGTTATTAAATTTTTTTTTTGTAATATGTCCCTTAAAATAAAAAATTTATGCGTCAACTGTCTAATTTTTTTCGTGATGTAGGTTATATGTTCATTCCATCTTAGGTGCTGGTCAAGCATTACTCCTAAATATTTTATTTTATTGATTTTTTCTATTTTTGCACAATTACAATTTGGCTGTTGCAGACATGTATTATTATGAATATATAATGAACTTTTGGGAGGCTGATCATTAGCATACAATGTAAATGTCAGAAATTTACTTTTTTGTGTGTTTAAACTTAATAAGCTAAAATTTAACCACTTAGAAATTAATGATAAATTCTTTTCTGCTGTTCTGTATACTCCATCCCAAGAATTTTCCACAAACACGATAGCTGTATCATCAGCGTATGATACTAAGTGGCCTTGAAATTGTGCTAAATTTGTTATACTATTAATGTACACAAGGAACAGTAATGGACCCAATACTGTCCCTTGTGGCACCCCTATTGTGATATTAAGTGGATTACTATATGCATCATCAATTTTAACACGTTGTATTCTATTTGAAAGGTAATTTTCTATAACATGTAAGGCCGGGCCACGTATACAAACATTCTGAAGTCTATTTAGCAAAATTTTATGTGACACGGTGTCGAAAGCCTTAGCTAAATCAAGAAATACTGCCAAGTATTTTTTTGAACTATCTAAGTTTCCTACAATTTCTTTTATTAAATCTAATACTGCATGTTCTGTACTTAAATTTTTTTTAAAGCCAAACTGTCGGTCCGTGATCACATTATGTTTATCAAAAAAATTTGTTAATCTGTTTTTAAAGCATTTTTCAAAAATTTTTGCGAAATTATTTATAACTGAGATGGGTCTGTAGTTATTCGGATTTTTATCATCTCCATTTTTATATACTGGGGTAACACTTGATTCTTTCCATTGATGTGGTAGTACACCTGTTTTAAAAGATAAATTAATTAAATGCATTAATGGTATAATAATGTGCAAGTGTACTGATTTTATTAATTTTACCGATATACCATCTGGTCCAGCCGATGAGTTATTTTTTAAACTATTTATAGTTTCTATTATTTCATTTTTAGTAACAGGTTTAAGAAATATTGTTGATTGTATTGAGTGATTTTCAAGAATGTTATTAGGTAAGTTGTCGATTTTATTTATTTTTTGGGACATTTTTGTGCCAATGTTTATAAAGTAATCATTAAATATGTTAGCTTTATCTGTATTATCCATAATTTCTAGCCCTTCATTATTTACTATATTAATATTTTTTATTTGTTTATGTGTCGTAGTTGAATTTGAAGCAGTATTTATTATTTCCCAAACTTTTTTTACAGTTTCCTTGAGCTTCGGAGAGTCTGTTTTTATAATATTGATTTTTGACTTCTTTTATTAATTTATTGAGCATATTTCTATATTCTGTGTATTGTTGTTTAAGTTCAAGTGAATAGTTTTTTAATAGTTTTTTTTTTTAGGTAATCCCGATGCCTAATGGAATTTATTAATCCATCAGTTATCCATGGTTTTATTTTATAGAATTTATTTTTTATATGTATAGATTTTGAGCATTTTAATAGTTTTTTTATTATAAATAAATTAAACAGCGTTATTAACAAAAATTAACAATTTATTTAATATTAATGAATATCCGAAATTTTCATTGTTTTTGAGAAATAAATATTTGTTCACTATGAATAAATTAAAAACGGAATTAATTTTCCTGAAATTAATGTATCATCAACAATAAATCCACGCAATTTTCTGTAAAAAGTCTTATTCCTGAGAAATAAATATTTAATGCTCAGAAACAAATTTTTAATGTTCAGAAACAAATGTTTAATGTTCACAAATGAATATTTAATGTTCAGAAACAAATATTTCTTACAAATAAGTATTTTGATTTAATTGATAATATTAAATGTTCGGCTTTTAATCAAATAAATGCCATAATTCTCCCAATTAAATGTTTAGTTCGCCAAATACAAAGAAATCATTTATTTGGTTGAAATAAAATTCTCCCAACTAAATCATTCTCTCAGTGTACCATGGTTGATAGATGGTCAACTAACTTGCTAATTCTACATCTTGCTTGTAGGCGACGCACGCGTAGATGGTTTGACGCCATTAAGAATGATAAAGTTGATCTTTGTTGTTAGGAGGTAGGATTTGTTTTTGTTCTCTATATAACGTTTACTGGAGCTAATTACACTGGATTGAATACGTGATAAGTCCCTTGTGAAATATCTTGAAAATAATTATTTTGAAGAAAATCACTGCTTTTAGATATTTCAAAAATGTATTTCGATACACTCTTCATATGTTTGTCTTGTTAGGCCTTTCTCAAGGGCATTACAGATGAATACTAAAGCTATGAGGGCGATTATTGTAATATTTATGCAATAACACCTAATCAGGTTAAATTGCAGGTATTTCCAGGGTAATAAAACTAAGTACCTACCTACTCGGAAAATAATTCAATGGGGAATTCTTAATACCTTATCTATTATAGGTGTGTTTCTGAAATTTAGTTGGTCATTGGTGGTACAAGGATTGTTTTTAAGGGATTTTTTTATTTCTAGTTGTTCATGAAGGATTAATCCTTTTTCTCTTCTTTCTGTATGAATTAAATTCATATTCTCCGTGTCGATTAAATGATTATTTTCAATGCAATGAGTTGACATTTCTGTATTTTTATTGTTATTTAAAATTGATTTCTTGTGCTCATTTACCCTATTTGCTATACTTCTACCACTCTGGTCAAAATAGACCACGTTGCAATGCTTACATTTAATTTCATAAACACCCAATTTGTTAAGTTCACTTATTTTTTCTTTATTGTTGACCAAAGTGCTTCCTAAGTTTGTTTTGTTTACACTTATTGTGGAGATACCTAAATCATTTAATTTTCTACTAATTTTGTCACTATACTTCGTTTTTATGTTTAAAAATAGTTTAAGTAGGTAATTAAAACTAGGCATTTTATTTTTCAAAACTGTGAGACAGGCTGTCATTGACTAATTGGATTTGAAGATTTTTCCAATTTTTATTATTTTAACTAGCATATTTTGCATTGTTTAATTTGTTGTTTTAGAATATCTGACGCCCAAAGAAAATTGTCCGGCCATCAGTACAAAAAACGAAGGATAGAGAAGTAAACCCAAAAGTGTGCTCTGCTCAATTATTTACAGGGTAGGTCCAGTAGTACCATTAGTATCAAAACAAGTATCTCCAAAAATTCAGAAAAAAAGGAAAACACGGAATCATCAGAGAATGTTGGTGACCCAGACCAATCAATACACGATATTTCTAAACCAACTTTGTCACCAAATGAAAGCAGCCTACCAATTGACACCGCCTTGGCACTTACAGAAGGCACCCTGGCTAGCATTAGTAGCACTCTACCTCTACAAACTGACCCCACCCTACCACCCACGAAATACACTGCACAAACTTTAGATACAGATCCAGCATTGTGGCCCAGAATTTTAGAAGATGCCGAAAGAAGTGTTTTTGTACGACAAGGTCCACCTAAACCATTGTTTAGTTACAAATTTCCTTATGATGGCACTGGTCGAGAATTTAGGGCAAATTATTATTCTCGAATTTTAAGAAATGGAAAGCAAGTTATGAGAGACTGGCTAGTGTACTTCCCTTCAAAAAAATTCAGATATTGCTTTTGCTGCAAAATTTACGGCCGTGTGTCAAGTTCCCTTTCAAAAAAGGTTTTAAAAGCTGGAAGCACATCGTTGAAACTTTAAAGGATCACGAAATTTCTAAAAATCATATTCAGGCTCAAAAATCCTTGCTAGAACTCGGTTAAAGGTTAAAATGTTGTACAACTATAGATGCAACTGCCCAAAGAGTTATTTACGCTGAAACGAATCACTGATACGAGATGCTTCTAAGGATTGTAGTAATTACTAAAATGCTCGGTAAAAGTTGTTTAGCTTTTCAAGGTACAACGACAAGCTGCTTGAGCATAATAACAACAACTTTTTAAAAATAGTTGAATTGCTATCTGAATTTGACCCCGTCATAGAGGAACACGTGCGTAGAGAGATTAAAAAAAAGGAAATCAAACCTCACTATCTTGAAAAAAACATTCAAAACGAGATAATACTTGCTTCATGAAAGTGTAAAATCGCATATTATTTCTGAAATAAAAAAAACCGAAACACAATTCCATAATATTGGATTGCACTCCTGACGTTAGTCAGGTGGAGCAAATAACTCTGATAATTAGATATGTTTCCATCAATAAGTCTGATTCTGATTCACGCGATGTCGAAATAAAAATCTACAAAAGCTTTTTAGGTTTCTTACCTGTGGAAAGATCTACAGGAAGACAACTATATGAAATTATAATTGAAGAGCTTTATGAAATGCAAGATATAATAGGACATGAGGGGCAACAATGCAGGAGTACAATCTAGATTTAGGAATTTAAATCCACGAGCAATCTACGTTCCGTGTAGCAGCCACTTGCTCAGTCTAGTGGTAAATGATATGGCAAAAGCATCCTTGGAAGCAGAAAATTTTTTAATATGGTCCAAAAAATATATTTATTTTTTTCTTCTACTTTTCGATGGGCAATATTTTAAAAACATGTCCAAGGATTAACATTAAAACCTTTGAGTGACACTCGATGGGAAAGCAGGATAGAAACTTTAACGCCCATAAGATTTCAACTTGGTGAAATATACGACGCTTTGCTAAGCATTTATGAAAACCAAGACATCGATATCTAAATAAGAGACGAAGCTTAGGGTTTGCTAAGTTGCATTAAACAATTAAAATTTTTATGTTCAATAGTCATGGTAGAAAATTTGAAATTGTATTAATCCCATAAGCAAGCTTATGCAAACAAAAGATTTTGATTTGAAAAAAGCACTTGACCTTCTAGAGAACTGCAAAACTTTCTTTAAAGATCTTCGATCAGATAAGTCTTTCAATGAAATTGTTGTTGACGCAAGAGAACTGGATGATGAAATTAACATTGAGGCAAATTTTTAATCAACAACGCCGCGACACCGCGTAAGAAGAAAAAAGGCCAACTTTTTATATGAGGCAAGGGTCGTCCCTTGCCTCATATAAAAAGTTGGCCTCGAGTATGTTCCATAACCTATGGCATACTGAGGAGAACAAATAAGTTCCAAACCGGTCTATGTCAGGTTAGGAATTGACAAATGATATTGGCTATCGATCTATTATGATTTGAAGGTGTAATCCAATGCAGGTCGGGGTATTTCCCCGCTGAGTGGTTGTTTCGTTCAAATCATATTTAATAACAGTAGTTTAGTCCACCTGGCCTAGAGTTTGCCGCTCTCGGTACTTGCTTCGCAAGTCGCTATCCGCCACAGAGACATCTATGATGTCGGTCGGATAGTAGCATTTAGACCATACGAGAAGTTTCATACCTCTCACCACTACTCATAGCCTACGTTGTTGTAGAATTCACAGATGGGGACGCTTGGTTATATGTACAACTTGGTTACCTCCACGAAAATTGTAGTATCTTGACCACCGCGCACCGTATAAAGATCACAGATAATTTATTTGAACCAATGGTGAAGAACAGAAATCTAGTTTTTTAAATAGTTTTAACATTTTGCCAAATATCGCTACTTCTGTCAGTTCCTCATGTATCTGTTTATTTCTATTATATTTTCATGTTGGAAATAAAAATCCACAGCACCTTCTCACTGACATTCCCACTCATCTAGACACCAGTATTATAAATAAATTCCACAAGCAACGAGACACACTACATTACATTCGACGCGGGTTTTGACAACTACGTTGTCATCATCTAAATGTGATTAAAGCTCACCTTCAGTATTAATAGGTTGTCAAGATATGTGTCGAAGTGAAATGTTTAATGTTTTTGTGTATGTGGAAACCACTTCTGTGCAAGTGTTACGCAAAAGGTTTCAACACTTTTCAGGAATAAATTGACGTCGTATCTACGTAATATTAGGTCACTGGTATTTAACGTTTTCGTGACGTCGTATACTCGTATTTAACGTGATATTCCGTAATTTAATGTTATTGTATAAATAGAATATTATTCCTTGCAAGATATATCATAGTTGCTCTACATTTCTATGCAGATTTTCAACTTGTAAAGAACATGTTTTTTTAACAAACTTAAAACCGTTTTGTTTATTCAATACACCAATAATTAATGCCATAAGTACGTAATGTTATAATCAAATATTAACAAAATATTTTGATATCATAAATACGTAATGGTGACAGATCATACATTACTGTTATATAATGTTAACATCTTATAATTTTGTGGTAAATATATAAATACTAATGATGCAACTATATAAAGAGGATAGAACAGTGTGACACAAAAAATTTTTCTAAAATATCAGAGTCTGTGATGTAACTAATTCAAGCTGGTTGGCTGGAATCAGGCCTTTCGATAGTGCCTTTTTAGTCATATGAGTGGCTTCTACATTTTTTAAATAGATTTCATACAAAATATGTGTTTAATGTAGCAGACAGTGATGGAAAAAGAGAAAACTGACAGACTACAAAACCAGTTGCTCTGCCATACTGCCACATTAGCACAGAACAACAATTAATGTTAATTAATGTTATTTATTGCGGCGTCTCCTAAGGTCCCCAGCTGAATTTGACAGTCGTGTGCGCACTGCATTGCGCCGGGCGCCCTAAGTGGCAACGAAACAGAGTACAGTCAACCCTCTCCCCCCATATTTAAACTCTAATTCTCTTACTTTATATCTCATTAAACGCAGGTCTTGCATTAAATCGAGACCAATAATGCATATATCATTCCTAAATCATAAAACTATACCTACTTATTACTTGCTGCAAAATCAAAATACATTTTTTTTAGGCTTTACAAGGTATGGCAGCCACTTTTATTGTATGCGGGTCTGAAACTAAAATTGCAAGGACTTTCGCTGAACATCGCCTTCCTTCTACTGATTCAGTGTTAACATTGTTAAAATGGGTAGAGAGACATATAGGACGGAGGAAAGCAGTTATAAATCCACCTAGTGTATATAGATCGTATTCCATGAATCGTTCCAGGCCATCAATCCAGATGGATATCTTAATGGATACCGAGGAAACAACTTCATTGGACGTAAATAATTAGTTATATACGGTACTTATTGAATTTTTGGAAATAGATTCTGCCTACATCTTTTGATTGGCGAGAGTGATTTATAGAAACATTATCATATAATTACAAAGTACCTAATTAAAGTTTGTACTTTTTTAATGTATAGAGAACCACGTATTTTAATATTTGTCAACATAAGAATCGAAACTTGTACAATTTGTCTCTTAACTAACTGTAGTACCTATAGTGTCAATATCAATGGAAATATTTATTTCAGTTTATTATTTGAGAGATTGTTTTATATTTATTACGCGTATAAAATATGTCTATTAAAATATTGTAGAAATTCAAATAAAATGAGATTCTTTGTATTTATGTGCTATATGTTGTTGAAAAGGTAGTAAATGCCCCATGTAGGCAAAAGAAGTGTACCCGAAAAATAAGAAATAATGTAAAGATAAACCAACAATCTGCGCATCTCTGTGGCAAGTGGTTCCAAAGATACAACAGCTAACAATTGTAGGTGAGGATATTTTTTTGTTTCAACTTAGCAAACTAACAAAAAATAAAACAAATATCCACGACAGTATAAATTCTTTATTTTCAACAATGAAAACATAACAGTAAAGTAAATAAAATTGATACATACATAATAGAATAGAAATTAAAACATTACGTGTATTTATATATACATGGATTTTATAAAAAAAGATATATGCAAAAACTAATTTTTTTGCTTTTCAAAAAACGTAAAATAATTATATCAATTTGATAATTTAATGAACAAAAATTACGTTCTGGAATTCTTAATTTATTAGTAGCAGTATGAAACTGTATACATGTAGTCATATTTTTTTATAACATTTTATATTAACATTAACCATAGTATTATTAATATCTCCATTTAGCTTTATCACACTAATGTTTACAAAATGATTCAAAAAATGCATTTGCCCAGATAGCATTTGACGTACTATGTATATACATATTGGATCCATAACATGAAAATTCTGGACTAAATATGAATATTTCCAAGAGATTCTTGTCAAATATATAATGCATATTTGATCTATGTACAAAAGTATCTCATAGATATACAACGGCAGTATGGTCTCTATATGTTTATATGCATATATTCTCATGTACATCATATGAATGTGCAAAATGAATGTACATCTCAGTAGGTTTTCACAAGCTTCTACAGATATTTGTAAACTGCACATAACCTTAACATTTGAGGAATTCTTCTGTATGTATATTCTGCCATGAATATAAAATGTGACCTCATTTGAATGAATATTCTCAATACATTCCCGTGAAAAACATAATGTATGTCTGATTTATGTACACCTAAAAATGTCGTATAGATATACAACGCCAGTTTGTCCTTTCTATGTACGGCATGTGTATATATATAAATGTAGTAAATATACATTTACCTTGTACAACATATGAATTTTTACAAGATCGAATACGGAGTAAATATAGGTACATCTCAGTAGATTCTTACAATATTCTGCAGATATTCCTAAACTATACGTATCATTGACATACTAAGAAATGTTATATTCTGACAATGAATGTAAAATGTAATACAAATGCCAAAAGTACACTTTTTTCCAAAAATATAAAAATACACAGTTAGATATCTGTAATATTTTAACAGCACTTTTCTGCAATTTAGAACAATAGTTAGGTTAAGCAAAATTTTGGTTTAAAATTAATTTATTCTATTCTGTCTTATTTAGTGCAAGTTTACTGTGTCTTCTTTTATGAAATACTCTGTATATTCAATGAAGTCATCATAAAAAATTGTAAACCCCTACAAGTTTCAGTTGAAAAAATTTTTTTACTCAAAAATAAAAAAAGTTACGGGGATCAAATCTCGTGTGATGTCCCTGTGCATAATGCACGGTAAGAATGCACATAGTACATGATGAGTGCACATAGTACATGGTAAGAATGTACATAGAACACGGTAAGAATGTACAAGTCTTCTATGTGGAAAATTCCGTACAAATTTATGTTCGAAGTAGATACGTGGTATATGACAAACAAGTTCACAAGAAGTACATATAATAACCCATATGGCACAGGATATCGATACAGTGACCATTTTTGGTCCATTTCATGTCCGTATGTCCGTGAACATATGATGGATATCCACTGAATTTCTATTTACGTATATCTGTACACTGAGATATTGAAGGGATGTCCTCTGGACGTCAGTTTTTTATGCGTTTGTGATAGTACACCAAAGTAAAAGTAATGGATATCCGCTGGACATCCATATAATGTATAGGTTATATTGTTTGTTTTAGTTCTTCGTCTTAGGTCTTTATCATGCACACATCGCACAATGATGCATCGGCTTCGTCCATAAAACGTTAAAGAATGGCTCTAATCTATACATTGAAAATTCAGTCTTATGACAACGTTTCAGCAACGTCAATAATAAACCTAAGACACCAAAATTGACACTCCATATATTGTAGTCGGCTGTTAAAACGTATCTATTTTACTTTGGTCACAACTAATAAGCGGCGCCGGCGTCGCGCCAGAGGTCGTGGATGACATGATGATAATTTACACTTTCACCTAATACAACGTTAATAATTAGGCAAATGTGGCTGCAAGTCGCAAAATTGCTTCTTGGGTTACTTCTAGTATCACTTCTAAATACTTCACTGTTGCATCCCCCTTGGACAAATCCTAAATCTGCCATTGTACAGCCCGTGCTTCACACGCGACCGATCGGGGTTCTTATCCAACTCTAGGATTTTTTTGTTTTTTTTTTTATTTTTATTAATTTATATATTTCTTGTAATATTGGTTACTATTAACAATTTATAATTAAATTTAATGTACAAATTTCTATATAATGTGAATAAGTATTAGGAATTAATTATTTGACCTGCAAAATAATTTTTTTGATTGGCAAAATTGAACAGTAAATTATAAATTGTAATTTTTGCTGATGAATTCCGGAATTTGTTAAACTAAATTGTTTGCTGTTAAATTTCGCAATTTGAGAGATCAAAGAATTACTTTTATTCGAATAATTTATTAATCAGTTAATGAATTACCAATATTAGAATTGGTTTAATACTTCAATTTTTGATACGAATGTATTGCCTATGTAACCATTTATTGTACGCCCTTCTGATGAAGATCTCAGTGGCTCATGGTGAAGCGTCAAGCTACAAATGCAGAAGCCGCCGGTTCAACACGCAGGGAGGTGAGTTTTTTAATTTAATACAATGCAATAATACTAGTCTTTATAGCTTGAAGCTAAACCGATAGATGGCGCGACAGGACCACCAAAAGCTGTCATGATGTGTATGCAGTGAGTTAATGTAGGTAAAAACAATATTCCAATTTTGGGACTCTAGACGTCCGTGAATGGATATCCACAGGATGTAAAATTGTTTGGCAAACGGCTGTCCAGTGAATTACTTTTGGTATCCAGATGGATATCCGTTGTACGTAGATCAGGTCCATGACGTTTCATCTACCACCATGTAGGTACAGTCAGCGTCATATGGTCGTTACCAATTTTCAAACAAAATCGTATGCGATGGGATCGCAAGTCTCCGCCCACTGACAGGAATATATAACCAATGTAGTATTTTTTTCGATTATATGTATGTATGTAAATATATATAAAATGAAATAAGTAATAGGCTCTAATTAGTATAGTAAAATAATAGGAAATAAATTGTATTATATTTTAATTGGAATTGGTTCAGAATAAGCATTAAACGAAATTGAACTTTAAGGTGGTAATGACAAATATGCATTCGACTGTACATTAGATGTACATAAGTCATCCATTTAATATCCATCATGGACTACGTATGAAGTACTCATGAAGTGTAAGAGGGGGGACAACTGAACATTCTTAAGAGATAACCTAGAATGTACATGACATTTCTTTTGCATATTCATCACAAATCCATATGTATATTTGGAATGTTCTGGTAATCAACATAGTATGTAAAAATGTTATGTGGGTGTTTGCGTATAGATAGAGATAGTACTGGTTTTGATAAAATATAATAATTTTATTTCATAGATATTTTTTTGGAATGAAATGAAATATAATAACGCTAAAAACTTCACATATTCTCTTTTATTTTGTATTAATCATTTGCAGAAAAAAAAAGTGTTTATTACTGTATATAATAAAAGTATAGGCTTTTGCAGTTTTTTTCAAAAACTAAGATTGTTCCTTAAATAAACTAATACAACAACCGCTAAGTTATAAATTAATAATAAGAATATATTTATTTCTCTATCTATAATAAATACTTATGATCATTCATTACTTCTGAATCATATTGATTACAAATTTTATAAGCAAGTTATTTTATTACCGAGATGCTTTAGAATATCAGTGTCTTTTTTGTAAATTTTCCCATTCTGGAAAAATCAGCCTTTTGAAAACCAGCGTATTACCCGTAAGAAATTACCTTCCTTTCACTGTTAGTTCTTATCAATATTCAATATAGTATTTTTTTTGCAACAGTAACTGCATAGTCAATAACTGAAGATAACTGCCACGTTTAGACCAAAATAATTTTGAAAACACGATAGACATTATTAGCGGTAACTAATTTCGAAATTGGAGTGTGTGTGGGTCATGTACTTGTCAGCCAACATATAGTATATTTACAGGAAGCGGAAACTTTTTTCCTTACTGTTTGTTTCTATCATTACGTTTCGATTCACTGGATTTTGCAATGCGATTTTTATGGCTTAGACTGAGAATCTCTTGATAGTGAAAAATTTCTTGTAAAATTTCAATTAAAGATATGACGTCATAGAAAATATATTAATTATTATGTTACTCTATATTTCGAGAATTCTTGTATTATTAATATTTATTTGTAGTGAATACTGTCATGAAATTTTCATTGAAAAGTTTAGTGAATGATCGATAATGTGTAAAAGCGTAATCAGGGCCGAAATACCGACGATAATTTGGGCCCACGTGCATGTAATTACGAACTTTTTGAAGCTTATTTTCATCAACACTGCCAACAATCTCCTAAGCATTGAAGTTGTGTTGGCCATATTCGCCTTATTTCCCCAAGCGTGTAGTACCGAATACCTTATTAACACGTCCTCCATTTTCAGCATGTCTGAACTTGCATGAACTGAGTAAGTCTGGAGGTGTGACTCAAGATATGGTGAATCGGTCAATGTGCATGAATACCAATCGACGTGAATCAAGCACAGATCAAAATTATGCTGATTAAAATTGTTTTAACAAATTCAATGATAAAAATTTATTAATGTGTTCTGACATTAAAAAATTGTCAGGGAGTCTGAACTAAAAAATTGTTAACCGTTTCGCAAAATCCTATGAATTAAAACGTAAATATCAAATAGGTAAGTAAAAAGAGCCCGTACCTTTTATTTATATTTCCAATGTTTTCACAGTAAATTGAAATTACATAGCTGTAGAGCTACAAAATCAATTTTATTTTATTTTAAACATTATTAATATTATTACAAGTAATAATATATTTTAGTACTGTACATTGATTTCATATCTTTACCCCATTAATTGCCTGGAATAAAGTACTTAGAAATAAATAACAATATAAAATAAAAGACTCTTAGATAAATCAAAAAATATTTTAGAACTATATACATATACAATTTGTAACCTAACTACCAGAAAATTTTCAATATTTTAACCAAAACTGCTCGTTAAATATTTCACCTCGTCTTAGTTAGAATATAAAAAGTACCCATAATAATATCTGTACAAAACAAAGCAAAGCAATTCGTAAGAACAATATATATATATATATATATATATATATATATATATATATATATATATATATATATATATATATATATATATATATATATATATATATATATATATATATATATGTCGCAGGCAAATGGTAATTCTAGGCAAATGGCTTTTGTCTAGGCAAATGCTATCTGCCTGGGCAAATAGTGTTTTTTCTTTTTCATATGCTAAATGACTACACAAATGCTATTTGACTAGCCAAATGGTATTTGCCTAAGCACTTTCTAGACAAATGGAAATGGAAACATTTGTAATAAAAACGCTGTGTCTAGGTACACGCTACCAGTTTATTTATTAAATATTTTCTATAAAAAAGGCAAAAACTAATTCTACAAATAACAAAATGTAAACATATAATTTACACAAAATTTGTACATTAATTATAATGTAATGCTGAATACAAACAATACTGTAAATTTTGTAAACCTCATTTATTTTGACAAGGATTGCTAGAATGGCACTTACTGTTGCAGAGATTTTTAGACTTAAAACAAGCACAACGATTGGTATTACACTGACGTTTTGATGGCTGACATTGACATTTTGAAAATCCTTGCCCCGAAAACATCGACTGCCCGACGCAAGCTTCTCTCAATGAAATGAAACGGTCTTGAGGAATTTCATTATAATTAAAGGTAATTGCTGAAATGGGCGTTAGATCACTCCTAGTTAACCAATTTTTTAACACACCCGTCTTTGTGCCTATTCGATAGACGCCATTTTTTTTATCAAGTATAATAATATGATTTATTGTAGTTATAAAATAAATAGAATGTAAATTATAATTTGGTTACAACGTAATTTTATATACAATTTCTATAACTACAAAAAAGACTGGAAACAACATGGTTCCAAGGAACCTGCTGATCAAAGTTCCAGCCTTGAAAACACATAATTAATAACATATACACATAACTGAATCAATGCATGAGTAAAAAGAGAAAAATAATCAATTTATTTTAATTTAATCAGATTTACAAAAAAAAACTGTTTAAAGCACGATATTAATATGAGAATAATTTCGTTTAAATAGATATTTCTTTAAAAGTTGAATAAATACCTTTTTAGTTTAGTTTTAAACAAAGATGGTTTTAAATATTTTAATGATGCCGGGAGTTTATTATATAGGTTGTAAATACAATAAGAAAATGACCTACAATACATAGAGGTATAGTGGGGAGGAGGAGAAATCAGGCCTCTAAATCTCAAATTCAAATTATGGATGTCAGTTCGAAATTTAATTTTGTTATACAAATAAGGTGGACATTTATTAACTAAAATACGATTATAAAGAGTTAGAGAATGTAGTTTGCGCCTCCCTGCCATATTAAGCCAGTTGGCACTTTTCAATTTGTATGAAACTTTATCATGTTTCCTGATACCGTAAATAAAACGAAGACAAGATTTTTGAACCCTTTCAATTCTATTTGAAGTAACTTTGTCCAAACATGGTCCATACAGTGCATCACAATAATTAAAATGGCTCAGGACAAGGGTATCAGTCAACTTAATTTTAAGCGAATGAGAAAGAAAGTGGCGGTGGGGAAATAACAATTTTAAGTTAGAATACGCCTTTTGTAAACATTTTGAGACATGCTTTTTAAATCGTAATTCTGTGTCTAATTCAATTCCTAGGTTTTTTTGCAACTTTAGAACATGCTAACATATTATCATTTATGGTAACTTTAATATTCTCTTCAATTATTGTCCGCGATTTCCCAAATATTAAAACGGAAGATTTGTTAGGGTTTATTTTCAGGTGATGATTTTCTGATATCGCAATTAAACTTTTTATATCATTATTTATATTATTTGTAGCATTAATTATATCTTTAGGAAAAAATGAATAATATAATTGTGTGTCGTCTGCATATAAATGTACAGAACAATATTGCATGGATACTGTTATATTACACGTATATATACTAAATAATAAGGGTCCCAAAATAGAGCCCTGCGGAACTCCGCGTAAAATACGACCCATGCCTGACTCCCCATTACTAGTTTCAACATACTGGAATCTATTATTCAAATAATTTTTTATTAGTTTGATTGCGCTATCTGAAAATCCCACAAAATGCAAAATAGACAACAAAATTTGGTGACTTATTGTGTCAAAAGCTTTGGAATAGTCTAACAGAACCAAAGCTACAGTCTTCCCATCATCAATACCTTTAAAAATATCATCAGCAATAGTAAGTAATGCTGTTGAACAGCTATGACCAGTACGAAACCCTGACTGGTAAATTGGCAAAATATTATGCGTATTTAAGTGATCCCGTATTTGAACACAAATAATTTTTTCAACAACTTTAGATAGTACTGGAAGTAAACTAATAGGACGAAGGTCATTATAATCAGTAACATCATTTTTCTTTGGCAGAGGAATAACGCGTGCAATTTTCCAGGTGTCTGGAAAAACATTATCCCCTTAAACAAGTATTTACAATATCAGTTAGATATGGCAAAATAAAAGGACAGCATAGCAGTAGCATATCTATATTTATTAAATCAGAACCTGTAGCTTTTGATTTTATCTCAAGTAGATATTTGTAAACTATTGTGTCAGCTACTGGTTCAAATTTAAATAAAGATTTAAAGTTGGATTTAAAATTGTTGCTATAAAATTGCAAAAGATTATTGTCAGGCGTTGCATTTGTTACAGAGTGTTGCAAAAAATAGTTATTAATATTATCAGGGTTATTAATGTGAATCGGCAAATCATTAGATTTAGTCCTGTTATATACATTTAATTCTTCAAGTTTCTTCCATAATGCTTTATCCGAATTATGTGTTACACAATGCTCCAAATAGCATTTCTTTTCATTTCTGATAGCAATGTTTGTCTGATTTCTTAAATTTTTATAATAACTCAAGTCTTGTGGATTTTTTGTTTTTTCCATTTACTAAGAGCTTTCTCTCGAATAGAAATTAGCAGCTTAATATTGTCTGTAAGCCACGGTGGTTTTCTCTTTTTTTATAACAATATTTTTTATAGGTGCAACTGTGTCAAATAACGCTATAAATAAGTTATTAAAATGTTCAATTTTATTATTAATATCTGGTAGATCATATATTTCATAGAAAGGTGTTAACATTAATAGTTCATGTAAAAAATCAGTATCTATATATTTAAAATTTCTAAACTTTACAGTTTTTTCATTTACCACACAACACTGTTTTTTAAACGAGCAAAAAACCAAGGAATGATCAGACACATCAGGTAGATCTTTTGTACCACATGTATTATATATTAAATTATTTGAAACAAGGATAACATCAATCAAAGTTGACGAAGTGTTAGTAACTCGTGTAGGATTGTTAATTATTTGTTTTAAATTGTAAGTATCAATACATTCATTTAAAAGTATAGTTTTACGGTTTTCTGAGTCTAATAAGTCAATGTTAATATCCCCCCCGCACACTATATTCTCACAAACTGTAATTAAATTGGACAAAGAATCTTCAAAAATATCGAAAAACTCTAGTAAATTCTTATTCGGCGGCCTATAGATAGTACCAATAATATAAATAATTTTAGAAAAAGTAATTTTCAACCAAAGTTGTTCAATGGTTTCATGTGAACTTATATTTAGAATTTCATACCTTAAGTTGGATTTTAAGTACATGGCAACTCCTCCACCTCTTGTACCTCTGTCATTTCTTATAAGAGTGTAACCCTGTATTTTTACACTTTCATTGATTACATTTGCCGACAACCAAGTTTCAGTTATACCAATAACATCATAATTTTGTTGTAACACTAAGTCTTTAAAATCTGAAAAATTACTCGTTAGAGATCTCACATTAAGAAACGCAATTAATAAATCCCTCATTACAATTAATTAATTAATATAAAATGCGCAGTAAAATAAAATAAAAATATGTTTTACAAAAAAATAATAATAATAATAATAATAATAAATGTATGTATTGAATATATAAATAAATATACACGTATATAAAGTAGATTTAGATTTATGGCAAATAAACGAAAATAGAGAAAAAAAAATGTGATATGAATATTGTGAATATTGTGCCTCCGAAGCAGCTAATTTTCTAAAATTTTATTCATATCTTCCACAGTCTTCATGTACTTCTTCTTTCCATTTAAATTAGTGACAATACTGCCTTCACTTGACCACACATTATCTCTACCAAATTTTTCCTTCGCAGTTTTTAAAAGCTCAAATCTTTGTTTAATTAATTCTTCAACTATTGCAATTTTCTTTCCTTTTAATTTTCTCTTATTATACAAAATATTGTCACGGTCTGTCCTATTTCCAAATTTGACAAGGATTGGCCTTGTTTTTATATACTTTTTGTCCAATGGTCCAATTCGGTAGCAACTATTAATTTGACAAGAACTAACTCCCAACTTTTCATCAAAGATTTTTGATAGAATTTCTTTTAGATTTTCATTAGGGCTTTCAGGAACCCTAAAAATACGTAACTCAAGTAGCTTCGCATTTTGTTCAAGATCATTTAACTTAGATTGCAAGTGTAGATTTTCTGAGCCACCTGGTATATTTTTATTACATATTTGTTGCTCCAAAGTATTTAACTTGGATTTTATTTCGTTGTTTTCTGAGTTAAGCATTTTATTCTCTTCCTCTAAACTATTTAGCCTAATTTCTATAGTAGAAATTTGTTTATTTAATAGTTCAAATTCATGACGTAAATTTTTTATAACAATAGCTGATAACTTAATAGCGAACGTCTCCAAAAAGTCTTATCAATAAGACATTCTTTTACTACTTCTTGCGATATGTTTTTTACATCAATTTCTTGTGCCTTAGTTAAAACCATGTTTATAAATGAATTGTAATCGTGCAAGAGTAATTAAATAAGATTGAGACTTTTTAAATGCACTTTGATAAATATATCTCAAAAACCACACCCAAATATGCTATAAATGTATCACAATTTTTTTTGACAATTTACATACAATACCTTCCAAATTCTTTCTATCTAATGGTCCTCTATCAAATTTTGGAACAGCAACAGCGACATATTTACCTACTTCTATGTCGCAAAAAATGGTTCTGCTTCTCTTTGTCATTATTTCTGCAGCCTTTATCTGCCCATCGTAAGATTTTTTTCCTATTAATTCTAATATTCTCTTCACTGACATAGAGATTGCAAGTAACCCCCAGCACTAAAATTGCTATTGTCTTTATTAGCAATATCGCAAATATCGTGTACTATTTTTTTGCATAACGAACATTTTTGTATGTACCTGTCGGTGTCGCTAACAAAAGCAGCAGGGTTTATGGTATTGGCTTCTGTGTTCGCCTTTGTAGGATTTTCTTGCATTATTATAGGCATTTCATCTAGCATTTCTTCCGTAAATATATCAATTTGTTGATAGTCCACAACCTGTACGGTATCTCTGTTACTTTCCTGACTTTCTTCCTGAATATGGCCCTCTATACTGGTATCGACGCTCTCTGCTTCCGCTGGACTGTGGCCATTGTTTGACAATGTGCCTACGCTGTTACAGTTTTCATCTGCATTTATGGATTCCAAATCCTCTTCAGTTAGTATTGCCTAGACTAGTACGACACAAACTATGTATAAACCCTAGCAAAAACTATTAGTGAATAATAAAAAAATCTAAATATTTACTTCCATGGTCATAGAATTGATGAAAATTGTAGCAGCAAAACCAGTAACACACACTGTAAACATACGCCCGTATACCTAATAAGTTCATCAAATATCACAGTCATTTGCCTAACAACGACTTCGGCAAATGACATTTTCCTAGGTAAATGACTTTTAAATGGACATTTTTTTTCATGGAGTCATTTGCCCAGGCAGACAACATTTGCCTAGACAAAAGCCATTTGCCTAGAATTACCATTTGCCTCCGTCTCCGAATGGATGCAGCATTAATATCATAAATAGCGATATGTAGTAGGCAAATTTTACTTCTAAAAACATCAAAGAGGGATTATAATTTTCATATAAGAATATATAAAGTAAATATTTATATTTTCTGGTAGTTACTTCACACAAAGGAAATAGACAATAGCATCTACTGTATTTAATTTGAAAAACCACATTATAGTATTTAATACCTTTTTAGTTAAACGCTTATTGCCATGTGACTTCTTCTTTGTGTACATTTATTGTTACATTTTATGGTACATTTTCAGATTCTACCTAAGTGTTTTCTCAATATATTTAAGCCATCCACAACCTGAAAGTTAATAAAATCGTTAAATTTACTATTACAATAAAAATTGACGATGACATATGAACACTAGCGGCTAGTGAAGTTTCGAAAATTGTCGAGTAGTAATCACTCAATCCAGCTAAATTTTTTGTGGCTACTCTTATTTCGTATTTTGTATTCTTCTTCAGGTCCGTGAGAAGAAGTTCCTCTGAAAGAAAATATGTAATTAGTTGTCCAATATTACCATTAATATTAGAGATCAAGCATTGTAAGAAGTAACAGTTACGCGCATGTTCTTAAACGAGAGGACCAAACTTGAATTGGGGCTAATCTAATGGCGCGGTTAAATACATGGTGTACCATGCACCCATAACGCCCCGTCTTCTCTCAACATTTGAGATATCAAGTGTCCTTCTTGTGCAAGGCAGGTTACGTAAGTGCACCACGTCAGATAGAAGAACCAACAGCCGCAGTCCCACTGCGGCAATAAGCAGCTGATGGGGAACAGCCTATAAGGTTCACCGAGACGGACCTAAGGACGAGAGTTAGCCTTAACATCAGGGATAACCTAAAGCCACAAGATCTGGTTATAATGGACGTGGTCATCGATAAGGAACTTTCAGAAAATGCAGGTGTTTGGCATATCAACTGTGCAGTGTACAATGCCGCGAAACACCTCTTTCCCTATGAGAGATGAACAAATATTTTAGAAGAGAGTAGGATACAGTCAGCTAAACAACACGCCTCTCGCATCTAGAGTGTGGTGGGATACATGATAAGTGGCAGAATTTTTATTCCCAAAGTCCAGTGCATAGCAGCCGGGACTAAGATATCAAAACCATACACTGAATCTGGCTATGATGCTTACCAGCAAGCAGCACTGTCTAGATGAGATCCCAACGCTTATGGCTGTAAAGAAAACTTTGAATATTGTAATGAATCATACATATGTTCATTACTATAGTTTCGGAAATTCCCGTTAGTCTTGTGCTACCGCGCACTTCATGCCGCCATGTGATGAATCATGCAGATGATCAATCCTAGAAGTTTCTGCAATTACCTTTTGGCATGTGCTGCCACGTACTTCCTGCCGCCATGAAATATGAGATATCACCAAGGCCATAATTTTGGTATAAATAGAATCGCCTTAGCCAAGGAAATCAATTCAATTTTCTACTGACAATTACCTACAGCGCGCTGAGCTGGGTAGTTTATTAGTCTTAAGCGCGTTGAGCTTGACTCCATTTGGTTAGAATTCAGTATATGACGACGACACCGCCCTACCGAATGTCTGGTAGCATCTTGAGTTTTTTTAGCGCACTGAGCTAGACCTCCTGGTGTTGGTAGACATTTTACAGTCTTGCACCGCCGTCACCAGTCTAGTAATTATTTATTGCCGTGGGCCTTCAGCGCGTTGAGCTAGACCCGCCGCCGTTAAATGATTACCGAACTTACCGTAGCATCGAGTCCTGGATGGTTCCTTCAGCAAGTGGAGCTGAAGCCTACCGTTTAATCACCGAATACACTCCTCCCCGTAAATTAATTTCACCGATGTATTTAATATTTATTAACTATACTTGATTCGGTTTAATTGTTAGAGAATCTGATTTTGTTTATTTAACTTCATGTTTTGGATAAATGTTGCTTTAATGAAATAAACTCTGTTTTTGGGCTCTCTTATTTGCAACTAACAGGAATCCTGGATTAATTCTGCAAACCAGCTATCTGTACTCTATCTACATATTCCGAGGCACAAACACACTTTCTTACATATTTTGAGCGTCCGAACAGACACCGTTACAATATACAAGTGAGAAATATAGAGCACACGTTGTTCCATACAAATTCTTCCCGACTCATTCAAGAACCACAGCGTGTTTTTAATAATTCACCGACTCGACTACAGCGGATGTCGAAACTTTCTGCTAAAGAATCTACGAAACGACGCGTGTATTCAATAGTGACACTGTAGCAATTGTACACTTCGAGGCTCGATGCCGCATACACCTGGTAGATCCAGAAGAAGTGTGTCAGGCAATCAATATGAAGAAAGTCCAACAAGAGTTTGTTTCTGAGCTTCAGATGAATCATCTGTGAGCCTGATGAAAAGCTGCGGAATAGAGAAATATGTTTCAGCGGCATGGTGACAAACCGCAGAATGGGGTCTTATATAAGAACACGGAAACACTGGGTTTATCGATCAGGCTGACATTCGCCTTTCTAAGAGCAGCCATGCCTAAGTCGGAAACTGAGAGATTCATTGTAGCACTCTCAGGTGCTAAAATCGCTCACGCATTTTCAGCATATTTTATACATGCGATTTTGGCCCACATCCACCGACATGGTGGCATAAGGAGTGCTATATTGCCACCTAAGGCACTCGTAGGGGGTAGACCATATACCAGTGCTGCCTTACATCCCCGGAGATACTGAGTCCGTTGTCGAGAACGAGAAATGCCAGATTTACTGAAACTACTCATTTTCAACATTCAGGCTAATCCAAGACAACAAGCCTGACATAGTCCACCCTCAATTCAAAGTGACGTATGTCATCGAGTTTTTGGCACCTGCTGAAAAATCACCTTAGAGCAGGAGGACAAACGGACCAAATATTGCGATCTCCGATACGAACTGTACCCAGGCCACTGGATTAAGATGATCGTCATAATAATCAGTGTACTCGGAGGGTCAAAGCCTAAGCTGCTCTTGGAACTGATGGCAATACTCGCTTGCCAAGAATCATCCAAATGGCTGGCAGGCTAAATGCAGAAGGCGGTCATTCTAGGTTCACTCTCTGATTATGGCACACGATTCTGGAATCTACAGCCACTAACACTGCGGGACACTTGCTTTCCTCCCGTGAGGTCAGAGGCCACGTGAAGACGATCCAGCGCTGGGACACCGAAAAAATAAAATTAATAATAATAATAATTCGTCTACTTCCATATCTAAAAAACACATAGAAAATATGTTAATAGATATAATTGGCAAACTTTATAGCAGAAGGTCGAAGCGAGGCGAGACGTGCGGTTATTCAGGGTTCCGTCGGTCTAAGAAAGAGAGATGATGTGTTAGCTCGCTCTCGACCACATGTCTTACCACAGCCGTCAGCAAGACAGAAGGATTTTCAAAATATGAAAGTGGTTTGAATACCGTTAATAATATATTAAATTTAATTTAGTCAAAACTTTCAAACACAATGAAAATTGTCTCTGTTTTACCTGATCCTATATTAAATATTTTGCTGTACCATTCTCCCTCTTCTTTCCTTACTGGCCTATATTCAATAACGAACCATTTGGGTTCCATATTAGTTTCCTCCATAATCGTAATATTTGGCATATCTATTTCTATTTCTAATGAAGTGGGCTTGGCTTCAATTAATGTAATGTTTATAGGAGGTTCTGGCTCTGTTCCTATTTCCACAATAAATTCTTTTTTGAATTGTCCCAGCTCATTAGTTGCTGTGCACTGATATTTGCCAGGAGTATCTTCAGTCATGTTCAGCTGTAAAATATAAAAGTAGACTTAACATCATTGGTGCTCATGGATATAAAACTTTCTTTATACGAAGGCCATATAATTTCTGGTCAGGAAAATATAATTTAGGATGTTAATTGATTTCATGACTTTATTTTTTAATTAGAAAAATAATTCAAATACGGTTTTATGCTTTTTCCCAGAATAACCGGAATCGTTACTCGAACTGAACATTTTCATAGTACACCCGGAAACTCAACCTAACATTTAACACTGTAGTTACCAATTCACGTCCACTACGTAAAATGAAGAAAGAAGTCACAAGCACTTTGGACAATAAATTTTAATTACAGGCCAACGTTTCGGTGGATGGGTTCCACCATCTTCAGGGATGCAAGAATGTTTTAAAAACATGATTTGTTTCTTGTAGCTCAGAAGATGGTACGTACCATCCACCGACATGTTGGCCTGTAATTAAAACTTATTGTTGATAATATATTGTTGTACAAATTGCTTGTGTGTGTGTGTGTGTGTGTGTGTGTGTGTGTGTGTGTGTGTGTGTGTGTGTGTGTGTGTGAGAATTCTTTCTCCATCATTTAATACCCACGGAAACCTAAAGAACACCATTATTTGGTAATTGTCAACAAAAATATCAAATAGGACTTGTTTATACGTAAAAAATGGACGTGTATCATCAACCCCTTAACCCCCACAGCAACTCCTAAAATTTCAAATGACACCATAACACATTGTGTAGCACGTCGTTAGATAGATAATTTTCTAAGAAGTTCATTTATATACTTACTTCTTAGTTGACCAGAAATTGAGGGAAGAAAACTAAAAATTATATATTATCTTTATTTTCAACAGGCTGGTACAAATGATTGTTTTCATTAAAGTCGATATGTTGGATGAAATGGATGTTCTCATTATGATAACCTCAGTTGACTTCCATACAATGGTACAAATGACTTTGAAAGAGAAAACGAACATTCGCAAAAACTTGTTGGGCCAACTGAGGACACTGTTCAGATCTACAATATTTGTCGGCTGTGTTGCATAGACTATGGATTTCTAATACCCCTATAAGAAAAATCCAACGGAGACAAATCAGAAGATCTAGCCAGCCATTCGATAGAAGTATATCTTCTAATCTATCTTCCAGAAAATTAATTGTCCAGAAATTGTCACACGGGAGCCACATAGTGAGGAAGTGCACCATCTTGCTGGTAAACTAATTCTTTTTAAGCCTATTTTCGTCATTTTCCAATAGCTCTGCTATACACGGATGAACAGTGGTTTCAAGAAGCTCATGATACCCAATCCCATTCAATACCGCCAATAAAAAAGGTCATTTTGAACAATAAATACGATAATCTAAACTGCTTCTTTTATTTTTATTTCCCGAACTTAAAAGAATGAAACAATTATTTCTCAGGAACGAATCGATAAAAATTTAAAGAAATAGACAGTTATGTAGACAATTGAAAGACATTTCAAAAGATGTATCACTCGACCCCATTTGCTATCTGAATTTTTTTGAGTGGGTGACCATGTAGGGTAGAGGGATGATGATCAGTATACAAGTATTTCATTAAAATATGTCCCCCTTGGAAACAAGTTCGACGTGTTTCACCAATTTTTCAAAAAATTTTTATCTCCAAAATTATTTATTGTGACTTCTTTTGGCTGGGACACCCTGTATAATAAAGGGTGAAAGGAAAACTTATTACGACATATCAAACAGGACCACAGGTCCATCATACTTTAAGTCTGAAAATCGCGAAATATACATTTGAATACGATTAACATTCGTTGGATTTCTACTCGACATATCGAAATGAAATACAGATATCGTACGTCTACCGTATACAGCGTATTCATATCCTTTATCTGTCCCATGTTCAACGCACGGAAATGTTGGTGCAATTTTGTAACTCTAAAATGAATACAGAAAAGTAAAAAAAAAGATGAAACTAATTAAACAAACATACAAAAAACAGAACAAGGACTCTTTAAGCGTCTTTAGAATTAATATTTTTAATGACGGAGCTCTCCGGAGTTGTCTGAAACTTGGCAAAAACCGAATTATAGTTTAAGGATATGTATTTATGGATTTTTGTACCATATTTTAATGACAAAAAACAAATTAAAAACTAAGAAGTTACTCTAAAAGAACTTACCACAAGTACAGACTTATGTCTGGACTCATTGATTATATCACCCACATTTCTGGGATTCCATTTAATTGTAGGTGGTGGATTAGCCTCAACTTCACATGTTAAATTTAATGTATTATTGAATAAACCATAGACAATATTTTCTTGGGCATACACCGCATATGGCTTATCTGCAAAAAAAATTCAGTTTAATTTTTTATCAATTAAATTTTGAATTTAAATGTTAAACACCACAGACAATACAACCCCCTCTAACCCTAAAGTTATCCTCCAATATTCAAGTATGATGAGATTATTTTCTGGTCCAGAATATATTCTACATCCTTTACCTGGTTTACATTGAAAATTAACTTCACTTGGAACAAATTCGCGATTTTTGCAGAGTTTGTTCGTATGATCTGTAGAAATGTCGCCGAATGTCGGCGTAGCTTTAGAATGACGTGTTTATACAGGGTGTTCCGACATTTTTTGATTTTCAACTACGTGCTGTATAATCATGTATTCTAAAATGTTTCGTTTTTGAGATACAATGTGTCAAATGTCATTCTTCAAGAAATTGCTTGCTCTCCATAAATTATTTAGGCGTATGCCTGCGAAATGTGTGAATTTCTAAACGGAGCAAAGTATCGAAAATCTTCAATTGAGAAAAAAATTTCCAAATTGAATGGCCACTCCACATGAATAATCAAAAATTACCAGTGGCGCAGTATAAAACAGATTAAGGTAGATGGAATCCAAAACTAAGATATCGATTATTTAAGTGTTTGTTTATATAATTTTGTATAGAAATGAGTCCCACACAAAGGATGTAAACCGTAGATACATGCGTTTCGAACTTACGGCCTCATCGATACAGTCAGAGCTGCAGTTGTAAATATGAACACAACTTACGAAGCGACGCAATGGAAACCACTGACAGACAGCCAGTCGCTCATTTGTGGCTGCAATTGAAAGATCCTGTATTTACAGGGTAACAGAATTTATTGCCTCGGAGGCAATTATAGCTACTTGCTTGGAATTCCCTAACCAAGGAATGTAAAATAATAGAGGATGCAAGATGTTACTGCGGGAAGAAATAACCTCAATTATTTTACATTCCTTGGGTAGGAAATTCCACGCAGGTAAATATAGTTGCCTCCATGGCAATGTTGTCTGTCGCCATGTAAACAAGGGGTCTTTCAATTGCAGCTACAAATGAGCTACTAGGTGTCCGTCAGTGGTTTCCTTCGTGTCGTTGTCCTAAGTTGTGCCCATCTTGTCAGCTTAACAGCACCGTTTGAAACACGTGTCCATGGTTTGCAATTTTTGTGTGGGCCTCACCTATGATGCCTTCTGCTTCTTAATTAAAAAGTGAGATTCTCGCCCTTTACACTGCACAAAATTTAAAATTTTCGAAGTTATGGGGATTGCTGAATGTAATTTGTCGGATTGATTGCCAGTAAAGTAGAGAAGTTCTTAAGATGGTTACTAAATTTTTTTTCTCTTTTTATTTTTCGCTAGAGTCTTGTAAAGTTAAGAAATAATTTTTGTTTTAATAAAATTTCAATGGAAAAAGTTATTTCTCAGGATGATAGGCCCACTATTGAACTACGTTCATAAAAATAATCATGCTGCTAGTACTAATAGTTAAACCAGACTGACGAAATTTGTGGACAAAACCGGAGTTTAGCTAAAAATACACGAAAACCTAAATAACTCCTAAACTAACAAATTTCGCAAAACACAAACGGTAGACACATCAATACGTATTGCGCCAGTTGGTCCGTCCTCGGTGAAACACCCTGTATGTATGTATTGTGCCCTTTTTTGAAAATATTGTCAAATCTCACTTTTAATTTATTTTGTTTAAACTGAGGTAAAAATGTATTTCCAGTTACTTAATTATTTTTAATTAAGAATCATTGTAGTCTTGAAGATGATAAGAAAATTTATCGAAACACCGGCAACAGCTGAATTTAATAAAACAGTATGTACGAAAGCTCAGAAGTGCGAAAGCTCAAAATTTTGTTGTTCTTGTTTTTAAAAAAATGTGACATTATTACTTCATGTTTATGCATATTTAGAAAAAAAATAATAAAATAATTATTGGGTATTACACAAACATTCTTTCGAACCTAACATGATAATAATAATAAACAGTTATACATATATGTTTATATTGTACACTATTATTCGTATCTAAATGTGCTAGTATAAAAGTTTAAAGTAAATAATGAATCAAACACTATACTGGAAGTATTACATTTCAACATAGAAACTATTAAAATAACTACTCAAACTAGAAGCAAGAATTGCATTGAATTAAATAACAGTATTCTTAGTAATAGAAGCAAAAAAATATTTACTCGTTTGTTTTTTATGCGAGAACAGTAGTAATAATTGTCAGTTTAAATTTTCATAAATAAATGCACAGCACACTAACGAACTGATGGTCAAATTTCTAACATTGTTAATAAATCAAAACTACTTTAGAAACAAATACTGCATTACAATTTTGTTTTTCCAATTCGACTCTCGTAGAAAAAACAAAAATTTAATACAATTATTACTTACTTGTTAATTCTAAATGTTAGGTTTTTAAATAATTAACTTGTGTTTTATGAATGCTAATTGCATAATTTGGTTTGAGGTAAACCTTAAAAGTTCTAGAACCGACTTTATTGATTTGTAAATCTTTGATAAGTTGTGCGCCACTGGACCTTTAGTGCACCCGCGCAAACACCGCTGTGTGAGGGACAAGGGGGACGCTAATAGGAGAACAGTGAGGTTTCGGGAGCAGAAGCTCGGAGGCCTCGTCACCGAGTGGATGTGTGTATATTTTGTTACGTTGTATTTACATAAGTACGTTACCTTAAGTTTTATATGGAGAGCAGACTTGAGTTAGACTTTGAGCAAGTGAGTGTACGTTGCTGAGCTTGTTTCACGATTTGTTCTGGTTAAGCTATTATGGTAGAGTAGTTACTACGTATGTGACATAGGAAAGCTCTGTGAGAAGGTAGGATCCCTTCTTATTATTATTAAAATAGGTACCTATTCAAAAATTAAATAGTTTCCGCTCCAAGTTTGAGCTGGAAATCTGCAGATTAAAGCTGGCATCAAAGGCAGATTTGCCGTTATATCTAGAGGTGGAGAAAGCCCCCTAGAGTTTAGTTTTGCTCTTGAACTGTGCTATAAACTTTTATGAAAATTAACCGTTCTTTCCCCCTTTCTACGGCCCCCGTGAATGTAGTTTTTAGACGTTTTAAATATGTAACTTTCCTAGACTTTTATATAAAAAGAAAGACGGGTGGCGCCCTAACATAGACTTCTTTGTTGATATTAAGGAACTGATTTTCCGAAGCTTGTATACTTTCTTTTTTGTACTGTATGTTACCTAGGTTATTACTTGTTGACCACGCCCCAGATAAGTCTTTTTTTTGCTCTATATATTAAATATATATATATATATACTTTCTTTGGGCGTTTTATTTAAATAAAAAAAAATAACGAGGGAAACCCCTGCGTTATAACATTTACAGTTGAAGTAACAGTTGTTCTTCACAAGGAAGTTTTGTTTAAATATTTTTACTATACAACGCAAATTATGTAAAAGTAAACATTGTCACTTATTTTTGAAAATAAATTTTCATTCGTTTTGTCAGTTCATTGCATTCTATCTCAAAAACAGATGAATACAACTCTCTTCCCTAAAAACTTTGCATTTCCATAAAAAACAAACCAGTTAATATTTTTGCACGAAACTTAGTACAAATACGTTTCAGAGGGCGCTAAACATAATGATGTATTCAGTTTGTCAATAAAAATATCGCCAACATGATTTCCTGATTTTTTGCTCCTATAGAATAAATCATAGTAGGACAAAAATTTTATTTTTCAAAAACCTTATGTGGTTACAAAATATAACTTTCAGTGATATATAACTTAAAAAAAATCCGGTTAAAGTCTATTCACAAATAAAGCTTTTATGAAGACACACTGTAGATTGAGTAGTTGTTTTAATAGTTTAACTAAGTAATTTTGGGGTTCCTAATCCAAAAATGCCGTCAGATTTGTTCTATCAGATCTACTTTTCAAAATTTACTATTTTCTGCCCTATGTAGGAACAATTCGCTAAAATTAGATATAATGTTTTGTTATATAAGTTTTAAAATATTACTATTTGATTACAACTTTCAACTGAAACACAAAAAAGTGGGTAGAAGGTACTTATTTAACAGAAAAAAATATACATATGCAACTTTCAATTATCACTCGAAAATGTCCTTTTATAAGATTTCCTTGCGTGAGGTTTACCAGAACAGTCCCGCTGAAGATTCCAGCAGTAATCGGCCATCATGTGGGTATCCCATCTTCCTAGGTACCTTTCTTCCATAATGCGGATGTCTTGGTGAAATCTTTCTCCCTGTTCTTCACTAACAGCAGCTAAATTTTCTGGAACATGGTCCAAGTGGCTGTGAAGGTAATGGACCTTAATGCTCATGTTACATCCGAGTGTGTGAAAGTTAGAAAGCATCTGTTCTACTAATTCGACGTAATTCTCTGCTTTATATTTTCCAAGAAAATTTTTAATTACTTTAACAAAAGAGCACCAGGCATTAGATTCAAGCTCGTTCATTGATGTCGTGAAATGCGGGTCCTTTATAAGTTGCCTTATCTGAGGACCATCAAAAATTCCAGCCTTCACTTTTTCTCTGCTAAGCCTTGGAAATTTAAGTGTCAAATACTCAAAACAAGGTCCATCTCGAGGCAAAGCCTTAACAAATTGCTTCATAAGACCCAGCTTGATATGTAATGGTGGCAAGATGATTTTGTTTCTGTCAACCAACGGTTCGTTAAGAACGTTGTGTTCTTCTTGAACTAAAGCATTTCCTAAAGGCCAACTTCTGGTAATCCAGTGCTGGACCTTAACTCTGCTGTCCCAAAAGCATAAAAAATATTTTATGTATCCATTTTGTTGCCTGAAGAGAAAGTTTACCATTTTTAGATCGACACAAATCGACCACTGTTGCTCTTCATACTTGATTTTTTTCAGGACCAGTGATATTGTCGCGTATTCCTCTTTCATAGTGGTGGAATGTCCAATAGGTATAAAACCATATTTATTACCATTGTGTAAAAGTACACATTTTAAACTTCGGGAAGAACTGTCTATAAAAAAACGCCATTCACTTGGCGTGTATTCTGTTAACTCCATATTCTCCAAGAGATCTCTTATGTCATTACAAAACACTAAGTTATTTTATTTAGAGAAATACGGCAGCAGATCTTTCTCTCTGGTACGATAAAATGTAATATTAGTACTTGAACACAGTAAGTTCTTTTCATTTAATCTGGAAGCAAGCAATTCGAACGACTCCTTTGAGAGATTCATATCTCTAACAAGATCATTGAGCTCTTGTTGACTGAAACGTTGAAGGTCCTTCAAAATTATTGTCACTTTCACATTTGTTGAACTGCACCTCGTCAGGCGATGTATCTGAGTCATTCTCTAGAAGCGTAGGCAAGTTACTGAACGTTGGAATAGGTATTTCTTCGGAATGAGGAAGAGGTCTTCTTGCTGACTCCGTGTTAGGGTATTTATGCCGGTTATTGCGATTAATGCCTTTGATGCTGATAGACCAAAAATAGCAGTCATCATGATGGTTTTTTGGCTCCCTCCATACCATAGGTACCCCAAATTTTAAGCACGTTCTCTTTCCGTTTGTCCACTGTCGCAAATGTTCTACACATGTTTTGCATACGAAATGTGATGCCCATGATTTATCCTGGTCTCCTAACTGGTCGCCAAAATACGCTAAATATGCTCTTTTTTATAAAGTCAGATATGGGTTTTCTACTTTCCTTGAAAGAGTACTCGCCACAAATATAACAAAAAACATCTGGGTGGTTCACACAATTCCGTCTGCTTGTAGAAGCCATTGTTGTAATTCGAATTTTTAATATTCACGCAACAATTTAAAGCAAATTAGTACACAGTTATCACACGAAAGCACAATACTACACTGAACTGTGGGATACAGGCAGAGATACGGGAAACCCTATGTTACAGGTAAATGAAATAGGGTGGGGACTGGGGTTGTTTCCGGTTAGGCAGGCAGATTTGTACCGTAATGGGAATACCGAGGATTATAAAAAGACATAATTACATTCTAATTTCAGGTAAGAACATACAATTTTGTTCTCCTAAATATTTAGTTATTTTGATTTTGATATTATTATTCGTATAAGTAATAAATTTCACCATGGTGTATCTCAAAAACTAGAGCTGCTAGGGAAAAAAGCGAGTTATTTTTGGAACCGGCACATCAGAAATATCCTAAATCAGTTCCTATTTTCCAGGCACCACGACAAAAAATTTATTTTGTTGGCCAGTGTATCTACCTAAAACTGTTACACTAGCGTATTAAGATATAAACGACACTATAAAATATAAAAACCTATAGGTATTTATTATTATTATCATGTTAGGTTTGAAAAAATGCCTATGTAATACCCAATAACTGCTTTACTTTGTTTTCCTGAAATCCTTGTAAATACGGACGAAACCATAACTTATGTAAATAAAAAAAAAATAACAAAACAAATTACAACACTGCTGTCTTTGAAACCGAAAGAAACACTAATTATGTTTATAGAAGCTCTTTTTCTTAGAATTTAATCCTCCCTCGATGATCGAAGTCTTGGTACTTAAATCTTATTTCTTAATGGTAATAGTAGCTTTTAGTCGTAAATCCACAACTAAAGAAGGTTTTCCTCTTTCGAACTCTATCCATGGACACATTGTATATACACACACATATTTTCGATGCGTCAGTATCAAACAACGAAATCAGAAATCAGAAATGTAAATATATTTTGACAAAGCAATACTGACTGGAGGAGCATAACATGTATCCTTCTCGCTGTATTAAATTTATGTTGATTTACGTGTGGTTTTATAGCTACCCTTTGCATTTTTTTTTAACATGAACAGCACATTTCCGATTTGTGTAAACGAAGTCCTGTGCGATATGAAATACGAAATGCTGTACACGCAATCGTATTTTAAATATACCTTCAGTTTTAGAAAATTCTTCATATTATTTTAGTCACACGAATTATCGATTACTTTCTATCATTCCAAGCAACACAGATTAGGAAGTATACAAGTAGGAACAGTTTAAAATCTTATATATTATACGAATATACCTCAGAATATCCGCATACAAAATGTACATTATTGTTATAATATATTGTTATAAAATCTCTTGGCTCCTACCGGTGTAACTCCAAAACGGTATGGAATTGTCAGAAGGCTCTAAATCATTTGAGTAAAAACAACAAAGTGACTCTGGTCTGGATACCCGGCCACTCTGGTATGGAGGGTAACGAAATAGCCGACTTCTTGGCCAGAGAAGGAGCGGGATCACGAATCATCGGACCAGAACCGATACTTGGCATATCCTCAAGTACTGCTAAGATGGCTATCTCAACCTGGGCTGAAAGGAAAACTCTCTAGTATTGGCAAGAGTTGCCAGGATTAGTTCATTCGAAGGCGTTTATTAAATACCCTTTGAAATCAAGAGCTAAGAAACGTTTAGAGTTCACCAGGGTAAACCTGAAAACTCTAACAGGCCTATATACCGGGCATTGCCAACTAAACTATCATCTGCATAAACTCGGCCTAGCGGAAAACGCCGAGTGCCGTCTATGCCTGGAAGATGATGAGAAGGCAGATCACATCCTATGTACCTGTCTCGCTGTGGAGACGATCCGATTCTCAATATTGGCAAAGAGCAACTACTGCCAGAGGATCTGGACACATTCTCACTGAATAAAGTTTTGTTAAGAGACAACTTATTGGGTGAAATTGGGTGAGCCACAATAGGTCTGCTGAAGGCCTCAGTAGAGGGTCCATAGGGACCCACTCACAAGAAACCTAACCTAACCTAACCTAACCTAATATATTACACGTAATAAACTTTTGAAAAAACCACTAAGTAAGAATTTTTAATTATTATCTTCTTTTTTTTATATTAACCAACGCTGCACAGTCCTCCCATGGCCTCTGAACCTTATGGGAGTCACGCCATCAAACTGATATCAGCCACTCTCCACGTCCCGTAGAACTAGTGGCTTTAAATTCCAGAATCATGCACCCTAAGCAAACTAAGAGAATCTGACTGCCTTTTGCATTTGGTCTGTCAGTTCCACTGATTTTTGGTAGCATAGGAATCATTTCTCTGAGTACACCGATTATTTAAACGACCATATTGACCATGTAGCCTGGGTACAGCAACTGGAGATCGATCCGAAAATCATGATATTTGGTTCATTTTTTTTCCCTTCAAGATAATGTTTGATGGTCGAAGAGTACTATGTTAGGTTTATCGACAAACTCGCCTATCAGTTGTGAACTAGTACTTCCAGTAAATACGGCATTTCTCATTTTGGATAACAGACTATCTCCGGAAATATAAGACAGCACCGCTGTTTTGTCTAACCCGTACGAGTGCCTCAAGTGGTAATGTAGCATTCGTAATGCTGCTTTATATAGGGGGGATGTAGGCCGAATTTGTGTATATGATGCCATAGCCTTCTTTACGTCCAAGACGGGTGTGATGGTGCATACGGAAAGTAAGTGCATGAGCGAATCTGAATAATATAATATAATGGCAAAATACCGCAGTTTTTATTTTCTATGCACCATTTTACAAACTAACTGGAAACCTTTCAAATCATTCATAAAACATTTAGTTTCGAAATTTAGATGTTTTAACCCAACTCTGACTTATTTGTATCCTTCAATACACACCTGTCGTGGAGGACAGGTGTTATGAATTTTCAAATTATGTGATCATTAATGTACCAGAAAATAATTTATTATATTTCTTTCAGTTTCCCAAAATTGGCTATAGCAATTTCTACGGCCGGAATAATAGTACAGTCTAAAAATGCCAGTGTTTTTGATGTTGTCATTGACATTTCTGTGAATAACGCTTGATTACTGTACAGAAGAGAAATGGAGCTTTTGAAAACACAAAACACGAAAACCTCAGTACGTATCGATTATATTTAGCTGTGGCACTCATAAGAGAATAAAATGTTAAAAAAAATCAGAAAATCATATTTTGCAATGAGCAGCCGACCAAAAAAAATCAGAGTAAATGTTATAACAATAAAGTACACTAAAGAAGAATGTATTGACATGATATTTGTATTAGGAGGAGCAGAACGAAATTGAATTTATGCTCAAAAATATCCAGATGACAGAAGTTTCAGGATGTTGTTGAATAGGTTTGTGGAAACGGGAAATGTGGAATATAACAAACCAGTAGTGAGACCTAAGACAATTAGAAACGAGGAAAATAATTCGTACTATTAGCGTACTATTTTCAACATGTAATAAAACTACCAAACCTTCTTTACGAATGAGATAAATTTCCGCACATCCATACTCATTTTTGTCCTATTTAGCTGTCAAAAGAAAAAAAATAAAAAAACACTTTTTAGTCTACACTCGATACAAAAAATTACAGAGGTATTGTAACAACGATAAACTTCTGCTTGTTGGATTTAGACACATCTTGTCACGAACCTCTAATTGCAAAATCACCATTTCCAACTACTACGTCATCCTATAGGTGGTGAAGAAATAAAGTTCGTCATCAACATACAAAATGCTATAGTTTGGTTTATAATTTGGGTTTAGAATTATTAATATCGAGTTTTTACCATTTAAGAAAGTTATGAGCAGTTTAAAAAAAAACGGATTTTTTATTGCCCAACCGGTATAGATTTCCCAGATTTCAGAGGGTAACCTAGGTGACTTAAAATGAGGTTAAAAAAACATATTTAAAAAATTCACCTTACATAGCATTTCTTATGGCTTCTGTAGAACCATTCATAGCGATTATATTTACAACAATTTTATAATAACTATCATTATAATCGCATTTGAGCTGCCTGCTAGGCTACTTTATGTTGCACACATTTCACACTTTGATATTATGTCATTTCATGAAAACTTTGGCAGAAAGAACTCCCTCTTTATATAGAATACAAAGTTTTTATAATGCCGTTTTATTTTCGTATAAGAAAAACTTATAAGTTATAGAATATCGTTTACTTAAAACATGAAAGTTTGCTCAGCAGGCAGCAACTTGTGATATATAGATGGATTAGTTTGATTTGAACAAGGGCATCCTTAAAATAATTGTGGAGAATTTAAAGTTAATAACATATAAATGAAATATTTTCTTACGACCGCCATGAAAATCGAATTAAAAATGACATATTATGGAGAAGTGTATTAAAGTAATAATTAATTTTAATACTAATGTTAAACGTAAAAGTATCCAATTGGTCAACTAATTATTGTCATTAACCCGTTTTTTCCCAGTGTTTCAATATTGGAATAGTTATGTATCTTCCCAGCGTTCCAATATTGAAACAACAAGGAATATTCCCCCTCCAGTCGACTAACTCTCGAGGTCGTGTAAGCATCCCACTGCAATTGGTTCAGTAACGTTTTACCAAGCAGTAGAGGAGGTTTCATTAGTTATATTTTAATATTTCTGCGACTGGCGCGTTAGATTCTATAATTTCTGATCACCCACAAAAATGGCGTCTAAAAAGTAAGTATAAGTATTATATTTTTCACTTTAAAATTTTTCTGTTCAGACAAATCAATGATAATGCATGTACTTTACTGGTGTTTCATACTTTTTTTAAATATGAAATAAAAGTTGCTAAATTATACGGTATTTTTTATACGTTCCTATATTGGAACACTATGAATAAACAAGTACATTATTTTTTTTTGTTTTTTTAAGTTTTACACCACTAAAGAACTAATTGATTTAGTTGAGAATGAGGAATTTTGGGAAGCTGATGTATATATTACACCTCCAAATGATGGAATGGAATCAGAAGAAGATTCTGATGATGATGAATATCCTTCAGCAAATGTAAATCACCTTAGTGGACTCCAAATGCAATCAGAGGCTTGCGCTAAAATAAAGAAATTAGACGGGGTAGTTTACGTTGAAGAAAATGGTGAAACATTCTTTGAAGCTAACCTACAACCAGGAACTTCAGCTAATGCTCAGGAACTCTCTGACGGTAATGCAAACGATGACAGCGAAAATATACCTTTGGCTCGGTTGGTAACCCAAACTAACAAATAAAGAGTAGAAGCAAATTTTGAGCGAAATTGGAACAAAACTGACCTAACACCTTATTTTCCTACATTTATTTTACCTAACGCAACAGATAATGAAATCACATTTCCAGATGCTGTTGCGTGCTTTAAATCATTTTTTAATACACATATATGCAATTTTTTAAGTGGAAATGTTTGGATTGTACGCCAGATAAAAAGGCGATCATAACTTTAGAACAGATGAGGGAGAAATAAAATGTTTTATAGCGATTTTATATTTATCTGGACATTTACAAGTCCCAAGGTGGCGTATGCTTTGGGAAGTTGACACTGATATATATAATCCGTTAGTAGCAAATTAAATGCGGAGACATAGGTTCGAAACGTTGAAAAAATATGTGCATTGCTCTGACAATAATAATTTAGAAGAAAATAATAAATTTGCAAAATTACAACCCCTCTTCAATATGCTAAATGAACGTTTTTTGTCTCATGTTCCTCTTAAAGAAAAATTGTGCATTGATGAGAGTATGGTGCCATACTTCGGTAAACGTGGGGCAAAGCAATATATAAAAGGAAAGCCCATTAGGTATGGTTATAAAATATGGTCTTTATGTGAAAAATCTGGATACCTAATACAGTTCGATCCATATCAAGGCAAACAAGCAAACAGGCGACATATGAAATTGGGATTAGGATCTGTGGTAATGAAACTTTTAGAAAAACTGCCAAAAGAAGTACCATTCTAAATTAATGGCGATCGATATTTTTCTTCTCTAAAATTAGTATATTTACTTCAAAAGAATGGGGTAGGATATTCAGGTACAATCAATGCAAACAGATCGGAAAATTGTCCTTTGCGCAATAAATTAGACATAAAAAAATGTCCAAGTGGAAGCTTTGATTATTCTACAGACACCAATTCTCAATTAACAGTTACATTATGGAACGATAATCGCCCTGTTCTAACTGTAAGTAGTTGCGATTCGGTAAATCCAGTTTCCCAAGTCAGTAGGTGGATATCAAATGAAAAAAAGAAAAATCCGGTTCCTCAGCCATTTGTAATCGGTCAATATAATAAATATATAGGCGAAGTGGACCGGATGGATCAATACATTCACAACTATAGAATTAGTGTCCGTTCAAAAAAATGGTGGTGGAGTCTTTTTTATTTTGTTTAGATTCGTGTATGTATAATGCCTGGCAGTATTATAGGCTTCAACCACATTGCGGGAAAATAGATTTTTTACAATTTCGAAAAGAAGTGGTGCAAGTGTATCTAAAGAAATACGGAAGACTAATTTTAACTGGGGACCATCCTAAATCGTCCAAACCATTACAAGAACGGACCCATAACCAAATTAAATACGATGGTATCAATAGATTGTTCCAGCCAAAAAACAAAATAGCTGTGCTCTGTGTTGGAAGAACTCGATCAAAATGTGTGAAAAATGTGATGTTAATTTGCATGATGATTGTTTTAAAACTTTTCATGTGCCCAACTAATATTATAATCTCTTGTTTATATAATTTCATTACATTTTTCCTACTTTGTTTTTAATAAACTTGAAACAGCAAATATTTTAAAATTTATTTTAAATGATCCCATCCGTTCCCAGTGTTCCAATAATGGAACACAATTACTTTTCTTAAAAAAACAAAAAAAATAAAGAAATTTTCGATTAAATTTAATGTTTATTTATAATTTTTGCAAATATATAATTTTCAAAGTTTTTTCAAAACTTGGACACTACAGTACATACAATAAATTAAAACCTGAGAAAAAACGGGTTAAATAAACTGACATTGACAACTGTCACATTTATTTGATTTGATTTAATTTTTTTAAATTTCAAATTCAATGTATTTTTTATATTTTTTAGTTATTATCATTGTCGTAAAAAATACTGTATGAAACACTCGGTAAAAGTAATTTTATTTTGTTCCTGGAGTTGCTTCACTCAGCTTTGCATCATTCGCATACTAAAGTGACACAACACTTGGATCATAAACAGCTATTTTTCTATGACTGTCATTAAACGTGACATTTTTAATTCTAGTTCATATAATTTAAATATTACGGACAAACGTGTTAAAAACACTAGTGTTAAACGTAAAGCATAACTGTGTTTTGCATATCTATGTTTTTCATCCGTAAATCGCCAGTACGAACAAATTTAGCTCAGAAAGATATAAAAATAAATGTGAAATCGACATATTCAAACTATCAATTACTAATTCATCTTCAATTTATGAAACTGTATTGGTAAATACCCAGTTTTAATCATCTCCAGGTGATGTAAACTTGGTTGGCGAAACGCGCGTCGAGTGCAGTATATAGTGTTTTGGTGTTTCGTGGAAAACTACGTCAGTGTTATCTTCACATCAAAGGTTCCAATCCACTTCAGAAATACCCAAATGTCAGGTAAATAATAAACAATTTCCAATTATTCCAATCATTAGAGCTCCAGCGTACTAAGCGGCCAGGTTGCACGACCAGGTCGCGACGGCCAACGGTTTGTATGGACTTATATGCCCCACCGCGCACTGTCCGCGACAGCTAGCGGGTTACGACGGCCAACGAGAATAGGAGCAGTAGCTTGTACCGAATGACCGCGCACTAGCAGTCTACTACATAACAGCCAGTACAGTACAATCTGCACAAGAACATTGTCACACGTTAAAACTCACATTAGATTAGCATGCATGACCGTAACGGAAGCAATTAGCATCACACCGTCAGCTGCAATGGAAATCCTCCTAGATTTACCCCCTCTTCATATATATTTGGAGAGGGAGGCCAGGTGGGCAACCTACAGACTGCAACAAGCGGCCATTAATATGCCGCAGACTAGTATCATGGAGTGAAACAGGTTGCTGGATGACATAGAGAGTCACAGCATCCTGGGAATGCCCTCGGATACTATGCCTACCATAACCAACTACAAGCTGATCTTCAACATCCTTTCTCCGGAAAGTGATGAATGGGATCGGAATAAAGCCGACCTACAGAGGGCATACAGTTGCTGGTTTACAGATGGCTCCAAAACTCCCGAGGGGACAGGAGCCGGAGTACATAGCTACAGACCAAGGGTGAGGATATCTTCAAGCCTAGGTACTCATGCAACTGTTTTTCAGGCTGAGGTTTATGCCATTGAACTGTGTGCGAAGGCTGGAATATATGCATCTTACACACAGATCGATAAAAATTTTCTGAGATAGCCAAGCAGTTATAAAAGCTCTTGGCTCCAAAACGGTATGGAATTGTCAGAAAGCTCTAAATCGTTTGAGCAAGAACAATAAAGTGACTCTGGTCTGGATACCTGGCCACTTTGGTATGGAAGGTAACGAAACAGCCGACTCCTTGGCCAGGGAAGGAGTGGGATCACGAATCATCGGACCAGAACGGATACTTGGCATATCTTTAAGTACTGTTAAGATGACTATCTCAACCTGGGCTGAAAGGAAAACTCTCCAGTATTGGCAAGAGTTACCAGGATTAATTCATTTGAGGGCGTTTATAAAATACCCTTTGAAATCAAGAGCTAAGACACTTTTAGAAACCTGAAAACTCTAACAGGCCTATATATCGGGCACTGCCGACCTAACTACCATCTGCATAAACTCGGCCTAGCGGAAAATGCTGAGTGCCATCTATCCCTGGAAGATGATGAGAAGGTAGACCACATCCTATGTACCTGTCCCGCTGTGGAGAGGTTCCGATTCTCAATATTTGGCAAAGGGCAACTACTGCCAGAGGATCTGGACACATTCTCACCCAATAAAGTTATCAGTTTCGTTAAGATACTGAACTTATTGGGTGAAATATAACTAGGTGTGAACCACAATATAGGCCTGCTGTAGGCCGAGTTACAAAAGTTGATCGCACAACTATTGACAAAGATGAACTCCCAAACGAGACAAGAACAACAAAATAGCGGTAGCCCGAAAGGAGGTATCTGCTGTTACAAGTGTGGCAAATTGGGCCATATTAACAGGAACTGTCATGAGCTCAACATTCAAGATGTAATTTCCGAAGTACAAAAGACCATGCAACTACTGATGAACTTCGAATCTCCAGCCAAGAGAAAACCAACAGCAAAGTAGTGGGAGACATAGTGGAGGAGGTATTCGCTGTTATAAGTGTGGCAGAGTGGGCCATATTCAGAGTAACTGCCGTCAGCGTAGCCCTGAAAGGGTAAATGTCGCAGTAATGGACAAGCCGCAGGAAAACTGGCGAGCTGGTGCTTCGGGGAATGTGGCACATGACCTTTCCAAAAGACCGTGTCAGAAAGACTGCAAGCCTTGCCACCGTGAGGAAAAAGAGCAAAATGTACAAATAATGAAGACCGTTAAGACTAATGTTCCAGATTATTGGACAAAAGAGTCGTTAAGGGAAGCACAGTTAAACGATAAGGAAACTGGTCCTATTCTAAAATGGAAAGAAAGAGGAACCCGACTCGATTGGAAGGACATTTCAAATAAATCAGTGGGGCTGAAGGCTTTATGGCACAATGGGACTCCCTTATAGTAGAGGATGGACTGCTGAAGAGAGCGTGGGAAAGTCCAGATGGGAGGAAAGTTATTTTGAAATTGTTAATCCCCAGGTGTCACGTAGCAAATGTACTTCAGCAAGTGCATAATGGAACGTTTTGCGGACATTTTGGCATCAACAAAACCCTGACAAAAATAAGATAGCGTTTCTAATGGGTAAACAGTCGTTAAGATGTGGAGGCTTGGTGCCGCCCATGTGGAGTTTGCGCGGCAAGAATGGGGCCACAAATAAGACATAAGCAATATAACGCCAGGGCTCCTTTTGAGTGAATTGCATTAACAAGTGACCGTATGAAGGCTCGTTATGATCTTAAGGCTAATTCAGGAGGCTACCAGGTGGGAAAGTTGGTTTGGCTATATAACCCAGAACGAAAGGAAGGCAGGTCCACGAAGTTTCACCCGCCCTGGGAAGGACCATACACTGTCGTCACCAGACTAAAGGACGGTGTATACCGAATTCAGCAAAGTCCAAAGTCAAAGATGATGGTGGTGCATATAGAGAGACTAGCCAAGTATGCAGGGAACAATGAATTGCCTAATCGAGACGTTCAGGCTTAAGGAGGGGGTAGTATTACGCCACTGAACTATGTAGACTGGTTAGATGAGACTAGAATTGTACGCGAACTGCCGGGAATATTCTGGAATGCTTTAGACCGTATGAATGGATGTATAAATAAGACGCACGGTGGGCCGAGACTCAGTCTTAAATTGAACGTGAAAGAGTAAAGAAGAAATAAGAAAGAGACTCATAAGTGTTCAAGGGTGATTATAGTTAAAACACTAATTAATCTGTTGTTGTTAATTGTTAATTAGTAAATAAAGTAGTGAGTAAGTGTTACCTGGACTTTCAATCAACGAATCTATGAGTATAGGTGTTTGTGTGGATAGCAAGCACGTAACAATTTTATGATCATTTTGAACAATCTGAACAAATGATTTATATTTGCAATATGTTCAGTAGGCTTTAACAGATTATAACATTACCCTAATTTTGAAAGATAATATATTTGAAATGTATTTTCCTTGCATTTTTGCACTGAAAACTGTTCATTTCGCGACCAAACTAATTATTATCTAAAATTGCGATCTCTCCACAAATTAGATTCTGCAAGGCCTCAATGGTTGCATAGAAGGAACTTTATCTCTTTGTGAAGAAGACGGTACAGGCTTACTTTTGATATTCCAAGAGTTACTACATGCCGATTTGCAAATCTTTGAGAAATTTGCATGAATGCGTTTTGTAACAGATAAATATTTTAATGCATGAGAATTGTTCTTGGACAGCCAGATTGCTTAACGTTCATCACCGAACCATACTTACATTTTGAACCCATATTATAATAATCTTACGTTAACAATGTCCGTACCTTTTTTACCAAACATGCGACGACATGCACGTTGAACCTTCACATTTGAGTTTATTTTTTTAATGAAATATTTAACAGCAAACGCACGTTGTTGTCTTACTTCAAAGTAATCAACTGCTGTTATTCCTAATCGAAACAAGCATCTGTCATCACATCCTAAAGCGTACTAAACATATTGCAATAAATGAAAAACTATTTGCACAGTTTATTGAAAAGTTATTACAATCGGTATAAAAACTGGTAGCCTTATTATGCTAAAATAGACTTTCTGCATTTTGGAAGTAGTTAGAAATGAAAGCGGTAGATTTTTTATAATGCTGTATATATCATTTTATAAACTTTAGAAAATGCCTTTTTGCCAAAAATGTATTTCTAGAAGTGGTCTTCTGGTGTTCAAATCATTATGGAGTGAGAACATTGACAATATAAATTCAAGTCAAATATAAAATATAAATTAAATTGGTTACTTACGCTGAACGGTGAAAGTTATATTCCTGGCCACTATTCTACCACTACTTAAATGGAGCGCTTGACACGCATATGTGTTAGCATCTTCTCTGGTAACATTTGGAATAATTAATCCATCACCCCCTTCCTGGTATTTTGCATCTGTAAGTATAAGTTACGTAATCAAGGGTTGCAAGGAAGCATTTGTTAAGCCATTAGTAATAATATTTAACTTAGCTCTTAAAAATAAAAAATTTCCGGATAAATTGAAAATAACACGAATTACTCCTGTTTATAAAAGCGGAGATCAAAAGAAAATTATCAATTACCGGCCCATTGCCATATTATCAAACGTGTCAAAGATATTCGAGACAATTATATATAAATATCTTTATGAACATACTAAAAATAAAATATCAAATTTTTAATATAGGTTCCAAAAAAGGAGGTCAGTGAATGGAAATCTAGTGGATTTTGTGAACTCTGCGACAGATGCATTAGCAAATAATAGTCAACTTGATGTGACATATACCTACTGACTTTGCTAAAGCATTTGACAAAGTTGATCATTGCATATTGCTAACTAAGCTTAAGAATTTCTCAATCTCTAGTGAGCTGATATCATTTATGTCTATTTATCTCATAAATCGGCAGCAATATGTAATGGTAAATAATTTTGAGTCGGATTACTACACATCAGATTCGGGAGTTCTGCAGGGTTCAAATCTAGGCCCGCTGTTGTTTTTATTTTTTATAAATGATATTGTAGATACCATAAAATACTCATCAGTTAGCCTTTTCGCTGATGGTATGAAAATATTTAAAAGAATAGGAAATTATCAAGACTGTTTGCAATTACAAGATGACATCAAGGAAATATCTAACTGGTCTGTTGAAAATAAATTACCTTTTAATATCGATAAATGTAAGGTAATGACTTTCACACCTCGTAAAGATATCATTGATTATAAATATGAAATTCAAAAGAGTTCATGCAAAAACTGATCTGGGTGTAATATTCGACTCAAAACTGACATTTAATGATCATGTAGTAAATATTGCAAATAAGACTTATAAAAATTTAAGGTTTATTCTGCGTAACTGCAGATCATTTAGGTGTGAAAAAAACTATTTTAATGTTATATTTCTCCTTTGTAAGATCCAAACTGGATTACTGTTCAATGGTTTGGAATCCCTTTTATACCAAATATATACAAATGTTAGAAAATGTACAGAAAAAGTTTATAAAACACATTAATTTTATATTACAGAGGAGGTATACTAGTAACTCTACCTATTTACATCATCTGTCTAAGTATAATATGATGACACTAAATAACAGAAGAACTTACTTTGACATTACTTATTTGTATAAACTCCTACATAATCTTTCATATGATGTAAAAACCTTAAACAAAATAATAATCAATGTTCCAGGCGAAAGAACACGGTATCACAGAACGTTCTCATACATTATACCAACGAGAAACTACGAATTGAAGTCACCCCCTGTGAGAATTGCTAAAAGCTATAATTCACTACAGCGAGATCTAAAAATATTCGGCGATACATACGGGATGTTTACAAAAAAATTGAGAAATAGGTTACTGAATATTCAGAACGAAATAGAGTTTTTGTAAATATTTGACAGTGCACCTCAACTACATTATTTTCTAATATAACTATCTTTACGCATATCTCTGAATACTTACATTAGATTAATTAAAGTTATATTTAAATTTAGTTTAGTTTAAGTTAGGTTACGTTAGGTTAGTTTAAATTAACTATATGCAGTCTGTAATTGGCTTGTGAAAGCTGTAGACTTGTGACATAAATAAATAAATAAACAAATAAATAAAAATTAGAAATTAGAAATACATTTTTAAACATGCCAAGAACAGAGTAAACCAAGGTTTCTTTTATTCTAACTTGTATAAACAATTTTGAGAAATTTCAACTGAAACCGGTTTTCTCAACTGTTTTATAAAAAAAACTCATCTGACCATATCGTTTTTCCAATAGACTTATATCACGGCAAAATTAGACACAATTAGTATAAAATTTTTAAATACAGGAAACGTGAATAATGGCAAAAAAAAACAGGGAGACCAAAGATAATAACTGCAGACAAAGAAGCGGTGGTGACAGAAATAACAGAAATCCCACAACTAAGTACCACACTAGGATGTATTTGTAACACTTCCAAAACATCGGTGCTGAGATCCCTGAAAAAAGAAAAAGTTTAGCGATAAACCAACATTTTTATTGAACGGAAAACTAAATAAACAGCTACGTTAGTGAAATAATGGAGATCCTCGCGTATTTCGTGATCAGCAATCATATCCAGATCCCCACAATTTAAATGTTTGGAAGGGTATTTTGTGGAATCACTTTGTTGTGTCTGTGTTTATTGCAAGAGTCTTAATGGTGTCCCTGCACAAGCAACTTCTTGAAGAGAAAATAGTACCAGAAATTGAGAAAATAGTTGAATAGCATACGGATGAATTTAGAGCCAACGAGATAATTTTTCAACATGATGGAGTTCTGCTTCGTATTTCCAGATCAGTTAGAACGTATTTAGATGAACAATTTCCAAATCGATGGATAGGTCACGTCCAGTGATACATCCTGACCATTTCTATTGGGGCTTTAGAAAACCAAAATTTAATCGTGTTTCACCCAGAAAAAACTTGGAAGAAATAACATAAGCTATTATGGACACAACCAGGGAGGTGATTGGGGCAGTGCTACAATAGGTTAGGTTATACTATTGGCAGTGTCTATTATCACGTTCGCTTGTGAATATAGTAGTTTTTTATTTGCTCTGAAGATCAGGTCATTTATGATTTAGTTCAGTTATTCTCATCTCTGATTAGTTTAGAAAGTTTCTTTTAAAATACCAAACTAATTAAAAACAAAAATTAACTGAACTCATCTGAAACATAATGCAAATAAAAAACTACTCTGATGTGGCTTTTGCAAAGGTAACTTTTCCATGTCTGGTCGGTTAATGTGCATGTTTCTTTTTTTAGCAAAATGGATGAGGCATCCACAAGTGACGGAAGAAAGAGAAACACTAGTCAGAGAGACGGTCTAAGTTATAAAAAGAACTAACGAAGAAAATGTCAATATTCCAAGATCAGCTGCTTCGGCACCAATTGCTACAGTCTCATTATTACAAGGCAATATCTCCGATGTATGGAATGAGGTCAACTGCTGTAACCTCAGGTTTGACATTCATTTTTCTGGAAATGCCTGGTATAATGATCATCCTGATAAATATCCCGAAAACATAGACCTTTTAACGCCTTTCCATGTTTACTCAACATTTCTTGATGAGAACATACTTAATTTGCTGACACAAGAAACAAACCGCAATGCTAAACAACAAAGAAATAAAAAAGTATTTACACGATGGGCTAGAATCAATAAATGACAACCTACTGATAATAACGAAATGCGAAAATTTTTGGGCATTGTTTTGTTCATGGTACTTGCGAAATATCCAAAAATAAGTAACTATTAGAACAAGAGCATTTTATATCGAAACCAACTTATTCCAAATATAATGAGCAGGAAAAGATTTCAATTATTGCTGAGATATATTCATTTTGCAGATAAAGAAGTGGCTGACAAAACAGATCGTTTGTATAAAATACGCACCATATTCAGCATAATGCAAAAAAAATTCTCTGAAAATGCTGGTCCTGGTGAAACTCTGGTTGTCGATGGTCCATTTTAGGGGACGTCTACTATTTAGACAGTATATACCCAGCAAAAGATATCGGTATGGTCTCAAAATGTTTAGAATGTGTGACACGTTTGGTTATACATACAGACTATCTATGTACACTGGTCAGAACTTTTTGGATGACTCCATGGGCTTAGCAGAAAAAATTGTTATAGATCTATGTGAATCCTATCTCAATCAGGGAAGGACCATTGTCACCGACAATTATTATACATCATTTCCGTTAGCAGTACATTTGTAAAAAAAAAACAATTTGCTGGGAACTTTTCGCAAAAATAGAAAAAAAGTTATGAATGCTAAGTTAAAGAAAGGAGAAATAGTGGGAAAAGAGAGAGAATTGACAAAAAAAATCGAAATGGTGAAAAAATAAGGAAGCCTGTAGTCATCCAAGAATATAATATCGCTAACGAGGGACTCGATATATCTGATCAGATGGCGAGTTATTTTTCACCTTTATGAAAAACGATAAGGTAGTATCACAAAGCTGTTTTTGATTTATTACTAAATATTGCAGTGGCCAACTCATTTATAATTTTAAAAAAAGTAAAACTAGGAAAACATAATATAACCCAATTCAGAGAATAAATAATCTTTGCTATGTTGGCTAATGAGCACGAGCACTCAAGAAAAGGCTCTAGTAAAATATAAATTAATTGAAACAGAGGAAAGAACTAGTGACAATAGAAAGAAAAGAAACCGTTGCAATAGTTGCTACATCAAAATGAAGAATGAAAAGGAAAGAGCAGAAGCACAGAAAAATGCCAAGAAGATTCCTACCAAATCCAAGGAATGCAATATATATTTATGTTTTACTTGTTTTACTGAAAACCATTAATTTTAGTTGTTAATAATTATATTTGTAAAATATATTTATGAGACCACGGGTCATGCTCATGGTACTACGTGAATATTCTACATATGCCATGAGTATCACGGGTAGTCTTAAATTTTTTTATAAAAAAATATGTTTTAGTGTTATGTACCTTCTAAATATATAAATGAAATCAACTAAAAGGTAATATCAGTGTTTTATAACTAGTGACCGCAGGGTAAACGCTTTTACTCTCTTATGGTGGCAGTGAACGTGTGGTATTACCACACGTAATACCACACCCTGTACCCATAAAGTTACCTCGAGGTACATTGTGTGGACGGGCTACACATTTAAGGACACAAAATAACCGAGTATACTAGGATTAATTTCTCCTTATGAAAAAATCACATCTGCTCGATCGGAGATCGAACTCGGGACTCCGGAGTAAGATGCAATTATCCTTATCACTCGATCATAAAGACACATATGCTTTACATAAGTGCTAGCATTTGTTCAAGAAATTTCAGTTATCTCAAATGATTAACTTGAGATGCGTATTGTCGGTTGACTTTCTACTAAAGCTTTGTATATATTTTCTATCAGAAATGCAACCTATGCAAAATTATTTACTTTTCTTTTGTCTTCTTTTTTACCATATAAAATAAAATGCTGTTAAGCTAAGACTAACTACAATTCTCACCTAGAGGTTCACCATTTGCTAATGCCCAAGTTATATCAACATTATTCAAATTAACTTCACATCTCAGCGTTGCTGGTTTACCTTCAATAGCCTTTTGGTGTTCTGGTGTGCCAATGAATTCGAATAGACCTAAAAAGCAAAACAACATTATGAATAAAGAGAAAATATTATGTATCTTTATAGAACAACAGTAAATCAGTATATACTAATGTCTTCGAAAATTCTACAAAATTTTAAACACAAAAAAATCGGAATAGTAAAAACTCACACAAAATGACATTCTTAGCTCTTTCGAAAATGTGGAAATCTAAATTTAGTTTTCTTTAGTTTCGAAAAAGACCTCACTGGTTTATAAATGCAGCAAGTATAGAGATTCTTGAGCGTCAAGAAATTGATATACAAGGTGATTCTAAATTGAGTACCATAAACTAAACGGAGTGTAAATAAAGTTGAAATAATACAAAAACCTAAATAAAATTTTTTCCGAAAATGTTATCTTATCAAGATACAGGGTGTTAAATGGGCGACTAGCGGATCACTATTTTACTCATATCTTTTAACAGAGTAAATGAACGCAATTCATTTTTTGTATACAACAATTACTTAGAAAGAGCAATAATCAGACAAACTTTCAGTGCATTCTAACAATCCAGTGCCGTACTATAGGGGTCATGTGGCATTTTATATTCTAGAAATAAATTACGGTTGTTTTTTTATTTTTCTTTTAATTTTCGTAATGCTTGACTCAATCACTACAAAAAAGGTATACCTGTTTAATTTGCCCAGGGGCGTCCGTATTCGAGATATTTTCAATTACATGTGGCAGTACCAGTCGTTATGTGAAATACTGTTTTGCAAATAAAATTATAAAGGTGCCTTTGAAATTTTATCTTTTGTTAAGTGTCATTTTATTACTATTTAATAAATTCACTTGTCATAAAAGCCGTATATAAATAATACTAAATTTATAAAAATGGCAAATTATTCCGGTGCAGAATACACAGATATGCTTTTAATATTAGGATAATGTCATGGAAATTCAGCAACAGCAGCTAGACGTTATTCAAAAAAGTTTCCCAACAAAATCGTGCCAAATCGTAGGATTCTTTTGTCAGTCGAACGTCGTCGCGAAACCACAACATTTTAACAAAGGTAGAAGACGAACAGCACGAGCAGTTGAAAAGGAGGAAGATGTATTAGCAATTTTCCATAAATATTCCAACATAAGCACAAGACGGCTAGCAACTCAAACAAACATTTCTCAGTCCGTTGCCTGGAGAATTGCTAGGGAACAGTAGCTACACCCTTATCATTTGAGGCAAGTACAAGATCTTTTGCCTGAAGATAGAGTAGCATGTGTTGAATTTTGTGAATGGTTAGTTGATATGCATAATCGTAATCCTAATTTTATGTCAAGGATCATCTTTACGGTTAAGGCAACTTTTACTAGAAATAGGGTTTTCAACATGCGCAATTCACATGTTTGGGCAGAGGAAAATCCACGCGCAACTAAAGTCACTCATTACAAACACTCATTTAAAATAAAGGTTTGGGCTGTTACACTGGGCACTAAGATTCTCGGGTATTACATATTTCCTCAAAATTTAAACGCAAATTTATATCATAAATTGTTGGAAAACACTTTTTTTTTATCGTACAACTTACTTCACTTAGAACTAGGCGCTGATTTTGGTTCATGCACGATGGCGCCCCGCCGCATTATGGCAGACAACCTAGGCAATGGCTTGGTGACCATTTTCCAAATCGATGAATTGGTCGTGGAGTTGACGCTCCTATTCATTGGCCTGCATGATCTCCGGATGTAAATCCGTTAGAATTTATTGTCTGGGGACAAATTAAAGAAAACGTTTACGGAATCCCAGTATATACTGTAGAAGAATTGAGACTAAGGGTAGAGAATAGTTTTGAACAATTACCAAATCAACCAGAATTATGTTTTCTTTAGAGAAGCGTTTGCGCGAGTGTATACTTGTCAATGGAGGACACTTTGAACAGTTATTGTCATAGTCTTAACTTTAATCTGTTTTTAGGTAATAAAATTCGTTTCTTTTTATTTCTTATTTGTATTTGCAAAATAGCATTTCATATAATGACTGATGCTGCGACATGTAATTGAAAATATCTCGAAAACGGACATTCCTGGGCAAATTAAACAAGTTATCTTTTTTTGTAGGGTTTGAGTCAAGAATTACGAAAATTAAAAGAAAAATAAACAGCAATTTATTTCTAGAGTATGAAATGTGACATGACCCCTATTAGTACGGCACTGGATTGTTAGAATGTACTGAAAGGTTGTCTGATTACTGCTCTTTCTATGTAATTGTTGTATGCAAAAAATAATTTCCGCTGATTTACTCTGCTAAAAGATATGAGTAAAAGAGTGATCTGCTAGTCAAACATTTAACACCCTATATCTTGTTAAGGTAGCATTTTCGGAAAACAAATTATTTAGGTTTTCGTATTATTTCGACTTTATCTACACTCCGTTAAATTTATAGTACTTAAGTTAGAATCACCTTGTATCACTAAAGTATGTTCATGATAAAGCCGGCTTCAAAGAACTGCAACGTGTCGCCCGCGACAGCTAATCGACCAATAGTAATCAAGCTTCATATACTGCCTTAGCTCCCACCTATTGTTCCAGCGACAATTAACGCTGTCGCATGTAGTTGGATTTTTCCAACTACAAGGCAATGGCGTCAGAGTCAACCGTGTCGCTGGAGATTTAAGGTTATGTGATGGTGTTTGTTTATTTGTTAAATATAAAATGAACAACAATAATCAAAGACGAAAAGTCATTTTGCAGCACTCTAGCGGTGCAGAATTTACAGTATTTTTAAGCAATTACGAAATACAAAGAGTAATCAAAGTAAGTAGAATTATTGTAAAAGTATAGATAATGTTTAATTTTGAAACTTTGTAATAAGAAAATTACATACCGTTTTCGAATAATCCGTGCAAAAAATTTTTTCCATATGATCGCAGTTGAGCTTGTTTGGAGAAGCGGAGAAGCCGCAAATTGTGTAACAAATCATTTTAAAGAAGAAATTGATAACAGAGGACAGACAACAGGTATAAAATGGTTTACTTTATATTTGCGACTGTTTAACTAAGTCTTTTTGCCATTTTAGGACGATTGAAATATAACCCTGAAATCAGTAAGACCACACTAGGAGGTGACAAGAAATGCGCCGATATTAATTGGTCAACGCCCAATGAAATTAATGCTAATCTATATCCTGTAAGGCTATATAAGCAACTATTATCCAAGAGGTGTTTCAATATTACAACAAATCGTTTATTTTAGATATGCAACAGGTACTGGAATAAATACGAAAATTCCTATTGGTACAAAAATTCATGATTGGAAGAAATGAACTGTCCAAATGGACACAGGAATCAGCCGAAAAAAATTGGTTTAAATACAACTGTAAAAATAACTAATCATTCCAATCGAGCCACAGCTGTCAGTAAATTAATAAAGAATGGAACACAGGAGCAAGAGTTTATCAAAATAGCAGGCTGTGGAAGCGCAAATTTCATAAAACCGTATATGCAAATAGACTCCCTATATCATTTCAACGTGGTAAAATGAAATACAAAATGAACCAAACACTTCTAAGGCAACATTAGAACATACTACTATTCAAAACATTAATGAAGAAAAACAAGCTCAAATTGTATATCAAAAATGTAATTTTTTTATTAATTGACTAACGCAACGAAAAATAATTAATTTGAATTATTGTGTCTATTAAAAAAAAAGAATTGTCAATGTAATTTGTACTTTATAATTGTTATGAAAGAAATAAAAATTAATAAAATAAAAACTGTGCATTTTTATTATAACGATTTCTATTCTGGAAATAATCTTTACATAATATATTCCTCGTGCGTCAATTTTAATCACTTAAATTGTGTACGTCACATAATTTTTAAAATTTTGCTTTTGAGCAAATGCTTTTGTGTATAATAATTTTAGATAAAATACCTCGACCCATGGTCTCGGGATTTTATCAAATTATTAATGTCAAGTCATTTGCTAAGCAACATTTTTAAAATTATGTGACACAGTTTAACCGATTAAACTTGATGCACTCGAGATATAACCCTTGATTATTTTATTAAATATGTACAGCATTCTTCTAGTTATAACACAGTAAACAATGACGATTACTGTGGTTATAACTTGTGAGTCTTAGATTAACAAAATTAGATAAAAATGAGATATGCTATTGAAAGAAAGATAAAGTTAATTGATTGCATTTTTATTAATTATTGTCAACCCTATCACTTACTCTCTATACGGGTCATAGAAAATAAGTTCTGAATTTAGAAGGTTGATGTATATTAAGTTTTTGTTTTACTCCTTAGAAACACGTTTGGTGAACACAAAAGCCCAGATGGCCTATCATTTTAATTTCTGCAAATTTAAAAATCTGTCACCACAAAAATATAAATCTTCAAAAATGCTTAACCGAATGAGCAGATCTTTGGATTGGTAATTTACTCATAGGACAAGTATATTACTTAGGAACGAAAATGCAAATTGTTAATCCTGAAGTGGGTTGGACCCTTGATGTGAAGTTTGTACTGACATAGTCTTCCACAAAACACTAAAACACCATATACTTCACTCAACGCGCGTTTCGCCAACCAAGTTGGCATCATCTCTAGATAATTAAAACTAGTTTTAATCATCATCTCGTGCGTCGAGTGCAGTATATTGTGTTTTGGTGTTTTGTGGATAACTTCGTCGTTGCAAATTGTTAAGTTTTAGCTACTTTTGAATATTACAGTTTTTTTAATTCCCCGCTATTTTGTTTTCTCTGGAAGAAAAATTAATTGGTTTTACAAATCTTTTGCAGTATTTATCTGGTTACAATTTGGTACCAAGATCGAGTAAATCGGGAAAAATTAGCGAAGCTGCTGAAAAACCAAAAGTTCAGGTTTGTTGGACCACCTTGAACACACTCTTAATATTTTAATTTTATTGAGAATTACATCGACGCGACGATGTAAAATCGTGATGAATTTGTGGGTAAAACTTGTAGCACCTGACAATTTTCAGGATCCCCATGTTTTGCAGAGCGAAATTATTTTGGCTCCTGGTAAACAGTACACCTATATTCCTTGTCGAAGTTATTTTACTCACCTGATTTTCCTCTTTCCATAATTGTATTTTGTCACTTTTCACTTCATTTGATTGATTAAATGTGACATGCATGACACAAAAATATGTTCTGAATGTTATCGTTCGGTTAAAAGATAAGGTAAGCAAAACGTCTAGGAATCAAATGATTTTTAGAGATCGGGAAGCAGCGATAAATTCCAGAGACGACTTTTACGTAGTTATAATACTATATTGTAAATACCTAATGAAATATTGTCACAGATAGTCCATTAGCGCATGTGCTGGTACGCTCTGTGTTTTTATAGTAATATCCTAAAGAATTTTTTCAAAACTTTTTTCCGTTCAAAGGACCTCAGACTTTTGCACATGAGCTTAGGCTGCCAGAGTTGACGAGGAATGTGGGGGCGGTTTTTCCATTTACTTTTTCCACATCTACATCCATTTTTCAAAACCTTTTTGTTTTTTATGCAAATTGTCTGAAACTTTAGAGCAGGATAGTAGGATGCCAAAGTCGACAGAGGGTACGGGGGTTCTATTTTATTTATTTTTTCGATATCTGCATACCTTCACGAATTTTAAGAAGGACTTTTTGGTATTGTCAGTTTATGCTTTACATATTTAAATTTTATTCGACCTTCTGAAGATTTTTTCGAAATTTTTTTTTGGTTTTTAAATTTACCGAGGCATCGGTCTGCGTGATGGCAGATGTAACACTTGAGATAACTTTTAAATGACAAAGAAGTAGATTTTTTCTACACAAAATATAAATGTGGAGACTCTGAAAAAGTCACATATTTTAAGTTTGCGCCAATTACATCTGTCGACGTTGAGTAGTCCCTCTCACAATGTTAATTGATTTTGAATGGGAGGCGCCGGAATATTTACAACAAATATTAGTAATATAATTTTCTTCTTGTGATCATTAGTTAAATATGTGTTAGTGTTACATTCACCAATACTTTTAGTCCTCTTCTTATTAACTTTGGATAGAACCAAACTCGCCAAAATAACCACAAGGTAAGATAATTGTGCCATATATGCATGAACATATTTATACTGTGGCATATCACCTAGAGGCGACCCTGGAGTTGACGCCATTTATCACTACCTCCCGAACTCTAGTGAGCTTTTTAAAACTTTTGCCCATATACATAAAGCAGTGCTACTACAAGTGTTCTGCTTGGAAAAGACCAAAGCGAAATAAAATCGATTTTAAAACATTTTAAACTTTTTAAGCCCAATTGTGTAGCAAAAAAGTCATTACATTAAAATATTTCAACAATTACTGGGTGGTGTATTTCCTATATCACGTAGTATGTATATTTAAATACGTATTTCAATACATATTTCATTTATCATATTGAAGCTTACGATATAAACTTTTGTTTTAAAATATCCTTAAATGTCTGGTCATTTTACCTGGACACTTCGAATTATAAATGTCCTAAGCTTTACTAACATACTGTATTATAATACAGAAAAGTATTACAAACAGTATATGAAGAGATTCAGTTACTGAAAATAATAAAAAAGTTAGGACTTCCTGCAATAAAATAGCATATGATTTTTGGCAGTCACATGATTGAATTTTTATCACGTCATCTGAACTTCATCGGTATTCACGTAACACATAAAGTTTTATTGAGATGTGCGTGAAGCGAATGAGACTGAACCATACTTTCTTGTGGCTCTGCATGAAAAGATGACAAAGTACTGTATAGGATATACATATATGTATGTAATAAAATATATATTCTAGCAAGCTGTGCTAAATAAAATATGTCCTCTTCTATATGAACTGACTTAGAATATATCGCTTACTAAAATAATAACTGGTATAATTGAAATTGTTTTAATTCTGTCAGCAACCTTCAGCAAAAACGGAAAAAAAGAAAGTCTAAAATTTCACACCTTTTGGTGAAGCTGTTGGTAAGAAATTATTTATTAATTTATACGCTTTTTACGACAATTTACGTTATTTACCATCGAAATGGAACAGAACATGGTTAGAAATTTAAGAAAAGGTCACTCTGTACTCCATCTTCTACAATTTTCAGATAATTAAAATTTTCGAAACATACGTTTGCACCATTTCTCTCAAAGATTTTGAATTAGAAATTTAAAATTTTGTATGCCTAAAAATATACCTGTATTTTTTAAAGGAACACTGTTCCGTTCAAAAACGTCACTGTCCGGAATACAATGATAAATAAACTGTAACCTCCAAATATCTATCTGGTTCCCAATTGTTTATAATAGAGTATTTTTAGTAGGTGAAGAATTTCTGTTTAACCTTTGGTCGATCTCATATTTATTAAGGAATTATTATGTTTACCATCTAAGTTAATAGTATCTTGTACATATTTACGTTATCCAATATTGTTTATTATTTAAGTACTTTTGTTGTAATAACAGTCCCCAAAGTTAACGCTTTCACACTGAAAGAAAATATAATTAGAAATATGTGTCACATAAAATATGCAATCATTTATTACTTTATTAGATAAATATTCAATATTTACGTCGATATTAATTAAAGTTGGGAACAGCTGTTTATAGTTTTCCTTTCAGAAGGGTTGCGACTGCCTTTGGTTGGTTTGACCTTCAGCTACTATTGTTAAAGTTTTCTGTCTCAGTTGCCTACCAGTAGGGAGACAACTTATCATACCGCACATAGATGGCGTTACGATCTACTTTTAGGAAAAATTAATTTAAATCACATTGTGTAATACATGTGTTATGTAGTACCATTAGACTATTCTTATAGTGGATTTTAATCATTAAATATTATTTGAGATATATTATGAATTTATTTTAGTTACTTTCATATCTTATTTTATAAAGTTTGATTTTTTATATCAAACTAGTTTACCTCCTTGATAGAGACAGGAAGATAAGCCATTTTAATAATCAACTTTGCACCGGCAACACCTCTTGGCAGACAATCGATAACATCAATCAACTTTTGAAATGTTATCTTAATTTACTAGTGTTGTGAACAACCATCAGGTAATACTAATAGTTTTAAATGATTTATTTTTCTTGCAAGTTCTCTTCAAGATGTATATTTTTAAGGAAAAGTTAATAATTAATTTTTCTAATTTTTTGTGAAGATGTGACACATATTCTAATAATATGTTTCTATTTATTCCTTTCTTAAATACATAGTCTGAAGCCGGCTAATTAAATGCTAATAAATTCAGCATTAAAAATCTGATATTATTAAATGCTAATATTAATCTGTTAAAACTAATATCTCATCGCTAAAATTTTGAATAAAATTCCTAAATTATTCAACGTTAATAAAATTCATCTGGAATTTCTTTTGTGAATTTATATTTCACACTCTTCCAATTTCATTTGGACATTAATATTTGCACATTGGCAAATTAAAAAGTCAAGATTCTTGGATCCAGAGGATTAGTTCCGTGGATGTTTTATTTGGATGACCAGAATTCATCTGTAACTGCAACATGATATGAGCTCCACAATTTTGAGTAACGTTTCATTTCATATAGACTATGTATTAAGAAACTAGGTGTCCATACCAGACGAGAAAACGTTAACGACAGGACTCACGCCACCACTTCCATCACAGGTCAGCCTTCGCTGGAGTGTGGCAAGTTATTTTCTTTTAGATTGTGTTCGGTGAACGAGTTTCACCCACTCTTAATAAATTTCTGTATATATTATATTTGTCGGTAATTCTAAATTACCATTTTGTGTTGCTGTTGATTTAATAAATACTTAATTTTATTAATTAATTTTTTATTCTGTCCCTACCTTAGACAGAAATTCTGTAGATTCTGAGTTGGGGGGATGAAAAAAGTAATCACTAGTAAAACTGCAGATGGCGCCCTTAATATAAACATATATTTTTTATATTACTTATTCATCCTCGCCTACTACTCGTTGATAGAATTATTTGAAGTGAATAATAGTGAACCAAGGTCTCAAGGAAACAAGAAACGCACGGCCCTTGCCTCCCAAAAAAATCAGCTAGCCGCAGGCACAGGAAATTTCTTTGCTTTCCTTGTCAATAAGAATATTTCTTATTGACAGGTAAAGTGAAGGCTTTTCCATAAATACCTGATTTGGTTTCCTCTTGTATTAAGAGTAATCCTAATACAGGGCGAAACTAAAATCACGGTACCACGGGGGTTCCCCGGTTATATTTGACGACATGGTAACCAGGTGTAACATTTGGCTACCAGGTGGTTGAGATGTAACAACACCCTGTATGTTTTTCAGGAATATGAAAAAGTGGATTAAATTACATATACTTAATATGAACAATAAATAAATATAATCAAGAACAGTACGAACATTGATTAGAATGAAAAGTTTTATTCTAGTTGTGGTAAAAAAAATTATACATAGAGTCAATGCTCTAGGCAGCAAAATGACTAAACATTGTTGTGAGGGTCATTTTAATGCAAGCTTTCTTGAATTTTAAATAGGAAAGAGATAATTTTAATCGTTTTTAGCTTGAAGAAGACATGGCAAATTACATATATTTCAAGTTAATGGAAAATAGGCAAGATGCCCAAATTTTTTTTATGTCATAGATGGTTAGACCACTAAATACTGTGTTTTTTCATGTATTTATTTTTTTTATGTAGATTAAAGCTAAAAAAATTATTAACTTTATCCGCGAATTTATACACGTTTGAACGATGCATATCTCCCGCCAGTTGCCGTGTGACATCACTCTGTATAAGTCTGCTACTCAGGGGCGTGCGGTGAGTTTTGATACAGGGGAAGCAGTTTGTGATATAGGGTGATGGGTAGTGCGAAGCCCCGAGCGAAGCGAGGCAAAATTTTTTTTTGAGAAAAGGGGCGTGGCTTCCGTATACTCATTTTAAAGCAAATGTCGAAAAGTGCAAAGTTATGATATCTAGAAAAAAAGTACATTTGTAGGACCGCCACTCCTCAATAAAGATAAAACATAAAAACACCACAAAAATTAGACAACCCCCGATTCCAAAGCCGAAGCTGCACGGGCGAGGTTTACACTTATGAAAAAACCGCAGACACACAACCATACCCACCGACATTGCCAGCGCCGGTGGCGGAGATTGAACCCGCAGCGAAATAGTTTGTTAAGTAGTTAACATGCACATACCTACCTATTTACAATGTAGTTTAATCCGCCTCTCCTTTTTTGCGATGTCGGAAATAACTTCGTCGTAAAAGTTTGAATTTTGGGACATCTCCTTCACAAAGTCACTTTCTATTGTCAAAAGGGACAATTTTGAAAGCCGCTCTTCACTGGTTGAATTTCTTGAAAAAGTTTTTATTCTTTTTAAGGTCGAAAAATTGCCTTCAATCGAAGCACTAGTTGCAGGTATCGTCAACACTAATTCACACAATTTCCACACTTCAGAGTTGGCCTGATCCAAACTATTTTCTTTTATAAAAATAATCAGTTCGTTGGCGTTATGTTTCTGACTAATATCTTCTGTAGCATAAATAACTGAAAGTTCCGATCGTAATCCAATTATATCAAAAAAATTTCCGTAGTCATCACTCAATGACTGAAGTGCGTTTTTTGGAAACTGTTTATTTTTAAATTCATTAAAATTACACAATTCTAAAAATTGTATATCACTAAAATTTTTAAATCTATTATTTAGTTGCCCAGTGATATTGTCCAAAATTTCGATAAAATGTCTTCGATATGAAGTTCTATGATCTACCATAAATTCAGTTCGTATTCTTTTTTCTTTGCGGTTCTAAATTCTCATTACTAGTTTTCTCTCAGAACTTTTCAAATTCATTTCTTTTGTTACAAATCAAATTTTTGAATTCTTCAATTTTCTTTACACAAAATCCAACGTCATTTGATTTAGTTTGCAAAATATTGAATAAATTGTCAGTAAATGGGAATATTTCGGAGAAAATATTTAACAAAAAATTAAAATCAAAGTCTCTTTTCAATGAATCTAAGTAACCTCTGCATCCATTCAAAGTCTCAGTGTGCCAATCATCTTTGCTTTGTAAAATATTTTCAAATAAATCAATTAGAGGCTGTCGATATTCAGATACAGTTTGTACAAGCCTCCCATTGTAATTCCATCTTGTTGGAGCAACTCTGGGTAGTCTCTTCTGTACTTCCAAATCTAAAGCTCGTGTCCGTTTTGATGATTTTGAAAAAAAGGCAGCCATTCCACTAATACTTGAAAAAAATACTTTGCACTCTTCAAGACACGCTGCATGTTGAGCAAGAACTAAATTTAGTCGATGCGCAAAACAATGTAAAAATATTGCATTCTGAAAAGTCTCTTTTACTTTGGCCTGCAGGCCCCCCAATTCACCAGCCATTACCGCGGCCCCATCATAACTTTGGGCGATAAGTTTAGCACCACACTGTAGATCATCGACTATCTGACAAACTATAGTATATAAAGCTGCGGCCGTTCTTTGCGTTACGTCTAAAAATCCTAAAAAGCGCTCTTGGATTTTCCCATTTGGATTTATGTATCGTACTACGATTGACAACTGAATAATATTCGTAATATCGGTTGTTTCATCTAACATAATTGCAACAAAAGGAGCTTTTTTATTTCTTGCTTGATCTTTTTTAAAACAATACTGTTTGTCGACTGAATCAAATCATTTTGAATATGATTTGATGTACCGCGAAATATCGTGGAGTGTTCCAGATGGTTACTTAAAATTGTATCGTATTTTGCTAATAAATCAACTAAATTGATAAAATTGCCCTATAAGCAACGCTCCGAGATTCAGTATGACCTCTAAAACTAAGTTCATTTTCGCCGAGAAAACAAACTATGTCAATAAGTCTTTTTAACACTTCTCGATTTTTTTCTTATAAGTTCATTATGCTTACGGCCACTTTCTTTCTATCGCTGATCTAATGAATGCTCAATTCGTGATTTTCCAAATGTTTATTCTTTTAGCACAGCTCGCAAATGAGTTTCACACTTACCATGCCTTTTTGTCACGTTGTGAATGTTGTTTAAATCTGAAAAGCCACTGATTAGCACTGTACACTTCAATATTAAAGTACCTGTAGTATGATTCAACTTTCGTTTTTAAGAGTTTTAAATCAGGTATTGGTCTCCCGTTTCTAATAATATCCAGTTTATCTTGAAACGAATATGTTGAAAATCACCATTTCAACAAATTGCACACCACACAAACGCAAATAATATTTTCAACAGTGCTAGGACCAGCTTCCAAATTTAATAAGCACCAAAAAAATTTTTACAAATATAGCACAAAAGCTGAGAATAATACTAGGAAGATTAATATTAAGTATAATATTAAAATCGATATTAAAACCGAGATTAAAATCTATAAAACAAAACGTATTACGATGCTATACAGCTCAGTTATCAAGATTATGAAGTGGGGATGGGATGCATTTCAAGAAGTTGCTTACATATATAGAAGTCGCGCGAGTTCGTGTTGGTTCGATTAATCGAGTGCGTCATCGTTACGGTTTTATCATGCAACATTATCTCAGCTGTTGAAAAGCAGGGCCGTGTCTATTGAAATTGGGTAAAAGTAAATTTTAATGATTAATATATGTGATAAATAATAAATAGTTTCTAATTATGTGGTTTTTTTTAACAATTCCAGGGGAAGCACTGCTTCCCTTGCTTCCATGGACCGACTGCCACTGCTGCTACTAGTGAATACTGTACTTGTAGTTTCTGTTTACAAATTAAAATACGATATTATTTTTCTGTTCTACCATGGAGAGCGAAAAGAAAAGGAAATATTGTATTATATCTAAGTGTACAAATACAACAATAAGAATCTAGAAAAGTTAATTTTGTGTATCTAAAATTAGAAGTAAATGGTGTATTGCTATGAAACGGGACGACTGATTCGTAAAATTATCAGAATCTACACGATTATATTGCTGCCAGGATCATTTTAATGTAATTTCTGACAATATTTGTAAGTTTTCTCATTAATACCAATGACTTTCTCTGTACCACATAAAGTAAGGAGTAATTATAAATACGCCATTTTCATCAGCAACAAAGTATATTACTACCATTTCCAACAGATATTTACTACCTGTATAATTAAATTATTATAAAAAAAAATAATGAAGTACTCTGAGACGAAAAATATTATATACAGAGTGAGTCAATAGTGTGTTCTCCTTGGATAATCTTTGAACCGTTAGTGACACAACAATTTATTAAATATTAAAGTTTTTTGGGTCGAAAATATCTATCATTTAAAATTATTGTGAAATCTACAGGGTGCTTAAATTTTCTGTTACACACAAAAAAATACTTTTTTTAAAATGGAACACCCTGTATATTTTATCACCACTTTATTAAATGAAAAGAGTATTATATACTGATATTTTGTTTTTTGGATTTGCATGTAACGTTGCCCAGTTATTTAACATTTTCTGGAAATTTAAGGATTTATAAGGGTCCATTTAATAATTTTTATTTACCTATGAAAACAAGCTGGGTAAGCAAATATTATACTATTCTTAGTTCATACTACACGCTAAGTATTAGTACCTTTTTTACATTATTCTGTTTTACAGGGTGTCAATGCGAATTTTAAATGGAAAAAACTCTGTTTTTTTAAATAGAACATCCTGTATTTTTTTAAGTGGTTGGATTCCTTCTTCAAATTGCTTTCTTTTTTTGCCTAACTGTTGAAGTTTTCGAGAAAATTAAGGTTTTCTCTTTAATCTTGTGATCATAGTAAAAATTAATACAATTTCATCAAGAATGGCTTGGGAAAAACAAAAATTGTGCTGTCAAACTGATATTTTGTGGTTTACACGTAATTAACTTTACTTGGTGGTGATTCTTCTGTATTTCCTAGTTGAGTTAATTATTTTTGTTAAATAAATTATGAATTTTTCACACGAAGAGTTGATCGACATGGTTTATGCATTGGAAGAAGGGGAGAGAAATCCGCTATTGGCATCAAGAATTTATATTCAGAGTTATCCAGAACGAAGACATCCTCACCATTCTGCATTTGAAAGGTTGCGAGAAAGATTTGAACGAACTGGATATGTAAATTATGAAAAATATGAACTGTACGTTCATGTTTTTCATAATTTACATGTCCAGTTCATTCAAATCTTTCTAAACTAGCAATAAATGAAGAAAAAGTGTTTCGAGTTACATTAAGTGTCATTGAAGATCCGCATAAAAGTACGAGAGAAATTAATATACAACTTGATATAACTCAATCCTTTGTAACCAGAATATTGAGGACACAAAACTTTCATCCTTATCATATTCAACTGCTTCAGGAACAAGAGCCAAATGATTTCGAACGTAGGGTAACATTTTGTGAGTGCACTCAATAAGATTCACCAACAGCCGCAATTTTTTGATTTCGTGCTATTCACTGATGAGGCCACATTTCATAAAAATGGTTGTGTTAATATACATAACTTACACTACTATGGTACCATGAACCCTCATTTTACGAGAACTGTAGATAATCAACACCGATGGTCACTCAATGTGTGGGCAGGGATTGTAGGTGAATATGTAATTGGACCGCATTTCTTTAATGGTCACTTGACTGGGAATATGTACCTTAAACGGGTGTCCTCAAAATGTCTTACAGAGGCTGTGGTTCCAGCACGACGGAGCTCAACCCCATTATAGTATTTCCGTAAGAAACTTTTTAAATGTTACAGTTGGTGACAATTGGATAGGTCGAGGAGGACCAGTTCAATGGCCACCAAGGTCGCCAGATCTGACAAAATTGGACTCTTTTTACTACTACTACCAGTTTTTATCTACAAGCTATACAGCCTAGGAACCAAGCAACAGATTTATGATACGGCGAAGTTTCGGAGACTACGTTTACTTATAAGCAGACAATATTAAAATAATTACTACAAGCAATTATGAAAGGAATCTACGGTTACTGGGGCTGTGATAAGCGGTCAGTGACTCTATGGTCATTGGTGCTTAAGGCGGAATTACAGCAGACGACCGGTGCAGAACTATCCAAGTACTAATAGTTACGGAGTGCAGGCGTACCACAACGGGAGGATGTCAATCCAGGGACAGACGGTATATATGACTGGGTACTCGCGGATGTGCTATATCTGTAGATCAGCGACTTATGTCTCTAGTAAATACAAAATATCAAACGATATGGTTACGATATTACGCCACGCGGCACGGTGACGTTCCTTTCACAGTTCTAGAGAAAAACCTCACTCATGCGGTATCTATTAATGAAATCGCGATATGTTCGTAGGTAAAATAGATAACCCGGATTTAGCTGATGAACCACGATATTTTTCTGATATCTCGGGTCGTACGGTATTTGTAGACAATTAACGGACAAGAGAATATAGCAGAAATGCGGACACAAATGGTGAATGACGGAAATGCACCAAAATCAACAATAAAGCAATAAATTATGAACAAGAATTCTTACCACTGGAGGATTCGTCGGAGTATACTGGAGGTCGGGAGCAGCTTGTACGGTACGGTCAGAGTGTCTGACCAGTTGTCAGAAGATGCTATTCTATTCTTGACTCGTGCGTGTGGTTTTATTCATAGATCCCCCACACGAGAGTCACGTGCCTACGTGTTTCAAAGAATTCTGAACAAATTGCACGCACCGTAAACGTATTCCAAGCAAGCTTGGTGTACGATGCATAAACAAATTCCCTGCGTTATTTAACATAAACAAACGTTTATAAAATATTTCGAAGCCGGAAATCGCTTTCTCATAATTTTAAAACAATATTTACCAAAAGAAATCTTTGAAAACGGCCATGAATTAATATTTTACTACAAATCCAATATTTTATTCTATAAATTATTTAAACAAAAATAGAAGCGTACTCTTTTATCATTAACAACTACTCTTAACTTGGCTTTGATTTAAACTATAATAAATTCAATTTTCAACGTCTTACTTGGCGGCTGTTTAGTAAAATCACAACAAGTGGTTTATCATTGAGATAATAAAATAACTTAAGATTACCCTGAAAATAAACCGGTTTGAAACAATTATGTTTAGTAAATAATTGTTATTTCACATACTAAACTTCTAAAAGAACTTGAACTCTGGTTCAAAATGGTTTTAACTAAAACATTCATACTAGTTATAGTATACAGGGTGTACCAAAGTGAAAGATGAACCCAATTAAGTCTTATTACATCCGAAAATGGTTACCGGAAAAATCACTTCGTTAAAATACAGATCAGATGATAGTTTAGTCAGCAGCGCCGGTTAGGGTTTTCAGGAAATTAGGATAGTAATACCTCTTTTTTTGTAATTAAAAAAAAAATAAGACAACAAAAACTATTTTTAATTATACTTAATCCCAAAAAATTTAATTAAATCTATCATGTCGTGACATTACTTATCCTAAAAAATAATTGCCAACTTAACAACGTGAAAATCTATCTCGTCTTAGGATTACAGAATGGACTTTACTTTTAAACGGTTAATTGTTGGTAATGTCATTATTACTTTGGACTTCATTACCATTTATAAATATGGGGTGCTGCAAAATATGCCCAGCTATGGAATATTGTTATAATTTTATTTCCTTGACAACTGTCAAAAGTGAAATTTTATAACAAAGTAGAAACATACAGAATTTTATTATGGAGTGTTATTTGTCTCAAGATGCGCAGACATTTTTAAATTGTATTTCCAAAATTTTACTTCGATAATTTGAACCCAACGCGCTTTTATGAGAGCCTATACCGATCGAAGAGCTCCACACGGAGAAACAATTCGGCGTTTAGCAAACGCGTTTTTAAAGAATGGCACAGTAATTGATGTAAAGCATACTGGAAGACCTCGTTCTGGTAGTTCAAACGAAAATATTGAGCTTGTTCTGGCTGATGTTCAGGCAGAACCAAAAACTTCCACAAGAAGACGTGCGGCGCAATTAGGATTGTCTGAGCGGACTTTAAGAAGAATTTTGCACTTAGACTTGCATATGTATCCATACAAAATTCAAACTGTGTTCAAACTATGGCCAATTGATATTCAAAGACTTAGTGGAAGCATAATCCAATTTTTGGCAAAATTTGATAATGAGCGGCAAGGCAAATTTTTACCTTTCTGATCATGTCAATAAGCAAAATGATCATTTTTGGGTAACAGAAAACCCTAGTTTTATTCAAGAGAATGTACAGTTTGATCTACAAAGCCGTTGTTTGGTGCGCAATATGCTTCAAACGAATCATTGGACCCTTCTTTTTTGAAGATGCCAGAGGCAATGCAATGACTGTTAATGAGGAACGGTATCGACCAATGATACGTGAATTTCTGCAATCACAGTTGGAAGATGTAATGTATTTAAATATTGCCGCTTGCAATTATTTGTATATGTTTTTTGTGAGCCATTTTTTGTATCCACCTCGATATCGAGACATCATTTGGTATGTGTAGTTTAGTTAAGAATAAACGTTAGTTCAAGTAATTTGTCTTTCACTACTCTGAACATTACAATGGCGACGAGTAAATCGGTAATTGGAAAAATTAGTGAATTTAATTATTTAAATAATGACTTTTCAGTTTTCAAAGTAAAACTTCAACAGTGGTTTGTGGCGAATTTAATTAGTGACCATGATGTAAAACGCGCCATTTTGATAAGTTCGTTAAGTGACGAAACGTACATATTATTAAGGAATTTATGTGTGCCTAAAGAACCCGACACCGAAAAGTTCGAGGAACTAATGCACAAATTAAATATTCACTGTGCCCCAGTACAATCGCTTTTCACAGCTCGTGAAAAACTCTATCATGCAGCTCAAAATAATACGGAAAGTGTAGGCGAGTGGGCAGCTAGGGTCCGTAGCTTAGCCAACCAATGTTCATTCTCTCAAGAAATGCTGGAGACTGTAATTCGTGACATATTTGTGGTTGGAATGCCCGATGGTAAAATCAAGGACAGGTTAAAAGAAGAAAATGCGACTTCTAGTCAGGCAAAATTTCCTAGATTGTTTGAACTTGCTCAAAGTAAAGAAGCTGTAATGAGAGAAAAATTAGAAAAGCCTAGTTCATACTCCGAATTTCACCGCATGAGAGAAAATGAGGATTATTTCATGGAAAGTGGCGGTAAGAGTAATAATTCAAAAGGTATTCGTGTTAAAAAGTGCAGTGTGTGTGGTAGAAATAATCACATTTCTGCGGAATGCAGGTTTAAAAACTATTATTGTAATATCTGTAAAATTCAAGGTCATTTAGCACCAGTTTGTTCTCAAAAAAACAGAACACAACAAAAGAATAAATTTTTATCAGCTAGACAAAAAAAGTCACACTATCTTTCTGAAGTTTCCGAATCGAGTATACAGAGTGATACGGAAGATGAAAATTTATTCTGGATTGAGGAAATAAAAAATATTGAGACTCAAAATGATTGTAAAGCTATTTTTGTCAAATTGATTGTGGAAAATGTTTCTCTAGATTTTGAGGCAGATACAGGTGCAAAGCACAATGTTATTTCAGAGAAATTGTATTTACGTCATTTTAAACATGTTCCTTTGCAAAAAAATGATTTATGTTTTAAAGATTACGTCGGCCATACATTTAAACCGACAGGCAAAATTTATTTAAATGCGAAAAGTGAAAATAAAACTGTAAATTTAGAACTGTATGTAATAAAAAATGGAGGATTACCCTTGCTAGGTAGAATCGGGTTAAACCAATTAAATTTGGGTTTAACTAATATAAATCAATTTGAGGAAAACATTTTAATAAAACCTCTTTTGCAACAATATAATGACATTTTCAAACCGGAATTAGGCACCTTTAACAAAGGTAAAATTTCATTGAAATTAAAACAGGGAATAACTCCTAAATTTTTTAAACCTCGTCCAGTACCTTTTTCATTAAAAAGTAAAGTAGAAAGCGAATTAGATAGGTTAGTTAATTTAAAAGTTTTAGAACCTGTTGATTATTCATCATGGAGCACACCAATCGTGCCAGTTTTAAAACCGAATGGCACAGTCAGAATTTGCGGGGATTATAGAATTTCTGTCAATCCATTTTTGGAAACAACACAATATCCGCTTCCTCGAATTGAATATATTTTCGAAAAATTAAGAAATGGAGAAAAATTTTCTAAAATTGATCTGTCAGATGCGTATCAACAAATTTTATTAGACGAGGCAAGTAAAAAAATTACAACCATAACAACGCATAAAGGTATGTTTTCATATACGCGATTACCTTTTGGCATAAATAGTGCCCCTAGTTACTTTCAGAAAATAATGGAGCAGATTTTGATAAATATTCCAGGTATTGCATGTTTCTTAGACGACATTCTGGTAACTGGGGAAAACGACACCGAGCATTTAGGTCGACTTGAGCAGGTATTGAAAAGATTATCTGAATGTGGTCTAAAAGTAAAAAAAGAAAAATGTAAATTTATGCAAAAATCTGTAACTTATTTAGGTCATGTGATCGATGCTGAAGGATTACATAAAAGTGAAGAAAGGGTTCAGGCAATTAAAGATGTACCTTTTCCACAAAACACTACAGAATTAAAGTCTTTTTTAGGTATGGTTAATTTTTATTGCAGATTTATTCCAAATGCAGCAACTCTAATGTTTCCCCTGTATAATCTGCTAAAAAAAAATGTTCCGTGGAATTTTAATGTAGATTGCCAAAATGCATTTAATAAGGTTAAAGATATTTTAGTGTCCCCAAAAGTTTTGACTCATTATGATAGCGAGTTGCCTATTAAATTAACGGTGGATGCCAGCTCAGTAGGGGTGGGGGCTATTTTATCTCATATTTTCCCCGATAAAACTGAAAAACCTATAGCATTTGCTTCCAAAGTATTAAACAAAAGAGAGAGAAATTGGAGTCAAATTGACAAAGAAGCATATGCTATACTGGTAGGAATAAAAAAATTTTATCAATATTTATATGGTCATAATTTCATATTAAATACTGATCATAAGCCCCTTGTGTCCATTTTTTGGTAACAAAAAAGGTATTCCAGTAATGGCAGCAAGTCGTCTACAAAGATGGGCTTTATTTTTATCAAATTTCAAATTTGATATCAAACATGTAAGATCGGAAAAAAAATGAGGCCGATGCATTATCACGGCTAATAAAAAAAAGAAACGTAAAATGTAAAAATCCAGAAAATGAAATATCATATTTAAATTTAATAGATCAACTGGATAATTTTGTTTTAGATGTAAATAAATTGAAAATTGAAAATCGAAAAGATCGAATCATTAGTAAAGTAGTAAAATATGTCTTAAATGGTTGGCCTATTAAATTAAGTGAACATGAACTCGATTTACAACCATATTTTATCAGAAAACATGAACTAACTATAGAAAACGGTTGTTTAATGTGGGGATATCGCGTTATTATACCCTCAAAATTTAGAAAACAAATATTAAATGATTTACATAGTAATCATCTAGGAATTGTAAAAATAAAATCTTTAGCTAGAGCATATATATGGTGGCCTAAACTAGATCAGGATATTGAAAATATTACCAAAAATTGTGTAACATGCAATACATATAAAAATTTGCCAGGTCAAAGCCAATTACATCCTTGGACTTGGCCTGACAAACCTTGGTCAAGATTACATTTAGATTTTTTGGGTCCCTATTCAAATACTTATTTTCTGGTAGTAATTGATGCTCATAGTAAATGGGTGGAATGTTTTAAAATGATGAGCACCACCTCAGCTGCAACAATTTGTAAACTAAGGGAAACTTTTGCGCGTTTTGGAATCCCTCTTAAAATCGTATCCGACAACGCAACCCCTTTCACTTCTGAAGAATTTGAGAACTTTCTTAAAAGGAATGGAGTTGATCATGTAACTATACCCCCTTATCACCCGCGTAGTAACGGGGCAGCTGAAAACTGTGTTAAGTTAATGAAAAATTGTTTAAAACGCAACAAAAGTAATATGCAAAATATAGAAACCGTTTTAAACAGATTACTTTTTCAATACAGAAATACTCCTCACACTACCACTAATGAAACCCCGGCTAAACTGTTGATGGGTAGGCAACTGCGTTCAAAATTAGATTTATTTAATCCTTTAGTAAATAATATCGTTTATAAAAATCAAGAGAGACAGGTAAAACATTTTAAGGGTAATAGGAACATAATTTTTCATATAGGTGACAAGGTGAAGGTAATGGACAATAGAAAAAAAATATGGATTTATGCAATAGTATTGGAAAAGAAATCAGATTTAGTTTATATTGTAAAAACTGTTGATGGTTTTGTTTGGAAAAAACATTTAGATCAAATTTTGCCTGATCAAAGTCAACATTTTACCCCTAGATCAGAAAACGATTTAAATAGTTCACCCACTATAAATATTGAACAAAATAAATATGACTTACGCCGACGTAGTCAATTAAAAGCACCTGAAAGGTTTGAATATAATTAGTTTTAAATTTTTCGTTAGTGCAAATAAAGTAAAGGGTTTATATATTAATTGATATGTAAAAAGTAAATAATAGATATAAGTAATTAAATAAAATATAACAGGAATTTTTTTGTAATATAAGAAATAACCATTTAGTGCGTGTAGGTCAATCGAATACAAAAAAAGCAGAACTTATAAAAACAACCTGTAAAATACTCCAACACATTTTATGTCTTTATAATATAATATTCTTTATACTTTATGATTAATTATGACTTTCTTTATATTTTATAATTTTCAGATTTTGTAAGATGTATTTTTTTTGTTGTTGTTTTTTTTTTGAAGGGGGAAATAATGTAATGTATTTAAATATTGCCGCTTGCAATTATTTGTATATGTTTTTTGTGAGCCATTTTTTGTATCCACCTCGATATCGAGACATCATTTGGTATGTGTAGTTTAGTTAAGAATAAACGTTAGTTCAAGTAATTTGTCTTTCACTACTCTGAACATTACAGAAGATCATGGCATAGAAAACTTCTGATTCCAACAGGATGGCGCTACATGCCACACAACGCGTGAAACGTTCGCTCTTCTTAGAGACAATATCCCTGCCAGGCTGCTCTCAAAAAATGGAGATATTGAGTGGCCGCCTCATTCCCCTGATTTGACGGCACCAGATTTTTTTCTTGTGGGGACACTTGAAAAATAAAGTCTATATTAATCGCCCACAAACGTTAGAAGACTTGCCAGCTGAAGTATTGCATAAAGTTATGCTACACGCTCAAAGTAGAGTTGGTAATTGTCTGGCTTGCCGTGGCGGTCAATTACTCGATGTTGTTTTTTATAAATAATTGTATGTGTATTAATAAATGATTTTCATAAAAAAAAATTTTTTGCGCCGAATTTTTTTTTATTTTAAAAAACTTGGCTGGGTATATTTTGCCGCACCCTATAGAAAAGTTGTGTAATTTATACAATAATAGCTTAATATCAGTTTTATAAGATCGGGTAATAAACCAACAAGTTGTGAAAAATAATTCAATTATGAATTATTTGCCACTCTGTATACGTTTGTGTGCTCTGCTCACCTAAATCATACTATTAAAAAAATTTAAGGCTTTGTTACAAATTAGTAACAAAGTAGCAAGTAGTTAAAACCATAATTTCTCACAAACAAGTTTTGTATTGAGAGCATAATATACTCTTCTTGGCAATACCACTCGACTAATTATTAACAATGGAAAAAACTAACTGGAACTAGCCTCGCCAATCATCTCCGTAAAATTGCAAAGCAACATGAGACATTAATTTAACACAATGAAAAATATTATATCGTTTCTTTCTTAGAGTCGTAGAATTTTAAAAATATGTATCTTTCAGCCATTTTTTTCTATTAGATTTTTTTTTCGAACGAATTCCAAGCTCACCTATATCATACTATTAAAAAAATTTAAGGCTTTATTACAAATTAGTAGCAGAGTAGCAAGTAGTTAAAATCATAATTTCTCACAAACAAGTTTTGTATTGAGATCATAATATACTCTTCTTGGCAATTACCACTCGACTAATCAACAATGGAAAAAACTAACTGGAAATAGCCTCGCCAATCAACTCCGCAAAATTGCAAAACATTATATTATATATTATACCGCTTCTTTCTTAGAGTCGTAGAATTTTAAAAATATGCATCTTTCAGCCATTTTTTCTATTACATTTTTTTACGAACGTATCCTTCTTCTTTAGTATTTACTTGTTTAAATAACTACTATCTAATGTTCATTCAGTGCTTACATTTACAATAAAAAGTTTGGAAAGATAATAAAATGCTAATTTCTAATTTAAAAAGCTTCACTGTCACCTCCAATTTAAAACGTTTTCAAACGGCTTTTAGCCTTAAATTCGTTATCATACAGATTACGCACCATCGCGCTCACCCTCTAACAGGAAAACTGTGTAAATAAATTTTTGGAATAAGTCACTTTATTAAAATATAATAATCTAAATCATTCATTAGCAAAGGAGGAGAAATTCTGTGACTTCATAATGGTAATGAACCTCTATAGACAGTTTGACAGTTTAATGATATAGTCTACCTGATACCCCTAAAATGGCAAATGAAATGGTTTGGAATTTTCATAAATACTATAATAATATATAAACGAAAACAATTGTGTACATGTCTTTTAAATGAACCACCCTGTTTTTTATATTTTTGAATAGAATTATTTTGCGATTTCAAGAATATGTAGTTTTGATATATTACAATTTTCGAGATATTTAATGTTAAACTTTATATTATTCTGGGGTTGTCTTAACCCTTAACTGGAGACAAGCCGTGTGAAAAACTACAGCCTAAACAAATCTTGCTATAATTTGCAAATTATTCCGTCCTCAAGCGTATCACATCATCTATTCGTAATGCTATGTGGTTGATCTACTACCTAATTCGGAGAAGGAATGATCTATTTTGGAAAACTATAGAATAAAATAAGTTTACAACAGTCTCTGTTTGTGTGACAAAAGTTAATGTGTATATCTGTTAAAATAATCGCTGGGCAATCGAGGCGCGTACGTTATACCGACCTAAAATATAAAGAAACTATTATTAAATGGTACGTATGTGCGTGTTCAACACCCTTGTGCACACTATTCAGGGCTAGCCCAGCACTCGGATATGTGCCAACTAGTTGGCGGAAGGTAAACGTGGCATTCATACCACAACCAAGGCGTGATACCTATGACCAGGCGAAATCCTTCCGGCCAATCAGCCTTACATCATTTCTTCTCAAAACCTTGGAGAAACTGGTTGATAGACATATAAGGGACGATGTGATGGGCCAAAAACCCTTACATCGAAACCAATATACTACCAAGCAGGGAAATCGTGTGAGCTAGTGATAAACGAGCTTACTCACAGAATAGAAAAGGTATTAGACAGCAAAGAAACTACCATAGGAGCCTTTTTAGATATAGAGGGAGCATTTGACAATACCTCATTCAACTCAATAAGTGAGGCAGTGAAGAGGCGCGGAGTCGGTCTTTCAATAACAAGATTGATCGCACTCAGAACAAGAAAAATCCAATCCAAGCTGGGAAACATGTCGGAGGAGGTGTCTATAACCAGAGGATGCCCGCAGGGAGGGGTTCTATCACCCCTTCTGTGGTGTCTGATTATGGATTAGCTCCTAGCACAACTGGAACAGCGAGGAATATATGCGCAAGGATATGCAGACGACGTCACAATCCTAGCAGTGGGAAAATTTGAGAGCGTTGCATCAGAAATGATGCAAAGAGCTCTCAACACGGCAGATCGATGGTGCATACAGGAAGGGCTTTCTGTTAATCCAGGAAAGACCACGGTGGTGACTTTCACAAGGAAAAGAAAACTCCAAAACCTGAGGAAACTATATCTTCGGGAAAAATAACTACAGGTGAGCAATGAAGTCAAATATTTGGGACTAACCTTAGATACCAAGCTGAACTTCAAAGCTCACATAGACAAAGTGATTATCAAAGCCACGCGGCTCTTATGGACCTGCAAAAGCATGGTGGGCAAGTGCTGGGGACTTCAACCAAAAATGGTGCACTGGTTGTACCAAAGGGTCGTCGTACCAATAATAACCTACGCCTCCCTGATCTGGTGGTACAAGGCGGGAAAAAGAGAGGCGATGAGAAAACTAGGCAAGTTTCAAAGACTTGCATGTCTAGGGATCACGGTGCAATGTCAACAACACCGACCGCAGCCTTGGAAATACTGCTATGCCTACCACCACTACACCTAGTGGTGGAGAATGAGGCACTAATGGCAGCATACAGGCTAAAAACAACTGGGTATGGGACCATCCCAAGGTGAGAATACCACACTGAAGTATTCCAACATGTAGGAAAAAATCGTCTACTCGACAGTCAGACAGAATCAGCATAATCTACAACTTCACAAAAACTTTCAGAGTAAAAATACCTGAAGAGAAGCAGGCAGGATGCAAAGACAACCAAATGATACCATCTGGTATACTGACGGATCAAAAACGTCAAGCAGTACCGGAGCAGGAGTTGCCGGAGAACAACCAGGGACAGACATCAGCCAGAAACTTGGAAGTATCGCAACAGTGTTTCAAGCCGAAATCACGGCAATAGATGTCTGTACACAAGAAATGATACGGAGGGCATACAAAAATAAGAGAATCCGCATAATCATTGACAGCCAAGCAGCCCTCAGAGCTCTGGAAGCAGTAGAAATACGATCTAAAACAGTAAAAGACTGCCTGTAGTCCCTGGAGAAACTTACAGAACACAACAGTGTACAACTGGAGTGGACACGAGGAGACCAGAGAAATACGGGAAACGAAAAAAACAGACATTCTAGTCAGAAAAGGCGCTAAATCAATTCTAACAGGTCCCGAACCGACCTGCGGGGTATCTTATAGCACCGCGAAAGGATCGGTAAAGGAACTATTAAGATAGAAACACTACTCGCACTGGATAGAGATACCGGGAATGAGGCAGTCACGCTTGTTCATCGGAGAAATATCTAGAGCAAGGACCAACGAAATGCTAAAGCTGAGCAGAAAACAACTGAGCTGTGCAGTGGAAATATTAACAGGCCAATGCACACTAAGCAAACACCTAACTAACATGAGGGTGAAAGACAACCCAGATTGTAGGATGTGTGGTGAAGAGGAAGAAACTCCCCCACCACATCTTATGCGATTGCCCAGCCCTAACGGCAATAAAACTAACACACTTCGAGGGACCGCTTGTAACCCCCGAAGAGATAGCCAGAGCTCCCATAAATTGTATACTCGCTTTCTGGAATAGAACGGGTCTTATGGAGTAATGAGAATAGGGGGTACAATAAGCTTAAGCTGCAGTACAGCGGGCAGTCAAAACCGCAACCCGTAAGGAAAAAAAATGTGCGTGTTCACGCGTGGTATCGTGTGTGCATTCGTTCGTGCTTATGTGCGTTCTTGCGTCCGTAGGTGCGTGTGTGCCTGTGTTTGTCAACCATGGTTCTAGAAAAAATGTCAAATCTGTTACCGGTGTCCACGCAAAAAAAACTTCATGACAAAATACTTATGTGTTAAATGTAAGAAAGCCGTTTGTCTATAATGCATTAAACCATTACGCAACAACTTGGTAGGTAATTTTTTTTTTGTTTGCTAAAAAATGTAAACGTCATTTATTTACTTTTTTTATGATTACCTCGTTACTGTAGTCGTGAAGTGGGTTGAAACCTTTGATGTAGTTTTCCGCAAAACACCAAAACACTATACTGTACACGACGTGCGTTTCGCCAACCAAGTTGGCGAAACGCGCGCCAAGTGCAGTATATATTGTTTTGGTGTTTCGTGGAAAACTACGTCAGTGTTGTTCGTAACTATATTTTATATGTTAATAAATTTACCACAATATGTTGTTTATTAGCAAAATTTTCTATATTTTTTTATAAACTACAAAAATGTACATATTTATGGATTATTATTATTATTATTTGGTAATAGTTCTTACATTTCATATTCTTTTTAACGAATGGGGTGGATCAATTTGCTACGTTCAATTAGTCATATATAAGAGGCTTATTTAATAAAAAAAATGTATTACAAAAATACAGTAGCTTTATTGTTATTCCCCACACAAAAGAATAGTCCCTCGGTTTATGTACCTACTAAAAATCGTATGTATCCAGTTGAAGGTTAAACAATCAGACGTAGATAGCTATGCTACAAATTATAAACAATAGAATTACTGTAAGTTGTATAGAGTCTATGTCAGTAACCATCATTTCTGAAACTCTATCTGATTAATTGAATTTTCCCTCGTAGGGTGCAACAATTTCATTGACGAACTTTTCACTACCAGAGTATTGATTTAGGAAGACCAATCAATTAGAAGCGAATGTATGGAAGAAGGAAAGTCTTATGCCGATTTACGAAATGTCTCTCTGCAAGGCAACTTATTTTATCTTTTAGCAAAGAAATGAATGAAATGAGTATGTATGGCTTTTAGATTATTCACCTAAATCCTTATCGGACGAGTACTTGCTCAGTAGTTCAGATGAGAGCAGCAGCGATTTTGATGACGAATGTACGATATGGAATTCTTTACCCAAAAAATTCCACGTCAAATATTGGTGAGGCTGAAAATGAGTGTTCAAGGCGTGAAATAATTAAGAAGAAAAGGACCTCGGAACAGCGAAGAACGCAAAGAAATTTATGATTGTGTATCACTACACAAAATCAGAATACAGAGACTATTACCACACATCAAAATTCAAGGTGTGAAGTTATAAAAAAAATAAAATAATTGAACTTTGGAAAAAGAGATAAAAAAGGCGACTGAGAACTCCAGAAAATTGGAAATGACGTAAGGAGGCAAAATTCAGAGTAAAAAGGTGAATCTTATGTCGCACAGTCAGGTAAGGTGGTGCCAAAAGAGACCAGAGAAGATTCCTTGTGTAAAAAGAGAAGTTGCAAGTTACAGTGCGATAGTAAATTTTATATTGAAAACAGAGCAGCAATATTTGAGAAATTTTATAGTCTTGATGTGAATGCAACAAATTCTCTACTTTTCGAAAGAATTATCATACAAACCTGTTCGTCGTCACAGGAAAACATAACGAGACCGAAGGGCTTTTTTTCAAATATACAGCCACTTTTGACCAAAAAGGAGTCACAGTGTGCAAATCTGCATTATTTTCACTTTATCAAATTACACAAAAAAATATCAAATTATACAGCGAAAATTAGAATCAGGAGATTCTGCACCAACTCCAGATAAAAGAAATTACCATAAAATCCAGTCACATAAAAAATCCTGAGAATGTCTCTGCTGCTGTTGAAAATCACATCAATTGATTTCCCGCTGAACAATCTCACTACTCGAGAAATAAGAATATCATTAAGAAATATTTATCTCCCCTTCTTAATTTGAGCAAAATGTATGAACTCTACGTTGAGGAATGTCAAGTGCAAAATCTTCCTGTGATATACAACATAAAGAAATATTTTTACAATAACATGTTTTCAACTAGTTTCGAGCTTCCTTTTGGTCAGCCACGTAGCGATACTTAAAGCACTTGCGATTCTGGTGCCAAAACTGAAGAACATCCAGAGTCATATAAGTTCGCATTCGAGTAACAAAAAATAGAGAGAACATGCACGCTGTGAAAATAATATGTTATGCAACAATGGATCTTCAATAGATGATGCCCTTACCGAGGTTAGCAACATTCAATACATTTTACCTCCGACAAATTTGGCTCTATAACCAAAATGTCCATGCCATAATTGCAAGTGGAGAAAAATCATATCTTTTCACATGGACAGAGGATGTTGCAAGCAAAGGCAATCCTGAGATTAGAAACTCTTTATTTACACTCACCCAACTTTGAGTAGGCGGTACTACTCCAGCAATTAAACACCTGATCTTATGGTCTGAATCTTGTAGTGGCCAGATTAAAAATTTCAATATGATTGCCCTATATCAGTACCTGATTTTGAAGGGTGTTTTTAAGACAGTTGACCACTAATTTCCTGTGGTAGGGCATTCTTTCTTGGATTCTAATCGAGACTTTGGAAGAATCGAGAAAACGTTACGAAAATCTGAAACTGGTTACTTTCCAGATCAGTATCGAGACATAATAAAATCTTCAAGTGTGAAAGTCTCTTTTGTTATGGATATGAAAGGCCACTTTCAAAATTTAGAGAAAGTTGCTGTTCATTTAAATTCAATCAACAAAAAAATAATACATGGAGTGAAAAGGTTAATTTTAGAGATAACGTTAAACGGATTCATGTTAAAGAATACGGTAGTTACCTTTATAAAACATGTTTAGATGAGAATACACTAATTATCTTGAAGTCAGACCACAGAAAAATCCAGCCCAATGACTATAATATGAACCATATTGCAATCAAGACAAACCAATTAACGAATCAGAAAATCTCAAATTTAGAAGAGCAGATAATATTTGGACCCATACAAAGTTTTTATCAGAATATAATAGATCAACTCAAAATTCAAAAACCATAAGGACCACGAAAGAAAAGTCGGAAATGCAACTAAGAAGTAAAACAGATGAAACCTTCATCAATTCCAAGTTACTTGAGTTATTGATATTTTTAGTGGATGAACGCACAATATTTTTCTTATTTTCGTAGTATTAAGTTTCGTCATGTAAGGTAACGCGGACCAACATTGTCAGTAGTACAACATTGACACAAGTTTAAAATTTTTTGTTTTTATTTTGACAAAAATGTTGGCCTAAATATAAAGTAAACCAAAAACTGTAACGATTATCTCCATCTGTTAGTAAAATTTGGAAGCTCTTGCGTTGTTCTTAGTATTTTTAATGTGGCCTCCATATGAACATATCTTATTGGTGTAGTGAATTTCGTGATTTAAAACTTTAAAAGTAATAAACATTTGAGGTAGTTTTTTGTAAGAAAGAAGGTGGGTGACTGTATATAATAGATAGGATATATGGTTTTGTATAAATTATTGGTCAACTTTTTTTTATTCCCATTTTCCTTGTTGTCCTAGTTTAAGGTTATATTTCACAGTGTCAATCTTACCCCTTAGATTAATATTGACAGTGTCAATGTTGGTTTAATGGTCAAAATTGACAGTGTTTAAATTATTTGAATAGTAATGTTAACATTTTATTTTAAATTAGATGCCTCATGCCAAGAAGCCCCGACGTGCTGATGCTCAAATATACAAGTTCTACGGTGATGATTTAATGAAAAGAGCTGTCGAGGAAGTCCGCGGAGGTGGAAGTTATAAAGCTGTTGCCAACCGATATGGAATTAATAGAACAACCCTTATGAATCATGTAGAAATGCAAAAAAATAGGTCGTCCTTACAATGCAAGAGGAAGAGATTTTAGTACATACCTTGGTAAAACTTGGCGAATGGGGATATGGTTTCGACAAAATTTGATGTACAAAATTAACCCCACAACATCTTTAATTTTGACGAAATTGGCTTTCAAACAGATGCCGGCATACAGAAAGTACTTTGTAAAACGGGTAGTCGTAATCCTAATAAGTTGGTAGGAAGCGTTACAAAGGCAATGTACGCAGTCTTTATGTGCTGCAACGATATCGGTGACTTTTTACCGATGTTCATTAATTATAAAGGTCTACAACTGTATTCTACATGGTGCGTTGGAGGACCAGAAAAGGCTCGCTATAATTGCTCACCATCTGGTTGGATGGAGGCACCCCAGTTTTTGGATTGGTTCATAAACTGTTTTATTCCGGAAACTTTAAAATTAGATGGAACCAAGTTACTTATTCTAGATGGACATAACTTACATGTTTAACTAGAACTTATAGATGCGGCTGCAGAAAAGAATATAGACATATTTTGTTTGCCTGCCCATACACCGTAAAGGCGTCCTGGAGGGGAATGCATCGAAATTATTATAGTGAGACGGGGTACAAAAATATCGATAAACTAGTATTTCCAACACTTATGAAGAAAATAAATGAATCTGCTTGTTTGTCAATGGCTAATGCAATTGGAGGCTTTGAGGGTTTTGGCTTTTATCCTTTGTGTAAAGAAAAAATGACGAAAAAGATAGAAATTGCCAAAATCATTGAAGAGGGAGAAAATTCCAGTCTTCCTTCTACCTCATCCCCTGCAGAATCAGTTGGAACTGTGAGGAAAAATAGAGTTCCATCTGCATCATCAAATTCTTCTATTTCCACAAGTACTAAACAACCTACTGAGGACCTAAAGCAAAGTATTGAACGTGCCATAATGACAGTTTTGAAATTTAAACATTAGAAAGAAACGACTCCAAATAAGCGAAGTCGTGTATCTAGAAAAATTCGCTGAAAGCTTGAGAGATGTGGAAGTAATAGAGAGAATGCGTGATATTGAAAATTAGTTAAAATTAAATATATCGTCGGAAAAGAAAACAACGATAGGAAAGGCAAAGACAAAGAGAAAAATTGATATTTCAAATTTGTCAGAAAGTGACATCAGTGTACATCTAGAATGTGATGATGAGGAGGATGACTTCTGTGATCTGACAATTAAAGACGAAATTAATATTAACGAACTAGATAACAATAATCATCTTCCAGATCTTACCCAAGACCGAGAATTAACTTGCCCAAAGGGCAACACTGATGTAAGCCTTAATAATAATTCACAGGAGATACCAGACTCGAACAAAAATAATTACCTACCATAAACAGGAACAACAGCCTGTTGTCGTAGAAAAATGGATATTAGCTAAGTATCACACTCAAAAAGGACGTAGTACATTACATAGGTAAAGTTTTAAACATATTTGACAATTGTGTAGAAGTTTATTTTCTTCGAAAAAAAGAACTTTACTTTGTGTAACCTGACATTCAGGATATATCCACGATTACCTTGGAAGATATTGATCAAGTTTTAAATGATCCAATAATTCAAAAAGGAAAACATTACTTTAAGATACAAGACAGGACAAAAATATATTAATATTTAAGTACTAATATAACTATAGAACAGTTACCATTTACTTTTAAATTATCTTCTAGAACTGTTCCTTATACAAAAAAAAAGAGTTCTCTTATTTAAAAATAATAAGTACACACTTTATTTTAATAGATAATATCAATTATAAAATATGTTCATTTTAATAATTTTATTTAAGTTTTTTGTTTCAGTTTAAAGTGCTATCTGTTTTTACTTGTGTTTACCATTGTTTATTTTGGAATAAATTATATTTCAAGAGACAGTCTGTCTTTTATGCAAAAAATATATATTCTTAGTCCTTTTAACTCAAACATTGTCACAGTAGAGGTTTTTAGAGAGGGTGTCAATGCTGTACTTTTTGTAGGTACCATTGACACCTACCTCCATTAAAAAAAAACTATTTGAAAATTAAATGGGGTGTATTTCTAAAAATTAACTATGGCTTCTGCATTTATGGTGAATTCATTTAAATACATGTTCATTATTTACAGAACCGCCAATACTTATCTGGAATTTAAAATACGAAACGGTGTCAATGTATGCCCCTTTTACCTTACATATCGTCATTTGAATTTTATTAATAAAGTCATCTGAATTATAAAAAATGTCAATAATTAGTCCCATTCAAAAAGGTATCAATCAATCAACTTTTAACTCATTTTTCTCCAAATAATTTGTCTGCTACATGAGCCCTTTATCCACTTGTGTCTTCATGTAAGAGGTTTATTTAATAAAAAAACATATTGCAAAAATACAGTAGCTTTATTGATATTTCCCACACGAAAGAATAGTCTCTCAGAGAGTACGTCTCCGTTTATGTACTAAAGTTAAAGGTTAAAAAATCAGACATAGATGGCCATCCTACGAATTATAAACAATAGAATTACTGTAAGTCCTATGTTTAATTAAGTAAAAATGTAAAAAACATCATAATACCTAAAACTAATCATAGATTTTGGAAATGAGATCCATTTTTCTCCAAACATAAACGATTATATTTTTTTAAATGAAATATACTGTTGAGAATTATATCTGGGCTCTTATTCAAACTAGTTATTTCGGTTGATACTCTCCCCTGAAGGTGGTTTATATTTTCACTTATAAAAAGATACATATTAACGTCGGACGCCTGGACATTGTAAGTTGTAGGTGCATTTTTTTACGATATTTGTACAACAAACAAACAGCTTAAGTAACATTAAAAGAAATAGTCTGGCAAGGTTAGTACTGGTGATCTTGTAGGAAATTCTATAGCCTCTTTCAGAGGGACAATTCTGATCGACTCCATTCCACGCCACTCCACAACAGACGCATTGTGAGTCAGTGAGGAGTTTAATAGACACAATTACGTGACGATACTCTCATCAACTTTCATACCGCTTCCACTGACATCCACTACCATCCACTCTTCTCAACACGTAGTTTACCCGTACAGATGGTAAACCTCCATAGCTCTTAAAGATGACTGAAATGAAATGTGAAGCAACATGACTGGGATCGCGTGGAGAAAATTTGGAAACAAGTGGTGTTGAAAGAAATGTCAATCTGGTGCCGCCTGTGGTGTGCGGAGTGTCATGGAGTGGAGTTGATTAGAGCTGTCCAACCCATCCATTTGGTAAAGTTTGCTTATAGCGAAGAGGAGTAGCATCTTGCTGATACTAAAGATTGTTATAATACACGTCTGGACCTTTATTGTGGTTTAAGACTACTAAAGCGAGAACAAGTCCAAATTGAGCAAATTCCAGATAGCGTTTCCCAATCAGTGGTTTCATCATTACTATTATTAACAAGTTATAGTAATCCTGTTTGGGAACCTAAACAACTTAATTAATACATTTTTTAATAAAAAAAAGTCTAATACGATTTTTCATCACAGTCCATTTCATATTTGATTATATCAAAAGCTACGAGTTGATATACCTTTCAGAACCCTACAACCCACAAAAAACAATTTTTTTGGATATGATCAAAACTAATGACGTTATTGAGTTGTTAATATATAAAATGACACACACTGTATTCTTTAGTAGAAAGAAAATATATTAGTTTACATTAATTTTAGTCTATATATGCACTTTATAAATGCAGATACTATAAATAAATTTTGCAGGATGGCCAAAGGAAATATATTGCTATGCAAAATTAACAGCCATTTATTTTATACATACGAATTATAAATTTGTCAAATGATTAAAATAAACCAACGATTAGTTTATTTTAATCACTTATTGTCAAATTATACCATGGTAAATCTTTTCTAATATTTATTGTAAAAATTTAAATACAGAAAATATTAAAGCAACATTTTACATATTAAAAAAAATAGGACCATGTTTCTAAGCAGTAATACTGTTTTATCTCTTTCGGAAATCAAATTGATAAATGACTCTTTCTTGAGAATATAGGAAGTTTGAAAAGGTGAAAATTTGTCGTACAACAATCATATTATTCACTGGAACTCGTCAAACACTTGACGAAAGAAACAATAAATAACTAGATAAAATTTAATGAATCTTCTATGATTTTATTGAACAACACAAACATGAAAAATGCTAACTAATACATTAAGTTTTCGAAAATTTATTTGCAGATAGGTGGTAGTAGCCACAATTGTTCCATATAGTAGTTAAACACGTCTACTGAGATATAATGAGGATTTTATGGATAGAGATAGAAGATAATTTCAATAAGAAAAATTACTCACAATGAGAATGATCAAAATAAAAATTTTACATAAAAATGTTGTTTGAATTTTTCATATTTCTTACCTAAATTAAAAAACCTTCAGCTATTTTGTAATTCAATGTTATAATTTGTTTTCAATTTCAGTTGATATAAAACTCAATAGAGGATTAATAGTACAGATATGATGAACTAGTAAAAAGATGTAAAGTCGAGACACTCGCCAAGAGAAATGCTACTTACTAATTCGAAACAGACATCGTTTCACTTTGGAGAGTTGTAAAAGGACATGAATAACATTTTCTACGACACACATCACCTTGGGAATCAAATACCTAGTACAGAATACCTTTAGCTTGAAAATAGCATTAGCCTGAAATTTAGATGTCGACTCTGCGGCAACACACTATGAATGGGACGTATAGTGCCACTACAAAGGATAAAGTGGCTATTCTATAAATATTTAAGACTAACAGTAAGTTGCATATCTGATACTGTCTATGTACGTGAAATATTTGGAGGTAAGAAGACTATACTTACTTTTCGCAAAGGTAAAAGCGTGATGATAACCGTATATATTTAAAATGAGTCGAGATATGGCTAGATGTAGCATACTCTGATAAATGTTTTGCTAGGTGTTATTTTAATTTTGTATTTATTTATTTTTATTTGTGTGTGGCAAATATATTTATTTTTCAATTATTAACAAAGTGAAAGTATTACGATATTGGTACCTTATTTAGGTATTACTTTCAGTATTTATTACTAATTGTAAAATATTAATTAAGTTAAATATGCAAAGTTTAGAAAACGAAACAAATGTTACTGAAAATAATTTAACTATTGTATATCAAAGACTCTTTCTTAATAAATTGAACATTAATTGTGTTTAGAACAAATATATATATATATCCTTCTAATATTTTAAATGAGGAAATACTTATGCGTAATGGTTTTAATGTATTTTTGAATTAGATTATAAGATTTTTTTAAAGTCACACAAAACCGAATTTTTATTCTACATTATTTTTCTCTTACTAAATAAAATAACCCAAATAAAAACAACGAAAATTTTTCTATGAATAAAAAATCTAAGGAAATCAAATCATCCTATGCTTGACGAATACAGGCATTTTGTCACTATTTCTCCAAAATCTCCATACTTTGATTAATTTACGCCATTTTTTTTTATTGTGACCGGAATGTTTTCGAAAATCTAAAATAAGTACTGAAACTACATACATGAACGTTTTTTCAATAAAAATCGTTTTTACAAGGTGCTTCGTAAGGCAAATACTCTACCATTAAACTCGAGTTTTTGACTATTATTTCGTCAGTCAAGCACTTCACACCGTATCTCTTTGACAGGTAACTCAAATTACCACCTTACTCCATACCACCTAAATGGGTATATTGTATAAAAGATTCTGGAAGTACACCAAAGCAATTGTGAGTAAAGTTTGAGGTTTATAAAATTATATATGATTTGTTAAATATATTTATTTTTCAATGATTAAAAAAGTGAGAGGATTACGATATTGGTACCTTATTTAGGTATTACATTCAGTATTTATTACTAATTGTAAAATATTAATTAAGTTAAATATGCAAAGTTTAGAAAACGAAACAAATGTTACTGAAAATAATTTAACTATTGTACATCAAAAACTTTTTTTTAATAAATTTGACATTGTGTTTAGAACAAATTTCTAATATTTTAAATGAAGAAATATTTATGCGTAATGGTTTTAATGTATTCTTGGATTAGATTACAAGATTTTTTTTAAAGTCGCACAAAACCGAATTTTTATACTACATTACTTATCTGTTACTTAATGAAATAACCCAAATAAAAACAACGAAAATTTTTCTATGAAGAAAAAATCTAAGGAAATCAAATCATCCTATGCTTGACCAATACAGGCGATTTGTTACTAAACTCTCCAAAATCTCCATATTTTGATTACTTTACGCCATTTTTTTTTGTTATGACTCGAATGTTTTCAAAAATCTAAAATAGGTACTGAAACTACATACATGAACGTTTTTTTCAATAATAAGCGTTTTACAAGGTGCTTCTCAAGGCAAATATCCTACCATTAGTATGTTGAACGTTGAAGTGTTAACACGTATATTTTCTATAGTCAACTTTAGAATATCTTTATGTTAAGAGAATGCCGCCAAAGAAAAAACTGAAAAAGATACAGTTGATGACGTATCATCTAATCTAATAAACAGTGAAAAATTCAAACATTTTATAAAAGTCATAGTGTAAGAAGAAAATGCAACTTTACTTGAGGAATTAAAAACACTGAAAGAAGAAGTAATCTTATTACGTGAGACAAATATTCAGCTCATTAATTTATTAACAAATAATAATACTAACGTAACAACAAAAACTGAGAGAATAAGTAATAACAAAGTTACCCCAACATCAGATTCAAACCCTAAACATACGTACGCCTTTGCCACAAAAACTTTAACAAACACAAACCAGTCGAAAAAAGTTATTGATAAAGAGCAAGGATCAAGAAAAAAACAATGTACAAAATAATGAGATAAAGAAAGACGAACAAACTAAACCTAATATCAGCAAAAAGAAAAATACTAATGTTATCACTGGTACTCTAATAAATGACCGCTCAGGCGGAAAACTCATTGGCGTAGATAAGAAAGCTTATCTGCACATATGCAAATTTAAATATGATGATGCTGATATTGATGATCTTAAAGAATACATAAAGGATGATGTAGATATGAGTAAAGTTGAATGTGAGAAGCTTAAAACTTACTTTGGAGACCACCATTTTAAATTGGGAATTCCCCACGAGTCCCTCGATACATTTTACAGAGCTGATTATTGGCCACGTGGAGTTGAAATTAGAAGTTTTCTATTTCTCTCTAAATGGGACACCAAATCAGACGAGCGATCCACAAACATAACAGAAAATAAATAATCCAGCAAATACTCCAAAAAATAATTTTATACAATTTGAGAAACCTAAGAAACCAATACCGGATCAAAGTACCCTCATGAATTATGAAATAATTGTAAGCGGTTTTCATCTAAACACTCAAGGTATATCGAATAAAATTGAAAAATTGGAAATTCTATTAAAGAAGGAAAATCCTTTATTTCTACTAATAACTGAACATTGGATGACTCAACAACAAGCAGAGGTTACTAGTCTACCAGGATACACTCTAATATCTCATTACTCCAGAACTGCAACAATTCATGGAGGTGCAGCAATTTTTGGACGAAATAACATTGGTAAAAATTGCAAATCTATTGAAAGTCTAAAACAATATACAAGTGAGTTTGTTTGTGAGTGCTAGGTGTTAGTGTTAATATAAATAATGTAAAAATTGCTATGTTGGTAATCTATCGTTCTCCAAATTCAGATATAGACATTCTTTCAATTCAATTTTATGCTTAATATCAAAATCCCACAAACACATAATAATATGTGGCGACCTAAATATTGATTGCCTAGTCAATTCAAGTAGTAAACGTCTGCTCTTTGATCTATTAGATAACTTTGATCTGATATCAACCTTACCTAATGGTGAACCAACAAGAGAATTTAATAATTCCAAATCAGCATTAGACTACGTTATTACAAATATTCAGGATACAACAAGTAAAAACCTCGATCTCAACATCTCAGATCATAAATGTCAGAAGTTTATTACCAAAATTCCAGAAGCACATATAACCATCCAAAAACCACAATTTATGTTTAAAAGAAAATTTTCAACCCAAAACCTTTCCAATTTAAACCTTTTACTTTCTTCTATAGATTTAAGCACATTATATACTATTACAAATCCGAATAAAGCTTGGAATTTTTTCTGGCAAAAGCTTCTATATTGTTTAGACAAAGCTTGCCCGTTAACTAAAAGAAAAATTTCAGACTATCAACTAAAAAACAGCTGAGTTGATGCAAATGTTGTAGAAGAGAGTAAAACTCTTAAAAATTTATGCTGGCTTAGTAAAGATATCAATACACCTGAAATAAAGGAACATTATAATAATAGAAAAAAAGCGTACTCTGATAAAATACGTTTGCAGAAATAAACTTATTATCAAAATAAGATAGACAATGCACCAAATTCCACAAAAGAGATTTGGAATATTGTAAACAGTAACTTAGGTAGAACTAAAAAACATGTGAATATTACTCATATATATCACAGTGACAGATATTTATATGATAAATTTTCAATTAGTGAAACATTCTGTAAATACTTTTCAGACATACCAGAACAGCTACTAAATAATACCTATCAAAACTTAAACGATTGTGAATGCACTGTAGGAATAAACTGCTGCTCTTCACTATTCTTTGATTATATAACTTCAGAAGAAATTGAAGTCACGTTAAATAATATGCCAAATAAACCTAGCAGTGGATATGATGAAGTCCCAATTAAAGTAATAAAGTATATCTCTTGATATTTAATTTATCCTCTAAGCTACATTTTTAATTTATGTATTAAAATGGGAGTCTTTCTTGAGTAACTTAAGCTAGCAATAATTGTTCCACTTTACAAAAAAGGAGACAAGGAATTGATAGAAAACTACAGACCAATCGCCATTTTGTCTCGCTTTTCAAAATTGTTTGAAAAAATTATTCATAACAGAATTCACAAATTTATCAACAATCAACAACTTTTATCTGTAAATCAACACGGTTTCACGCCAGGTCATTCTACAAATTCGGCAGCTTTTCAATTAACAAATTACATTTATGAAGCACTTGATAAAAATGAACTAACTCTAACACTCTTTTTTGATCTAACGAGAGCGTTTGATTGTGTTAACAGAAGTTTCTTGATAACAAAACTAAATTCATTAGGAGTTAGAGTTATTTGTATAAGTGCCGATTCCCCGGAAGATCTCCAGATTAAATCAAATAGACTTCTATCACTATTTTATGACTGGTGTTACTCCAATAAATTAATAATAAATACTGAAAAGACAAAATACATCATGTTTCATAAAAGAAGAAGAATAGAAGATATTACTCTCATTCTTAACAACAGTACACTAGAGAGAGCTTCTAATACCAAATTTTTAGGACTTTACATGGACGAAAATCTGACTTGGAATAATCACATAGATTACGTAATAACCAAGCTAAACTCAACATATTATGCAATAAGAAATCTCCGATACATAGTGGACCGCAAATATCTATTAAACATCTACTACTCTCTGGCATATTCCCACATTAAGTATCTAATTATATACTAGGGACAAGCAACTGACATAAATAGAGTTTTCATTCTACAAAAAAGGATACTAAGATTAATATTTTCTCTTAATCCCTTAGACACATGTAGACCAATATTTAAGTATAACAACATATTAACTACTGCTAGTGTATTCATTTATGAATCGGCTTTATTTGTCAAAAACAATTTAGAAAAATGTCCACAAAACAATGCTATCCATAATCATAACACTCGTTCTTCAAACGACACACACTTAAAAAATATAAAACTTGCAACGTCCATTTCATTCCTGCAGTTATATATACAGGGTGAGCCACGGTGGGTGGAGTATTAGAAGTATATGGAGAATGGATCAACCGATTGCTTTGAAATTTTGGTTGCCAAGATAATCGAGTATGATCTCTCCAACTAAAATATTTTCGAAAGTGCGGTGTTGCCACTTATACGTAAAACTGGCAACATCTTCGTTATTTTAAATGGAATACCCTGTATATTTTTGCGTTTTTTGGATCGTCGTCTCTTGACTTTCAGTAAATCGTGTTTTCTCCTACCTACGCAGCAATTAAAAGATAATTTTTTTTGTTGCAGCTAGGCAAGGCCTGGGGGCATCTCCTCCATTAATCAAATGTTTCGAATATCATACAGGGTGAGTTAGAGAACGCTTTCTACAAGTGACTTAGAAAAATGCACGAAAGTCAATTTTTTTAAATGGAATGCTCTGTATATTATTACTGATTCGGAAAGGCGATACATTTACCTCTTTAAAAAGGTATATACTCTATACCTAATGCACACCGTTTTCGATTTATGGGCACTTTTCTGTAACCTTACCAAGAATATTAGTCTTCTGGTATATCATAACGGGTGGGCCATGAAATTTTTGTTTTGTCATTTAGTAATGACAACAGATGTTATTTTTCTAAATAAATTTGACGTTAGTAATATTTGCACCTAATTTGAATAGCTATGTAGCACAAATATGGCAGAAAATAATTATACAAACAAGGTTTTAATTGTTTTGTTTATTATCCATGGACAGTGCAATAAGATTATCAGCAGAACTTGTAGAAGATTTAATGAGAAATATCCGAATTTGCCGCAGATCAGAGGAATTTTATAAATTTTGGTTCATCATTAAGAAAACAATAACAGTGTCAGTATTAGGAAAAAAATAATAACTAAGCAGCAACAACAATAACAAAGTCTAAGTAGCAATAAGAAATAATACCAATAACAGTAATAAATATAAAAATCTTAAAAATATTGTTATAATTGTTCGAAATGTAGACCGGTAACTTCCAGACACTTTTGTATACGGCGATGGACGACGTTTGTTGTAGCACCTCTTATTTCAGAGGGGTCCAAGTTTTCAATCTCTCGAATCACTCGACGTTCTAATTTTTCCCTGTTGTGGACTGGAGTTTTATAAACTCTATCTTTAACAGTACCCCAAAGATAAAAATCTAACGGGGTAAGGTCATGGGACCTCCGAGGCCAATGCCACGGTCCCAAACGTCTAATCCAACGATCATCGAAAAAACGGTCCAACTCCATACTAATTTCATGTGTACAATGTGCAGGAGTCCCGTCGAGTTGATACCAACAAGTTATATATTTTTCAATTGACATAATATCAAGGAAGTCTTCCAGAATTGTTCTAATTATATCTAAATATTTTCTGGAATTAAATTTTTCGTCGTATATGTAATATTTTATTTTGTCATCCAGTAACATACAAAACACATTGAAACTAAATTTGACTTGAAAGCCAGCGTCTCTAGTAACGTGGTGTTGTCTGTGGCCCAATGGTGACGATTTCGTGTGTTACAAATCCCTTCCCTAGAAAATTTTGATTCATCACTCCATATAATTTTCTTTAAAAAACTGGAGTCCTCTTGCATACGTACAAGTAACATTTCATAAAATTCTATTCTCTGTAGATAATCCTGAGGCATGACAAATTGGACTCTTGTAAATTTGTAATTATGCATTTTATGGTTTGCTAGTATTCTTCGAATGGATGAATATGGCAATGCTAAATCCCGCTCAGCACAACGTATGGAATACTGGGGATTTGCATGAAAATATGCTAGCACATTGATTTCATTTACCTCGTCAGATGTCACAGGTTTAGGTAAATTTCTTGCTTCTCTTAATGACGAACCAAAATTTATAAAATTCCTCTGAATTCGTAAAAACTTTCTCTTGTTCATCTGCGGCAAATTCGGATATTCCTCATTAAATTTTCTACAAGTTCTGCTGATAATCTTATTGCATTGTCCATGGATAACAAACAAAACAATTAAAACCGTGTTTGTATAATTATTTTCTGCCATATTTGTGCTACATGGCTATTCAAATTAGGTGCAAATATCACTAACGTCAAATTTATTTAGAAAAATACCATCTGTTGTCATTACAAAATGACAAAACAAAAATTTCATGGCCCACCCGTTATGATATACCAGAAGACTAATATTCTTGGTAAGGTTACAGAAAAGTGCCCATAAATCGAAAACGGTGTGCATTAGGTATAGAGTATATACCTTTTTAAAGAGGTAAATGTATCGCCTTTCCGAATCAGTAATAATCTACAGGGCATTCCATTTATGAAAATTGACTTTCGTGCATTTTTCTAAGTCACTTGTAGAAAGCGTTCTCTAACTCACCCTGTATGATATTCGAAACATTTGATTAATGGAGGAGATGCCCCCAGGCCTTGCCTAGCTGCAATTAAAAAATTTTCTTTTAATTGCTGCGTAGGTAGGAGAAAACACGATTTACTGAAAGTCAAATTTTTGGCAATAAATTCAGAAAAGAATTATTATCGAAAACGGCGTGAGATAGATATAGGGAAATATTAATAAAAGTTACTCAGAAAGAGACGACGATCCAAAAAACGCAAAAATATATAGGGTATTCCATTTAAAATAACGAAGATGTTGCCAGTTTTACGTATAAATGGCAACACCGCACTTTCGAAAATATTTTAGTTGGAGAGATCATACTCGATTATCTTGGTAACCAAAATTTCAAAGCAATCGGTTGATCCATTCTCCATATACTTCTAATACTCCACCCACCGTGGCTCACCCTGTATAATCATCTGCCTAGAAATATAAATTAGATAGATAATTTTAACGGTTATAAAAAGGCATTACACTCCTTCCTCTGCAAAAATTGTTTTTACAGCCTAAAAGAGTTTTATGATTATTAAAATCTCATTCTAATTTCGATAAGTTTAAGGTAAAATGTACGTGAACATTTTACCTAAGTAAATTATGTGTTATATGATGTAATGTAATTATATGTGTGTAATTAAATTCATTCTTTCTATGTATATACTGTTCACTACATGTATATTTAATTATGATATGTGATTTTATATGTGTATTTTATACTTTTTACTTTCAATATTTTATTTTATGTTATTTCATTTTATTATACTTGATTGCAAGGTATAATTCTGCCTGTATGTTCTATATGTATTTACTACTTTTAGTTAGCTTAATATTAAAATATTTTACCTTATTTGACGTTCATATCCTGTAAGGCATACATGAATAAATATTATTATTACTATTATTATTAAACTCGAGTTTTTGACTATTATTTCGTCAGTCAAGCACTTCACACCGCATCTTTTGACAGGTAACTCAAATTAGCACCTTACCCTATAACACCTAACTGGATATATTGTATAAAAGATTCTGGAAGTACACCAAAGCAATTGTGACACATTTGAGGTTTATAAAATTATATATGAATTTTCCAAAATTAACAAATTCGCGGATAAATTAACTGGAGTGAAATTGCCTTAATTAAAAATTGTCTCCTCGTGCATATTAGTTTAGCTTCCAATTCAGAGAACAGGCAAGTAGATTATTTGAAAATTTAACATCTTAAATTTATGTAAAATAAACAAAATAACAAATTATTATGAAGTTAAATTTTTCAACAACCAATCATTGAATAAAGGCAATTAAATCATTATTAATCTTATTCTAGCAAAATCTTCATCACTAAATAATTGGGGGTATATTTCTAAACGACGTCTTGAAATTTACAATAAAAAATAATGCTTTTGAAAACAAAAAATTTAATACTCTTTAGTAAAACCAGGAAAGCTAATAAATGAATCTGAATGCCAAATAATATAGTTTTATCTAAACTCCATCAAGATGTACAGTTGGTTCTTTCTTAAAAAATGCAAAAATGGGTACAATATATCCAAATACAGTTAGTATGTAATAAATTAATATTCTTAAGAGTTAAATGTTAGTATTTCTATTTATTTGCCCATGTTTATATTTAAAAAAATTACCTTCGTCACTCTGCCAGAGGTATCTGGTGACAGCTTGTGTGGAAAATATTATAGGTTCTGGAAATAAAAAAATAAAACAGTATTTAGCATATGCTAAACAGGTATTTCCCCATTGGTGAACTAAATTTTATTAAAACCCTGAATATGCTTGCAAATGAATGACTTTCTTAAAAATCAAAGTTTTCCTCAAATTTTCTAAAATGCCAATATTAGTCAAGCGTAAATGTTATGATAATGATGATAACCTTTTTTATGAATTATTACATATTCAAATATTTGAGATTCTGTCATGGAACAATGGATCATTAGATCCATTGTTCCATGTTCCATCTGTGTAAGTCATTAACTTACACAAATGCATAAAATTAATTAAAAATATTGAGGTACCTTGGTTAGTAGGCAGAAGTAGAACAGAACTAAATACCCCACTATATTTTGGTAGAAAATTTGTGGTTCTTGCATAACACTGTATATGTTAACAATACCCCAAGATACTCAACAAATTTTCCATGTTACCAAAAACCTTATGTGATAAGTGTTAACCAATAAATGGGTAGATAATTTTATTGACCAATTATTATTAAAGATACAAATTTTGTACATTTGGAGAATCATTGTATGAGCATAGAAAAAGATATAAAAAACAAAAACAAAAAAAAAACAAAAACGAACATAATATGTATATGGTACGGTACTCACTCATTCAATAAAAATTTTCGTTAAAGAAAACACGCAATTAAGAGCAACAAAATAACAAAATAATTGAAAATAAATATAGTACCAATACAGAGATCATTACAACCATTTTAGAACGCATGAGCTACTGTCTGACCAGGTAATGCTCTGTCTTGCCGGGCGGGCCTTCTTGTCCCGGATGTACAGTATTTAGGCTTTTCTAAACACCTATTTATGCCGTAACAGCAGGTATTTGTAACTAATGCTTTTATTTCAGATTTGAATTTTATTAATGGATGATCCTTAATATTTGTGGGTAAGCTCTTGTACACAGTAATACAAAATAATTAAATTATTTTTATGCATTGTTTCATATAAATTACGGTCTGCGATTACAGGAAAGTTATTAATATTATTTTTGTCATATAGTTTCAATAAGAGCGCAGGATTTCAAGGTTCAATAAAATATGATTTTCTGTAGCAAAGTATTGAAATATTTATTGAGTTATAATGTAGACATTTGGGAGTTATGTATGGAACAACACATCTGATAAATGACCGCCACGGCTTTGCGGGCTCATGCGTACTCTTTTGGTGAAATTTTGAATAACGGTGTTGCATACGTGTGGCGGTATTTCGTTGATATATCGTTTAATTTCGGCCTTCAATGCTTCGGTGGTCGTGGGCTTGTTGGCATAAATTTGTGACTTCAGAAAACCCCACAGCCAAAAGTCCAAAGGCGTTAAATCGCAAGAGCATGGCGGCCAATTCTGTCACCAAACCAAGAGATGACACGACCAGGACAAGACTCGTGCAAGACCGTCAATGTTTCCAGGGGCGGTATGGCAAGTGGCACCGTCCTGCTGTAACCACATGTCGTCGAGAGCAATATCTTCCAATTGAGGCAAAAAAAACTGTGTTATCATAGCACGATAATGTTCGCCATTCACCGTTACTGCTTTACTTACCTCGTCTTCGAAGAAAAACGGCCCAATGATTCCTCCAGACCACAATGCACACCAAACAGCGACACGTTTTGGATGCATTGCTTTCTCATGAATCATTCGTGGATTTTCTGAGCCCCAAATGCGGCAGTTTTGCTTATTAACGAAACCATCGAGGTGAAAATGGGCATCACCACTGAAAATGATTTTGTTCGCAAAATCGGCATTCACTTCTTGCTGTTCAAGGATCCAACTGGTGACCTATCTTCGCTGTGCATGGTCTGTTGGCAGAAGTTGTTGAGTCAATCGGACTTTGTAGGCATGGAGGTGCAAATCTTTAGTGAGAATACGCTGAAGAGTGGCTGTTGTAATGTCCAATTCTTGTGCACGATGAGGAATCGTCGTCCCTGGATTCTTCGTTCTCGCGAACTGCCGTGATGTTCTACGAGCTCGTGTTGTGTGTTTCACATCACTACCCAAGCCAATACTTTCGAAGTTTTCGATTATTCTATTCACAGTAGATGAGTGAGGAACATTATTTCGCCCGAAAATTGGAGGCGCTTTACGAATCGGGGCAATCAAACTGTCAACATTTTGATAATAATGTTTAACAACCAGAACGCGTTGTTCTGCGTTGTTCTATCGTGTAATGCTTCATGTTTACTAACTCCCATCTGTCTTTTATCGACCTGGCATGTAATAATCTTGTAACGTCAGAACAGCCAAACTGGCGCGCAATTCAAACCTTGCGCTCTTATTGAAACAACTTTTACTAATTTAAATGCAAGGAAGGGATATTATTTTCTTTTCGATAAACTTTGGTCTACTACAAATATTCCTTAGATTCATTTTAAAGATCAGTCCTATGATTATTTTGCAACAACAAAAATTCTATCAAAGTTAGTGACTCAACACCAGACCAGAATATTGAAGTAAATGTTGAGAATACACTAAAGCATAGTATACGTCAATGAGTCTTGGTTCATTCAAAGTAGCTTTTAATTGAAGTATAGCAAAATACGTCTTATTTAATATTTTACACACATGATAAATATGAGATTCCCATGGTAATGTGTCAACAATATATGTACCTAGAAATTGTGTTTGCTTCACAAAAGAAACAAAGGAACCTAGGAAATCTGGAGCTTCTAAGAATAAAGGCATTATCCATGAAGCTTGCGCAAACTGCATTACAATTATGGCATACATTTTGCATACTAAGTTGATGTTTCAGTAAATAATTAAACAGTTTTAAAAATTTCAATATATCAACCATATTTAAAACTCAGTTTTTGTTTCTTTCGTAATTGTTTCTTTATGAAATGCTTTTCAAATGATTATTATTTTGCCAGTTGATTAAAACTTGATGAATTCTATGCAAAGCTACAATAGGAAATATTCCATTTGGATGAGAACATATCAGAAAAATTACCTTCAGTAGTTGTAAATAAGTTGAAATTAATACTGTCCGTATACGTGTTTACATCTTCCTCAGTTGTAGAGGGAAGTATATTAATCTCTGTAAATTAAAATATTTTCAATTACTATTATAAATACTCATATTTACTAAATGTCACTTGTGACTTTCTCACAAAAACAGATATCTTCTGATAAAAGAGTGATTAAGTATGATTCTTAAAAGTGGTTGTGGTAAAACATTTTAATAGTCGGGAGAAAAAAAAAATTTATAAGTACCCCTTAAAAATATGTAACTAAGATAATGTTGAGGTGTTTTGGTTGCCTAGTTTTCTGACTTTTTATTTTGTTTGCCGCCAAAATCGGCACGTCCCTAACAAGTCAACCTTGAATAACTTCGAAATTTTGAGTATTTTAGTTAAAAGTGATGAGTATTGATAACTTGAAGTTTCCTAATCATTAAAAGCAATTTTTTTAGTTACTTAATACATATTATATACTTTTTTTTCACTTTCGCTTATTAACTGTTGGCTTATTTCCACAACCAATGCCACTGGCCGAGGACAGGAGATAAGCTCGTCAGTGCCTCTGTAAGAAGCTGGCACACTTAATTTGTAACATTTTTCCTAATCCTTGCTTTGTCATGAGGTAGGAATCTTTAACTTCGTACATTGTAGATATACGGAATCCACGGTTTTATATGAATTTCGAAAGGTGATGCCGCGAGCAGGTCCATTTCTCCACTATACCTCATCGATTTGGCACTGCCCGGTTTTGAACCAGGATGGATTAGGTAAAAGCACGACCCACTGTCCTTTGCATCACTGAGCCGATGTGTTTCCTTTAAAACTGAACTTACTTTTGTTAATATTAATCGATATTAATTTTTCAAAAAACAGCCATATTATGTAGAAGTTTTTTATAGTTTTTAAAGTCTATTATATTTTTGTATTTAAAATGAAGTTGTGGTTTTTTAAATGAAACACCCTGTATATTTTTAAATGGAAAGAAGCAATAAATTCAAAATTATAACAATATACAGGGTGCTCTATTAAAAAATAATTTTATTTTCTCCCTGTACATTTTCAGATGAAAAAAATACAACAGCGTATTTGAAAACTGAAAAATTTTACATGGCTACTTTTTGAAAAATTCGATTGATACGGCGGTGTCGGTTCGTCATTACATAGATGAAGTTTTTCTGGACCGGTGGATAGGTCGAAGAGGACCAATTAAATGGTCGCCTAGGTCTCTAGATATAACACATTTCGAAAATTTTTTATGGGAACATTTAAAGAGTAAAGCTTATTTTAATAAGCTAGGCAATTTAGAGAAATTTTAAAAATATCTTTAGAGTTTAAAAACAATTTATTTTTTGTCACTCTCACTAAATTCTTGCCGAAGGTCAACAGTTTCAACGTTTACTGCAATGAACTACCCTCATTTAATTATGATAATTTTTTCCTAGTTATGTTGATTTATAGAAAATTGGAATTTTGTTATATTTTTTACAATAACTTTATTCATGTCTATTATTTGTATCATGTTTAATTTTTTACCACCACAAATAAAACAAACTTATATATTTATATATATATATATATATATATATATATATATATATATATATATATATATATATATATATATATATATATATATATATATATATATATATATATATATTAAATTCGTTTTCCGGGTATACTCCCGCGTAGGTGATAGGCCCCGAGAGGGACCGTGGTTGTCTGAACGACGTTTCGGCCGAATCTCATCTGCCATCTTCGGGTTCTAACAGATAACTGCTTACTGCGGCTTCTGGTAACTCGAACTGAAAATTTTCAGTTCGAGTTACCCAGAAGCCGCAGTAAGCAGTTATCTGTTAGAACCTGAAGATGGCAGATGAGATTCCGCCGAAACGTCGTTCAGACAACCACGGTCCCTCTCGGGGCCTATCACCTACGCGGGAGTATACCCGGAAAACGAATTTAACATTCACCACCCGCGAAAACCTGAAAAACAACATATATATATATATATATATATATATATATATAAATATATATATATATATATATATATATATATATATATATATATATATATATATATATATATAAAAACTGGTAGACGTAGTGGACGACTAGTTAAAAAACAAACAGCTTATTTTTTATTAATGAGGATGCAGTCCAAATTTTGTTGGGTTAATAAAGAATACTCTTTTCTACTATGCCAAGCTTTCGAAAATATTTTATTTTCTTTCTCAAGACTACAAAAGAAGATAAAAAGGGTTCATAATTACATGTAAAAAAATTATAAAAAAAGCATTTTTTTTTACCTTATGCCAGTAAGTTGAGGTTATAAGTTAAAACTAACATCACGTTACATATTAAAAACTTTTCACTATGCAATGTTGACATCTACTTTATGTTTAATACATTTTAATTGCTGCATAATGGCCAAATTAATCGAATAATGAATAGGGGAATTCAACCCCATAGTGGATGTACTCCACTACTCTAGTACATGTCAACTGGTAATTGGTTCAAATGCAAATTACTCTACACCACAAATATTTCATGCCAACTCACCAACAATTCAACCAAAATGTAACTAAAAACCGCGGCCATTTTCAAAATTCTACATTTTATGAAAAGTTTGAATTTATTCAAATTTTTCTTCAGGCAGGAGTGCTTGAACTCGGTGGAGTCCACTCATGGGGCTAGAGAGCCTCCTATATTGTCACTAAGTTATCTAGTTCCTGAGTACACTCCCCGAATAGAATCAACCCTCGATCTGATTTAATTTGTGGATTTGTAATGTAAACTTGGTCAGTTTTTTTTCCCTTTTGGATCGGTGCCACGGTCTCCGATTCGAAAGTATTGTACAGGACCACCCCCCCATTTATTGTCACAGGGTTAATTCCCAGCAACACGTTGAAACCAAGACCGAAGCAACGAACCGAAACGGAAAAAACTGCCCGTAACTCAATTTATTCAACTAAAAAGGTGAAGTCTTCGTTGTTAGAAATGTCAAAAGGTGTATTCAACCCCCTATAGTTGTCACTGGGTCTTTTTTTCCCTTTGTATACTCCTATCAACGTGTCTTTCACTATTTATTTTCTTTCAAACACAGAAGTAAAATATATTACACTTCCTCTTCCCTATGTGACTAGTTAAAAAGAATGTAAAATGGAATTTTCTTCCTCTTTTCAGTTGTTTATTAGGTTAGTTTTCCCTGAACCCGGTATCGCGGCTCCTGACCAGACGCCCTGTTGGAATTCAACCCCCCAATGATTGTCACAGGGTTAATTCCCAACCTCACGTCATATGGTAAGGACGGCAACACCGAATTCAGCGAAACCTATCCATATTATTTTACTTTAATTGTTAATTGATAAATTAAGACCAAGAAGAAAAATATACTATACTTCCTTCCGTGGACCAAGTTCCGAGAAAATATCACCATTGCCTGTAAGAGGTATGGTTGGATTGCAGTAGAAATTCCACCCTGAGTAGTGAATTGTCACTTATCCCCTATTCAATGTGCCACTCTACTGCACCCCTAAAGTAAATCAAAAGTTACAAAATGTTTTTTAAAAAAATTATTAGTAAATTGTCAAAATTAAATGATAACCATTATGTTCCCCATCCCCTATTAGTTTCATCATTGTGGAACCCAAATCTCCAGACAGGAGTACAATCAAGGATGACTACCCCTATTTTTTTGTCACTGAGTTCATCCTTGACAACAAACCTAACAAGAGACAAACGTCCCACACTAATGGAACCAGATTTAAAACTATGGATTATTTTTACCCCTTTAGTTTTGTCATTTTGGGACCCAAGTCCTCAGGTTGACATACAATCAGGGATGATGTAAAAAACTTCATCCCTGACAACAGACCCACCAGGGACAGACATCCCAAGATGGCAAAACCTAATTTGAAAATGTGGTTTAATTGTTTATGTGAAGCAAATATGAATAAATACTACTCAAACTATCTATATCAGTTCTCCTATTCATTGTATTATTTTCCTTATTAATTTCTACCATTTCAAGGAAAAGTCTTTTTTTTAAATTAGTTTCTACATTTAGAATTCTCGGTTGGTTAAAATTTATCTTATGTCCAGTAGCAATTGAGTGATCTGCTAATGCACACGACAGTTTGCCATTTCTACAATCACTTTTATGTAATGTAATACGTGATTGGAGCGACTGTGACGTTTGACCTATGTATTTCTTCTCGCAGTTGTGACAAGGAATACTATATACAACATTCGATTTTTTAAGAGCATCATCTTTGTGCTTCACCTTAGTATAAATAGTGCTGAGTGGTTTTGCTGTTTTTTGGGCAATTTTTATTGATGGTTCATGTGCGAAAAGGAAGGAAGTATAGTATATTTTTCTTCTTGGTCTTAACTTAATTTATCAATTAACAATTAAAGTAAAATAATATGGATAGGTTTCGCTGAATTCGGTGTTGCCGCCCTTACCATATGACGTGAGGTTGGGAATTAACCCTGTGACAATCATTGGGGGGTTGAATTCCAACAGGGCGTCTGGTCAGGAGCCGCGATACCGGGTTCAGGGAAAACTAACCTAATAAACAACTGAAAAGAGGAAGAAAATTCTATTTTACATTCTTTTAACTAGTCACATAGGGAAGAGGAAGTGTAATATATTTTACTTCTGTGTTTGAAAGAAAATAAATAGTGAAAGACACGTTGATAGAAGTATACAAAGGGAAAAAAGACCCAGTGACAACTATAGAGGGTTGAATACACCTTTTGACATTTCTAACAACGAAGACTTCACCTTTTAGTTGAATAAATTGAGTTACGGACAGTTTTTTCCGTTTCGGTTCGTTGCTTCGGTCTTGGTTTCAACGTGTTGCTGGGAATTAACCCTGTGACAATAAATGGGGGTGGTCCTGTACAATACGTTCGAATCGGAGACCATGGCACCGATCCAAAAGGGAAAAAACTGACCAAGTTTACATTACAAATCCACAAATTAAATCAGATCGAGGGTTGATTCTATTCGGGGGAGTGTACTCAGGAACTAGATAACTTAGTGACAATATAGGAGGCTCTCTAGCCCCATGAGTGGACTCCACCGAGTTCAAGCACTCCTGCCTGAAGAAAAATTTGAATAAATTCAAACTTTTCATAAAATGTAGAATTTTGAAAATGGCCGCGGTTTTTAGTTACATTTTGGTTGAATTGTTGGTGAGTTGGCATGAAATATTTGTGGTGTAGAGTAATTTGCATTTGAACCAATTACCAGTTGACATGTACTAGAGTAGTGGAGTACATCCACTATGGGGTTGAATCCCCCTATTCATTATTCGATTAATTTGGTCATTATGCAGCAATTAAAATGTATTAAACATAAAGTAGATGTCAACATTGCATAGTGAAAAGTTTTTAATGTGTAACGTGATGTTAGTTTTAACTTATAACCTCAACTTACTGGCATAAGGTAAAAAAAATGCTTTTTTTATAATTTTTTTACATGTAATTATGAACCCTTTTTATCTTCTTTTGTAGTTTTGAGAAAGAAAATAAAATATTTTCGAAAGCTTGGCATAGTAGAAAAGAGTATTCTTTATTAACCGAACAAAATTTGGACTGCATCCTCATTAATAAAAAATAAGCTGTTTGTTATATATATATATATATATATATATATATATATATATATATATATATATATATATATATATATATATATATATATATATATATATATATATATATATATATATATATATATATATATATATATATATATATATATATATTTATTTTTTATGTAATGTATTGTATTCGTTTATTTTTTTTTATCTTTATATTTATAATTGGTTTTTATAATTGTTAATTGAAGTTTCTTCGCCTCACGTTGGAACGTTATTAAATACTATGTTTACTTGTTTAAAATTTATGTTATGAATTATAATTTATTGAAAGTATTCTGTATTTGAGTTCAAATTTTAGTCAAACTTGATTTCAAATTAGAATATTTTGTATTTTGTTTTTTTTTTTTGAGTTAATTTTACTTATATGGTTCTATTCAATTTTATTTAAATCATGAGAAAACTCTCCTCTCAAGAGTCGGTTCATGGTGAGCATATTAATGTTTATTTGTAAGTTTGGACCAGATATAAATGAAAATTTAATATGTTTATCAATTTTAGCATATATTGACAGATATAAATGGAAATGATTTACAAAAATTGATCAATTAACAATATGAACTATACTCCTTAAAACTACATACAGATTTGCTCGAGACTTGTATTTATTTGTTTATTTAATGCATGAAAAAAAATTTGGTATACCTTTTATTTGTTCAGGCCTTAACCGAACGTTACTCACTTCCGTGCTCGTCGTGAAAACAAATCTACAATCCGTGATCAACTTGATGTCCGTGAAACTGCTTCCAAACTATTCGCCAATTGACAGACACACCATAAATCCTATTCTGTGCACAACTCCAATGAAAAATGAACGATTTCCAAACAAACACCAAAATAATGGCTTGTTGTGATTTATTGTAGATAAAACACGTTATTTCGTAGCACTGGCTTTACCATTCACTCAGTTAAGTACTTTCTTTACCTTTATTTTAATTACTTTAATTATAACCTTTTAATTAAAATTTATACTTTTGACTATACCACTTAGTTATTTTATATTCATTTATATAATTAAATTTCATATGTGAGATTTAAACATACAAACAGTAAATTTTCATAACTTTAATGACAATTTTCCATTTTATTATCAATTTGATCAGCTTTTGTTTAAAATTTTGTGAGGTTATGTATTTTTTTCTTTATGGCACAAACGCACCCCTTGGCTGTTTAAAATCGATTAACTAATTTAATTATTCTCTAATTTTATTCTAATTTGAAATAAATTCTGACATTTTACCAAATCTGGCTAACTTGACTGACAAATTAAAATTTTACCTCTAATTATTGAAATATTTTGCTTTAAACTAACTTATGTCCCAAATATGCTATTATTTTCACAATCCTTGTTTCATTTCCATTCTTTCTATATGCATGAATCTTGGTTTTATTAAAATTATTTTAACGTCTGTCAATTTTATGCTTTCTTAAATTATGACTCTATACTATTACAAAACATACCTAAACTTAATTAAAAACCTACAACATGATTGCTATTAACCATTTCTTACTAACTTTTGTCTCTTTACTTTATATTTTTTTTCATAACACTTATTTTTCCTTTTAGATGCTAAGGCAACGAAACACTAGGCCCCCATGTTTTTTCTGATACTAGTTTTTATACGTATGACGTAATAGCAATGTTCACTGAAGTGGCCTCTTTCACCCCAGCTTGTGTTAATTCACTATTTTAAGTTTATCACTTCCATACAATGAAAGCATTGTCGAAATGTCCTACGAAGGTTCAATTATATAGCTATACTACCCCAAAAAACACTTTTAAACCTAAATCTTTCTGGTTATTTATGGTCCTATGGTATGTATCTTTTACACTTATACTTTTACTTTACTATTTTAGTTGTATTTTATAAACGTTTAACTTTTACTTCTAACATTTTGCTTTTCGCAGAACTTATTTAATTTTATTTTAATGTACTGTTATTTTTGTCACCCTAATTACAACGTTTATTTTGATTTTATTTTATATCTGGTTCTGTACTTTTAACCTTTAAATTTGAGGAAGACTGTCTTCTCTCCTGCTATAAATATAAAATTTTAAATTTCACTATATCTCTTTATTTAATAAAACTGAAACATTTAAAAGACTTTTTGGACCCTAATCAAAACATTACAATAAATTCTAACATTACATGAGTACAGAAAAACAATATTTTATAAAAATTTTCACTTTCAACTTTTTATTAAATAAATTAATTCATTCATTGTCAAATAACATTTTTTTATAAGTGTGGCCACTGCTCATCATGGCAATATATATATATATATATATATATATATATATATATATATATATATATATATATATATATATATATATATATATATATATATATATTATATATATATATATATATATATATATATATATATATATATATATATATATATATATATGAATAGTGGTGAGAGGTATGAAACTTCTCATATGGTCTGAATGCTACTATCCGACCGACATCCAAGATGTTTCTGTGGCGGATAGCGACTTGCATCACAGCAAGTACCGAGAGCGGCGACCCCTAGCCCAGGTGGACTAAACTAATGTGATTAAATATGATTTGAAGGAAACAACTACTCAGCGGGCAAATACATATATATATATATATATATATATATATATATATATATATATATATATATATATATATAGGGAAAAAATTCATACAGATCAAATCTCCAAGACGACAACACAAGTGAGCCAAACTATTACAAGGGCTGTACTTTGATGGCCGAAAGGATAATACGCTGAAAATTGATAAAATAAATCAAAAGTGTTTCCGAAGAACAGTAAAAGAAGAGCACTATTCAATTATAAAAGAACCTGGCTCCATTTATGTTGGCCATGTATCACCAACTACTGGAACTGCAAAAGAGATTGCCAGTGCCATATTGGATCATTTGAAAAGCTCAAATTTTTTGTTAGACGAGCTGGACGTAATTGGATGTGATGGTACCGTCACCAACACAGGCTGGAAAGCTGGTGTAATCCGCACGATTGAAGAAGAAATTAAAAGACCACTGCAGTGGGGAGTTTGCCTGTTGCACTTTAATGAATTACCGTTCCGGCACTTGTTTCAAGCTTTGGATAGTCAAACGACTGGGCCAAAATCTTTTAGTGGTCCTATTGGCTCACAACTTACAAAATGTGAAAAACTTCCAGTTGTGAAATTTCAAAGCATTGAATGTGAGATTCCAGATATCGATCGGAAAATTTTAAGTAAAGACCAGCAATATCTCCTGGACATAAGTTCTGCTGTAAAGTCAGGCATCTGCACGGGAGACTTAGCAATTCGTGAACCGGGTCCTCTTTCTCATTCCCGATGGCTGACAACAGCAAACAGAGTTCTTCGTCTGTACATAAGTGTTGACAATCCTTCTGAAGAGCATCACATTTTGGTATGTTTCATACTTAAATCGTACATGCCTGTATGGTTTAAGATTAAAAAAAGTAAGTGCCTCACAGATGGCCCGAACATGTTTTTGAGTTAATAGAATCTTCAAGATTCCTGCCAGAAAACTTGATTAAGGTGATTGATCCGGTAATTGAAAGAAATGCGTTCTTCGCGCATCCGGAGAACTTGCTCCTTAGTATGATAGTCGATGAAAGGGCCCATATCAGAGAGTTGGGGTTTAGAAGAATTATAAAAGCAAGGGCCATAGCTTCCAAAAAAAAGCTAATCCGAACTTTCAAACCGCCAAAAATCAACTTCCAGGCAAAAGAATATTACGAAATTATTGATTGGACTACTACTGCTCTTTCTCCACCATCTTTGTTGCGAAGAGTATCTGACGAAGATATTTGAGCTAAGGTTTCCAACTGCCAAAACAGCAAAAGAATGGAACTTCCACAAATTCCCGTGTGACACGCAAGCGGTGGAGCGCTGTGTGAAATTGGTAACTGAAGCCTCCTCAAAACTCGTCGGCGCTAAGAACAGAGATGGTTTCATCCGTACAACTCTGTTATCAAGAGCTTCAATGCTAAGTTTTTCAAGCAAACGTAATTTCAATGTTCCAACTATGTAAAGGATTATGATTTAAGAAGGTTACAAAAATAATATTGAAATGTGAGAATTGGAAATTTGTATTTCACAATGAATTTTGTAATTAATAAACTCTTATGGATAAATTTCTATATTATCTATTTATGTATATTATTCCTTTAGGTATTTGTTGTATCAACATTATAAAGCTAAAAAACACAAACGTGGTGGGCTCAAACAAGCTACATGCCGCACCGAGCCACAGCCGGCGGGCACTCAAAAAGTGATAAATTAACGATATTGAAGCGTTTTGCGCTACTTCAGATTTAAAAAATACTACCTTTTCAATAATTTAGTGTGTTTTTATAACTCTACTATAAAGGAATTTCACTATAGCAGCCCAATATGCAGCTGTTTAGGTACTTTCAAAAAAATTATAAAATCTTGTGATTTTCGTGAAATTTCAAAATTTCAAGTGTAATGCGCTAGCTGGGGGTTAGGTACAAATTTTTTTTCTTTGTTGCATTTTCATTACCTATCCTAGAGACAAGTTTTTTTCGGTATAGCGTAAAGAAAAAAAATAAAAAATTTTTTCAGCCCACCCTAATATATATATATATATATATATATATATATATATATATATATATATATATATATATATATATATATATATATATGTATATATATGTATATATATATATATATATATATATATATATATATATATATATATATATATATATATATATATATATATATATATATATATATATATATATACATATATATATATATATATATATATATATATATATATATATATATATACATAAATTGGATCAACCAGTAAATTACCTAGAGTAGTAGTTTCCTGTTTGGCGATAGGGGTTGGTGATGGATGTATTTTAGATTCTGTAAATAAAAATATGTTACAGCGTTAAGGATCCAACAACTAGTAAATGCTCTTTTAAATTTAAGCAACTAATGATATGACCTCATAACTATTTTAAAATTCGTTTCGGAACAGGGTGCTTTAAAAGTAAAAATTCAGTATATCGGGTGCACATGAGACCAAGTACGCACCCCAACTTTTTTCTTTATATTTCAAGAAAAAAATTTGAAACTTTGTTCTTTGCTTAGACATTTCAAGGCATAGTATGTTTTCTGTTAATTACTGACAAAAATGCTAAATCTTCATTGCGTCATTTCGACGTGTAGTGTAAAGTCTATTTATGGATTAATTTTAAATTTAAAATTGCGATGGAAGGCTAATTAAAGCTCTACCGAACGCATATAAAACATATACAGGGTACCATTTAAAATAAAGTGATTTTTGGCTGTTGATTTTTTATAGTGTTTATTAAATAAAACGCCATAGACTAATTAAATTGCCAAAACAGTTATTTGTTTGAGGGAAAATTTTTTAAAAATACCTTTTGGTTATTAACTGAGTATTATAAACCAACAGCATAAATTTCACTCGGATTTTCATGATCACTTAGTAGTCATATAGATTTCATTTTTCAAGGTAATTTCTGACTCGATTTTGATTTTGAAAAAAACCGTTATAAAGGTAATTCAAACCTCTATCTAGTCATATAGATTTAATTTTTCAAGGTAATTTCAGACTCGATTTTGATTTTGAAAAAAACCGTTATAAAGGTAATTCAAACCTCTATCAGATAAGATTTAAAAGAATATAGGGTGATACTTAAAATAAAAAAAGTGACTAGTACTTCCGGTTAAACCGAAAGTATATTTTTGGGACTGGGTGGGTCAAAAAATGTATTTGTATGCCAAATATGTTGTACTCTAATTTAAATTTTTTATCTTGAAAAATAGAGAAAAAAGTGACACGGAATCACTACGTGGGCACCCGGTATAATAGGCTTATTCACTTATTCACATTTTTTTTTTTTTTGAGAAAAACCATTCCAAATCTGATTTTCATTGCGGTCTTGGATGAAATGAAAAAAAAGGCCTAAAATAAACTTCTATAAATTTTTATCACTTACCAGTCTAGAGATATTGGCAATTTATATTTGGCTGTAAAACTAAATTGGCCAATTTTTTTTAATTAATTTTTAAATTACAGTATTTCAGAATCTGCTACTCAAAAAAAAAATTGCAGATATTTAATTTGACAATAATATAGCCTCAACATGTAACCAAAAATAACGGAAATTGGGGAGATCCATTTCTTCGGTTTGGTTGATTTGGTGTGGAAGACCCGGCACTTGTATATCATGATAGAAGACTGTTCAATGGAATGGATTTCCCTTCTCAGCTTTAGTTTGTGCTTTAAGACAGTTTGGTTGAGGCACAGTGACTGACTGCATCAGACCCTTGCGGACTTCTTCGACTGAAGTCAAATATGAGACCAAGTCCTATGAATGTTTTCCTAAACAATCCAGTGCCTACTTCTCAGCTTCATATTTTGCTAAATCTAGGAGTTCATCCGAGTTCCATAAGATGTTACATACCAAACTCATTACTACTCTGCCATGTACATATGTTAGACCCAATATGCGATTTCGGTCAATACCTTAACTAAATGTTCAGAACTAGTAATGAGCAAATAAATTGTCCAATATTCGATATATCTATTTTCAGCTAGTATTGCACATCATAACATGTAAACCAGTAAAATTAAGGGTTTTTCAAAACGGTACTTTCCAACCATTCCCGACCAATACCATTCGATTCAGTATGTTTTTGAATTCTCATGGTGAATTTTGCCGTACGTTATATGAGCAAGAATTTAATTTATAAACAATTAAAGTTCTGAAAATGATGAAAATCGATGTTTCTGAATGTTCAACTTCAAACGCTGCGAAAACGGCAACAGATAGAGAAAAATTGCTCAGAACATTTTTTATAGAGCGTTCAATTCCCTTCAAAAAAGTCCGCGACGGCATATTTCTACGATGAATAGTTAAGGCGTTACAATGAGTTAAATATTTATTATTTTTCTGCTGTATATCAGTCAGCTGTACAAGTAACGCGCATGCGCGATCAACAGACTCGTATGCCGCGTAATGGCCGCCTGAGCAGAACATTTCAAAGTAGACTTGCTGTAAATCTTTCATAATTTTCTTATTTTTACAACGTTAGCAAATGTATTTATCACTTTTTTGGTCTAGATATAATTATTATATACTTTTATGCATACTCAAAGACCTGGAAAATTATTATTAAGTTATAAGATAAATTATTATTAAGTTATGAGCTGTTCAGTTTGATGCTAATAGTCGTCGCAATTATAACGCAGTTATACAGTGTACTGGTTGTGAGCAATTTTTACATTATCATTGTGGTTGTGCTGTTGATTAATGTAAAATAAACCGATCAAAAATGTCGCTAGAAGAAAATTGTCTTATATGTGAAGGAACTCTGCAAATGGGCAAGACTGTAACAGTAAAACAAAAGGGAATCGAATCGTTTATAGAAAACAGCAAGAAACGTGAGGATAAGAAATGGAATCAAATAGAAAATGTTAATGAAGTTACTGTTCATGATAAGTGTAGAAAAGCGTATTCCTCAAAAGATAATTTGAAGCCTGGCTCTGGAATTCCAAAAGAGCGATACCCACGTCGTTTAAGTGTGCCGCAATTTAATTTCGAAGAAAATTGTTTCTTATGTGGAAAAAAGTGGATACGCGTTGCGTATACAGCTGACCAGTACGCAGTAGAAAAATAATAAACATAAGAAGGTTTAGTGCCATATCCCCAAAAAAACAACTATGCAGCTACGGACACATGTTTCGGAGTTATTGCCCCTCATCAGCGTATCGTAGCTAAAGAATTGGATCTAGGATCTAAGTTGTTTTTTTTTGGGGATATGGCACTAAACCTTCTTATTTCATTTTGACCCCAATAAATCTATATTATTTTGTTTGTATTTGCCAGGTGGAAACGGGCAGTACACATAGAGCTCTGTATGTTGACTGTGATCATTGAGGCCCCAATTGTGGCACATGGGAACATGAATGCACTAATTGAGTACTGTGTACTGTACTTTCCAGCTTTATTTTAGTTCTTGTTCCTGATCTATCCCATCCTAGATCCAATTCTTTAGCTACGGTACGCTGATGAGGGGCAGTAACTCCGAAACACGTGTCCGTAGTTGCATAGTTGTTTTTTTTGGGGATATGGCACTAAACCTTCTTATTTTATTTTGACCCCAGTAAATCTATAATAATAAACATTTAACTCATTGTAACGCCTTAACTATTCATCGTAGAAATATGTCGTTTTGAAGGTAATTGAACGCTCTATAAAAAATGTTCTGAGCAATTTTTCTCTATCTGTTGCCGTTTTCGCAGCGTTTGAAGTTGAATATTCAGAAACATCGATTTTCATCATTTTCACAACTTTAATTGTTTATAAATTAAATTCTTGCTCATATAACGTACGGCAAAATTTACCATGAGAATTCAAAAACATACTGAATCGAATGGTATTGGTCGGGAATGGTTGGAAATTATCGTGAAAGTGGGCCTGATTTTTGCTTAATTTGATTGGTCTAATGAGCAAAACTAGCTCTGAAAATTTTTACTGTATAATTACTAGTTGTACAGGCCACAAACATTATAAAAAAAATAGGTAGCTTATAAACATAAAAAAAATTTATTTGTTTACAACAGGTATATTATTGAATTCACTGTGTTCTTTGCCCTACAATAACCATTCAAATTTATGTTACTCCTCGTAATTTTCCTTGCCCTAAAACTACCATTAAAATGTCATTATTCCGTTACATTTCCTTTGTCCGTCATTTTATTTTCGATTACTCACATTGAACAGTGCCATAACATTCAAAATTATAAAAAAAGGGACATTTTAGGGCAAGAAAAATTAGTTACATCACAAAATATAAGCACAACGGGCTCGGCAACGGGTAATGAAATATACAAAGTACTCAGAACTAGTTTTGCGTATAGTATGATGTGCAATACTAGTTAAAATAGATATGTCGGGTACTGGACATTTTATTTGCTCATTACTAGTTCTGAGCATTTTTTTCGGGTATTAACTGAATTCGCATGTTGGGTCTAACATATACAGGATGTCCGGAAAAAGGAGGACAATCCGGTAACCATGGATTCCTTGAGCACCTTTTCAATGCCATTTTTCATTTTAGATCCCCATGTTCGATATACAGGGTGTCAAAAATTAATTGTCAAATATTCATAATAGTAACCACTGACCCTCCAGTTTTTTGGTACATGTGCCAATGATTCCCACACTATCTTTTTTTAAGTAAACCATCCATTTTGGACTATTTTATGTCTCTTAACAAACGTCGAGAAAATGCTTCGTTTTAGAGATAAGTTGAAAAATATTGGTGCCTACGGGGTATATGGTAATCTCATAATTTTCAAATACTAAAACTAACCAATTTATTCAAATTTTACAATAGATACAAAAATATCAATAATAAAAAAACAAGTCAAAAATAACTATTTATAAGTCAATGGCGTCCAGAGAAAAAATTGCTAGGCGCAATGGATTCAACAATCTACAATTATTTATAAATTCTTTCTCTTAAATGTTTTTCGCTCAAAATCTTTCATAAATCCTCAGACTGGATAGTCCAAGAGAGTAAGGTCTGGGGAACGGAGTGGCCACTGAACGGGGGCATCTCGACCCCGACCAATCCAGCGATCAGGAAAGATTTGATTCAAGTAGTTTCTAACATTTCTACCAAAATGAGGAGGAGCACCGTCTAGTTGAAACCAAATATTTTGTGTTACATGTAAAGGCAATTCATTTAGTAAATCGGGCAGTGTGTTTTGAAGAATTGTAAAAATGAATGAAAAGTCAAGTTTCCTGCTAAAAATACAGGACCAAAAAGAAACTTATCTACGATACCTGCCCACACATTGACTTTTAAGTTGATGATGTGTCTCTACTATGTACGGCTCTAGGATTTTCTTCAGTCCATATGTGTGTATTATGAATATTTGTCGTCCCGTTTCTTGTAAATGTAGCCTCATCAGGAAACAAAATATTTCTGATAAAACGTAGATCTCGGTTATTCATTTCACATAACCATCTACATAATACAAGTCTTGAGGTAAAAAAGCCTGTATTTTTTGGAGATGGAATAGGTACAGCTGCTGACTCCGTAAAATAGTGTGTACCTTAGTTTTCCCTATGTCTTTGATATGCTTAGCCAACACCCTGGTTCTAATTTTAGGTGTTTCCTCAACAATTCTTAAAATTTCCTCTTTCTCTTCAGTTTAAATCGCACGGAGTCGACCGCAATTACCCCTCCATTCCTTTAAATTTCCAGTCTCCCTTAGATGGTTAACCATATTTGAAAAATATTTTCTTTTGGGATGAAATCGATTGGAAAATCTTTCGGTATTGCGCCTAACAGCTAAACTAACATTGTAGTCACATTTTCGTAATCGAGAAATAGAAATAAATGTTTACAATTTACAGAAATATTTAAATCTTATCCATGATTAAAATCATATCCGTCATTTCAGGAAAAGGTACAATTCTTTGTCTACGAGCCATGTTGGTTTTTTCTTACTTACAAGAACATTTCTAGCTTATACAAAATTTTAACTTGTAAAAAAATAAGGATTTACTTTGAGAGTAAACAAACAAAAAAATCGTATCCAGATTATTGCCATTTGTTTACGAAAGCGGCTGACTTGATTTAGAGATATTTGAAAATTATGAAATACCGGAAGCCGCGTAGGCACCAATATTTTTCAACTTATCTCTAAAACGAAGCATTTTCTTCGAAATTTGTTAAGAGACATAAAAGAATCCAAAATGTATAGTTAACTTTAAAAAGTTAGGGTGTCATTAGCGCAGGTACTAAAAAAACCGGGGGGTCAGTGGGTACTGGAATCCCTCTATTTTGAATATTTGACAATTATTTTTTGTTTTTTTTTCCTCAAATGATGTATCTCTTTAAGTTGAAGCAATGTACTAAATTTTAAATAAACGTCTTACAAAATACTCGAGTTATTTAAAAAAAATATTTTTAAACTTTGACATAGAAATTTGCCTTTGAAAAGGAACCTAACCCTTGAACACATAAATGGATAGTCTCCATATATGCCCTGTATATCGAACATGGGGATCTAAAATGAAAAATGGCATCGTGAAAGTCCTATTATTTTTGCTCAAGGAATCCATGGTTACTGGATTGGCCTCCTTTTTCCGGACACCTGGCTCAAATATCACCGGGTGTACATTTTACTCTTTAAGAGTAGATATAAGTGAATAAAAAATTGTATCTTTGAATAACATACGCTACCGCTTTTTACTAGTATTTACATATAAAACACCCTGTATATTCAAAAAACTGTAATGTAAAATACAAAATTTGAAGCTATTGCGTATACAGGCCTATGAACAACTTTACATGACATAATTAATCTATTGATTAATACCATTTTCTTTGCATTTTTGTTATTATTTTATTATTAACTACTTTGTAATCAATTAATTATTATAATAGCTATCTGAAGCCTACTGGTATGATTTCTACGCAAAGCCAGTAAAATAAAAAAAAATCTACAGTCAACATTGCATTCAAGGAATATAAAAAAATGTGAAATTTCTACAGATATTTTTCTTGGATTCCATCCAAACAGTTACCTTCGGTAGTTGTAATTTTGTCGTGTTTACGACTGTAGGTTTTTGTGCTTACAACTGTTTCCTCAGTTGTTGTGCGTGGCATATATGTTTCTGTAAATTAAGAAATTGGTATGTGATTTAAAGTTATAATTCATTGAAATCCAAAAGACCTTTCGAGTGTTTTTTTTTCTTATATTTAATTTTTAGAAAATATTTGTTAATAATTTAAGATGCTTTTAATATTAGAACAATGCAGAAGCTCTCAACATAACTTTTGTGAGATTAAAATCTCTTTCACTTATGTTTTTTAGTAGATTTACATTTCTATATAGCACCCAATTATATTAGCAGCTCTATTGAATTTATTTATCAAAGGTCGGCTACTGCTATAATTAGCTGGTTTATATATCATGTATACAAATTTCAGGAAATTTGCCTGAAAAGGAATTTAACCCTTGAACACATAAATGGATAGTCTCCAGAGTTTTAGTATAAAGCTATATTTTATTTATCAGTAGCTACTAATGAGATATGGAATGAATTTCTTTATTACTATATACAGAATGATTTAGCTTTAAATACAGAAACTTGAGAAATCGACAGATTATTATAAATAAGTGATTTTTTGTCTTATGGACTCTCGTCATGTTTGTTTCGCATTTAATACTTTTAATCATGGTAACTGTTGTAGCATTATATATGGTTAATTTTACAATGAAATATTAATGAATAACTCAAGACAAATTAATACTCAAATCAAGAAAAATTTAAAATGTAATCAACAAGAACGGATTATTGGTAAAGAAAACTTGGCAAATAGAAAATAATCAATAGAGATACAAATAAACTACTGAACTAAATTTATTTGATGAGTACAAAAGATATTAAAAATTTATAAAACGCTCTTTCTTTTAAAAAAATAGAAGTTAAAAATATTATAATTTATTTAAAAAAGTCAGAGGAGCAAAATTTATTATTTAAAAAGGTTGGTCCTGTTCCCTCAAGTGTTCCCTCTATCTACGCTAATGTGAGTAAGTTACCAAGAAGCTTCTTACCATCTTATAAGCTTTTCTATAAAACTAAGAAATCTCGATTCGAAAAAATATCCATACATTTTTGAAAAAATATCTCGGAAACTAAGTGCCTTTGAAAAAAATTCATGACAAAGAAACACTTATTTTTCAATAACCTATCCATTTCTATAGTTACTGCATTTGTCAAATCACCCTGTATTAACCAAACTAAGAAAACAGTTTGGTTAATATAGCGAGCCATCAGTTTTCATAACATACAATTTAGAGCAAATTGAACAAATTTTTTTAAGTCAGATTTATGCAATCGTATTTCTGAAATGAAGTGTATTAAAATTTTCAAATAACAGTTTAGATATACACGATATATTCATACCACCATTGGGAAAGTCAACTCACCGGTTGCTAAAAATGAAATTAAATTTAAAACTGGTCGTCCATATTATAAGTAACTTTAGTTTGAGTAACGTCGAGCGTCATCACAATGTCGTTTTATTTTTGACTTCCTAATTGTATTCATTGTTTTAAACAATTTCTAAAAATGTTGCATGTTTAATTTTATGTGCGGAACCGTATTGTCCGCCAAATCAGTTTTCTGTAAGTGAAATGAAAGTTACCTCTATTCAGAATGAGACCAGTACATCATACTTCAGCTATTCATGAACATTTAAACGTAATTTTTCCAACTTGTTGGATAGGAAGAGTAGAAATATATGTGGCCTGCTAGAAACCCTGATTTAATCAAAGTGAACTTTGTGCATATATACAGTGTGGGCTATTTTGGTGATACATATATTGGGATCTCGGAAACTATAAGAGAAAAACGGTTAAATGGGGAAAGTTTTAACTATTTTGTTACCAACTAATAGCCACCTTCAAAACTATTCCAGCTGTTGGGAGTTTTGAGATATCATCGAAAAAGTTGAGTGTTGCATTTTCTAATATCAGATATATCTTTCTTATTTTTTAATATTTTTTAAATCTGTAAAAAGATTCTCAAAGCAACTTTTTTCGTAGAATTTAGCTGTCTAGTCAGATTTTAGTTTCAACATTTCAATTATTGAAGACTATTATTAGATTCGTGTTTTCTTATGGGTGCCATGTAGGATTTTTTCACTCATTCATTAAAAAGAGGCCGATTTTAGTTTTTCAACGTTGAATTACATGTACACAAAAAATGAGAAATTCTTTGAAGAAAGACAATATAACTAATTTTTCAGTTAGATATGGCAACGCATCAAAATGAAAATTAAAATACAGTAAACGTACTTTAAGTTACGAAACATTAAGGTCATTGCAAGAAAACAATAATTTTATATCATCATCGAACGTATACGTTATTTATTCTTTTTTTAAGTAAAATTAGCGAATTTTATTCTTGTTAGGAAATCGACTTATTGAGTCATCTTTTTATTAGCCGGACAAAGGCATCTTGACACGTTAGAAAATCAAATTTTACCGTCAACTAGAGCAATAGTGCCAGAAAATCAACTTCATGATGTTTGGTTCCAACGGAGTGGTTGTTCATCCCACAATTACAGGGAGGTTGAAAACTTATTAAGAGTGACTTTCGGAGACAGATTTATTTTCAATTGTGGTCCAATACCATGGCCTGCTAGATCACCAGACATTATCCCTTTGGATATGAGGGTATATTAAGAACGAAATTTATAAGTTTGAACCTCCTGAGACTGTAGCAGTACTTGAAGAAAGTGTACGAGACCTATTTGCTGGCATTAATAAGAATACCATCCAACGAGTGACCAATACCATTTTGGAAAAATGCCTAAGGTGTATAACAAAAAATGGTCAATATCTTGAACATTAATGTATAGTAGACCACAACTTTAAGAGACACATAAAATTTCAAAGCTTTGCCGCGATGCTTCTTAGAATAGAGCCGGGCTTGCTTTATTTTTCTACAATATATTAAAAAATAAATATATTGTATTACTAAATCATCATTATTCTCATGTAAAGTATGTTCTGGAAACACCTGTATCAATTATAATTTCAAATTATTTTGATATAATTACGCAACTCTCTCCTAAAATATTTTACGATTGAACGGTTACTACCGAACCAGCTGTAAAAACCCAATAACAAGAAAGCATGCAGGGACGGACGGTCATTCTTTCGCGAAACATCGAATGATTCGTGCCTTTTAGAATTTATATAGCTTATGTGCTTTATAAATACAGTGTGTGCTTCAGTGTTTACATTTTATTTGGATTGTGAGAGCCTAGAATGTATAATACTTTAACAGATAAGTGGGATTTTCCTTTGTGTTTAAGCGTATTTTATGTAGTTGATAATGTTCAGGCCTTGGGAAGATCCTCAACCTAGCACTAGCAGAGAATTTCACGAAAGATATGGGGAATGGTAATGGCTCACAAATTACAGAGAAAATTTCAGACATCATTGCTACCAAATATAGAAAAAAACAGCGTAATTGTTTTAGACAATGCTTCGTATCATTCGCGACAAATCGAAAAAAATACTGGAACAAAGAAAAAGATATTCAAGAATTTCTCCGAAAACATAATTTGGAATTTCAAACAAATTTTAAAAAGAAAGATCTTTTGGATATTGTTAAGAAGCAAAATTTCTCAAAACAATATGTAATAGATAAAATGGCTGAAGCTCAAGGACATACAGTTTAACGGTTGCCCCCATATTTTTGTATTTTCAACCAGATCGAACTAATATGGAGTCAGCTGAAAAGAAGTATTCAAAAAAAATAACACCTTTCCCAAATTTGATGCTAAGGTAATCGACCTTATTAAAGCTGAAGTAACAGAAATAACACAAGTTATTGGCAAAATTGTATTCAACATGTCATTAAAATTGAAGATGAATACATTAAGTCAGGAAAAACTTCAGCCCTAGTCAAGACCGTTTAATAATATATCTTGATTCAGATACCGATTTAGAAAGTGGGTGTGAAGTGTTGAGTGAGTATAAAGATTAGTGTTTTGAATAAAATATTATGTGATTTAGTGTACATTGTGAATTTATCGTTTTATCAATGTTTTACATACACACAAGTGCAATATAACATTATTTTTATTTATTATATTATATATATGTATACATATTTTATGTGATAATTATTTATTTGTTTTCCAGAATTGAATTTATTTATTTGATAATTGTTTGTTTGTTTTCCAGAATTTAATTTATTTATTTAATTTGGGTCAATTAGATCAAGTTAGGGTTATTGATATAAATGTAATATTTTATTTATTTAAAGAATTTAAAGATTTGCATTATTTCTTTCATCTATTTTAATAATATCGATAACCTTAACTCTGAAACCACATTTTTTGGCAAGTAATTGCTCGTACCTCCTCGTAGTCCTTGCTGGGTAACAATAATTTGATATATTAAATTATTATTGGCTAAACTGAGCAACAAGAGAATATTGGATATAATTTTAATTTAGACTAACAAAATTCATCAATGCTCCAGCAATATATAAAATATTATTCCTGTCTTGACACAAGCAATACAGAGTATTTTTTTTAATTTATCATGGTATCCAATAACTATTTATTTATCAAAGATATTATTAAATTTCTAACATTGTGTTTCAACGCAGAAAAATTTTAGTTACGGTACGGTACGGTCGCATTTAATTACGCCGGTTTTGACACTTTTATGGCCGGTTTTTATTGCCTTTTCGTAACCATTAGATCAGGAGGGAGTTGCGTAATTATATCAAAATAATTTGATATTATGATTGATACAGGCGTGTTTCCGTTAATTTATTATTTTATTCATGCCAGAATATACTTTATATGAGAATAATGATGTTTTATGTATTAAGTAATACATTATATTGATTATTTCAAATGCTGTAGAAAAATAAAGCATGCCCCGCTCTATCCTAAGGAGCATCGCGGCAAAGCTTTGTGATTTTTTATGTGTCTCTTAAAGTTGTGGTCTACTATAAATAGTTATATTTCAAACTCTTTTACTTGTTTGTCGTCAGATTTTTAACGTTATTAATATAGGCAAGTTATTTCATGAATTGTTAATTGGTAAGTAATTATCTTTTACTTTAATTCTATTAGTTTTCGTTTATAATTTTTATCAGTAATTATTTAGAAAAAAAAAATAGTTTTTTGAATGTTTTTATAGATTTCAAGAGTATTGAAAAAAAAAGAAAGTTATAGGTGATATTAGCAAATGCCACATTCAACTTTTTCGACTATATCACAAAACTCTCAACAGCTGGAATAGTTTTGAAGGTGGTTATTAGTTGGTAACAAAATAGTCTAAAACTTTCCCTATTTAACCGTTTTTCTTTCTCTTACAGTTTCCGATATCCCAATACATGTATCACCAAAATGGCCCACACTGTATACTAGGAGATTAATTTGACATTTGCTATAAACAATGTTATTAAATAATATCAAATAAATTTTATTTTATGAAATTGTATTCAAAATAGCTATGTTTTTCAATATTGTCCTAGTAATTTTTGTATACCCTCAATTACGTTTTTTTCTCTTCCTAATTTGTATGTCATCTTTTTGTGATATTTTAGTGAGAATTTATACTAATTTATAACTTAAAATAAGTGTAAATACTCAAATACTTTGCCACATTAAAATCTAAATGTCAATCCCATACCTTTCAAATGTTGTCACTTTATGTCAAAATCATGACTACTAGATTACTAGTAGTTAGAAATAAAAAGTCTATAATAATAATTTTACGGTTTTACTGAAAAAAGCAAAAATATCTGAAAATATCAATTTTAAATCTAGATCATTATCTAGCAAAATTGTAGAAAATTAACAAGTCAGTTTAAAAATCAGATAAAATGCCCATATCCACCTGGCCTTTTTAGGGTATATAACACTACTTTGTGCAATTATTATGTGGAATGAAATGAAAATATAATTACGTTAAATGTTTTTTGCTAATTATTGTTTTCTAACATTTACAAAAACTAATCATAGATAAGTATAACGTTACCGGGTGTAACAGGATCATGGTACACCACCCTTTTCTTCTTTAGTTTTGAAGATAATTGATTAAAATTTGGAATATCCTATATAGATAATAAGCGGCACTTTTTGACATACAGGTGATTTTTTTTAAGGCTGGGAATTTTCCAGATTTTAGTATTCGAATATTCGTTCGAAAAAATATTCGAATATTCGAACTATTCGAATAAATCGAATTATTCGAATACCTATTCGAATATTCGAATACTCGAATAGGTATCCGAATAATCCGGATCCTCGAATATTCATTATTAATAGGTCTAGCACTGAATTCTAGTGAATAGTGAATACTCTATTTGAGTATTTGGTTGGATAGACCACAATAATAGTCGTGACGTAAACTACGAAGCAGGCAATTTGATTTGCTTTCCATACCCACAATAGGGTATGTCTCCTGTACATCTGCTTTAAGGGTCAGAATTATTCAGTTAGTATTTTATTTTAGGATTGAGGCGCTATTGTTCACATTTAACTATTGAAGCTTAAATAAAACAAAAATAGAGCTAGTTTATTATACTTCTGTGTCATAACTATTTTTCCTTTTCGAAGAAAATTAAAGTGCTCTAAAATTAGAATGTTTTTAAAAAAGACGCAGATTGTGAAGGTAAAACAAATACATGAAAAGTCAATAGTTAAATATTTACAGGTTTTCTAAAATTTAAAATTTAATTTTAACTCCTGCCTTAGTACAGTAAGAATAAGGTCGAGGCGAGAAAGAGATGGAATAGTTTGACTGGGAGTAAAACGTGCCACTAATGTGATCTATTTATATATTTGGATTTTAGAATAGGTACCTACCTATACCTGTTATCTACCTACTTTGCTTGGATGCAAACTCCATACCTATTCGTACATAATTTAATAATATATTTTAATATTTAAATTTATTCAGATATAATCGAATATTCGAATACTCGAATATATTCGAATATTCGAGTACCTATTCGATTATTCGAATAATTTCCCATTAGAATAATTCGTATTCGAATACTCGAATATTCGAATACTCGAATTATTCGTATTCGATTCCCAGCCTTAATTTTCTTACTTCCAGTTTAACCGGAAGTGACACTAACTTTCGATTTTTAAATGGAAAGTATATTCCGTTCCGCTTTATTCTAAATGACAGGGGTAATGCTAGTAAAATCGAAATCCTGTCAAAAATACTAAATGACGTGATTTATGAGCAAATAAAGCTCATCAAAATGGTTTTTGGGGCAAAACTCAATTTTTACAAATGGAACCATATTCGTACTGTGGTACCATTTATTAGTACTATTAATAAGGAATTTATTCATATGTCGTATTAAAATGTGCGATAAATATAAACAAAATTACAAGAAAAAGAAAATAAGAAAATACAATTTTGTTCTAATTAAATGTTAAGAAGTAACTAACTAAGGTGGCTTTGAAAACAATGAAATATTTAGCTTGTCAAACATTTGTTAGTTTACCGGTGTTTTTATTGTGTCTTTAAAAATTGTTTAAAATTCTTGTTAGATGTGTTCAAAATGCCGCAAATTTATACAAGAGATGAAAAAGTGGACATGTTAATTATTTATGGGGAATGTAAAAAAAATGCCGTTGGGGCTAGACGCCTTTATGCCGATCGATATCCTAATAAACAATGTGCAGCGAGAAATTATTTTAATCGTCTTGAAAATCAATTCCGAAATGATCCCGAAGAAAATTTCATTCTTGACGAAGGAACGGAAATTAATGTTTTGGCTCGAGTAGAAGTTGATAAGACTGTTTCTTTAAGACAAATTTGGTTTGAATTGGAAATCAGTCGCCAAACAGTAAGCCGAATTTGCACAAATACCACTAAAAATCTTTTAAATACCAATTGCATCAGCACTTGTATGAAAATAATTATGAACGTAGGATGGAATATTGCAATTGGATTTGCAGAATAACGTGTAGCCAAACAACGATTTTTTGGGAATGTTTTTATTTTCGGACGAATCTAGGTTTACAAATTTGGGATTATTTAACCGAGGGTAACTTTCAAGTGCGGTTCGGTTTCAATGTTTGGCTAGGAATAATCGGTAGTAGAATCATTGGTCCAATAATATTTGAACCACCCCTGACTGGTGCCAGATACTTGGGATTTTGGAAAAATGAAGTTGAGGAGAGTTTAGGTGAATTACCTTTTCATTTGCGACAGGGAATATATTTCCAACAAGATGGCGCTCCTTCCCATAATTCAAGGATAGTAACTGATCACCTTCAGCGAAGATTCGGAGAAAACATAATGTCTACGATTGGTCCTCTGAGGTGGCCTCTAAGGTTACCTGATTTAACACCCCTTTATTTCTTTGTTTGGGGTCATTTGAAAAATATTGTCTACGCAACCGCCGTTACAACCCATAGAGACCTGGATCTACGAGTAAGACGCGCAATTAATATCATAACGGCCCAGCAATTGGCGAACGTTCTTCGAGAAACAGCTATGCGAATTCTGAAGTGCATTGACGTTAATGGACAGCGTTAAAATTGTATTTTCTTATTTTGTTTGTATTTATCGCACATTTTAATACGGCATATGAATAAATTCCTTATTAATAGTACTAATAAATGGAACCACGGTGTCAATATGGTTCCATTTGAAAAAAGTAAGTTTTGTCCCAAAAACTATTTTGATGAAATTTATTTGCTCATAAATCACGTAATTTAGTATTTTTAGGATTTCGATTTTTCTAGCCATTACACGGGTCATTTAGAATAAATCGGAACCGTCAAGGCACACAAATGGAAAATCAAAAATTATATTATAGAAAATATTGACGTTTGAAATGTCATTTATTTGAAATCGTTGGATTCAGAACATTATGCAGAATTCAAAAATGCAATAGTGTACAGGGTGTTCCATTTAAAAATTTAAAGTTAGTGTCACTTCCGGCGAAACCAGAAGTGAAAAAAAAATCACTTCAACGTCAAAAACTGCCGCTTATTATGTATATAGGATATCCCAAATTTCAATCAATTATCTTCAAAACTAAAGGAGAAAAGGGGATGTACCATGATCCTGTTACACACGGTATATCTTTTTAAATAATTATTTTTCCGGTTATTTGCCAAAATCGCTGAAACTTGGATAATAAAAAAGATGATATGGACATTATGTTGATTACGACTAACTCAATAATGTTATTTTTAATTCTAACTGCTCTGTTCAGTAAAACCAAAAATAAATGAAACAATAGTGCTCAACAGTTGACCAATCACTTCAAAACTTTAAAACATCTCCGGGCCAGTATAGTCTCTTGAAAGTTCCGAAAGTAACTGCGAATCTTAGTAAATCTTAATGTAATAAATATGAATTCAGAGAACAGAATTGAAATTATATAATGGAAATTCCCCGTAATTTTCTTTTTTTAGAGTTGGCAACATTTCAGGCATTAATGATAAATAATTAATTTCCGCCATATACGAGTTTTTTAAATAACATGTTTCTATGTACAGGGTGTGACAGAATAAGATTGACACTTTTGAAACGTTACAACGTTTAAACGAAATGGAATGTATTATATTAACTTAATCATATGAACATTTGGATTTTGTTTTAAATACGACAATTTTTAAATGTAAACCATTTTTTATATGCACATACCAAGTCGTTCTTTAAACTTAACGTAAAGCGTTCTCAGTAATGGGGTCAAATTCAGCTTGAATGCAGTTATTTAAATCTCCAGTGATGTCAAAACGTTAGGAGAATAATTTTTCCTTCAGGTAGCCCCATAAAATAATCTGGGGCCTCGAGTCGGGGCTTCTAAATGGCCAAGATATATCGCCAAAAGGTGAAATTAAACGTCGAGGGAACAAGTCATGTGTTGTTTCTAAAGATGGGCGAACAGATATAGAGAGTGATAACTGATAACTGTATCCCTCTTGTGGACACTGCTACTACTTGCAGGTTTAATTCAACGCAGGTCGGGGCTTCTGTCCACAGAATAGTTACTTCCTGTAAATTTTATTCAGTATATCTTCTAATATTCGCTGATTTAACTCCGGTTGAAGAGACGTTGTCAACATCTCTGCGTAACGCTCTGAGTTTACAGTTACTGGACAACCGTTTGCATCTTCATAGAAATAAGGTTCAATAATTCCCATTGATCCAATAGCACATCAATCACCTTTGGACGATGTAAGGTTTTTTATGAAATAAGATATGTTTGGGATCAATAACGATAGTTCTGCTTATTAACGAAACCTTATAAATGGAAGTTGGCCTCATCAGGCGTCAAAAGGATTTTGGCAACTTTGGGTTATTCTGATTTATGTTAAGGATATTCTGGCAACATTCCATTAGATTTTCTTTATGATATACACTAAGCTCTTGGACAATTTGCATCTTATACGGATGGAATTTAAGGTCAGTGTGCATAATTCTGCGCAGTCTTCTGTCAGAAATGTTCAGAGTTAAAGAGTGACGTTTTGCAGAACGCTCAGGACTTTGCTGTATTGCAATTCAGATGCGTTCACTGTTTTCATCAGTTCTCAGATATATTCGACAGCCCATCTTTTTCTTTTTCTCAGATCCATTTTCCTGCCATTTCCACAATGATGCAACTAATGCACGTTGAACAGTAACAACTAAATTCAATATTCGAGACTGGTCGACAAAACTCAAAGATCAGTGATCCATTTTTACTAAATGTCACTAGTGATTGCCAAATTCGGAGGTATGTAGATTCTAATGCATATTTCGTTTTTAAAATCACATAATCTTGTCGAAAGTTATACCGTTTTAAAAGTATCAGCCTTATTCTGCCGTACCCACCAATATAATACATAACGAATTTTCACACTATTTTCCTTAGAAAGAAAGTTTTACAAAAAAAAGTGGGATCGTTTTATGAACATATTTTTTTGTTTTAGGTTATGATAATGAGTAAGTTTTAATCTTCATCTTTGCAAGGTTGACCAACATTAATAGCGATGTCTTTTACTATTTTGGAAAATATCTCTAAAACATTTTCATTGAATATATAAAAAATGTGTCCTAATTCTTTGTTATAGTATGTAGACGCAGATTCTCCCTAACCAATATTTTTTTTGTAGATTCCATTACAAATTTCATAAGTTGTATTTAGTCAAAAAAACTAGCTATGCAGACTATCCATTCTTGCACACAATTCTCTTTTGTTTACAATAAGCTTCAAATTCATTAAATATGTCTAACTACCACATATAAAGTTAAATGTATCTTAATTTATTAGCATAAGCTTCTACTGGCGTACATAAGTTACAACAAAATTACCTGTGGTAGTGGTATAGTATGTAGTAGTTGGGAGTGAAATTTCTTCTGCAAATTAAAAAAGTGTACGTTATAAAGTGCACAATAGATAATGTGCAAAATACTTTAGAGGTGATTTTATAAATTTTGATTATTTGGATCAAATAAAAGTTGGGCAAACATTTTAAATATACGGAATATCAACCACGTCATTCAAATGAAATTTCATACTGTAGAGCTTGAATACATTTAGAACAAAGTAAGCCTATTGCAGTTCTTAGAAAACCGGTTTAACTGGAAACGAAAACATCTTTTTTATATCAAATAAAACATCCTGTACAGGGTGGGCAAATTTCGATGTTTGCAAAAGGGTAACTGGGTAACTGTAAGAGATACAAAAAAATGGACACATTCTCAATCTCCTATTTTGAGACAAATTCACTGGCGGAAACAAAAATTTTCTATCATGTTTTGTTTTCGACTTATAAACAAAAGTTCGATTTTTCGACTTTTAGACACATGCCAATATCTTCGTTGTTTGTAAAGTTATGAAAAAACAACTTTTACATTCTTTAGGCAGTTTTTTCTGTATAGTAATAAGTGGCCCCGAGAGAATTAAAAAAAAGGTGCAATTTCGAGTTATGGCATAAAGTTTTATTTTTTTAAATGGGAATCATAGGTTTAGTTAAAAAGGATTTCTTTTTTCTCTTTTAAACTATATATTATATGTGAGGTCGCTTTTGATGTGTAAGTATTTAATAGAGAAAATAATAATTTAGTAGATTACTTTTTGCGTTTTTATATATTTATTTCAAATAGGCGTATGTATCTATGACAGTGTTTTTCTGCTTGTCAGTAAATTGCATATTAATAATTTTGTTTCCGTCATAATTACACTCCATTTAATTGTAATAGTGAAGATGTCTTACGAAAATTACGAGAAATATGATATGCCAGAATGCTTTAATCAAAGTGGTAACGAATATGATATTGCATCCGGAATATATTTCAATCGTTATCCAGAAAGAAGACAACATAATAAAGCTATTTTTCAGAGGTTAAAAGAAAATCTCATTAATTGTGGGTCCTTCAACAAGCCAAGACCAAAAAATCAGATATTTATATCTAGTTTTATAATACATTACAATTACAAAATAAAAATTCAATTTAAAGTAAATGTTCAAACCGATGTCCGTTATGTTCGATATATAAATTACACCTCTCTATAACACTCTGAACTGCATTATATATATGAAGATTTGAAATGGAATTCACAAATCTATAAAATTTTGTCTGAATTCATTTATATCAGTACTGGTTTTGTTATGTAATTTGTCTTTAATGTGGCCTTAACAGAAAAAATCCAGTGGCGTTAAGTAAATTAATCGTGGTGGCCACCTCATTGGTCTGTTACTTCCCATCCAGTTATTTTCAAAACTGGTATTTAATATGTGACGGCACAACCCCCCCCTCGTATATTTAATTTATTTTATCTTGCTCATGGCACCAGTGTGACGGCCCAACCCTCCATCGTATATTTATTGTTTATTTTATCCCGGTCACGGCACCAGTGTGATAATCCGAACCTCCCTCGTATATTTTAGTATTTAATTTATTCCCCTTTTTCTAAGTCTCACCTGTCGTGAGGCGACAGGTAATACTTAATTAATTAATTGGCCTTTTTCGTAATCGTCTAATTTTAATGATAGGACCCCAAATTTGTTGTGTTATTGTAACCTCACAGGTGCGTTTATAAAGTTTGATATTACTTTGTTTCATTTATAAGATTTAATTTGCTTTAATGTGATTACCTAATTTTTACCACTAATATCACCACCAATCTGCATTGTACTGATATATGTTTTAAAAGAGTACTTAATATAATATTGGCCTTTTTCGTAATCGTCTAGTTTTAGTGGTAGGACCCCAAATTTGTTGTGTTATTGTAACCTCACAGGTGCGTTTATAAAGTTTGGTATTACTTTGTTTCATTTATAAGATTTAATTTGCTTTAATGTGATTACCTAATTTTTACCATTAATATGACCACCAATCTGCACTGTACTGATATATGTTTTAAAAGAGTACTTAATATAAGATTTGACTTTAGGTTTATGATTACTGATTTACTAAGAATTCACTTTTGTACCTGAAAGTAGAAACAATTCAAAGAAACTCAAATAACGTTTTCACACCTGTTATTTCTATACTTAGACAACTGTCTATAAGAAATACATGGATATTTGGTGAATTGAACCTGCAATGTAACCAAATCTGGTTACATGCGCGGAAACTTCCGCTTCGTAATTTAAATGACATATGTAGAACTCTACATATGGGTGCAAGAGAAACTTCCCTTCTATGTGGCACCAGAGTGTCCCCTGTCACATGAGCCGGGCAGAGACCGACAACCATGCCTTGTTATTTAATTTTCGGGCTGGTGCTACCATAAAACAGTACCATAAATACAACTGACTCTGGCCAACGAAGATTCGATGCATATGCGGAACTCCGACATATGACGAGCAACTGCCCGTATTGTTTTGGGTGTGTCGAATGCATGCCACCAATCAAGGTTTAAACCAACATGAAACGAACTACCCCGTAGATTTGTTAATTTGGCAGACGTCGCTGTTTTGCGGCACGCTTATGGGAGCGATAGCCATAAATCATTAATCGGTATACACTGGTTATCTGGCACGGACCCTTTGTCGAGAGACAAGGTCCGTGATCAGAGCACACAGCGTTTGGGGTGAACTGCATGTTTTGTTGTCCGCGCCTGACCGCACCCACCTGGACGTTACACTCTGATCCCCATACGGGTAGTTAAATTTGATAAAAGTGACAGATATTGCAGATTCAACTGGACATTAATTCTTTTGTACATTATCTTATTTTGACCTAACTTGAAAAATGAATGAAAGTTCCAACTACTATTATCGGAATTAATATCGACTGTACTAATTATAAATAACCATGTAATGGAGCAGTGCATTATAACATAAAACCCTTTCTGTAAATCATGTGGTACCACCGGTCAGATATTGTTAAAAACCGCGAAACCCAAGCATACACAGTCGTACTTTGATTAGCGTTGCCATTTCACTCGAAACAAAGAAATTGATTTAACTTAATGACTTTTAGTGAGCTCGGGTACGTAGAAAATGACAACGCAGTATAATAATTATTTAAATGCCGTTCTTACCAATTCTGGTATACACGGAAAGTTCCGCGGGGCCCACTTCCCCGGATTCTTGAGTAACGCCTGAGTTACTCGCCTCCATGTCAACGGCAGCGTCGGTGGCTAGTGCACGCTAATGAAGCGCGGCTCCCAATGCTAGTTATAACTGCAAGACAGGGCCACTCTCTTATTTCCCGACTCCGTAGAACCAAAAAGTAAGCTTGGGGCTATCAGAGTTGACCTGAAGCACAACTATATTACAGAGAGGCGCACAATCTCTTCGTACCCGATTCCTTAGTACCAAAGCGTAACGCTTGGTGTTGTCAGAGATGTGGCACGACTCTGCCACGGAGAACTGGACAATCTCTTCGTACCCGATTCCTTAGAAACAAAGCGTATCGCTTGGGGCTGTCAGAGATGTGACCACGATCGTACCTTGCCTCGCGAATTTATATGATTTCTCGTGAATGAGTTCGTTGTCCAAGCCTGCAAGCTAGACGGAGATAGCCAAACGATAAATTGTACTCTACCCACGAAATTAAGCTCAAGACGCTTTAGGTGATAAGTAATATAATGACTCTATGTTTATAGCCTTTCACCCTATTCTTAGTAAAACTCTTACAACCCTAGTGTTTACGTCGGTTTGTTTATGTTATCTCTTCTCGGCTGGAGAATGCTTTATGATTTTGTACAGTTTTGTCAATATTTTAAAATATTAAATGAATAGGTAAAAGCTAGGTAAAAGAACACACAGTTCTTTTACCTAGCTGAATAATTTAGACTCTATAGTTTGAATGCATACGTTTTCTGCCAAAATTCTAAGAAAATGGTTTAACCTTTTATGTAATAATTAATTTGAAATTTAATGATATAAATGCTTGGAAATAATTTAGTTTTATGTAAAAATTATAGGAAATTTATTCGTGATGAAGCAGCCCAAGGCTGGGGTGCTTCAAATATTTCTGATTCGGTCCTGATATAATGAGGTGATGCACCATCTTGTTGGAAGAACTAATTTCTTGCCTCAATTAAGGGTAGATTGTCCATAAATTCCTCAATAATTTTCTGGTGTAAGATTTCGTAGTGCCGTTGGCCGTTAAGATTTTCTTGATATATGTGATATATTATTATAACACGATTGCCACGTAGAGCACACCAGACTAAAACCAAAGCGTCTCTGAGATCGCACGTGAGGGTTCATATCAGACCAATAGTGCTCGTTATGCCTGTTGAAAATTCCTACACTGCTAATGTAGGCTTCATCTGTCCAAACTACATTTCAAGATAAGAATGGATCTTGTTGACTTTTTTGAAGATACCAGATGCAAAACTCCAATCGTCGCTGAAGGTCAGTTGGTTGCAGGTGATGTTGTTGCCTTATTGTATAAGGCCTGAATTTGTGTGTCTTTAAAATACCCAAAGCTGGACGTCTCAAAATTCCAAAATCAGCTTCAATTTGACGACTTGAAATTGAAGGTTTTGCAACCGCCATTCCAATTACAGTTATAGAAGTTTCTTCAGCATCTTCAATGTTGTAATTTTTTGGTCTTGGCTTGTTGAAGGACTTACAATTAATGAGATTTTTTAAATATCTTAAATATAGCTTTATTAGGTTGTCTTCTTTCTGGATACATCTGAAATATATTTCGGATGCAATATCGCAATTGTTATTACTTTGAATAAAGCATTCTAGCATATCATATTTCTCGTAATTTTCGTAAGATATCTTCATTTTTACGATTAAATGGGGTGTTACTATGACGGAAACGAAATTATTAATATGCAATTTACTAACAAACGGATAAATACGCTTATAGATATGACACGCCTGCTTGGAATAAATATAAGAAAACGCAAAATGTAATCTACTAAAAGACTATTTTTGCTATTAAATCTTACACATCAAAAGCGACCCCACATATGATATATGGTTTGAAAGAGAAAAAAATATTCTTTTTAGCTAAACCATAGCCAACTATGGTTCCCATTTAAAAAAAAAAATAAAACTTTATGTCATAACTCGAAATTGCACCTTTTTTAATTTTCTCGACGCTACTGTATTATACAGAAAAAGTGCCTAGAGGATGTAAAAGTTGTTTTTTCATAACTTTACAAATATCCAAGATATTGGCATGTGTCTAAAAGTCGAAAAATCGAACTTTTGTTTATAACTCGAAAACAGAACACGATAGCAATTTTTTTTGCTAGTGAATTTGTCTCAAAAAGGAGATAGGGATTGTGTCTTCCATTTTTTTTATATCTCTAATAGTTACCGAGTTACCCTATACAAACATCGAAATATGCTCACCCTGTACATATTTTTTTTATTTAGATAAAGCTTGTTTTTAGGAATTCAGTGATATAAGGTTTGACACTTTTATTCATAATAACTACGGATATATCTATTAAAATTCTCAATAAATTTTATTTGCAACATACATCTAGTAGCTAAGAACACATTGAAAATAAACTGTCAAGAATGTTGAAGTTGTCATTAAACAATTTTCGAAAATTTTATGTTACTAATTAACACTGACGTGATTTTCCACAAAACACCAAACCACCATATACTGCACTCGATGCGCGTTTCGCCAACCAAGTAGGCATCGTCTGGAAATGATTAAAACTAACCTTATGCTAACGATATACGCCATATAATCCTCTCCATTGGTTTGTGAGTCACAATTCGTCAAAGCGTAATAATAGTTTAGGAATATTTATACCTAAACTGTTATTACGGTTTGATGAACTGTGACACACTAACGAATGGCGAGTATTGGGATTGGCCCTCTGTCACCAATCATCGACCACAGACTTCTTATGGTCTAAAATCAAACTCCCCAATACAAACTTTCATTTGAGTGATGTCATTTATACTTGATATATTTAAAATATTTCATACTCATACCATGTATAAAGCAGATACCACTGTATAACGTGTATTCATACAGTAATCCAAGGCTTTAGGACAGTTTGGCTGATTTTTACCAGGAAAAATTCAGTTTGCTGAATTGCCAGAACCTTGCTTCTCTATATTAGAAATACTACACAAAAATTAATTTTTTGCTGTTGCTGGTAACAATTTCAAAAATCGAAAAAAATATAAAGTAGTTTCCACGAACACCGAACACTAGACTCAACGGGCATATCGCATTCCTGAATTTATTAAAATTTATATTTTAAAATGAGCACCTCTGTTTACTCTTTGAGGTCTTGTTTGTTTAAACTTTTGTATCAACCATAGACATATCAAGTAGGCTTTCTTGCTCACATTTGACAACGCAAAGTTGACGTTTACTGAGGAGCTATGAGTAACGTCACTTCAACACTTGTCTCCCATGACAAGTACTTCAATGCTCGCTTGTTTGTATCTCTCCTTACACAAGTTTAGTTACAAAATTGGCAATGTACTTTTATTAAATAGTAATGCCCTAAAACTGTTGTTATTATAATGGGAGCTGATGTAACAATTAAATTATCTACTTACAAGAAAAATACAAACTACATAAATAAAATCGCAGTAAAAATTTAAGCAGCATAAGAACTTAAATAAATTGACAGTTCGTTTATTTATTTTGGTCACAAGCATGGCATACTCACAAAATGTTGAAAAATCGCGATTCCCAACCAAAAATTCAACTTAGTTATTTCTTTTACTTTGATATCTACAAGTGATCGTAAACAAAATCAAATGTAATTCTAGCGCAAATCCATTATACAAATGCACGGTATGCTAATCCTGTAACCGAATTTCGTTTACTTCTGCGCATGACGTCAGCGACGAGAATAGTGTGGCGCGAAATTTAAATTATCGAAATTGTGAGGTAGTCATTGTTAAAATGAATTTAGAACATTGTAAAGTTGTCTAATACCTAATCATAATCAACAGAAACATTATGGCAATAAAGCTTATCTAGGCAAATTTAAGAAATTAAAAATTTATTAATATTTCAGCTATATTTTGTAAAATTAATTAACAAAACAGATGAAAAATTTAATTAATTACATTGAAATCAAATAATACTAACAACTGTTAGTTCCACAATAACTATGATATTATTTACAGGTAGTTTGAATTTTACTTTTGAATAAAATCGATTAAAAAAAATAATATGCTGATTCGAGCGCATAAATCGATACTACCAGGTCATAATTGTAGTGCCGTATTAAATAGTAACATACCAACCTCTGATATCGGTTACACTTTGCGGTAGTAACTTGTAGTCGAAAAAACACAGATTAGGAGGTTGTAAACGGTAGATAGGTTATGTCTTCGACGGCTTGTTTAAAATTGGCCTGAGCTGTGCGCCCCCGAGAATGATTACTAAATTTTTACTAATAATACATATGTGGAATTCGAGGAAGAAGATTATTTAGTTATAAATACATTCTCCATCCTCCATCAAAGGATAAAAGGTTTTTCTTTCCATTCTACAATGCTTGTAGATGTCTGTTTCTAAGAAGCTTATCTATTCATATTTGAAAATAAGATTGGCCAGTGAATACGTGCGTCGGTTAGTGACAAAGGCGTAAAATGTGAGATATATTTTTAGATAATCTGAATGAAACAATAAAACTTTACTACCGTAAAATGGGGTCAATAGAGACTAGTCTATGGAAAGGCAGGGGTAATAGTGGCAGGGACAATAAACATATTATTTCTCTTTGATAAATAGTATCTATTCTTAGGTCTTTAACAGCCTATACTATGCATTTTTTTTTATTACTGGGAACAAATTAATTTTGCTCAAGCCTTTGAAAAGGGTGATATTTTTACCAACAAACAGGTAGGTCGAAAAACTTTAATTAGCATTCTGTTTCAATTTTTTCTAAAGAACCAAACAACATTTACAATTAAACTTAAAATAGTCTTTTCTGATTATGACATAAAAAATGTTGGAAAATTCTTATAAATAGATTCCAAAATAAATTTTACTAAAAAAAAAGCAATTTTCAGGGTTTTTTTGTAGTTAATAAAGACAATGCTGGTGTAAAAACTTACGCCAAACATGACCCAGAGGTGTTGCAGAACACAATAAAGGATATAAAAAATGGAATCTCCTAGAGGGTGGCTCAAAGAAAATGTAGAACTCATCGGTTTGTCTTGTACAGACTTACAAATCCCCACATCGAAAATCAAAATGAGCAAACTGTTTTGAAAGAAAAGGTAGAGAAATCCAAAATTTAATGTTTGAATATTGTCGCAGAATGGGGACATACCCGTTGGATATTATGCATCTGAGAATGATGTAAAAGCATTTGAGAAATGTGCCTTAATAATTAAACAGTTAAAGAATTGTTATGTTTTCACTTTTGTAAATAAAGAATTGTATTACATTTTTTTTGTTTCTACAAATTTCCTCCGGGAATTTATATATTTTTTAATTTTAAATGTCTCTATTTACCGTTATTTTGGCCAAATAGAATTTATATTGATAAATAAATTGCTGCCTCTATATTGACCCCAATCGGAGGGTCAATAGAGACACAACCAAAAATAAATAAGAAATACATATTCGCAATTTTCAATCTTTCTGAAAATATAATCATTTAATGTCATTGACAAGATAAGTATTTTACACTATTTATTATATTATTGTGTGTAATTGTGTTTTCTAAATTCAGCACTAATTTTTAAAAACCCTATTTGATGGTATCAGGATGCTTTATAACGGTTTCTATTAACATTATGCAGGTAGCAAGAAGTTGTAAATCTTCAATTTTCCTCACTACAGCACAATTTCCTGGGAAAATCGCAGCTAAAACTGCTAAAAAATCTTTTCCGGTAAGCGTAGATAAATTATGAGGTTATGTTCGTAAGCAAGTTCGGTTGAAATATTTTGATATTTGTACAACATATTTAAAATAAAAATGTATCTATTAAAATGCCTATATTATTTCAAATTATTATTAATTAAGTGTCGAACATTTTAAAGCGATTACGAAACTTCGGTTTTTTCGCGCTACAGACATCAAGTTTAGGATCGAAATCCACGCCTCCATGCGCATTTTCATATCAGTGTATTTGTATCATGCGCTAAGTGTCATTTTCGCTCACCGCTCTCTAGTGCCAGCTTCCATTATATTACTTGAGGAATCATAGTATTTCTTAGGATTTTTATTCATCGAGAAATAAATGAAATATTTTATATTCTAATGTTTCTGTTTTATTAAACCATACATTTTATGAGTATATGAATGCATCTAAATTATTGTATTGGTGTTTTAAAATCATAGGAAAAGGAAAATAATGCATCTGTAAGGAGAGTTCACACTTTCTATTATAAATTTTAAATTTGACTGTCACTCGCATGCTCTAGATTTTTTTGAAATTTATGGGAAATCAAGTTAACACTGTTTCTTCCATATGTATGCTCCAAAACACTATGCGTCTTCTTATATATTTCTATAAATAAAATATCTGATGTGGCCAGCACATAACTTTCACCAGTATATATCATCCTGATCTAAAAAAATCATTCTATTTAATTCTACACTTACCTCAATTAAATTTTAATAGCGTACCTTGAAATGTTTCATTACAATTTTTAAATAATTAATTATCAGCGACATTCGATACTGTCAATAATAAATCATATCATAAATTTTAATAATTGCTTGACATTTTTGTAACTAAATTATACCTTTCAAATGTCAAACTGTTAAATTTATCCTAACCCCATTATATGGGGCCAAATGTGTAAAATATTTCAGTTTACATCAACTTTATTTAAGTACTTGGAAAATATATTTTATTCGCTTGATATAGTAGACATGATTTATAATCTTTCATCAAGAATATATTTTTTTGTAAAATCCAATACAACAAAGTTTGGATCCCGTGGACCCCCTTTCAGCTGGCCAATTTTGCTCATCACCGAATTTTTCATTGTCTTTGGCCTTCAGAACAAGTGTACCAAATTTGAAAGCTTAATCTCAAAAAATGTGGCTGCTCTCGCGAAACTACAGACATGCGGACAGATTTTTCCCGAAAGTTATGTTATTTAATTTTTTTTTAATTTTTTTATTTTTCCCCGAAATTGTACCTTTTTTATTCTTTCATTCATTATGTCTCTTCTGGTGGTATCACATTCGTCAAATTTAATGTGTCACCTAAAATTATGTTGACAATCTTAACTACCAAATTTAGGTAGTCTCCCATTAGTATTTTTTGAGTTATCTCGGATACACACATACACACACACACATCCACACACACGCACCGACAGACATCATTCGCAAAATAGTCAGAATAGATTCAGGAGGATTCAAGACGTATATTATGTCAATCAAAATCTCGAAAAAAATCACGATTACTATACTTATATTAGGTATGAGAAAGTAAAAAAGTTACTATAATCTCGATATATTTTTTTTAACAATAATATCAGAAATAGCAAACTACTGAAAATTCGTTCTCTTACTATTATACGAATGAAATGTATTAATACCCTCACTTTGAACTCCTACGGAAAAAAACTAGGTCACCGAATTAGACCATTACTTCACATATTAGTACACACTGTTTACTATAGAGTGTCAAAATTTTTTGAGGATACGTGTAAAAGTTGTATCGAATTTCGGCATCATTTTCGATATAACGAAATTTGCATTTACGAAATAATTTCTCATAAACTAACTGACAAAACTACTTGAAATTTTCGAGTTATTAAATGGATCTTTGTGTATACTTGTCATCTTTTGCAAAAAGAAACGACTCTTAGTTGTTCAGTAGTTAATAAAAAAATTTCTCTAATTGATATTTTCACTATTATTATTAATATAAATAAAATATGTTTACATGATATAACAGGTGCACAACAAATAGCGATTCTATGAATAAAATATAAATTTATCAAAAATTAACGAAATACCACAAGAAATACATAACTGGAGTAGGAGAAACTCGACCGTTTTCGCTTATTTATTTATTTTTTCAAATATCTTGGACCTATTTGTTGTAAAAAAATTATACTTATAAATTACTTCGTTTAAGAGTGACGCCACAAAATATTTTTTTAAATTTTTCTTTTTAATTTTTTTTATTTTTTTTTAAACAGTTTGAAAATAGACATATGCATCAATCTACACTACAAATTTCGTTCGATTCTCTTAATAATTCATGAAGTTATACATAATTAAACTTTAATGTGTCTAGAGATATCGTAAGAAAGGGTACATTTTTAGAAATAATAATGGGAAACTTGGTAAGTTTAAAAATAAAATGTTAAAACTTTTACACGATATTAACATGTGTCCAAGTAATAAAACCTACTTTTTTCAAAATTTTGGGCCCCTTAGTTTTTTTTAATTCGCATTCAAAGTGAAAGTTCAATATTTTTAAATAGCATAATAGTTCAGTTTCAACATCACAATTATTATCATAATCAGAAATGAATACAAAGTTTATTTTACCCTACTAATTGCATTAGTCCTTTTTACTCTAAGTTTGCATAACACGCCATGTATTTTAATTTTCATTTATGGCATACACTCGCTTTTTGGCTGTATAATTGCATGTTTACTTTGTAACCCTTATTTGCTTAATGAAATATGTTACAATATTATTATTCATTCCAGAGCATCATTTGTAAATATAACGCTAACTAAATACTAAAACGTCTTTTTTGAAATAAATTTAAATTTAAAGAAACAGATTATTATTTTAAAAAGAATAATATATTACATTATAAGACCGTTATATAGGGGTTTAACATGCGAGCATGGAAGTTAACTGAGCGAGCGATAGCGAGATCAGTTATCCATGTGAATGAATGAACGAATGAATATGCTTTATTGTCTAAGAAATACATTCTTATTGACAAAGCTACTAGTGTATATTGTTACAATATATATGGTCAAAATAAGGTATAAAATATAGATCAAATAATAAAATACAAATATAAAACAAACAACAAACAAAATATAACGACATACAATAATATATACATATTTATGGACCTAACTATACAAGCATGTACTAATACAGTTGACAAACAACGAAAATGTAATAAATATCAGGTACATAGTCTTAAATTAGTAAATATAACAGTGAAAGATAGAGCAAATAACAATGAAAAAAAAACATACTAGAAGAGTTTATTGAGAGTCATTATAATATTCAAATAAACTATAATAAGCCTACTCAATCAATTTCACCTTAACTGCCTCTCTAAATTTCTTTAATCGAGTCATATTTCTAAGAAACAGTGGTATGTGATTGTATATTTGTTTACTTTCATAGATTAATGAGTGCTTCGTTGCAGTTGTTCTGGGGATGGGTAAGGAAAGAAGTAAACTCAATGTCTGCTTCGTATTATATTGAGGCTGAGAATCCGAGTTTACCCCATTCAACATTTTCTTATGTATTAGACATACTGTCTCTAAGATAAAGATACATATTACGGTTAGTATTTTATTACTGATAAAAAGAGTTTTACAGGAATCTCTTGAATTCACTTTGCATACATATTTTAGAGCCCTTTTTTGCAACACAAATATACTGCTTAGCAATTTTTGACTACACAATCCCCAGAAAGGTATTCCATATCTTATTTGTGATTCAATTAAAGAATAGTATACCGTTTTTGCTATATTATGACCCAATTCATTTGAAACAATTGTCACTGCATAACAACCAGAAGCTAATTTTTTTCCTAGATTAGTTACATGCTGATCAAATTTTAACTTATCGTCAATACATATATAGACCAAGGAATTTTGTGTGTGATTTGTTATCAATAAAATGATTATCTACTATAAGATAATCATAACTAAACTTAAAAGTGACTATATTAGTTTTACTTATATTAAATGTACTTACATTTAGAATCACACCATTCTTTGACCTTATATAGATCAGACTTTATGGTCTCCTTCAGACTATTAACATTTTTTCTATGCCAGAGAATCGTAGTATCGTCAGCAAAAAGAGTAAAATTACCAAGAATGTTTATAGTCTCTAAATCGTTAATATATAACAAACAAAATTGGACCTAGCACAGATCCAGTCAATACCTGATACGTCTGATATCTCGTCTCCAATTTTTACTACCTGACCACGCTGGGAAAGGTAAGATTTAAACCAACTAAGTGTCATACCTTTAAAACCGTAACACCTAAGTTTCTGGTTTCATGATTAACGCAATCAAAGACGTTTGAAAAATCACAAAACACTGCACCAACAGCTTCGCCCTCATTTAACTTCAGATCCGTTTTTTCTGAAAATGCAAAAATGGCATTAGCAGTATTTTTGGCTTTTGAAATCCGAACTGACTCTTATTTAAAATATTATGTTTATCTAAAAAATCTAGCTTTCTCTTTTTTTACTAATCTTTCAATTATTTTAGACAATGTTTATAGCTACGAAATAGGTCTAAAATTTGATGGATCTTCTAGATCTCCACCTTTATAAAGTGGAATGATAATTGCTCTTTTTAGGCTAGTAGGAAATACACCAGTAGCAAAAGATCATTAATAGCTTGTACTAACACAGTTAGAGCGCAATCTGGTAGATTTTCAAAAATTTTTATGGATATTCCATCGATACTTGATACATTTTTATTTTTTATTTCACCTGTAACTTCTTTTACTTCGTTGAGTGTAACAGAGGTCAACTGAAAATTGTCTGCAATATTAACATTATTAAGGAAGTTAATAGGATTTTGCTGAGGTGTAATATGTTTGTCGTTAGTTTTGTAGCAATAGAACTGTAATAGTAGTTAAAGTTATTTGGAGTTATAACAGGTTGTACAGGTACGTGCTGATTGGTTTTACCTCTCAGATCATTAACAATAGCCCAGTTTTCTTTACTTTTATTATTTGCGTTTTAAAGTCTATTCTCATAATAAATTGTCTTTGCATACCTAAGAACTTTTTTATATATACCACGATATTTATTAAAATATGACAAAAAGAATTCACTAGACGTGTACTTCCTAATGTAATGCAGTGAGCGTAAGTTTATAGCAGATTTTCTTATACCCTGAGTCACCCAAGGTTTCTTTGTTTTTATTTAAATTTTTTGTAATTTGAAAGCCCTACTAAATGTTTCTGTTAACAGTTTGTGGACATATTCAAGTTGGCTACTATGGTTTGATAGACTATCCCTTTTCATACTTTGGCAATATTGAGAAAACCTATTATAATTCGATTTGCTGTAAATTCTACCAATTTTATGACTGTTTTTTTACTCTTTTTAAATTTAGAGATAACTTACATGTAACAGCCTCATGGTCAGTGAGCATGGTCGAATATTGTACAATGTTTTATGTTAACCTGAAACTCTTTTCATCCAAAAGAGAGAGGATAAATTAATAAATTTTAATTCTTATGACTATTATTAGTATAGGCGGAAATCTAGTTGCATTTTTGGAAAGTAATTGTGTTTTCATAGCAACGAGTAACAAGTCACACATCGGTAAAATTCAAAATAAAACGGTAAAAATTTTTACCAGTCTAGCCTGTTATGAACATTTTTACCAATAAAAGGTGATTCTTATTAAACAGTATTTACAGTTCAGGATACCATAAAATATGCTACGTACTACTGTTCAATTATCCTATTTTTCAAATTAAATCCAATGGTGGATTGTGACTGACATATAACTGGATCTTTGCGCATCTTAGTAGCCGTATCAATCAAATAATCAAGATAAAGTCAACTCTACCTTTGATCAATGGCGAGTACTGGACAACATTTCATTTATGCATATTATCATTGCATTTGTTGATATTATAAATACATTGCTGCAATATAGCAGTATAAGGAGCAGGCCGTGCTTTTGAAATAGGGCCAAAGATCCAAACAACAAGCTAAATATCATTTGATCCACATCACTAGAAAGTAATGAAAAAATATAAATACAAAGAATTATTTGCAACGGTGAAGATATTATTACAAAAAAAAATAGATAGTTCACACATATGAACGGTAAATTTCGCAAAACTCGTTCAAGATTTATTAAGAGGTTAGTTATATTTCTATCCAATAGATGCAATTATTTGACATTTGCCTATAAAAGCAATAAATGTATCAACACTACTGATTCCATTACGCTTGGAGTCCACAATTTTAAGATTCAAAAATAATGTCAGCATAGGCTAATGGTAATGACAGGGGAGGCCTGGCCTGGCAAGTAAGCTGCAGACAAGCCCTTTTTTTATTAACCCCCACCTGTTCCCTCAGTCATGTACTTCCCTTGTTCCCTCGTCGATTCTTTTCGATCTTTCAATGAAGCTTAGGATGTCACTCAGTGTGAGGGAGCTTATTTCCTTCCTTAAAAGCGCCTCCGTACCGTAAGACGTTTCTTCATTACTCCTGCATTCTAGACATGTAGGGTCTTCCTCAACACATATCAAAGATAGATGTTTCGGAAGTCTGAAGTGGCCTATCAGAACTCAGATTAAAAGAGTCTTGGTACTCCAGCTCAGTAACCAGGTCGATCTCGACTTGTTCAGCGGTCCCGTCACAAAATCTCGAGTTTGCCTACAGGCCCTGTTGGCCCTCTAATGCTTCCACAGTATCTCGTGGGCGCATTCATCGAGAGCCGTCGTGACCTGTCTTCTTGTGATGCCCAACATAGACTCAGGCCCGAGACAGGGTTACTCGGTTTCAAGTCTAGCCAATTCATTGACTTTCTCGTTGCTTGAAACCGCGATATGTCCCGAGACCCACACCATTCTTAGTTGTTTATGTCTCTCAAGCTCTTCTAGGGTGTACTAGCGTTCCTGAACGAGAGCTGATCTAGGCCTGGGGGAGTACACCTCATTCAGAGCCTGGCTGTGGGATGTATACCATCTGTTCTGCATCGCCCTTTACCTCATCTTTATCTGTCACTGCAAGGATTGAGTAAACCTCTACCTGAAAGACCGTGGTGTATGATCCTAGAGCAAAGTTTTCCTGAACTCCCCATCCTTGCAGATATATTCCCGCCCCGGAGGATAGTCAGGCGGCAAAACGTGAACCGTATAGCACAAGGTAAGTAAACTAGTCTTTGCAAAAAGATAGAAGCACTAACTATGCCTAAGCTAAAGCTTCCTTGAAAACGTTAATAATACGAAGGGTAAGTGCAAGATAGACCAACCGGCGCAGGATGATAGAGTACCTCAATACGCATCGAAAACTCAGATTTTGCCCACAAATTTAGTCATTCTGGCTTAACTATTAGTACTAGCCTCATGATTTTTTTTTATGAACATAGTCCAATAGTGGGTCTATCATCCTGAGAAATAATTTTTTTCATTGAAACCGAAACTATTTGGACAAAAAATTATCTTAAAATTTTATTAAAGCAAATAATATTCCTTAACTTTACAAGACTAGCGAAAAATCAAAGCAAATTTTAGTAACCATCTTAAAAACTTCTCTACTTTACTGGCAACCAACATGACAAATTTCGTTCAACTGGCCCCATGACCTAACATCGAAAATTTTAAATTTGGTGCAAAGTGTAAAGGGGAAAAATTTTACTTTTTAATTAAGAAGCGAGGCGAGGCCCGCACAAAGAATGCAAAACGTGGACACATATGTTTCGGACTTATGGAAAGGATGGACACAACTTAGGACAACGGCACAAAGGAGATCACTAAAAGGCAGCCAGTCGTTCAATTGTGGCTGTAATTGAAAAAACCACAGAACGACAGACAGTACATAGTTGCTGCGTAAAATTCCTTACCTAAGGAATGTAAAATAATAGGGAATATTTAATGCCGCAGTAACATTTCCCATCCTCTATTATTTTACATTCTTTGGATAAGGAATTCCCCCGCAGGTAGCTATAGTTACCTCCGTGGCAATATTGTCATCGTGTAATCACAGGGTCCTTTAATTGCAGCCACAAATGAGTCATTGTCCTAAGCTGTGCCCATCCTTTCAACTTAAGGTTGTTGGTATATATTTGTACCACTTTACATTACGGTCGAACTCTCAACTAAAATTGCATACATTCTCGACCTTATGTTTCGTAAGAGTGCTGGAGACGCTCTCTGGTAAAAATTAGTACCATGTTTCAAATATCCCGCCTACTATTTCGAATAGTTTAAGGAGCTGTCAGAAAGTGGTATACATTTGTACCAGTGCCTGCTTACTGTGCGGTATATGTATATGTGCCTTATTTTTAAAATTTCTGAGATTGCTGTGTTTATAAAATAGTGATCAAGGTAGGTAATAGTAAGTATTTTATGTATATTTCATATTTCTTTAGAAGAATTTGCCTGTAATAATGTTTTTGGAACAAAAATTTTACTTTTAATAATTTTAGGTTATAAAACAGCTGATTTCATGGTTGAAATATTAATTCCTTGTTTAGTTGTAATAATCTTTGCGTGTCCGCGAATGTGTAACTTCTGTTTCTAAATATTTAATTGTTCCTTACAATATCTAACATGTGCAATAACTTTTTCGGCTAAGATAATTTTTTATCAAAATAAAAGTTGTACATATACGTACCACTAAACTTTCGTTTTTACATATATGGAAACATTTTATTTTATTTTTATAATTCCTGTAACCATATGACTTATGGTTCCCTGTATTGATTTTCAGATGTCCAGAAAAAAATTTTATAACTTGGAGGATCCTGAAGACGTCGAATTCTTGCTAAATTGTATAGATGATGATACGGCAATAAATTCTGACGCAAATGGAGATTCAGATACGGATGATGATATTCCCTTGTCAAGGTTAGCATCCGATCAAAGACGGTTGGCCAGAATGTCAGATGATGAGTCATCCAATACAGTTTTCGAAGAGGAAAATGAAGAAGACGATATTTCTGACAGAGCTCCACTCTCTGAACATAATCAGACACCTGAACCTCGAACACTAAGTGATCTTGAAGATGACTCTTCTTCAAGATCACTTCTTTCTGAAGATGCGGAAACATATGACTGGACAAAATCTTCAACGATACCGCAAGATTTTAAAACTTCAAAATTTGAACAACCATTTGGATTATAAAGATTTGTTGCCATTGATAGTTACAGTCCAATCAATTTTTTCAAAAATGTCCTCACTTATTTTTTCTTACAATATATCATTGACCAATCAAACTTATATGCTTTACAAAATAAGCAACAGCTTGATTTGACTATACAGGAGCTCAAGGCATATCTTGGAATGATTATAACTATGGGCTTTAATAAGTTACCATCTATGCGATTATATTGGAGTAGTGACCCAAATTTTAACAATGTACGTATCCAAAGCATTATGCCTTTGAAACGTTTCCTAAAAATAAATCGTTGTCTTCACCTAAATGATAATCAGCTCATGCCACAAAAAGGAGACGTTGCTTATGACAGAGATTATAAAATAAGGCCTTTTTTTGGACTTTATTGATAAATGGTTCAAGCGGCTTTTCAACCCATCGCGATTCTTATCAATAGATGAATCGATGGTGAGATATAAAGGACGTAGTGCTTTGAAGCAGTACATGCCCATGAAGCCGATAAAACGCGGAATCAAGATTTGGGTTATCGCATGTGCGGTTACTGGTTATTGTGTTGGTTTGTCTCTATATAAAGGTGCTGAAAAAGATACTGATAAAACTGTATCGCTTGGGAAAAGGGTGGTAAATAAATTGGCGATGACTTTTGAGGGCCTGAATTACTGTTTGTTTTTCGACAACTTTTTCTCATCCATTGTTTTGGCAAAAAAGATTAATAAAAAAAAGAATTTCTTTTGCTGTGCCACTATTCGACAAACGAGAAAACTTTTTTCCTAGAGGTAAATTGAAAGATGACAAAAAAATGAAAATTGGAAAAATTGACGGCATCAGGGCTGGCCAGATTTCTGTTTCAAAATGGAAAGACAGAGGAAAGAAGGCTGTAAGCATTGTTAGTACAATGCACGATTCTAATAAAACTTCCCAAGTCCTGAGAACACAGCAAAATGAAACAAGAAAAAAAGTAGACTGTCCAGAATCAATTGCTGACTATAATAAGTATATGGGGGGAGTGGACCGATTTGACCAGCTAAAGTCTACTTATAGTATTTCATTGAAAAGTAGGCGTTGGTGGCTACGTATATTTTATTACTGTATTGTTGCTTGCATTGTTAACAGTTATCTACTAAATAAAGCGAAAATGAAGGAACTAAATATGAAACCAATGACCCATTTAAAATTTAGAACAACATTGGCTAGCGAACTCATCGCAGATTATTCAGGAAGAGTCAAATCAGGACCCCTTAGCCAATTCGGTCGTGGTAGAAAACGAAACCACCCAGATGAACGATCTACTGTTTATAATTCAATGAGGTTGAATAATGTTGGCAAACATCTTCCAGTCAAAGGCTCAAGAAGAAAATGTGCTCATTGCAGCACTACAAAAGAACAACAAAGGTCAAACATTATTTGCCAGGAATGTAATGTCGCCTTATGTCTTAGCTGCTTTGTGCCTTTTCACAAAAGTAGCTAATTTGGAAGATATAAACGCTAAATCTTCCAGTTACCAAAGAATAACTGTTCCTTTTTTAGTTTTTTATATTTTTTTCAATATTTGTATAAGAAAATAGGTAATAAGCATTATTCATTATTTATAATTATTTATAATGGTGTTTGTTTTTTGTTTACTTTTTAAATTAAATGCATTTGATGTCTTTTATAGTAAAATACATAAAAATTAAATATGGTATACATTTGTACCAGTGCTCACTTGATATTTCTTTTTACTATAACGCTCAGTGGTACAAATATGTACCACCAATTTTCAAAAAAGAATAACAATAAAACTGTTGTTTTAGTGATGTATGCATTTTTACTATACCCTATTTAGAATATATAATTGAAGCAAAACAAAATTTGAAAACCCCCAGTGTTCTGCCCCTTAAAGGGTTAACAGTACCGTACCGATGAGGACGATAAGTTCGAACCACATGTGTCCACGGTTTGCATCTTGTGTGCGGGCCTCACTCATGATACCTTCTGCTTCTTAATTAAAAAGTGGTATCTTCACCTTTTACAATTTTTGCACAGTATTTAAAATGTTCGAAATGAAGTCATGGGGCTAGCCGAATAAAATTTGTCAGATTGATTGCCAGTAAAGTAGAGAAGTTTTTAAGGTGGTTACTGAAATTTTTTTCTATCTGTTTATTTTTCTCTAGAGTCTGGTAAAGTTAAGGAATATTTTTTGTTTGAATATAATTTTAAGAAGATTATTTTTTCTCCAAATAGTTTCGGTTCCAATAAAAAAAAAAATTATTTGAATGATAGATCCCTTATTGGACTACGTTCGTAAAGTAAAAAAAATCATAACTCTAATACTAACAGTTAAACCAAAATGGTGAAATTTGTGGACAAAACCGGAGTTTAGATAAAAATACACGAGCACTTAAGTAATCCCTAAACTAACAAATTTCGTATAACACAAATGGGGATCAGATCGATGTGTATCGAGGTCCTCTATCACCTTACGCTAGCTGATAAATAAAATAATGTCACGTGTTTGCTATCCACACAACACCCTACACCGTGGATTTGTTGATTGGAAGTCCAGGTAAGACTTACGCCCTACTTTATTAACTAATTAATAATTAACAACAATAACTTAATCAAGGCTTTTATTGTAATCACAAGTAAACACTTAGAAATCACTACTTTAGTATCTGTATTATTTCCTCTTTCCTCGCTCAATTCAAATTTAAGACTGAGCTTCTGGACCCACCGTGCGCCTTATACATCCGTGTACACGGATGGGGTTCAAAAGAAGATAAACTTTTATATTTGTAGTTTTATGGAAAATATTTATCTTATAAAAAATCTGCTTGCTCCCACACCTCCAAAAACGTGTTTAAATTCAAGTTTGCATATACAGGGTGATCACTATAATAAGAAGAAATAAAAATGCATTTTTTTTCTCTCTCAAACTTCACAAAATATTCTGTAGGTTGCGAAACACCCAAAATCATATTCAGATTCAAATTTCTGTATAAGGTGTGGTAACAAAAATTGAATAAAGTATTAAAAAAAAAAGATAATCATTTCTGTTCGAGTTTTTATGAAAATAATTTACATAACCTCATTATAAATGTTACCGTTCCACATAACTTCCTCTTTTTTCCATACATTTTTTGACCTACATCATTTATCAAAACTTCATACCTTATTCTAAAAAATAAATTTATTCCATATATAAGTCAAGTTTAATATCCTAGATCTCACTGATAAATTCTGGGAAAAGAAAAATTCCCCTCCCCTTTGCATAGGATAACGAGCAGTATTGGACATTTCAAAAAATTTTAAAAAATTTCTTCTCTTCCCTCAGCTTGACTATTTTGACCTAATAAGTAAGACAAATACCCTTTTCCCATACTATTCAGAATCCCCAGCAGTCAGTTCTATTATACTTCAAAATGTGTTGGAAAAATACTCGATTTTACAAACATTTATACAGATGCTTCCAAATCTAATCACGGAACAGATTGTGCTTTCCCAATACCCAACTCCAGTGTACATTTCAAATTTAAACTTTCTCACGAAACGTCAATTTTCTCCGCAGAGGCTTATACTATTGTTAAGTCCTTAGAACATATAGAAAACAAACAAATTAAAAGGTCAGTTGTACTAAGCGACTCCAGATCAGTACTTTTGGCAATAAACAATACTTACAAACCAGTATCGTACAGGTGTTATCCTTTTATTAAATATATTAAAGACTATAATTACTTGCTAAAAACATTTGGTTTTGAGATACACTATATATGGGTTAAAGCTCACTCTGGCATAAAACATAATGAAGAAGTCGACTTATTGGCAAAAGACAGTGTTGCGAACGGAACCACCGTAGACGGTCTGTGTATACAGGATTGTATAAATGTGAGTAAAGTAGGTTTAAATAAAAAATGGTCCTCTCATTGGCAAGAATATTGTTTTACTACACCTAGCAGATATACCCAAATCCAAACTGAAATTCCGAACGAACCTTGGTACTACTGCTTACAAACTTCTAGGAGGTACATCACAACTATTATCAGGCTGAGATTTGGACATGGCTGTTACCCCAAGCATTTAAACAAAATAGGAATTTTACCAACTAATTTATGCGAACCCTGTAATGCTGTGGACGACAATGACCATTTATTTTTCTGTTGTGATAAATACAAACCTGGTCGGAACCAACTTTATGCAGATATTCTGAAGCTAAATATTCAAATGCCAGTGAACGTTTTACATTTGTTATTATTAAATAACTACAGAGTGATTGGAGTTATTATAAACTTTTTAAAAACTTCTGGACTCAAAATTTAAAATTGTCTTAGTTTCGTATCCTACTATGTCTTTCCTTTGTTTGGTTACCCATTCCTTACTTACCGCAGTCTATGCTAGTTTGTCTTACAATAAAAGGCCCTGAAGGACTCCTGGGCGAGAAGAATGTGTATATGTCCCTCCTTTGGTTTTTTCTTTTCTTTTTCAAAAAAAAAAGTAATAAATTGTGGTTAGGATTAGGTATATAGTTGGTAGCGTATGCAGTGTGTAGTAATCCGTTTTAGAATCTTTTTAACTTTGTTAAATAGTATACAAATAGTAACCTGCGCCTGGCTGTATGGATTTTATCCCAATGCCAATAAAAAAAAAATCAAATTAGCCGATTGATTTATTTCGTTTATCTTGACAACTAAACAAAACTAAATAATCTCAACAAGGAGGAAGTTATGTAGAATAATAATATTTATTATAAAGTTATGTAAATTATTTTCACAAAAAATTCGTATAGGTAACACTGAGTCCCTTTTTTAAATATTTTATTCACTCTTTGTGATCAACCCGTATAAATGAATTAGAATATTAATGTGTTTTTGGGTGTTTCGTAACCTGCAAAATATTTTGTGAAGTTTGAGAGAAGAAAAAAAATATGCATTTTTACTTATAGTGGCCACCCTGTATATGCAAAGTTAAATTTGAGCACGTTGTTGGGAGTTTGGAAACAAGCAGACTTTTGTAGATATGACTTTTTTCCATTAAATCGCAAATGAAGGAGTTTGTCCTCTTCCGTAGACACACTGTACACAAGAGAGAAGACATATTTTCAACGGATAAAAAACCTTTTCTTACCGTTGCGCAATCGAATACTTTCAAGTGTTTCAATACCCCCCAGGAATTCAAATATTTTTAAGTAATTGAAATACCTACCAAGAAAAATATTTCAAATACTCTAAATCGTTAAAATCAAATACCAAATCTAAGTACTTTGGCAGAGTAATTGAAGTACTAGATACTAAATACCGAGATTCAAATGTACTACAAATACGGTATACCAAAATTATTTCAAGTACTTTTATTTTAAATAATTGATTGAAGATGACGTTACTTTGTGAAAATATATTTTGATTTAAAAAATTATAAACACTTTTTATTACTTGTCTAATTTTCAATATATGTGTTATTTTTTCATCCTATTCGGACATTTTCAAATAGACTGAATTGTACACAGATTTTATCTTCATTTAAATATAAACTGAACTGAATAGAAGAATGGATCACTTTATGGTTGATCATATAATTAAAATTTGTATAGATGTTATGTCTTCAAATGTAGGGGCTTCTCAAGATAGTAAATTATATTATGTGATTTTTATTAACAGCATTAGGTTATCTGAGCAAGGTTAATAACGAAGAATTATTTAAATCTATTTGGTCGTTTAATATGTTGTAATTTTTATTCCTATTTAAATTATTTATTTCTAGCGCTTCTAATACATAGATTAAGTTTTTTACTTTTCCCAGAAATACGTAATATTTTAGGTTGATGGTCGTCAGTTATTGTATGACCATAATCTGTTAGGTGTTTATAGAAGTTGGAATGTTGTTTTTGTGTGTGAATATGTTCCTTATATCTTACCCCGAACGATCTATCTGTTTTACCTATATATGAGGCTTTAAATTCTGGGCAATCTAACCGATATACATCACATTTTTTAGAGATATAACGGATGTCTCTTTTGTTTTGCATTGAAAAGATATCTGCCTATATTCTTGTTAGAACTAAATGATGTTTTAATATTAAATTTGGAAAAAGTGTTGCTAATTGAATAAGAGAGTTGACTTGAATATGGTAATGAAATGTATGTTTGAACTTTTTTCTCGTTAATAGTGGGGTAAAGTTCTCTTAAGAGGGACTTATTTTGATTTTTGTAGATTAGATTGTTGATTATATTTTGAGGGTACCCGTTGTTATGTGCTATAAGTCTTATTGTGTCTAGTTCTTCTTATAAATCTGTCTCGGATAAAGGTAAGCCGAAGGCTCGGTGTGTCATAGATTGATATGCGGCTAATTTGTGGGAGAAAGGAATTAAAAGGGCATCCGTAAAGGTTGGTTTGCGGTAAATATTATAGGAAAATGATATTTTATGTCTTTTTTATAGTCAAGTCGAGAAAGTTTATTAATTTATTATTGTTCTCTGTTTCTTTTGAAGTACTGAACAGCTCTGCATGTACATACATCTAATCAACTAAACAGAAGAAATAATAGTAAGGAACATGAACAAATATGAGTTGTGAAAGTTTATTAAATCTATACGGGTATGGCAGATAGCAGATATACTGAATGTAATGGATTTGCAAGAAAATTTAATTCCTTTTCTGTTTGACTTTTGATGCGGCGTGGTCTAACTACGTTGTCATGTCATTCATTATTATTAAGGAATAAGATGCAAGTTATAGACCTTTAGCGCCGTATGTATATTGTTACATGAATCGCCCGTTACAATCTTTAAATTAATAAAAGTTAGAAATTGTATGAATTTAATTTAAATTAATCATATTGCTCCATGAATAAGATTCAATTATTCTCATCTAGGGTAAAACACCTAACTGTTGGCACTCAACTAATAATTGGCAGCCCACTAAAATTTATTGATATTTTAAATTCCCCGGCTGTTAATCGACACTCTGTTAAAGAATAAAGAAACCGGCAACTTTACCCACGCCAGCGAACTTCATGCGCAGATGTTAAGTTTACAAATAGTTGAGCAGTGACATTTTAGGTTAAGCGAGTTTAATAAAAAGGGAGGAAACTTACTTTTTATTAAGAAACGTGCTTCACCCAATAGTGTTACATTGCTTATGGATTATATTGTGTTTGTTCAATAGTTTAGTATTGCTTTATAATCATTCATTTACGGCGCCCAATTAAAAAATAAATAATTCCCGTCATTTATATAATAATAATAATAATAAAGCGTTTTTATTCGTCCAGTACAATTAAATACAGTTACGCGTATTACCTACAAGGAATAAATTAAATACAAAAGGATAAATTTGGCGAAATCTTACCTAAAATGGGCGTTTTTAAACTTAACCAGAAAAGTAAATAAAAAACAAGACAAGAATTATGAATCTTTTGTAATCTGTTACTGTCTTTAGCTAACAGTGCAGGTCCATAGACACTATCGCAGTAAGACAGTCTAGAAATAATTAAAGATTCACACAATTGTAGTTTAAGCGTTGAACTCATAATGTCTCTATGGGAATAGAGTTGTCTAAGGGTGTTTTGGCATAATTTACTTACATGTTTAACGAATCTTAGATCCAAGTCTAACCATAGGCCTAAGCAAAGACGAATACAGGCTGCCCCCAAGGCGGAGTATTATCTCCACTGCTGTGGGCGACCCTTGTTGATGAACTCCTTCGAAAAATGTCCGCTAAAGGCTTTTACTGCCTAGGGTATTCCTACGATCTAGTAATAGTAGTCAAGGGACGATTTGCGAGCACGATAGTAGAGCGCCCTCAAAATGCCCTAAATATTGTCGACAGGTGAGGAAGGACTGTCCATAAATCCTCACAAAACCACAATCATCAACTTTACACGGAAAAGAGCCCTGGAAGGCCTAAAATCTCTAGCGCTCAATGGAGTGGAAATTCCATTTGCCAGTGAGGTGAAATACCTAGGAGTCATCTTCGACCAAAAACTGACATGGAATGCCCACATCCAAAAAATCACACAAAACGCCACAATTGCCCTGGGAAGGTGCAGACAGATGTGTGGGAAAAATTGGGGATTGAATCCAAAAATAATCCTATGGTTATACACCAGGGTAGTGAGACCCATGATAACCTACGGATCAGTAGTATTGTGGACTAAGACACTGAAGTTGGGAGCTATAAGACTGCTAAGTGGCGTACAAAGGCTTGCTTGCCTGTGCGCCACGAGGGCCATAAGAACCGCTCCTACAGCCGCATTAGAGGTCCTGCTAGACCTGTCATCACTACATATATTTATCCAAGGAGAAGCTCGTTCAGTGGTACACAGGCTAATGCAAGGCTCAACGCCCATAAGGCAGCAGCACGGAACCGAGCACCAGAGGTTATACTTAGAGTTAAAGGCGCATCCTATACTAGGAATGCCTACGGATAGCTCAGTCCCGAGGTATAACTTCAATAAAAACTTTTCAAATTATAATACCAGACAGGGAAGACTGGAAAAAACGGTCCCTCAATAACAGCGCAAAAAATCTGGTATACGGACAGCCCCAAGACAGAACAAGGAGTGGGAACTGGGATTTACGGGATAAGGCCAAAAACGGAAATCTCGTTAAGTCTAGGAAAATACGCCACAGTATCAGGCTGAAGTAGCCGCGATACAGTGGTGTGCAAAGGAAATAATAAGGCAAGGGACTGTCAATCAGTCTAGACTTAGGTTCCAACTACTTGGGGAACAGAAACCAAGAGCTGACAGCTACACTAAGAGCCCCTTATCAAGGCTGTGGAGTCTGATACAAAGGACAAAGCTGGATAAGGAGCTCTAAGGAAATAAATAGGAGCTCCACAATAGACCCACAGGGGGTCGCGGTGGTCAAGGCCAACCAGCCAGCTCCTCCTTTATAATCTAATATAATCTACATGTCTAACGAATCTTAGTTCCGAGTCTAACCATAGGCCTAAGTTTTTAACCCTGTTTTGATTGGCAAAATTTCTCCATTAATATATATATATTAATTGCGGCACATGAAGATTATCTTTTTATTTTTTTAGGCCGAAAAAAATAGCAGATGATTTACTTGCATTTAGTTTCAAATTATGAGCACTTGATATATCCACTAAGGACTGTAAATCCATGTTTATTACGGAAGCTGTGTTCTATTGTAATTTAAACGAAATATAGACATCAGCATAATGATGAATTTGTCATTTTTTTCCTACTGTGTAAAGGTCGGAAATATATGTATACACAGAAAACAACAAGGGTCCAAGTATGGATCCCTGAGGCACATTTTGCTTTATTAATAAAGAATCGGAATATTTTGAGTTATATGACACTCTCTGGGATCTTAAACTAAGATAATTTTGAAGTAATTCTTGATCAAATCCGTAATATTTAATTTTATCACAAAACTCAATAGGATCCATCGTATCGAACGCTTTGCTTAGTATAATAATATGAAGCAGCTAACTATACTCTCATCAGAAGCCCTTAGTAAATCATCCACAATCGTTGTAAGTGCGGTAGTTGTACTGTGGCATTCTCTAAATCCCGACTGACAATTTGGAATTATTTTGTTTTCAAAAACATAATTACTGATTTGATTATGCATAATTTTCTCTAAGACTTTGGACAACATTGGCAATAGACTAAGGAGTTTCAAGTAGGACATTTCAACTGAATTTGATATCTTTCCAAGAGGTATTACGTTTGCTAATTTCCATGAATCTGGAAATGTAGAAGAATCCAGACAACTATTAATAATAAATGTTAAATGATCTATTAAAAAATTAAAAATGATTTTGAACATCTTCAGCGATACCAAGTCTGAGTCTACTGCATTACTTTTTTAAGGACTTGAAGCATTTAATAAATTCATGTCTATCCACCGTGGCGAACATAAAAATAACATTCGAAATCAGTTTAACATTACTATATTTCTGAGGAATCTTTAACTGGGAAGGAGTTCTAACAAGTTGTTCATATTCGTAAGATATGTATTAAGTTCGTCAACATTAGTTAAGGACGGGGGTAACTCAGAATTTTTTCGGTAGTTTAATATGTTTAGACTGCGTAGTGTGTTCCATGTGGCTTTAGTATTTTTTGTCTTAAGACGCTATCAATATATGCTTTTTTTTCACATATAATAGCTTGTTTTGTATAATTACGCAGCGTCTTATAATATTCCTAATGGGCATCTAATCTCGTTTTTTCGTATCTGGTATACGCTTTATCCTGTAACTTCATCATTTCTCTAACAACATAAGTAAGCCATGGAGCCGGTGGTTTTGTGGTTCGCACATTGCGCAAAGGAGCGCAACTTTCAAATACTTCTATAAGGCGCATGTTTAAAAAATTGATCATAATATTGACATCATTAAAGTTATAAATCTCATCCCAGTCAACTGAATGAAAGTATTCAAGAAAAATATTTTCATCAAAGTTTCGAAAATCCCTGAACTACTATTAACTTTAATTCTATTGAAATTACAAACAGTCGAACAGTGATCAGATATGCCATGAACATTTATGACTTTAGCTTCTGAAATGTATTCAGTATCTGAGATGATTAAAATGTCTATTGGAGTTTGTGAGGTAAGTGTAACTCGCGTAGGTTCACTGACTAATTGAGTGAGATCGTAAGACTCCAAAAAATTATTAAACTGGTAAACACTCTGATTCGATGATAACAAATTAATATTTAAATCACCTGATATTAGCAATATATCAGAATAAGGCAATACATCAACATAGAATTCTCTAGTTCATTGAAAAACTGTAAAATATTAGCGGAGGGTGAACGATATAAAACTCCCAGCACATATCGTTTCCCCAGATTTACTGTGGAAATCCATAATTTCTCTAAGTGTGCATAAAGTTTTTATAAAATTACTTTATATTGTAGGGATTTTTTTATGTAGAATGCAACTCCTCCACCTCTTCCATCTCTGTCTGCTCTAACAAAGTGGTACTGAGGTATCGAAACCAGCTCCGTTTGATATTTACATTCAGCCACTTTCAGAGATAGCAAGCAAATATATCAAATTTTTCATTATTTACAAATTCACAAAGATTATCAAATTTGGTTAGTAGTGACCTAACATTCAGGTGACCAAATTTGTTATGATTTATTTGTAATAAAAATAAACATAAGTTAAAAATATTTTTAAGATATAATAATTTATAGGTGCAAACATTAATATGAAATATTTTAATTCATTAAAAACATACATAAGAATAAATTTGAAAAAAAAAAACAGTAGACATAAATGTATTAAACCACAGAGCATAAAAAAAGAAAATCTGCGTGGAGACAGACAAATATTATTTATTTATTTTTTCCTTTACAGAGTGTTGTCTGGTTAGGCGTGTGTGAGAGGTGATATTTTTTAAGTAACTGAGGTACTACTTGGTGTTTTTGAACTTGCACTAACAGTTGTTCTATTGTCAAAAATCTTCTTTCTTTTTAAGGGTTGAGTATTGGGAGAAAGTACCGTTTCACTTTCACTTTTAGAATTTTCAATCTGAGGAATATCAAAAACGTCGCTATTGGACTTGTTACTATATGACGGAGTTGTTGTTACACTATTTGCTTTAGGTGGAAATTCACTATTATTTAATAAATCGTCCTCGCTGTATTCACTGGTAGACGATGAGTATACTTTTCTCAATTGTTCGATAGCGAAAACTTCACTATTTATAATTGTATTGTTTTTGATTTTTGCACCAATAAATATATTTATTGCGCATTAACATTATATTATTACAAACTCATTAACAATCATCAAAGACAATATACTGTTTAGTGAGATATTTAAAAGAAACCCCTTAAAATACACACTGACTCTTACACGTCATCTAGAATTGAGTAGAAAAAATACAAAGCAAAGCTTGTAGCACTTGGATCCATTATATTGTTTTCGCTTGTATATAGTACCCTTCTACGGAACAAACTCAATTTCACTAAAAATGGCACTAGGCCTCTTTGACATTTTAATGCTTCATTTACTCAAATGCTTTTTTCTTGCTTTAGCATTTGCAAATTTGGTACTGATAGTTTCTATAAATATTTCCCTTGCTTCTTATTTCACTTCTGACATCGTAGTTAATCGAAAAATGTTAAAAACTTACAAATATTGTCAACGCTGATTAAAATCCAACAAGCGGTACACTAATATTAATAGAGCGCGATAATTTTATTTGCTGAAATAAACTAAATTTCTCTTATGTTATGCTAATTCATTTATTTTACATTTGTTCATTAAACAGCGCCCCTTTGAGTTTGGCACCCCTATTTCTCGACCTCACGGGCCTATACTTGAGTCAGGTACTGTTATTATTGTGATTGAATGAGTACTCAGAGGTTAGACTGCAGAAATTATGGAATTTGTGAGAAATATTTAGGGTGCCAACAACTGGTATTTTAATTCACGGAAACTCTAATGCTTTACAGACATATGTCAGTGTTTGAACTATGAATAATGTTAAAATGGCTAATTGTTGGCATCCTTTTCTTGATTAGATCGTTAATTAAATTTTTTGTTCATTTAAATGCCAAAGGTTACACCGAGGAGTAAATATTTAAAAAAATTATGATGAGCAAAGTATTGAGAAGGCATATATGTGCATACATTAAAAATGATACATCAGTGAAGTCAGTTGCAAAAAATATTGATTACCGAGATCGAAATTACAGTTTCGTTTGAGTCTTAAATTTTCAAAAAATCATCTCACCTACAACTTATCTCTTAAACGGAAGACTATCTGAAATCCGAAAATGTTTTTGAGATATTAGAAGATCCGACAAGGGTTTATAATGGGCATGAAACATGTTAATTATTTTGTCCAAAATTGGGCAAAATCATTGCTCCAAAAGGGACTAAAGATCGCCGAGGAAATAGCTACAAAAATACGTAAAACCAAGACAAAACAAACAGAACACATTAAAGTAGAGGAAAACCTAATAAAGCAAATTTGCTGTTGAAGAAAAATGATGAAAACAAGAAAGGAGTATGTAAGGAATTTATTTAAAACTGGAGTGTGTGTTACATACGAAAACAAAAACAAACAACGGAGTTAAATGTTCCCAAAAATAATATATTAGTTCAGATGGGCCTGTCTTATTGTACGTGCGATATATACCTAACCAATATGGGAATTCAATACCAAAAGTATAGAAGAACGTACTACGCAAAATGCCTGGAGAAAAAAAATTTTTACTCTGATTTTTTTGTATGCCCAACTTGCAGTTCAATTTAGATTCATAATGGTTAAAAAACCCGCTGCCAATTACTTGGGGATCAGAACTTCCTCACCATAGTAAAACTTGACGTGTGGTGGAGTTTATAATAAAAGTAATTTTAGACGTTTCAAAAAAGTCACATTTTGTCGTTTCAAAAAAGTCACATTTTGACGTTTCAAAAAAAGTCACTTTGACATTTCAAAAAAGTCACATTTTTGACGTTTCAAAAAAAGTCACATTTTGACGTTTCAAAAAAGTCATTTTGACGTTTCAAAAAGTCACATTTTTGACGTTTCAAAAAGTCACATTTTGACGTTTCAAAAAAGTCACTTTGACGTTTCAAAAAAGTCACATTTTTTGACGTTTCAAAAATTGGGACCGATCTTTCTCATCAACGAACTTAATCTCTTTCTTGACCTCTAGAGTGTGTGTACCAAATTTGAAAGGTTTATCTCAAAAACTGTAGCTGCTATCGCGAACCACACCGAAACGCAGACAGAAAATTTTTTCTGTCTGAAATGTTGTGTATCGTCATAATTCGTCGAGATTCGTCCAGAAATGCAATAAAAAATTTCAAAAATTTTTTCACCAATACATTCTGTAAAATATATTTAGTGTTTGAATAAAATAAAAAAAAATTGATTAAATTTTTAAATTACCTACTTACCATATCAAAATGTACCAATTCCTAGTGTGCCAACGAAAAACAAGGACATTTTTGTACTACTAATTATTGAAATTTTCGGTCTGCCAATGATTAGTAGTAGTAGTAATAAATCAAAATAAAAATAGAATTGTAAAACTTGTAAATATTATCCGTTTATATTTAATATTTACAAGTTTACAATTCTATTTTTATTTTGATTTATTTAGGATGCAATTTTACTATGTCATCAAGCTTATTTATACACCCTACTCATAATTGTAATAGCTAGTCTAGTACTCACATCTGACGAAGCCACTGTGTTGGCGAAACAATTGTCATGTTTATATATATTTCGTAAATATATGAATATAAAAGTTTTTGTGAAAATCTTAAAACGTGAAGTTTTATTTAGTTTGATATAATAACTTTACTTATTGACATATCTACTGGGAAATATCTATAGAATTGTTTTGTTTGGTACACAAAACACTTTTTGTAAGTGCTTTTCTCTGTTGGCTTAATTAACCCCTGTCTATTTTCAAGTTTTGCTTCAAACGCAATATGACATCGCATAAAGGGATCTTAAGAGCCCTCCAGTAGCATATTATTTTATATTTGTTTAATATTAACTTATCGTTTTTTTCGTAGCCGGACTTATGTCACATCACAATCACATTTTTTCAGATGTAGTAAAGTAAATAAAATCTCTCATCACAACGGGTTTAAAATCAAATTTTCTACGTCCGAAGTGTTTATTATTAGTACTTTTGTTTGATTGAGTAATTAGGTATTTTTTTTGTGAAATAATTTGAACACTGGGTGAATATCGCTAATTAACTTTATTGGATTTAATTGTTACAAAACCTGCTTAGCTCACAAGATTCCAAACATCAGCTAACTACATCAACACTTCTGCCGCTCATCTGAGATACAATGTTGCCAACTTAAAATAATTAATGAACATTTTAGGAATGGCGTAAACATACGCCCTCCTTGAAATGGACTAACTTTCAAAATAAAATTTAAATAGATTACAATTCATATTCGCAAAGTCAGCCAAATAGTTAATATAAAACTGGTTTAAAAATACATAATAAAATCATTCTTGGTAATATCACTTCACTAGCACTAGCACTGTCAGCTTCCTGTTGTAATGGGTAAGGTTTGAAAAAGGAGCGTTTAATTATGCCACTTGCCGTTTTTGCTAAGTCCACTCATGCAATAACATCAGGACCGCTTAGTACTGTTGTTATTCGACCCAGCTGCCATCTTAGAAGAGGTTGATGCTCATCCTTAATAACAATTATGAAACAAACTTCTAGGCTATGCTCATTGGTTTTCCATTTGGAATCTGGAGTTCTGAGATGTATTCTCGATTTTGTTGCATTTGATACAGAAGTTGAAATCTAGATAGTCGATTTATACGTATTTCTGTTAAATCTGGATCGGGTAATGACGTTAATGGTCGTCCAATTAGAAAATGTGAGGGAATTAAAGCGGAACAGTTAATAGCATGCATGCTAATTTTGCACCCTCTACCCATTTTATCCTTTAGTAAGAATAGGCAAGCATAATCAATGCCAGTTGTATTGAAGGCTGGTGCAGGACATATCCTAGATTTAGGAAGTATGCCCATGACTCGGTTTTTTGAAACAGGTTTAGTTTGAAAACATCGATTGCAGTTACGTACTGTTTTTTGTGTTAAATTTCTTCCACCGAGAGGCCAACATTTTTCATGGATACTATATAAGAGCAATTGAGGACCCGCATGAAAAAGTCTACGATGTTCGAAGGAAAACATCAATGATATTAATACATGTTATGCAGAAATTAAAATAAGGTGTTCCTTTTCACAGTCTAATTGAGTTAAATTTATCCTGCCACCAACTCTTATAATTCCATGAGAATCAATGAATGGGTAATCCAGCAAAGCAACCTTCTTTTATTTTTTGTTTATTTTGTGTTTCAATTCACTAGAAAATGAATCAGCTTGAGACACTTGTACCACATAACGAATTGCTTCCTCCGAAATGGTAAATGACTCTGTAAGGCGTTTTTTTTTTGTCTTACAAATCGATATAAACTGATAACACTATGCTACTGCATGTTTCAGACGATTTAAATTTGAAAATCTGTTGAAGGGAAAACCATTGTAAGTTAAAGCTTCCTTCGAAGTTATGACTTTCCTTTTACTTCAGGTATATGCTCTAGTATTTGAATATTGGATTTTGGCCACGAGTCATGGTTGAGACAGCCAACTTGGACCTTGCCACTACATAGGACAATTAGAGATTTTTTTCAGGACTTAACCCACGTGGTAATAAGTCAACAGGATTAAATTGACTTTGAACATAATACCACATAGTAGGACTGCTTAACGACTGGATTTAGAAGACTCGATTTCCCGCAAATGTTTGGAAAATACTTGGTTGCGTTCTTATCCAACTTAGATTATGGTAGAATCACTCCACAGGAAGGTTTCGTCAATGTCTAAACTTAACGAAGTCTTCACGTTATTGATTAACTTAGCTAGCGTAAGAGCAGCACACCATTCTGTGGTACAGTTATTGATTCAAGGAAATACAATCGATTAATTGCATAGGATTTCGAATTTCCGAGACAAGATGGCGGTGTTTAAAGGGTGTTTGTACAATAAATCGACCTTTTTCATCGCGTTTAGTTGTGTTCGAGAAAATCTTCTTACAATTTTTTTCATTCTGAGATAAGATGGGATTTTCAGAATTTGTTTCTTCGATTTCCCAGACATTGCTTAATTAATCTTGAACTTCTAAATTAGTACTTAAATTGCATTGATAACACAGGATTTGATTTTATTGGGCCTGAAATAACCCATCCAAAGAAAGTTATTTGAAGAGTAGACAAGTTCCTAGACGAGCTTGGCCAATATATTAAAAATTATGGAATATCCCAGCACCCAATAAGATATCGACTTTATTAGACTTGGAAATCGGGAGCAGCGAATTTAAGATATTTAGAAATGTTCAATGACAACACATCTACTTGTTGCATTGGCATACTTTCGCTGATTTTGTTTAAAACTAAACAATACTGTAGTATTGAATGAATTGTGCAGAAATTCTATGCTAACGTTTGTGCTTTATGGACGAAGCAACCTGACTTATGCCTACAACCGACATATTTATTTGAAATTTTTGCAGATCTTAACTCTCACATAAATCATTTGTTATGAAATATGATTGTGAGGCCGAGTCTAAGAGGGCTCTGCATGCATGAGTATGTCCCAAGTTATCCTTAACTTGAATTATTCCTGTTTACAGCAAAATATTATTTTCTACATACGAATTGTTGCTAGAGAAATTGCCTGTTTGACTTTCATGTGACTTGAATTTGAATTGGTTGTTACTAAATTACTGGTTTCTTGAACTGTATGTTGCGTTTCAAAATGCAAAATCGTATTACGTTTTGAATGACATTTTTTATAATGCCCTGCATAGCAATCTTTAGTAACATGATTACTACGTAAGCAGTTTAATCATAACCTTATTATTCTGAAATGTTCAATTCTTTCGTAATTGACAGTTTCAAAAAAATCCGGACAAGCTTGAATTAAATAAGATCCCTTACAAAGAGCACATGAAATTTGCTTAGTTGAGTTGACTGTATTAGAAATATAACTAGCATGAGTTTGCTTTGCTTGATTTGCTTTCACGTCTTTTATGAGCGTTAATGTTTCAAGTAAATCCGATTTATGTTTTATAAATAACTGAAAATCTTCCAAAGTTGGTATTTTATTTTTATCTTTAACCCTTTGCTCCTCCTATTTGCGCGCCGATGCTTTGTCTAACTCATTGTTTAAAACTTAAACCAAAAGTTGTCCCAAAACTCAGTGGGCTGACCAAGCGCCTTTAAAGATCTAAGATGTTTAGTGACAACATCTATCATTTTTCTTAAGTCATCACAGTCGATTTTTGGGTTAGAAATGGTAATTTAAAAATAGCCTTAACATGATTACGAATAAGTAAATTGTCATTATTATATCTATTTAATAATACGCATGAAGCAACAGTATAGTTTGCCGATGAAAATTCTAGAGATTGTATGATTTGTGATGTCCCGCCATCAAGTTTCGCATGCCGCTCGCAAATAATGGAATTTTTGGATTTCACTTATAGAAGTATTTGAATTAATGAACGAATCAAAAGTGTCTCTAAATTCTAACCAGTTTTCGTAAGAACAGGAAAATTTTGGTAGTTGAATTTGTGGTAGTTTTATATTTTATAATGGAGGAGACGACAACGAGCCAACAAAACCAGCATGAGAATTATTATCATTAATAGAGCTAGGAACATTATTTCCAACATTTACGGTATGTTCGTAATCTGAAAGATTTTTTTTACCTTAATAAATTGACATAAAATAACTATTTTGGAATGTTTGTCGCTCTTCGTATTGTTTGCAATTCTCGAATTTCTGCTAATAATGATTCTTGCCTTTCTAATCTGGTTCCTAACTCTATAAATTTGGATTTATTAATTTCAATAATCGACAACTCCTCAATTAATTTTTCAAATGAATCTAAACAATTTTTAAAATAGGTTTGACTTTGCTTAATTGACCCACGTTTTGCAGTTAAAATTTTTAATTTTTCAGTACCATTTTAATATTAAAAGAATATAATCGATATATTAAATTAACTTTCGGAAATAGAAATAACTAGTAGCAAAGGAATAAACCATATAATTGGAAAGGACTCACTTTTGTCGTTTATGCAGTTTGTTTACTTTAAATTAATCTCAGGTGTCCAGCAATCCAGTTGTGTTTTATGCACACCGCTTTCGGCTCGAGCTTAAGACCGACTTCGTTCGATGTTGCGTTTCTTGAATGTGCACTATTTAACAATTGCGTATGATTCACTGGTACCTGTCTTCATAATATACTTTTAATAACTCTAGTATTTCACTGATTAATTATCATCCGGCTCGAAGGACCATATGTTTATTATTCATATTTTTCTTTGATTATTTTCTTGTGAAATGATTCGAACACTTATTGAAACTTCAAAGAAATAAATTGAGAGGATTTTGACTTTGGTACCTATTTAGGTATTATTTCTAGTATTTATTACTATTTGTAACTTAACTTTTACCCTATTGTATTCAATTTATTCTTTTGTTTTGAATAACAGGGAGCTAGTCGCACCTTTGTGGCTTTCACTTGGATGGCTCTGTATGAGAGCTTCGACCGAGCATCGCACACGCGGGCAACTATAGCAATCTGCGTGGGACTCCGGACCCAGGAAAATATACAGGGTGTTCCACCTAAAAGGGATTCTTCTGTAACTATGTAACTGTAAAATTTATAAAAAAAATGGTTTTAAAAAAAGTTGTCTGGAATCATGTGGGCCATATAAAGAAAATATTTTTAGCTTTACAAGGTATTCCATTTCGCGTGGGCGCTACATAACTTTGTTATTTTAAATGGAACACTCTATATATTATTGCATTTTTGAATCCCTTGGTTAATATTAGGTAGAGTTTATTGAATGTATAATAATATGGTGTTTAAATCTTACCGTTTTCGAGATATTCAGTTGTTTTTGAAAAAAAATCACCATTTTAGCCCTCTAAATGAGGCTAGATAGCATCTAAACCGTAAGAGTTAGAAACGTGCAGTTTTCACATTTCGCTTTGACATAAATTACTCTATCTTGTCATCTGTGAGCAAAATATGTACGTTATTCAGACTCGAAAATACTGAGACCTACATTTAATAATCTTACGAGTTGAAAAACTTCTTTTTCAAATGGAATGACCCATATTAATTGTCATGGGTGAATGCAAAATTGAATGCCCTGATATAAGGTTGTCCATACTTATCTCTAACAGTTTTCCAGAAAAATCAGGTTCTTTTCTAAAGTACGAAAAAGTAGCTATGTAACAGCGTCAAGAAGGCCTCGCAAACAATGTTTATTGCACTGTTTGACATACAAGCAAATTAATGTCACTCTAGTTTTGATTAACGTTGACGTTGGCGTAAAGCCTTTCAACTAGTGCTTGATAGGTTTTTAAATACTTTTAATAAATAAAACTGTAGTTACGGAGGAAAATGAATTTTTTGTGCTGGGGTGTATTCAGGAAAACCCGCAAATAAGTGTGCGACAAATTAGTCACACAACTGGTATTAGTACAACGTCGATACATAGGATTTTAAAAAAGCACAGTTATCATCCTTATCGCTTCCAATTACACCAAGAGTTGCTAGAAGTAAACTTTCAGCGGAGACTGGAGTTTTGTCAGTGGGCACTTGAGATATTAAATCAAGATGATGATTTTTTTAAACGGGTCATGTTCTCCGATGAGGCTAATTTTCGTAAAAATGGTTTCGTTAATCGTCATAATTGCCATTATTATGACACAGTAAATCCTCACCAATTCCGGACAACTCATAGCCAACACAGATGGTCTTTGAACGTGTGGGGAGCAATTTTGGGAACCCATATCATTGGACCATTCTTTTTTGACCAGCATCTAACTGGAGCAGTTTATTTAAACTTTTTAACAAATACTCTAGTAGATTTGTTAGGCGACATTCCTTTACCTACACTTCGAAGAATGTGGATGCAACATGATGGTGCTCCACCTCACAATGCCGCTGCGATTCGTCAGTTTTTACACGAAACTTTTCCAAACAAATGGATTGGTCGTGGGGGACCAGTGAGTTGGCCTTCAAGGTGTCCAGATATGACAAGTTGCGACTTCTTTTTTATGGGGATTTATAAGAAGTAAAGTTTACGTTACACGACCAACTACCGCGAAAGATATGGGGCAACGCATTACAGTAGCATTTCAAGAAATTACGCCACACATGCTGACCAATCTTGAACAGTCTTTTAAAAACCGAATTCGTTTGTGTATTAATCAAAATGGAGGACACTTCGAGCAGTTAATGTAAATCAGCGGTCTAAGTATTCTTCTCCTTGTTGTGTTCCGAGTTTCAGTTTGTTTCGTTTTGAGTTTTATTTTAGTTGTTGTTAGTTGTTTACTTTTATTTGTCAAACCACTTTTAAAACATGCCAGTAAATATTGACACTGTCAGTCCCAAGCCTGATAAAATGTGAGGGAAAAGTTGTTTTGCAAGGCCTTCTTGACGCTGTTACATAGCTACTTTTTCGGACTTTAGAAAAGAACTTGATTTTTCTGGAAAACTGTTAGAGATAAGTATGGACAACCTTATATCAGTCGAAAGGGCATTTAATTCTGCATTCACCCATGATAATTAATATGGGTCATTCCATTTGAAAAAGAAAGAGTTTTTCAACTCGTAAGATTATTAAATGTAGGTCTCAGTATTTCCGAGTCTGAATAACGTACACGTTTTGTTCACAGATGATAAGATAGAGTAATTTATGCCAAAACGAACTGTGAAAACTGCACGTTCCTAACTCTTACGGTTTAGATGCTATCTGTCCTCATTTAGAGAGCTGAAATCAAAAACAACTGAATATCTCGAAAACGGTAAGATTTAAACAACATGTATATCTAATAAACTACCTAATATTAACCAAGGAATCCAAAAATGCAATAATATACAGGGTGTTCCATTTAAAATAACAAAGTTATGTAGTGCCCACGCGAAATGGAACACCCTGTAAAGCTAAAAATAGTTTCTTTACATGGCCCACATCCAGACAACTTTTATTAAAACTATTTTTTTTATAAATTTTACAGTTACATAGTTACAAAAGATCCCTCTTAGGTGGAACACTCTGTATAAGGACAGAGAATAAAGTTAACGCGGGTTTAAATACATTACAGTAAAAAACAATATGAATTAATGGGTACACGTCCGCAAAAAAAATGCAAGGAGGAAAATGCAAAAATTGCAAATGGCAGAAGAACGCAAACCATGGGCACGTGTTTCTGACTACTTGGTCTTCATCAGCACGGTATAGCTTAGTTAAAATGGTGCACAAAACTCAAAAAAGACACTAAAGGAATACCACTGACAGAGAGCCAGTCGCCTCTTTGTGGCTTCCACTTGGATGGCTCTGTATGAGAGCGTCGACCAAGCATCGCACATGCTGGCAACTATAGCTACCTACGTGGGTGTCCGGACCCAGGAGAATATATAAGAACAGAGAAGGAAGTTAACGGGGGTTTAAATACATTACAGTAAAAACAATATGAATTAATGGGTACACGCCCGCAAAAAAAAATGCAAGGTGGAAAATGCAAAAATTGCAAATGGCAGAAGGATGCAAACCCACGGTTTATAGAGCCATCCAAGTGGAAGCCACAAAGATGCGACTAGCTTCCTGCCAATGGTTTTTCCTTAAGTGTCTTCTTTTTTTAAGTTATGTCCATCATTTAACTTAGCTACACCGTGCTGAGGATCACCAATTAGTCAGAAACACGTGTCCATAGTTTGCATTCTTCTGCCATTTGCAATTTTTTGCAATTTTTGCTTTCTTTATGCGGGCGAAACGCAAGCAAAGTAACATTTTAATTTGAACTATCAGCCTGTGACCGACAATTTGTTTGATGAAAAAAAAAGAGAAAGAAATAAAATTATATACACAAATCTAAATTACAAACGTCAGATACAACGACTAAGTTTTGTAACAAATTAATTGTATGCTCCCAATTTTCTCGTATCCTCGAATTTTTGTTCTATTAAGTTTTTTTTTTTGTTAGTGCATCATACTAAAAACTGTGTCCTTTGTTAACTATGAGAAAAATGTGTATCAAATTTTTGAATTAACGTATCGAATTTGAAACAAATCGGTTACGAGGAATTAACAAAAAACTCATTTTAATTATTCATCCTTAATCTTCCTCCAATCCATAAAAAACGAGAATAAAAACATACATCTCCAAGAAAAGACTTGACATTTTATTCCCTAATTGTCTTGACATGCATGACCCATTATCATTTATTTTTTCGAGATTATTCTTCGCCGACATAAGTAATTGTTCATATCAATTTCTATTATGACATATTTTGTTTCAAATTACCTTCTATATTGTTTGTGTTTATATTCACAAATTATTTAAAAATATTCAAGGCTGCAAGCATTAACTTAAAAACGTAAATATGTGAAACATTTAAACAAAAGTCAACCTCAACAAAATATACTTTAAATATTATTTACCTTCTACAACAAGTCTAAATACTCCTGATTTCGAAGTGGTAGGCACGCTGCAGGTATAATTTCCAGAATCCTCGACTCTAGTCCTGTTAAATATTATTGACGTTCCGTAAGAACCAATATGAACTTTAGGATGTGTTCTTGTCCCCAGTCGGCCCTTGGGTCCTTTCCATGTGACTGGTTGTCCTGCATCGTCTTTACATATGACAATAAAAATTTCGTCAACGCTTTTTACTGCAGTCTCCTTAGAGAGGTACAAACTTGACGCTGCAATATCTGAAATGAATATAGAAATTTTATATACATTATCTTAAAGTAAAATGTTTAAAGAATTAAATAACTTGGCTGACCAAAGCATCAAACAAGTATCTCGTTTTTTGAAAAAAATTTATATTTTGCATTTTGGGGTTTTTTAAGCGTGAACGCATGGAAAAGTTAATGCAATAACAAATTTTTTTGCTATATCTTTTGTCTGATAAAAGTTTTAATCACAAAAATCTTCAATAATAAAGATCTTATCATAGCGACTCTATTGAAACCATTTTATCCAGGATTAAACGTGTAAAAAATGATTTATACCTATTAAAGATACAAATCACTATTTCCTCTCTTCTGTACAATTAGTAAAAAGTGAGATACTTGTTTTATGCTTTAAGCAGCCGAACTACAGAACTTACAAGTACTGCTTTTTTTACTTGAAAAATATTCGCTTTATTTTGTTAGTTTTACAACTAGCTTCATCCTATTCGGACATTTTCAAGTAATTAAAAATATACAGGTGGAAAACCCAACAAACATAAAAAAGTAGGACAATGTAACAATTAACAAGAAATGTGATATTGTATTATTATTGAACCGTGTAAAGTTTTGCGTTAATTCAGATGACATTAATGATGATACATATTTCCACCTTACAAGCTGCATAATTTTCATATTGTGACAGAATCTTTTGTCTCTAGAGTTCATAATATACCTCAAGAGACAATAGATTATGTCATATTAGTCCTAAATATATTTGCGAAGTTTAACAAGGTGTTTATTTACGCTCTCACTATACTCTCATATTCTTACCAGTACCAATATTTTGTTAAAAATATAGCTCGTAACCATTTTTGTAATTATGTTACTCAGTATCCAACCAAAAAGTTTCTTCGATGGCGATATTTACTGAGTTGAAAAGTTTGAAACAAATTCGAAATCTCGGAAAACACACAATTATTGAAAAATCTTGGGACACGTGACGATTAAAATTATTGCTTATCTTTTAACGTCATTGGTAAATCAGTGACATCATTTGTGTCTGATAGATAACATCATCCCTTTTTTTGAATGGTAACAGTTATTTTGGCGTGTTTTGTACAGCTCACAGTCCTCTTTACGGCCACATAAAAATTTTAATAAATTAGCTGTCAATTCATCAGAACAAATCAATTCAAATGAAACTTTTTTGTGTAATTGAAATTAAAACAAAATTTACGTAACAATAAAACTCTTACACATTGCATGTTCAAAGTATTGAGCATTGCTCAATAGTTACTAAAACTAAGATAAATTCTTGTTAATTGGGTAGACACCACATACCAGGTTATATATATATATATATATATATATATATATATATATATATATATATATATATATATATATATATATATATATATATATATGTATATATATATATATATATATATATATATATATATATATATATATATATATATATATATATATATATATATATAATAATAATAATAATAATAATAATAACGTCTTTATTTATTGTTGAGTACGACAATAAATGGGCGAAGTTCAGTAGAGTATCTACATATAATAGATACTCTCTGCTCTTACACTTAACCCTATAAAACCAAATTTAAAAATAGTACAAGAACTTAAATGATTAACATACTCATTACAAGCAATAAGGAAACAAAAATAAACAAGAATAAGAAAAATATGTAGTATGCTACAATAAAAAATTATATTAATGTACACCTTAAGTGATTTGCTGGCTAAGCAGTCTTGCCTTCATTTTATTTTTAAAGACAGATAGGGTTGGGAGAGACTTTATGTCAGGAGGAATGTCATTATATATCCGACAGATCGAGTGGCTAAATGACCGCTCAAATTGAGCAGTAGTGTGAGCTGGGGGTATTAGAGTATGTTTATTTCTGATATTAACGATGTGAGCGTTTCCACGAAATAGCACCTTTTTAAAGAGGTAAGATGGTTTTTGAGTTTTTATGATTTTATGATAGAGACATGCTGTACTTAAGTAAAACCTATTTTTCATGTTAAGCCAGTTTAGTTGATTTAATTTATGAGACACATGCTGATATTTTCTGATACCAAATATGTATCTAAGGCACGAGTTTTGCACTTTTGAATTTTATACACACTTTCACTGTCCAAGCAATTTGAAAAAACTTGTGAACCATAATTAAAATGAGATAGGACCAGCGTCTCACAAAGCATAGTTTTGATTTTTTGCGATAAATAAGACCTGTGAGGGTACAGTAATCTTAATTTATAATATGCTTGTTTAAGACAGTTCGCGATATGGGTTTTGTATCTGAATGTATTGTCCATTATTAGGCCTAAATTACGATGGCTGTTCGCAAGTGGGATATTTGTATTATCTATTTTAACAATTATTGAATTATCCAGTCTGTTACATATACCTCGGGTACCGAAAAGCATTGCCACCGTTTTACTAGGATTCAGATGCAAGTGATGCTTTGTTGATACGTCGGCAACAGTATTTAAATCAGAATTTATATTTTGTAAGGCATTATCCAGGTCAGACGGGGGGAAACTATAATAAATCTGAGTATCATCAGCGTACATATGGGCGGAGCAATACTTTAAATAGTGGCAAAAGTTACTTGTATACAAAGTAAATAATAAAGGCCTTAATATGGACCCTTATATATATATATATATATATATATATATATATATATATATATATATATATATATATATATATATATATATATATATATATATATATATATATATATATATATATATATATATATATATATATATATATATATATATATATATATATATATATATATATATATATATATATATATATATATATATATATATATATATATATATATATATATAATAATTACGGTCATAATTTTAATTTAATTTTTTTATCAAAATTTTACTAGTTGTTTATGGTTGCCTTGATATATTTTTATGAAAAATTGTTTAACATCCTTGGTAACAGTTTTGTTACTACTTTTATATATTTGATATTGTCTAAATTGACATATTTTACTTTTTTTACTTTTTTCTTGATCTTACACATTTTATTTATAACAATTTTTATGCCATGTTTTCATTTTCATCATTTTAATCACGATTGTAGGTATTATTGTAATAATTAATAATAATTTTTTAATATTATAATGTACTATACTTTTAGATATCTTGAGAAAGGAATAAAAATTTTTCCGAAAGCTTGATAAAAAACAGATTTTTAATTGAATAGCCACCTAATAACTGCATCCCCACTATTTATGTATATATTTTTTATATACATATTTAAACATTTACTTTGAATTCTGAGACAGTTACAAATAACATATTTCATTACATATATATATATATATATATATATATATATATATATATATATATATATATATATATATATATATATATATATATATATATATATATATATATAAATATATATATATATATATATATATTATATATATATATATATATATATTATTAAATATGATTTGAAGGAAAACACACTATAAGCGGACAAATAGCGGGGGGGGGGCCCCGACCTGCATTGAATTACACCTTCAAATCATGATAGAGGGGAAGCCAATATCATTTGTCAATTCCCTAACCAGATGATCGATTTCGAACTCATTTGTTCCTTCGTATGCCATAGGGTTATGGAACAGACAAATGATAGTGGCCAACCTGCTAGTTATATACTAACTAAGGTGAAGTGAATAGTAGGTTGACCACTATCATTTGTCTGTTCCATAACCTATGGCATACTGAAGAGAACAAATAAGTTCGAAATCGATCAATGTCTGGTTAGGAATTGACAAATGATATTGGCTTTCCATCTATCATGATTTGAAGGTGTAATTCAATGCAGGTCGGGGTATTTGCCCGCTGAGTAGTTGTTTCCTTCAAATCATATTTAATAACATTAGTTTAGTCCACCTGGGCTAGGGGTCGCCGCTCTCGGTACTTGCTGTGATGCAACTCGCTGTCCGCCACAGAGACATCTAGGATGTCGGTCGGATAGTAGCATTCAGACCATATGAGAAATTTCATACCTCTCACCACTATTCACTTTACCTTAGTTAGTATATAACTAGCAGGTTGGCCACTATCATTTGTCTGTTCCATAACCTATGGCATACTGAAGAGAACAAATAAGTTCGAAATCGATCTATGTCTGGTTAGGAATTGACAAATGATATTGGCTTTCCATCTATCATGATTTGAGGGTGTCATTCAATGCAGGTCGGGGTATTTGCCCGCTGAGTAGTTGTTTCCTTCAAATCATATTTAATAACATTAGTTTAGTCCACGTGGGCTAGGGGTCGCCGCTCTCGGTACTTGCTGTGATGCAAATCGCTATCCGCCACAGAGACATCTAGGATGTCGGTCGGATAGTAGCAATCAGACCATATGAGAAGTTTCATACCTCTCACCACTATTCATATATATATATATATATATATATATATATATATATATATATATATATATGTTGTTTTTCAGGTTTGAGAGGTTTCATACCTCTCACCACTATTCACTTCACCATAGTTAGTATATAACTAGCAGGTTGGCCACTATCATTTGTCTGTTCCATAACCTATGGCATACTGAAGAGAACAAATAAGTTCGAAATCGATCTATGTCTGGTTAGGAATTGACAAATGATATTGGCTATCGATTTATCATGATTTGAGGATGTCATTCAATGCAGGTCCCGGTATTTGCCCGCTGAGTAGTTGTTTCCTTCAAATCATATTTAATAACATTAGTTTAGTCCACCTGGGCTAGGGGTCGCCGCTCTCGGTACTTGCTGTGATGCAAGTCGCTATCCGCCACAGAGACATCGAGGATGTCGGTCGGATAGTAGCATTCAGACCATATGAGAAGTTTCATACCTCTCACCACTATATATATATATATATATATATATATATATATATATATATATATATATATATATATATATATATATATATATATATATATATATATATATATACATATACATATATATATATATAGACATATATATACATATATATATATATATATATATATATATATATATATATATAATGTATATATATATGTGTATATAATTCGTTTTCCGGGTATACTCCCGCGTAGGTGATAGGCCATGAGAGGGACCGTGGTTGTCTGAACGACGTTTCGGCAGAATCTCATCTGCCATCTTCAGGTTCTAACCGATAACTGCTTACTGCGGCTTCTGGTTACTCGAACTGAAAATTTTCATACACATATATATGTATGTATATATACATACATACACACACACATATTTACACATTGTATACATATGTATTTTATAACTATGATATATAAAAAAGAATTTGCCTTAAGTCCAGTAACTCCTTTTATTTATTTTTATAACAGAGCTGTTCTAGAGAAAACTTAACTTGAGGTCCAATTTATTAAATTTAGTGTTATTAATATTACTGTAAATACATGTTTACCTTTTATATTTTTATATGTGATTTTGCATTTATTGATATGTATATTTAGTGGGTATATGTCTTTATTTTTTTGACTTAATAACTTAAATGTTGTTTTATTTATATTTAGTATTATTAGATAACTCTAAATCAAAAATTACATTTGTACTTTCGAGAAAGAAAATTAGAAAGTAGCTGCAAAATTGTCAGTACAAGAAAAAATTGAAATTATACGTCTTTGTGGAGACAACGATCGGAGTGTAAGAGAAGTATGCAGAATATTTAACGATAGACATCAATATCGTCCCCCTACCTATCAACAGTAGCTCTGTTCTTAGAGTTAAAAAATGTATTTAATGAAACTGGAGCTGTAAGTAAACACATTTTAAAAGATAATGTAAGAAGAAGGAACAGACGACATGACCGGACTGTGTTACATCACTTTATAAATAATGCGCATACTAGTTTAAGAGTGGCTAGTTTAGATTTGAACTTGCCAAGGGAAACTATTCGAAGATGTCTCAAAAAAAATAAAATAACGGCATTTAAACCAAAATTTCTCCATAGTCTAGAAGAGAGCGATGAAGATAAACGTATGGAATTTTGTTTGTGGGCACAAGGCGAGTACCTGAATAATAGAGATTTTTTAAAAAATGTTTTATTCAGTGATGAAGCTACGTTCACAACAAATGGAGTAGTATCGTCCAAAAACGTTCGGTATTGGACAAATGAAAACCCAAATTGGATAATTAACTGCAAAAGGCAATATTCAGAAAAGATCAACGTTTGGTGCGGAATAATGAATGATAGAATAATAGGACCTTTCTTTTTTGATGGAAATCTCAATGCGCAAATTTTTTTACATTTTTTACGAAATGAATTATCGGACACAATAGATGAACTGCCACTTGTGGAAATACGAAATTTACATTTTCAATTAGATGGTTGTTCCGTGTATAAAGCAAGAATTATTAAACAGTGGCTAAATGAAAATTTTTCGAACCGTTGGATAGGCCGCGGTAGTGGTTTAATTCATTGGCCGCCCAGGTCACCCGATCTCACAATTCTTGATTTTTTCCTATGGGGCTTTTTAACTCAAAAGGTGTACAAAGCACGTCCAACAAATCAAGCAGATCTTTGCGCAAGAATACGTCAAGCTTGTGCAGAAATTACACCACAACAGCTAAGGAATGCAGTCGATAATATACGGAAACGATTTAATAAATGTGTCGAAAGAATGGTAGAAGCCACAACAATTTAAACATATATTTTTGTTAATTCTGACTACAGTTAAAATTATTTATTTTTTGTTATTTTTCAGTTAAAAATAAATTTAGATACTTCGTTGTGAATTTATTGAAAAGTCTTGGTCACTTTACCAAGTAGTGTACGGCATACTTTTAAAAAACTGATTATGTAATGAACAAAAAAAGAAATGCCGGGAATTTTCAAAGAATGCACAATCAGTTTTGTCAAAATTTAATTCAAACAACTTAATCACTTACTAAGAAACTGGATATTTGGGGGCTTACATCTTAGTAACCAGATAAGTGATCCCACTTAAAATTTATACTTGGGGGGTTTTAAATGGTGCTCTTTACGATGATGAAACCGAAATTTAAATAAAAAAATCGCTAATACTTTTTTTTAAAAAATCGGCTTTTCAAACCCCCATAAAATCGCACGCTACTGACATATATCACATGTTACTAAGTTCAATGAATCACCTTATCGATCTTTGCTTACCACCAATATTTGAAGTTAATCAAGCATCAATTAACGGGTATACAGGGGTGTTGCGATCTTAAGTGGGTCACACTGTATATAGATGATCGGTTGATAATGTTGAACTCTAAAGAGGCTGTACAACAAGTATTAAGTGAATTAAAGACACAATTTGAAATAAGTGTTAGTGACGGGACTTATTTTGTTGGATTTGAAATTAAGCGCGACCGAGATAAAAGAACAATATTTATTTCCCAAGAGAACTATTTAAATCGTGTGTTAGAGAAATTTAATATGACTAATGCGAAGCCTGTTGCAATACCTATCGAACTGGGTAATCATTTTAACATGAGTGAAACTTTAAACACGTATGATCAGTTAAATATGAACATTATTCCATATCATCAAGCGGTAGGTTCGTTAATGATTGCAGCTGTTGTGAGCCGCCCAGATATTATGTACGCAGTTGGTATAGTGAGCAGGTATTCATCAAATCCAAAACCTATACATTGGTCAGCGGTGAAACAAATATTTCGTTACTTAAGAGGGACTACACCACATGGTATTATTTATGATGGAATAAGTAACGAACTCATTGGATACTCAGATTCTGATTATGCTGGGAGCTCGAACACACGTAGTTCAACTAGTGGCTATGTATTTAAAATTGCTAATCGTGTTGTCACATGGATGAGCCAACGGCAGAAAATAGTCGCGCTGTCAACAATAGAAGCCGAGTATATTGCAGCAAGTGGTGCTACAAAAGAGGAAGTTTGGCTTCGGTTGCTTCTTTCAGATATCGGCGTTCAAATTAACAAACCCACCGAAATGCGATTAGATAGATACCAAGGATCTATCAAGTTGATAAGTAATCCGCAATTCCATAAAAGAACAAAGCACATTGATGTGCGCTACCACTTCATAAGGACAAATTCACGGATGGTGATATCGAAATTTCATATGGAGAAATGTGGAGAAATAGGAATTAATCTGTTTGGTTGTGGGAGTGTTGTCAAAGATTAGTAAGGAGCAGTGTAGTTGTGTACTTTGAATTTCCTGCGTGTTATTTTGCTCTCTCTCGGATTCTGTATGAACTAATAAGTTTTTGAATAATGTCAGTTGGAGCAATCAAACCCGACGTAGTTTAGTTGACTGTTTTTCTTCATTGTATATGTAAAATATACCACCTGTATTTGTGTTTTTAATGTTATATTCAACTCTGTGCTTATTGTTATATATTTTTGGTTACACAGTACACGTGTCTGCTAGCTGTTCTCCGTGAGTCCATTTTCTCACAAAGATAATTAAAGACCTTAGGTAATACAACCCACTGAATCCTTGAATGTAACTCAAGGTACTTTGTGCAGGAGAGGACTAAACAATTATAGACAAAGGACACACACCCAATGTCCGAGTATGTTAGGATTAATTTCTCGTTTAGAGAAAATCCTAGCCCCTCGACCGGGGATCGAACCCGGGAGTCTAGCGTAAGAGGCAAGTGTTGTTACTATAACACAAAAATAATAATAATTTTGAAATTTCAGTTTCTTCGTTTTGAAAATGTTTATAATGTCAGTGATAATAATACCTATACCAATAATTTTATCGATACTGTAAAAAAACTGTATTAACTTGGTCCCTTCTCATTCGTCTAATAATGTCATAAAAGAATCAAACCATAAATTACCATTATAAAACCTATAGAAACAAATGAAAAAAAATATATCAAAGCAACTAAAAATAGTTATTACTCAAAATGCTTATAATATGTAATAAATATTTAAAACAATCCTGAAAACTAAGAGAATCTGTAAACACAGAATAATATAAATTTTTTAACACTATAAACATATTTGATGAACACGTCATTATAATTACCTCTAATAATTAACGAAGAGCAAATTAATTTAATACACTTTTCTCTAGTATCTGTAACGAGATAGAGAAATAGGGAATTTGGATGTCATTCCAGAGACGGATTTATACTTAGTACTACATTTCGAAAAACGCGTGAAATAGTAATAAATTAAAATGTAATTTTTGACAGTGTACTTGCACATTGATTAATTAATCTTTTGTATGTAAAACCGGCACCGGTGATCCGTCGTAAAACGTCGAGAATTATATTCCTTAAACAAAGCACATTGTTAGCTGACTACCTGCTGGATTGACATTCTGTTACCAATTTTGGTCAGTTTGCCAACTTTCAAATTAGAGATCTGTTGTATATACGGCGAGTATTAAGACATTTTTTATTTATTCGATATTTTCTGTTTAATCCAGTGCGTTAGTGGACGTAAAAATAGCTGGACAGCCCACGTCTTCAGAAACAGTGGTCAGTCATGCGATATTATGTAAGGTGTGCGTGTAGTTATCATAAGCAGTACGCGTAAAGCCCTTGTGACGAAAAATGTGTCGTCGAAAAAACAGTAAACATTGATTGATGATATTACGTAAAGAAGTTTACAAGGTAATTAATGCTTACTGTACTGTCTGACTCTATTTTGTAGTTTTCTCCTGTTATTTACGTCATAGCATCTAATTTCCAATGCAGTTGCTACTCCAAATATTGTAGAAATGTTAGAGTTTGTTACACCACCTACATTTAAATGCTAAGGCCAGCTGTAGACAATGATATAATAACTTTTATTAACGATTTAAAACATAACAGTTAAATAGATAAAACACTGACAAGTTTCTACCAAAACCTCTAGTACCTACTTATTATAAACACTATAATTTTATCTGGATGTGTTTCAGACCACTTCAAGGTATCTATTGTAACACCTGTCTATAATTTATTGAGCGTCTGCCAATCACCAACACCAGGAGAAAACTACCCTCAACCTGGAAATTTCGCCAAACCTCATCTCTATCGAAAAATAGGGACTTTTTACGTGCCTAACACCTAATAGAAAAGGGATCAACTGCTTTATATACCCTTCGAAGGATGGTATATCACCAACACAACCCTCGCCGAAGATTGCAGAGCTTTTGCATATACGTTGATCTACAAACCGCTAGAAGACTGGACGAGGTCTCCGAGTTTCACTTGAGTTACCTTCAAATTATTGACTGCTACTACCGTTGCTTAACTTTTCGTATCGAATATGAGTAATGTTAAGGTAGATCTACACTGGCCCCTATAAAAATTAATGAATATAATATCGGAGGAAAATTTCAAAATCGATATTTTGGTATTTGTAAATTATTATATCGGTATACCGGTTTTATACCGGTATATACTATTTAAAAATATTTTATTTACCAAGAATAAATATAAGAAATCCAAAACAAAATAATCTGTTTCTGTTCTATGAACATAATGAACAAATAACATTTTTATAAAATACATATAATATGCAACAATTAAAAGAAAATCATCGTAAAATTATTGTAAATAGTATTGTCATTCGTTAAAAACTACCTATGACTTACGCTTTCTATCGTTCCAGTTACAGTTTACGTTTATAAATATGTTTTACATTCGTATTATTTCTTCTAAAAAATGTTTTCACCAACTGCGAAGTGCGGCCTGCGGCGCCAAAGGATTTTGGCGTATCTGGGAAAAACAAAAACTGCGTATATGCATCCTAACAAAAATACCGAAATACCGATATTTTTCGGTATTAATACGGATACCAAAATATTCGACGGTATACCAGTTTTCTGATATGCTGAAAGTACATGAGATGAAAACAACTAATTGGATATCAGGTTTCAACAATTTCATAAAAATATTTGAAAAGGTGCTAAAACATCGCCTTGAGGAATTCCGAGACAAAAATAACATTCTTTCTGGCAACCACTATAGTTTTAAAAATTGTTGCAGTACTACAGATGTAATTTATAAACCATACAGTTGACAGTAATTTACAAGAAATTAAAAATTTATTTCTGTTTTCCAAGACCTAGCGGATGCTCTCCACAAACATTGGTATTAAAGACGGTGTGTTGTAAATATTTGCTAGTTAAACATGTACATTATTTGTAGGTAAAAATAAGGGAGCCTGAGAACACTATTAGCATTCAAGTGTAAATAAATTCTATGTTAGCTCTTGGACTAATATCGTAACCAATCCGCTTCTAACAAGCAAACGCAATTGTCTCAAATACATTGTTCATAATATAATTCAAAGCTAGCACATTCATCTCAATAAGGATTAGAAATCATGTCTCCACAAGCATAATGGTTCCATAAATCACAATCGTAGTCACAGTACCCATAATAATTTTCTAAATAAATTCCTACACCACAGTCACACTTGTCCATATCAATTATAAGCATATTTCATCCGCTTTGCATTAAATGGTCGGAGACATTGCAATACCTCTTATGTGCATTTTTCGCAGTTTTACAGGAGGATCAAAAAACAGAAGAAGTTTGTACATACTCGTAGTTCAGTACGTATGAGTTTGTACAGATCGCTATATTTAATTTTGTGAGGAATCTATGAATGAAATTTTTTTGCACACAATATGTACACCTTATTATAATGTAGCCAATGGAATAAAATTCTCATTTTCAGCAAAAATTGCAGATACGAGTTTTTTCAGTGTCACCGAAGTGATGCGCTATTTCTGGTATTTTGAATGTTAAAATCCTTCTGAGATTATTATATGTTGACAAACATATACAGGATGCTCCATTTAAAACGAAACGCCCTGAATAACTCTTCAAAAATTCGGACCCGGGTCGACTTTCATTTTTATGGGGACATCTCTTGACATAAAGCCCTCAGCTAGATGCACCCTTTCAAAAATTCCAAATGGAACAGAGGCCAATGCATACATCGTTGGAAAGGTCTTATGATAAAGACTTTGGTTTGTTTTCGCATATTGGTATCGAATGTTTCAGCTTTTACTCCCTAAGAGAGGATTAGTGACGCATGGCGTTGCTGAATTTCTACTACAACTCAAGTAAGTGTACTTTTTCAGTATCTTTAATAAGTACCAGAGAATTGACAAATTCATTTTATAAAAAAAATGTGAAATAATTTAAACATTAGTTAATTGTTCAAAATGTTCACCACCGACTTCCATACAGTAATACAAATGTTGTAGGAAATTTTTATGAACTCCCTGCAATATCTGTGGTGTATATTCTAGGATAATACGTGCTCCTTACTCCTCTAAGGCCAGTCTTTTCACCTCTGGGTACGTTACTGGTAACTAACTAGAATGTTGGAATGTGAATAGTAATAAACAAAATGTTGAAGCAAAATCACTTCTAATCATCTTGTTAGTTATCAGTAACATACCCAGAGGTGAAAATATCTAAGCCCTGAGTGGCATAAACTTTGGTTTTAATGTGTCTCTATAGAAAAACGTCAGTGGTGCCAAATCTAGGGACTTGGCTCTCCAATTAATTGAACCTCTTCTACCGATCCATTTCTAAGAAAATCTTAGGTACAAATATTCCCTCACTAGTATTGCATAATGTGGGATAGCCCCACCCTATTGGAAGAATAGCTCATCTTAAAAAATTTGTCATTTTCATCTAAAACTTGGACCTCTATTTAATTTTTTAATAAATTGAGATATATTTCCCTATTTAACTTATCCGGAATAAAAGGATCTGAAAATGAATTGAGTTACATTCAGTTTTTGCGGTCTCTCGATATGATACTCCCTATAGAGATGATGGTTTTCATCATACTAATGTTTACAGTTGTCTGATAGATCCTTTAACAGAAAACAATCTTTCATTTGAAAAAACTATGTTATATAGCAAATTTTACTTTTCTCGAATACAAATATACAGCGGATTAGTTTTATTATGGTTAGAGATCGGGAAGTGGCGATAAATTCCAGAGCCGACATTTACGTAAATATCATAATGAAACATTCCCAAAAAATATGAAATGATAAAATATTCTCATGTACTATGCAATGAATCTGTTTCTTTATAAAAATGACAACAAAAAACTAAAAAAGGTTTTTATCAGGTAAGTGGACAGCTTGAGGCTATAAAAAACAATTATTTACGGATCGACGGAGCTGGTTTTTGTCGCATTTCTTGACTCACATCTACGCCCATTGTTCCATATTGCAAATGAACACGCCAATGACTTCGATGTCATACACTCTAAATACGTAGTATTTAAAAAACATCTATGTGAATAACACGTAGATATGTAAACAATGCGAAATTAAAGACAATGGAGGTTAGTTTTTTTAAATGTCTCTTTCAATTTTTACAAAAGTATGTTAGAGGGCAGTATATCAATATTCAGGTGTCATCAGAAACAACACTAAGAAAAAAATTTTTATCACAGAGAAGTGATAGTATTAGGCAAAAAAATTTCTGAACTGTATGGCAAATATATCTGGATCAGCGTGGATGAAACTACCAATGTTTGCTGCTGGATGGTGGCAAATGTCTTAGGCATTCATATTAGTAATACACTTTGACTATTGTGATCACTAGATAAAAAGACAGGTGTGTATTAGTGTTAAATTCGCCAATACGTTCAGCCCTCTTGGTGTTAATTTTTAATTTTACCGAACTCGCCAAAATAACCACAAGGTCAGAAGATTGAGTCATTGTGCATGAACATATTTACGCGGTGACACACCAAATAGGGTCAACTCTGGAATTGGCGTCATTTATCGCTATAGCAAACAAATTGCTATAATAGATATGGAGTCTTCTATCTTTTAGACTAAAGAGTCGGACATTCCTTAATCATGAACCTAATACAAATTGTTTTAGGCTGAACGCGACATAACCAATATTTAGGAATCTTATACAAGGTGATTCAGAAGGAATGAAAGGTAATAATATTGGCCATTTTAAGAAAAAAAAGTTCATATGAACATGTGTCCGTTTCAGATTGCTTCAGTAGATAGAGCTGTTTGAGGCATACTTTTATACCTGATGTGATGACAATTGACTATCATGATTCACTGATTGTTGTTAAGAATGCCTCATATTTTCACACATGCCGAATATGCTGATATGGTGTTTGGCTTTGGATTTTTGCAATAAAAGAGCTACTGCTGCTATTACAGAATATCGTTGGCGGTTTCCAAGCCGCTGAGTTTCGAATCGAAAAATATTTCCTAGAGTTTTCCAGATATTGTATGAGAGTGGTAAACTTCCTAGTTTCAACCGACCATGAAAATAAACAAGATATTAATGTAGGAAAATATTCCTCAGTTGGTGGAACGTAGTCCAAATAAGAGCGCAATATTTCAAGGTTTAATAAAACGAATATAGACATTTGGGAGTTATGTATGGAACAACACATCTGGTAAATGGCCACCACGGTTTTGTTGACACATGCGTACTCTTTTGGCGAAGGTTTGATTAACGGTGTTGCACACATGTGGCGGTATTTCATTGACATAGCGTCTAATTTCGGCCTCAATGCTTCGGTGGTCGCGGGATTGTTGGCATAAATTTGTGACTTCAGATAACCCCACAGCCAAAAATCTAAAGATGTTAAATTGCAAGAGCGTGGCGGCCAATTCTGGTCACCAAACCGAGTGATGACACGACCAGAAAAACACTCGTGCAAGACCGGCAATATCTTCCAACAGAGGCACAAAAAACTGGGTTATCATAGCACGATAATGTTCGCCATTCAGCTTTACTGCATTACTTGCCTCAATGACTTCAGAAATTTCTGAAGTCATTGACTTGCCTCGTCTTCAAAGAAAAACGGCCCGAAATGATTCCTCCAGACTACAATGCACACCAAACTTTGACACGATTTGGATGCATTGCTTTGCCTATTAACGAAGCCATCGATGTGAAAATGGGCCTCATCAATGAAAACGATTCTGTCCGCAAAATCGACATTCACTTTTTGTTGTTCAAGGAACCAGTTTGTGAACTCTCTTCGCTATGCATGGTCTGTTGGCAGAAGTTGTTGAGGCAATTGGACTTTGTAGGCATGGATATGCAAATCTTTACTGAAAATACGCTGAAGAGTGGCTGTTGTAACTTCCAATTCTCGCGAACTGCCGTGATGTTATGTTTTGAACGACCTCTACGAGCTCGTGTCGCGTATTTCTCATCAATAACCAAACCAGTACTTACGAATTTTTCGATTATTATTTTCACAATAGATGAATGAGGAACATTATTTCGACCGATCAAACTTTTACCATTTTGATAATAATGTTTAACAATTAGGATGCGTTGTTCTATCGTGTAACCCATGATTACTAACTTCCATCTGTCTCCTATCGACATAGCATGTCATAATTTTGTGACATCATGACAGCCAAACTGACGCGCAATTGAAATCTTCCGTTCTTATTGAAACATCTTTAGCTAATGGAAAATTTCTGTATGGCTTGGTGTTCCACAAACAAGAGTGTAGCGAACATATGTATACAACAGGAGACAATGCAAGCTAATTAATTTAATTAATACTGTTCACCGATAATACCACTTTCACCCTTGAGGGTATCAATAACACACGTAACTCAATCAGTTGATTGGTCCAGTTATTGTAGAAAATCGTCTTATAAGTCAAAGTTATCTAGAATTTCTACGCAATGAATTGTCAAAATTGGATAATGTTCCTTTGGCTATACTGATTCTACATGTCTAGTAACGAAATATCTAAATGAAACTTTCTCTAGTCGAAGGATCGACTGCGGTGGTTGAATTCATTGGCCACCAAAGTCTCGAGACATCACTCCGTTGGTTTTTTTTATGGAGTAGATGAAAAGTGAACAATTTACAATTTACTCGTATTCGTTGGCACATTCTAGAAGTAGATGCGTTTACATATATATTATATTTTAAAAACAAACGTCGATTCTTCAGAATTTTTTATTCCCGTAAATTTTCTTAATGTTTGACTTGCAAACATGCAAATTTAATCGTCCTCACTAAAATTAATATAAAATTGTGGTAAGTATTTGCAGGACTAACACAGCTTGCCTGATATTTAATCCTCAAAGTTAAATTAAAACAAATTAATTTCTAATAAAATGTAATTGGGATGGTACCGAATATATAAACGGTAATATATTAGCATGAATTTTCTAGTCAAAGTCCACCTCAAATGTTAATCTCATAAATCCAGGTTAGTTCAAACTTCGTAATATAAATCCTACAGTGTATTATGAATACAAGGTGAGAAAAAACGTTAGCAATGTGGGAAAGTAATTTGAAATGTAAATTAGTTTTTGGTTTTTCCATTTTGCTTGGGGTTCTTGATATTAAAATAATTACAAATTCGAAATAGAATTAACGATAATTTAAAAATAAAGTCAAATAATTTAGTTATGCTGAAAAAACATAAAAACAATTATTGAAGTTGCACTGCTTTAAATTTATAAAAAAAATCTTATCAAAAGTTATTTAAAATAGTTTTAATCTAGGTCCTCCAAAATCGATTAATAATAATTTAAGTTTTCATTTGTTTATTCTAAAATATTTGGAGTTTTTCTGTGTTTTAATATTTTAGCTAATCACTGGCGGACAAAAAAATATATTTTCTGTGTAACATGTACCTGAGTAGCATGTCCCACTGGAAATGACAAGCAAAAAGTCGTAAAACGTAACGTTCTCTTGTTAAAATAATAAAACTTTATAGCCAGGAATAACATTATTGTTAATTTTACTAACCTATTTATTGCTATATATCAAGATGTATATGATATACAGGGTGTTTCAGGTAGGCGGTCATTAATTTCTAGAGGTGATTCTACATAAAAAAATATGAAAAAAGTTCATATAAACATGGGTCCGAAAAATCCTTCCTAAGGGCGCTGCGGGCCTCTAAACGGGGCACCCAAAATTGACATTTTATTTAATATCTCAGGAACCCTTTGAGCTACAGTGACTAGTTTTTGCATACGATTCGATATCAATAAAGGTCATTATCTGATGTTATTCACCAAGGGTAAATTCAGTCAGGGGTGCAAAAATTGGAAAGGGGAGACTTACTTCTCCCCCTGCGTTTTTTATGTTCAAATTTCTGGCAACTGGTTGATCCTACGGCGTTACAACAAGAAAAACTTTTTTTGTGTATTTATAGCCAAGACATCATATTCCGATGAGACATTCACAAAAAATTCACATTAAAGAAATTGGGGAGATATCGTACCTCAAAGGGTTCCTGAGATATTAAATAAAATGTCAATTTTGGGTGACCCCTTCAAAGGCCCGCAGCGCCCTTAGGAGGGATTTTCGGACCCATGTTTATATAAACTTCTTTTCATATTTTTTTATGTAGAATCGCCCCTAGAAATTAATGACCGCATACCTGAAACACCCTGTATATTAGGTTTACATAGATATATCTACAAGGATTGAGAATAATTTTTGACAAACACATGCTCAGTTAATTTTTTTCTTTTATGGCAGTCAAATCGTCTCACTTTAAGACCCTACAATAATCACCCATCATGGATGAATCCCACCGTTCTTAATAACAAATTTTCATTGTCCTTATACCTTGATCAAATATTTTGCTTGTTCGTCGCTTACCGCACCCAAATTTTCAGGAAAAAAATTTAAATGAGAATGCAGAACGTGAATTTTGAAAGACAAACGCCAACCTCATTCTTATTCCCTAAAAATCCCCTGACTACGCTTACAAATGAATTCCAAGCTCTAAGTTCCTGTCTGTTCATTATTCCTTTAAAATCTGTATCATCAAGCAATTTTCTAATTTGAGGACTAACAAAAATGCCTTCTTTAAGTTTGGCGTCACTTAATTGGGGAAAAAGTTCTCTTAAATATTTAAATCCTTCACCCTCTTTATTCATAGCCTTCACAACATTTTTTATTATCCCAAGTTTCATATGAAGCGGTGGCAACGGAACATTTGTAGGGTCTACAAGGGGCACATATTTAATACTATTAGTTCCTGGTTCAAATTCTTTGCTTTCCGGCCAAATTCTTTTCACATAATATTCTTTTACTGCACGATTGTCCCACAAAGAAAACAGAAATATTTTGTAAAGTTTCCTTGAAGCGCTACTAAAATGGCTATTTCTTTTAAATCCCCATCAAGTTGCCATTTATATTTGTTGTAAGTAATTTTATTTAAAATGGTTCTCATACTGTTATAATACCCTTTCATTGTTACTGAATGGGCAATTGTTATAGATGGTTTTAAATTTCCATTAAGTAGTAAAACATTTTTTTAAACTGTATTTGAAGGAATCTATGAATAAGCGCCACTCAGAAGGAGAATGCTCGATATTAAGCTCCTGCATTAAACCATCAATATCAATATTATGATAGAGACTAACTTTATTAACGTTAGTAACGAAAATTTGCCATAATTATATTATTCTTCAAGAGTTCTTTGCTAAAAATGTTGCCTAAATTAGCATCGAATTTAGAAGTATGAAAAATGCAAGGTTAATTTTATTATAATAAGGAAAAATGTTCCTTAAATGTTGTAAAGTATTTACTAGATTTAAGTAGTTATTTTGGGTAACAAATATAATAAGAACACCGACACACAAAAAAAAAGTTGTTTGTACATTTGACGCCACCTACCTCCCGACATGTATTTCGACCAGCTGAATCCGAATTTGAGGTCAGTTTGGACAGTACACCCTCAAATATCGAGTAAATTGAAAAACCGTAAAAAATAAAGAAAATTGGGTGTTTCGGTAATAAAAAAAAATGTTGTGGATCTAAACCAAGCCTAATTTTTATGTATTTCGATCCGCTGAATACGAATCTAAAGTATATTTAGACCATAAGCCGTTTTAAATTTAAGTAAATTGTAAAAAACCCTTCGAAAATTGCTAAAAATGGCAAAAAATTGTGATTATGTTGATGAAAAAAATTTTGTAGACCCGGATCGAAGAGGATTTCTATGTAATTTGATCTGCTGAATCCGAATCTGAAATATATTTGGCCCATTAATCCCTCAAAATCTCAAAAAACCGCAAAAAACCGATAAAATAGCAAAAAATTGCAGTTGAAAAAATTGAAAAAAAATCTATGAAACACGATTAAATACGTTTCTTGTATTTTTTTATGCATAAAATACAAGTTTAGAATCTGAAAATGTGAAAAATTGTAAAATCTATAAAAAATTTTTTTCCTCAACATAATCACAATTTCTTGCCATTTTTAGCAATTTTCGAGGGTTTTTTTACAATTTACTTAGATTTAAAACGGCTTATGGTCTAAATATACTTTAGATTCGTATTCAGTGGATTGAAATATATAAAAATTAGGCTTGGTTTAGATCCACAAAATTTTTTTTATTACCGAAACATCCAATTTTCTCTATTTTTTTACGGTTTTTCAATTTACTCGATATTTGAGGGTGTACGGTCCAAACTGACTTCAAATTCTGGTTCAGCGGGTCGAAATACATGCCGGGAGGTAGGTGGCGTCAAATGTACAAACAACTTTTTTTTTGTGTGCCGGTGGAATTAACAAAAATAAAATAAATCAATACAGATATAAAATAAACAACTTAACATTTGACACACAATAACAATCAGAGAACATATAGCACCTACCACTTAGTTGTCACATTAATAAATTTGATATGTGTGAAATTTATAACACGATCCTGCAACAGAAATTAGGCACTAAGCTCTATTGGACATGTTTTAAACCGTTGTCACCAATTACATCGACCATTTTTAGCGGGAGTCAAATTTGTTTAATTAAAATATATTTTATGTACGACCGGTCTTAATTGGTCACTTTATATGCTTGGTTAGAGGGCTTAAAGTATTACTTTACGTCCCGCCTAAGGCTTCTACTCTATTTTTCACACAACATTTTAGATGTCTGAAGCAACAAGTTTAACGTCGCAAACTCTGCCGCCTCGGTAATTTCTAGTGGAATACAGGAAAATAAATTTTCATCCTCGTTCATTTCCAATTCAATTGAAAAACACAAAAAACTTCGACAAAATGATTGTAAAACTGAGAACAATTATTGCAGCAAAATTACAATATGGCCACCTTTATTTTATGTCGTTTCTTGGTAATTTGCATTTATTTTTAATTCAAATTCAACATCAGATTCCTACCTGTCAGTGTATGATTTTTTTTTTATTGATGTCAAAATTTAACAGTTTGACCATTATTCTTATGGAGTATTTGCAAGATAGCTGACATATGAGGCGTATTTTTTCATTTTCAAATCAGTTTAAGTACAAGTGAGTACAATCAGTTTGCTCAATTTGTTCAGATTAATGTATATTGTTGTTCTTTCGACTATTATTCCTGTACGATGTGCACTGTACATAAATTACGACAATGGCAACTGGCGAATTGTAAATAAGTTAATGCAGGGCAGTATAAATATAAAATAACCTCCTTTCTGGACCGTTATTATGTTCTTTCTTCTTTCTTTTCTTGTTACAAATAAGTCAAAATATTAATTTTTATCATCCGCCAGCAAAAGTTTATAAAATTCAAAACTTGTTTTCGATGTCGATGGAAATTCTATTTCAATTAAAGAATAAGAAAAGGTAAAGCACATTTTTTTAATGTAGGTAACTGACATTTAACTAAGCACACATAACAGAATATTTCAAAATAATGCCAAAATGAACATGAACATAACCTTTTATATATTTTCTTCTCCCCACTTCTTATGTAATTAAACTGCTCACACTATGTTTTCGATCAGTCTGTTCAGTTACAAGTAATTATAATCACTACAAAAAATATTAAAATGATTGTAATCAGAATAATCAGTTTAATCCATTAACTCACTTCGAAAAAGTACTCCTATATTTATGTATTATGTATATGTTATTTTATTTTGTTTTGATATAAATAAAAAATTATTATTATTATTATTACTATTAACACTGGTCGTACATAAAATTTGCCTCGGGCACAACCAGCGTTTACAGCCCTTATTTGTTAATTTATTTTTTTATTTATTTATTTGTTTGTTTGTTTGTTTCTTTGTTTGTTTGTTTGTTTATTTATTTATTTATTTATTTATTTATCAATTTTTTATTTATTTATTTATTTATTTATTCATTGAATCGTTCGTTCGTTCGTTCGTTCGTTCGTTCTTTCATTCATTCATTCATTCATTCGTTCGTTCGTTCGTTCGTTCGTTCGTTCGTTCGTTCGTTCGTTCGTTCGTTCGTTCGTTCGTTCGTTCGTTCGTTCGTTCATTCATTCATTCGTTCGTTCTTTCATTCATTCATTCATTCATTCATTCATTCATTCACTCACTCGATCATTCGTTCATTCATTCATTCATTCATTCATTCATTCATTCATTCATTCATTCATTCATTCATTCATTTATTCATTCATTTATTTATTTATTTATTTTTTATTTATTTAGAAATACACTACCCAACAGAACAAGTTCCAATTTGCAGGGTAAGACAGATACGTACATAATTTTACAAGAAACAAAATAATAATAAATAAATACTAGAAGTACTTAGAGAATACAACGACGTCATAAAATATTAATTTAAATTATAACAAGCAGTTCTTATCTCATAACAAGCAGGTTTTATATAGTATATCAGTTATATTATATTTAATAATATCTATTTTATCGTGTTTAAGACCCTCGACTCACGCCTCGGGCTCTAATTTGCACGCCGCGGATTATAAACACATTTTTATGCCCTTGGTACATAAATAACTATTTTAGGACAATTTAAGGACGTTATATCTCTAAGCGGTTTTGTAGTAAAAAATATAACATAAAACATATAGTGCCTCCTTAGAAATTCATTAACTTTAAAAGAAATGATTGAGGTAGCATTTTTACAATATTATACTGTGAAACAATTTTCTATATGAAATTCTTGTTTTATGAGAAATTCTAAATATACTTTATTACTACTAAATTATGAACATATTGTATTTTCATCGTATATAATACAATTTTTTTATATGTGAAAACATTTTCTTGCAGTGATAATGTTGGGATAAAATACAAATATTTCTTTATATTAGTTTTACCTCTTAGTTTTTATTTTTAGACATCATTATTGGAGTTTCATATATTTTAAGGCAAAGAAGTTATTATTTATAAAACAATTTACTAAAATTACGGAAAAATTTATGTTTTAAACTTACATATTCTAGATAAACTCTAACGCATTTTACTGATGTCAATTTTTATGCACTCGACTTGCGTTTCGTCAAACAAGTTGACATTATCTGGAGATAATTAAAACATCAATATCAATCATGTCCAGATGATGCCAACTTGAAAGGCGAAACGGAGTTTATGGTAACCACTGAGGAGTTATTGTCACATCAAAGGTTTCAACCCTCTTCAGGCTGTCATCTCATTAAGAATAGGAAAGGAGCATGTGAGGAAAAAATTAAACTCCTCTTCTTTTATTGTAACCTTTGCAAGGTTCCCAAAAGAAAACAACGGTTCTTAGAAATGTCACTTCCAACGTTAAAGGATACCATTTTCCCCACAATTTTAGAAAATGATTAATTATTAATTGATAAAATACCTATTTCGTAAGAAAATGTAAAACACAATATAACTGCCTGGTTCTCTACAAAATTCAAATTCATTAATTTGTTTCAGTGGATAGTCATTCAAAAGAAAGCCCCAACTAGCTCTTAAGGCAAACATAGAATCTCTAAGAGAAAGCATGTGGAATCAGCATTCAGGTGAATATTACTTCAGATGCATCGATCATTTATTTTATCCAGGCTATTTTGCAAGTTATATAATTCGATATTTTATTAACGGATTACAACATTTTCATATCGTCAGCGTATAAATAACAAGTAATATCCATTAAGATTTATGAGAGTGTCATTAATGTACAGTGTAACGAGAAGTGGCCCAAGGATAGAACCTTGGTGCACTCACATGAAGCAAAATTTTTTTTTCAAAATAAATTTACGGTTTTTCCACACATTGTTTTTTTTTTTCAGATAAAGAGGATATAGATATTTCTAGCAAAGGGAAGAACAAGCCTGTGTTTTCAAGTTTTTGAAGTAAAATACCAAGGTCCAACCTGTCAACGGTTTTGGAAAAGTCGGTATATAACACATCGACTTTTCTATTTATACCAATATATTGAGCAATGAATTTTGTCATGCACAAGAGATTTATAGTAGTAGATATACTTCTCATAAAATCATGTTGGTGGATAGAAATCTGACCCTGAACAAGCAGATACAAAACGCCATGCCATATTTCCAAAACCTCGACAAAATTACATGTTATTCTGATAAACGTATAATTTCAATTGTTGCCCTTATCGCCTTTTTCAAATACAGGACAACTTTGTGCTGTTTAAAATACTTAGGATTAGACATGTATATTATACATAATGATAATTGAGTAATACTGTTAGAGGTTCCAGGACATGACCGCAGTCTTGGATAATAAGAGCTGGTAAATTTTGGCTCTGATTTTACTATTTTTTTTTTTAATTGACTAATGTGTAGACACTGTTTATTATTTGGAAAAATTTTATTGGGTAAGGATCCTTATTTAGAGAAAAACTACTTCATCAATTTACCGACGTTTCGGTAAATTTTATTACTTTCCACAGGGCACTATAAGATACAAAATTATGACGTATGTATAAAATTTGTAAAAGATGTAAATAAAAAAATAAGTATATAATATAACAATAAAAAAATAAATAAATAAACAAATATATGCACCTACATACATACACAATACATGTACACATACATATAGATAGATATTAAAATAACAACATATTAACAAATAAAATATATACTATATAAATATACTTTTAAAGGCATTTCAAAATCTAATTTTAACAACATAATATCATACTTAATAACTCAATAAATATGCATTGATGATGAAAAATAGCACTACTTACATTAATTATGAGTTTTTCCTGGTCACCATAGAAATTATATAAAACAGGAAATAAATCAAAAAAACCACTGGCTTAATCCTCTTTATATTGACTATTTCTTTTCAAGATTATGCTACTTACCGACGATTGTTTCATCAAAACAAAATTCGTGATTTGAACCTTTACAGTGTTCTACTAATGATGTTGTATTTATTTTATTTTTGTTTCTAACGTCTCATGTGCTCTTTTTTTCTGGGATTTAAGTATCTACCTTTTTTGGCCTATATAACTTTTTCACAATCCTTTCACGGTATTTTGTAAATGACATTTGACTGTAATTCTTCTGATGTTTTCACTTTTAAATTTATAAAGTATTTTTTTTTATTGTATTTTCACTCTTGAAAGCATACGTAAATTTATCCGTAGATAGATTTTTAACATATGGTAATTTATAATACATTTTTGTATCTGAAGATGAACTAATTAATAATTATGTTTGTTATAATCATATAAATTTAAATAATCGCGCGCAATAGTATATGGTTGTGTAAAATCAGTACAGAAAGAGCTGGCAAAACCATCCATAATTTCTGGCATAGAATTTGTGTAATTACCACCCAAAAACAAGGCCTCAGTGCTGAGCCGAACGCGCCTTCTGACGTCACCTGCGACGGTCCATGAATTCTAGAATATTCCATGCAGTTGCACGTTTTTAACATAATATGTGTTCAATTACTTACGCGTGTTCTATATAGATTAGGTGCATCCCAGCTTATTATTTATTTTTCCGAGAGTTTTCACGATATATTTAGTAATTTTTAATTAAAATTGTAAGTGTAGGAGTTCGTAAACATATTCAGAGCAGCATTGTATCGGGTTGCAAAGGAAAATATGTGAATGAGCTGAAAGTGCACGTGTTCTTTTCCGAAGGATGAAAACTTGTGTAAAAATGGATTCCACGAAAAGGATTTACGCCTACAAAGTAAAGTAAAGTGTGCAAGCTTCATTTCAACATACAGCATTATAGAAATCTCTGAACAAGATTTCCGAACAGGTCAGGTTGTAACCGTAAAATTAATGTACCCTCGTTTGCAGTCGGATGCAGATACCTGTTAAATTTCCTGGTGTTCCTGAGAATTTTTCAAAACTTTTATCTATTCAACAAAATAGGGATGCTAAACTTCGGGCAATTGAGCAAGCCTTTCATGCCTTTTAGAAAAGTGAAAAAGAATAAAATATAAAAATTACGAAGTTTCTCAATATTGCCTACGATAACAGAAAAATAATTATACAGTGTGACTCACTTAAGAATGTAACAGCGTAATAATTCTTTTGTTTCTTGTCCGATTTAAATCAAACTGGTCACAAAAGATAGAGGCCACCAAGGTCTATTTAAGACCACAAAATTACTTTCCATCTTTAAGTGCAAGGCCATCTATGATGCTAAATTATATGAAAGAAATGAGATTTTTGATGAACAAAATTCCAGTCCCAAATTTCTGGTTTTGATAAGCATGACTGACTTGTTTCTACTAAAAGACAATTTTGTAAATGTCAGATTAGTTGTCAAGTAAGTCTGTTGACATTCTGTCTGATTTTTTGTATTCTAGCATATTTTGTTTCAATTAAAATGCTTACAACTGCGGAAGTGGAAATTGTTAGATTAGTTGGTGATAATTCTCGTACAGCGAGGGAAGCTGCTACAGAATTTAATAATCAACATCCAGATCGACCCCCAATAGACCATGTAAGACTTTGGCGAATTAATAATTTATTCAATAGAACTGGCAAAATATGCAACAAACAAGAACAACTTGTAAGGAATCATGTTAGTGATGCAGAAATTCTTCAGTTTGTGAGAGAAAATTTAAGGTGTAGCCTAAGGAGAATGTCTACAATTTTAAATGTACCCAAGGATACAATATGGTGAAATAAATTACGTCCCTTCAAGCCTGTTTTCTTACACACATTAGAAGAAGGAGACGAAGAAAGGCGGTTGGAATATTGCTTTTGGTGTCAGGGGGAGTTTTTGAACAACCCTAATTATTTAAAAAATATTTTATTCTCAGATCAAGCGACATTTACGACTAATGGCATGGTTAACTCTCAAAATACTCAAAATTGGTCCGTTGAAAACCGTAATTGGGTTGTATACTGTCGACGCCAGTATTCAGAAAAGGTGAATGTGTGGTGCGGTATTTTGAATGAACAAATAATTGGGCCATATTTCTTTGAGGGAAATTTAAATACGGAACGTTGTCTAATTTTTTTGCAAACTGAATTTTCAATCGAAATTTAAAACTTGCCCCTTATTGCATACAACAATATTTCGACTTGATGGAGCCCCAAACCACAATGCAATGGTTGTACGGAATTGGCTAAACGACAACTTTCTCCGAAGGTGGATTGGAGGAAATATCCCTTTTATTAAGAAGCCTCCGAGGTCACCTGACTTCACGGCCTTGGACTTTTTCTATGGAGGTTTCTAAAGAATGAAGTCTACAAAACGCAGCCAGGAATAGACTACAAATGAAAAACCGGATTGGCAAGCTTGCGCTGAAATTACGCCTGCAACCCACCGAAAAGTTATGAACAACAGAAAGCGAATTGACGCATGCATTAGGGCTGATGGAGGTTTGATAGAACATAATATTTAATTCTATTGGTTGTATTTATTATTCATTTGTGTAAATTGTGTTTCAAAAAAATTAATTTAGAAATAATTTTTATTAAAATGCCTAAAATGATTTTTTTTCATCAAAACCTCTTTTTTTTTTTTAGAATTTAACTAAACTTGGGATTCAGGGTTTTTGAATGATTTCGAACAATTTTTGTCAATAAAATTTTTTGATTAAATAATGCCTACTGTGATTTTTTGATTTCTTTTATATAATTTAGCATTGTAGATGGCCTTGCATTTAAAGATGGAAAGTGATTTTGTGGTCTTAAATAGACCTTGGTGACCTGTATCTTTTGAGACCAGTTTGATTTAAATCGGACAAAATACAAAAGAATTATTACGTTGTTACACTTTTTAGTGAGACACACTGTATAGAACAGTCCGATACACTATATGTTTTTGTAATTTCAATATTTTGGTAGATAAATATAAATAAAAATAAATGCACGTAGGTAACAGATTTTCTAAAAAATTAAATTGCATAAGCCGCTACTTGGTGATTCATAAATGACAAATAATTATTACGATATAATAAAACACATTTTACTTTGTTAACTCCAGAAAACAGCTTCAACTTTTTCAATCCATATTTCAGAGTTAGGTCACAATTTTGCAAATTTATGCAATCATAAAATACTACACCTACAAGAAAGCTTAAAATTAAATTTATTATAATTTATAGAAATGTTTAAATTTGTCAGTAGCCCCGGCAGTTATTCGCTTAATGACAAGTTAGACATATACAAATCTTCATTCAGTCTTTGATGTTTTTAAATTGCAATTTTTCTTCGTTAATCCTAGTATAGAAATTCTTACTTATTGATTCATAAACCGTGGGAAAATGTTACTATTAAAATGTAATTTATTACGTCGTATTGATTTTCTAATTTATTTCTTTGAAATTTAAATCTAAAATCTATTTCCACAATAGTTTAATGCATGAATTCCGCTGGGCTTTTGCTTTGCACCCGAATGGAGTGCGATTATAAGAGTTCAAATCGCGACTGTCGACTCCATTTTCACAGGAAGCTGTTAAGGACGGCATACACGATACAGTTTACTGGAAGGCAAACCACATCGTTATGGTTATATTTACCGGAAGGCCCGGCCTGAACCTTCGGCCTTCCGAAAATCTGCCAGCGCTTGAAATTTTGCCTGTCGGCTCGCCTTCTCGTATACATCTCGTAACGTGTATATGTCTAGAATAGGTACAGACCAAGAGTACCGGTTGTAGAACAAGAGTCTTATATACCCTATTAAATCATAATTCTCGAATATCTCGTTTAACACTTATCCGATTTGAGTGCGATTTTTACAAGATTTTTCAAAAATATGTATAAAATGTCGGAATGTATTTTTTTTTCAGTCGTCAAAAATTTTCGCATGCATTTTAAATATTTTGTCCAAATTTTTTTAACATTCCGACATTAATCACTGTTTGTAACGTTTATATTCATGTGACCCAACTCTTGGATTAGTTGAAAATAAATTTATCAGAAAACTAAAAACTGCATGTCTATATTCCGATAATAGCTGCCATCTCGCATGAATTTTCGGAAACACGGATGCACTTGCATACACTGGACTCCCTTGCGGGAGGGGGAATCTGGCACTTAGGAACCACGTTGCGATTTGCGCAAACAACAGAGGCGTATGTATTCTAGAGATATCTCAAATTTACTTATTTGTTATAAAGTGGTATACCTACCTAAGTAGACGTGTTATTAAAAGTGATTATTAGTGCAGTGAAAGAACAATGGGAAAAATAAAAACATATCATAAGCGTAAATACCCTAGCAGAAAATCGAAAAATCGAAGATTAGCTCAAAAGAGAAAATATAAAAAGTAAGTACTAGTGAAAATTGAAGTGTTTCGTAAATTAATAAAAGTAATAACTTTCTTTTATTTCCGGTAATTTCTGTAGAGAGACTAATATAAATGAGAGTTTTCCCATTTTGCCGTCTCTAAATGTTGATATGGAGAATGAAAGGCTCAATGAAAGGTGAATATGACAATTTTTATTTTTGATTTATTTTAAGCGCAGTAACCTCATGTACAGGGTGATCATTTTAAGTGCACCTTACTCGATTTTTCTGCTGTATTTTTAACCTAGGAATAAACTTCAAAAATTATACTTATGTACTTTTTTCTGAGGAATCCGAAAATTAAAAACAATTGAATGTCAAATAAAAAGAAAACGCCGAAAACCTGAAAAATAAAAAAAGTGTACCCCGCATTAATATGCGGAAATGGACATATGACATTCCAAATACTGATTAAATATGCGCGTCACATACATATCTTTTACTTCCGGTTTGACCGGAAATGGCCTTAATTTTTTTTATTTTAAATGATATATCCTGTATATTCAGCTCAATTTAAAAAATTTCTTTCTGAATTCAGCAATATATGTAACATCATCATAATCTTTCATATTTGATAAAAATATTGGAGTTTAAATTTAAAATAACACAAACATATTTTTTTCATATTATTTCATCGCCTTTTCCATTCTGAGTTGAATGATATGACACATTGATACTTCCATTTTATAGGAAAATTTTTTAAAATAATACTATGCATTAATAAGAAACGGTAAAATGCAAATTTTTTTGTAGATTAACGATTTAATTGTTTTGTTCTTTAGTTCTTTAGCTATTTTTAAACAAAGTAAATAAAATAATTTCGGGTTTTTTTTTTATTGTTTTTACATATTTAGTAAAATCGAGACTATATTTCACTTGCATCTGATATAGAAAATTTTCTGTGGTAAAATAAAGTTTTATTTTTTTAAATTGAACACCCTATAAATATATAGTGTAATAATAATTACACAACATGTTTATAGTAAAGTGGCTAGCAATCCTATTAACATTAAGCCTTTATTACTATTCGTTTTTTACTACGCTCATGACGAAGTGCGCTGGCTCTCCTGGACCAGCGGATGTGACGTTACGCCGCAGCACTGAAGCGTTGTTTTTAGGTGCTAATAATTGTACCCAGTATAAACTAATCTGTTTGGTACACTCGATGTCTTTTAGCATTGATATAATTCGAAAATGATTTTATGTCGTTTTTTACATTTAGTTCTATTTCTCAGTTAGTTTTTATTATAAGGTAGTACAAATACTGAACAAATTAATGTAAACGAAAAGAGAGTAGTTATGTTTATATTATATTTATTACGTCATATTTTAATAGTATAAAGATGAAAATGATAATCTGTACATGTTCACTGACTCATTTATGCTAAAATCTAAATACTTTAGAGGATGTGTACTCTATGTAAACAATGAGAATTAGCATTAGCGGAGCATTCAATATTGGGGAATAATTCATGTAACAAGGTTTGTATTTACTCCAATACATACATAAATACACATCATAACAGAATACAACACAAACCGAATAAGACATTATTTCTAATCATGGTTTAATAATTGGCTGTAACGGTATCTATATTTTAAGACTTGTTAAGACTTGTCTGGCCCTAAAGATGCCTGAAAATATTGTTAAAAGCATCATGTTAAAACATATGTACACTGTGTTTCATTTGAGGAGGATCCACGGTCATAAATATCGAACTGGTTTCAAAAATTGGAATATATTATTTGATAAATATGTTGTGATGTAACAACTTAGTTATCACGAATGTTTCGTAACATTTCTATGGCTAGATGCTTGGTACCGAGTGGATATAGAAACTAAGAAACAGTATAACTCCGTGTCTCTGGTAAACATAGATTGGTAATAACGTTGTTCTGTCAAATTAACAATTTGTTAATAAACACCTTTATCCATCCACTCCTTCAATTATAGACCATAACATTTTTACGTTTGGAGTCAACCAAATTTTACACAATACCTGAATTTTTATCAGAAGCAAATTGGAGATTTCATTGAAAATCTGCTTGCCAACGAGTACGTACCGCGTGTATCACTTAAGATGTAATTTTAAATAAAAACTTTATTATCTTAGATACATAAAAAGATATATAAACTTGTTGTATATTAATCAGAATGCTGATTAATATATTCAAAACATATACAGGATACTCAAATTTTCCCTTGTCAAATATGGTTACATTTCTTTAATTGAATATGTTATAGCATTCAAAATTATAATAAATATAGTTTAAAAAAACTAAAAAACACACTTTTAAAGCACATCAAACTAAAAAGTGAAAAATAATTATTAATATAAACTGAAAACAATAATGAACGAAAAATACTAGTATTATTGTGAAAAAAAAGCGTGGGGCGCTTTGTGCCATATTTTTCGTATATCGAGCAACCCACGCTTTTTTCACAATAATACTAGTATTTTTCGTTCATTATTGTTTTCATTTTATATTAATAATTATTTTTCACTTTTTAGTTTGATGTGCTATGAAAGCGTGTTTTTTAGTTTTTTTAAACTATATTTATATTGCTTATTGATCCTGATATTATAACATATTACGATCCAACAGATACTTCTGAAAAAAAAAATATATTTTTTTTCAGCCATGGGATTTGAACTCACGCCCGAGGAGTCCGTCGTTTCGCGTCGACTAAAACTTGTGCCTTAGCCCGCTCGGCCAACGACCGAACTGAGAATCACGGAATGTACTTACAGTATTAAGCCTCTTGCTCTCACGCAGAGGATACGTGAGGAAAGGAAATTATTTAATTCTGGCGATCCTGATCAGGATAATGATATAAACTTATCAAATTATTGTATTGTTACCGGTTCTTCGTAAGTGTACAAAGTTTCAATTAAATCTGTCCGTTTAAAGTGGGTCAAAATCGAGTCCAAAGAGTCGGTTACAAACAAACATACAGGTGAAGCTAATAAAAGCGTGTTAAAAATGTTGTTGTATAATCTCAAAAAATATACTTAAATCTGTAAGATGTCTCTTAAGAAATGCAACCTTATTTGACTAGGGAAACTTCAAACACACTGTATACTATTTAAATATTTCCATTTGTCGATATACAACAAAATCCATTTGATTTTTTTTTTTTCGTATCTTTAATAACAATTACTTTGGCTATGACATCTGAAGGGTAAATTTGAAATATTGAGCACTCTCTGTTTGATGAGACATTGAGATTCAAACTTCCTGTATAAGTTTTGAGCACACTAATTTGTAGTACGATTAATTTACAATAACTTTCGTATAGATTTTTTTCTTCATCTAAGATAATAGTTTTTATTTGGACTTAAGTCTTAAGTGGTACACCCGTTACATGTCTACTATCAACAGGATCGTTCTCCAGCCCATAACATTAGAATCGTGGCTGACCATTTTAATGAAAATTTTGGCAACCGCTATAGGCACTTATGAACTTGTCAGGTGGCCATCAAAATCCCCTGATCTAACGCCATTAGATTTTTTTCCATTGGGCCCACATCAAACAAAAGATGTACATCACAGAACCTCGAAATCCCAAAGATCTTAGAGATTGAATTACAATAGACATAAATTCAATAACTTATGTTCAAATGGAACTTGGAGGAAGAATTCGTTTATGGCATAATGTGAATTTTGAATATTTATATTATGTCTAATCTCTAACTACATATTCAACATCATATTTTCATTATTGTTTTGCTTTTATGTTTTTTTTTATTAGAATTTCTGACTTATACCATAATATTGCTAGGTTAGGTCTGGTCAAAAATTAGAATTTAAAATATTGATATGTGTAATGTGTAGTTCATCGTAATCTTTAAAAATAAATAAATTTTTTTGTACCCTCATTTGTTTTCTTTCAAAATGGTATATTATTCACGTTCATAATGATACTTTTGACCTCCTCTTTTCCAGAAATTTTCAGACAGGTATAGGGTACATTACATGTTTTAGGGTTAGATTTTTCTGTAGAATTCAAAAATGTAAAAATAATAAAGTTGAATTTGTTTCCAGTCAAACCGGAAACGTCAGTCAGATGTTTTTGTATACCCAAATTTAATACAGCTAACTTGCATTGTCTATGCGCGTAATTTGGTGGCCGAAGAAATCGACGAAATTATCCCGCTTAATTGCAAATACAAAAAAAATATTCGTGAAAGCGCTGTTACGTTGTAAAACTTGCTTAAGTTGTAGTGTGTTGTAGTGTGGGTCGCATACCGTTTAGGTCTACAAAATACGATACGGATAGGTGTCGCGCGCATTCCTACAGAGAGTGATGGTTCAGGAAAAATGGCGATTGCTTAACATTCTGGTAAAGTTTAAGTAAAATATTACAAATTTTCCTTGAGGGGATATAGTGAATTTTACCAGAATAATCATTAATAGAGCTCGTTGTTGTTGATGTACGGCTTTTGGGTTTGTGTAGCTTTTAATATATCTTCGTTTTGGAAGGATTTCAAGTAGTTTTGTGCGTTAGTGTCTCTTGAAAGAATATGTAAGTAATTTCTAACTAATTTTTTAAATCATGTATAGTATCAACTTTCCATAACTTGCAGTTGCCGTCAAACTAAAATACCTACTATTGTAACCACGGGACGACAGTGCCGTTTTCGACGAGTCCTCAAAGTCGACACAGGACCCTCTCTTGGAGGTAAATACCCTTAAATACTTAAATCATTTCATCGGGTTAATGATATTTCGTATTTTTAACACACCTATATGTCATTTCAGGGTTCTACCCGGATTCTACCCGAATACAGGCTTCTTTTGTATCCTTGGATTCCTCCAGAATACCTATTCTTTCCTTGGGTTAGGCTTCACCAACCAGCTCTTGCAAAGTTTGTAAGAATATATTGTTCTCATGTACAGGGTGTACGTTGTGGCTAAGACGGTGTGATTCCTAGACTTCTGATGAGCCATGGATCACAGATAAGCCACGTTTTAATATACAGGGTCATTTTACTTATTATTACCATTCGCCAATATTACATATTTATAGTTTTAAGTGTTATAAGTTCATATGCAATTTCTTGTGTAACTCGCTAAGTTGAATCTGCCAAACGTCATTTTTGCTAATAATATCTTATTACTTGTACATGTACCATCCCCCACTCTTTTCTACACTAATGGTGAACCCATTTTATAATCTTACGCTGACCATTGCTGCATACGAAGAGAAGAAGTAGGTACGCATGTTATTTTATTGGTGTTTATCTTTAAATGATAAATATTGGATATCTTTTATACCAAGTTACACAGTATATAGATCTGTCATTAAATAAAATTATTATCATTAGTCTTAAATTACGAGGTTTTTTTCTTCATAATAACCACCTGAACCCACATCCATTTTTCCCGGATATAATATAGAAAACTAGCTAGTGTGTCGTTCGCTACCCACTGCCTACGAGTGGCACACTATAATAAATCTCCTTTTGTTACTACGCTTTTAGGAGTGAACAGCACTTACCCCTATGTTAAACACCCATCTTTTCCTTAGGCATAGCAAACGAACGCAGTAGTACCTAAACGTGTTCCAATCGATTTGTTCTCACATCGCACTTCCACATCAGCCTATTTCAATAGGTTGAGGAACATGGCTAGCGTCTATTGGATACTATCATCAGTATTTTCAAAAAATAAAACTTATTCTGTAATTAAATCCAAGTATATCAAAAGCCATCTCTGAGGGAGGCTCAGAAACATGTCAACAATCCTAAGAAAGAAGTGGCGATACATGTGATTCATAACAATTATGCGTTGGTAATGAACAGTATTCGACCATTTGAAAACTCTTCATTAGAACTCTTTAAATCTCATTCATAATGTAGGAAATGAATTAAAAACTCTAAAAGATTCCCCTGCATAAATAAAAGTATAATTTCATTTGATGTGATTTGGAAAGTTTGAATTTTGTAAATATTACTTCGGTGGATGTTGAAAAATAATTTTCTCTTTACACGAGTGTGTTAACTCCACGAAGGAGACTTTTTTCGGCAGAAATATAGAAACTGTGTTACTCATGCAAATTTTCGCTGATGTGCAATCTGAGCTGTTGTCCTCGGTACATGACATGTAAAAAGTAAGCAGATTTATACCTGTGGGTAATATGTAGTTATTTTATTAATCATTTATTATCGGGAACGTACATGTAATGCTACTGAAAGCAGTTGCCAGGCAATTCGAACTATTAAATATTACATAGTCATTATCTCGTGACGTTGACAGCACATTGCAATATATGATATTTTAGAAACCTCTGAAATGAATGACAGAAATATCATATCCAACTCGGATATGAAAACATATAAATATATTATATCAATATAACCGCACCTTTTGATAAAAAATTGCTTACATTGCTCGCTTTTACGTTTTGAAATATAATTTTATGCAGTTGAAGCACCACAGTAATAATACTTCAAAAATTCAATATTCCCTAGTTAAGCTCTTCAGATAATGAAAACAAGTCGTGGTTAAATTAATAATTCTATTAGCAACTTTAAATTACTTAACATTTTTTGTAAACATAAAAATTACCTCTCTAAAGGTCAATGATGATTTTAACCGAGTTTCAAGCTTTTTCTGACGACGACGGTTACTGTTTCAATTAAATTAAATTGACATTAGTTACGTAAACTTTGGGACAATTTAAATACGAGGCAATAAAATACTAATTTATAATCAGTTTTTTACTTGACATGTCCATTTATTTACTTTTATATGAAATTACATTTTATTATTTGACTTATTTTTTTATTCTTTTAGGATTAGCAATTTCCCACGACGTCGTTTTTAATAATGATCAAGGAAATAATCCTGATAGCTAGAACCCCTTATCCATAATATTATATTTTTTAATCCCTATTACGGAAATCCTATTTAGTTAGAAAGTATTCAAAAGTTTTCCTTAATGAATAATTCAAGTATTCAAAAAGCCTTTCCAGAAATTATTTTAAGACATTACGGTATAATTTTATGTATAAATGTAACTCCTTTTTATAAATTATCAAGTGGGCGGCTGTATGAATGTACCCAGCCACGTATTAGTGAAGTAATATACGAAGTTGGCGAAAATTTTGTTCATTTTGTAGTTATAATTTTATCAAGTTAATTTCTGAGCACAAGGATATCTCCAGCTTTTATAGTCTATATTTGATTTTCCCTTATAATGGTATTGCAAATATTAGAATGTGTAAGCTAGTGGCTGTTACGGTTTGACCCTTATCCTTGTGATTGTCCAGTGGAAACACCATCTATGCCAGACAGTTTTTATGTAATTGTCTTTTACCCAAAAAAATTAAATGGTTATCATTATATCATTGTATATTTTCTTTGCTGATTTCTTAAACAAATTTTTGATCATAAAATTGTAAATTTTAAGAAATTACTGTTAAAAATGGGCATGGAAATACTCGGCTGAAGTATAATTTAAACATTTAAAGAACATCTTTATAACAAGATATTGAATATCAAAGCAGTTATTTTGTTGAAGTAAGAAGCGGGAGTTTCTAAAAATTAATTTGCCGCAAAATATGGACATTACATTAAACATTTCTGGTAACGTTTTCCTTTCTTATAAATAATAAAAAAAATAGAATTGGTTTTCCAAAACCACACTTGTTTCTTCAACGTTTCGAGATGTTGGCGCAAGAAAAGTAAGGTGCAAATTCTACAATTGTGGCATGTTTCGTTCATCGGTGATGTAATTTTTTAAATTTATTGTTTTGACATATTTTTAATATTAATACAATACAGATTTACATTTGGAGGCAAATGTATAGATCCAATTTATTAAATTTTTTTTTCGCAAAAATTCTCAGGCAGATCAATTTTATGTGTTAAGAAAACACATTTTTATGCCAAATTCAACTTCTGCGCATTGATTTTCTCTCGAGTGATGATATCATCAATTTTTTAAAATGGCACCACTCTCTATTCTTTGTCTTGATTTTGGTGGATCTTGTAGTTTTCATAATGACTGTATAAAAGCATTGACATCTTACATAAGAAAATTTTCGAGAAAAAAAACAGTTGAACACTGTGGAAACACATTTTTTTAAATATCAAAAATAAATAACTATTTCTCGAAAATGAGCAAATTCAGCTTCACATATTTGAACTTATTTACGGACTATCCTGTATATTATACAATGCGTTAGCAGGTACAATCCTCGATACTTTGCATTGCTTCGAACCGGAATTTTAACAATTTCCTAGTTACAATGCTGAAACATGGTTTCAGTAGGATATAGCCACACGGGAAGACAGTCTATAGGTACCGCCAGAGAGCTGTTTCCGAATAAAATCATTTCCGAGTTTAGTGACCTTTCTTGGCCTCTGAGGTCACCGGACCTTGAAGCCTTAGACTTTTTTAAAGGGTATATCTAAAGGGTAAAGTTTACATTGATTCTCCAGCTAATATCAATAGTTTAAGGAGCGTATACGTGTCTAAATCAACTACATTCCGATTGAGATGTACTAGCTCGTAGTGCAGAATACCCGTGGTAGACTGCTGCCAATGATAGAAGACATCTAGGTGAAATAGTTTTTAAAATATAATATCCGCATAAGTTTTATCATCAAATAAAAATAAAAAAATTGTACCTCGTGATTTTTTAAAATTTGAATTTCTTTCAGACACCCTGTACATTCAACAGGCAAGCATTAAAAAAAAATTATTGCATTTTTCGTTCGTGAATGAAAATCAAATTTACCATTTTCTAAGCTTTCAATTGATTGTTGTCCCTATCTAGTACTAAGAATATCGATTTTAAGTATTAAAAATATCCTATCCAAACCTATCTTTCCGAACCAGCGTAGGTAACTACAATTTGATGGATGAATAGTGTAAATATATAAAAGCAACGATAAAAGCATTTTCAATTAAATTTGTTTGACACTACATAGTGAACATTAAATTTTCTGAAAAATTAATGTCGTTAAAATTAATATCACGTAGCAAATAAAAATCATGATACGAAAAGTATACAAAAAACTGAAACTATAAAACTTTCATTGAAATTTCTGTTATCAATATAATATTTTTAAAAGCCAACATCTGTTCACCAACCATTCATTGCTTTAACGTAGTCAAGCCAGCGAAATTTAATTAAACAAAAACATTTTTTTTAGTTTCTGGATTTCTCATCAATTATTATTGAAGCTGCTGTTCAAACTGGCTTATTTTCATTATCGAATTAAAATTTCCGTTTCGTGCCATAATTCAACTAGGTAATGGTTTTATTGATTTTTAGATTTATCATTTACCAACCGAATTCTCCGTTTTGTAAGCGAGGAATGTTATAATTAAACATTTAATGTTATTTTTTCTCCGAAGTAAAAAACATAAATGGAGGTTTGTCTTCTAATATAAGAGAAATGTTAAGGATAAGTGAATTTATTTTTGGCAAAACGTTAAATGGATTTGAGATTAGTTCGATGGTGTGAAAGACAGTGACGCGAATTTCTACCCACACCACCGAGGTTCAAAACCGGGCAGGACCAAATCGATGAGGCTTAGAAAAGGAGCGAACCTATTCACGTCATCTTCGAAAGGATGTTAAATTGTGGGTTCAGTGTACTATGTAAACATATTGAAGATCCCTACCTCGCCACGTATGATTTCGGAAAAATTTACAGGTTAGACGTGTCAGTGCTTATCCGAGCACCGATTAGCTCTTGTCATTGGCTTTGGTAGTGGAAATAGGGCAACGTTAAACATATATTAAAAAAATGTATTTGTGGGTGGTAAAAAACGCCAAATGATACTTCCTGCACTTGGGCCATTTTTGCATTAAGAAATTTCTACTATCTTCCATTTTTGTCAGTTATGCTTCACTAAATGTATAATGAAAAAAATACAGCGAAATCTGCGTTATTAAAGAATTATTGTTACAAAATAAATGGTTACTTCAGAAAAAATTGTAGAATATCCTATTCCTATTAACAGTAATAATTTATTTATTCATTTTTATTTTGATTTAAATGTTTCTCATATTCCTTCTCTTCATTTTATTGGTTTTGTTATAACTTTGTGAATTGCAATCGTTGGTATCAACTTTTAGTTTATTTCCGGATTGTTTATTATTTTCCTTGTTCTCCCCTTATTCTCTTCTTTTTCTTTGTACAGCTGCTGTTTCCTTCCGCTTTTTCTTTTTCTTCTCATACTATATCATCTTCGTTTACGCAATGTAATTTGAAAATATAGATATATTCGTTAACTTTCTTAGAAGCTATTCTAATTATGCAAAGATTTATAAAACGCATGATCGATTGGTATCACGTATGGTAGTAATTCCATAAGATTTGAATATTTTAATTAATCTATTTTGCGACCGTTATGGCTAAGAAACTCTAATTCACCCGTAGAAAGTAGTAAGTTCCTGAAGGGATCGTATGTGCTATTAAGCACACAACTGCTTCGAGTGTTTAGACGAGCCTAAGGATAGTGCTTTGGAGCAGTTTTTTTTTAGCCATTTCTATCTTTTGTCCAAATTCATGAAAACAACATATCAGATGTTCAATTTAAGGTTACATGTTAGACCGGTTTTGAATAAGATCTCTGTGATAAAATAGAAACCAACTTAGAGTTAGGTCATTTTTGTACTGCAGCAAATAGGAAATCTATGCCAAAGTGAACTTAGTGGTAATATCTGTTTGTAGGGCTATTACATTTGGGACCGTTTTGTACTCATACATATTATGAGTGTCGTAATTACGATACACTTAATATCGCAAGATGCGTCAGATAGGCCAATTTGTCACTAAACGCCTCAGATATCTTTTCAACAAGCTTATATCGATAACCTTCTACAAGTTAACTATTTTTGTGAAAATCGTAAGAACATGTGTCACACTCTGTAAGTCTAAGTGAATAGAAATACCATTAACAGCCATCTCAAATAACGGGTTGTAAAATGCAAGACTTCTTCATTAACACTGAGCTTATATTACTGAGAATCTTAATGATACTGAATTTTAAACAGCTATGTTTCATGTTTGTAGGATATCATTTTATGGATTGTCTCAAATGCCAGTTAGAAAGATACTGATTGATGAAGACCCTGAAGAAAGCAAATGCCACAATAAACTGTTTTTTTGTGATATTCTTCAAAGTCAATGTGTAGTGTCTTTACATCCCAGGAGCCTAAAGACAAAAAATTAAAGTATGTAAATTCCTTTCTTTCACAAAAGAGCTCACATTTTCAAAATAAAAGATTCGTCTGGTTTCTCCTCAATTTATACGACCATTTTAATTGACACTTAGTCTATATTTGCTAGATTTTTTACTTTTAGAATTATTCTCAATTGAACTAAATCGGGAGATCTCGATGGCCAGTACACAGGAGTATTTGCGTCACTAATTGGATAAATTAAATACGTGTTAAAACACATGATTATAATTTAATTGTCAAAGGAACAATGACGAGCCTACTTCTCTTTCTTGTATCAAACACAATTTTCAATTGCACAAAATAACTATCATGCAAGATGAGTTAAAATTAAATTTTAATTCGAAACTGGTGAGATTTACGATATGTCCTCAAGACAGATAAAAGTAGTAATATACATGTGGTTCTCCAAAACTATTTTTATTTTGTTTTAAAGTTCATCTGCTCAAAGGTGATGACTGAAAATTCATTAGGGGTTGTTTATTTCACTTATTCAAAAAGCATGTAGAAAAAAATTTAAAATAAGACCATCAATAAGTACAAAGTCTTATCCAAATTACATTCCGCTAGCTTTAGTCACTTTCGAGAAAAGAAATCACTTTTTATTGTCCCACTTTGGGGAGATCTAGCAGCTAGGGGAGGCCATTGTCGGGTTTACTATATATAAAGGACTATAAGGAATCTAACCTTAAGTGGTTTTCACGGTACTTTGGGACATCCTGTCTAGTCTACAGCTTGAGATAAGTCATCGGTTTTTGACTATTCCATAGTAATTAATCATCGCTATTTATTGTTAAAGTTTACTGATACTTAGATGGAGTTGCCAAACATTTAAATAACTTAAAAATAGGTAACGGGTGATTATAAAGTAAGGGATATATTTCAACTTATTATATATTCTTAACAAATCAAATTAATAACAAAAAGTAAATGGAATCTAGTTGCTTACATAATGGGATTTCTGATGTCAAACACTAGTTACCGCAAATTCTCGATATGACCTCCATTTTGTTGTTGTAAAATTACCAACCGTTCCTCCAAATTGTATACAGCACTATTCAACATTTCTGGTTGAATTACACGAATTTGCTCTCTAATACTGTCCCTTAATTCCTCCAGCGTTGTTGGCCGTGTTCTAAATACCAAATTTTTTAAATAACCCCACAGCCAGTAATCCGCTGGGTTAATATTAGGCGATCTTGGTGGCCATGAATTTACAAAATGTCTGCTTATAACACGATCTTGAAAAGCCGCAGTTAACAATTCTTTAACTGGTCGGTAAATGTGCGGAGGTGCTCCATCATGCATAAAAATCATGTTTTTAATTCCTTCGTGCTCGTTTTGCAACTGTGGAATTGCATAATCCCTTAACATTTGCAGGTATCGTTAACCAGTAACAGTTACAGATACGGCCTCCGCATTCTGTATTTCCTCGAAAAAGTATAGACCAATGATGAAATTAGCTGTGAAACCGCACCAAACGGCGACTTTTTTGAGATGAAGGCCTTGCTAAACGATTTCATGTGGATTTTCTGTTGACCATATTCGACAGTTTTGAGTATTAATTCCACCATTAAGAAAGAAATGGGCCTCATATGTCCATATAATATGGGATAACCATTCGGGTTCAATTTCCATCTGAGCCAATACGTGTAATGAAAAATCGTACCTGAGAGCAAAATCTGCGTCCTTTAATTCAAACAGCAGTTGCAGTTTATAGGGATACATTTTTAGGATTTTCGGTAAAATTTTTCAAACCGTAGTGTATGGCATTTGTAATCGTTTTGATATCGCATTCACACTACTGATTGCTAACGGATTAGTATTGGCTACGTTTTGATTTTCCTGAAGAACTTCTACAATTTGGAAATCACTAATCCTAGGTCTTCCTGACCTCGGAGTCTTTTACAGACCCTGTTCTTTCAAATTTGCCAATCAAATTACGATACGCCTTCATTTTGCACGGCCCTGCTCTCAAACCCATTTTCGTACAAAATCTTCGTAATCCAGTAGTGTAGTTTTTACCGCCTTCATAATAACATTGCACTATGGTTTGCAGATCCATATTGAAATTGTTACAAGTTACGTTACGCGAGTTTTATTTTGAGACAATTCTCTAAATTACGATTATTTCGTTTGACACTTGTATCAATAATTGTCACAACAATTCTTTTGATTTCCATAGATACACTAAAATCCAATTATTGAGGCAACTAGATTCTGTTTACTTTTTGCTACTAGCATAATTTCTTAAAACTGTATAAGAATTTAAAATAGACCCCTTACTTTATGATAATCCCATACTTATTCTTAAAAAATATTATTAAATATGATATTTTGAGACCTCAAGACATTTCTGCGTTAGATAAGAATCAAACTAAGCAGGCTAAAGAACAAATGAAAAAGAAATCGATAGTCCATACAAGGCATTGCATGTCATTTTGTATTCACTTTGTTCATAATTATAGCTACAACTAGATTTAAAAATATGGAAATGAATGTGATCAAATGCAAATTAAAAAAAAAATTTCCCGATTGCAAAATTGCTTAAAATTTTTTTTTTGTAATTTGTGTGTTGAAATCAATATATTTTAAAATTATTAGTTTTATATATTATGAATATATTGAAAAGTCGATGATGTAGTTTTAAATATTTTCAACTAATCCTTCCTATCGTAGAAAGACACTCTGGGCAAATTTCAAGTATACACGCATCTGCTATTAAATTTTTAATTAGAATTATTATTTCAAACGAAGTGTATGTGATGTGACTGGAATATGTATCGCCTATGTCTATTCTGTATTTTTTAATTTTGAATAATGATATATAGACAATACATAAATCATATGACATTATTTGGAAAAAAAGTTATTACATGTCAATTACAGTTTCACCCTAATAATAATTTCAACTTTCAATTTCATAAGATTTTGAATTCGCTCATTTAATTTTGGAGTATTTAAGTCTTTTGTTCTTCTTTATGATTGGCGTCAAACAAAGAACGTAAATCTAGAGAGATTGAATATAAAGGCAATTTATAGGCCTGTCAATATAGAATAATTTTTTTCGACGAAACGGAACGCTCATTTAATTTTGGAGTATTTAAGTCTTTTGTTCTTCTTTATGATTGGCGTCAAACAAAGAACGTAAATCTAGAGAGATTGAATATAAAGGCAATTTATAGGCCTGTCAATATAGAATAATTTTTTCGACGAAACGGAACGCTCATTTAATTTTGGAGTATTTAAGTCTTTTGTTCTTCTTTATGATTGGCGTCAAACAAAGAACGTAAATCTAGAGAGATTGAATATAAAGGCAATTTATAGGCCTGTCAATATAGAATAATTTTTTCAACGAAACGGAACTAATGAGCTTTCCCACATATATTTTTTTTAATTATTGTTTATCGATAATATTTATAAATATGAGCTCACAGAATTTTTTCCGGATTTTTTTCATCCCCGGAATGGGGATAAAAAATAACCAAATTTTGAATTTTAGTCTTATGACGTCATCCGACTAGGTTTTTAGCCTAACACAAGCAATCAATGAATTCGAAAATGGTACCCCAGCAATGCCAGTTTTACGTATTGTTTGAAAGCGTGGTTGGTAATTAGTTCTTCAATTATAAATACAACTACAAATTCATTCAACAAGAAATTTTTACCTTAGAACGAGGAGAAAATTTTATTTGTACCTGTTTTAAAACTTCGATATTTAAATATAAAAAAGAAATCAGCAGAAATAGAATAAGTTATAGATTTACCGTACCTTGCTGTTACGGAATGGCGACGTCCCACTATATTAAAAGTTGGATTTCTTTTTATTGTGTATGATTCTATATTATTTATGTAATCAGTATCCATAAGTGGATGGATTTAAAAAAATTGTAACTACAAAAAAAATTATAAAAATTACCGCCAATTAATCAACCAATGAAATAATCCGCCCTGTGATGTGACCGAACCTGTGTTGTCATATTTTCTTTATTTTGTTTTGGTAGCTGAAAACTATTTGGAATTATTTGTGATTTTGAAGAATTTAGTAAATTTGTACATTAATTGTTGTGTTATATCAAACATTTTCAAGACTATTTAATTTAGATACAAAATAAAAGGTAAGTATTTACGTATTTTTTATTATTTTCAATAATATATGTGCATTTTTTGGCCGTTCTTATTAAAATTTATATTCTACTTAATGAATTGCGAAGAAAATGATTCTGTTATTGATTTATTAATGCTATTTATTGTTTATTTTTTTAATAAAATGCACGCTCCAATACTAATCAAATAAAATCGTCATAATCAGGTAAAAGTTAAAAATAAATAAGAATAATTATAATAATTAATTAATATTTGTTATCAATCGTCAATTCCATAACAACAACGTAGGATAAGTCTATAATATAACCAAACTTATTCGATTTCTGCTGATTCTTTTTTTTAAAATATTTAATTATCGAAGTTTTAAAATAAATACAAATAAAATTGTCTCTACATACTAAGGTAATAAAATTCTATATGAATGAATTTATAGTTGTATTTATAATTGAGTAAGTAATCAAATCACCAATTACGCTCTCAAACAATACATAAAACTGGAAAAACTGCGGTACCATCTTCGCTTTCATTGGCTGCTTTTGTTTGGCGCCAAACCTAATGGGATGACGTCATAAGACTAAAATTGAAAACTTTTTTTTAACCCACAAGGCTCAATAAAATCTAGAAAAAAATTCTGTAAGCTCATATTTATAAATACTATCGAATAAGCAAATAGAAATTAATTATTATAAATAATATTAATTAATTATTATAATAACTCTTATTTATTTTACTCAAACAGCAATTTTACAACTTGCGACAATATTTGCATTTAAATTAACGTTACATTGTCACGACCGTCCTATTGGTGATCATGACATGTGGTTGCTAGGCGTGCGCTAGGGTATTGAGAGCCCCAAAGATAATATAGAAAATAATGAAAACAAGAATTAAATAAAACATAATTTATTGAAATTAATAAACGGAATACCAACACCACATACAAAAAATAAAAACAATAAAATGGGTATCTTATCAAGAATACAACATGTTGAGGAGATGTGTCTATACCAATCTTCTTTAATTGAATCATCCCTACCCGTCCTTCTTTCGGATTATTTATATTTCTAATAGATGCTCAATCAGCAATTTCCATATTGAGTTTGCCTTTCTTTGGGTTCAACAGTCTATTATTGACTGTGAATGAAATTTGAAAGCTTGCATTATTCTTTGTCATTAATAAATAGGTAATAATGCATACTGGGTCTTATTTAGATTAGAAGTTAATTTAAATTTTGTATTAACTTAATTATTTAAGTTTATCATTATTTATTAAATATATTTATAGAGAAATTGTTGATAGATATTTTGTCTACTTACGAATACTAAATAAAATATTTAAAATATTCACTATATGACAATATTGGGTATAGAAAATCGTCATTATGTCACCGACGACCTCTGACCGATTAGACGACGTCGCTGTTGTGACTAAAGTAAAATGGACACGTTTTAACTACATCGAGCCAACTAGAAAACCATGGACTGTGAACGTTGGTATCTTAGGTTTATTATTGACGTTGTGGAAACGTCGTCGTGGGACTGAATTATCAACGTATATATTAGAGTGATTCTTTAATGTTTTATGGACGAGCATTGTGGTGTGATGCGTGCATGATAAAGACGCAAGAGGAAGAGAAAGAACTAAAACAAACAACATAACATACTTTTTTTGTTGTGTTGTTCTATTATTCTCATGATTTCCATTGTCGAATGTCGGGTTACATTATATGTATCAGTGGAGAGAGACCAGCCATTCAAATATTCAACCACTTTTTACAACTAAGAAGTCGTATATGCTGCATATTTTAGAAGGATTCATACTGTGAAAAACTCTTTCTCCTTCGGTAGGATTTTTTAGGTAAAGTTTAAAGTGAAATACTATAAAATAAGCAATACATTAACGGTATTGCAAATATCGACGACATTTCAATTAAACAGATTAATTGAAATTATATGTTCTCTGAAGTCATTAATGTTTATTACATTAAGATTTACAAGTTTAGTTGCTTTGGATTCTTTAAATGAGCTGGCTACCCTGATGAAGCTCCGCAAGCAGAAACACGTGTCGGTAGATATTTTAAAGTTTTTAAAGTGAGTGTTCAACTGGTGACTACCTTTTGTTTTATTTATTTTTGGTTTTACTAGACAGAATAGTTGAAATTAAAAACAACAATATTGAGTCAGTCGTACTGAACATAATGTGCATATTATCTTTTTTGTAATCCAAGTTTCAGTGTTTTGGCAAACAGCCGGGAAAATAATTGTTTAAAAAGATATATATTATACTTATCTGTGATAAGATTTGTAAAAGTTAGTAAATAATAATTAGCAAAAAAATTTTCAGTTAATATTTTTCATTCCACTCTATAAATTATTTGGTAATCACAAAAGCTATCACACTATTTAGGTTAATACACACTATGTTACAGGAGTAATGCATTCGAATAAATATATCGACAACTATACGGTAATATTAAAATCTTACAACTGTTAATAAAGATAACTATAAATATAATAAAGCAACAGAAATTTGGTAGTAAATACTGTCTTACACGAGAAAGTAAAGTAGGTACATTATGAATACTTGGTAAAACTTGTACTATATTATAACTTAACCTATACCTAAAGAAATATAATTTGTGTCAACAAAAAGTTATACAAATGGCCCTAAGAATTTAAATTATTATAGTAAAATATTATGAAAAGTTCACAACTTTCTGTAGCAAAATATCAATATCTCAAAACTGCACGTTGGTGCAATTTGCTAGATTTTAGGTACACGAAGTATCGTATAAATGATTTCTACATGAAACTGAGCAATGAAATGACAAAAATGTTCAAAATTAAGCAAAACCTGGCAAATAACACCAACTTGATAAAGTGAAGCCTTAGCATGTGGAGGTATAGTTTGTACTTAATACAAAAATAAGTGAAAAATATAGTACGCTGAGTGAGTACAATAACTAATATACAAATCTTAAACTAAGCACAAATGGTAAATAGATATCTGAGTGCAGGGTATGGATATTTTTTTACCGATCAATAGTATGAATTTAACTAAACAACTAAAGCTAACAATACATATATTATATAACCTACCATATCGATAACATAGGTAAATAGAACACTCCGAAAATAAAATACTCAATATTGTATCACGTATATCGACAAAATAGGTAAACGGAACACTCTAAGGAAATATACGGTATCGTCACTTTAAACGTTTCGAGAAAACTTTAAACTGAGGACTTATATTGGTACCACAATTATGTAACTAATTTTTGAGAGGAAAGGTGCAATTTTCAAGTGCAAATGAGAGGTTAACGAAAACTGTGAGCTCATAGTTGACCTACTAAACCATGTCACCTATTACTGAACTCTAAACAAATCCAACTTAATGGGAACCAATACGAAGATGTTAGTTTTAAAAAAATTAGGTAATAAGGACTTATAAAATTATGGGGAGTTATATACTACTACACGAAAAACACAGGAACCTCCGCTCTCAAAACTATTACACAAAGGAAGACGGTATATATTTAAAATAACTAGAGTATGAGCAAAGTAAAGCAACATTTAAATATGAGGTGTTAAAATAAGCGGCGATAAAATTATCCTAAGCTAATTACTTCAGCAAAAGTAAGCATAATTCAATTAATAATGTTGTAGTTAAAATCCAATAGCAAGAATAACAAAGTAAGCGCAATATTCGTTGTATGTACCATTTAAAAATATTAGTGAAATTACTCATCTTTGGGGTAAAATATGCTGTAATCACCACAGTATATCCAGTTTTGGTACTGTTACCTAAGCCATTAACAATGAAGATTCCATAGATAATTATAGATACTAAGGCTGAGAATTTTCCAGATTTTAGTATTCGAATATTCGTTCGAAAAAATATTCGAATATTCAAACTATTCGAATATTCGGATTATTAGAATTATTCGAATAGGTATTCGAATTATTCGGATATTCGAATAATCCAAATTATTCGAATAGGCATCCGAATAATCCGGATCCTCGAATATTCATTATTAATAGGTATAGCACTGAATACTATTGAATAGGGAATACTCTATTGAGTATTTGGTTAGATAGACCACAATAATAGTCGTGGCGTAATCCACTAAGCAGGCAATTTGATTTGCTTTTGATACCCACAATAGGGTATGTCTCCTGTACATGTGCTTTAAGGGTCAGAATTATTTAGTTAGTATTTTATTTTAGGATTGAGGCGCATTTAACTATTGAAGCTTAAATAAAACGAAAACAGAGCTAGTTTATTATACTTCTGTGTCATAACTAGTTTTCATTTTCGAAAATAATAAAAGTGCTCTAAAATTAGAATGTTTTTAAACTGACGCAGATTGTGAAGGTAAAACAAATACATGAAAAGTCAATAGTTAAATATTTACAGGTTTTCTAAAATTTAAAATTTAATTTTAGTACAGTAAGAATAAGGTCGAGGCGAGAAAGAGATGGAATAGTTTGACTGGGAGTAAAACATGCCACTAATGTGGTCTATTTATATATTTGGATTTTAGAATAGGTACCTACCTATACCTACTATCTACCTACTTTGGTTGGATGCATACTGCATACCTATTCGTACATAATTTAATAATATATTTTAATATTCAAATTTACTCAAATATAATCGAGTATTCAAATATTCGAGTATTCGAAGATTCGAGTATTAGAGTATTCGAATATTCGAATATATTTCAGTATTCAAATATTTCGAATATTCGAATAATTTCTCATTAGAATAATGCGTATTCGAATACTTGAATAATCGAATACTCGAATTATTCGTATTCGATTCCCAGCGTTAATAGATACATATCGAGCAAATACATGTGTACCATGCAGTTTCCGGTTAACGTCACAGATCAAAATTCGATATTAGACCACCATATTTTAACCCAGTATCCCAAAACCATTGAGGTTCATATCGCGCGTACTATCAGATTAAGTAGTTAAAAAAATTTAAACCATAACGTGTATGTAGTACAATTTTAAATTTTAAAAATTTAGAATAATATAGTATCAATTAAGATATATGTATAATAAAGATATATTAAAGATTGTACCGTTGGAAGAATTATTACTAAAGCAACGTATCCATCTTTAATGTTGCACAAACGCGTCTGCCTCATTCAGTTATCTAGAGAGAAATAGTTCTCGCTTTGCCGTTATCTACCTTGTTTCTTCTCTCCCCCGAGTACGTTGGTCAAATGGCTAGTTATTTACTCACGTAAAACTTATAATACAATGTTAATTATGGTCTTACAATTCATTATATTCAACTATATGATACTTGTTAATTCCAGACTAAAACAGTGTTATCTAATGCAATATTAATAATCGACTTGGCTTATCATTCAAATCCTAATTTTGACTTAAGCAGTCGGTTTTAATACGAATCTGATTTACATATTTCTTCGAATCGAGTTCATATAAATATTCCGCGATACACTATAGCACAGGGGCGTACTCTCATGTTTGGGTAAATGAGTAAAATTTTCTAATATTTTATTATTAGAAACGAGTAACGTAAAATGTTAACATTGCAATATTACAATTAATAATCATGGCCGAGGTTGCTTTATACAACTCTGCTATTTTTCCTGACCAGCTCGAGGACAAACGTACATACTGTTGTCTGCCGTTATGATATTGACAAATAAAGTGAAAAAAGTGCGAATATAAGAGATTTTGGTCAACCTAATTATGGTCTTTTAAGTTTAAAACCACTAAGTAATCATTACATTATACGTTTACAGTTATATCACTTAAGAAAGATCAAACAAATGACTTATTCGAAAATCATTATTGTCGGGGAGCGCTAGATTTTTGAACCTACAATTTTACCAAAAACTGGTCCGCGTTGAAAAATGTTGGTACCACAAATCTCTTAAGATCCACTGTAAACATCACAATAAAACACAGAAGGTGAAATTCTACTTTCTATCTCTCCAAGTTTAGGTGGGAACAGCTGTGGTGTTGGTTCCAATAAACACAAGTGGTTCAAACGTCTAACACTAATGTTTTTAGTTAGAAAAGCATACTTTAAAACTTTTTAAAAATTTTGGTGCAAAAGTTTGGTTCCGCGCTATGTTAAAACGACGTCATTGGTCATCACTATCAGTCACATGCTGACGGTGTATTGGACTGATTTTATCCACTGAATTGATGCAAAAGCTAGTCGGAAGATTGTTGTTGTGACGTCATCCAGCAATGTCAGGATGCGGCGGGTGACGTTGACACAAAGTTAGTCCCTTTCTGCGTGAAAAATTTAAATTTAGTGTATTTTGACCTACTATTAACGGAAAAAATATTTAAAAAAACCAGTATGGAAATTTCAAATATATTACAAAAAAAATGGTTTGTGCCACATATGACACAACATAACAACAAGAACATTTTATAATTTTTTAAATGTATGAAAGAAATTTGCTTTTTAATGTTTCAAAAAATATTTTATTAGAAACTCTACACGTGTTTCGGCTTTTTAGGCCTTAGCCGAAACACGTGTAGAGTTTCTAATAAAATATTTTTGAAACATTAAAAAGCAAATTTCTTTCATATATTTAAAATATTTAATAATGTTTCACAAGGAGCCAACCGCAGAATCAGTTCAGTGTATTTTATAATTATTCTGAGTGACACGACAGATAACAATTCAGGTATTTATTTAATTATAAATACATTTGTCACTTTTTGCAGAATACAAAGAAAAATTTTAATAAGTGAGGAGCTTCAAGGTCTTCTTCTCAAATTCTTAAGGTAGTTCCTCATTTCCAAGAAATTTTGTATCATTCGATTTTGGAAGTTTTTTTTTTTGGTTAGACTTGTTTGGCTTGTTTTGGCGCCTGTACATAATGAATGTTGTCATCACTATCAGTATCTAGGTAAGTTTCTGGTACTATAACTTCTTCTGAACCATTTTCCTCTCTTTCATCTTCAAAATCAGTTTCCTCAGTAAAGTCGTTTTGAGTTATCCGATGTGCCTCACTTCTACTCCTCGCATCCCTACCTTGTAGAGGTTTTCACAAAACTACTGGGCATGGAGATGGAGCAAATCGAGACATTACTTAGCCCGGATAAGTAATGAGTGTCACGACATAAGAAAACTAGCTAAGATTTCAGGGTGTTTAGACACAGTTTATCCGAATATCAATACAATAAAATTAATTACTCTACTTAAACCTCAACTTACCATGAATTATTCACTCTCGTTATAAGATGGTTCTTTAAAATAAAATATCCAATTCAACAACTATGAAACAGGCTATATTCATCAAAATTTCATAAAAGATAATAACACACACAAAAATTATGTACATTACCTTATGATACTGTGCTTCAAGTGGTAATTATAGTACTACCCTGAATGTGGCCACACTGAAGGGTCTCAGCGTATTTGGTGACGTATGAGGTTAAGGTTATCGTTATCAAATTTATACAAAACAAAATGGGGTGATATCCTCTTATCATAAAAATCAAAAAACTATGTACAGTTACCAGCGACATTTAAAATTACATACTCCTCAAACAGTTTTCCTCGTCCATTTTTACTTGAACTTGAAACTCCACACAGTGCTTACGTAGTTGCGTAGGCTCTTCAATCTTACGTTTACAAAATACTGACAAACTGCGCTTCTGACGTGCAGAACGGTAGAGACCTCACAGCCAGGCTCGCAGAACGATACATACTTCGCCCCAGGCGTATAAAACGATACAGACTTCGCCCCAGGCGTGCACCCTAAAGAAGTACGTTTAAATTACACACTTATCGAACTTTCACCTACTGGAAACTCAGTAATGCACTTAAACGCAAAACAGAAACAGTAACTATAATTTTACGAACTATTTACCTCTAACACAGTCTTTCAGTTTCTTTAGTAGAACCGCAAAAGTCATAACCTCACTTATCATTTGCTATAAACCAGAATACAACATTCCTCAAAACAATATTTATATTGGGTATTAAGATCGAGCGTTTATTACAAACCAGCCTGGAAAATAAAGATATAATCATGCCTTACCAAAGACCTCAAGTATATCCTGTTGCCAGTACAACTTCGCTTCTAAAACAATACTTACGATTTCTACACTGCGTCCAAAACAAGGGAACTTAAATTTTAGAACAAATTCCTTATATCCCTATCGGATGACAGTAGATCTGTCTTATGTAAATAACCTTTTACGATTAGATAGCCGGCGTATTTCATGATGAACGAAAAAATACTGGAAGTGTGATGACAATACCTTGTGCGTTAGAGTACAGAACGGCACAGAATAATAAACAGCGAGAGAAATTTGCGAGGTATAGCATTATGAGATTTTGGAATGGAAAAGATGATTCTCGTCGAACAGATTACCTTCTTCAATAATATTTCCATTGGATATATCTACCCCATGTCGATAAGAAATTTGTATGTCTATTATTTCTGAAATGATAATTTGAATAAAAGAATTCAATTTTTATCTGGTAATTTCTTTACTGCATGCGGCGCCAGTTATGGCACATACCTGATTTTCTGCAAACAATAATGTCTAAATAGCATACCTGTTTTATTTCACTTCTACACCACTTAATAATAGTCAAACCTCCCCACAGTATTTATTATATTATTTTATGTTGAAAAATTTCCACTGACAATACCTACAAATCGACGGTTAATAAATATCAGCTGTTACTATGGCAGTCGTTGAACAACTAATCCACGGTTGTCTACAGAATATATTTCAGTTGGTAGTAATGTTGACAAATGTCACTAATAGCTTGTTTTGTTAATCTGGATAGGTGATTCTAGTGATATTTGACAGATGGCATTAAACATACGAAAAATAATACATTGTGCCATATATGAGACAGCAGAAAGGGGTTGATATGATAATTGGGAAAATATCAACTCTTTCCTTTTTTGTAGGGTGTGGCTAAGTTGCACGTCTCTTGAAACAATATCCTGGCTACCTAGGGCCGCAAAATTTGGATTTTATTAGATATTAAAACTAAATTTTCATTTGTGGTATATTAAAACAACCATTTATAAAATATTGAACAGAATAAAACCTTAGGGTGGGATGCCCCCTCTAAATCCGCTACTGGTCTTAGAACATATTTCGCGTCCTGTTTATGAAAATTGGCCTACTTCGTCCATTTAAAACAAAGACAGTTTTTGAAAAATATAAAAAAACTATATTATTAGGAAATGCGGAATTCCATTAAAATATTTTCTTAAACTTTAAAAATGCTTATACTTAATACACTGAACTGATTCTGCGGTTGGCTCCTTGTGAAACATTATTAAATATTTTAAATATATGAAAGAAATTTGCTTTTTAATGTTTCAAAAATATTTTATTAGAAATTCTACACGTGTTTCGGCTTTTTAGGCCTTTGTCAAGAGTACAAGGAATACTGAACAGTAAAATTTGTGTCCATTGCTTATATAAACCACATCTAGTACCTACTATAAAACTATTGTAAAATATGTTTTTATAAGTTGAATATTACTTTATTTTTTAAATCTAAATTATTTTATTTAAAATATGGTGGCCGGTAAAAATTTGTTGTTCATTCGTTTTTGATATTTTTAACAGCTTTACTTATTTCTAATTGTTCTAATAGATCAAGTTTCTTTCCTTTCTTTTCTGAATGGAGTAATTTGACATTATTTAAATCTATAAAATGACTGTTTTCTATACAATGTGTTGACATACCCGTACTATATACATTGTTTACAATAGATTTCCTGTGTTCATCGAATCGCTTTTTTACATTTCGTCTAGTTTGTCCAATGTATGTAGCATCACAGTCACTACATTTTAACTCATATAGTCCTGTTTTTTTGTAGTTTTTCAGTTTTGTCTTTATTATTAATGAACATTTTACCTAAATTATTTTTATTTACTGAAATTGTTCTACATCCTAGTTTATTCAGTTTATTACTAACTCTATTGCTGATCTTAGGCCTATAATTAATACATTTATATCTCTTATTGCATTCCTGAGAAGAAGCGGCATAAAACTCTTTACGTAAAGTCTTCTTTTGTTTGTTTTTTATTAGTTTATCTATTAGGTTTTCTTTATAGCCATTGTTTTTCACAATTTGTTTGATTACGTTAACATCTTTTTTAAAATTCTCTTCGCTTAGTGGAAATGTTAATAGACGATGTATGTAGCTGTGGAATGGTGCCATTTTTATTTGCAATGATTGTTTAGATTTACTATGAATTATTGTATCTGTGCAAGTAGGTTTACGATAAATGTCAAACTCTAATCTATTATTGATATTTTTTATATTAATGTCTAAAAAGTTTAAACCCTCGTCATTTTCCATTTCTAATGTGAATTGAATTTTCTGATTAAGTGAATTTAGAAGACCTAAGAATTTATTTAACTGCCTTTCCGTACCTTTCCAAATGCAAAACACATCATCTACATAACGGGTCCAGAAAAATATGTTTTCAACTAAAACGTTTTTTGTATTAAACAGTACATTTTCAAAATCGGACATAAAAATTTCAGCTAGTAAGGGAGATATGGGTGAACCCATTAGTAATCCGTCCAATAATTTATAAATTTCCCCGTTAAATTTAAAACAATTTTGGTTAGTACAATTTTTAATCATTAAATTTAGTTGGTTTTTAATGTCACTGTCAATAATGGAATTATTTATACTTATTTGAAATGAAAGTGACTCTAAGCTTAGCCTTAGGAGTGATATTTTATTATTCTTTGATACCACTGTGTCACTATTATGCATTCAAAACAATAACATGATGGACTGTTACTGTTATAGCTGAAATGTTATTGCCATCTCCTCCATCTGGATGATATACGGTAAGTGAGGAACGCCAGGCTGCTGTAAGACCGTTCAGAAGCCAAAGTGATATTTCAAATTTTGGATTCCCACTGTGCAATAATGCCCTTTGTAAGAAATCCTGTTTAATATGGGGTATCTATTATACATCTCCACTATCTTATTAGATCGTCTCTCGCTGGAAAATGTATTGAAATGCTCAACTAATATTAAGATATATTTATTACTATTTTAATTGCTTATTTAAAACAAATTCTGAAAAAGGGCATACCAAATCTGAAACAAGACGACACAGAATTTAGTGCAAAATTACTTAAAATTATACAGAGTAGTACAAATAAATTATTAAAATAAATACAGGGTATTCGAAAAATAAATAAATTCAGTAGCCGAAGGTACTAACAAAACAAGTTGTTATTAACGTGAATTCTACGGAAATTACAGAGCTTGAAACAGAATCACTGAAGATCATAAATTATTAAAACAAGAAATTATTGGATCCGTTTGTTATTTAGAATGGGTCTACTTGATTAATTTTTGGCTAATATTAACATCATTTTCGAAAATGGAAACGGAATCCTATGCTTCTTTTATGAAGTCTTGAAAATTTGCATATTTTTTATCAAATTCTTTGGCTAAAATTATTAGAAAAATATTCTAGGCACTTATTCTAGGAGTACAATATCTGAATTACTTACATTTGAATATTTGTTATTTTCTGCGAAAATTAAAAAAACGATGTAGTTTATGGGTCCAAAAAAGGATAAGATAATCATTAGTATGTAAGGACTTTTTAAAAGGGATGTTTCAGATTCTTTGATTCATGTTTAATTAATTAATATGTGATTTGTGGAACCATTTCCGGATCAATATACACAGCAATTTTTTTCATTGTTTCAATGAGTAGAGTTAGCTCCTGAATTTGTGCTGTATATTTTATAAACACCCCGTATAGTAAGTGACAGCTAAATTTTATTTTTATTAAGAAACCATCATCTATCGAGAAAAATTTTAATTGACACCCAAAAAAATGTCTGTATCTTTCGTTTAAATACTTAATTGTAATTGTATTATAAAATATGGTTTTAATGAAATATAAAGTAGAGGTGCCTTACTCGTGAGCTCAAAAAACTTAAGTTTATAGAAATCCAAAATCATGTATAGAATAAGTATAGCAACACCTGTTTCTCCAATAGTATCGAATGTTTTACAAAAATGACACTAAGTCACTAAGCACTTTGCACTAAGCAAAGTCACCACTTATGGTCACCTTAAGGGAAAAATTAACGTTTGCTCACCATAATTAATTAATGAGGCTTTAAAAAAAATGCATCCAAGCGAATTCATACATTCATACATGTGTCCTCTTTCAGAAGAAATATAACAAATAACTGGAAAATGTTAATTTAATTTTTATATTTATACAAAAAAACTGCAAGATTCCCCACTTTTTGGCAATTTGTTCTCCACTTTTCGTCACAAAATTTCCCTACTTATGGCATCTTGTTTCAAAATCGGTCGCAAAACTGGTCAATTATATCTTTCTTACTTATGATCGACACGTCCCTTTCTATTTAATAAAAGCTTGTATAATATGTGTCCCAACTCTTTAGGTATTTAAACTAATGTTCTTCATTGGATAAAACTTTTAAAACAATTGTCATATATTTATAATTTATAAGTATTGTTGCTATTCTTTTCCCGGTTCATTTGAATACTGCCAACATAAAATTTTCTGATATTAAGTCTACGGTCTTTAAAATTTCAATTTCTAATGTGGTGAGCTCGAGAAAATCAATGTCATCACAAGAGTTGGAAAGTCGTGCGGCTATTCAGTGGTGTAACAGCAGGTAGATAGATATTTGGTGAGGCAATGACCGGCTGGCGGACAAATCGAAGCGAGCCGCGAGACTGGTTCATTGTTTTCTAGTGTTTACTTGCTAATTTATTCCTCTCTGTTGTATTTTATGTTGGTGTGTTGTTGATAATTTTATTTGTTGTATTTTATTGTTGATATTAATTTAAAAATAAAATGTCAGACGAGCGCTAGGGTAAAAAACGGCTATACGCTGAAAAAGTGAATAAATGTATCACTGAATTCCCGGATTTATTCCATAATGATGCTACAAAAGTTGTAATGTGTCCTAGACATGACTGTGCAGCATAAAAATAAAAAAAATCGAAATCACAGTTTATGTTTGATTTACTATTAATACTGATTACCTGTGATGTTCCGCTGTACATACTCGATAAACAACCATTTCGGGAAATCTGGAATATATACCATCCCTGACGTTACCAAGTAGCGCAACGATACGTAACTATGTACCAACTGTACGCACAGACATTGTAAATAAGGTCTAATGTGTATTAAAACACGGCTCTGGTTATGTGTTGTCGAGACAACAGATCGTAACAAAAATCTATTTTAAATATTATGGTACGTATACTGGACCCTCTTAAACCGACATTTCCACTATTACTCGCTAGCAAAAAAATAACTGAGTATACTGGCAAAACAATTACGTAGGTGGTGCTGGAGATATTAGAAAAATTTGATCCGTCAACAAGTCAGGTGCTGATGTTTGTGACCAATAGTGCAGCTACAATGCGTTTGGTATGCTGTTCTTTTCAAGAACATGGTTGTAGGTTGTTACATGTTATGTGTAAAGTGCATGCTTTATATCTTGTGGCAGAAACTATTCGACAAGGTTTTCCAGAGGTAGATGCATTCATCGCAAGTACAAAAAAAGTGTTCCTTAAATCTCCTAAACATCTTCGCGCATTTCACAGCAAGTGTCCCGATATTCCCTAACCACCACAGCCGATTCTTACACGTTGGAAAACATGGTTGAAGGCAGCTTTTTATTATGCTGAATATTTACATTACGTTATCAAAATATAAGCATATTTTTTCACCACAGTAAACATCACTCACAAAGACAGCCATAGAAACATACCTGATGATGCAGTGTTTACAGATCTTCTCCAGTTTATGATAACCAAGCTAGTCCATTAAGCTAGTTAAGAGGGTAATTTGTGCATACACTGTTATAAATTGTAACAGTTTATTGCTATTGTTACTAGTTGATTTCTTTTATTACGCTTATTATTATGCGTACGACTATGTCCCGCCCCACATTTCTGCCAACTCAAGAAGTAGTGGTGATGACTCCTCACCACTACTTCTTGAGTATTCTCACTCTTTTTAGGACCTTGTATCTTCAACCACAACTTCAACATATTGTGTTTCAGTTCCTTTATTAGCTTCTTTTCCAGTGGCATGTTCTCCATGGAGGCTAGGGAAGCACAGCTTACCTTACAAGAATCATAAAATAATAAAATATATTATTTATTTTCTTATTGCATCCAATCTCTTTTTTCGACGGCGCTATAAACTCGATATGTCAAAGTAAATGTTTTAAATTGATGCAGAAAGTCCACATACCTAAAGCGATACACCGCGCAAGAGAGACGTCCGACAGATGCAATATAGGAGGTCGAAATTTTGATGCACTGCGCGCGCACATGAAGATAAAAGTATAAAATAGCACAACACAACATACACATATTTGCAGTATTGGTTGCCCACATCCTAGGATGAGGTATAATATAACTACAAAACAATAATTTGTGTGCCATACTCATAAATTGTAGCGAAAGTAAACTGAGTGATCATCATCAGCTCTTGCTTTATTTAATCTAAAATAAAAAGTTTTGTACTATATTCAATGTATATCTTATACATATTTTTACTTGACATCTATGTAAATTAACATTGATTAGGGATCAATAAATTTGAGTTGTATTTAAGCATAACGTTAATTTGCAAACCTTGAAATAAAAAATTATAAACAACAATTTTCTTATTTTTAACTTTAGGTCCTTTTTGCCACTAAGCTGTGTTATAAATAGCAGCAGAAAAGAACAATGTATCCTATTATGTCAATCTTTTAGAATGGGCACATTCTTGTTTACTATTTTAATTAAGAAGACTATTAATGATTTGAAAAAAAATTGAAATATACTATTTCTTTATTTACACGAAAACTGTACAATAGAAAAAACACATTTAAATTTGAAAGGTATGTGTATATCTATTAGATACGACGAAAATAATTTACTTTAAATAGTGAAAATAACCCTCAACACTGTTTTCAATTTTTCTGATAGACTATGCATAAATTATTTACCAGCAACATCCTATGGTAAGCGGCGTACCTTATTGTATAGATAAATGCAGTATGCAGTATTAATAATAATATAACACTATTTACCAGACTAATTTAGCCATAGCTACTCAACTCAACCTGATAGTAAAATTCATGAAATTTAATTTGTGCCCGCTCTCAATAAAATTCAATACTTTATTAATCAACATTTATGTAAATTAATTTCTTTTACTAGCTTAATGAGAATAAATCAACCCTGACTTAACCTTTAATAGCGGATTTTTTTTTTTTGAAATATGTTATACGTGTTCATATTTGTATCTTAGTTATTATGACTAAATTAAGCTTTTTTAACAATTTGACCAATTTTTTTTTTGTTTTTTGCCAAAAAAGTGATGTTACCATATGGTAACACTAACCGTTAATAGTGTACAAAATAATAGAAATTTAGATATCTATTGCAAATTGTCAAAGAGTTTTATTTATTGTGAAAGATAAAGTTGCAATTTATACAATTACCAACATTACATTTAGAACAGCTTGTTCGGATTCTTGAGGAACAACCTTCACCAGCACACCGCTTCCTTTTTTAGGTTGAAACCAATAAATGACCAACCTGATCATATAAAATGTCATCACACATCCGGTTTAGAGTTAGGCTCTTTTTGGTTGTCGATGGCCTCCCAGGCCCTGTTTTGCTGATTTATTGGTGGTTTACTTTTGCATTTCTGCCTGATAGATCACACATTTACTGTACCACTGTCCACCAACCAAGTACAAAGGGGCCACCACCACTTCTTTCTTTAAAGAATATACGATATCTTGAAATATTTTCATCCATAAGATCCGTCCCTCCCATAAAGCGATTGTACTCTGTTATAAGCGATGGACGCGATACCTGCATAATTTTTTTCTTCTGAGAGTATAATTTTACTTGGGAAGTGGTAGTTACTCCATGGCAGGTAGAGGCTATGCTAACAGCATTATTATCTAGCCACTTCACAATAATGATTCCATCTTCTCTATCGATAGCTGATATAAAATCACCCTTTTTCTGAAATTTAGACATCATATTTTTTGGCAGGTAAAGGACAGCTTTTAGGGATAGGGTTGTCGCGGATTGTTCTGTTCCATCGTAACCACGTTGTTTTAGGTAATGTAAAATAATATAACTATACGGTTTCCCTCGTATGAATTGTTTGCTTGGATGTCTTCCGAAATATTTTACCATAGACTCATCAACATTTTAATAAAATTTTCTCGAAGTTTATCCCTAAGAGATCGTAATTTCCACATTTTTTTCATTATTATTAGGTTTCGAATTATCAGCACGGTGTAAATTTTTGACAATCTGCCTAAACCGATCTCTTCGCATTGCATCTGACACAACAGGTATGTTTAAGTCCTTTTCTGAACTCCAATACATGTCTTTTCCAAGCAATTCATGATACCCACTGAGAATCATGATGGCGATTACGCATTTCATCTCCTCTGGAGAAATTTTGGTATCTGGATGATTTAAAAAAGAGCGTATTTTGTAGACTGCTCATCGAGTAAGTCAATGATTTCTTGGTCTATGAACTGCTCAAGAATTTCGACATTCGTTAGATTTTCATATCTTGAGTAGTCAGGCTCAGGAAATACTTTTTCAGTTGTAATTATATCGCCTTTTATCTACGTGATTTTTTCCCATCCTGGTCTGGTATACGGACCTTCATTATCCAGAACAGACTCATCTGGCTCTTCACTTATAGATTTCTTTACCCTCGAGCTAATAATTGTTGACCACTAAGATTATCGAGTAAACCGCCTTTCTCTTCGTCACCAGAATCCTCATCGGTCAATACGTTTGCCTCCGGAGGTTTTATAAACATTTCTTGAACATCAAAGTCATCTGCATACGATATTTGAAGAGCTTCTTACACGGTAAAACCTTTCCTAAAAGAAATAATGTGCTCTTTTAGGCGACCCCCATTAACAAAACCATTCATACACTACGTCTGTGTAAAATGTTCTAATATATTTCATAAGTGCTGTGTATCTAAATTTAAAAGTAAAATCCGTTTTGTTAAGGACAACAAAATTGTTTGTTGTAAGACTGACGAATCCCTTAGTGAGGAAGATGAGGAAAAAAGTTTACTTGAGAAAACTATTAGTGAACTTAACGAAGAAAGTGCAGCGAAAAATAAACATATACAAAAACTAAAAAATGACAGCAAATTACTTTTGGATGAAGCCATAAAATCCGAGGCAGAAATGAGTGCGCTTATAAGTAAACATGAACAAACTATACAGGAGCTGAATTTACTAATAAGGGATCTAAAAAAAGCAAATACCATCAACTGTAAAAAAACATAAGAAATAATAGCACCCAAACAACACAAGAAGTCAAGCATGCCTCTACGTCAACCGATTTATCAAGTGAGGAAATAAATTTAAATGTTCCAAATAATCAACATATCCATCAGACGACTGAAAATGAGGGATCAAATGCTCTCAAATATTCAGAAAATGTACCCAATTGCATCGATAATAAAAATGAAACGAAATCCCAAGTGAAGAAAAAAAATCAAATCCTCTTAATGACTGATGATATAGGCCGTAATATGGTGAGTCAACTCAGGTCACTAATAAATAATTCACATGACCACGAAATAACGTCAATCATAAAACCCGGTGCTCTCCTGCATCAAGTCATTGAATGTGTCGAAAGCTTGACAATCAATTTTACACTACAGGACTATTTAGTTATAATTGCAGGATCAAATGATATACATAAACATATGACTCCTTCATTCAGAATAATCTGTAATATACTAAAAAAGTGCTCTCACACAAATGTACTATTCACTTCTATTCCCTACCTAGCATATAAACAATCTAACTTCACTAAAAATAGACATATAAATAAATATAACTCTAAATTAAGCAACTTTTTATCTAAATTTAATACATTAGTGCCGGGAGTTATATCCTATGTGGAAATAAACAACAACTTCAAACAGTGCAATAAATCATCAGTAGCTTTATCCATAAAACAGGCTACTAGTAAGAAAACTGTTGCAAAAAATCTAGTTTTTATTAACATTTGTGATGACCTCCCTTTAAATATTTCAAAAAATGCAAGTACTATACATGAAGACGATCTTGATTTATCTCTGCAAATGATAGATAGAAGTACTTCTGTAAATCTACAAGCACCGTGTGGTCCATCAACATCTCAAGAGATATACAATTTAAATAAGAGTGCTGAACTTAGTCAGTTTTTTCGTAAGTAGTGCAGTCAAAAGTTCGAATGAAGTGCATTACAATTCCAACAAAATTGTAAATACCAATAATAGTTATACATTAGAAATATTAAACAGTAAATTGTCTATCTGCCATCTAAACATTCGAAGCCTGCGTAATAAAGTTGATGAACTAATAGTGTTTTTGGAAGTTATCAACTATCCAGATGTATTATGTATGTCTGAATGTCGTCTAAGTGAAGATGAAATAAAAATGACAAAAATAAGTAAATATGTGTTGACTGACTATTACTGTAGAAGTGAGGATACAGGTGGAGGCGTAGCAATATTTGTGCGTGACTGTTATAAATACAAAACTAAAAAAATTGCAGTCACTAGAATTTCCTCAAATTTTGAATATGCATCAGTGAATATTTATCCTAGAGAGGAATTAACTGTCAGCGTAATTTGTGTTTATAAGGTACCTAAATATGATAATTTTTCGTTGTCTATATTTTTTGAAAAATTGGAAAATCTCCTTAGTAAGTTGAATACAGCCAATCCTGTATTTGTTTGTGGCGATTTTAATATTAATTTGGATTTCAATAATTTAGACTTTATTAAAAAAAAAGAATGCTGATCAACTTGTTAATACGTTTTCAATGTTTGGATTAAAACAGTGCATATATGATTATACTAGGGTACAGGGTGGCTCTAAAACAATTATTGATAATATTTTCTCCAATATTAACAATTCGGAACTGGCACCGAAATAATAAAGTGTGACCTTTCTGATCACTATATGCAAAAAGTTTGTTACAATTATGAAAACAATAAGGAGTGTCAAGAACTATTTATTTGTAAGAGAGATTTCAAAAATATATATAATATTGCATTCTTCGAACATCTTGTTTCGATTGAGAAATGGGCTAATATTGATTTTTCTGCAAATATTGACTTGGCCTTTACAAATTTTTTAAATAAAATCGAGGAAATAATAGATGTTACATTCCCATTACATCACATTAAATGTAAAAACTCAAATATTTGCTCAAAGAAAAACAATAGTAAATGGGTTACTAGTGACATAATTAATGAAGGTAAATTTATCAGACAAATATATAGATTAACTTTAGACAATCCCGAAATAAAAAATTATTATAACTTATTAAAAAAGAACCATAAAAACAACATAGCTAATGCAAAGAAAAGAGACTATTGTTCAAAGATGGAGACTTCGTCTAACAAAAATATTATAGCTTGGCAAATCATAAAAGAAAACAGTGGCACAGCTGTAAATAAACGTTTCCCTGATAGGTTTGTTACTGATAACGGTGCAGATATTAACTCATTAAATGACGCTGCACATGAATTCAACAACTACTTTCTTGACTCTATAAAAGAACTTACTGACAATATGAACATTAATGCTAATACACATTTAAATATAAACTGTTCTAGTAATATGTTTTTGGCACTGTACGGAAAAAATCGGGTTCTTGCGAGTAAAAAGTTAGTAGCTTTCCAAAAAATATATTTCGGCTTTATGAATCCTCAGTTTACAAATCTAGAAATATAAAACGGCGATTAACCGGGAACAATCTAAACTTAGATATGGAAATAAACTAATTAATAAATTAGGTTTACAACTTTACATTACGAATAAAAATTATTAAACACTTACCTAGTACCAAGCCCACTAATCTTATTTTGTAACACAAAATTTGTTAGATAAAAACTCTAAGGCTACTATATTCGTTTACTAGGGTTACAAATACACAAAACTATTCACATCTTAATTTATCGCTATCAAAAAGAATTATACAAAAAACAGAAAGTTTAAAATGGTATTGCTAGCGGCATCTAATAAGAATCGGTAGAATCGTATTGGGCTTGCTTCTTCAGTACAGAAATCAACCTCGGTTCTTTAACCAGTGCGCGCGGAATGATAAATTCAAACGAGACAAATAAATATCTACCCAGATAGGTGAACTTTGTTACATCTTGCCCCCCGAATTTTATAGGACCGATTCAGGGAGGATAAGATTCTGGTAACACAAATGGTTTGAGATGGCAAGCATGGAAACAGCCACGTTCTTTATTAGAGTTGAGGTGCAGCAAAACATAGGTAGCATAACTAATTCTTTTCTTAATCCTATAAGGACCTTCGAATAATAATAAAAACTTCTTGGTCTCCGCCTTAAGGGCAGACGATACGGTATTGGCCTTTAGTAAGACCAAATCATTAGGTTCGAACTCCTTATAGGGTCGAGAAGGATGTCGAGCCTTCCTACGATCCGCACTACTCATAAGTGTTTCTTTAGCTAGAATTAATTTGGCTTCATGATCTACCACCTCCAGGCTCGTCGCGGGACCCTGTAAAACAGCAGGTACCAGCCTAGTTTTACCAATACCTAATTGTAATTCGTTTGGGCTGTAACCGGTCGATTCGTGTACGAGTGAATTCAAAAATAGCGCAAAATTCGGTAACTCATAAGCCCAACGAGTATGTTGTTCAAAGCAGTAAGTACGGCACAATCTTCCAATTTCGCGCATTACCCTTTCCGAAGGGTTGGACTGAGGCCTTCTAACAGAAGAAAAGATTACCTTAATATTCATCTCCGTTAGAGTTTGTTTCCATTTGGCCGCCGTAAATTGCGTACCATGATCACTCAAAATACTTTGCACTAGTCCGATTCTGGGAAAATAATCCTTGGTTAAGCGATTTAATACTGCGCGAGTAGTTGCCTTCTTTAGAGCATAAAAACTTACATACTTTGTGAACACGTCCAAAAGCACCAGGATATAAGAGACTCCGCCACGACTGATTGGCAGTGGCCCATATAAGTCCAAAGCCAACAATTCATTTTTGTTCGAAGGAATGACAGCGGCAAGTTCCGGATTGGGTAGAACAGAACATTTTGCTTTTTGGCAAATTTCACAGGATCGAATAACATGCTTTACGTCTTTGTAAATGTTCCCCCACCATAGTTCCGATTTTATTGCGCACCATGTTTTGTACACCCCAAAATGGCCGTAGGTTTCATGGTAGGCCTGAACCATTTTAGGCGCCAAACCCTTTGGAATGCAGAGTAAATAGTACTCTTCCTGACTACTACGTGCATAAAGAACTCCCTTCTCTACTACAAACTTACTTTGTAGCTTCCTCTCTTGCGGTAAATTCGTAAGAATATCCCGCAATTTGGGATCATTTTGTTGATATTGTTAGATGTTCAACAATATATTTTGTGCGTCCTCCGGCAGTTTTAAGATAGGTAGTATTTTAAAAAATCTATCACATGGCGAAGGCGGCCTTACTGCCGAATGCCTGCTCAACGCATCGGCAATAATGTTCTGAGAACCAGGAATATGCTTAATGTCAAAATTATATTCTTGGATAGCCAGCGCATAACGTGAAATTCTTGCAGACAGGAGTCTACAAGTTTTTAAGTAAGTTACTGAACTATTGTCGGTGAAAACCGTGAATTTACGTCCTAGGAGAAAAACTCTGAATTTACTTAAGGCCCACACTAAACTTAATGCTTCCCGTTCATTAATACTGTATCTAGTTTCGCGGCTAAGCAATAATCGTGAAGCCCAGGCAACGGGCCTCCTTTCCCCCTCCACTATCTGAAATAACTGACATCCCAAAGCAGTATCACAAGCATCGGTTTCCAGGCAGAAAGGTAAATCATCCCTAGGATGGTATAGTAAGGTATTCTCCCGGAGTTTGTTCTTTAAATTCTCGAACGCTCGTTGTTCAACTTCCGTCCATCTACACCTAACTTGTTTCTTCAGCAAGCAGGTTAAGGGAGCAGCGATAGCTGAAAACTGTTCGCAAAATGACCTGTCGAAATTAGCTAATCCCAAAAACCTCTGTAGCTCCTTTACGTTTCTAGGAGGCATATAATCCACTAAAGCTTGAGTTCGACTTGGGTCAGGCTGGAAACCTGTCGAATTCAACACATATCCCAGAAATGGCATTTCTTTCCTAAAGAAGGAACATTTTTTTATACGCAACGTAAATCCCGACATCAATAATCGCTGAAAAACCATACCTAGATGTTCCATATGATTTTCAAAGCTATCTGAGGTTATCAGCAGATCATCCACGTATACGGTCAAAAAACTATCGAACTCTGAACCAAATATTTTATTTAAACACCGCGTGAATGTACTCACGGAAGTTGAGAGTCCAAAAGGGAGAGTACAAAAACAATAGGTTGTCCCTTCGAATCTAAACCCCGTATACTTTTTAGAATTTTCCGTCAAAGGAATTTGGTAATATCCACATGAAAAATCACAAGAAGACATAAATCTGACATTCTTCACAGTGCGCATGATTTCCTCTATCGGCCGAGGGGTATCATGTTCCCTTTCCATGATAGAGTTTAGAAATCTAGCGTCAAGACAGATCCGGACCGAATTGTCTTTTTTAAGAGTAGTCACAATTGGTGAAATATACGGGGTTGCCATTTTACAAATGACACCACATTCCTCCATTAAGGCTAACTGTTTCCTTACAGCATCTTTGTGCGCAATCGGTATCGGATACTGCTTAATACAAAACTCGCGATCATCTCTTAGACGTATCTCATGAAAATATTCTGATGTGCGCCCCGGTATATTGGAAAAAAATATTCTTATATTTATTTAATAATGAATAAAACCCCTTACGTTGATCTGGAGAAAGCGCACAATCATCGAGTAGCGGTTCTATTTGCGTAGCCCTATTTTCTTCGGCAACCTCCACAGGCATTACTCTTTTACCATTTATCGGTTTAAGACCCATGGACTCTAAATAACCATATTCTTTTCCGGGATCGGTTTCCAGAACTTCAAAATACTCTCCTTGATTTTGCAAACTGATTCGGCAAGACTCTAAGCTAATTGTTGCTTTAAATGTGCGTAAAAAGTCAATTCCGAGTATTATAGGATACACTAAATCCGGAATCAATAAAAACTCGTAAGATATTTTATGATTTACTAGTGAAAACGTGAGTAAAGATTGTTGTTTAACTCGCCTTTGTTTTAGTTTAAATGCACACCTAACTCTAAGACCCGTACACGGAAAAGTAGGAATGAGATGATGAAAAGGTTCTATCTGATTCCATACTTCGTCGCTGAAGCCGCACACCTCACTTCCGGTGTCTACTAAAGCGGGAAAGAAAAAATTGTACAAATTAATTTGTATCACCGGTGAACGCGCGTGACTAAAATCAATTTCTGGATCACTGTCCTCTAGTAAATCATCCCTAAACGCAATATTAATAGCTGGGGAGGACCCTTGATAAGCGTCACCCACCACCGGATCTAAAGTTGGTGGGGATTTTCCTCGTTTCCCGACTCCTTTTCATATATCGTATTTTCCACCTGTAACGTAGCTACCTTGGTTGGTTTTGTAAAGTCTTTTTTATATCCAAAATTCTGTTTAAAATTACCCGTATTATGTGATGATGAAAATAGCTTTGCATGACCTGAAGATGTTTCCGGGTATGGTACCGAAACTTTGACTTCATTTTCTCGGTCATAATATTCATCCGCGTGTCTAAGTCTATGCATAGCCATTGAAAAATCAGACGCCCCCACCAAAACCGTGGATATAGTCGGTGGAAACAATTTTGCTATTGTCTGAACTATTTTTTGTTCAGTATCATTATGATTTAAATGTTTCGCCATAGCCATACAATGCATAAAATGTTGCACATATGAACCTTTGCCCTTATATCTTGCTGACCTTAATTTTATTTGCATTTGCCATTGTATAGATTCTGACCAAAATTGCTCTAAGAATTCTTTTTAAAAAATTCAAAACATTTAAATTTATTTAAAAAAGCTTGACTCCATGATAATGCCTCTCCTTCAAACAGATTATCAATTGACCTTTTAAAATATTCAAAAGGAATTTTATCTGTTTTATAACAAAATTCCAACCGTTCTATAAAATCTACAGGGTGTATGCTACCTTTATTATCAAAACTTGGCAAGCGCTTGTGCGCTTCACTACTGTAAAAAGTTCTTACATCTTGTAACCCTTCATTATGACTTGTGTTGACATTGGTATTAGGCAAGAAGTTTAATTGTTGCATTGTAGAAACTACCTTAGTAATAACAGATATTAAATCATTATCTCTAAATACAGCATTATTATCTTGTGTCCTATCCTTATTTTGACTATCTAAGTTATCATTAGTATTTAAATTACCTCGAGTAAAGGGTACATTACCATTACTAACCCGAAAATTACCTGCCAAGGTGACACCACTGGCAGAATCAATTAAATTATTATCAGTAACAAAAGGTGTGCCCCCTGTATAATAAGTAGGAGGAGGTACGGTACAGTTATACTTAGAAAAAATACCCCTATTAATATTTTGTTGTCCGTGAGATAATGCACTCTGTTGTTTTCTATAAATTTGATGACTTGAATTTTTTCTAGCCTGCTGTATTAGGGGTTGCACCCCTGTCGGCTCATTTACATTACCTTGTGGTATTTCTTCAACCCTTGACACCGGTTGGTTTCTATTTTCCGTTGATCTCGTTGTATTTAAAGTTGTAGATTTTTCTTTTTGAACTGCCACTGGTGCAGACTCAAAAAAAAATCGCCTACCTTGATTAAGCACAGGTGTTACCAGTATCGTGTCCTGCTCCCCCACGTTTGCTTCCTGTTGCAGCTCTCCTCCTGCTGATTTATTTGTTATTGGCCTCCTAACAGCCCCTGTTCTCGGGTGTGGTCCCCGATTTCTAAGATTGTATGTCACGTCCTGTCGTTGATCCATATTTTTTGGAGAAAACACTTGTATATTTTACTTGGCTCGCGTTGGGCGCCAGATGTACGGAAAAATCGGGTTCTTGCGAGTAAAAAGTTAGTAGCTTTCCAAAAAATATATTTCGGCTTTATGAATCCTCAGTTTACAAATCTAGAAATATAAAACGGCGATTAACCGGGAACAATCTAAACTTAGATATGGAAATAAACTAATTAATAAATTAGGTTTACAACTTTACATTACGAATAAAAATTATTAAGAGTCTTATATACCCTATTAAATCATAATTCTCGAATATCTCGTTTAAAACTTATCCGATTTCAGTGTGATTTTTACAAGATTTTTCAAAAATATGTATAAAATGTCGGAATGTAATTTTTTTTTTTTAGAGTCGTCAAAAAATTTTCGCATGCATTTTAAATATTTTGTATCCAAATTTTTTTAACATTCCGACATTAGTCACTGTTTGTAACGTTTATATTCATGTGATCCAACTCTTGGATTAGTTGAAAATAAATTTATTAGAAAACTAAAAACTGCATATCTATATTCCGATAATAGCTGCCATCTCGCATGATATTTCGGAAACACGGATGCACTTGCATACACTGGCCTCGTTTGCGGGAGGGGGAATCGGGCACTTAGGAACCACTTTGCGATTTGCGTAAACAACAGTGGCGTGTGTATTCTAGAGATATCTCAAATTTACTTATTTGTTATAAAGTGGGTACACTTGATTTCAATAAAAACTGGTACACTTTCTTTTAGCTATGTAAATCATTCGTTCTTTGATTGATATTAATAATCTTACAAATGTCACTTTGACGTTAATCAGTGGCGTCATTATTAAAAATGGTTCGACATCTAACAGATATTCATAAATTTAGAATTGTTTCTAAAATTGAAGATGGTTGGTCCATAAGAAGACTTGCTGCTGAATACAATGTGAGTAAGACCACGATAATCAGTGTTAAAAAACAATGGGAAACCAACCAAACGGTATTCCGTAAAGTTGGTTCCGGTAGGCCCAGAAAGAGCAATAATCAAGAAGATGAAAATCTTATAAATTACCTAATAGAAAACCCTTTTCAGACTGCAGTAAATGCAATTTCAGAGACAAATTTCCCTGCTTCGGTATCTACTGCTTGCAGAAGAATAAAACTACAAAGCGACTTGAAGAGTTGTTCAGCGGCCAAAAAATACAAACTTTCAGAAGAAAAGAAGCAGGGTAGGATTATTTTTGCACTCAACTATATAATCAATGATGAAAACTTCTGGGGACAAGTTGTCTTTTCTGACGAAAAGGTTTTTAAATCCTGTAACGATGGACATGTTCGCGTATATAGGCCTCCTTGCACTAGATACGACGAAAAATATACTTTCGATCCACAAATATTAGGAAGGTTTTCAGTCAATGTCTGGGCTTGGATGAGCCTAAATGGGTTAGGTGTGTGTTGGAACAGTAGTGGTCATCTCAATTCCATTAAATATATTGAAATATTAGACAATATTATGTTGCCGTCAGTAATAGAGGTGTTTCCGGAAAATAATTTTATTTTCCAACAAGACAACTGCTCCATACATACGGCCCATCGTGTCAGGCAATGGTTTCTTAATAAAAACATAGAGTTGTTACCGTGGCCATCTAAAAGTCCGGATTTAAATCCAATTGAAATTGTATGGGGACTAACGGTGAAACATATAAGAAAATTAAATAACCATCCAAATAATGCCCAAGAATTGGAAGGGATAATTGAAGACGCTTGGGAGAACTTGTCGTAAGAAGTTGACCTTGCAAGAAATCTGATTTTGTCGATGCCTGCAAGACTTCAGGCACGCTAATAGAGCAATGACAAAATATTAGTTAATTCTGTATTACGTAATTGAAGTTCATTTATTTTATTTTTTTATTGTATTTTTTATGTTCAGTTTGCATTGTTTACATTTTTTTTAATCTCAAGTGGTATTTTTGTGTTATTATTTTAAAAATAGAATTATTATTCAGTTAGTATTTTAATTACAACCATTAGTAGAATTATCCGTAACAAGTATTATTTTTTTAAACAATAATATGGCAGGCTTGAAAATGTTTTGAAATAGTTATTTTCTAATTATTTTTTAAAATTCCATTTGAATAAAATAAAAAGAGAAAGGTTTAATAAGTTTAAAAACACAAAGAAAACCGTACTCCTCCAAAAAACCCAGGTCCGGGGTAAATCACTTCTTCTCCACCCCCCTCTTGACATGCCTGGCCAGCCCTATTTACAGACATATGCACACAACTAAACCATTAAGATTTTCGATTACAAGAGTTGTACCAGTTTTTTTTTAAATCAAGTGTACACCTAAGTAGACGTGTTATTGAAAGTGATTATTAGTGCAGTGAAAGAACAATGGGAAAAATAAAAACATGTCATAAGCGTAAATACCCTAGCAGAAAACCGAAAAATCGAACATTAGCCCAAAAGAGAAAATATAAAAAGTAAGTACTAGTGAAAATTGAATTTTTTTCGTAAATTAATAAAAGTAATAATTTTCCGGTAATTTCTGTAGAGAGACTAATACAAATGAAAGTTTTCCCATTTTGCCGTCTCTAAATATTGATATGGAGAATGAAAGGCTCAATGAAAGGTGAATATGATAATTTTTATTTTTGATTTATTTTAAGCGCAGTAACCTCATGTACAGGGTGATCATTTTAAGTGCACCTTACTCGATTTTTTTTGCTGTATTTTTAACCTAGGAAAAAACTTCAAAAATTATACTTATGTGCTTTTTTCTAAGGAATCTGAAAATTAAAAACAATTGAATGTCAAATAAAAAGAAAACGCCGAAAAATTGAAAAATAAAAAAATTACACCCCGCATTAATATGCGGAAATGGACATATGACATTCCGAATACTGATTAAATATGCGCGTCACATACATATCTTTTACTTCCGGTTTGACCGGAAATTGCCTTAATTTTTTTTATTCTAAATGATATATCCTGTATATTTAGCTCAATTTAAAAAATTTCTTTCTGAATTCAGCAATATATTATGTAACATCATCATAATCTTTCATATTTGATAAAAATATTGGAGTTTAAATTTAAAATAACACAATTATATTTTTCATATTATTTCATCGCCTTTTCCATGGAGTTGGAGTTGAATGATATGACACACATTGATACTTCCATTTTATAGGAAAAATTTTTAAAATAATACTATGCATTAATAAGAAACGGTAAAATGGAAATATTTTTGTAGATTAACGATTTAATTGTTTTGTTGTTTAGTTATTTAGCTATTTTTAAACAAAGTAAATAAAATAATTTCGGTTTTTTTTTATTGTTTTTACATATTAATTGCAGGACAAGGACGCATGAAGGGTAAGGTTAGCTACTGCTTAGCTTATAAGCTTGACGCAATACAACTTTTTCGTCGGTTTATGTCGTACGAAACCTCTAGTACTCCGCCTCTGATAATTCAACATCTCCCGATCTGAAAAGTTCCACCAGAGACTGTACATATAGTCTCTGGTTCCACTATGCCGTTCTGTAACTAGAACATCGGCCACCTTCGACATTCGCCGCGATAATTTCGGTTTGGCTGTATATATGTACCGTGGCCTGCGCGGGGTGTGGTAAAATCGAGACTATATTTCACTTGCATCTGATATAGACTCTTAAACACTTACCTAGTACCAAGCCCACTAATCTTATTTTGTAACACAAAATTTGTTAGATAAAAACTCTAAGGCTACTATATTCGTTTACTAGGGTTACAAATACACAAAACTATTCACATCTTAATTTATCGCTATCAAAAAGAATTATACAAAAAACAGAAAGTTTAAAATGGTATTGCTAGCGGCATCTAATAAGAATCGGTAGAATCGTATTGGGCTTGCTTCTTCAGTACAGAAATCAACCTCGGTTCTTTAACCAGTGCGCGCGGAATGATAAATTCAAACGAGACAAATAAATATCTACCCAGATAGGTGAACTTTGTTACAGCACCTATCGTGATCAATGATGTAGTTAATATGATTAAATCCATATCTCAAAAAAACTCTGCAGGTTTTGATGGTATACCTTGTTCGTTGCTTGTACATATCAGTGAATATATTGCTGATCCACTGTGTAAATTAATTAATCTTTCTTTTATTGAAGGCACTTTTCCTTCCAGCTTAAAAAAAGCAATATTGGTACCTATACATAAAAAAAAACGATAAGGAACTAATATCTAACTACAGAGCAATATCCCTACTCTCTGTATTTTCGAAACTTTTCGAACTAGCGTATGCCTGTCAACTTAAAGCCTATTTAAATAAAAATAATATAATATCTTCTAGTCAATATGGGTTTAGGGAGGGATACTGTACGCAAGATGCAGTAAATTCGCTCTGTACTTTTTTACTGGAAAATATTAACAAGAAGAAAAAGTGCGAATGTTTGTATTTTGATATGTCCAGAGCATTTGACACAGTGAACCACGAAATGCTGCTCAGCAAATTGAATGCCTATGGTATAAGAGGGGTACCTAATTCGTGGATTAAATCTTATTTGAGTAATCGTACTCAGAGAGTAATATTAAAAGTTGATGGCAAATCACATCAATCTGATGATAAATTAGTTCCAACTGGTGTTCCTCAGGGCAGTACCCTAGGCCCCATTCTTTTCCTGATTTTCATCAATGACCTTTGCAACTATTTGAAAGTGTCGAATGAGTTTCACGTTATTCAATTTGCTGATGACGTGGCAGTTGCATCTGTGGCAAATAATGTTCCAGATCTATCGCGAAACGAAAACATTTGTACCTCAGTAATGGACAGATATTGTAATAATTTTGGTTTGAAACTTAACGGGTCGAAAACTCAAATGTTAATGTTTACCCATATTACTCCTGATTTTAGTTTATTATCTAAAATTGATCATTTATCTATAAAAAATAGTACCTCAGTCAAATTGTTAGGTATATTAGTGGATCATAACTTAAATTGGTTTGATCATATTGACTATTTAATAAAAAAAATTTCTATTAGTTGCTATGTTCTACGGCAGCTTCGCTCTTATGTTAATTTTGATGTACTTAAATTATATTACTTTGGACATGTGCAATCAGTATTAAATTATGGCATTTTATGCTGGGGCAATTCTAGTAGAATGAATGATTTGTTCATAATGCAAAAAAAAATCATCAGAACCATGATGTTCAAGCATTCTACCTATTCCTGTAGGGACCTGTTTCCCTCTCTCAATATACTCACGCTACAGTCTTTATACATCTTATCGTGTTGTCTGTTTGTTAAATCTAATATTAACAAGTTCACTTTGTTTACAGATCGTAACATAAATTACAGTCTAAGAGATACCAATAACATTCTGTTACCAAAACATAAATTGTCTGTTGTTGCTAATGGTGTAACTATCATGCCCATTAAAATATTCAATCATCTACCCAACCACCTGAAAGAAATATCTTGTTTAAAGTTATTTAAATCAAAATTAAAAAAATTGTTGGTACATCATTCCTTCTACACTTCAGAAGAACTTTTTAGTGCCACCCTGTAACACTGGCATCGACAATTATTTACTTTTTATTTTTCACACAACCATAATATGCTTTTACACTTTTATACTTTGTAGTTTGTTTTTATATGACCACAGTTTGTTCTTATACTGCATGTGTTTGTTCATATACATATTTTTTGTTTATATATATGTATATATACTTTTTCCTTTTTTTTATTTATGTACATATTTTATATTATTCGTTATACACATTTTATACTTTGTAATTGTTTTTTAGATTTTTTACTGACTTAGGTTATCAATAACTTTTTTTTCTGATAACTTCTTATTAATTTTTGACGTTTTTCTATACATGTAATGCATGTCTACTGAAAAATAAAGAGATTATTTATTTAGATTATTTATAACAGATATCGTTACCATATGGATATGGTAACAGGCGACAAAACTAACCTAAGTATTTAAAAATAAACTACCAGAAATCATCATTGACCATCATATAAAGTACACTTTTGCCTATAATTTGCACGTATTATAAACAAATAAAAGTAAACAGGACTATTTACACGTTACCTACTCAATTCGTAAGTCTCCAAAATCCATGATTTCCAAATATCGTTGTTCTTAAAGAACGCTCTATACATACAACGTGCCACTGTGAAAGTCCAATCACTACCAACAAGTAAATGTATAAAATAAGGATTCTCTCTCGCAAACTCAAAATTTATAATTCCAAAAATAGATGGCGGAACTTATGTAAAACCTTGTAAGCGTTACCATATGGTAACTCTAGCCGTTGATGGGATGATATTAATTAAAAATTCCAATTTTTAATTGATGTGCAATTTTACAAAATAAATAAATGTACATAATTAGTTATTATAAAGATATGCTAAGTACCTAATACAGTCGACTTCCCTGTAACCCGAATATATTTCTGTGTCCTTGATATATAAATACGTTTTAGAAATATTTTCTTTAATTCAAATTTTCTCTAACACGAACAGTCTTGATGGATTTAGCAGGTTCGAGTTATAGAAGTTCGACTGTACATACTCACTGATGCAGAAAAATACTAAATTACTAAATTTTCTTCCCACTGTATCCATTACCTTGAAGAACTGTTGTGTACTTCTTAAGCCGGGTACTCATATGCGCTCCGTATCTGTATTTGTATCATGTATTGTAACGGATACTGTAACAAAATTTTGAATGTGTACGTCTTGCGTTCCATGTTTGCGAACTTACTAAGAACATGAAGAGCGATCCGAGCGCCTGTCGGTAAACGCCGCGAACACAAAGAGGAACGGTCCAGTGTTGCGAACGGTTCGTAGCTGGAACGTAAGTCAGTACGTGTCAGTGTTCCGATCATGTATCGAAACTTGCTATCATCAGACAGGATACTTCTGGAGACGACATGTTGCTGTGAACTTGCTTCGAACACTGCGGGTCAAGATGATCGCAGGTCGTTACGTCGACTATTCGCCTAGGCGTACATACAGCGAACTGATACTGTAACTGTTACAATACATGATACAGATACAGATACGGAGCGCATATGAGTACCCGGCTTTAGATAAATTATGCAGTCTAATTTTACAATAACAATTAATTGTTTTTTTTTTAAAGCTAAAATTATATTTGAGGTACTGGGGAAGGTAAAGGAGAAGATTCATTCATATTCATCTGTGAGAATTCTCCATTTAATTTTTCCCTTCGTAGGAGAGATGGTTGATGAGAGTGTCAGAAAAAAAGTAGTAGCTTCTTTAAATGTGGTCGACTGTAACGACGAAGTGGAAGATAATGCAACTTTCTCACTCTCGTGAAGATACCAAACTAGTAACGCGGATTTTTTAAGAGCAAGTTTGTTTTCTATAATTTCAAAATCCTCAGGTGTTTAATGTTTTAAAGAGATATATTTTGATCGACTCCAAGTAATATCCTTATTTTGTCTGCCAAGTTCATGTAATCATCCCCAGAAAGTTTCCTGGTCGGTTGGAAAACTGTAGCATCGTTTACCATTTCAAAATGAAAAGTAAAAGGAACTTACCGATGAAACGAAATTTTTCTCTCTGGGGTTAACAACCTCCGAACACTTTTACAGTTTTTAACAAGTAATTTTGTAAAAGATGATCGTCAATGAATACACTTAGATTATTATTAATTACAAAAACTCGCACAAATTACACTTTCTCTATTAAAACAACAAAATATCTAAAAATCTAAGGTTATTTTAACAAACTGTCGTAACCAAAAATGATTATGACACACAAATTATTATTTTATAATTATTTTATACCTCATCCTAGGATGTGGGCAACCAATGTTGCAAATATGTGTATATTGTGTTGTGCTGTTTTTACTTTTATCTTTATGTGCGCGCGCAGTGCATCAAAATGGCGACTATATTTTATCTTCTTTCATTGCAAACTCAGTACCGATGCGCAGTCGACCATAAGCAGTATATCTCTTCTAGATATGTGCGATAATTTAGTAACAAGGTTTCATTTGTGATAAAATCATGGGAGGGTTATTAAAGGTGGAAATGCATAAATGTATTGTTTTAATTGAAAAAAATGTATAAAACAGGAAGGTACCTAATGTTTTACAAACAGGAGTAAAGCGTGATTCAATTTATTATTAATATGAACATAAATTTAGTCAGAAGAGACTGAAAAAAGACCTATTGAAACAAATGGATGAAAATTAAATCCGCACGATACAGAAGTGCCAATTGCCGACGTCACCATCAACCACTAGTGCTGTTGATGACCTGATCTGTATTAGTAATATATTCACTGCTAAATACGTTTAACTAAATATGCAATGGGAAAATTTTAAACACAGTTTTTCTGTAGAGCCGTCTGTTCTTAAATATAATATCAGAAATATTTTTTTGCACGAAATGAGATAATAAAAAACCTAAGTTAAAATATTTCTCCGAAAAAACTAATAATAGCTGTTTTCAACCCCCGCTGTTTACCAATATTAACTCCTGAAAAGAGACTGGAAGTGTGTTTAAGGACGCAATTTAAGATATGTTCTTCTTATTAATTTTGTTAAACAACTCAACAGTATTGATATAACTATAATATCTGTAATTCTACGAGTAAAACCTACTTCAATGTCAATTCTATATTATTTGCGTATATTCCTGAATAGTCCATTTGAACCACACCACACACCACTAATAGATTTTAAAAACTTTTACCAAAAGATTTTAAAAACTTGTACAAAAATAAAACTTTAAATAATGTAAGTACATTTTAAGTTATATAAATTTCCGGGAAGATTCCCCCCTCATCGGAAATTTAAATATTATATGCATTAATGTATTCAACACAAATTCCAGTTTCATGAACTTTACGTGTATAGAGATTTTCATACAAGTAATTGAAATAACGAAAATCTCCAAGGTTTAAGCATATCTCACGAACTTACGAGTTAACGACGACAAGCGACATTATCCAGATACCAGAAAAACATTGTTTTTGCTACGCCTCATTTATGTCACGCGTGTCCTAACATGTTGATATGCTGATGTCGTCGGAGCCGGTTATGAGACTGAGTTATTCCAAAGACGAAATTGCATATTCCGGCGAGAGTTTATGTATATCTCGGGAATTTTCCGGAAATATTCCCGCCGGGGGTATTTCCCACGGCACATTGCTAATCTCGACAACGCAGATCTACAGGCCGATGACAGAGCTACACTTAATATTTTACCTTACAAAGCGGTTATAGAATATTTTTATTTATTTAATATAAGCCAAATCAAAATACATTTGGAGAAAGAAATAATAATGATTATAATAATACCAATAATAACAGAAATACGTCAATTAGACAAATGATATCCACTAGATGATGAGTCTTCACAGAAGGAATCATCCTATACCATCCGGTTCTTGATATTTTTCCCACGTCAACGAAGAGTGGAGTACTATGGATAACATGAGTAATGTGTATGACATGTTAGAAGTTCAGATTCTCGCTTACGGTTCGTAAAACATTATGAAACTGCAGGAATGAATGTAGGATAAGGAATCAAAAAGAGCCACAGGTAAACTCAATCTCGTATTTAATATACGGCAAAGTGCTGATGTGAAGTCAGTCACAAAGCTTCAACCGGATTGGCTGAAAGCCCATCAGAACTGTCGAACAGTTTTAACAGCGCATCAATAATCCACAATACGCTGAGTTCTATAAGAAAGTATCGCCAAGGCTGACATTCAGCTTTTTAAGGTCAACTGGTATTAAATCGGAGACTGAGGAATTTATTCTGTCCTGTCAGGACTGTCATTAATATCTTTGTCTACCTAGAGATTCCTACTACTACACTACAGAACCCACTATTAGGCGCTGGAATCACCCATTGGCTTAGTTTTTGCATGCACCATATATGCGGTATCCACCGACAGGAGTGCAATATCAACACATAAGGTACTCTTACGAGGTAGACCAAACATCCGTGCTGCTTTACATCAGGATCCAGACTGTCAGACTAATGCACACCAATAAGCTTGACATAGTTCTACTCGACAATCAAACCAAGATGATGTATGTCATCGAGTTTTTGAGACCCACAGAGAAGAACATCACTTTAAAGGAGGGGAAAAACGTACTAAATGTGAGGATCTCCAATACGGGCTCCAAGTGCTGTACCCAGACTACTTGGTCATATGTACTATTTTTTTTTATAATGCGAGGAATTGTCTGCTGACCTGTTTATACAAGGAAAACGTCCTGTATGTTTAGAAAGTAAATGTTTAAATAAAATATAGTAAAATAAATAGTTTTTTTTATTATTTTTCTTTTCAGCGAATTTCCAAAGGATTCAACGTAAATTGTTATAAAAATACCCATAAACACAACTTTGCTTGTTACTATAAAGGATATATTGATTTTCTATAAAGATTTTGCAAACTGAAACTAGTAGTAAAATGTTCTGCGGCTAAAGTATCTTTTCAAAACTCTCGGAAATTACACAACTTATATCGGTTCTACTTTAGTATCAACTTTTAGAATTATAGTATTTCTTTATATCTAAACCTCTTCAATTGCTGAACTGTTGCTGATAGTAGGTCGTATCCATGCATAAAACATTTTAGATAAACTAAACTACTATGTTGTTTAACAGCCTAAGATCAAAATGTTAATCTTAATAATATAAAGACAAAGTTATTGAGGTTCAAAAACAAAATAATGAAGTGTCAAAAAACAACGATGTAGCTACGGACACGTGTTTCGGAGCTATTGCTCCTCATTGGCGCAGCGTAGCTAATGAATTGAATCTAGGATGGGATAGATCAGGAACAGAAACTTTATCTTTATTTTGTTTGTATTTGCGGACAGTGCATATAGATATTTCGACTGTGCTCATGGAAGCCCCAAATGTGGAATATGAAGGCATTAATTGAGTACTGTGTACTATCATTTCCAGACTTGTGTTTGTTTTTGTTCCTGTACATTTGTTAATGTTTTCAGCACGTTCTGTATATTAAAAGTATCACAACTCAGAGATAAGCAGAAATTTCTGGAATTTGCTAATATAAACAAGTCTGGACGTGCTTAATTACCATTTTCTCAAAGCTAAAGTTGCGCAGTAATCACGTGATCCATGACCAATTTTAACCTTGAAATACATTTATTCATGTTATCGACTTCAATTCCAAGAACTCTTCAGGGACATCTGAAAAAATCCAAGCGGCAGAATTCCGAACTAACTCTATTCTTGCACCACCCTCTGATTCTTGTCTTCAGCAGCCTCTAGACACTTATTTTCCTTAGCCCCCTACATGAACTTTTCTCCGTCACCTACGATGAACCTCACTCCAACCAGGTCTAAAAGTAGTCCAGCATCTGCTTAATATTACTACTTAACGCTACGCCGATGAGGAACAATAACTCCGAAACACGTGTCCGTAGCTGCATAGTTGTTTTTTTTGTAGGATATGCCAATAACCTTTCTTTATTTTAATTTACAATGGCATACACTTAATACTCTTCAATACTCAGTGTTGTTACACGGAAAACACTAATCTTGTTTTGTTAAAATTATATTTATAATTATAAATAATTACTGTACAATACTTTTTCAGTTGCTAAATCTGTTACCCTAGGATTTTCAAGAACTAGTAAAACAACTACTTCACCTAGAATCAAGACGATATTAGATTAACTAATAGTATTCTTAGTATTAGAAGCAAAAAAATATTGACCCCAAAAAGAAAAATGTTTACATTTAAGAAATGATTTCCTCCAGTTACAATACAAAAAACAAAAACCCCTAGGCCGCTATATAATATCTTTCGTTCTATCGGAACTCCTCAGGGTGCTGGTAAACAAATTCAAATTCAAATTTATTAAGCACTTTTAGTTGCTACATATAAATTTTTTAATTTGTACAGAGTATGAATGTAAAACAAAACAATTGTTTATGTGCACCTAGATAACTAAACATCCGTATGTGCATATGCACATACGGATTAGTATTAGTATTAATAAAAGAAAAAAGTATAATTAGAAATGAAGATTAAGATGATTAAAATTAAAACATGTACTTGCAAATATTTACAAAAAAAAACAAAAACATCCAAAGGAATTAACAGTAATTTATATCCGTTATTATTTAACTTATGCTAAACTAAATATAACTTAAAACAATTTTTTTTACAGTTGACATTATAGTATACACATATATTTGATTAAAACAGCTTCATATACTTTATACCATATATAACACGAACATATTATTTAAAAAAATATTTTAATTATATGATTCAAAATATGAGCATTTGTAATTTTTATTTTGACATTTTAAATTGATGGATTGACGAGTTCCGAAAGAACGAGAGCCATTGTGCAGAGGTCGAGGGTTTTCGATTTTGGAGGTATCTGGAAGGAATCATTTTTTAAATGTAATTTTTTTTTGGTAAGTCAAAATTTTTTTAACCTCAATATTTTTTTGCTCTTATACTGTTATTTAATCCAATATCATCTTGCATGTGTAGCTATGTGAAGTAGTTGCTTTAATAGTTTCTGCGATAAAATGTATTTGCAGTGTCGTGTTTAATTTATTAACTACTGAAAACTTTTATACTAGCGCATTAAGATAAGAATGACAGTGTAAAATATAAGAAACCATAAACAAGTAGTTTATTGTTATCACATTAGATTAGAATGGATGTTTGTGCAATACCCTCATAATTAAATTATTATTTTTTCTAGAAATATAATATGTGTATTGTTTGCAGCATAGCAGTTCGATAGTTTTTGGTTTTGGCTTTTGGTTTGAAGAGATTATTCCTTAATTATTATTTATTTATTTATTTATTTATTTATTTATTTATTTGGTTACAACTGCCCAGACAGAAATCCAATTACGGGGCAGGGATATTACAAACATATAAGTACAAACTATATAAGCATTAAGGGGTAATTAACAAAGTAATATTTCAATTTTGATTATAAATAAACACATACCTACACACATAATCATAAAAATAAATATAAACACAGAGAATCATACCTTAGTTATTGATACAAAACTAGAACAGATGACAATATATTTCATAGTAACAACACAGTGAAGTGTCGTGGCCTATGACTGAGGCTTAAGAATAAAGTTCCGAATATCAGTGATTGTCGTATTAAAAATATCTATATTATTATGATAAGAGGCGTAGTTGGAGCACATACAATGCAATGGAGAAAACAATAATAAATTGGTTCGGGGCACAGGCAAATAGAACAAGGTGGATTGCGAGCGAGTTTGCAGGTTCGGAACATGAAAACTAATGAGACTAAGAAATTCCGAACAGTCTATTTTGTTATTTAAAATTTTGAAAAGAAAGACAAGAGAGTAATACATACAACGAGTATCTAGGCTGTTCACATGAAATTCGTCTAGTAATACATTGTGTGGCAAACCCCTGTCCGGGTAGGTTTTGTGAACTTTGTACCACAGATATTTAAGGAATCGTCTTTGGGGCTTTTCAAGATTAAGTTTATGATTTTCATAACCGGGATTCCATACAAGTGAACCATATTCAAGTTTTGACCTTACAAACGAATTAAAGAGGAGTTTTAGCGTATCTTCTTTGAAATGTTTACAGTTGCGTATAATAAAACCCAAGTTTTTATAAGCACTAGCAGTGATCACATTAATATGGTTGGCAAAGGATATTCTGGAATCGAAGCGAACTCCAAGATCTTTAAATTCAGTACAGTTGTTTAATACTACATTATTAATTTGATAATCAAATTTAACTGGATTTAGTTTACGAGAATATATCATCGAGTTACATTTAGAAATATTTAATTGCAAGCTATTTTTATCACACCACAAGGAAAGCCGTAATAGATCACCTTGTAATGTAGCACAGTCATCTGCACAAGCAACCGGAGTATACAATTTTAAATCATCGGCGTATAATAAGGTTTTGCACTGTAAGTCACTGATGATGTCGTTTATAAAAATGTTAAATAATAAAGGTCCTAGTACGGAACCTTGAGGAACACCAGATGTTGCAATGATCTCAACAGACCAGAACCCACGATACTGCACAGTTAATCGTCTACCCATCAAGTAGGATTCAAAGAATTTTAGAAATGATTCTGTTAGACCAAACGCAGATAGCTTGTGCAACAGAACACCGTGGTCCAGCCTGTCAAAAGCTTTAGAAAAATCTGTATAAATGACATCAACCTGATTTCCTGCATCAAGGTTTTCCGCTAAGAATTGTGTGATGCATATCAGATTGCTAGTAGTTGAGCGTCCAGGCATAAATCCGTGTTGATTGTGGCATATTTGTGGCTGTACATGGTTAAAAAGAATATTATAAATTAAACTCTCGAAGAGCTTGCTAAAGTTGCAAAGAATTACTATAGGTCTGTAATTCTCAATGGCACTAGTATTTTTATTTTTGAATATTGGACATATTCTAGATATTTTCCAGACCTCAGGAAAGTTAGTTGTCTTAATACACAGATTAAAAATGTAGGTTAAAGGCTTGGCCAGTAGGATGGCACAGTCTTTAAGTAAGAAAGCCGGGATTCCATCAGGACCTATAGTACATTTCGGTTTGGTTTTTCTTAGTGCCTTTAATACGTCATCCTCTGTTACGTAAGGTATACTTAAGCTATTCATATTACAATGAGAGATATCAGAGTCTGCTGAAAAATTACTGGATGGAGTGTATGCATCTTGGAAAAAAGTAGCAAATGCATTGACTATTGCATGAGGCTCACTTAATGTGACATCATTATGGGTCATAATGTTAGGGATGGAGGAGTTGCTCTTTTTTTGTGTTTAAGTATGACCAAAAGTGATTCGGATTTGTTTTAATTTGACTTTCAATATTTACAAGATATTCTTTATGGGCAATATCAATATCAGTCTTTATGCTAGCCCTTAGTATTTTAAACTGATTCAATTCATAATCATTGCCATTTGATTTGTAGTTGCGCCAATGCTTACTCTTCGTTTTAATACTACGGATTATGTTACCGTTATACCAAGGCGGATATTTACTTGATTTTGCTATATTTTTGGGTACACTAAAGGCAAATCGTCGTGTGGATATTATAATGTTCTATATCCATTTTTGGGCGAAATTGAGTATAATACATCAAAATTCATGAAAAAATTAGCTTGTTCCATATCCGTTGAAATTACAAACATAACTTGTTCAATAACCTAAATTTCAGTAAAATAATATCCTACATCCAGTTTGTCGAATGAAACTTATCATGTTATAGTAGTCTACGTCCTATAATGCTGAATTTGTTCTATATCCGTGCGCGGCAGTTAGATAATAATGAGGTTTGATCTTGTTCGATATCCCTTATTTTAGACAAAACTTTGTTGTTATAATCATTTCACTGTTTTGCATTATAAATTACTGTTTATTTTGTGTGCAATCGCTGTAAAATGAGTGAATTTTCGTCATTACCACCTGATAAACCTTCTGAGTGTCCGACAGACGAGTGGAAGTAAGTAATCATTTTTCTAGTTTATTTTTAAATTACATAACCTCACTGTTGGTATTTAAAATGAAATAGGTTCTCTATTTAATCTGCTAATGTTTAATTCATTATTTATTATAATGTTGTAAAAATACGGAAGTTATATTTCAATTTTCTTTTGTATAGCGAATTATTCGAGGCCATTACCACGGATGATATGGATATGCCCGTAAATGAATTCACAATAGGGTACACATCAGTTGACATTGAAAATATGCCTGTATGTTTAGTGGATGGTGATTTAATAATTGGTGAAAAATGTAACATGATTGAATTAAGGTAAAGATAATAAACAAATTCAAAATACGATTTTCAAAATATCTTTCATTTTTAGACCAGTAGAAGTTTCCAGTTTTAACGATGAAAACAACAAAACTGAACCAGAAGTTCAAGAGATAATAACATTAACTGTAGATCCATTGCCAGTTGAGCTGTCCGGGGAAGTGTCAGAAATAATGGTGGTAACTGAGCATGAAGTGCCAGTACGAGTAGAGCATGAAAAAGGAAAATTGCTAGCGAACGAGGGAAATCAAATTACAGGAGAAAAATCTACACCAACTCCAACACGAACCAGAAAAAGAAAACGCGCTGTAGATAACTGGAAGCAGAATATTCGAAAGCGCAAAAGACAAGCTGGGGAAGAATATATTAACACGAAGGGTAAAGTTCAGCCTAGAAAAGAAATGAAAGCTATGACTTGTCATTCAGAACGTTGCCCCTTTCTCTGCAGCAAGAAAATTTCTGAGAATGAACGGCAAGACATTCATTCCCAATTTTGGATGTTATCGGATGAACAGAAATCTTATTTTTATTCCAAGCATATTAAATGTATTCCTGCGTTACGGAAACGAACAGAAAAAGAAACTAGTCGAAAGGCATTAAGTTACCAGTATTATTTTGAAATTAATAGTGCAAGGCTAAGAGTATGTCAAGAGTTCTTTCTAAATACGTTGGCCATAAGCAAACAACGTATATACTACTTTTTTAAGAAAATTCAGACAAGTAAAACTAACATCCCTAGGGATTGACAACAAGGAAAACACTCTAAAAAGGTGTTAACTGAAGAACAGAAGAATGTTGTCAGACGGCATATAGAAAGTTTTGCGGTCATTGACGCACATTATTGCAGATCGACATCAAATAGATCTTATTTGGAACGAGATTTGAGCTTAAAAAAAATGTATAATTTGTATCTCGAATTAACAGAAACTCCTGTTTCAATGGTGTCGTACTCCAAAATTTTTAACTACGAGTATAACATCGGGTTTTTCAAACCGAAAAAGGATCTTTGTGATCGATGCGAAGAGTATAAACACTTGAGGAGTCCAACACAGGAACAAAAGTCGCTATATGAAGATCACATAAGAAGAAAAAAATGGGATATGCTCAGCGTGAAGCTGATCGTTCAAGAGTTAAGGGAGAAAATGCTGAAACAACAACATGTATGTTGACGATCGATCTTCAGAATACTTTTGCCTTACCCAAAGCTTATGTGAGTCATTATTATTATAAGCAAAAGCTCAATTGCTATAACTTAACTGCCCACTCAAGTACAAATAACACCATTTATAACGCAATATGGCATGAATTTATTTGCGGACGCGCTGGGAACCACCTGGCAAATGCAGTGATCAAAATTTTAAAAGCTGTGGTGAAAGACAATCCAGATGTGATCAAAATAATTTTTTGGTCCGATAGTTGCGTTCCTCAAAATAGGAACTCTATCCTCTCTTTCGCCATTCAGCACTTTCTCAAATCAAGACATGCAGGAAAACTCGAGAGTATTATACAGAAATATAGCGAGCCCGGCCATGGGAACTTGCAAGAAATTGATAGTGCACATAGTTGCATTGAAAGACACTTGAGGCATTTAGAGATTTGGTCACCTGTGACATTGATCAGAAATTTATTAACCATACCACTTTGGTGGAAAAAGAAATTTAAAGTTTTGCAAATGAAAGCAGAAGAGTTTTTAGATTATGGAAGTGCTGCTTCAGCTTTAAATTATCAAGTATTGCTTTACACTAAAGTGAAAATTATAGCCTATGAGAAGACAGACATAACTAATTTGAAATATGGAGAAAGTTTCGAAGGAATGCTGAAAGAAGTGAAAATTGTACCAAAGTTAGAAGAGCAGCAAACCAGACAAAAAAAGAGGCAAGGTCCGAATGAAATAAATTGGGAAGTGAAAGCAGCCAAAAATGTTAATCTCGGCCTCTCAGAAGAGAAGAGAAAAGCGTTAACAGAGATGTTGCCTCAGATGCCAGAAAGTGAGCGCGAATTTTATTTAGCAATTTTATCCAAAGTGAAAGCCCCTTTAGCCAAAAAAGGTAAAAAAACAATAACTTCGGGATCGTCAAATCAGTTCACCAACCCACAACACATTCTGGATGGGAACAAAACAGAACATTCTTTATCGAAACGCCAGTGTAAAATTTTGAAAACTCCGTCCCTAGAGGAAAAAGGTAAAAAAAAAGTAACTCCGGGATCGTCAAACCAAATTACCAAAAATGATTCACAACATACTTTGACTGGAAGCACAACAGAAGAGTCTAAATCGAAACGTCATTGTCAGTCTAAAACAGTGAACACTCAGTCCCAGTAAATAATAAGTTTTATAACCATTTTTAGTGTTTTCTTTTATTTTATATTTTCAAAGTTTTTACATTATCTACATTAGTACTATATTTTATATTTTTATATTGATGATAATAATAATAATAAAATAAATAATAATGAATATGCCTTTGCAATTATTTGTGATGCTATATGTAAATTTTGTGGAGATAGAACAAAACAATTCTGAGTCGACGTATTATTTTGGTCGATATCCTCGAAACTAGCGAAAATTTATTTTCCGTGTTCTATATCCAAATGCACCTGTTGATATTTATTTATTTTCTAAATTTAATTTTCACATTATCTCAGAACTTTTGTGATCCACCGGCATTAAAAGCAACGGCCAAAGTTCAATATAAGTCATATTAATATATGACCAAATGTGATTTCGCAGTAACAACCTGAACTTTCAATTTCGATTTCCCAAAACCTAGCATTTCAGGATATAGACCATTATAATATCCACGCGACGAAATATAGAGTCTAAAATAGAGTAAAACATATCACATGCATAAGTAACGTCCTCATATTGAGCAAGGCTAGAAAAATCAGCGTTACTTAAGTCCCCATACAATTGGTGAAAATTAGCTTTTCTAAAGTTGTACATAGGAGAATGATTAACAGAGAATTTTTTACTTGTTCGGGGCGTTTTAAAACATATGTCTAAGGGAGGGTGATGATTATCCTCAGGTAATAGGTAATCATGAGACTTATTTACCTCAACATCAGGTTTACTAAATACCAAATCCAGGATTCGGTTGTTTCCATTTAATATATTATTACACTGCTTAAGATCCAAGAATTCTCTAAAGCCACTCAGCACAGATATAATGGAATTGTTATTAGAGACATTCGTGAGAGAATTAGCATATTCAGGGGTATTAAAGTCTCCTAGAAGAATAAGATGTTCATTACTAGTAACAAACTCGAGGGTTAGAATTTCCTCAGAAAGATTTTCATAGTGTTGAGCACTCAAATTATACTTCATGATGCACATTTCAAAATATATAAAAGAAAGTATAGAAGGTAGATACAATTAAAAAAGTTGATAGATAAAAGGAAGAAATTGGTCATTATAAATAGCAATTTTGGGTTCAAAATCCTTCGATCTCTATAAGAAGAATAATGTATCAAGGTATTTAAGAATCGATTTTGGAAAAAATCTTTGAAGAGTTGAGAGGAACCTCCGCCAGTGCCAAATCAAACATAACCTCAACTTCTTCTGACAGCCACGCTAGTTTTGACAGCATATTTGGATTCCAAGTTTCATAGAATTTGTTTGACATTAACAACTGTCACTGTCAATTTGACATTAAACTATATGACTAAAGTCAGATTATTAACGCCAAATGTGCTGTCAAAAATTTCGCACTCTCGAAAAATTGATGACAGTATAATAGCCGACTATTTATCAAAATCTTGTTATATTACCCTTGATAGCCTACCCTGTTTAAATACATTCGTGCATGCATGCATTCCCTTGTTTGTCAAATATTGTAGTTTTACTTGAGTTCATTATTATCTACCAGTTTTATCCCGGGTTAAGGAACTGAAGGTAATAAGGACAAGTCCTCGATCGGTTAGTGTCGTAGCCAAGTATATTTGTACTGAAAAGTAAGTGATGCTTTCGACGAGACTCAAACGCAGGACATTTTCTTGAAGAGGAATTACAGGTATTAAATCCTGTAAAATTAGGATAACATAAATTGTGGGTGATTTAATCGAGGACATAGGTTATGATATTCTTAAATTTCGTCCAACCTTAAGAACAAATCCACTCTGAGGTATCCTGTATCACTCGAGAGTACGTAAAAAACAATTTTACTGACGCCCTACATAATTATTAATTTCTTGAATTCTAGTGATCTGCTAGGTATTAATATTAAAACTTAGTGGGAATAAGTCAATTAAAACAGAAAAACTGCTTTTCTAATTTAGTCGACGTTACGTTATATTTATTAGCGTCGTTTGGACTTGTTAAATTGAGTTTTTCTTGTTTATAATCTAATAAATTAAACAAACGAACTAAATACAACATATAACATACAAATGGCCTTTACTTCTCAACGATACACAGCACATGATGCTATGTATCATTTCTTTGGATTACTCTTTGTTGTATTAATGATGTTTTTGTAATACAACACTGTTTTATTTACTAATTTACTCATTTTGTCATTTTTAAAAGTCTCTGAAGCTGAAAAACTGACTGTCTGAATTTAATATCGTTATCTTTTCAGTTTCTCCCTTTGCTGAACTGAGCATAAAATTTTGAATTACCCATGTTTTAATACGTTTCTTTTTATTTCTAATTTAAATTTCACACATTATGCTTTTTATGCGATCTTTTAAAGTTGGAGTCACTGCACTTTAGAATGTCGACCCAGTTCTAGTTCTCTTAAGGCTCGCGTCATAATTTAGGAGCGTACAGACAGAGGCGGATATATGGGGGGGTTGGGAGGGGCAGCGCCCCTCCCAATGGTTCTCAAAGTTGACGGAGTTGGGAGATTGCCGTCCTAATTGGGAAATGAAAAAAAGCTACAAAGTTGCTTCTCGCTAATAGTTGGTTTATCTGCAGATTTAAAATTGTATTACGATTATGCTTTATTTTGATGTGTATCGTGCTTTCTCAAGTAAAATCTATTGCCACTTGTCTTGACCCGTCATAAAAAAGAGAAAGTCAGACCCTCATAAATTGTAATTCCTGTCCTGACCCATTTTTAAGGTCTTAGTATTTTGTATAACGGTTTATCATAAACCCTCACCATCATTGACACATGTTTTTAATAACACTTTTATTTGAAGATTTTAAAACGTAATGAATGATGAATGAATGCTGCAAGTTTGTGACCGAAACTTAGTGCTTTTTTAGGTAGGTAAATGCAGTTTATTTTTAAGTTCTTGTATTTGAGATAATTTTACTGTATAGGTAGGTGAGGAATAACAATAGGACAATCTGCCTATTACTGTTTACTGTCCCGCATTGTCTTAGTAATATTTTTTAATTATTGAAATCAACTACACACTTTTTATGAAAATGCAAACGCAAGGCCGTAGCCAGAAAAATATTTCGGGGGCAGACTTGTAGGTTCAAAATCACAAAATCTCGAATTTACTAAGAAAAAAAAATACTTATGGCAAAGAATAATTTTTTTTAAATTATTGCAAAAAAAAATATATTTCTGTTCCAATTATTCATTATTTTGAATTGAACATTTCAACATTTATATGAATATTATTGTTCTTGATTTGATGAAAATATTAAATCATTTTTTCAAATAGTATATACTTAAAACAAGTAAATATTTCTATGCAACTATATTTCATTGACTTTAATTATTTTTTCTCGGTATATCTTAGGTAGGTACCTATATGGTTTGTAGATGTAATGTAACGGTCTTTAAAAATGTTTGTTTATAAAATATCGTAAGAGAGAGAATGTGTAGTAAGAAAGGGATAGGTATCTGAATTGCAACGCCATTTTTAGAAAGACTTGCGAATACAAAATTATGTTCTTAATATTTTTTATTTTTCTACTTTTAATTTTGATTTTTGAGAACTTGTTCCTTTTCTGACTTTGTGGCATTGGATGAAACCAGTTGGGAAATTGAACAGGTCAGCACCCCCCCCCCCAATATTATATTATTATAGGGTAGTTAACGTTAACTCACAAATTAGAATAATTAAATTTATATTACCAAAGATTATTAGTATTATTAGTAAATTATCTAGGCCGATTTTCGATTTTTTTCATCCTATAACTTTGTTGACTTTCCATTTATACAAGCTGCCTTAAGTTTTAATCACTAAGCTTAGAAGTTTGTTTATGTTGGTATATCATATAAGTAAAAAATGTATTTCCACGAAAATTTTTTTCAACTTCATATTGTGTTGAAAACTTTTACAAAGTTTTATATAAGTAAATTAAATTAGGTGCTTGAGATATCTTCCAACTTAGATATAGAGTTTATAAAGTTGTCAATAAATCAATGAGTAAAAGATGTTATAAAAATAGTACAAAAATATTACTTTAAAGTTGCTTTGAAAATATGTTCGGATCAAAGTTACAAAAATTGCAAATAAGAAGACAATATATAGAAAGAAACGATTTAACTCTTTAAATAAATAAAAGTTGCTCGTTGAAGCAAATATATCAGTATAAGTAAAAAAGTCACAACAATATGAAAGGTATTAATAGTATATTGTTTTATTAGGATTAAAAGTGACACTTTGTTTGAGGAGCAATTATGTTTGTATTTGTGAGGCGAAGCGCATCGTAGCCGAGCGAACGCAAAAATTGCGAGTCAAACAGACACTTTAAATCCGAATGAAACATGTTATTTTTTCTTCAGACGCAAAAAAAAATTCGAAATATTTAAACATTAAGCACATACATAATTATTTTCGATTATACGACTGATAACAGTTTCATCGTGTTACTTTTGACAAACACTATGTGATTGCTATGGATATTGTGTGGTTGCTAGGGATGCCAATAAATATAAACAAACATTCTATTTAAGCAAATAAATTGTGATTTATTATAGTCCATTATTAGAAAAAAATGTCTGATTATGAAGATTTGTCGAGTATACCAGCAGAGGTGGTTGAAATTGCTAACGAAGTGACTTTAAATCTTCTACCATCAAAGTCGCGTGAAGTGTACGAGTGCTCATATAATCGTTTTATGCAATGGTGCTCTGAAAAGAATATAAAATCGTATTCGGAAAGTGTTTTATTGGCATATTTTGCCAGTCTGGCCTCGAAAATGAAATGTTCCACTTTATGGTCACAGTATTCAATGGTGAAATCGACACCGACTCTCAAGAATGACGTATATATAAGTAAATTTTCCAAGTTAAATGCATTTTTAAAAAGGTGAAGTAATGGTTATACCCCTAAAAAAAGCTAGGGTTTTAACGAAAGACCAAGTTGAACAGTTTTTGGATGCTGCTCCTAACATACATTATTTAATGATGAAGGTATGTTTAAAATTAAAGAATGAAGTAGGCAAATTTTGTGAATTTTTATTTATAGGTTGCCTTAATAATGAGAATTGCGGGCGCATGTCGTTGTGATGAACTAATTCATTTAAAAACTGATGGCACTGAAGATGTTAAGTCTGCTTTACTGATAAAAGTTCCTCATACTAAGACCGGTAAGGGTCGGTCATTTACGGTTCTTGGAGAAAAATATTTGAGATTTACAAAAAATACGCTGCTCTTCGGCCAAAACATTTTGAAGAAAGCCGTTTTTTATATAGTATCAAAATAGAAGATGTCAACGGTCAGTAGTCGGTACTCATAAAATTAGTGGTGTTGCAAAAGAAGTGACAAAATATTTAAATTTACCAAATGCAAATGAATATACTGGACACTGCTTACGCCGACCTTCTGCCACTTTTCTTGTAGATTCTAGTGGTGATGTTACTTGTCTTAAAAGACATGGAGTTTGGAAGTCGAACACTGTTGCAGAGGGGTATATAGAAGAATCTATAGAAAATAAAAAAAAGTAGAGCAAGAAAAATATTTCGACTCGATGAACCTAGTACTAGCACCAATGGGCCTAGTACGTGTAATAGTATCAATCTCTTGAATCTCGATAATACAGCTGCTTGCAATAACGTAGAAGATCAAAGAAAAATTAATCAAGAAATGTGTTCCCACGATACCACTAAGAGTGTAACAGTTTCAGATATTGCTACCACCACCGTTAAAAATGTTAACAGTGTCGATTCTTCTGGTTTGTTTAATTTTTATTCAACTTGCTCAAACTGCACTTTCAATATTACTATCAATAAATAATAATAATTGAATGAATTTATATATCTAGCCTAATCAATAAGTTTTGTATTTCATTTCATTGTTTAATAATTTTGGATTGTAAGAATTTCATATTTTAATTTAAATAAACTGAATTAATATGAAAATGTTTAATTTTTACCTAAATATACTTTTAACACTAGGATTAAAAATACTTTTATCCTAGGATTAAAAGTGTTGACATTTTTATATTAATAACAAAAACATCAATTTTTGTTTCAGATTATACCATTAAAAATGATGACTTTTGTGACGTTTGAAGAAAAAAACTTTTATGAAATTTTCAGTACATGGAGTAATCCTGAAAGAAGTAGCATAATTTGTACAGAAACATCAATATGCGCTTAGCTTAACTTACCGACATAAAGAATTGAATTCCTACGGGGTTAAAGCCTCCTAAAATAGGTGGAGCCAAATGAAATTTTTATTAACAAATGAAAATTGGTGTAAAAAAGTGTTTATGTCTAGTATGACAGATGCATTAAAAAAACTGTTTTGTATTTCCTTGAATGTTACTGGTTGGAGGCGATGGAACAGAAATTTAGCAATACTTTTTAATGATTTAAAAATTTATAGCCAAATCTCATCACAACATGACTGTAAGAATCCCCAAATATATCTTGATTGGTGCAAAAATAATAATTTAGATTTAAATACGAGCAAAGACAACATCATGTCTTAGTCACAGTAGTAGTGTATTTGAATATGATTATAATCTTGATATGACTGTTCTAGAAAGACCTGAATTTATTAAATATTGGGAGTCATCTTTGTTTCTAAGCTGACGTTTAAAATTTACATTGAAAAACATCCTCATCAACATACAGAAGCCCAGGATTTGTACAACGAAACTCAAAAAATTTTTAAAACGTAAGCACGCACCGCATGATTTATGCTGCATTTGTCAACTCCCGGCTTCAATACGTTTCTGTTGTATGGAGTCCAATTTACAATATACTGTTTGGTAAAGTATGGAATAAATTCATTATTTCTTAAACCAAAAATATTTAGAAAAAATCCTGAGACGTTATTTTTAATTTCATTAGCGCACCTTATTCCGTTATTCTGTTGGTTATGACAACATCGCTCTTTCCGTTATGACGTCATCGGTATATTTTTTAAATGGATCACCCTGTATATTTCTCTATTTCTGGATTCTGCTTGAACAGCTGTATGTATGTATAAATGTAGCATACTTACGGTCTAAAATTGAAGAAGTTGAAAGATACGGCCAATTGCAAAGTTGAAACAATTTATTTAGCGTTAAAACCGAGTTTTTTTAATAAGCCATGCATATTTATTAACTGAATAGCATACCAGTATGACAGACAATATCTAAAATATATTTTATATACTTTAACCCCTATTAACTGTAGTTGAATGATTATATTTTAAAAATTTAATTACCTAAAATTTTCACTACACCTGATGCCACCGCTATGTTTGAAACGTATTTAATAAAAATGGGTATGAGACAATTTGCATAAAATTGCAATAAAAGCACGCTTTAGCAACATTAATATCGAATTTAAGGTTATAAGCGAAATCATTTTGCGGCGTAATATGGTTCAGTAGGCCGTAGATTTCCGTGGATTAAATTTACCGAGAAAAATGCCAATCTCTTTCCAAGGAAATGAGTTTTAGATTCAAGTAATATACCCACTAAAATATTTGATAATATCAAATTCCAAGAGGTAGTGTTTTTTTCAACATAAGGATATACATCAATTATGGTGTTAAAAAACATATTGTCAACTAGGTACTGTTCATTTGTGTAGCAAGAATTGTAAAATTTCAAAACTAGTTTTTGTCAATTGTACTTGCATTTCATAGTTCCAATAATATACGAATAGGCCAGTCACTTTACACTTTATTTTGGAAAAATCCCCAGAGAAATGATTTTTTGTACAAACTTTCATTCTTTTGTTAGAAACAACATACTAAAAGTTCGATTGGATCCGAACTGTATTTGCTTAGTTATATGTCGAAGAAAGTGCAGAATATGGGTTTTTGGAGATAACTCCGTAAGTATCACTCTTAAGGTAAAAATAATTATTGCAGAAATGAAAGCAATTAAATTCTCTATAAAAAATTTCTTATGCAATTATTTCGTAGAGATGATAGTTTTGACACAGTAACGGAAGAGGGGAGAAAAAAATTTGCGTGCCATATTTGCCTATGCATATGTACTAACTATTACTGATATACAACTTAGATATCTTAGGTGGCCTATAAATGGCAGCTAATGCATCCTGGTTTGAGAGTCGACACATTAACATCTTGGAATCGCAGTTTTCCAAATATTTTGCTGTACAAAGGGATATTTCGAGTGTTATTGTGACAAAAATGGATGAAAATTGTTTATTCTGTGCGATGACACTAAGTGCGAGTAGGTATAGGAATTTTTCATTATCAATTTTCAAAGGATTAAATGAGAAGAACGTGTTTAAACAAGTGATTAAGAGATATAGAGAAACATTCCTGCTAGTTTTGTACAGTGCACTCATATCTGAAACATCTCTCTATGATTACCGTTGTAAATGTTTCACAAGTTCTGTGAGAAAACGTAAAACAGTTAATTTAGCGTCTCTTGTCACCAATGAAAAATGCCCCACCAACTGAGGATTTCGTAGAAACTCCGGTGGATGATCTCGCGCTTGCCAAATAGGAGAGAGAGAATAATAGCATTCGTTTGCATGGAATTAGAACCGCTTATATGTAAATGTATTGCCTCCACGAAAAAATTGCCACGGTTCCTCCTGTCTCAATGCTCCACCTACTAAGGGATACGTAGTTATTTACAGAAATAACATCTATACCCCACAACATTTTGAAATGTACTAACCAAAACACCACCAACAGTGTCATCGGCTACCTACTATGATCTGATGAAGGGCGGGCCATCGCAGCACTAGACCTAAAGATGAATAATTATAATTTATTGGCTACTACTTGCCCCGCTACTAATTACGCATACCAATGGGCGTGCTCGCAACTTCGTGGTTTTTGAAGTGTTTAGGAGAATGTACCCCGAGTGGCCAATTCACTATCTCTGTCTTTGTTTTTCTTATAGTTTTCTTATAGCAAATCGCCAGAATTTTCCTAAACACTTAATATCTGTACAATAGACTGTGTGTGAAAAGAAGGGATATGATGGGGCGTGCCCTCTTTACTTCACAAACCCAACGTACAATGAGACAACACTGATGCATAATACTCTTTCTGTCCCATGCATGACTGCTATTTTTATCCTTTATGCACACACATAAAGCAGACACTCCAATTAAACGTTTTCCAATAAAATAATAAGTAAGGTAATATGGGGACAATCAATCTCATTATTAATTATTATTTTGTGCAAAAAATTACTGAGTGCATCACTCGTCTTCTAATTAGACTGCTCATTTCAAATTTATTTAAAAAAGGTGAGGTGTCCCTCTAACAGGATATGTACCCTCCAAAATAAAAATTGTAGATTTGAAAAATCTTCGTTATACCTTTTCTAGTGCTTTTATGTAAATATTATAAGTAGCATTCCAAACAATAGAAGCATATTCTAGTTTAGACCTACCAAAACTAACAAACGACATACGTAGAGTAGACAAGTTCTTAAAATCTTTGCTGTTGCGCAAAACAAAACCTAAACTTTTGAATGCGCCAGATACACATTCTTCAATATGTTTAGAAAAAGTTAGTTTTAAATTAAATGTAATGCCAAGGTCTTTCACAAACTCATGTCTCTCTACAGTTGTCCAACCTGTAGTCAAACATAAATGGATATGTTTTTGCTGAAAAAAGATATGACTTTACATTTGGTAGCATTTAAAGGGAGACGATTGTTAACGCACGAGTTATTAAGAATGTAAAGATTGTGCTGGAGTCTCAGGCAACCAAATCAGAGTTTATGTAAAAATATAATTTTAGATCATCAGCATATAGCAAGTAATGTACATCTAGGTTATCAACAATATTATTAATAAATAATATAAAGAACAATGGACCGAGTATAGAACCCTGCGGCACTCCAGGTGTTTGAGTAAATTCTCCAGATTGGTAACTACGATATTCAAATAAAATAATATATTAAAATAACTTTTTAATTGTAGTCATATTTACACAGTTATCTCCTATGACCATCTTGCACATTCTTCAACATGTTGCAAAGAGAGTACGGCTCGAGTCCAATAAAACGTTTGATATACGTTGTTCGTAACACCAAAATAAAAATTTACAATAAAAATTGTTTGTGTGATAATTTTTCTAAAAATTTGCCCTGTTTTAGCTTAGTGACTGCCTACATACTAGTAGAACTGCAACAGTGTAAATCTATCTTTTATAAATTCTGTTTTTGCAAATGTTTACATCATTTTATGAAAACCTGCCTACAAAATCTGCACTGCTAAATTTTACAAAATATTATCAATTGTGTACACGGGAAGTTTTAAATTTTGTTTTTTTCGTTTAGTAGTGATAGAGACTATGGAGCACAGATTTCTTTAAATTATTTTTTATTTTATGTGTTCATAGCTACTACAGCAAGTTATTTATTACCACTCTCCGCCAAGATGTAATGACTTGACACGTTGTATAATTTTCTTTTTTGTAACACTTCATAAGGTTAGGCTCTGCTATAGTTCTTACATCATTTGTTTCAAACTTATGAAAGCTGTGATTAATTAACCAACACTTAGGTGTATAGATATGAAAGAGGATAATAACGATATAATTAAATTTTGAACATTATTAAGGCATCTAAATCTTCCCCAAGTTTATTTAACACCAAAGTATTCATTATTATTTAAAATGATGTCAAGCTGGCAGCATTCCATAGTGGGCGTTTCAGATACCCGACTGATATTTTTTTAAATAAATAACAACACACTGTCTTTACCGATCCCTTATATCATTTTTGGTAGACGACAATAGGGTAGGTACCTAATTAAGCACTTCAGACAACAGCGCCTGACGTCTGAGTTGAATTTTATGAATTTTGTTTACAAAAAATTTTAAGTTTAAAAGTGTTTTGGGAGTAGCAAAAACGGTTGCAGACAAAATATTACCCGGAAGGTATGAGGTTACTGAGCTCGCCCGCTTTCGAAACTGCTAGCTCCCTTAGTAAAGAATCACTTTCCCGTCTTGTTACGTAAATAACTATTTCCGACGGTAAACTGTTATGTTATAAACAACATGATCAATATATGTATAAACAAATGAAACAAACTGTTATGATATTCTCATTAGATTGTATCAATGTGACGTGAAGTCGATTACGATCAGATTTTTCCATTAAGTAAAATAGATATAAATAAATTTTATGATGACAGACAAACAGAAAATTCTTATTATTTTCTTCTTACAATTGAATAAAAAACCGCTGCCAATTACTTGGGAATCAGAACTTCCTCACCGTAGTAAAAGTCGACATGTGAGTTTATAATAAAAGTAATTTTTGACGTTTCAAAAAAGTTAAATTTTTTTACGTTTCAAAAAAGTCACATTTTGACGAAAAATCGGTCCCAATGCTTAAAAATATATATATATATTAGTGACATTTCACCAACGTGACTTTTTTGAAACGTCAAAATGTGACTTTTTTGAAAGGGCAAAAAATGTGACTTTTTTAAAACGTCAGAGTGACTTTTTTTGAAACGTCAAAATGTGACTTTTTTGAAACGTAAAAAAATGTGCCTTTTTGAAACGTAAAAAAATGTGATTATTTTAAAACGTCAAAAATTACTTTTATTAGTCGAGTTTTACTACGGTGAGGTAGTTCCAATCCCCAAGTAACTGGCAGTAGTTTTTTTGCGTTCCTCACGTATTATTTTCGAAAAAAAAGCCCAAATTAAAATGTTGTACTGTTAGAAAAAAATTACTTTATCCTTTCAGTAGGATTTATAATTTTATTACTAAGAATAAATAAGTTATACAACTAAACGCAATGTGATGCATACGCCGATAGACGAAACTCGACCTAATGTTATTAATACATTTCCAGAAATTAGAGGAATCCTGTACTGTACTATTTTTTTAAGTTAAATAGATATTCTTTAAATGAATTTCCAAATTGTTAGCAATAGATTTTAATTTAAAAATCATTATACACGAAGCGCTCACGTGCATTTTCCTAGGATGCTTCTTTTTCGATAAAATTACTTTAAACATCATAATTTCACTTTCATAAACATTTACAAACTTTTTAATCATGCTGATCAACAAAAGGAAATTGAGCATAATTTTCTTAATTAAGATAAATAAAAAAGCATTTTACAAAGAAACAGCTTAAAATGTTGGGTCTGTGAAGTTGTCCGCCTCAAATGACTTTTTTTGTGTTTTGTTCATACCATCATTTAGTACCTTATTTGTAACCATTTGTAACTTATATACCGATATTTGTAACTCGCCCCGTTAGTACATATTAAAAAACATGTTTTTTGGTGTAAACTTCTCGGGAGCCGCACAAGTTTTAATAATTTTAGTTTACATCTGACCATCATTTAGTAACTAATTTGTAACTATTTGTACCCCATAAATTAGAATTTATAACTACCATCATCTCCGAGTAATAAATGTTTGAATTATGGCGGTCAACTTCTCGGCAGCCGCACACTATAATTTTGCAATTTTTTTTCTGTCATCATTTAGTAATTTATTTGTAACTATTTGTAACCCATAAATTAGAATTTGTAACTGCAACATCTTCGAGTAATAAATTATTAAATTACGGCAGCAAACTTCTCGGCAGCCACACGACAATATAATTTAGCATTTTTCCTCTCATTATGTAGTAACTAGTTTGTAACTATTTGTAACTATTTGTAAAACAAAAATTTAATCAACTTTGCTTTGATACAACAAAGCAGTTTGTCTATAAGAACTTATAAGAAGTCTTTAAATTATTTAAGTACGTACCTTTCTTTTTTTGAAGAAGTTGCTAATAAATGTTTTAAAAATATATGAAGATGGGTAATGATAATGAATCATTCAAAATTTAAATATGTAAAATTGTAATCTACCTCAAAATTTATTGGGGAAAATTCCCTGTCGACACTAAAAAACGTATAAAATCAAAAACAGTAACAAATATTTGAAATCATTTCAATTAATATTTTGCATTATTCAAAAACTGTATCGTTGCAAATAAATAATAATGAATAATTTGAAATCTTAATGTGTAAAGTTATTGTTGTTATTTTCGTCATTTTCTAAAGACAGACCTGTTTTTATTAAAAAAAAATTACAGGCACCTACTTATGATATTTTTTAAATTTTGAATTTCGTAAGAAATTTACAAATAATTTTATTGATATTAAAATTACTTTTCACCTTAAAAGGATATATTTATAAAAAATATTGATTATATATATACTTTTTTTAAAAAATCTGACATATAAACATATATATTCAAAAATGCAATAACATACAGGGTATTCCTTTTAAAAATCGAAAGTTACTTTCTAGAAAAAATAATAAAATAATTATTGGATGTTACATAAGCGTTCTTTCAAACCTCACATGATAACAATAAAAAATCCTATAGTTTTTTATATTTTACACTGTCATTTCTTTTCTGAATGTGCTAGTATAGAAGCTTTGTGTATATAACAAATGAAAAACAATAGTTCCAATACATTTTATCATAGAAACTATTAAAATAACTACTCAGTCTAGAGGCGACAATTGCATTGAATTAAATAATAGTGTTCTTAGTATTATAAGCAAAAAAAATATTGATATTAAAAGAAATATTGACAACAAAAAGGAACATTTTCACACATATTAACTATTGTGTTGTAATTGGATGAAATCATTTCTTATCACAGTTTTTGTAAAAGTTAGAAGAAAATAATTAGCAAAAATTTGTATTATTATTATATTTCATTTCATTTCTTATTTTAAACTTTTACCCAGAAAAGGATACCCAATTTGTTTTAAATTATTCTAACCCTACGAGAAATTTTCACTATATAATTTCAATTATTCGGTTTTCTGAAGCCATTAATATTTATTACATTAAGATTTACTAAGATTCGTAGTTACTTTCGAGGCTCTCCAAAGGACAATCCTTAGACGCAAAGATACAGAAACACATGTCGATGGATGTTTTAAAGTTTTAAAGTGATTGTTCAACTGGTGTGTACTTTCGTTTTATTTATTTTTGGTTTTACTGAACAGAGTAGTTAGAATTAAAAATAAAATTATTGAGTCAGTCATACTGAACATAATGTGCAAATTATCTTTTTTATAATCCAAGTTTCAGCGTTTTGGAAAAACAATTGTTTAAACAGATATATGTTACACTTATCTGTGATAAGATTTTGTAATGTTAGAAGATAATAATAAGCAAAAATGTTTAGTGTTATTATATTTCATATTATTCCATATTTTGAACTTTTCCAAGAAAAGGGTACCTAATTTGTTTCAAATAAATTTATGATGTGCATTAGTGGACTAATTATATGTTCATGAATATTTTTTATTGTATTTGCAGATATTCCGTCCGAGCCTGGCGAAGCGTTGCTTTCTAAGCTAGATATTATAATAACTGAAGGATATAGAAATAAAACAAGGAATGTCACAAAATATCGTAACTGAGAAAAACCATATTGTTCACTTTATTCTTTTATAACTGCATACATTATAATTCTAAAAAATGCAAACTTGCACAAAAAGTAACCAGAAGTAAAAGATTTTATTCTTCAATAAACATAAACTACAAAAATAAACAGTTATTATTAAAAAAAATAGTAATAAGAGTTCACTGCGGTTTAAATAGGAACAAAACAGGTAATGTTCTCTAGGGAACGTTAATTTTTAGAAGGCTATGTCTCATGTAGTAGCTCGCTGTAAAAAGCAAAAGCCTCAGGATTTTCACAGAATTCCTTGAGCTTCATTAAATTTAAATATTTGTCTTCTTTTATTGGGCGATGTTCTGAAACAAAGAAGCAAAATATTAAACGTATTATCATGTTTAGGAAGTAGATATGCGTAAAAGTCCAATGGAGTTGGATTTTTCGTGAATTTCTTAACAAATCGTACCAATCAGATGGTAACTCCATTCTGGTTTTTAAATTCACTAACCTCGTGTTTTTATCGCACTCTAGGTACGAATGTCCTCTAACGGGGAATGTAATATGGATGGAATCCAATCTTTTTACGGTGTGTACTAAAAAAATGCATGAGTCGGAACATAGTAAAATTTTTGTTCTGTCCCCCTGCCGAATCGCAGAATACGTGCAATTGTCTGATGTCTTGGCCAACGTGATTCATAATAAAATCGAACAAAAACAAAACAAACTTCGTCACTCCCTTTGTTGCAAGAAATTCGGGATATGTGTAGAAGAATGATGTCCCAGTAGAGAGAATGTGTATATTAAAACTATACATTGATATCTGTCGGAGGTAATAAACGTCATTTGTCGGTACATTTTGGTAGTCCATTGCAATAGCTAGAAAAGTATTGGTAGTTCTCACCTCTATCTGTAATAAAAAGTCTGCGCCTTTCTTAGATGCAGTTAATTTTTAATTTGTAGCATCCTGACTGTCGCTTAGGAATTTTCTTGTATTTTTAGTCTGTTAATTTCAGCAGTAAATTTATCACAAATGCTGCGAGTGTCGCAGCGGGGACAACCAACACTTATATTAAATTTTGTATTGAAAATATTACAATACGTTTCATACGAGACTACAATATCAAGAAATTTTTCCTTGAAAAGACGAAACATATTTTTAATAATCAAGTCTTCAGGGAGATCCAGTTTTTTTTAATCGTGCAGACTGTAATGCGATAGTCTTCCTTTGAAAGATTTTATGTGATTAAAAACAATATGTTCATACGTCACATTCGGGAGTTTTTTAACTAAAGACATGTGTGTTCCCCTCTGATCTTCTGGGACTACGCCTTTGTTTTTAAGAGATGTTTGTAATTGAAGCAGTTTTCCTTTTGTTATTCCGTGTATGCTTAGAAATGCCTTGAAACAAATTGGTATTTTTTTTATTGTTTTGTTTCTTATTACTCTAACTATGTATGAAAAAACGCGATCATGGAATGTCGCTTCTGGCTCAGGTTTTCGATTTCTGCGTCATTGCACTGGTGTGATCGGAATTAAACCACAAAGATAACTGTTTTGTTCATTATTAGTACGCATATTGTTGATATGAGACAAAATAACTGCGCGTTCTTTTTGTTTATCATCTCAAAACATTTTAATCTCTTACAAAAGCATGGATTAACTTCATCGTAGGACACTAATCGAATTTTCTTCATGACTTCCTGCATTCTGCCCGTCTTTCCTCTTTTCTTTACACTGTGCTGCACTTTATTATTTTCTGTTTCCATTTTCACACTTTAATATAACCTCTATAAACTGTTATAAACGAATAACAACAATCAACTGCCACTAAATTTCAACTTCAAACAGAACTTCAAAATGCCACTATTGTGGACATTCCTTGTTTATGGCTTTATACGCGTGGGCATTCCGAATTTTATGAATATTCAGCAAATCTTTTACTGTAGAAAAGTATAGGACTCTTTCAGTTTTAAACCTTGATATTTGGATGCGTAAACGTGCTGAAATAATACTACAGATTGCGCTACATATCACAACATTGTCTAAAACGGACATTCCTTGTTTTATTCCTGTACCCTGCAACTAATTCATTCAAGGATCAAGAAATAACGAATTGTTGACAATGGGATGATCTGAATCATGCTCCCATGTTGGTTTGGTAATTGATTGTGCCATCTCGTTTCCGATGTTAATAATGAAATTATTGAAATAGTCTGCTCTTTCTTTGTCATTTAAGATTTGTATACTGTTTTCATCAACTATGTTAATGTGAATATTGTTTTGTTTAGTTCTCTCGTTGTTTATTAGTTCGTTAAATGTGTAAAATTTTTTATAATTTTTATTTGCATAATAAATTTAATTTTTGCATAAATCATTTTTATTTTTTTTTAATTAGATTATTAAGGAAATTTCTATATATTTTATAATTATTCTCAAGTTCAATAGAATGTGTTTTGTTAACTTCTTCTTTAAAAAATCTCTATACCTAATTTAATTTACTAAACCTTGTGTTGTCCATGATTTAAATTTTGTTGTTTTATTATTTAAAGTTTGGTCTTTTTTTGTCTTTAAATCAACATGTTTGAGTAATTTTTCAATAAATAAATTATACGCCCTTACTGGATCCTTAATTTGTATTACAACATCCCAGTTTTCAAATGACAGCATGTTATTTCAGCTGTTATAATTAATGGTTTTACATAATTTTGATGTTATTGATGTACTATTTTGTTTAACGATTATTATTTATTGGTAATAATCTCATAATATAATGATCTGTCAAGTTATTTTCGAATATATAAGTTTTAAAAGAGACATCTTTTAATAAGTTTTTATTATTTACTCTTATAAATATATGATCAATAACTAACGTAGAGGTAACTTTGGCTACTCTAATTGGGTTTAAATTGGAAATCAGTCACCAAACAGTAAGCCAAATTTTGCACAGATACCACTATAAATCTTTTAAATACCAATTGCATTTGTACGAAAATAATTACGAACGTAGGATGGAATATTGCAATTGGATTTACCAGAATAACGTGCAGCCAAACAATGATTTTTTGGGAATGACTTTATTTTCGGACGAGTCTAGGTTTACAAATTTGGGATTATTTAACCGACAAAATACAAAATATTGGTCACAAGAAAATCAAAATTTATTACGGGAGGGTAACTTTCAGGTGCGGTTCGGTTTCAATGTTTGGCTTGAAATAAACGTAGTAGAATCATTGGTCCAATAATATTTGAAGGACCCCTGACTGGTGTCAGATACTTGGGATTTCTGTAAAATGAAATTGAGGACAGTTTAGCTGAATTACCTTTCCATTTACGACAGGGAACATACTTCCAACAAGATGGCGCTCCTCCCCATAATTCAAGGATAGTAATTGATTACCTACAACGGAGATTCGGAGAAAACGTAATTTCGACGAATGGTCCTGTGAGGTGGCCTCCAAAGTCACCTGATTTAACACCCCTTGATTTCTTTGTTTGGGGGAGTCTATGCATCCGCCGTTACAACCCGTGAAGATCTGTAGCTACGAGTATGATGCGCAATTAATAGCATAACGGCCCAGCAATTGGCGAACGTTCTTCGAGAAACAGCTATGCGAGTTCAGAAGTGTATTGATGTTAATGGATAGCATTTTGACCAACTGTTGTAATGTTATGTGTTCATTTTTTTATTCCAAAGCCACCTTATGTATAACAAGGTAATTAGAACAAAATTGTATTTCCTTATTTTCTTTTAGCTGCAATTTTGTTTGTATTTATCGCACATTTTAATACGACATATCAATAAATACCTTATTAATAGTACTTATAAATGGTACCTCGGTACCAATAAGGTTCCATTTGAAAAAATTGAGTTTTTCCCCAAAAACCATTTTGATGAACTTTATTTGCTCATAAATCACGTAATTTAGTAGTATTTTTGACGGGATTTAGATTTTTCTAGCATTACACGGGTCATTTAGAATAAATCGGAACCGTCATGGCACACTGAAATGGAAAACTAAAAATTATATTATAAAAAATATTGACATTTGAAATGTCACTTATTTGGTATCATTGGAATCAGAAAATTATGCAGAAATCAAAAATGCAATAATATACAGGGTGTTCCATCTAAAAATCGAAAGTTAATGTCAGTTTCAGCGAAAACGGAAGTGAAAAAAAATCACTTGTATGTTAAAAAGTGCCGCTTATTATGTATATAGGATATCACAAATTTCAATCAATTATCTTCAAAATTAAAGGAGAAAAGGGGGTGTACCATGATCCTGTTACACCGGGTATTTTATTTTTATGCAGATAAGTATATTAAGCATGTGAAATATGAACTTACAATACACATAGTATATCTTCGTTTTTTTCTCTAAATAACTACTGAGTTTATTAATTTCAAATATGTGTTATGCCATCAGTGTTGCGCAGTACTAAATTTTTCCCATAATGTTTTAAAAGGCGTCCATACAGATTTTTCACCAAAAGCTGCTTTAGCATCTTTTAAAAGTTGTCTTTTAGCTACGATTAAATCTTCAAAAATACATCTACGTGTTCCTTCTGAACTGTCTCGATTTTCTCATAATGATATTTTTATCTTCGTAACTTCTACACTTTAAAATTATGCGCCTAGGTTTCTGTAGATTTTCATTTATTTTGTCAATTCTGTGTGCTGATACCATATTTTCCGGTTTGCAAGACAAGTTATGTTAATTTTGTCACTAATTAATTTGGCAACTGACGACACTGTTAAAGTAAATATACAAAGTTGTAACCATTTACTGCTTGATACTGTCTAAGACATAAAATAAATTTTTGTTAAATGTTTTCAACATTTGATGTAATTTGTTGTATTTCATATCTTATACGTTCCTTTAATTCTTCCAAATTATTTGGAGTATCTTTACTCACTGTATATTCGGATGGAGAGCCAACATTTGGTAGCTTAACTTTTCTAATATAATAATAACTTATATAATAAATTGAATTTCTTGTTCTTATTACTCATACTGTTATTATAATTATTATTCAGCTTTATCAATTAAATACCATAAATTACTCTTTGTTACTTGGTGTCGAATTTTAAAAAGGTTGTTTCACTTTAATTCAATTGTGTTATTTCCATCACAAGTTATTCATAGCCATATTACCTACAAACGCAAGCTTGTATTACAACCATCTTTATATAGCAGTAATATCCGTCGGAATGAAGATTGGAACTAGACCCTCGTCGAATCACTTGAGCCTAAATCAATAAAATATTAATGATACAAATATATTGTCTGTCAATTGTAATAAATATGTTTTTGACTGAAATGAATACCACATTATATTTCGTAACATAATGCAAATATTACAAACTTTGATTTGTTTGTTATATGATATACAGTGCGTCTGCAAAGTATGCAAAAATTCATTATTTCTTAAAACTAAAAATATTTAGAAAAATTCTCGCACATGGCGATTTTTAATTTCAATACGCACCTTATCCTCCATTTTCTTTTTGGTTATGATGTCATCACTGTTTCCATTATGACGTCATCGATATATTTTTTAAATGGAACACACATATATTTCTCCATTTTTTTGGGTTTTGACTCAACAGCTGATTCCAAAAATGTACCACGCGTAGGGTCTAAAATTGATAAGTTGAGATATATGGCCATTTTGAATATAAGAATTTACTCATGTTTTTTTGAACAAATAATAGCCACTAGAGCTAACGGTTAGTTAATAATAAAAACAATTTATAGTAAATGTTCGAACTATACTCCTTGTTGTAGCTGACAGTACCTTAAACGATGAATAAAGTGTTGTTGAACCTTGTTTATAGTGTCCTAAGAAATGTTGTTTATTTCTGTTCTAATTCTGTTCTAAAAATGTTTTCTTGTTTGGTTTATAAACCAAGTTTGTTAGATGGCCTCACAAAAAATAATCTAATGGATTGAGGTCTGGTGACCTTAGTGGTCAGTCGATGAGTCCACACCTACCAATTTACATGTTCAGATATATTTGGTCGAGATACCTTCGAACGTATGGTGCATAATGGGGAGGCGCACCATCCTGTTGATACCACAGGCTTTCGTCTACATTTCCATAATTAATTCTATTGGGGAATAAATCTAATAACGTTGGGATGAGATAGCCCATTAAAAATTGGAGATATGCCGGTCCGTTTATAGTTCCATCGAAAAAAATAAGGTCCAATGATTCTATTTCTTACAATTCCCGCCCACACATTTTGTGGATACTATGTGTGCTGCTCCCGCAACTATCGAGGGTTTTCCCTTGCCCAGTATCTACAATTCTGACAATTCATTTCACCATTTAATTTTGAAAATGCATTCATGGGAGAAAATAATATTTTTTTCAGAAGAGAATCACTATTGCACATATTCATCATTGTTTCACAAAATTGTTTCCTCCGATCTGGATTATTATCACTTAGTTCTTCCACGAGCTGAATCTTAAAGCAGCCAATAAAATATTTAATTCTGTGTCCTCGTCAGCACCTGGGCGACCTGGTTTGGATAAGTCTTCCACTGTACCAGTTTCCCTATTTTTTTTTTCAATTTAACTCAATCGACAGTGAGTAAAAACTCAATGTCAATTGAGTTATCGGTCTTTCTGAATATTTAGTATTAAATAAATTACGTACTTCTTGTTTAGTTCGCATGCGATTACCATACCCAATCATGGTAAGAATTTCAATTTCTGCATACAGATACACTCATGTTATAAATTAAAATAAGTCGACAACAATTATTGAGAAACTACTACTGGGGTAAAGTATTAATAAGTGATTCACTGTCAAAGACAATAATGATAAAACAAAAAACAAACAAAAACTAGCCTACTTCAAAAATTAATAAGAAATGTGTTTGTATTACTTTTTTTTACTTGCTTTTTTTAATGGCCGTATCTTCCAATTTATCAATTCTAGACCCTAAGACATGTTAGGATTCAGCTGTTGATTCAGAATCCAAAAATAGGGAAATATACAGGGCGTTCCATTTAAAAAAAATATCGATGACGTCATATCGGAAACAGTGTTGACGTCATAACCCAACAAATTAAGGATTAACTGAAATTAAAAATCTACGTGTCCGAGGATTCTTCTAAATATTTTTGGTTTAAGAAATAATGAATTTATTCGATACTTTACGCACACACCGTATACTTCAACCATATCATATTATTTTAATTCAAAGTGGTAAAAGGGATCACGTATGCTTGTTTCGTGTAGAGCGATTTAATTTAAAGAAACGTAATATAGATAAATCAGTACGAGATCTTAGTTCATTAAAGTATTTTAATGTTTCGGTCAGAAAGTGGGGTAGGGTATATGAATTTAATAGACACTGTTATACAGTGTGACCCACTTAAGATAAAGACACCCCTGTAACCTTTTCTTTTTCAGGATAGTAATTCCATTTTGGCACAGATGTAGAACGTCACGAGCTGCTTCTTTGGAGATCTTTAGTTCAAATGTCAAAAGTCACCACAGCCTATTACAACTCCGCGAATAGGATTAGTTTGCAATATTTTGCTTCGCATTGCAGATATCGAAAAAGTTATTAGAAAAAGTTGTTCATACTCGTCATATACCAGATTTCAGCGCAAAAATTGCATTTTCGTTTTTTCTCATTTTTTGTCAATCAATTTTATTACATAAGTTCGAAAATCTGAGTAGATAGCCATGGAAGCAAATAAACTGACAATCACTAAATGTCAGTCTGATGTTACTTCTGTAAATCTAACATCAGAATTTTCGAACTATTGTAATAAAATAGGGATTGACAAAAAATGAGAAAAATCGAAAATGTCAAGTTTGAAGGCAGCTACGACCACTGTGTGTTCCAATCTGAGCTTTATTGCGATATTTTGTGTCTGTCAACTATTAGATATCAAATTGCAAAAGCAGCATTTATAAGCAATGTTGTTACTTTGGCACCCTTTAGTACAGCCGCAGTACTTTGAACTTTTTATTACGGTACGGCCTCGAGCACCAGTTTCTGTTTTAAAGTGCTAGAACACCACTTTATTCTATCAGTGAAGTGAAGCTGGGATAACTTACAGTGGAGATACGGTATATCCAGGAGTCGGTGTGTATGGTTGTCGGTTTCGTAAAAATGGTCAAGTTCACTTTACTTGTCGAAAATGATTCTCGGTGTACAACCAGATTTGTTCTATCTTTGCTTCAAATAATTTGATGATAGGTACTAGTCGCAGGTGTACTATATCTTTAGATTTACCTCCTTTGTCGGTTATTAGGGCCGATTGAATCGCATTTTAAATTTAACTCGGGTCATTTCGTTAGATTCCATTCAAATATGCTGGACACTGGAATCCCATCGGTGCATAATATATAACCATCAAATAATGATACTGAATACTCCCGAGAGGTATCTACCTATATAGCATGCTGATTAAGTTTTATTAACTCGGACTGAAATGTAAACTGTCCCTTAAATTAATTAAGCTAGAGATATGCGTGACTATGTATGAAGTTAACAGACGGTAGCTTAATACAAGTGACGGTTATAGGTTATCATATCAAATTCGAGCTTACTTTATTACAACTTATGTTTACTGAAAGCAAGTGTCGAACGGATTGATTAATGCAATACATCTCAGGACACTTTGTCAGATTCTACTCAAATATGCTAGATACTGGAATCTCACTCGTGTCTCTTCGCGTTTTCCTGGTGAAGTCCCTCTCCAAATACTAGGGATCGGGGGCTTCACTATGACACTGAGATCGGATTCTACTCAAGTATGCTAGATACTAGAATCTCATCGGTGCATAATATAAACCACAAATATTAACAACCAAGTATTCCCGATGCACATTTCCAAATAGATAACCCGTGATTTACTTATTGATTCCCAAATATCTCTGACCTTTTGGATTAGCAGGCATTCGGATACAAACGACAATTTTCGGAAATACTAACATTTAGCAGGTAGCCGGGTGCAATTTACGGAATTAATGGTTAGCAGATAACTGAATCAAATAAAGTCAATCAGTTATTAACGGAAATAATTCTTACCACTGGTTTTCGGCAGATCTGGAGCTGTTGCTTCTTGTTGGCGCAGCGGAGAACTGAAGAATAAGAACTGTTTGTCTTCATCAGTGCGTTTAGATTTATACCCAAATTATGACAAAAACAGTGAGGTTGAATCTGCGCGATGCACGAAGTTGTCAACTACTGTCCGTGGCAAACATTATTTAAGCTAGCTTGGCGCAACTCACTTAAAAAAAATTACCTACGTTAATTCATATCAACAATATTCTGAAGCTGGGAATCACTTTCTCATAATTTTAAAGCTATGTTTCCACAAAGAAATTATTTAAAACTGTCACCAATTATTAATATTTAAAATAAATCAACTAATATTTCATCCTGTAAATTATTTTAAAAATAGATATAGATTTGTTATTAACAAATGCTTTCTTTGCTAAGGCTAATCCTCGTATAAACTGTGATTCTACCAACTCGCATATTTTCAATGGTGACACTTAAAATGCAAATAACGGTTGTCTATAATCCAGATAATTATATTAAGTAAATTTCTAATATTAAACTTGGCTTTCAACTGAATTAAATCAACTTAAAATTTTTTCCAACATACATTCCAAATATTAATTTGGATATGGCGCACATTTCGTTGGTGTCCCGTAACCATGGTCTAGTGTTAAATGAAGCTAAAACCGAATTGCTAGTTGTTGGTAGGCACAGGGAACAGGTTGTAAGTCATCCCCACTTCATCCTAAGTGGTAACAATAAAAGTATAACACCTAGTGATTATTGTAAGGACTTAGGAATATATATAGACAGCAATTTAAGGTTTTCTAAACATGTCAGCCACGTAATTCAAAAATCTTATAGTAAATTGAAATCTTTATATATTCATAAGGACTTTCTTAGTCAAGAAGTGAAATTAAAGTTATGTGATTCTTTAATACTTAGTAACATAGCATATTGTGATACAGTTTATTGGCCAGCCATTTTGAATAAAGACAAAGAAAGTCTTCAAAAAGTTCAAAACGCTTGCTTAAGATTCAGTTATGGTCTAAGGAAGTTTGATCATATATCATCTAAATTTCTTGATTTTAAATGGCTAAATCTGGATGAGCGTTTCCAGCTTCATTTAGCTTGTATGGTTTATAAAATTGATAAACTCGAAACACCCAAATATCTATACGATAAGTTAGTGAAAGATATCAACACTCATGAACTCGTTACTCATCATAGGGAGTTGTATACTGTACCTAAGCATAGTTCAGCCAAATTTGAAAGATGTTTTACCTATAACGCGGTTACATTATATAATAAGCTACCACATTATATTAAATCTTCCCCCTCTATTAACTCATTCAAAAAACAGATCAAATCCTTACTCTATACCAGGGGCGGTCGGTCCATGGAAGCAAGGGAAGCAGTGCTTCCCCTGGGATTATTAAAAAAAACACATAATTAGAACCTAATTGTTATTTATCACATATATTAATCATTAAAATTTACTTTTACCCAATTTCAATAGACACGGCCCTGCTTTTCAACAGCTGAGATAATGTTGCATAAAACCGTAACGATGACGCACTCGATTAATCAAGCCAACATGAACTCGCGCGACTTCGATATACATAAGCAACTTATTGAAATGCATCCCATCCCCACTTCATAATCTTGATATCTGAGCTGTATAGGCATCGTAATGCGTTTTGTTTTATAGATTTTAATCTCGATTTTAATATCGATTTTAATATTATACTTAATATTAATCTTCCTAGTATTATTCTCAGCTTTTGTGCTATATCTGTAAAAACTTTTTTTAGTGTTTCTAAAGCTGTAGTGCGGCGACAAGTGATTTTTAAAACGTTGAACATTAGTGCGCGTTTTAGAATTGCTTATTCAGTTTGAAAGCTGGTCCTAGCACTGTGGAAAATATTGTTTGCGTTTGTGTGGTGTGCAATTTGTTGAAAAAGAGATTTTCAACATATTCGTTTCAAGATAAACTGGATATTATTAGAAACTGGAGACCAACACCTGATTTAAAACTTTTAAAAACGAAAGTTAAATCATACTATAGGTACTTTAATATTGAAATGTACAGTGCTAATTAGCGGTTAACGAGTTGTGAAAATTTGTGTAAATTGTTTTGTTGGCCATGTGGACTTTTCACAAATGAAAAAGGTGTTTGGAATAAAAATGGCTTTTCAGATTTAAACAACATTCACAAAGTGACAAAGAGGCATGGTAAGTGTGAAACACATTTGCGAGTGGTGCTAAAAGAAAAAACATTTGGAAAATCACAAATTGAGCATTCATTAGATCAGTAGTTGAAAGAAAGTGACCGTAAGCATAATGAACTTGTAAAAAAAATCGAGCAGTGTTAAAAAGACTTATTAACATTGTTTGTTTTCTCGGCGAAAATGAACTTAGATTTAGAGGTCATACTGAATCTCGGAGAGTTGCTAATAGGGGTAATTTCAATTTAGTTGATTTATTAGCAAAATACGATACAATTTTAAGTAACCATCTGGAACACTCCACGGTATTTCGCGGTACATCAAATCTTATTCAAAATGATTTGATTCAGCCGATAAGCAATATTGTTTTTGAAAAGATCAAACAAGAAATAAAAAAAACTCCTTTTGTTGCAATTATGTTAGATGAAACAACCGATATTATGAATATTGGTCAGTTGTCAATCATAGTACGCTACATAAATCCAAATGGGAAAGTCCAAGAGCGCTTTTTAGGATTTTTAGACATAACAATGCAGAGAACGGCTATAGTTTGTCAGATAGTCGATGATCTACAGTGTGGTGCTAAACTTATCGCCCAAAGTTATGATGGGGCCGCTGTAATGCTGATGAATTGGGGGGGCCTGCAGGTCAAAGTAAAAGACACTTTTCAGAATGCAACATTTGTACATTGTTTTGCGCATCGATTAAATATAGTTCTTGCTCAATCTGCAGCGTGTCTTAAAGAGTGCAAAGTATTTTTTTCAAGTATTAGTGGAATGGCTGCCTTTTTTTCAAAATCATCAAAACGGACACGAGCTTTAGATTTGGAAGTAGAGACTACCCAGAGTTGCTCCAACACGATGGAATTACAGTGGGAGGCTAGTATAAACTGTATCTGAATATCGACAGCCTCTAACTGATTTATTTGAAAATATTTTACAAAGCAAAGATGACTGGGACACTGAGACTGAATGGATCCAGAGGTTACTTAGATTCATTGAAAAGAGACTTTTCTTTTCTTAAAAAAAATTTTGCCTCACTTCGCTCGGGGTTTCGCACTACCCATCACCCTATATCACAAACTGCTTCCCGTGTATCAAAACTCACCGCACGCCCCTGCTCCATACCAACAGAAATATGTAAATCTTTCGCTCTTATTCTTGTGTATTTTCTATTTTATTTTATTTTTCTTTTTGCATTTGTTGATTAACTGGAATGGTTAGGTGTAAGAGCAACTATGTTCAACCTCGCCATTCCTGTAACACTTTTCTCTTATTTATAATCACTTAACATAAATAAAGACATTTTATTATTATTATTATTATTATTACTTGGCTTACATAAACACATAAAATAATTTATGTTACCCTGAAAACGAAATCGTTTTGAAATAATTACTGTGAGAAATAATTGTTATTCCAAGTATTTGATATTAAATAAATTAGCCCTTTGTTCAAAGCGGTTTTTAAAATAATTATTAATATTAGTTGTAGTATACAGGGTGTATCAAACGTCTATTATAATTTATAACAGGACACACTCTACGGAGAAGTCATTTCGTTACAGTGCTTTATATTCTAAAACTAATCATTCCCCAAACTATCATGTACTTTTATGAGAAATACGTCTCTAAGTTGTCCAGCAATCAGCTGTTGTGGTGTAATGTCAGCTGCTGATGCTCTACTGATAAAACTGCCCAAGTAACATTTTACCGACTACCGACTACACTTTTTTTACTAATTATAAGGTCAGAATTATTACAAATAATAGTCAAGTAGCGTGTTAAATTTTATAGTTATGATACAACGTCGGAGCAACGTAGCTTGAACCTCGCAAACCTACTATTTACATTTAGCACATTTACCAACGTTTGTTTGATGTCAGAAATCTACTTAATACGTTGAGTGTGTTTTTAGATTATTATCCAACGTTGATTAGACGTTGGTAACTGATAAAGTAGATTTAGGTAATTTTTAGGTAACATTCCAACGTTGATTAGACGTTGCTGACTGACGTAGTCGTCTAGCAACGTCAGCTTTGGTGTTAGGCTTTTGGGCCTTGGTCTAACATAACCTCAAAATTAATGTCGATAATTCAGGTATTGGTAGATATTTAGTAAAGATTTATACACCAACTGCAAGAGACGGTCGATATTATCGCGATTATTTGGAATGATCGTTAGTGTTAGTGCATATTTCTGCACCAAAGCCTACTAAAAGTTGGTGCAGGTAAAATGATTTAACCGTAACATCACTGTTAGTAAAAATAGTTGCACTTATTCCCGTCTTCGCCATATTTTCTGGTTCCACAGAAGGAAATAATAGGCGGCCATGTTGATTATGTGTACAATTATTTTAAATACACAAAATTTTCCTCTTTTTTCAAATAAAGTAAGCAAAAGAGTTTTTATTTACTCGTAAAATTAATTAAACGATATTTCAATTGCGCTTTCTTTGGAATGAGAAAATATTTTTTTGAAAGAAAAAAATAAAAATAGTACTTTCGTTCTTAAAACAAACATTATTCTTATGGGTTCACTATATTTTTCGACCTACTTTATATATATGTATCAATAAAATTTCTTTCGTTTCAGTTTTTACCCCACCAGATAAAATTTTATTCGAAGTATTTTGTATATAATACGTACTCAATGATAAACACGCCTTATCCATTTTATATAAATAGATAGGTACGACAAATAGAATAATATACAAAATTGCTTAGTTTCACTACCTACACCCGACTTTTGTAGGTCAGATTAAGGGCAAATTTTAAATAAGGTTGGTCATAGCCTGACAACCAACTTAAGCCGACGTAAAATTTGGTGAACATTTGGTCGGTAATCACAACGACTAAAGTCGGTCCTCTACGTCGAATCGACCCATATTTTATTGACCAGATTAGTACAAATATGGGTCAGCACGACGTTTTGTGTACGTCGCACACCGACTTTTAGTTGCGAACAGCAACGTCGGTTCGTCGTCAGAATGCTGCTTGGGTGGACTAAAAGCCCCATTGCCCCTCCAACCGACATCCTTGACTAGACTAATAAAAATTATTAAACGTTTTAACCCAAGCTCTGAGTATAATAGAGAAATTATGAAAATTAATAAAAATGTCATTAAGGCACGTATTTATATCACTGCACGTGTACTAATTACCCCGTAATCTACAGTTATAACGTTTTACTCACATAACGAATTTTTCAGACTGTGTAGTACTTTATAATACAGAGTGAGTCAAAGTGGAGGGACCACTCTTCGTAACTTTTTGGTTATTTGAGCTATCAAAGCCATTTTTAGGGAGGTTATATGGGCTGAACAAATTTAAATTACCTTTTGATGCAATCAGCGGTACCCAAACATTTTGTTTTTAACGGCTGATGCATTATGCTTGACCTTTTTGAGAGGCAACCTGTATGTATTTTAATCGCCTCTTTACTTTCTTTTCAACGGTGTATAACAAGCCTTTCATTGAAGAACGACTTCAACTAAAATCTTTAATTTAAGAATGAAGCTCCCCAATCCCACCTCATTTGAGTGACTACATGTCAAATTGGACAAGAATAATTAATCTCGTATTTTTAAATCGATTCAAAAATGTCAACAAACCTTGAAATCTGCATCACATTGACCATATCTAGAAATTAAGTTACCAAAACAATTGCATTAACTAAGGTAGCAATCATTTTGTTTATTTTGATAATAACAATTTGTTGACTTAAAAAACTCTTTTAGTTGACACTTTATTGTCGTTTCAAAAATCGGATATGTTCTTGCTTCTTATTTTTGCATTTCTAGAAAAAAGAAAAAATAATTATTGTATATTACAAAGCCCTCTTTCAAACCTAACTTGATAGTAATAATATTATAATTAATAATCATTCTTATCTGAGTGTGATAGTATAAAAGTTTTAGGCATATAATGAATCAAAAACAACACTTTCAATACATTTTGTTATCTATCGATCTATATTCAACTTGTATGACTGTGGCCATTTACACAACACCGATATGTGGTACATTTTATCACAGAAACTATTAAAACAACTACTCAGTCTAGGAGCAAGAGCTTTATTGAATTAAATAACAGTATTCTTAGTACTAGATGCAAAAAAATTGAGATTGAAACAATATTAACTCACTAAACAGGAAAATTTTCAGTCAAGAAAATACAATACAAAAAAACGAAAACCTCTAGTCCGATATATATCTACTTTCATTCTTCTGAACTCTTCAGGGGGATAGTCCCTGTATAAACTATTTATAAAAATGTTTAAATTAGATAATTCAAAATATGAACATTTGTCATATTTACTTTGACATTTTAAGAAAATATCTAAATTAATCACTGCAACGTTGGTAATAATAATGCGCATTCATGACATCTAACCTAACCTAAATAAGCCCATTTTTTTCATATATTTCAAAAAATCTGACATTGTTGCCTCGTATTTATGTATTTCTAGAAAAAATAATAAAATAATTATTGGGTATTACAAAAGCACACTTTCAAACCTAACATCATAATAATAATAAATAGTTATAGATCTTTATATTTTATACAATTATTCTGATCTGAATGTGCTAGTATAAGAGTTTTAGGCATATAATGAATCAAAAACAACACTTCTAATACATTCTATCATAAAAACTATTAATAGTTTCTATGCAGTTTGCACATATTCTATGTATAATTATTATAATTGTTTTTGTAGCTAAATTAAGATATTTCATAATACTGTATAATTGTTTTTATTTTGTTCTCAGAGTCCTGAGGATATATTAATATACACGAAACGGTTACTAATTGAAACTTTGGTTTTCTTATTTCTGCCTACCTTACCCCCATTATTTTAATAAATATGTATATGAACAAGGGTCACTATTCTATTCACCAAAACTGAAAACAATATGTTGGTAATTATTGATATAAATCTGGTCATACGCACTCATGAGTTGAGTAAAGACCTTGACGTTAGTCGAAATTCAGTACCCCTATTTAGACCAGTAAAATTAAGCAAAAATCAGGCCCATTTTCACGATAATTTCCAACCATTCCCGACCAATACCATTCGATTCAGTTTTTTTTTTTGAATTCTCATGGTCAATTTTGCCGTAAGTTATATGAGCAAGAATTTAATTTATAAACAATTAAAGTTGTGAAAATGATGAGAATCGATGTTTCTAAATATTCAACTTCAAACGCTGCGAAAACGGCAACAGATAGAGAAAAATTGCTCAGAACATTTTTTATAAATCGTTAAATTCCCTTCAAAAAAAGTCCACGACGGCATATCTCTACGATGAATAGTTAAGGCGTTACAATGAGTTAAATGTATGTAGATACCCTCGGGCACAGGGCACTATAGTACTTGGTATTATAACTTAATAATAATTTTCCAGGTCTTTGAGTATGCATAAAAGTATATAATAATTATATCTAGACCAAAGAAGTGATAAATACATTTGCTAACGTTGTAAAAATAAGAAAATTATGAAAGATTTACAGCAAGTCTACTTTAAAATGTTCGGCGCAGGCGGCCATTACGCGGCGTACGAGTCGGTTGATTGCGCATGCGCGTTACTTGTACAGCTGACTGATAGACAGCAGAAAAATAATAAATATTTAACTCATTGTAACGCCTTAACTATTCATCGTAGAGATATGCCGTCGCGGACTTTTTTGAAGGGAATTTAACGCTCTAAAAAAATTTTCTGAGAAATTTTTCTCTATCTGTTGCCGTCTTCGCAGCGTTTGAAGTTGAATATTCAGAAACATCGATTTTCATCATTTTCACAACTTTAATTGTTTATAAATTAAATTCTTGCTCATATAATGTACGGCAAAACTGACCATGAGAATTCAAAAAACATACTGAATCGAATGGTATTGGTCGGGAATGGTTCGAAATTATCGTTTTCAAAAACCCTTAATTTAACTGGTCTAATTATAATGAAATATAAATTTCATCCGGATCACGTGTGTCTCACATAAGTGCTTCATGGATGTGATTTCGACAAAAGGATTCATTCTAAAAATTGGTTGATTGAAAAAGTTGGACTAAATGAAAAATTTTTTCCGATTAAATTAATTTTAAAAATAACGGGGCACTAAACGGGTACAGCTATATTATTATGCAACAGGAAATTCATATCGGATGCATTCTGTTAATAATCAACAAATTTCGCTCAAAATATGTCGATGAATTGTAGTCCAGTAGACTGGCCAGCCAAATCCACTGATCTAACCTCCATGATTTTTTTGTACGTAAAGAATATTGGTTTTATGAAATTCCAACGACTTAAAATGATATGAGACTGAAAATTCGAAATGTAAACGTGTTCCCTTCAATAACGCCAACACAATGTGAGAATGTTAGAAACAATAGCCACAATCATATACAAATCTGCCTAAAACATAATCTAGAGCAATAATTTATGAGCCGCAGTTTGAGACATAATTGTTGTTAGAAATATGTATAATATTTACTGAAATATATATATTTTTTCGTTAAGTATATGTATTATTTTGAAATATTTATAAATATTTGCAAAAATATATATTTCTATAAAAATATATATAATCTTATAAAAAATATGTATTTTGTGCACAAAACAATATAAATATAAATTTCACCTTTTGCCATTGTCTACTAGATGGCGCACTCAGTTCTACTATCCGCGCATGAATTGTGAGGCGGGCTGCAAAGTGTCTATATAAAATACTTATCTTTGAAAGGACAAGGAGCATGCTATTTTCTTTCTTTTTCGAAGAATTCATTTATTTCGTTTGCAACTGCAAACGAACCGTCTAACAAAATTAAAATCAATAATTAAGTAAATAGTTATAACAAATATTCAAAAATGTTGCATTCCTCTTCGGTGCATAAGTTAATGCGCCGGTTAATGTTATGTACTGTACGATTAATGTCGCCCCCCCTTAATGATGAAAGACTTCAGGATGCTCACTCTTAGTTCTAATATTTTTATAGTTGCTTTAAACATAAAACTGAAAGCTTACCAATGTAATGGCTTAGTTTAGTAAAAAAAATAGATCTTTAGAGAAGATATTCATTCGAAAACTCCCCGAAAATTGATTTTGACAAATAATAGAACTAATTTTAATTTTTTAGATATTTGTAAATTATCATTGTTAAATACATATATTTCATAAAATAAAACAAGTTTCAGTCTTTATTTTGCACTAAGAATTTAGCAGCAAGGCAAGCTAGTAATTTAGGCAATCACTGAAAATTTACGAAAGGTCGTAAACTTATTCTTATTCAATTATGCATATGTACATTTTATTAAAAAGAACTAAAATTAAGGTCCGTATTTTGAAAATTTTTATAAAAAAATTGATTTTGAAAGGCAAAGTGTAAGAAAATCAAAATATTTCATGTCTGGAGGTGAAAAGCTGTTAAATAAGAAAAATAAATATCCAGGTACGTATTTAAAAAAAAAGTTAATGATGGTTCTGAAGCAGCGAAACGTCGTATAGAAAATGGGTGATCACCTGCGGATAGAGGAGAAAAATGTGCCATGGAGAAGTGCCTTTACTTTTTTCATTAGTCTCTTCATAACCAAAAACTCAAATTTTTCAGATTCTTTTCTCGTCACATTACTCAGCATAAAAGCATAAAATTCCGCAACCTCGTCCTAATTTAACCTTGTTTGTATCTCTTACGGTTTATGAGATCCTTATGATGAGGCTCGAATTTGGTTAATCCTGTATATAGTTTAAAAAAATGGAAAAAATAATTTTATAAATTCTATTGACTATCACATCTTGAGAATAAAACAAAATATTTACGTCATTTCTGATAACATATTTGAAACCTACAGTCGAAGTTACAGCCGCTTACTACTTTGGAAAGTCCATGATAAATAACAACGGAGATATTATATATTTTAAAAAATATAATTTTTAAATTTTTTTCAGGATACCTATTTCAGAAATCAAATTTTGTCAATTTAACCGAGCTTGTATCTTTTACTGTTTCCAAGATGTTTATAGTGTTAACTTGAGCCACCCTGTATAATATAAAATCGAAACATTCGAAATATCAAATGACACTCTACATGTGTGACAAGGTTTTTTTATTTTCATCATCCATACATATTTGAGCAACTCCGATGAACAAGGGACGGTTTTATCTACTTAGACAAATGATCAAAGCATTCTGAAATATTAAGGTCGACGGTTTTTTAATAAGGTAGTCAAAGGGCTACTCGTATGAGCAACGGGAGCCTTCATTTTTTGCTTGATTTTTATATTTTTTGTACTTTTTGTGAAAAGAACATGGACATATAATATAATGGATATGTCGAAAGCATGATTTCACTAACCACAGACAAATTTATATGTCACAACATATCACGGAGAGCTATTTCTTTGGACGAGGTTTGTTAGAAATATAATACTCTATTCGGTCTAATGAATAAGGGGTGTCCGCACGAAAGTATACTCATATTTGTTCTCGATTTCTACAGTTCTGAGATGAGAGTTCTTAAATCTACAGAATATAAAATAAATTGATTTCATTAATAATTAATAATTACACTGAGAGAATGATTTAGTTGGGAGAAATAAATTTTATTTCAACCAAATAAATGATTTCTTTGTATTTGGCGAACTAAACTTTTAATTGGGAGAATTAAGGCATTTATTTGATTAAAAGCCGAATATTTAATATTATCAATTAAATCAAAATACTTATTTGTAAGAAATATTTGTTTCTGAACATTAAATATTTATTTGTGAACATTAAGCATTTGTGTCTGAACATTAAATATTTGTTTCTGAGCATTAAATATTTATTTCTCAGGAATAAGACTTTTTACAGAAAATTGCGTGGATTTATTGTTGATGAATACATTAATTTCAGGACAATTAATTCCGTTTTTAATTTATTTATAGTGAACAAATATTTATTTCTCAAAAACAATGAAAATTTCGTATATTCATTAATATTAAATAAATTGTTAATTTTTGTTAATAACGCTGTTTAATTTATTTATAATAAAAAAACTATTTCTCTTCGCACCTGCTTTGGGTATCCACCATCTTATAAATTATTTAAAGAATTTGTTAAATAAATCTCTGTGCCAAAAGGATTAGTCATAGATTGGTTTTTGGAGAAAAAAGCAATCTGAACAATCCTTTTGCTACGCATGGTTTATTTAAAAAAATATATAAACAATTTATATAGAATAGCGACATAATACCCAAAGAAGGTTCGAAGACAAATTATACGGATACAACAAATAAATGAATATAGAAAATTAAAAATATTTCTATTCAAAAAAAATATATATAAAAATTTTTACTTACCTGGTTTATATTTGCGAGACTAAAATTTGATTTATATTAAAAAATGTATGCCTTGCGATTTGTCTACAGTACGATGTATTAAAAAATCAATTTTGCTAAAAATTGTAGTAGATATTTTTTTATTTTTTTTCAGAAGTTGAAAAGCATATCGTCGGTCCACTGCCAAAACAACGAATGTGCATTTTTCTAATTTTTCAGAAGAAGGGAAATAAAGTTGAATTTGTTGTTAAATATCCAAAGGTAATTTATTTATAGGTATAAGCTTCCTAGTATAAAAATATTTCAAAAATATTCAATAATCGCATTTGCGGTTTTGGCACTGCAGACTGAAAAAAATATATAATATATTTTTTTCAGTCCAACAGAAAAGTCGAAACCGGCAAATTTGCACATTCAATGTTTTGTCATTAAAGCAACGTTATGGTAGGTATAGATTTGTGAAATTAAAATGTATTTTATATTAAAAATATGTATACTTCACGAGTTGTTTATAATAAAACATATTCTAAAAAATGATAGGGTAGATGTCATATAATTTTTTATATAATTTTGCGTAGATGTAGGTGCATACATAATATATCACTATCAGTATAATCAATTACTTTCATGAACTATAACTTCATAATATCTCCATAGACACGATGACGTTAAAACATATATCTATTATGTTAATTCTTCTTCCATAGATATTAAGGTATTCATGCTTAATAAAGTTCTAAATTTTTTTTAACTTGTGTCTTATTAGAATCAGTTAAACCTCAAATGTATTATATATAAATCTGGATTTCCATGTCAAATTTTAAGAGAAAATTCAGGAAAATTGTAAATATCAGGAAATGCAACCATTATAACCGCTTATACCGAGTAAAAGTTTTGCATTGAATTGATGCGAGGATAATCTTTAAAATAAAACGCAAACGAACAAGAATAAATAATACAATGAAAATTACTGCGAAATATCTTATAGATTGTATGGTAATAATAATATAAAATAATACAGTCTATAAATAACACCTAGTTTAAAAAATAATCTATTTATTTTTATGTAAGAAAGAAAATAATAAAAAAGAACATTCTAAATCGATATATTGAGTACAGATTTTCCTTTGATTCTTTTCTTATTTTGACTGTAATGTGCTTAACTGGAACTTTTCAAAAATACCAAATAAGTGAGTTTATTATTAACTTGGAAATAATAGTAGATTAAATAAGTATTAATAAAGATTAATTTTCAATTTTCTTTACCGCTTGTTTATTGTAATTTTTAATTGATGTGTCAGGTTAAGGATACAGGCAAACAAATGTATGTGTTAAAGGTAAACAAAATTAAATATATGAAAAATATTTACACATATTTATTAAAAAAATAACAAAAATAAATAACTCTGAACAAATTTTCACAACTAAAGAGTTTTTGGCTAGGTTAGGTACTTTAATATGCTATGATAAACAAATTACCACGTACCTACAAACATTAAAAACTTACATTGAAAAGTTTCTTTGAGGCTTTCCAGTCCCCATATTCTTCTAATAAACTATACATCTACCGAAAGAGACACAACACTTAACACAAAGAGAAAAGGGAACAATGGCGTCTTGTTGAATCTTGTCTAAAGCACTACCGCAGTTTCGCCGGTAGAGGGCCAACATTTAGTTCTCAGAAACAAATTTATTAATGAGCAATAAATATTTCTTATTAGAATTAAATATTTATTTCCGCTATTAGGGTATAAACTTTAATAGTAAATATTTCTTTCTGTGAAATAAATATAATGATGTAATAAATGTGGCAGATACAAATGTGTTATTCATGAGTAAATTTATTTCTTATAAATAATTATTTAATTACCAAAAATAAATACCAAGAGAATTCCTGAAATAAATCATTTAGTTTTGTCAATTAATCCAATCTTCGAAATATGCTTATTATAACAAAATTATGAAAAATATTTATTTGTCTGAATTAAATATAATGCAGAATAATAAATATTTATTAAATTGAAAATACTAAGGCTTCTTAGTCATTTCAAGCCAGATATTTCCCTCAGTGTATGAAGCTGATTTTAATAAAATTGCCATTTTAGGGTGGCAGGTATACATTCTGTATTAATTTTTTTTTCATATTTTTTGTTCATTATAATTTTTCATGGACATTGACCTATATATAGTCATTAGTCATTACTTGTATCATCTTTGCCCTTTTGTATTATGACATTGGCCTTCCTTGTTTGAACATTGTCCTTTTAATATTGTCTTTTACTAATACTGATATTTGTTTATGATTAAAAAACTATGTGGATTTTTACAAATTTATTCAAAATGTAAAAAAAATTATTATTACCAAAATAAATTAAAATATGATGTATTTGCTCCTATAAATAAAATATATTTTGTTTATCCAGAGACAAGTGAGTTAGTTTCATAACTAACTTCTGAACTAATTTACAATTTCCGTAAGGCCAATTTTGTCCTTTTGTACCAACAGCTAAGCTTAACTGACTGGTCTTTTTTGGACGAATATACGGATTGTAATAAAGCATGTGATCACTTTTACAGCGTAATTAATAATATATTTGAATTGTGTGCTCCTAAACAAATTTCTCGGCCTAGAAAATATCCACCGTGGTTCTCTAAAAATATAATTTCTGACATAAAACACAAAGCTAAACTATTGAAAGAATATAACCGTACTAAAAACGATAACACGCTCGTCAATTTCAAAATTCTTCGTTCAAAAATTAAGAAATGACATATAAAAGTTTTTTAAATAACATTCAAAACAATATTCGTTGCGATCCTCAAAAGTTTTGGTCATATGTTAATGGTAAAAGGTGTGCTAATTCGTTACCGGACACAATCAGGTTCGATAATACTGATTTCAGCCAACCTGCAGACATTGCAAATGCTTTTGCGTCCTTCTTTAAATCTAGCTTTTCTTCAAATATCTTAGTTGTTCCTGATGAGTACGGTAATGTTGCAAATAATACCTTCTCCCTTGGACATTTTTCCGAAAATGAAGTATTTGATATTTTAAAACTAATCAAACCTAAATTTACCTCTGGTCCTGACGGCATACCTGCTTTCATCTTACGCGACTGTGCTGTAGTGTTTGCCTGTCCTCTTATGAAAATCTTTAACCTTTGTTTAAATTCCAGCACATTTCCAGATGTGTGGAAACATTCTAGAATTTGTCCTGTTTTTAAGAAAGGTGATAAAGACTCTGTGATTAATTATAGACCTATCACGATTATCTCTAACTTTTCCAAGGCTTTTGAAATTAAACTGCATAAAGCAATTTACGGTAGCACCCATGGGTTGATTAGCGACTTTCAGCATGGTTTTATGCAGGGTCCGTCTACCACTACTGATCTTTTTTTGTTTGACACAGTACATTCCCGAATCTGTGGATTCTGGTGGACAAGTTGACGTCATCTACAGATTTTAGTAAGGCGTTTGACTGTCTTGATCATGGTATTCTTTTGTATAAACTTAAGTAGTTTGGTTTTCCAGATAAACTGTCTAAACTTTTTTCATCATACTTACAGTGCAGGCGCCAACACGTGGAATACCGTGGTTTCAAGTCTGGCGAATTCATTGCTTCATCTGGTGTACCACAGGGTTCCATACTTGGGCCTCTTCTTTTCGTTATTTTTATCAATGACATTGTAGATATGATTGACGTCAATTGTCTTCGGTATGCAGATGATTTGAAAATTTATTGTGATATTGTGATTTATTCTATTTGCGATTCCCTTCAATTGCAAATAAATTTGAATAAAATTAATGACTGGTGTGTAAAAAATAACTTGGCACTGAATGTGCAAAAGTGTAACGTTCTGTCTTTCACAAAAAAAACCGAACCGTATATTTACAATTATACACTCAATAATATGTCTCTAAATAGAGTAACTGAATTTAAAGACTTACGAGTTATTTTTGATTCAAAGCTGAGCTTTAATCTTCATATTAATGCTGTTGTACTTTCTAGTTACAAAAACCTTGGTTTCATTATAAGGCATTCACGAGGGTTTACTGACACTGACGTTTTATTTTTACTATTTAATTCTTTTGTTCTATCTAAGATAGAATATGCTAGTATAATCTAGAATCCTCGGTATCAAACATATAGTAATAATTTAGAAAGTATACAACGCAAATTTTTAAAGTACGTATCCTTTAAGATTGATGGCATTTACCCAGTTATTGGAGCGCCACATGAACTATTAACTAGGCATAATATGTTGAGTCTAAAAGATAGAAGACAAATGCATTCTCTTATATTCTTACGTAATATTATTCATAATAAGATTGACTGCCCTTCTATTTTAAGTCAACTTAATGTTAATATTACCTTAATCGCAACTAGGCACACTGCCACTTTCTATTTACCAACTCCAAGGACCAATTTACTTAAATTTTCACCTTTATTTTGTTTATGCAACAATTATTCCGTTCAAGACAATTTGGGTATTTTTATCTGTAGCATTAACTCGATCAAAAAGTTATTTGTAAGAAGTAATATAAGTGCTGTTTAATGTATTTCTTTTTTTGCTACTGCAAATGCATTGTAATAACTGTCAATTTTCAATTGCCAATTTATTTTCTTCTTTTTTTTGTAATTAATATTCTTATTTTTATTTTTTTTTGTAATTATTATTATCACTTTTATTTTTTTTTGTTAATTATGCTGTATTCCCATCCTATAATTAGTATGCAAATACTGTTGGATGGTGTATCTGAAATAAATAAATAAATAAATAAATAAATAAATAAATAAATTCCAGATGTCAAAACTTTTGCTATAAAAATGTATTCCTGTTGTCTGAATTTGAGCCACTTTATTTCCATCCATTTCCTCTTCTTAATTATTTTCAATATGACCAATTTATTTGAATTTGAATTTTGATACAATTTGTATATATGGCAAGTCATATAAGAGAATATATTGCATAATATAAAAAAGTATAATGTCTCATATAGAGTAAATATTAAATATACAAAATGCATGACATTTAAAGCATATATACATAATATAGATTTAAATAACATACAATAAGTAACAAATATTATGAGAAAAAAATACAAAAAATAATCGAACCACTGAATATGAAACAAACAACCAAGTTTCAAGTTACTATTACATTAACATATCTACACATATACACATATATATACATACACAACATACATATACCGGGTGACAATTTCAGAAATTGCAGTCGCTATATCTCCGAAAGTAAAGAAGATGTCAAAAATCGCCCGGAACAGTTTCGCTGATATGAAGGGGGAACTCGAATACTGTAATAAGTGACGCACCACCATCCACCCCCAAACACCAGCTACCCCAACTCAAAAATCTTAAATAGCAATCCCCTTCTTTTGATACCTCATTCAAAAGCAATTGAATAGTGCTCTCCAATGATACCAAAGAAAGTTTAGTTTGGTCTAATAGTTTTCAATTATTTCATGTATAAGTGATTTAAACATTTTTTTTCTTTAATTTACGTTATAGCAACTATTCGAAATGATTACCATTATTTTCTAAACAATATTACAGTCTCTTTTGGAAACTCCTGTCAGACGTTTTCAAATACCTCTCTGGGAATCGACCGGTATTCTTAAATAATTATTTGTCGTAGTTCATTAATTGCTTGAGGTTCGGTTTTATAAACAACTGATTTTAGGTAGCCCCATAGAAAGAAGTCCAAAGGAGTTAGGTCCGGTGACCTTGGAGGCCATTCTATTGTCGCTCTTCTACCAATCTATTTATTTGAGTAGTGATCGTTCAACCATTGCCTAACTGGGAGCACGTAATGACGAGATGCTCCGTCTTGTTGAAAATGCATCAAATTCTCAGTTAATGCAAGATTCCCGTGAGCGTCTTTCTGGTTTTATAGCTCATGTACTATTATTGGTTCGATAGTCCCTTCTAGCATCTCAGCATAAATATTGCCATTTAAATTCCTATCAATGAATAATGGACGGATGATGACATCCCCTAATGTACCTGACGACACATTTATTTTCTCAAGATACTGCGTTGCTCTTCTCGGATATCGTGCGGATTTTGATCACTCCAATAGGGGCAGTTATGTTTATTACCTCGCCCATTCAAATAGAAGGTACATTCATCACTAAAACAAATGTTTTTCACAAGCTGAGGCGTAGCGATAATTCTGTTTGTCATTAATTCACAGAATTCAATTCGCCGATTAGGGTCACCATCACAAAGCTCTAGATGAATCTATGATTTATACGGATGAAATTTGTGTCGTTTCAATACTTTTCGACCCCACTTGCGTGATATTCCTGTTATTATGGCTGCTTGACGAGTAGAAATTGTTGGATCCATGGCAAATTTTCCAAGGACCTCAGTTTGGGTTACTTCATCAAGTAATCTTGGTTCGTTTCTTTTCTTATTGGCGACAGATCCAGTTTCTTCATATTTAGAAATTAGCTACTGGATACAGCATTTCTATCAGGAAATCTCTGATTGAATGATCTAGCGGTTCTGAACGCACAACGATTCTCAAAACCATAAACGAATATTATTTCAACACGGTCAGCCGTGGTGTAAACCATTATAAGGATTGAATAGGCAATTCGGTCACAATAATTATAACAGTTCGGAAAGAAATTATAACTATTTATAGAAAAATTCGCAAAAAATTGCATACAGAAAGAATGTCTAATATAAACTAGCCAACTGAAGAACACACATATAAAATGCGGTAAAGAACTATGAACATATACATAATATTATCATTAGAAGAGGTATTACTTGGTAGAGAGAAATTTGGTCCAAGACTTAAAATATATTTTACTGTGTTCTGACACAGTATTTTGGTTAGATTTGTAAGCAAATTTTCGTTAATTACGAGTGGTTCGGATTTGATTCTTAAGTTCATTAAACGATTAATTTTGTGTATGTGTCTATTTTTAATATTTGTAAAAGAGGTCTCTGTTTTTTTATTGAGTTGTTGATAAAAGTTACGTAGGTAAGTGTTGTCGAAATGTTATTTAATTTTGTTTTGCTTTTCTCTATTATTTTTTTCTGTGAGTAAGCGTCACTGATACAGAGATTTAAGCATTGTAGGTAAAAAATGTATAGCATATTATGATATTTTGATTTTAGTTTTTCGTTGTGTACCATATAGGTTTTAGGTTTAATTTTCAAAAAATTAGGGATTAATTGTAAATTTTTACATCTTACCAAAAAGTTTATCCGTTTTTTTTTATTTAAATGACCGAAAATCCAGGATATATCTACATTATTCCTATTATAGTAACATCAAACATTATGTATTGCAACACGAGTCAATTAGTGGACTTGGATCGTCCTTCCGCCAAAGAACCTGCTTTTTTTTCGAAGTCGTTAATTTTTATACACTGATAATAATTATTTCTACTGTCAATTATTTCCACTATCTTAACACTTTCATCCAAGATTCTATGTGGAATATACCAGTTCATATTATTTATAGTGCTTAAATTATTTGTGATGAAAAATTTATTGCAACACAACCATCTGTAAATTTTAAACGATATAGTATCCTGGGGACTAATATCTGGCTCTAGAGAATTGGACTACATATATTATATCGCTGCTGAACGAAAATTCTAATATTTAAAGCAGCAAAAGTTTAAATAAAACCAGGTGTTAAAAGAAAGTAAAGGTGTCGATAAAGTACTATCACATTAAATTGTAGATAATTCTTACAGTTATTCAATAAAATTGTACATCAAAATTTAATTTCATCAAGCACAACAGATTTTGCAAATTGAAGTTGTGTGTACTATCTTCGAGCTTATTTTGTTTTATTGATAATAATAATAATAATAATAATAATATTTATTTATTTGCCCAACAGAAAATCCACTTACAGGACAAAATGTATGAAATACAATAAGAAAAAAAAATTATATTATAAGGGTACATAGTAGAATTAACTTAAACAAAGTAATACTAGGCGACTTTTTAATGACATTGGTTCTTGCATTAGGTGTGTAAAAAGTGATATTTTGTCTGGAATTGAAAGTTGGTACTCTAAAATTAAGGAGTTCAAGAAGTGGTGAGCAGTCAATTTTATTATGAAGCAGATTGTGGAGAAAAATTAAACTGTTCATAATCCGTCGAGTCTTTAATGATGACATCTCGAATCTAGATAAAAGTAATTCGTGGTTGAAGCCTCGACCAGGATATACACGATCATTTTTATAAGCTAAGAATTTTAAAAATTTTCTTTGGATAGATTCGAGATATGTTGAATGGTTCTCATAAATTGGATACCAAATTAGAGATCCATACTCCAATTTGGAAAGTGCAAGTGAATAATAAAGAACATTCAACGCAGCGTCGTTAGTGAAAAGATTTACAATTTCTGATAATGAAACCTAAAGTCTTTGAGGATGATAGTCCTAGATTGTTTATGTGTTCGGCAAAAGATTATTTATTATCAAACAGTTTGCCTAAATCTTTTGTTGAATTTTGCCTATCTAACACTTGGTCGTTTAGAGAATACTCATATAAAATTGGCTTGTTCTTTCGCGAGTAGCTTACGACTTTACACTTAGATACATTTAGATTAAGTTTGGAAGTAGTACACCATTCTATAAGCAAGTTAACCTGTGATTGTAAGAATAAGCAATCCTGTATTGTGTTAATCTTAGCATATATTTTTAGATCGTCTGCAAACAGGAGCTTATCACAGTCAATCACTTTAGTGACATCATCAATAAAGAGAAAAAATAAAAGCGGTCCAAGATTGGAGCCCTGCGGAACTCCAGACGTAGCCGTATACATATCCGACTTAAACCCATTGTATGCTACGTATTGTAATCTATTATACAAGTAGGAAATAAAAGTCAAAGAAATAATGACAATATAATGTATTAGTCCGTTTAATTTTAAACCCATTTTGTCCCAGTGGTGCGATAACGCACCACATATTTTATGATTTTTTTTGTTAAATTCAGTAAATATTTTTACATATCCATTTATAAATTTTATTATTATCAGTATTAGAGAACTTAGTACCGTACGAACTGTTGATTTTTATTTTAAAACAAAAATCTTATGACACCTCAAAAATCAAGAAAAACGCTGCATAATTTTGTGTCAAAGGTTGAAGTGAATCTAAAACAGTAAAATATTTTATTTTTGGTAAGTATTGTCATTTTTGGTAGGTCTATAATATGTAGATTACATGGTAGAAAAAAATACATTTAAAATATAATATAGATTATGGTTTATTTTTATTAAATATTTTTATTAAAATAATTACTGGTTTTATCTATGAAATAAAACCAAGCTATTGCCAATCTCGACAAATCAGCCTATGTAGCGTAAACAGTCGTCGCCGATTAGTGTGTTGTTTAGTATTCGTTTGTTTCTTGTGCAGTACACGTGATATTTAATTGAAATCAGTGAAATATGCCGTTTTCGAGGTATTTTACTCAAAGGGAATTAGAAGCGACTCTGGAGGAGATCGTGACGGATTTGGAGGATAATGATGAATTTCGTAAGTATTACTCGTATTTACGTATTTTTATATTTTATAGATGCAATATTGTAATATTTCGTTCTTCGCGAATTTATGCTAAAAATAACGTAAAATATTTATTTACAGAACATACTGACGCTGTTTATGTTCCACCCGCCGTGGATACGTTGACCGACGAGGAAGATATGAACTATAAAAGTAATTTACACGACTTTGAGGAACCAACTGATATAGTTGGAACTTTCGAGTTGCATGTATCGGAATATACAGAGGTCCTTGACCAGTCCTGTACTTTGTCGACTACTGAGCCTGAATGGGATTCATCAGATGATGAAACACTGGAATCCAAAAGAAGACTGCAAATGACAGGCTTGTTTCTACTGTCAAATGGAAGAAAGATGAGATTGAATATACTCACACACCTATATCCGATGAATTTCGATCATGCAAGGAAGTAAAAAATAGGCCCTCAGGAAAAAATCCACTTGAAATATTTTTTATGTTTTTTGATGACGAAGTGACTGACTTGATTTTAAATTTTTCGGTAAAATATGCTCATGACAATAACCGACATGAATTTTCATTATCAAAAAACGAACTTTTAAATTTTATAGGAATTTTGTTTTTCTCGGGTTATCATTCATTACCACATATTCAGCATTATTCGTCTACTGATGAAGACAAAAGGAATTGGTCTTATAAAGAAATGTATGATCCGCAATAGATTTCAATTCATAAAGCAGAACTTACATTTATCTGACAATAATCTGTTGGATAAAAATGATAAATTTTCAAAATCTAGACCCTTTTTTGATGCAATACATAAAAAAAATATACAGTTTGGATTATTTTCATTCAACTTATCCAAAGATGAACAAATGGTACCTTACTTTGGACGTCACTCTTGCTAAGTGTTTATAAAGGGTAAGCCAGTTCATTTTGGCTTCAAACTTTGGTGCCTTTGTTCATCTGATGGGTACCTATTTTATTCACATCCATATGGTGGTGCTCAAAATCAAACTCATTCTAGCCTTGGTCTTAGCGGTGACGTTGTCATAAGTCTACTTTCTGTTGTGGATAAAGGAGTGGATCACCAAATTTCTTTCGAGAACTTTTTTTCGTCATTCAAACTCTTCGTACATTTAAAAAATAATGGTTATTTTGCCACCGGTACTATCCGCGAAAATAGGACAAATAAGTGTCCAATCGAAAATTGTAAATCATTTGGTAAAATAAACCGCGGATCCCATATTTCAGTATATGATTCTGAATCAAAAGTTTCTATGGTCCGTTGGCACAATAATTCGGTTGTAACGGTGGCAAGTAATGTTTATAGTGTAGCTCCTATTCAAAATGTCAAACGCTATAATAGAAAAGAACGAAGAGATGTACAGATACCCCAACCTTATGTAATTGCCCAATACAATAATATATGGGTGGGGTAGATTTACACGACAACGGAATTGCTAATTATAGATACCAAGTATTTGGGAAAAAATGGTGGTGGCCTTTATTTTGTAACTCATTGGATACCTTAGTTGTCAACGCATGGAAAATTTATAATGTTGTCAATGGAAAAAAAATTTCCCAGGTATATTTTAAATCTTACGTAGCCTTGCGACTTTTAAAAACTGATAAAACAATAACTGCGTTATGATCTCATGATCTCTCATGCTAATAAAGCACGAAGGAGGTGTAGAATTTGCCATAGCCACACAATTTACATTTGTAATAAATGTAATGTACATTTACAGACCTCATGCTTTGCAATATCACCGAAAATGAAACCGGATGTTACCAGTGGTGCGTTCACGCACCATGAAATGTTATAATGTTTTTTTTATTAAGTAAAGTTCTATGTAGAAAATAATTTACGCTTAGTTATTTTATGTAAGATTGAAACTTTCTATGATATATTTTCGATAAAATTATTAGTTATATCTTATGTGCCTCAAAATAATATTTCATGTTTCTTCCCAGTGGTTCGTTTACGCACCAGTATTTTTTTTATATACGTTAACTTTTTAATTTTTTTTTGACACATGGAATGTATTCTTAAGTGTAACAAAATAAATATTTACAAACAGAAATGTTCGTTTTTTGAATTTTTCGATGCTTGGGATAAAATGGGTTGACCTAATAAAATGCAAGAATTATAGAACAAATAAATCATTAATTAATATAAACCATAAAACGCACACTCAATAATTTACTAAAATATACAAAAAAATAATAGACTGCTATTCACATATTCATAAAATGAATAGAAAGAAGTGATGTGCAAAATACGATGTAGACCTGAAACCTGAAAACACTATGCTCATATTTTCAGGGAAGTTCGGTAAACACATTACAAAAGTTATATATCAAGTCCTATCTGTCCGGTCACGTCCTCTACCAAAAAACTCCGAACATAAAGCTGTACAATATGTTGGCGTTTTCAAGATTACTTTTAAACGAATTATATAGCTTATAAATTTTTCTCAAAAACTCCTAAAGTATTCCGGTAACAAGGTTTCCTCTAGATTTCATCAAATAAATATAATAAATTTGTAATATTGGAAATATCTTTTCAAGCGAAATTCTGCTTTGCCCCCGGTGTTTGCATTTCCGCTTCATAGCTGACTAACCCTGCTCAACCCACATCATGTTTGGTAAACGATCTGAATAATTCGTCTCGGTCTGGCATAAACGCAAATGCACTTTATCTGGAACATGTTGACCTGATGTGGTAAAATCGCAGATGCTGTATTTATGTATTATAATATGTTCCTCGTAACTCTCATGTAGATACATGTTTTTATAAATTCATTATTTAATAATGAAATATAAACCGTAACTAAATAATTTTATGTAATGCGACATCTCTATTATAACTTTGTATGATTATGAATGAACAGCTCTTGTTGCACTGTAAGGCTTATTACAACACAGAACGGCTCGAAGTGTACGTTTTCCATAAATCTCTTCTTCTTCTTCTTCTTCTCCTTTTTCATCTGTTGCCATACTGGTAAGACTCATTTACATAGAGATTAGTGTAGAAATTAGTGAGGTTGCATTTGTAGTGTGAAAACTGGTTGCATTCATTTGAATGCGAGCGTTTACATAAAAAATTAACAAAATGACAGTGTAGAAGTTTGCAAGATCCAAGCTTTCAACACCATTTAATATACACCATCCAATCAGATTCGGTGCAAAAAGTGCGTGGTCTTGACTTTCTGCCCATTCTTTGTCAGTAGATTGAGGGAGAAGGGTTGAATTAGGGGTCATAGCTCGGGGCGTTGGGAGCGGTTATGTGACTTGTTAAATTTAAATTGAAATTTCACATCGGATTTTTAATTCCACTTTTTGTTGTCCATTTGACACATATTTCAAGATGCCATAAAAAAATCCAAAAATACCCTTAAGAGCATTTTTTGTGGTCAGGTATGGCGCCCAGGTCCAACTTCCGGATATTCGGAAAAAACGACTACATAAAAAAATGCTTTAATTGTGCAAAAATTTTCATTTAAGAGCCATATAACCAACATTTTTAGACTATAGCGTTTTCGTAAAATGTAAAGTAAAACAAAAAATTTTTCAGGTATTTATCAAAGTGAAAGAGCATTTATTTAAATACAGGGGGGAAATTTAAATACAGGAGGGTATTCTCAATCAAATTATTTCATCTTTATTATTATATTATTGTTTCATACGAATCCAGGCCATTGAATGCTTTTCATTTACTCTACAGAATTTACGAAAACACTATAAAAAAAAACTTTTTTGGATCTATGATTCTGATATTACACCCTCTTTGAAACACAGCTTACTTTGCAAAACACATTTTTACATATTAACCCTTTAGGTGACTAAAAAAAATACTGTTAATAGTATCTTAGCTTCATAAAAACCATGTTTAAGCAATATCTCGATTTCCAAAAGCAAATCATCATGGCGTCGGGAGTTGATTTTTAGATATTTTATAAATTCAGAAGTGTTTATCTGATACATACATACTGTTTATTGCCTAAATTGAAAAGGTGGCAAAAACTGACTAACGGTATTTACTAAAAATTCTCTTACTTCACAAACATTCCAATATTCAGTTGAAATTTTGGATTTGGACTGGTGATAAAATTTTAAACAACTTTTTTATTTAACATTTTGTTCCAATATTAAAGATAAGGCTAATTTACTCTTAAGCGCATTTCAAGCTTTTGTAATTTTTGAGCACCTTGTAAAGGATATCTCGAGAACATGAGTGGCACAAAATGTTTGCTATGTGGCACAAAACGAGTACAAAATGTGATATTAGTTACTGTGCAATTATACTGACGAGTTGCTGGAGAAATTGAGCCACAAAATTCAGGAGCATGCATGGTAAGAATCCATACCTCATTAAAAAGTGAGAAATCGGTAAAATTTCCAAGTTAGGGCTGCCAATGCCTACAGAAGCACCTATCAATTTTCTCTTGGCGTCGGTTATTGACTTTGGTATTGGAAAAAGTTTGATCTTCAATGAGTAATTGTAAAAAATTAGAAAAAATATTCATAAAAACAATACAGATTTAAAAATATTTTCAAATACACTTAATGTTTTAGCGCTAGTTGGTAACAAATTTTGTTTAGTTATAATATATCTAGAAAACCAGTGAACTGAGAAAACCACGAAACGTGGGTACAAAAGCTTCCATCGGTTTACCGTGAGAAGGAAAACAAGCAAAATCAAAGGAGAACTAAAAATATCTGTAATGCGTGAATGATATTAGGGCAAGCTAACTCTACCTATTCGATTTAAAATTAATTGATAAAATAAAATAAGATTTGTAAAATTAAAACTCTAAACTGGTTTTTTCATTTATTTTCTCAAACCACATTGCATATAACAGGTATGCTTTAGGATAACAATATCATGGAAGCAGAAAAGTATCCAATTTATAAATTAGATTTTCCAATTGATAAATATAATAATACAATATTTTCCACGTTTCTTTTGTGGCACATGTCCTTATTGAGGAAAACCTAATAACAGAAAGTAAGGCTCAGTATTTGGTCGTATTCAATTAAACTAATCATATTGCAGTTGTATCTGAAGAAAGCATATTATACTGATTTTATTAAAATTTGCTTCTATTGTAAAATACAGGGTTGCACATTAGTGCGTAAAAGTCCAATATTAAAAGGATTTAGAAAACAATACTTCTTATGGAAGTGATGTAGTGTTAACACGTGTACATTTTAAAAATAGTTTCAAATGTACAATGTGACCCGCTAGAGCGGAACATCTCTAAGGTTTTTTAATGGAACTCCTCATACAGTGTGTACATAAAGTATGGAATAAATTCATTATTCCTGAATTCGAAAATATTTTGGAAAAGTCCTCGGAAAGGTCGATTTATATTTGGAATTGCGCATCTTCTGCTTTGATTCTCTTAGCTATGATGTCATAACTACTCCAGTTATGACGCTATGACGTCATAACTACTCCAGTTATGACGTCATCTACTTTCTTAATGGAACGCCCTGTATATTTTTTCATTTTTAGAATCGCTATAGATAGCTGATAACAATGACCTATACTACTTATGATCTAGAGACTTATGAGCTACAGACATTTGAAAATATTATTTTTGAAATTAATTGTCAAGCTCATTGTGATATTTTAAAATAAAATAGTAAATAAACAGTAAATAATAACAAAGAATGAACTAATCAAATGTTCAAATTGAAAACCTTCTTGTACCTTTCAGTATCCTAAACGATCAATGAATTCTTGCTGAACTTTATTTATAGTTTTTTGAGAAATGTTGCTATATTCTAATCTAATTCTGCTTTTCAATTTGTCAATGTTGTCAGGTTTACAAATGCACACTAAATGTTTTAGGTGATCCCAAAGGAAAAATTCTAGCGGGGTAAGATTCGGTGAGCTTGGAGTCCATTCAACACTGCCACGTCTTCGAATTCACCTATTTGGAAATACTTGGTCAAGATATCTTCGAACAGCTAATGCATAATGAGGAGATGCACCGTCTTACTGATACCATAAGTTTTTCTCAGGAGTTCTACAATTGTTTCTACTCGGGAATAAGGTTACTAAGGTAAGGATTAGATATTCTTGTAAAAATTTTAGACATCTCGGTCCATTTACAGAGTCATCGAAAAAGTAGGGACCGCTTATCCTATTTCTAACTATTTCCTCCCACACATTTACCTTTTGTGGATACTGAGTGCGCTGCTCCCGCATCCACCGAGAGTTTTCCTTTGCCCACTATCTACAATTTTGGCAGTTGACTTCATCATTTAATATGAAAGTTGACTCATCCGAAAAAAATTATATTTTTTACTCGAAGGAGATTATTATTGCACATATTCATTAATATTTTACAGAACTCCATTCTTTGATCTGAATCATCATAAGAAAGTCTTGCACAAGATGTGCCTTAAAAGGATGCCACTTTTCTTGTTTTAACATTTTGTATACAGAATTAAAAGAATTACAATCTCGGCCTAGCTGGAGAACTCTGTTTTGTAGATTCTCTTCCATAGCCAGAAAAACATTTAATTTGGTATCTTCCTCAATAATTGGACAACCTTTCTTTGGCAGATCATCTACGGAACCATTATCTCTATATTCCTTTTTAATTTTGCTGTTGATTAGATTATAGATCTATCTCGGTACTTAGTGTTAAATAAAACACATACTCCTTGTTGTGATCATACCCTGTCACTATACCAATAAGAACTTCAATTCTCTGAGATACAGATAAACGAAAAGTTATAAAGCAGAAGACACAAATTTAATATGTAATTATTATTTTACCACTGAAAAGACAACTGTTGTTGTCCGTACCAGCCTGCTTAAAAGAATATTACAAAAAAACATTTTCGGCTACTCGTTTTTGTAAGGTCATCTAAAAACGTGCTTTATAAAAATGAAATTTAGACCTTAAGTTAATTCGTTTTGTTATTATTTACTGTTGAGTTGCTGTTTTATTGCAAAATATCACAATAAGACAAGAATTATTTAACCTCGAAAATTAATATTTTCAAATGTCTGTAGCCACAAACTTCTGAATCTAGACCCTAAGTAGTATCGGTATTTGAAATCAGCTTTCCATAGAGATTCTATAAATAAAAAAAGTTGTAGTATTCCATTAAAAAAAAAACGTAGATGACGTCATAACCGAAGCAGCGATGAGCAAGAGATGTGCAAATCAAAATAAAAATCGATCTGTTCAGGGATTTTTCCAAAATATTTTCGTATTCAGAAATAATGAATTTATTCCATACTTTATGTACACACTGTATATTTCTACATTTTTAATTCAGCCTAAAATTATCTTTCCAACAATCTCCGGGTAGTTGATTTTTGACGTGGCGTTGCCAAGGCATTCGAAAAATGTGAAAATTTTAGTCGGGTTGAATTGATTGAATTTTGACGCACTAATGAGCATCCCTGTATATCCACTTGTAAAGATTTTAAATTTATGTAAATATGTATTATATATTATTGGCTTTATTGATATAAGAAACTGTGTTCTTTTTTACCTTTTAGCAAACGTAGTATTTCATTTCTTTGCAAGTATATGAAAAAATTATAGTCATTTTTTATTCTACTTTTTAAGATACATATAAGAATGTTTTGCGATACTAATCATAGACAATAGTCTAATCAGTTTTATAGATACCCAAGTCTATCTATAATAGGGAAATAAGAAAAATTTCTGTAGTTAAATATTAAGCGCCTTGACATAATTATATTATATATTTTCAAAAGCAAAAAATTTCGGTATTTGGTTAGAAGATATTATTCAAGTTAATTTGACATAAAATTCATCCCAAAAACTTAGATATTTTTTAGAGGAAATTCAGGTGTATCGTGTGGAAAATTTGATACTGAAATGGAAAGAAAGTAAAAAGATAATAGAAGAATTTAAAACAAAAAATATATCTATTTGTTATTGATAGTGTTATTTTAATTAAAGGCGATAATAAAATCACTGGTAGAAGGGATGAAGAAACACTACCTTTACCAAAAGATACGTTGACCACATTTTTGCAATTTGGCCTTATAATTTTTATGTTTTTCTAGAAAACATCAATGATAAAGAGTCATACGATAAATTCACTTTGAAAGTAGGAAGTAATAATGAATGAAGTACCATTTTAAACTACTGTATACAAAAAAATAATTCATACTAACAGATATTTAAATTTTAAATCTTCCCAGTCAATTACTGTTAAAAATGTAAAATGCTTCTATCATGGGGTAAAATAATTTCTTCTAATGATCAAATATTAAATATTTAGAAAAATTATCAAAGTTTTTGGTAAATAAAGATTATCTTGAACTCTTTATTGATAGAATTGTAGTAAATATTGAGAATGGACCTAATAATACAGCAATAGTTATTTATGTATAAAGGTTATCTGAAAAGCTAGGCTATGGTGGTGGTAAGTTTTATGTTAGGATAGTGTTTCAAACAAATGATACGTTCAGATCCATTTTAAAACTAAAGCAATAAACTGTGAGCAAAATTTCAGAAACTCTGTTTACAGTATTCCATGTGAGTGCACATAAACATTATGTGAAAGAGTCATCCAGACCTCTCAATGTATGGTTAGGTGAGCAATTATATTAGGAAGGGTGAAATTGAGAAATCGAAAATTTGCGAACATACTTGGGAAAATTGACATCTAATTAACTGAGATTCGGCGATAGTTTTAACAAAAGAAACGAACAGCAAAACAATGAAGATCGAGGGATCGACAATAATGTTATTAAATAAAGAGAAATATTTATCCAATTGCTCAATTTTGGTGTAACTTGATTACCAATGTTAAAAGAAGAATTTAACAATTAATGATCAAACGAACTTACCTGTAAGTGAAGTTCGATCGTAATTATATGAGGCGTCCAATCCGAAGATATCACTTATTTTACCACGTAGTACGCCTCTGTCGTACTCATTGCGCACAAAGTTTAAAGATTGTAAACATTCCCCTCTACTTCTCACCCGGCTGGCATCCATTGCACTATACTTCATTTGTTTAAACATTGTTCGTTAATAATCGCAACTCAAGGGACAATGCAAGCATGTTCTTGTATTAAGTTGGGAGGGTGAGAAGTGATATCTTCGGATTGGACGCCTCATATAATTACGATCGAACTTCACTTACAGGTAAGTTCGTTTGATCATTAATTATATGTTCGGCGTCCAATCCTCGATATCACTTATTTTACCACGTAGATGTTTAGAGACAGTTGCGATTTTTTTTTTTTTTTGAAAGCTAAGGCAATAATAGTTTACAAAACTATGTATTTTTATATTTTTATGAAACTCAAAAGATATTTATTAAGTTAATACATAAATGTCAAAATCAACTTAACTATTTCAAAATACTGTACTTATAATATAACTGAAAATTAGTTTCCATTATTTAGTCCATCAGTTCTAGGACAGCCTTAGCAAAAACATTTGGATGTGTGAGTGGCCTGTTATAAAATTTGGTAAACGTGGTTGGCCTTGTCCATGCCGCTGTTTGTATAATAGTTGTTACAGGAGCTCCTCGTTTTAACACGGCCAATGTGGCGACGTGTAGAGTGTGGTATAGACATGTCTATGTCTATTCCAGCTTTCCCCAGCGTTTCCTTAACCCATCTACTAAGAGATTGCTTGTTAGCTACTCCATGAGGCTTTTGTAAGTTAGGAAAAGAAAATCTTGTTCTGGCTTTCTGAAGCCTGTTGTTGTTTGTATATAATGCTTCAAGGTACCTGCTACACAAAGATGGCTGTCCTCTGTGTAGGGGGGAATATTTAAGCAAGGTTGAGACCTATTTACTCCCGATGTTTTGATGTAATCGGTTATGAGGATTTGGATTCCTGAATTTGACTCTCCTATGTTGGATAGGCAGATTAGCGAAATCGTTTGAATTCTATGGCCCGTGATCAATACTAGAAAGGTGGCTAATTTGCAGGTTAGATCTTTCAAGGACAAATGTTCGTTTGACCCCATTTCTCTTAGGTAGTTTATTACTATTTGAGGATCCCCAGTGCTTCTGTATTTTGGGTTTGACAGATTTAATTTCGACACTCCTTTCATAAATCGATTGATTCTTGTGACATTCTCCAGCTTCTCGGACAAGATGAGAGATAAGGCCGATTTATGTGAGTTAATAGTGCCGTATTTGTATTTCTTGATATGAGTGTGAAAGGTGGAAAAGCGTAGAAAAATCTCTTTTCACAGGAGATAGTGAAAGCGTCCACACCTAAAGAGTCGGGATCTCTTCTCCAAGAAAAATATCGTGTTCATTTGCTGTTTGCTTTGGATGCGAAGAGATCAATATCAGGTTTCCCGAATTTCTTTACAATTTTTTGGAAATAAATTGAATTTAGAGACCATTCTGTGTCTTCGGGTAATAATGTGGATTCTTTGTCAGCTATGTAATTTTTTACAGATTTTATATATGACGCGAACAACCAGATATCGCGCTCTTCGCACCATTGCCAAATTTGCCTAGAGAGATTGCAGAGTTTTACGTATTGAATGCTGCCCATTCTGTTTATGTACGATAATGCGGTTGTGTTGTCAGTACGATTGAGAATGTTGATTTCTTTTTTGTGGCTAGCAAAGCATTTTATTCCGTAAAAAATTGCGAGCAACTCAAGAAAACAAATATGGTTCTGCTTGTCACTATCTGACCACCAGCCATTTGTGCTTTCATGTCCGCAACATGCACCCCAGCCTGTTAATGACGCATCGGAAAAAATTTCAAGGTCGTATACATCTTTATGTATATTGTTGAATGTATGTAAGATATGGTTCTCCCACCAGGTTAGGTCTTCAATAGAACGGCTGCTGATGTGCATGCTGGCATTATAGTCAGAATTATTTTCACGCAGAGCTAAATATTTATCCCTTTCTAGGGATTTAGTGTAAAGCCACCCATATTTTGTAGCTGGGCAACCTGATATTAATGAACCTACAAGTTTTGCTACGTCTCTAATGGATGCAGTTGGTTTGTGTTTAAAATGTTGCACCATTTTTCTAATATTTATACGTTTCTCTTCAGGAAGCTCCAGTAACATCTGTTTTCTGTTAAAGATAAAACCCAGACATTTTTGTTTCTGACTTGGTTTTAGGCAACTTTTTTCCCAATTAATTACGAAACCTAAAGTTGTCAAGAAGTTTACTGTGTAGGTAACTTTACTAGTACATTCCTCAGCTGTGCTCCCTAATATTAGAAAGTCATCTAGGTAGTTCACGCAGATTACATCTGACCTTCGTAAGATTCTATAACTGGTTTCATCAACTTTGTAAAACAGTAGGGAGCGGAAGACAAACCAAATGGTAAGCACGTAAATTCAAAAAAATTTTCCTTAAACTGAAACCTTAGATATTTCCTATCCTCGGGAGCTATTGATATCAGGTAATATGCGTCTCTGAGATCTATTGTTGCCATGAAAAAAAAATTTTCTGGACTAGTCTTAAGGCTGTCCGAAAGTCCTCCATTTTAAAATTAGGGTTGTCTACAAATCTGTTTAATTGTTTTAGGTTTAGAATAAATCTTTTCTTACAATTTGGTTTTGACCTGAGAAAAGTACTTGAAATGAATTGATTGTTGCAAGGTTTGCATATTTTAATTGCACCCAACTGAAGCAATTCTTGAATAGCTACCTGCAATGTTCGTTCTAATGTTTCCTCCGACTGTAATAGGTTGCTTTTGAGGTTTGCCCTTTTTGAGGCCTCGCTTCCCTCTGATGACGGGCCGGGCGCCTCCTGTTTAAAGAAGTACTGGACATATTGTACGCTTGAGATTGTCTGCACCCCCCCTCTTTTTGGGTCTGATGTATTTTTGAAAGGGAACCTGAAAATCAACAGATGACGTCGACTGTTCGGGTTTTAGATCTTTCTAAACATTTGGCGTTTTTTCCGCCTAGTTCTGTACCGAACAGGTACTCTGTGGGAGGGATTTTCTCGACCATTTCTTTTACAGATTTGTTTAAATTTGGCATTATCAATAAGCGTCTTGTCTGTGTAATGCTATGTGTTAAATCCGACAAGATTCGCCCAGAGTCTCCTAAATATTCCAAAAGTTTAGTCTCACCTGGGTATGAATTTCCAAATATGAGTTATCCCTTTTGGAAAGTGTGTTTGATAGTATGTTTTGTATTTCTGGGTTTATTTTAGGGAGAGTTGGAGAGCTATAATTATTAGGTAAAGGATAACGTTCAAGCAAATTTTGTTTTTCGGGCATGGGAATACCATTTTTTATGATATGGCTCCAGCGGCTCCCCAACGCTGTATGCATATCAAACGGTACTTGTTTTTTATTTTCCGGGTCATCCCTAATATTCCTAACAATTCATCCGGAATATTTTCATTCTTATGAATTTGTAAAATTGGGGAATTTTGGGATGCCTCTGGAGTCATGTGTGCTTGGTTGTTATCGTTGCGCTCCGCCCTCTCCTCCAATTCATTATTTGATGCCGTATCGCGCGGACTACGGTCATCCATTGACAAAGCGCTTGTCGAACTGTGCGAAGCTCGATCTGCACTATTTGGTTTCCGGGAATCCGAGCCGCTCGGGCTGCGGTAGACCCTCTTGTTTCTATGCCGCCGTCTTGCCCGTCCTCGTTCTGTAGAAGACGGTCGGCTATGAGACTCTGAGCTATGGTCGCTATCACTGGATTTCGTGCCGCGCGGGCTACGATAATCCCGTTCATATTTTCTTGTTCTATGAGAACGAGAACGTCGTCTCTGGGAACGAGATCTACCTCTACGTTTCACTTTCCGATATTTTCTTTCCAATTTGTTTAACCTTTCTAAAAGGCTTTTCGCTATCGCTAGAATCCGACATTCCTAAAATGCTGAAAATAATAGCTATTTTTGGGGGATTATTATGTATGTTAGAAAATTACCCAAAAACCCGAAAATAAAACAAGAACCTAGTCTGTAGAACACCCCGTATATTAACCAAATTAATACACCTTGTTTTTGTCAATGGTAAAATGCGAATGAATAATTTCGCTTACAAAACTGCTTCGTGATTTCTAGAGATTACATAGCTTGGAAATACGATATTTTTAAAGTAATAAATTATATTTTATAAAACAAACTATGAATAAGAGAGGCATTGATCATGACTCAATAATTAAATGTGAAGAGTAAAATTACGCTCATATGTACGGTATATACTTACTAATACGTATTTTGTTTCGTTAAATAGCACGTTTGCACGCAATTAGCACAAAGAAACGAATGAAGTATAGTGCAATGGATGCCAGCCGGGTGAGAAGTAGAGGGGAATGTTTACAATCTTTAAACTTTGTGCGCAATGAGTACGACAGAGGCGTACTACGTGGTAAAATAAGTGATATCGAGGATTGGACGCCGAACATATAATTATTATTGTATAATTTACATATTTTCAACAGTTCTGTTTAAGTATATATAGATGTCATAAAACAATTAACAGAGGTATCAAGTTTCACACCAGACCTATTTTTATAATAGCTAAAAGAATTTGAGAAAGTAAACAGGTTTCGTTACCGAAACGCTAGGGAAATATTTTATTATGTCCTTGTTTTATTTTAATTGTCAAAAAACACCCTCTGACTGCTTCCTTAACGTAATGTTACGGCTCAAAGGCTTATTATTTCAATATCATATTGGACAGTTGCGTTTTTTAGATATTCAGGCTTAGACGAATTATTTATAGAGAATACCACAAACAACAATCAGACAATAATATAGAGATTATCGACAAATTATGATGAAAAAACATTATTTCAACAAAAACATGTCTGAATGGGTGTCTGTGTCCACATTTTTCGAGATAATGTTCTCAAATTTCGTACACGTTCCAGAAGCTAGGGAAAGGATAAGTTCTTTGTTGAGTAAACCAAGTCTATTGAAGAGAAATCTACAGGACTGCATATTTCTGAGTTTTAACTTTACAGAAAACATTTTTATTGATGAAAGATTATGTTATGTATATTCGCTGGCCGACACTTATTTTGGTGTCTTAAAATTTTGACCTATTCTCAGATAAACTTGGGAGCTGATTCTAAAAGTGGCATCAGTTTTGTCCTGTCAGCTCTAGTTTTGAAGATATAATATACAAATTCAACTGGTCCTCCTTCAAAATTCGGGATCCATGATGAAATGACTATTATTGTATAATTATATATTTTTGATGACCATTAAAACTAACACATCATACTAAATCAGTTTATGTCAACCCAAAAGTATATAAAATGATCAGTCATTCAATGTATCAACCGATGGAAGCTGGAGTCCCCCAAGGCTCTGTGCTCTCACCCCACCTGTTCGCTATCTTCACCTCGGATCTCCCAAGGACCGAAGGCACCGCCATGGCGCTCTACGCGGACGACACGGCTCTCACTGCCAGATCCTGGAGTGCAAGAACAGCCACCAGAAGACTCCAAGAGGCAGCCTCTCTTCTGGAAGAATGGTGCATCAAATGGAAAGTCGCAGTCAACGCAGAGAAAAGCCAGACGATTCTCTTCAGGAAAGGATGCAAATAAACCCCCACAGGACACGTTTCCATGTTCAGTGAGGACATCCAATGCCACGATTCCGTCAAGTACCTTGGCGTAATCATGGACAAAGGCCTAACATGGAGACAGAACACCGAAGCCATCGTGGTAAAGGCCAAGTGGACGAGAGCTCTCATCTACCCAATGGTAGGGAACTAGAGCAGACTCAATCTGAGGAACAAGCTTCTGCTAGTTAAAGCGCTCATCAGACCACAGCTGACCTACGCTTCCGTAGCATGGGGATACCAAGCTAAGACCTACCTGAAGAAGATCCAAGCCGTGGAAATCGTGGCCATCAGGACAGCAGTGGGCGCACCGTGGTACGTTAGGAATGCTGACATCTTCAGGGACCTGAAGTACACACCAGTCACCAAAATCATCCGGGATAGAGCGAAGAAACTGTACACCTTAGCCGAGGAGCATAGGAACCCGCTGATCAGGGAGGCCATCAATTATGATCCGGCCGACGCTCCGAGGCACAAGAGGCCGAAGGTAGAGATACTGGACAACGGGTTAGTATAACTAATCCTTTCCTTACAGATGGACTAACCCACATAAGAGACATGACGCAACCAACCACCTTCCCACAAACCTTGCGGGCACTGGTCAGTGAACCGTCTAGGGCCCGTTATCCCCCTGACTCCCTGAAGGACGAAAGTATTAGAAAAAAAGCACTTAGGCCTTCACTTTCATCCTCACCTTGTCCGATGATCCAGATGACAATGTGTCAATTGACACTTTGTGTACTGGTAATCCCAGTCAAAATAAAAATCCCCAGAGTCTCAGACACACCGATGACTACCCCCCCGGGGGGGCACCAAATATATCCAAGAATAGTCAAGTCTAACTTCCGCACTAGCAAAAAAAAGTATGTACACACTTCAACATTAAAAAATGTTGAGATAAATTTGGAAGTTTTTAAAATTTAATATGTCAAAAATTATTATCACGCAGTGAGGAAGCTTTGACTAAGAAATCTATATAATAGTCCACAAATTATTTTAATCTCGTCTCAGAAAATAGTTAATCGACTTTTTACCCATAAACAGTAATAAACACATTATACTAAAACCACTGTTCACTTTATGTTAAATCTAAATTTGTGAACATACATCACCGCAATCAAATATGTTATTTTTAAGAATTATTACGCCATCAGAGAGAGTTGTTTCTGCGGTTTACCTTGCTATGCGCATAAATTTAAACTTGGTCATCTCTGAAAAATTTACAACCACTTACGAGCAAACTTTTAGCGTCGACATTCTAAAGCTGTAAGCAAATTGTAGAATTTAAACTCTTTCATAACATACCATATTCTATATTCTGACATTATTCAAGAATGAATATGAACTATATAGACAGCAAAAAATAACAGAAACCGGCCTGTTTCTACTAGAGGTTTATGTATGACCCAAGTCGCATAACACAAATTCCTTAAATGTTGTTTTTCTTCGAGCCCACATCTCTCTCACTCCTACAGATTTTATTTACAAATCTATATTTCCACTTCTACTAATTTTATTTTTTCCATTAATATTCCTGGCACACAGATTTTTTTAATTTGTGAGATAATTTGTTTTACAATCTAGTACATATGTAAAGATTAACCTAGGAGGAATGAATCAATGTAGTTTCAATATACGTCATACAGTGTGTAACATAAGCATGGAATAATTTCATTTTCTCCGTTGCGCGTTGAGCCGTTATTATCAAAACCTAAAATTTATTTGCAAAAAAAATTATAATTTAGGGGAGCCGCAGAAGCTGCTTGCGTTATTTGAATCTAATAAACGCTTGCTGTGTGTGATGACGTCAAAATGCCCACAGCTCAGAGATGGTCAACTGTACGTACTGTGTCGGCAGAATGAAGCACATGGTTCCATTATTTAGAATGTTGTTGTTTAAAAGGATTAATCTTTAGTTTATTATGTAATAAAGAAATGGAAGAAAGTTTTCAAAACGGCGATTCACACAATTTGTCAAATGTAGTCGTTCTTATGGATTTTTGGCATCAAACAGCAATTTTTATCAACCGCAATCTGATGATGTAATAGTTATTTACATTACAAGACCAAAAAAATGTTTTTTAAAGACACTTTCCGTGTGTGTTTCGTACAATATTTTTTCTACGACCGTTCTTGCTGGTTTCAAAAATCTTTTTAGTTTGAAATCTTTTAAAAGCTAAAATTAACTGACAGATGTCAGATGCTTACCTTTAAAGAAGACTGGATTAATTTTTTTAATTGGTATTACATACTCTTGTCAACCAAAAGTGACATAAGATATCGGTAAAGACATTATCGATCCCTTATATCACTTTAACGAGATAGACCATTAAAATTTACTAAATACAGTTAACTTTCTTGACCTTTGCGGAAAGAGTATTGATTTATCAACTTTGCTATTTCTAAATTTCATTGTTACTATCGTATTTATCTCCAATATTTTCTGAAAAGAACAAAAAAATAATTATTTGTGGTGATCTTGAATAAGGTTTATTTCTTACACATGTCCATAATAGTACATAGTGCATCTAGTAGTAAAAGCGATACATTCTCTCTCATTAAAAATGCATTTTTTAGTAAAACATAGAACATTAAATTTAAAGGTACATTATTTGCAATTGTTACTAGCTCTAGTGGTGTCCCAAACACCTGGAAATCATCATCAATGTACATTTTAAATATTATTACTTTCTTACACCTATAAGGAAGTATAGTAATCGTGATTTTTTTTCGACTTCGAGATTTTGATTGATATATACGTTTTGAACCCTCCTGAATCCAATCCGACTATTTTCCGAATGATGTGTGTGTGTGTGTGTGTGTGCGCGTGTGCGTGTGCGTGTGCGTGTATGCGTGTGCGTGTGCGTGTGTGTGTAGGTGTGTGTGTGTGTGTATGTGTGTATCCGTGATAACTAAGCCTGGCCAAGCGATGGTAGAATCAGGGTCGGGCGCAATACCAATGCCATCGCGCGCTTGTTTACGATGACGATGACATGACATACTTCAGTTGTTAACTGTTGGTCGATGCATAGAGTACTAATAAATAATAAATAATGTTGCGCGTAAAGAGTAGAAAACGACCGTACGCTGATAAAGTGAATAAATTTATCGGTGAATTTCCGGATTTATTCTATGATGGATGTAAAATAATTCGTAAAGTTTGTGATCAAGACTTAATGTGCTGGAATAAATACGGCTGCAAAATTTATGTCAATAGTAACCGGCATAAAAAAAATGGCGTGTCTTCTTTGGAACCTCTGTTTATATTTGATTTACTGTTAATGCTGATTGCCTGTGATGTTCCCCTGCGCATATTGGATAAACCAGCATTTCGGGAGTTCTGGAATAAATACAATCCCCAGGTGAATTTACCAAGTCGTTCATCGTTACGTAGATATGTACCAAGTGTTCGTGAAGACATTGTAAATAGGATTAAATGTGCATTAAAAAATACACGGCTGTGGTTATGTGTTGACGAGACGACAGATTGTAAAAAAAATTCTATTTTAAATGTTATAGTACGTGTACTCGATCCTGTTAAACCAACATTTCCACTTTTACTAGCTAGCAAAAGACTAACTGCGTGTACTGGCGAAACAATTACTCGGGTGGTGTTGGAGACTTTCGAAAAATGTGATTTGTCAACAAGTCAAGTAATGATGTTTGTGACCGACGGTGCTGCGACAATGTGTTTGGTGGGCCGTTTTCTTCAAAGAGACGATTGTAGGTTTTTACATTTTACGTGTAAAGTGCATGCGTTCCATCTTGTACCAGAAACGATTCGAAAATGATTTCCAGAGGTAGATGCATGAATAGCAAATACAAAAAAAGTATTTCTCAAATCTCCTAAATGGCTTCGAGCATTTCACACCTGGTATTCCGGAACCACCAGAGCCGATTCTTACACGTTAGGGAACGTGGTTAAAGGCAGCATTTAATTATGCTGAATGTTTTCAACAAATAAAAGCTGTGATACTACAGTTCAATCCTAACGAGGCTGTAGCTATTAAGGAAGGCCAGACAAGCTTTCAAGATGTTTCCCTTGAAACAGATTTAAAAACTATTTATAACAGTTATAGAGGACTACACAACGCAATAGAAAAATTGCAAAATACTTCGTTGTCGTTAGTGGAATCGCTGCAAATAGTGGACGACGTAAATACACAGCTACAGACTATAAATGACGCAAAAAATGAGCCCGTTATTGAAAAATTCGAGAGCGTATGACGGAAAGATCCTGATTTTCCTAAATTAAGACAAATTTGTGATGGTGCATCTACTCTACAGCTGCGTTAAGTGAGTTCACAGAGTGTTTTACTTGCCTGTATTACTTCCGTAGATGTCGAACGGTCTTTTCCAAAATACAAACATATTTTTTCACCACAGCGAACATACTGAGACACAACTGTAGAAACATATCTGATGCTACACAGTTATTATAGAAGTGCTCCAGTTTCTGATAACGACAACCAAGCTACTTCATAAATCTGCTTAAGAAGGTGAGTTTTGTACATGTTTTTATAAAGTGTACCAGTATTAATAAAATTTAATTCCATTTATTGTATTTATTTATTTATTTATTATTAGTTATCACTTAGATATAATGTACATGTGTGAACGTCATTTAACAGTTTAATCATAATGTGCAGCACTAAGCTTACAAAATATAAGGAAATACATAAAAAAGAATTTAAAGTGAACGAAATAGAAATACATCACAATATATAAAATATTTTTGTTTTTATTATTGTACTTATTCAAGTATTATTATATGATGCATACCCAGTACGTCTCTGTAGGATTAATGACCTTGGCCAGGCTTAGTGATAACTCAAAAAATACTAATGAGGGACTCTCCAAATTTGGCAGTTAAGATTGTCAACATTTTAGGTGACACATTAAATTTGGTGAATGTGGTACCACCAGAAGAGACATGATGAATGAAAGAAGAAAAAAGAAACAATTTCGGGAAAAAAAAATAGATTTTTATTGCATTTCTGGACGAATCTATCTCTAAAAATATATTCTTGACGAAAGATTATAAATCATGTCTACTGTATTGAGCGAATAAAATTTATTTTCCAAGTACTTAAATAAAGCTTATGTAAACTAAAATATTTCACACATTTGGCCTCATAAAATGGGGTTAGGATAAATTTAACAGTTTGACATTTGAAAGGTCCAATTTAGTTACAAAAATGTAAATGTCAATAACAAAATATCTGATGTAGCCAGCACATAACTTTCTTATACCAGTATATATTATCCTGATCTAAAGAAACCATTCTATTTAATTCTTCACTTACCTCAATTAAATTTTAATAGCGTACCTTGAAATATTTCATTAAAATTTTTAAACAATTAATTATCAGTGTCATTCGATGTTGTCAATAATAATTCATGTAATATATTTTAATAATTTTTTGTTATTGACTTTGACATTTTTGTAACTAAATCAGATCTTTCAAACGTGAAACTGTTAATTTATCCTAGCTCCATTTTATGAGGCCAAAAGTGTAAAATATTTCAGTTTACATGAGCTTTATTTAAGTACTTGGAAAATATATTTTATTCGCTTGATATAGTAGACATGATTTATAATCTTTCATCAAGAATATATTTTTTTGTAAAGTCAAATACAAAAAAGTTTGGGTCCCATGGACCAGAAGGCTAATTTTGCTCGTCACCTAATTTTTTATTGTCTATGGCCTTTAGAACAAGTGTACCAAATTTGAAAGCTTTATCTCAAAAACTGTGACTGCTATCGCGATACTACAGATATGCGGACAGATTTTTTTTCATAAAGTTATGTTTTTTCATTATAATTCGTCGAGATTCGTCGAGAAACGCAATAAAAATTTTAAATTTTGTTCCCCAAAATTGTACCTTTTTTCTTCTTTCATTCATTATGTCTCTTCTGGTGGTACCACATTCACCAAATCTAATTTGTCACCTAAAATGTTGTTGACAATCTTAACTGCTAAATTTGGGAAGCCTCCAAATATTTCAAGGTGCACTATTATAATTTAATTGAGGTAAGTAATGAATTAAATAGAATGATTTTTTTACATCAGGATGATATATACTGGTATAAGAAAGTTATTTGCTGGCCACATCAGATGTTTTAATATTTTTTTAGCACTTAGAAGTATTAAAGCGAAATTAGCACTGAATCTGACATTTAAAATAACAATAAACAGTGAGTGTCAAGGAAACGATTTCATAAGCAATTAGATTGTAATGAAAAATATTATGCATTAATAAAAATTTCTTAATTTATTATAATATTGATTGTGATTTCAGAAAATGTAATATGTGTACCTAGTAGTAAAAGCACATTCCTGGACTTCAATGCTTCAATGCAATTTACATCATCGATTGGGAATGTACTGCTTTTACTACTAGATACACAATGTACTATTTTGCTTATGTTGGCCCATAACCTGTAGAAGTTTGGCATACTGTATATACAACATATACATACTCAAAACTGTTTTATTTGTATACGCTTTAGTACGGTTACAAATATTTTAGATGGAGTTTTGTTAGTTGGGTTCATGCATTAAGAAACAAAACACCATTCTAGCTGACATCTTTCTTTTTATTAATTATCCATATAGGGAAATAAGTGTACTGCGGATATTGGTCTCCATAACGACTCGACTAGGTACTGTGGATCTAGAAGAAATTTTTTGTCCTAAATATGTTGGAACAGTTTTGAACGTAATTAAAATTATACAGTGTTTTTCAAACTATGCAATAGTTGTTTATAGTTTATTTCATTAAGGTACAAACGAACAGGAACGGCATAATATGGTGGTGCACTGTCTTGCTGAAAATAAGTCATTCCCAAAAGTATCTGGTAATTCATTATAGGGATAAAGCTCTATTAAAACTGAAACCAAAAATTGTTGTAAAAACTATAGATAATTTTCACCAGGTACATTTTGTTAGAATAGAAAAGAACCTGTAACTCTATTATCAACGAAGTGAAGTGTAGGAATGTCCAGATAATTCTGCAATATGTGAAATTTGTGATAATGTATTCTGTATTCTTGTACTTATATGTCAGCTACAGAAGCAAGAGTTTTTGCATTGAAAACAGAGTTTTAACATTCTTATGCATTGAATGCAAGCCTATATTAAATAAAAAGTACGTTTAGCCAAATAAATTGTATTATATAAAAAAGTTGATAAAAGACAAAGAAACTGTGATAAATGATAAACAAAAAATTACAGATATCCTTGAAGGCGAAAATAAAAATGGTGAAAGTAATAGAAGTCATAAAAACACTATCAATTTAAAAGAAATTAACAAACAAATTCCCAGTAGTTCCAAAACCAATCTTATGATAAATAACATTGAAACATGAATTAGAACAAATAAAAGGAAAATAATGTGAAATATTATAGATATGGCTAGTCCAATACCTAATGATCTCCCTACCCTAGTAGACAATCAAAATAGATTGGGACAAGAAGTAAAAGAAACCAGCAATAATAAAGCAACCAATCAATAGTGACACGAAAAATTGGACAACAGTACAAAGACGAAAAACTCACAAAAAATAACCAAGTCAAAGAATGGACATGGAGTGGTAAATTTGGTGGTGTAGCTCCTAAAGTATGGATGTACACATGCAGAGTTAATTCAGAAGTAACAAAACATGACATAACTGATTATATTAAAAGACAAACATGTGAGAATGTCAAGGATATTATAGTCAACGAACTAAAAAAATGATATGGAATAATCATATTATTTTTTTAGTTCGTTAACTATAATATCCTTGACATTCTCACCTGTTTGTCTTTTTAATATAATCAGGTGTCATGTTCTGTTTCCTTTAGGGATCATGTTAAATATATAATAAAGTCTTTTTTAGAGGCATGATTTCACTCATTGACTTATTAAGTTTTTTTAATTGACTTTTAATTTGTCTTAAATTCATAGTATTATAATTGTTTTTAAGCATTTGTCGTCTATATACTATTTGTTATTTAGTTATCTGTCTGTCTACATACTATTAGTTGTTTTTTATAATATATTTTTTGACATTTACACACATGTTTTGTATGTCTTAAGTGAAAATAAATATTCTATTCTATCCTCAACTACGTGGGTCCATATGATTACTTTTTGGGGTCGCTGAGTGTGTTTTTCTTGTACCTACTGTGGATTCTTTGTTGAACAATATCTGCAATACTAGCAGTTTGCATCCCATTTATTAATTTAAAAACAAATTAGGTTCCTCTTCTTAGTAAAAGTTAAAATATAGAGTGGAATGAAAAATAATAACTGAAAATTATTTGCTAATTATTATTTACTAACTTTTACAAATCTTATCACAGATAAGTATAACATATATCTTTTTAAATAATTATTTTCCCGGCTATTTGCCAAAACGCTGAAACTTGGATTACAAAAAAGATAATATACACATTATGTTCAGTACTACTGACTCAATAATGTTATTTTTAATTTCAACTATTCTGTCTAGTAAAACCAAAAATAAATAAAACACAAGGTACTCACCAGTTGTCGGTAGATAATTTAAAGTTTTTTTAAAGTGAGTGTCAACTGGTGAGTACCCACTCTCATTTATTGTCAAGGCAGCTTGATATAAAAATAAAATATGTTTTTACACAAATCATACATCTATCCCAAAAACTTGATTCGCTCATCGGAGTTTTTTCTTCATAAGTGATAGGTACATCTAGAAATAGTAGTAACCCAACAGTACTTTTATTGGACGTAGAATGTTAGAACTAGCTTTTTTTGAATAGTGCATATTTAATATAAATAAAAAAGATACTGACTGATTGATCTTTCAAAGCCAACAGAGAGAGAAAGAAAAAGTTTTTCATTTAGCCCGTGCACATGATGAATTTTATGTTTATGGAATTATCCTTTGTGCAAGACTCTCCCCACTGTCTGATAAATATGTTTGTAGAGAGCGAACTAGACGTACATTTGTTAAACATGTTTGTAATAAGATTTTGTTCGCAACTAAAAACAACTAGTATTATTTCAAATAATCCAAGTTTACGTATTATAATACAATCCAAATGAATATTCCTTTGGATTATACTGAATTTGAATATGAAGTAGAACATATATATACGAAACTTTGAATGTTAATCATTTTCTCTGTTATTTTACTAAAATTTCATTAATATAAAAACAACTCTAAACAGTACAATCGTAAAGCCTGCCTCATCATACTTTATTTACAAATTGCCTCCCTTCTTCTTCAATGCCCTTTCGTAATCTAAGGTTCAAATTGCGAATCGTCCTTTGAACCGTTTGAAAATTATTTATAAGCTCATCACATACGTAAATTAGTCTCTCTCTTAATTCAACCCTTATTTGAGTCTCCATGTTAGTATACTGTAGCTTTTAAATAACTCCATAAGAAATAATCTGTTGTGGTCAGATCGAGTGATCTAGCTGTCCATGCTATTTGTCCAGCCCGACCATTGCCCAAAAATTTCACACTTTCTGTGAAAATGGGTAGGTGCACCATCATGCTGAAAAAATATCTCTTTTCAGCCGACACTCTTCCTAAAGTCCATAAACTTTTGTATGTAGTACACCGTGGTAAATTACCTATCATTAATTACAAAATTAATTCCCCAAGAAATAATTCGACTGGTAATTACCGCGGTAAATAATCGTAATTAATTTTTGGTAAATTAGGCATCAATTATTTACAGTAATTCTTGTTTTGGTGGGTATAAAAGACTTTACATATTGCTATTTACAAAAAGGGAGAGAGAAATTAAATAACAAACTATAGGCCAATAACTATCATTTGAAATTTTGCAAAATTGTTGGAGATTATTCTACATGCAATCATATACAATCATGTGTCTAGTATGATATCACTTGAGCAGCATGGATTCGTGGAAGGCAAAGGTGCAAACCTTTTGTGTAAATCCCTGTATATCAGCGCCAAATTAGATTAACACAGTCAGGTAGATGTAATATGTACTGACATCTCCAAGGCATTTGACAGACTTGACCACGGTATTCTATTAACCAAATTTGAGAAGTTTGGATTTTCAAGGCCAATAGTTACATTTCTTAAATCCTATTTGCAAGGTAGGTATCAATTTGTTCCATACTGTGGATACAGGTCTGGCAAATTTTTGCAGAAGTCAGGCGTACCACAAGGTTCGATATTGGGACCACTTTTATTTATCTTGTTTATCAACGATATCACACCTAATCTTCATCGGATACATTATCTACTATAAGAAGATAATTTAAAACTATTTTGTGAAATTAAATCTCAGACAGATTGTGAACATCTTCAAACAGCATTAGATAATATAAATCTCTGGTGTACGAATAATATATTACCATTACATGGAACAAGATGTAATGTACTGACATTCACGAGGAAGGTAACCTCAATCAAATATAACTATAAACTGGGTGATTTAATATTATCAAGGCCAGATTACATAAAAAAGATCTTGGAGTTGTTTTTGATCCTAAATTATCTTTCATACGGCATATCGAAATGACTACTTCGTCGGCCTATATATGCCTTGGACTTATCATACGCAATTCAAAGGGTTTTGGTAGCTTGCATACGCTTAGAGTGCTATATGTTTCATTTGTTAGATCGCGGTTGGAATATGCATCAATAGTGTGGAGTCACATTTATAATATACATATTTGGGCTTTAGAAAAAATGCAACGACGATTTGTAAAATCAGCAGTATACTTACTTGATGGTAAATATCCGAAAAGAGGTATTCAAAACAATGTTTTACTTGCACGTCTCAATATATCCGAGCTTGCAAAACGTAGGGCAGCAAAATTGATCATTATTTTTTGTATAAGGTGGTTAATAATTTAGTAGACTGTATATACACATATATATATATATATATATATATATATATATATATATATATATATATATATATATATATATATATATATATATATATATATATATATATATATATATATATATATATATATATATATATATATATATATATATATATATATATATATATATATATATATATATATATATATATATATATATATATATATATATATATATATATATATATATATATATATATATATATATATATATATATGGCTCCGAGCCATCCAAGTGGAAGCCACAAAGGTGCGACTGGCTCCCTGTCAGTGGTTTTCCTTTAGTGTCTTTTTTGAGTTTTGTTCATCATTTTAACTCAGCTACACCGTGCTGATGAAGACCAATTAGTCAGAAACACGTGTCCACGGTTTGCATCTTTCTGCCATTTGCAATTTTTGCATTTTCCACCGTGCAATTTTCTTTATGCGGGCGTACCCGTTGAATCATTGTTTTTTTTTACTGTAATGTAATTAAACCCGCGTCTAACTTCTTTCTCTGTTTATATATATATATATATACATACGTATATATATATATATATATATATATATATATATATATATATATACATATACATTTTTTTTTCTTTCCTTGACCGTTAATATCAAATAATATCTGATAGTTTTTTTGGGGATTTCGGTCAGGTATACCTAATTTTATTATTTTTTTCTAACGTTTCGGTTTATTACACCATCATCAGAGAGCTACAATTAACATAATATTTTAAAAATATAGTTATGGTTATTTTACATTACAATTTACTTACACTATTAGTTATTAGGTATTTGTTTTATATTTTCTTACATGTTATTGGATTGTCTGTTTTAACACAACTGAGATATTTTAACATGGTGTGTAGGCTCTTAAAGTTTTGTTTATGTTACAGAGATAACGTTGGAAATGTATACATATGATTTACTGCAGGTGTTTTGCTTAAATAGTGAGTATATAATAAGATATTTTATTTCAAGAATTATTATTTTATATCAGTAAGATGTAAAAATTAAATTCATGTACCCCAATCATTTAATTCAGTTAAAATAGGTTTCGCTTAAATTTTCCATATCAGTGCGATTATTTATGGCGTTGGTATGTCTTTTTTATTTGCAGCATTTCATGTGTGTTTTTTCGGTTATAGTTAGGTTCTTTTTCTAATATTTATATGTCGTTAAAATTAAATCGGTGGTTTTGTTCTATGACGTGTTTGGCTAGTGCTGTCATTTTTTGGTTTTGAGTTTTTATGCTATATTTGTGTGTGTATACTCTTTTATGTAGATATTGTTTTGATTGGCCTATATAGGTACTATTACACTCGTTGCAGTCTGTTTTATATATAGTGTTAATTTCGTCTTCGGTTGGTAGTCTAGGTTTAAGTTTTAATTTTTTTGTGGTATTATACGGTTTATGGGCTATTTTTATATAATGTTGTTTAAATATATATATATATATATATATATATATATATATATATATATATATATATATATATATATATATATATATATATATATATATATATATATATATATATATATATATATATATATATATATATATATATATATATATATATATATATATATATATATATATATATATATATATATATATATATATATATATATATATATATATATATATATATATATATATATATATATATATATATATATATATATATATATATATATATATATATATATATATATATATATATATATATATATATATATATATATATATATATATATATATATATATATATATATATATATATATATATATATATATATATATATATATATATATATATATATATATATATATATATATATATATATATATATATATATATATATATATGTATATTAACTTTTCAAAAAGTACATAGTTTAAGTTTATTTTAAAAATAAACAAATGACTAATATTTTTACTTCTTTTAAACCACCTGTACACTCACAAAGGATGAAAATAACAAAAAGAACATGACAGGCTTTAAAAGTTCAAGATAAGAACTAAATATCCTGTAAGTTTCATATTTTTATGTCGTAGCCAACACATTCATATTATAGCCTAAATAATGTGATTTTTTTTAAAATTCAAAGTTTCAAGCAGAGATTCTTTGTACAAAGAGTAGGCCGAACGAGTCAATTGTAGGTTTTATTTCTTCCACGATATGTGCACTTGATCTCTGAGAAATATTAGCTGTTTGCATTCAATAATCGAGACACTGGAGTCAGTTAAAAATCACGAAAAATCAGTAAAATACACGTATTTTCAGCATCGTGTTATTTTTCGGGGGGTATTGATTGTGAGAATTGGATATTCTTTGCGCAAAAACTACTAGCTTTCAGCTTTGAAATGCCATCTTGAACGTGTAGATCTTTAATACGAGTAGAAAAAAGTTTACAGCTAAAAATATTAAAGCATAAAAATGACGTTTTTTAAATGCTTTAATTCGGTCAGGCGGGAACTGATGCATGCGAAAATTAAATGACGGTGGATTTCCTTCTTTGGAACTCTAAAGAAGATTCTCACAAAGTTCAAGCAAAATCTAAAATAGTGGAGCAACAATTTTTTTTATCGATTTCATATAGAATGACTCCTTTAGTTGGAAGCGGTGTCATGTATACAGACATTCAAAGTGAATGTCAGTTGATGTGTAGTTCGAACTAGCTTAATTCGAGCTAACACGTGCATGTATACCAGGTATATATTTGACTAATTGATTGTTAGATCAACATCAGTGACATTAGTGACATCGCATGAGAATCAGAAGAAATTGAATTATTATTTAGTGAAACAGAAGCAGAAGCTGGGTAATTTGGTTACATTAAATTTAAATTATGTCTCACAAAGACAAGTTTTTATTATCTTTTATTTGTCAGCCTATTCATTTCTTTGCATATTGTGTTACGTAAATTTTGCGGTGGTAACATAAGGGTATGCTCCGACTAAAAAAATAAACTCAGTGGCGTCGGGGTGGTTCGGATTTGGATTTTATTATGTATAAGAAATATAAGGGCGCCAAGTGATTTAAAAAAATACATACCCAATACAACTTCTCAAAATCATTAAATTCTGTACAAAATTTACTATCCGGCTAGTTAAGTAGTTAACATGCACATACCTACCTATTTATAATGTAGTTTAATCCGCCTCTCCCTTTTTGCGAAGTCAGAAATAACTTCGACGTAAAAGTTTGAATTTTGGGACATCTCCTTCACAAAGTCACTTTCTATTGTCAACAGGGACAATTTTGAAAGCCGCTCTTCACTGGTTGAATTTCTTAAAAGTTTTTATTCTTTTTAAGGTCGAAAGACTGCGTGCAACCGAGGCACTAGTTGCATGTATCGTCAACGCTTACACAATTTCAATACTTCAGAGTAGGCCTGATCCAAAATATTTTCTTTTATAAAGATAATCAGTTCGTTGGCGTTATCTTTCTGACTAATATCTTCTGTAGCATTAATAACTGAAAGTTCCGATCGTAACCCAACTATATCAAAAAAAATTCCGTAGTTATCACTCAATGACTGAAGTGCGTTTTGTGGAAACTTTATTTTTAAATTCATTAAAATTACACAATTCTAAAAATTGTATATCACTAAAATTCTTAAATCTATTATTTAGTTGCCTTGTGATATTGTCCAAAATTTCGATAAAAAGTCTTCGATATGAAGTTTTACGATCCACTATAAATTCAGTTCGTATTCTTTTTCTTTGCGGCCCATAATTGTCATAACTTGTTTTCTCTCAGAACTTTTCAAATTCATTTCTTTTGTTACAAATCAAATTTTTAAATTCTTCAATTTTCTTTACATAAAATCCAACGACATTTGATTTATTTTGCAAAATATTGAATGAATTGTCAGTAAATGGGAATATTTCGGAGAAAATATTTAACAAAAAATTAAAATCAAAGTCCCTTTTCAATGAATCTAAGTAACCTCTGGATCCATTCAAAGTCTCAGTGTCCCAATCATCTTTGCTTTGTAAAATATTTTCAAATAAATCAATTAGAGGCTGTCAATATTCAGATACAGTTTGTACTAGCCTCACATTGTAATTCCATCATGTTGGAGCAACTCTGGATAGTCTCTCCTGTACTTCAAAATCTGAAGCTCGTGTCCGTTTTGATGATTTTGAAAAAAAGGCAGCTATTCCACTAATACTTGAAAAAAAATACTTTGCACTCTTTATGACACGCTGCAGATTGAGCATGAACTAAATTTAATCGATGCGCAAAACAATGTACAAATATTGCATTCTTAAAAGTCTCTTTTACTATGGCCTGCAGGCCCCCCAATTCACCAGCCATTACAGCGGCCACATCATAACTTTGGGCGATAAGTTTAGCACCACACTGTAGATCATCGGCTATCTGACAAACTATAGCCGTTCTCTGCGTTGTTACGTCTAAAAATCCTAAAAAAGCGCTCTTGGACTTTCCCATTTGGATTTATGTAGCGTACTATGATTGACAACTGACTAATATTCGTAATATCAGTTGTTTCATCTAACATAATTGCAACAAAAAGGAGCTTTTTTTATTTCTTGCTTGATCTTTTCTAAAACAATATTGCTTATCGACTGAATCAAATCATTTTGAATATGATTTGATATACGGCGAAATACCGTGGAGTGTTCCAGATGGTTACTTAAAATTGTATCGTATTTTGCTAATAAATCAACTAAATTGATGAAATTGCCCCTATTAGCAACGCTCCGAGATTCAGTATGACCTCTAAATCTGAGTTCATATTCGCCGAGAAAACAAACAATGTCAATAAGTCTTTTTAATATTTCTCGATTTTTTTTACATGTTCTTTATGCTTACGGTCACTTTCTTTCAACTGCTGACCTAATGAATGCTCAATTCGTGATTTTCCAAATGTTTTTCCTTTTAGCACCGCTCGCAAATGAGTTTCACACTTACCATGCCTCTTTGTCACTTTGTGAATGTTGTTTAAATCTGAAAAGCCATTTTTATTCCAAACACCTTTTTCATTTATGAAAAGTACACATGGCCAACAAAACAATTTACACACATTTTCACAACCCGTTAACCACTGATTAGCACTGTACATTTCAATATTAAAGTACCTATAGCATGATTTAACTTTTGTTTTTAAAAGTTTTAAATCAGGTGTTGGTCTCTTGTTTCTAATAATATCCAGTTTATCTTGAAACGAATATGTTGAAAATCCCTTTTTCAACAAATTTCACACCACACAAACGCAAATAATATTTTCCACAGTGCTAGGACCAGCTTCCAAATTGAATAAGCAATTCTAAAACTTCTTATATGCGCACTAATGTTCAACGTTTTAAAAATCACTTGTCGCTGCACCACAGGTTTAGAAACACCAAAATAGTTTTTACAAATATAGCACAAAAGCTGAGAATAATACTAGGAAGATTAATATTAAGTATAATATTAAAATCGATGTTAAAATAGAGATTAAAATCTATAAAACAAAACGCATTACGATGCTATACGGCTCAGATATCAAGATTATGAAGTGGGGATGGGATTCATTTCAAGAAGTTGCTTATATCGAAGTCGCGCGAGTTCGTGTTGGCTCGATTAATCGAGTGCGTCATCGTTACGGTTTTATCATGCAACATTATCTCAGCTATTGAAAAGCAGGGCCGCGTCTATTGAAATTGGGTAAAAGTAAATTTTAATGATTAATACATGTGATAAATGATAAATAGGTTCTAATGTGTTTTTTTTAATAATCTCAGGGGAAGCACTGCTTCCCTTGCTTCCATGGACCGACCGCCACTGATAAGTGAAATACTTATGAACAGACGCAGTAATACTCTCAATAAAAAAACGGACACCGAAAATTTCAGCAGAATTTATAACAGCCTGATAGAAAAATATATAAAATTATAGCCATCCCTGTTACATAAATGAACACCAAATTGATTCTTTATTTACAAATTTAGTTTATAAACGTATTTTTTCATTAACTCCTTAACTGATATATGAATAAATAATAATAATAATTTTTACACAACTAATTTTTAATATGCATTCTTTGAAAAATACCCATTAATGTTCAAATCTTTATAAAGAGTGTTTCAATAAGAGCGCCCAAAAATTTTAAACACCTATTTTGTGCAATTTTCCATGTACTCTCCGATTCTGAGGTCAAATTTATTGAAAATTGTACAGCGAGTGATAGTTTTTTTGTTAGAAAAGGAAATACTTCTAAGGACCTACATTGAAATATTTGTTGATATAGCAGCTTATGAAGGTGATCTAGAGTGTTAATACTGGTGCATTTCATAAATTTCTGCCTAATCGTTAGAGAAACACAAGAAGCCGGACTAAATTCACAAAACATCCTGTATCTCTTTAACTCATGACTCGCTTTAATGTCGTCTATCCATGGAGCTATGTGCACTCGGTTGCGAAACACCCTGTATATATGTCTTAAATCAGTTTAAGTATTGATTAACTAGAATAAAAGTTAAAATAAATTTATTGATATCTATTTTATATATCTTTTACTTCATCGATTATCTAATTAGTTATAAAATCAACAGTCAACATTGATTACTCAACGAAAAATTTTCGTACTTAAAAATTAATATTCTACTAGTAGACTATGAAATTAGATTAAATCTTTTGGTGCCAGCTCCCATTTTTCAAATTCAGACTAATTTAGCGGTGGATTTCCTTCCAGCGATCTTTATTGAGATGTCAGAGTCTTTAATCATGAATAATGATCGATTTAATCTTATGTCAAAAATGTCGTCAATAAATGTTTCATCATGAAATAATCTCAAATCTAATTTGCGGTAATAGGTCATTTGCATACTTATCTGTTCAGAAAAAATATTTTAACTTAAAAATGTTAGATGTAGGCCGACCAAATCAACCAATTCTTTTATTGTTTTAGTTCTTATAAACCAAGTTGGCAATAACTGTTCTGTTAATAATATTTGACATTTGAAATGTTTAATTTAGTTACAAAAAATGTCATTGTTAATAAGAAGAAATTAGTAAAATATATGGCATGAATTATTATTTACAGTATCGAACGACGCCGACGCTGATAATTAATTATTTAAAAATTTTTATGAAACATTTCAAGGCCCGCCATTAAAATTTATTTGTGGTAAGTTCTAGAAAACTAAAAGAGATATCTGAATTCTGTATAAGGCATTCACTAGAATATATAAATGACTTCAGATTTAGGCAAAATCGGTCTTTCTCCACATTGAAGTGTAGAGGGCGTTGCTATGCAAAGAAATTATTTGGAGAACCTTGAAAAAGGGCACGTCACGGGATATTAAGTTCTAAGCTACTTTTACGATGTAGGCAATTTTCGAAAAATCACTGATCGAGATATTCGAACTTAAATTAAATTTTTTTAAGTAACAAAAATCTCCATAACCTTTTTAAAATAAATTTTAGGTGATAGGTCCTTTGAGGCGGTTTTTATATTAAATCAGATTTAAATAGTAATGAAACAAATTCATTTCAACTTCAGGTTTGATCGGAAATTGCATTATTGTCCATTTTTGAATCAGACACTCTATACATTTTCATGAAAATTGAAAGAAAATATTACTTTGAGCATGTTTCTACCTGGAATAATTTGTCTATAATCGATATCAATATAGTTAATAAAACAATAATTATTAGACGAATTACTTTTATTTTACTTAATGTAAGCTAATGAACAATTTTATGTATTTACTAAATACAAACTACAAAATAGGTAATAATGTTAGATAATAATAATTAAAAAAAAAACAAACAAAAATTAAAACTAAAAAGTTACACTTAATGAGTTTAGGATCTTCAAACGTTTAATACCGTCTCTCTATTAATTTCTGCCAAGGCAGCATACATTTTGTTGTAAAGATCAGCGATATCTTCAATGGATTCTTTGAATGCAACACTCTACAAATAACCCCACAAAAAGCCTAATGAAGTTAGGTCAGGTGACCGAGCTGGCCACCACCTGACAACACCATTCATGCTAATCCATCTCTCTGGAAATACATGATCTAAATAATTCGTAATGAAGCCAGCATTATGTGCTGGTTCGTCATCTTGATGAAACCAAATATTAGATAACTTAACTGGAATATTATTTAGCAACTGAGTTAACTCATTCTCTAATAAATCTAAATATCGTTGACCATGTGCTATGAAAAATGTGTGGACCTATTATATATCCATTGACGATTCCACTCCAAATACTTACTTCATAGATGGTTTGGTTTCTTGTCTGCCTCATCCATTGAGGATTTTCCTTTGCCCAGTATCGGCAATTTTGTTTGGATACCACACCATTATTGTGAAACCTGCTCTCGTCGCTCCACATAATTCGATTTAACAGATTGTCATGCTCTTCCATTATAATAGAAAATTGTGCTAAAAAATCCATTCTACGTTGCTGATCACCTGGTTTTAAATAGTGAATTAGATGTACTTTGTGAGAGAAATATTTATTTTCTCTTAATATTCTCTGGCAAAAGTTTCTAGATATATCAGTTTGTGTCTCTAACTGCCGTAAGAAAGTACAGGGATTATTATTGACCGTGTAGTACCAATGCCGTGTTTTCCTCATTTCTTACATTTTTCCTTAGGGTACATTTTGGCTTTTTAAAACTGCCATAATTTTTCACGTTTTCACTTAAACTTACAAATGTCTTAGAAGTTGGTTTGGTTCTTTCTGGAAAACGTATTCCGTAAGTGCGTGTAGCTTCAGCTGAATTTTTACGACATTCGCCACAAATTATTGCCATATGAAATTATCTTCATTATTGTGAGTGACCATTTTGATGGTGATTAAAATAATAAATGAATTTACAGTATCAAATTCAGTCGAACATAAATTAAACATAAACACACCACATAAATTAGACAATAAACAATAAACAGAAATGTCAAAATCTGTGTTTCCAAACAGCAGTTATAGCCACCTTTTGTTTTAATTAAAAGAAATTAAGTAAAAATAAATCATCTCTTAGTTGTGTTATTGACTTTGATAAGACAAATTTGTTATATGTAAAAGCATGCTCAAAGTAATATTTTCTCTCAATTTTCATGAAAATGTACAGAGTGTCTGATTCAAAAGTAAACAATAATGTAATTTTCGGTCAAACCAGAAGTTGAATTACTCTAGAAAAGATCCCTAAGGACCTATGATGTAAAATTTACTTTAAACAAGTTATGGTGATTTTTGTTACTTGAAAAAAATTCAATAGAAGTTAAAATATCTCGAAAACCAGTGATTTTTCGAAAATCGTTCACATCGTAAAAGTTGCTCAGAATTTAAGGTCGTGTCACGTGCGCCTCTTTCCAAGGTTCCTAGGATCGAATAGTTTCTTTGCATAGCAACGCCATCTATACCTCAATGTGGAGAAAGACCGTTTTTATCCCCTGCAGTCATTTATATATTCTAGTGTATGCCTTTTACAGAATTCAGATATCTCTTTTAGTTTTCGAGAAAATGGCCACGGGAATTTTAAGTAGGACATCCTGTATACTATTTATTATTGTTTTTAATCATTAATCAATTTATTCATGAGCTAAATTAAATCAGTTGATTCAAATAATAAAATGTACCCCTAAACTTAAAGAGTAAATATTTCTTTTAGGTTACTAAATATCATAAAATTAAATATCATCAGTTTTATGTATTTTAAATATAATATGTTACCAAACGTTCCTACACCAGTATAATAAACATACGTGGGATTTACCGATTGGTTCGCAGGGATGGCTTTTACAGATATAATATAATATATTGCAAACACCTCCTGAAGCATTCCCAAACTACAAAGACATATTAAGCGCATTTTATTTAATTTTACAATATTCATGGTAACTTATTTTTGTCAAGGAATGCACTATATTAAATTAAAATGTAATACGTAACAGATTTTTTTAAATTACAGTATATTGGTAATTTACATTACTGGAGGTCAACGGCATGGAGGGGAGAAATCATATAACACGATTAAAGATTATCTTGCATAACGTGGATTCATTCGGACGTAGGTACTAAAACTGCGTAGTTAAAATGTCACACCGTACTAAACCGACCGACGACGGAATCTACAGTAAATTCTTGGATTCGCGATATTGCCGGTTTACAATTTGATGGTAGACAATTGTATTGCACTAGATGTAGCAATTTCGTGGTTATGCAACACAAATATTAATAGACATATTTCTTCAGAAAACCATAAACGGAGTGTAGGTGGCTTTACTTACAGTGACATGCAACGTAATTTTAACTTAGATTTAGTGGAATTTATGATAGGATGTAACATACCGTCGTCGAAACTACACACTCCACTTTTTAAATAATTTTTGGAAAAATATATTAGTGGGAATATAGCAATGTTAACGTGCCATCGGGATCTACACTAAGAAATATTTATCAACGGAATGTGAAAATATTAGACAGAAAATTTCTTCTGAGCTTAATGCGAAGTACATCTGGCTTAGCGTGGACGAAACCACTAATGATTGTAGGTTTAATGTAGCAAATGTTTTAGTGGGTGCATTGGAGGAAAATTGTTCAATGAGCGGGCACTTGATTGCCTCTAAAATTTTAGAAGCTACAAATTATCGCACTATAGCAGAGGTAGTGAATTCAAGTCTACAAGAGTTTTGGGGTGACAAGTATGCAGAAAATAAGGACAGGTTTTTATTATTTCTTACCGTGGACAGAATTATATGAAAGCTGCTGGAAGAATTTTAAAGGCAACATATCAGAATATACTTCATGCAACATGTTTAGCACATAGGCTTCATAGAATTGCTGAAGCTCTTAGGGGATGCTACCCTAATGTTGATAAATTAATATCTAGTGTAAAGAAAGTTTTTCTTAAAGCACCAAATCTTGTACAGTTAGTTTATGAAATTCTACCAAATACTCCATTACCTCCGCAGCCCATTTCATATAACACGATGGGGAACTTGGCTAGAGGCAGCGTCGTACTGTTATTGTCATTTTGAAAATGTGACATCCCTAATACAGCAGTTATATCCAAATGACGCAGTTGCTATTTCACAGGCGCAACAGGCATTTATGGATCCAACTGTTCAAGAAAATCTGGCGACCATACACGGAAGTTTTTCACGAATTCCTCTAGCCATACGCCTTCAATATCAGCCCACATCAGAATTTATTACAGTTAATGCAATAAACGTTGTGTTCGATCTTCGACAATATATTTTTCAATTACAGGGAGAAACAAAATTCCAAACTGTTTAAAAAAAAGAGTCCATTCGTTACGACGACAGGTGTACCTTTTAAACGGCATAGAAGTAGACTTTACTACAACGGATATGAATGTGATGACTTTGCAAAAGTTTACATATTTTAAGTATGCTTCACTTACATCTGTCGACGCCGAGCGGTCCCCTCTCGCAATATAAATGAATTTTCAACGAAAGACGCCGATTACTATTAAGTACATCCCCCTATACCTCCAGTTCTCTTTGAGTGAGTGTTTATAATAAATTGACTTTATCAACTTTGGATAATATGGAATTCGCTAAAAAAAAATTTCAAGGTAAGATACTGTTTCATATAAATATGCATGCAAATCTGACACATAACCACCTAGAGCCAATCCTGGTTTTACGTCATATCCGATTGATAAATCCTACCTCTGTTAATAAATTACCAGTCTAGCCTTTATATCTTGTCTAGTCCTAGCATATTTTATTATTCATACATAAACTACATCAATAATCATGTGACAACGTTTTCTAGCTTTTTTGAAAATAAATGGAACGAATGTACATAAAATATGTCGTGACCATACAGAAAGACATTCACCAAGTACATAAATTATTACAACTTCAAAAGCTATATTTGTTTATGTTCTAGTCCTAAATTTTAGAGGATTTATTCAAACATATACCAAAACTGGTATAAGAAAAGACACCGAGTCTCTTTTATGGAGAGCTCACCAGTACAAATTTATGATGACAAGTATCTGCAATTAAAATGTTACGACGTCGTATTACAATATAATAGCATGAATCAAAGGATTCAGATAGACAATTTTTTGTCTTAGAAAATTAATTTCTTTACATAACCTTGTCAATTTCTGATTCTTTCAGAGATACTCTTAACGAAGGCCCTTCAAATTCTTGACAAAATAAATTATAAAATTAGTTACCAAATTTCACAGAGATCTTTACTTGAAGAGGATTGGATTTTTTGACACGACGCTAACAGTGAAGTAGTTTCCGTAAATATCGATATACTGGACACTACACTTACACAAATTTCGCTAACCAAGTTGGCAACATCTAGAGGTAATTAAAACTAAACTTAAACTCAACTATTATGATCACAGTTTAATGAACACTGTCCGTTAATCTACTATATGGACAAAAAAGTCTGGAACATACGGAATATCTCCCGAAATTTGCCATCTTTTGATGTAGTTAAGTAATCTGCTATTTCTACACCTATTTTTCCCCTTCAATTTGGGAGAACACCTTGTAAATACTTTAGCATAAAAATTTTAATAGATTGCTTAAAACAATTTTGCAATTGAAATTTCAAGATATTAAGAAAAATTATTCATTAGTTTAAATTATAAAATTAAGTAAAACAGAAATATTTAGTTATAAGATGTTCAAATTGTTGTCCATTTACTGTTTGACAGTTAGCTAGATGTAATATGAATTCATTTTGACCGTTGATAATTACATCTGGTCCAATATTTAGCATTTCTTGGCGAATTCGGTTTTTTAAATCACCTATCTTTTCTGGTCTATTAGTTTAAAATTTGCTCTTTAAGTAATCCCAAAAGAACAGCATAATGAGGTAAAGTTTGGAGAGCGAGGTGACCAATCTGTAGAGCCACGTTGACCTAACAATCGTTAAGGAAAAATATTATTCAATACGGAGAGCACGGGCGTAGTGCTATCAGGTATATATGATTATCAGGTATATCTGGATCATTTTCGTTAAAATTTTAACTCTGGAATCAAATTATACTGTAAGAATGCTAAATACCTTTCGCCGTTCAAGTAGCTATCAATAAAATATAGTCATAAAATTATGTTTCTAACTATGCTAGCCCACATTTTAACTGCTGGGATATTGTGTATGAGCTTCCTGCATCCATCGTGGATTATGTGTTGCCCAATGCCTGCAGTATTGTCTATTAACAGTTCCAATCAGGAAAAAAATTGGCTTCATATGAGAAGATAATATGTTTTACAAACATATTATCATTATTGCTGCGCATTTGCATATCTTTGCAGCAGTGGCGGCTGGTGATATTCAGGCTATGTCATATCTTAGTATTGGACCATGGAACTCAAGCGATACTTTTTGCATAACTATCAAGAGTAAATGAGGGTTTTGCAAAAAAAAATAGCGATTGAAATTTGTGAAAAAATTTGAAAAAATTGTGAGTCACATTATTTTTTAAACAGTTTGTAAAATATTTGAAAAACATTTTTATTCAGATTTAGGTGAAAAATCTATCGACAGATTTAAAATTTCATAAAAGAATATTGCTTTTTTATAATGTTACACCGTTTTGAAATTTTATTTTAGATTTATCACTGTGCAAAAAACTGCTTTGTAAAAAATCATTATTTTTTTTTAATAAAATTTTATATCTGTCTATACATTTTCCATCTAATTCAGAAAAATATGTTTTGCAAATATTTTACAAATTGTTTAAAAAATAATTGGTGAGGCACACAATTTTTTTCCACTTTTTTTCGCCAATTTCAATCGTAATTTTTTTTTTGCAAAACTTCCTTATTTACTTCTGATAGTTATGCATAAAAGTATCGCTTTGGTTCTATGAATGAAATACAAGCCCAACTTAACCCAACAAAACTAGTAGTTGGAATAAACAAAATGAAAAGTACAAGAGATGGAGGAGTAGTTATAAGCTGTACAGATCAAAAATACATTAAAACTTTGAAGAATAAAGTTATAGAAAATTAGGAAGTAAATATATAGTGAATATAACACAACAAAATAACCCCAGAGCAATTTTAGTGAGTGTAGAAGAAAAAGTCGTTAACATGGTTGAAGAAGATATATTACAGATTTTAGCACAACCAAATGAATTACTGGAAGGAGAAAGAAATTATGTTAATTTTAAAATACGTAGGGAAAGAAATTTTGGTAATATTGTCCTGGAAGTAGAATCTGATGTAATGAAGAAGTTAATGAATCTAGAAACAATACATGTAGTATCGTAATTGCAGGGTACATGAATATTTCAATGTATTGAGATGCTTCAACTGTGGGAAATTTGGTCACAAAAAAATTAATTGGAAAAATGATACAGCATGTTTTACTTGTTTTGAGAAACATGATGGTAGTTGTACCATATATCCGACAAATCAATATATATAAACTGTAAGAAGATGAATGAGAAGGTAAATTTAAAAGTAGACATAAATCACTCAATATTTAATAGAAACTGCCCATGATACGAAAAGATAGTTCAATCAATGAGGAAAAGAAAATAAATAGTTACAGCTTATAGCAACAAAAACCCTACTATGAGATCCAAATCTAAATATACAGGGTTTAACAATGAATAAAAACGAACTTGAGTTGCTCATAAATATGTCTAATCCTGTACTAATCTGCTTATCAGAAATATACATTACTAAAATAATCCAAAAAAATTAGTTGATGATAGAAAGCTATATAGTTGAAAATTGTCTCTCTATTAGTAGATATACAGGTGGTGTTTCAATTTACATTAGAGAGGATGTTAAATATAATAAAATACTGGAAGAAGTGTCAAATTATCATTACTAGATAATGGGAGTAAGAACAGTAGTAAGTAAACAAAAAATGTTATATATTAATTACAATTTATCATTACCCAAGTTCTAGCCACACCAAATTTATAGAAGCATTTGAAGATTTGATAAACATACTAGAGGTTGGAATTAGCACACTAACAATAATCATGGGAAACTTCAATATAAATATGGCTATAAACAATTTATATAATAATAAAATAATGGAAAGCATCAACAGGCTTCGCTATATCAGATTATGAATCAATTTACAAGAGTTGCAAGTAGTAGTACTATGATTGATCTCATAGTAACAAATGGAGAAACCATACAATTTAAAGTTTTTCTCACACCACATACTGAACATTCTATAATATTCATAGACCTTCAAGAAATACAAGAGAAGAAAGGTTGTTTGAGAGCATTCAGACAATTTAAACATTCTAGAGACATAGATTTTCAACTTGACTTAATTAATGCAGAGTGGGACTCAAATATAACAAGTACCGGTGTAATGGTAAGTAATTTCGTTGAAAGTGTATTGAAGGTTCCTGATAAACATGTAGCTATAGTAAATAAATGGGTGAAACTAAATACTCAACCAAAGGGTTGGTGGTGTGAAGAAATAAGTGTTACATCGATGGAGAGAGACAGATTGTACAAAAGAACAACAATTAATTTCAAATGAGTAAAGAACGCGATTTAAAATCTAGTGTCATCCGTACTCTTGAGAAAGGCCTAAAAAGCCGAAACACTTGTAGAATTTTAATAAAATATTATTGAAACATTTTAAAGCTAAAAGTTTAATTTTAATAATGTTTCACAGCAGCCAACCGTGGATTCAGTTTCAGTGTGCAGTGTATTTATTTTATCGTAGTAATGTAGTTACTCCTGTATTCTTTAGCTATGTTAATAAATTCAACTATTATTATTATTATTATTCTGCCTGTCTATGAATGGTTTACGCGACGGCTTCAAGAAGGATTTCATTTTATTTGGTAAAAATCTTTTACTAGTGGACAATCGCATTAAAGCTTAATCATTTTTCTTTTTATAATACAAATTTTATAAACCATCAAGAAATGTGTGTTGCAACCTTATTTAATCTTCAATTAAATAAAGTTAGAGCATTACGACTTTGGTATCTTGTATTTAGGTATTACTTTTGGTATTTATTACTATTTGCAAATTAATACTAAATACATTGTAAGAATAATAGGGATTTATAAAAAGGACTTACAATCTACCACTTATGTTAGCATAAATCAAATGATTGCTAAACGTGTGCAAACAGTCTGCCTCTGATGGAAGAATAGAGTTATATATTTATATAAGTTAGTCTAAGTAGACTTTAAAATAGGTCACGTGGGCTTGACCCGTAAACCAAAAATAATGAATGAAACATGAGTTTGGGCGTGTCTTATTAGCAGGAGTTTAGCACTATACAAATAAATGAAATAATATGAAAGTCGATCCTGCATTTTGTTATTTACATTTAAATGTAACACTAAATTATTTGTACACTAGTTTCCATAGAACATAAATTTGGAAAATCTACACGTTTGACTTATTTTTCTTCTACACATGAGACATTTAAATTTCTACTACAAGAATGCAGCATTTTTCAAATTTGACGTTTTAAAATAAAATAATTACTTACCTAATAATAAAGTAATCAGAATAAATATATTAAAATGTTCATCCCTCCCCATTCTGTCAGTGTAATACCTGAAAACAAAAGAAATTCACTGATATGAGTCAGATTTTCATAGAGGACATATTATGGATTATAGTTTATAAACAAGTATTGTAATTTATGTTTAGTACAGCTTGTACATGTGGAAACTAATTCAGTTTGTCAAACAAATACAAGTTTAGTAGTTTGAATAAAATTTGAGTAAATTTAATTTTGAAATTAAATAATTACAAAACACTGTTTTTTTCTTATTTTTAACTTTGCGACTAGTTTCATCCTATTCGGACATTTTCAAGTAACTAAAAACACAGATTCTTTAGGTACAAAATGAACCTATCGCAATACGTTTTAAAGGAACAAATACACAGTTAAAACAACTCTAAAATTTTATCAATAACATACACAATAATATAACCTTTATAACAGAAATATAAGACGAAAATAAATCAATAAACTTTCTTGACTTAATTATTAAAAGACAAACCACATCCTTTTCCTACAATATTTATCGCAAACCAACATACAGTGACGCTATTATTATTTTTAATTCCTATAACCCTCTCGCTCATAAATTAATCGCAATAATTCAATAATACATCGAGCTTTAAACGTTCCTTTATCCGAAACAGATTTAAAAAAAGAACTGGAAACAATACGACTTATAGCATATAATAAGTAGTACTCTCAAAATACAATAAATAAATAAATTTTTAACAGTCTCTTAAAAGAAATATATCCCATTAATAACGTAAAAAAGACAAAACATATCGCTCAATACCATATGCAGGACACCTCTCTAATTCAATCAGTAATACCTTGTCAAGATTTAAAATCAAGACATCATTCAGTTCGAACAAAAATGTAGGCAGACTTTTGTACAACGAAAAAGATAAAACTGAAATTTACAAAAGGTGTGCCTATATCAGTTAGATTGTCCAGAATGTAATGTAGCATATATAGGTCAAACAGGTAGATCATTTGATACAAGATATAGAGAACATATTCACACACAAAAACAACATTCAACCTTTTATAAATATTTAGTAGATTTAGGCCATACTATAATTAATAATCATATGCCAAAAATATTACATATTTATGAGAAACTAAAAAACCTAACTTACTAGAAGCTATGGAAATAAATAAGTTAAACGAAAATAAAAATTATAACATATTAAACAACCAGATAGATATAAATAATTCCCCGTTATTAAATTTAGTTCAGTAAACTTATTGCTGTTAAGAAAAAAATTCAACACAAAATATAAATTTACTACCTCACCCTCTATGCTTTTAAGACAACATCTCTGCACTGAAAAACCACCCATAAACTTATTTGCTGTCCATTTTATATCTAAAGAATTAGTCTGTATTTTTAGTTACTTGAAAATGTCCGATGAAACTAGTCGTAAATTTAAGTTAAAAATAAAAGTGAAAATTAGACAAGAAAAAACAGTGTTTTGTAATTATTTAATTGCAAAATGGATTTTCGCAAAATAACGTTTTCTTCGATCTACTTTTTGAAATTTAATTTTAATTTGTTGAATGTTTAGTGACTCGTTATATTTTAATACTACAACTTAGTGGGAGTTGGTCAATTCTAAAAAGAAAACTACCCTTTTTTAGTCGATATTTCACTATGTTCATTCGCACCTTCATGAGTCTAAAAGAGAGAAAATTTACGACATTGTTGAACAAACATAAAAAAAGGTTGCTTTACGTACGCATTTCGCAGTTATTTATGCCAAAACTGAATATTGTTTGTACGCGACGTGAAAATTTTCCAACGAGACAGTTTTTTCACGAAACACCAAAAACTATATACTGTACTCGACGCCCGTTTCGCCAACTAACTTGGCATCATCTGGAGATTATTAAAACTAAACTTATGCTAACAATCTGCCCTATTTATACCTAAACTATTGTCACGGTTCGCCCCACTAACCAATAAAGCGGGCTACCTGGGATTGGCCCTCTATCACTATTCATACTATTTTGTTAATATTCCTAATTAATCTTAAATTGCTAATATCTATTTTATGGTTGTTCTCAAACGCATGTAGGGAACACTAGACTTATCTGTTCTACCATATTTGAGATGGGCCATATGCTCTTTGAATCTAGTTTGAATTGATCGCCTCGTCTGTCCAATATATTTTTTTATTACAGTCCTTACAACTAATTTCGTAAATCCCCGACTTTTCGTTTATTTCAATTTTGTCTTTTGGATTGCCTAAAAGTTGTTGTAGTTTGTTTCCCGATGAATGAACCACTGTCATTCCTACATCTTTAAAAATTTTACAAATACAACAGGTGAAACGAGGATCGAATGGAATCGATACAAATTTCGGATTTTCTCTTTCATTTTGAAAGGTTGAGGAATTTCGAGGCGATTCTTTAAATTTTCGTTTCCTAATTATTTTATTAATTATTAAACTTACAGAATATCCATTACTCGCAGCTATATCCTTAATCAATGTCTTTTCTTTTTCAAACCTTTCCTTATTGTGGGAGAAGCTTAATAGACGATGGACTAAACAATTAAAACTCGCCATTTTGTGTTTAGCACAATGGTGAGAGTCCTTAGATTATATCTTAGAGCACTAGTATCTTTTCTGTATATGTCAAATTCTAACTTATTTTCACTTTTTCTAATTTTTAATACATCTAAAAATTGTTGTTGTCCAGAGTTTTCAATTTCATATGTGAATTTAACGGACGAGAAACGACTGATTAATTCAGATACAAAGTTGTATCGAACACTGCAAAAATATCATCCACATACCTAAGCCAGACCCTGGGAAAATACTCAAATTCTTCATTTGTTTTCATCTCGAATCTATTCATGAAGAGACTGGCAATGAATGGTGACAAAGAGTTACTCATTGCTGTTCAAGGAAATTATCATTGAATCGAAAACAATTTTGTTTCATGCATAGTGAGTTGAAGACATTTTTTTTACTACATCTTGACTGAGATTGTTTAATTAGTCGTCCAAGGTCTTTGGTATCGGAACACTTGGAAACAATGAACAAACGTCCTATTGCACCACCTAGTTTCTCTGTGATTAATTTCAACGATTTTATTAATAAGGTAAAAAATATTCAATTGCAAGAAGGTGAAATTTTGATCTCCTTTGACGTTTGTTGGCGAGATTCGACCCGCAAAATGATGGAGATATTATCTAGTCACACTTACTATCGCGTTCTCTAGCCAACAATTCCACCAGGCCAGTGCGGATCTGGAATGTACTATTTACCCGCGTAATTTAGTGATCATTAGGTTTATTATATTCCGTTTTATTATATTATTACGTTTTTTATATTTCTTAGATCCCTGTAATGAACCATACACAGAGTTTCAAGTTTATTACATTTATGATTCTAATTATTAATTTAACACTAACGTAATTTTCCACGAAACACCAAAACACTATATAATGCACTCGACGCACGTATCGCCAACCAAGTTGGCATCATCTGGAGATGATTAAAATAGTTTTAATCATCTCCAGATGATGCCAACTTGGTTGGCGAACCGCGCGTCGAGTGCAGTATATAATGTTTTGGTGTTTCGTGGAAAACTACGTGAGTGTTATCTTCACATCAAGGGTACCAACCCATTCCAGAATTATTATTTTGATAGTTGCTAATCACCCACTCAAAATTTAGGTTGTAATCAAATATTGTTATTTTTTAAAAATTTTCTCAATTTCGTATTCTATTGTTATGTAGCTGATATTGATTTCAACTTTTCCTCGGCGGTGTCGGTAAGTTCAAAATATACATTTATTGGTTCAGTGCTTTAAAATGCTATACGCAAGGAAGTAATTTGAGGGGAAGTAGTTCAAATAATTGAGCTATTTCGTTAAAAGGAATGACAGACTAGTCGATGTCTCTGATGTCTTTTCACACTGATAGACACCTAAATAATGCGTCTTAGAAAATAGGTGAAGTTGGTAGAGAATAAAAATTTATTCTTATACTACCATAGGATTCAAATATATTGCCACCACTTTAACGGTGAATATGGCGAAAACAGATGGGCAAAATCTTAAAGAAATTAAGTAATTTTTCCGAATTTTTTTATTCATGTTTTCAATTATCACAAAAATATGTCCAATCAATTATTTCTAATACATTAGGCTCTAATCTGATATACCATTATTGCAAAAAAAAGATTTAAAAAAATCACAGTACAAACTGTCATAAATAATTTGGGTATTTTCATTGCATTTATATTATTTTATTACGCTTAAAACTCGATTAATATTTAATATTTTGGAAACTTCTGCATTTTATGTAAATTAACCAATTTTTGAAAGTTTTTTAACACTTCGAAAAATAACACAGATACCTAGGTCAGTCAATTTAGAACAATTTGTTCGGCAAAACAGAACTAATTAGCTACAATTTGAAAGCTTCACTAATCAATAGTGTTGGTGACTCTCTGTTACAGGCAAAAATATTTCATCAATATCTTGTACCGATCATAAAAATAAATTCAAATATAATTGAAAATTTTGTTCTTTGACACTTTCACCACTGATATTGTGATTAAAACTCCCGATGATCTCAACTTGGTTGGCGAAACGTGCATCGTGCATAGTATCGAGTGTTTTGGTGTTTGTTGGAAACTACTTCAGTGCTAGTTTAAAGTGGAGTGTCACGATGCATTGAATACTATAATAAGACTGATTTTTTGGATATAATTATTTGTTGTGATAAGTACGAAGCTACAAAGTACGAAGCTACGAAGCTCTGGAAGGGACACCTAAAATAAAATAATTTATGTTTCTAAAATTCCGAGTTATAACTGGGAATTTTACATCAAAATTCTGAATTATATCTCGGAATTTTAAAATTCCGACATAACTCGGAATTTTAAAATTCCGACTTATAACTCGGAATTTTAATATTCCGACTTATTACTCGGAATTTTAAAATTCCGTGTTATAACTCGGAATATTACTTTAAAATTTCGAGTTATAACTCGGAATTTTAGGTGTCCCTTCCAGAGCTTCGTATTCCAGAGCTTCATAGATAAGCACTGAAAATATTTTAAATATTACCAATAGACAGAGCTAGAAAAAATAATTAGAATATGCCTTAAAAACCGCTAGTCTAAAATAACTCCCAACGGAGCTACGGGTTCTCAAATGTGCTCTGTGAGAAATAGCGTTTCTCCTAAATAACTCAGAAACTATTTACCCAGTCTTGCATAAATTTGAATCATATTGAGATAATTTTAATTAATTATGAATAGTAATATACAAATTCAGTTGATAGGTTCCACTTTTTGGAAAATTGAGACATACATAAATTAATTTTTCCACTGAAATAAAAGTTGATGAATTTTAAAATTGTTTTGTAGTAATTACGAGGTAATTACGTAGTAATTAAAAGAATCTCATGTATTAATTATTACTTACATTGAATTAAATCATTTGCAATAGATTGTCCCATAAAGGATACACTAAAGGGAACTTTTTGGCCAGGACAGAAAGACATTGTCAACATATGCAATTTTTTTCACTTAAAAAAAAATTTAATATTTAATACTTAGATATGACATTAGATTATCTAAACATCATTTAATAACTTAGCTAAGGATTGAATTGAATTTTGCCCCTCACAGCTAAATATGAAATATCGTTTTCAGGTTTTGTATATGTTTTGCGAATTTAACAAATACCTTTGCAGATTTCCGTGTTCGGATAAACCAGTTATTTGCAAATTATAATTACTAAATTGATGTCCAGCTAATAGATCCATTCAACCGTTACTCTTAAACATGAAACAAACTAATCATAACATTAAAATAATTGTTATTTATTTGAACATTTTCACAATACCGGATATACCGGGTGTAACAGGATCATGGTAGACCCCCTTTTCTCCTTTAATTTTGATTGTAATTTGGGATATCCTATATACATAATAAGTGGCACTTTTTGACATACAAATGATTTTTTCTCACTTCCAATTTCGCCGGAAGTGACACTAACTAAATGGAACACCCTCTATATTATTTCATTTTTGAATTCTGTATAATTTTCTGAATCCAACGATACCAAATAAGTGACATTTTAAACGTCAATATTTGTTTTAATATAATTTTTAGTTTTCCATTTAAGTGTCATGATGGTTCCAAATTATTCTAAATGACCCGTGTAATATTAGAAAAATCGAAATCCCGTTGAAAATACTAAATTACCTGATTTATGAGCAAATAAAGTCCATCAAAATGGTTTTTGGGGAAGAACTCAATTTTTTCAAATGGAACCATACTGGTACCGTGGTACCATTTATTAGTACTGTTAATAAGGAATTTATTCATATGTCGTATTAAAATGTGGGATAAATACAAACAAAATTACAGCTAAAAGAAAATAAGAAAACACAATTTTGTTCTAATTAAATGTTAAGATGTAACTAAGGTGGCTTTGAAAACAATGAAATATTTAGCTTGTCAAACATTTGTTGGTTTACCGGTGTTTTTATTGTGTCTATAAAAATTGTTTAAAATTCTTGTTAATTGTGTTCAAAATGCCGCAAATTTATACAAGAAATGAAAAAGTGGAAATGTTAATTATTTATGGCGATTATAGAAAGAATGTCGTTGCAGCTAGACACCTTTATGCCGAACGATATCCTGATAGACAATATCCAGCGAGAAATTATTTTAATCGTCTTGAAATTCAATTGCGAAGTGAGCCCAACAATGATCCCGAAGAATTCATTCTTGACGAAAGAACGGAAATTAATGTTTTGTCTCAAGTAGAAGTTGATAAGACTGTTTCTTTAAGGCAAATTGTGTTTGAATTGGAAATCAGTCACCAAACAGTAAGCCAAATTTTGCACAAATACTACTATAAATCTTTTAAATAGCAATTGCACCAGCACTTGTACGAAAATGGTTACGAACGTAGGATGGAATATTGCAATTGGATTTTGCAGAATAACGTGCAGCCAAGCAATGGTTTTATGGGAATGACTTTATTTTCGGATGTCTAGATTTACAAATTTGGTATTATTTAACCGACAAAATACAAAATATTTGCACAAGAAAATCAAAATTTATTACGGGAGGGTAACTTGCTAATGCGGTTCGATTTCAATGTTTGGCTTGGAATAATCGGTAGTAGAATCATTGGTTCAATAATATTTGAAGGACCTCTGACTGCCAGATACTTGGGATTTCTGCAAAATGAAATTGAGGACAGTTTTGCTGAATTATGTTTCCATTTACGACAGGGAATGTATTTCCAACAAGATGGCGCTCCTCCTCATGATTCAAGGATAGTAATTGATTAGCTTCAACGGAGATTTGGAGAAAAGGTAATTTCGACGAACGGTCCTGAAATGGGCATCTATTTCAAAAGAAACTGTTTCAATTTCGATGTTTAATTTCAATACGGCTTTATGAGTCAAGGATCTACCACAACTAATCTGCTTTATCTTACTCAATACATAACTACTGCATTTGATGCCAATACACAGGTCGATGTTATTTATACTGAGTTGTCGAAAGTCTTCGATAAGCTGGACCATAACATTTTACTAATGAAATTCGCACAATTTGGTTTTTCGGAAAACTTACAGGAATTTTTAAGCATCTATTTTAAAAATAGATCACTGTTTGTAGAATGTTGTGATAATCAATCAGCTGAATTCACAACAACATCAGAAATGACTCAAGGCTCTGCTTTAGGTCCACTATTTTTCAATCTGTTTATTAATGACATAGTTGTTGATATTGACGTTTGGTGCCTTCTTTACGCATATGACCCAAAATTGTACAAAACGATTAACATAGAAGAAGACAGCATAATTCTGCAAGCGGCGTGGCGCTTAGAGAGATACATACATAGTGTGTTGCTTACAACTTACTGTTAAATGTTAGCAAATATAGTTGTGTAACATATTCTATAAAACAATATAATATAATTTTTAAATCTTTCTTAGGTAAATGTACTTTACCTAGATATAATTCAATTCGTGATCTTGGTGTTACGTTTGACAAAAAGCTTAGTTTTAATAGTCATATACATAATATTATAAATGACTGTTTCAAAATGTTGGGCCTCATAATAAGAAGCCCTCATGATTTTAATACCACTGACACGATTAAACTGCTCTGTGATTCTTACATCAGATCTAGACTTGAATATGCTTCATTTATTTGGTGTCCATATTATAATATTCATATTAATAAACCTTGAGAAAATCAAAGGCGTTTCCTTAAATATCTATGATTTAAAAAGAATAGGTTACCCACATGACAATCTCCTTAACAGACTATCAGTAATTTTTCTAGAAGCTCGTAGAAATATGTTTGACCTTGTGTTCCTTTATAAATTAATTCATGGTTTAACTGATTGTAGTTAAATTTTACATATGCTTAGTTCTCATGTTCCCAGATACGACATCTAGACAAAACATCATATTTTATCTGCCCGTGCCTAGAACAAATGTTCAGGAATACTCGCCTATGTTTATAATATGCAGCAACTGTAATAATTTTAGCAGTCATTGATGTTTTTAACTGTAGAATAGCTTTGAAAATTAATTATATTTACAAGTTTTATAATTATTATCATAAAAATAGTAATTTCTTTTTATTGATTCAATTTCTATGTTATGTTAGGTATTTCTCTTTGTGATAAATGTATTTTGTAATTCCTACCGAGTAAATGGAATTTGTATCTGTTGGGTAGTGTATAATAATAAATTAATAAATAAATAAATAAATAAACATCGTTCATGCCATTTTTCACACCGAGGCGTTTTTCTAACATGTTTACATTTTAAAAGTACCATTGTATATAGCAAACCAAAGAAGGTTTAGTGCCATATCCAAAAAAAAAAAACAATTATGCAGCTACGAACACGTGTTTCGGAGTTACTGCCTCTCATCACCGTAGCGTAGCTAAGGAATTGGATCTAGGATGGAATAGATCAGGGACAAGAACTAAAATAAGGCTGGAAAGTACAGTACACAGTACTAAATTAGTGCCTTCATGTTCCCACGTGCCTCAAATGAGGCACAGTCAACACACAGAGCTCTATGTGCACTACTATGCCCGTAGCTGCATATGTTTTTTTTTTTGGGATATGGCAGTAAACCTTTGTTTTATTTTGAACCCCAATAAATCTACCTTGTTTCGTTTGTACGGACCAGGTGGAAACGAGCAGTACACATAGAGATCTGTGTGTCGACTGTACTCATCGAGGCCCGATTTATGGCACATGGGAACATGAAGGTACTAATTGAGTACTGTATACTGTACTTTCCAGCCTTATTTTAGTTCTTCTTTCTGATCCGTCTCATCCTAGATCCAATTCCTTAGCTACGCTACGCTGATCAGGGGCAATAACTCCGAAACACGTGTCCGTAGTTGCATAATTATTTTTTTTTGATATGGTACTAAATCTTCTTTGTTTTGTTTTGAATCCCAATAAATCTATCTTGTTTTGATTGTAGATAGCATTTAACAATTCTTGAGAAGACTTACGGCATCGTGTCATGCTTAAATGCCGTCCAATTGCTCCAGAAATTCTTGAGAAGGTCACACAATATTTTAAAGGAAAACTTGCTTTATTGTTTTATGGAAGTTAGTGGAGAACAATTAGGACATTTAGTCAACTGACACGTTAGCAATCTATTTTATTAGGTGTAAGTGTTTCCAACGTAATTTTTCAATTTCGTTAGTTAAATTTTAAAAAGTAAAATGCCATTGTAAAGAGAATATAACATATAACAGGCTTTAAAAAAGATGCGTCAATTGACCCTGTTGCATTTTGAAGTCACCTCCATTTAGGGATTAAGTTGATATCAATAAAAACAGTGGATTTAGATGACCCCCTTGAAAGTGAAATCGACTTATTCAAGCTTTTTCTCTAAAGTTGACAAACCCCAGTGGACTGTTTTCCATAGTCCACTCTGTATTTAATACGTTTAGTAAAAATATCCAAAAATTTTTTCTTCCAAAAAGCATTAAAAAAGAATTTCCACAACTTCTCTTAGAAAACTAATTTACGTAGTCGTTTTAGAACCAACTCCCCTGCATGGACGACTAACAATTTACAGAAACAGGGATTTGAATCATTCTGCCCAGTCCAACGATGTATTTCCTTCGAAAATTAGAACAATCGTTGTATTATTTTTGTCCCTTATGCTGCCGCAAGCATTGAATGAACTTCTACTAAAACAACGGCTATCCTTTGTAGTAGTAATGTTTTCCAATGACAATTGTTGAAAAAAAAATTTATTACGTCGCTTTTTGGAAGTTTTCATTGATTTGTAAAACGTTGCCAAAAACAGCGTTTTAATTATCTCTTCACTGGGGTTGTAGGCTACGTATATGTAGGAGACACTCTGTTTCACAAAATTTCATGGAAACAGTGAATAAAATTTCAGATATCATGAATAAAAACATTTATACTATACGACATGCTTACCATATTTCAATTCATACAGGAGTTCCACGAATAAGAAATTTGTAACTTGTTATTATATATAGAACAAAAAAATTATATTTCCTTTAAAAATGTGTTCAATACCTATTAATTAAAAAATGCATATTGTTAATATTTTAATTATTTCTCGTCCAGTGGTTCTACTGTTAGAAGTAAGGAAAGTCTTATGATCATAGGTCCGAAAATGCTTACTATGATTTCGTGATTGAAATATTTGTGAATTTTTATTACATTTTCTAGTGTTTTTTAGATTTTAACATAAAAGTTTGAAGTTCTTAAAGTTAGTATTCACCTAGATATTTCCATTTAAAAAATACTTGTATTTTAAATATAAGAAAAAAATTAAATTAAAATGTTAATTTTCACACTTTATATTAAATACCAGTTTTCAAATCAAATCATCGTTAATTTTACTAACTATGATTGTCATCCCCAACATTTCGACTGTAATAATTCCCTTAGGATACGTTTACGGACTTGATAAATTAATCAAGACTGTTTATTTTTAAGTCGAAACAAAGTACTAAACTATTGTTTTTAAGGCATCATAAAAATTAATCACACAGCATTATGTTAGGATAACGTGGTGGCCAGTTTACCGGAACATTATGTCCTCTACCAATCCATCTATTTGGCAATATTTGATTTAAGTGTTGTTGGACATTTAAAGTAAAATGTGTGGTGATCCTGTTAAGCATAAACCACATATCTTAGTGAAGTAATTCTGTTAACTCATTCAATATACATGAAAATGAATTTTGAAGGAATTGGAAATAATTTTCGCCATTTATTCGATGTGGTATAATGATGAGGTGTTAAAGCATCAATTATTCTTGCCTATACATTAATCGCAAATTCCCGTTGAAGATGTGCTACATTTTGTGCAGATTTTTGTCAGAGTTCACCATACACATGTAGTTGTGCAATTTGTTATACAAAGATCATAAAAAATACAGTACAAATACATTGATGGAAAATAATGCTATGTATTTTTAATTTATATTTATTTGTTAATTCCTTTTAACAATTTTTTTATTTGTAAATGTAGTATATTATGTAGTGCTACATAATACTTATTTATGACTTATACATATATGTTGTATGTGATATACGTATCGTTAGTTATTTATCATAATATTGTTGTTTGTCTTTGTTTATATATATATATATATATATATATATATATATATATATATATATATATATATATATATATATATATATATACAGGGTGGTTCAAAAGTAGGTAACCCATTTATTTTTCAAATATTGTATTTAATAAATTCAGTATAATATTTTTTCAAACAATAACAAAAAGTATATTCCTTGGAGATTTATTTGTGAAAAGTAATGTCTCGTAGATGACCGCCTTCTTCGTTTTCACACAGCCTTGCTCTAACCACTACATTTTCCATCACTAACGTCAAAGTTTCTATTGGTATTGCCCGAATTTCGCTTCTAATATTGTCTTTCAGTTCCTCAAGTATCCGCGGTTTATTTTTGTATACTCTTCCTTTTAGGTAGCCCCAGAGAAAGAAATCGGGCGCCATTAAGTCGGGCGATCTTGGAGGCCAGTTCAGGTCGCAATTTCGAGAAATTATTCTGTTAGGAAACACAGTTCTTAAAAAGGACAAGACTCTGCCTAGCAGTGTGGCATGTGGCACTGTCCTGTTGAAACCATAAATTCTCGGGGTTTTGTAAAGCTGGAAATAAAAATTCTCTAAGCATTATTTGGTACCTCTCCGCATTGACCGTCATTGCGTTGCCTTCATTATCCTCAAAAAAATATGGCCCGATCACTCTAGTTGAAGTCATTCCACACCAAACAGTTACGCGAATTGGATATAGCTCTTTCTCTTGAATTATTCGAGAATTTTCAGTGACCCAGATTCGCATATTCTGTTATATATATATATATATATATATATATATATATATATATATATATATATATATATATATATATATATATATATATATATATATATATATATATATATATATATATATATATATATAAACTAATTGGTGATAAATCACAGAAACTTGTTGTATCTTCGAATCATAGCATCACTAAGGGAGAAAGCGTTAAGTTGTTGGGGGTTATATTAGATGAAAATTTAAATTGGAATAGTCATGTTGACTATTTGGAGAAAACACTTACAAGTGTAATTTTCTTATTACGAAAATTGAAGTTGGTATTGGGTTTCAACACACTACTTTCTGCATATTTTGCATTGTTTCATTCGCGTATTTCTTATGCAGTAACCTTATGGGGTAATTCAAGTCATACCATAAGAATTTTTCGTCTTCAAAAGAGAGCTGTCAGAGTTATCAGTGGAATTAATAATAATAGGGAACCCTGTCAACCACTATTCTTAAAATTCGGTATAATGCCTTTACCATCTTTACATATATACTTCTCTCTAATTCAAATACATAAAAACGTCAGTAGTTTTGATACCCACTCTGATTTACATAACTATAGTACAAGATCTGCAAATTTACTAAGGATACTTCGTTTTAGGCTGAAAAGTCTGAAAGTAATTCATTAAATTTTAATTTGTATAATAAACTACCCCCTGAAGTAAAGTCACTAAATTTAAATCATTTTAAAAACAATGTTAAAAGTATTACATTGAAACATTGTTTTTATTCAATTGAAGATTATTTACTGGCATCACTCTAATAAACAAGAAATTGATAAATAATAAGAGATGATAAAAGATTACCCATTTAAAATCCCATTGTATTTATTATATTGATGTGGAGCAGAACTATCCGATATTTAGTTTAAATTTCTTAATTAGTTTAATTTTGTTTTATGTGTGTTCATAGGTGTATGTATGTATATATGTGTGTGTGTTATGTATACGTGTGTATATGTGTGTGTGTGTGTATATGTATGAATGTATGTTTGTATATACACTGGTTTGTCATATATGTATTTTTATTTATACGGATATACTATGTACATTATAACTTATGTATTTGTGTTTTTGCTTTGTATATTTATATTTATATATCAACTCTGAATGATTTTTAAAAAATTTTTTGTTTTTTTTAAATATAAAATTTTGTGCTCTGATTTGCTACAAATGTACAAACCTGTATATAATGTGGTTAAATAAACGATATCTATCTATCTATCTATCTATCTATATATATATATATATATATATATATATATATATATATATATATATATATATATATATATATATATATATATATATATATATAAATATATATATTTCTCTTCCTTTCTTTAGATTTTACTCTAGTTTTTTTACTTGTCATTATGCACAATATGTACCTACCATTCAACAATAAATTATTATTATTATTATTAATATTATTATCTCTTTGTAAAGCATGCTTCGTACTAAGTAAATAAATATTTGCTACAGAAATAAACATCTTCGGCTCTGGTATTAGATGAATCCACATAAAACTAAACGCGCATCCGAAGGTAGGAGATAATAATAACCGGGGGTACCAAGGCTAACCACCCTGGTACCTTTCTGCTGAGGTTCCTTGTACCCACGAAGTGCCCCTCACAATCGACCCCAAGCGGATGGGGGTCAGAGACAGGTGGGAGGGGCCTTACCGGATGGTCTCAACGTTGACAACCAAGGCAATGAACATGGACGCTTTAAGTGGACGAGGGAACTTCGGGATGACTTGCTGACCGGCCGCGAGAGTAGCGAACCTGAGCGAAGGGGATACATGGCGCGAATGCATGCACTTTGGGGTGCGAAAATCCAGAGCATCGCGCCTTCTCTAACAACATCTGAGAGATCAAGTATCCTTTCTACTCAAGATAGGGTTACGTAAGGGCACCCCGTCAGCTGGAAGAACTGCCAGCCGCAGTCCCACCGCGTCAATTACCAGCTGATGGGGAACATCCTTTAGAGTTCACCGGTGTAGACTTAAGGACGAGGGTTAGCCTTAACACCAGGGCTAACCTAAAGCCACAAGACCTGGCTAGAATGGACGCGGTCATCGATGAAGAAATTCCGGAAGATGTAGACATCTGGCAAATCAACTGTGCAGTGTACAACACCGCGAAGCAACTCGTCCCTCGTGAGAGGTCAACCAATCACGGGGTCGATAAAGCCAAGCGGCGTGTACAAAAAATCGAAGGCAAGATACAGTCGGCCAGACAACACGCTTCTCGGATCCAGAGTGTGGTGGAATATAAGACGACTGGTAGAGTTTTTACTCCCAGGATCCGGCGCATAGCTGCCGGATTAAGACGTCAACACCATACTCTAAATCTGACAGTGATGCTCACCATTAAGCAGCACTCTCTAGATAGGATCCGAGCGCTCATGGCGATAAAGAAAACATTTAAGAGGCGGGTGAGGAGTATGGGAACAAAACAATTTGTTCCGTACGAATCCTTCCCGCCTCTTTCAAGAGCCACAGCGTGTTGTCGAGAATCCGCCGACTGTAGAAGATGTCGAAACCGTCTGGATGGGAATCTACGAAACGACGCGTCCATTCAATAGCGACACTCCATCAATTGCACACTTTGAGGCTCTGTGTCACAGACATCTTGAAGAGCCAGAAGAAGTGTGCCCGGCAATCAGTACGGAGGAAGTCCAACAAGCACTTGTTGGTACCAAGAACTTCGCTGCCCCGGGCCCAGACGGCATTAACAACTGGTGGTGGAAGAAATTTCCTTCCACTCACCGCCGTCTGGCGCGAGTTTTCAACTCATGGTTGAACGAGGGGCAGCAGATTCCGGACTGGTTCGTCGAGGGACGTACTGTGCTTATCCCCAAAAAGGGGGATATTTCCGAATTATAGGCCGATCACTTGCCTCAACTCCTGCTACAAGATATTTACACGTATCTTGTATGCTAGGACGCTGAGGTCTTCCAGCAGATACACGAACAGCGTGGTGCCAAGAAGGGCATGGCAGGTTGCAAGGACAGCCTGCTGATAGACCGCTGTATTACACAGGATTCTGTGCAATACAAGCGGAATCTATCGATGCCCTGGATTGATTACCGCAAGGCATTTGATACAACATCGCACGAGCTATTGTTGTACTTGCTCGAATGTCTTGCGGTACCAGCACCACTAGTGAGATGCATAGAACAGCTGCTGCCGCTCTGGAAGACCCGCTTCACCATAACATCAGGTGCGCAGCGGGTCTCGACAGAGCAGGTGGCATTTAGGAGAGGAGTTTTCCAGGGTGACTCCCTGAGTCCTCTCCCTCTTCTGCATCTCACTGCTGCCGTTGTCTGTTGGGCTCCGCCAAACCCGCGGATATCAATGTAGGACACCCAGCGACCGAGGCATAAGGTCACCCATCTATTTTATATGGATGACCTTAAACTTTATGCCTCCGGAGAGCGTGAACTACAAAACGCTCTTAGGGTGGTCGAAGAATATACGCGGGCAATTGGTATGGAGTTCGGGTTGCACAAATGTGCAGTCGTCCACCTCAAGAGAGGACGATGCGGGGAATTCCCTGAAGATGTGCAGCTCGCAGATGGAAGCATCCTAAGACATCTGGATGCCGGAGAGACCTATACATCCCTGGGTGTGCAACAAAGGCACATCCAAGATGTAACACAAATAAAGGATTCTCTCCGCGGCAAGTACAGACACCACCTCCGAAAGATTTGGTCTTCTGAACTTTCGGGGAAGAACAAGGTGTCTGCAACTAATATGCTTGCCGTTCCGATTCTGCTCTACTCCTTCGGAGTAGTAAAGTGGAGGGTAGATGAGCTGCGCCAATTAGACAGAGATATCCGCAAGATGATGAATATTCACAGAAGTATTCATCCTAGATCGTCCGTTCCTCGTGTGTACCTCCCACGTCAACGGGGGGCCGAGGACTCTTGAGCCTGGAGTGTACGCATGGCAGAGTAGTACTAAGTATGGTATGTAACATACTCAGGAGCTCAGATCCCCTCTTGCGGTTCGTAAAACATCACAAAACTGTAGGAGTGGGAGCAGTATTGTTCAGGGCAGCAAAAAGAGCCGCAGATGAACTCGGTCTTGCATTTGACATCAGGCGAGGAGGCCGGCGAGGTGCTGATGTTGAGTCAGTCACCGAACTTCAGCCAAATCGTCTGAAAGCCCGCATTAGAGCTGCCGAACAGGAAAATCTGTTTCGGCAGCATGTCGATAAACCCCAGCATGGTGTCTTCTATAAGAACATAGAAACACTGGGTTTATCGATCAGGCTGACCTTCGCCTTTCTAAGCTCAGCAGGGCTTAAGTCGGAGACCGAGGGATTCATTATGGCCTGCCAAGATGGTGTTATCAACACCTTGGTCTACCGTAGCCGCGTGTGGCGTGTAGTGGTTCCTGATATCAACTGCAGGACCTGCCATCAGGCGCCGGAATCGCTCATGCACTTACTTTCTGCATGCCCCATATATGCGATTTCGGCCTACATCCACCGACATAACGCGGCTTTACGAGTGCTATACTACCATCTAAGGCATTCGTACGGGGTAGACCAGACACCAGTGCTGCCTTACGTCCCCGGAGATATTGAGTCCGTTGTCGTGAACGAGAAATGCCGGATTTACTGGAACTACTCGTTCCCGACTGTCAGGCTAATCCAAGCCAACAAGCCTGACATAGTCCTCCCTCGACCATCAACTCAAGGTGATGTATGTTATCGAGTTCTCGGCACCTGCGGAGAAAAACATCACCTTGAAGGAGGAGGAGAAACGGACCAAATATCGCGATCTCCGGTACGAGCTCCAAGTGCTGTACCCAGGCTACTCGGTCAAAATGGTCGTCCTTATTATCGGTGTACTCGGAGGGATAAAGCCTACGCTGCTCTCGGAACTGAAGATCATACCGGCCTGCCAAAAACCAGCCGAGTGGCTGGCAGGTCAAATGCAGAAGGCGGTCATTCTGGGTTCTCTCCGTCTGCTTAGGGCACACGATTCTGGTATCTACAGTCACTAACCCTGCGGGATGTGGGGAGTGGCTGTAGTTGATGCGCCGGCGCGACTCCCGTGAGGCGTCGGAGGCCACGGGAGGACTGACCGGCATCGGGAAACCGAAAAAAAAAATAAATAATGATAATAATAAACGGTTTAATAATATGGATAAAATAGTTGTTCGTTTATAATTCTATAAACACTATCTATAGACTCATACTTCCAATTCTAAGCGTCTGGTGCTTTGTGTCCTATTGAGTGACCTGCGATTTCACGGGACTTATCGCTCACCTTAGATCTATTTTTGAAGGGTAACATTTACGCAACCCAACCATATTCTTTTGATGATTTACGGTAGCGTCCAGGGTGGTTCAGAAAAAATTAGCAGCTCTTCTAACAGACCAAACTTTCTCATTTTATGATAGAACTATAAACTACTATAAAATGAAAACAATTTGCCTGATTTTAAAAATTCAAAGACTGTAGTAAATACAAGTCTTAATTTAACGATGTGTAATCAAAAGAATAGGAAAAAAACGTTTCTATTACAAATTTCCATCCACTTAAAAGTGTATTTAGATGATATCGTTCACCGAAAAAAGAAACAAGGGGCTCTACGAATGGTTTGCTAATAAGATATTTAAGATCAATGTTTCTATGTTGAGTTAAAATTTGATAAAATTGAGTCATAAAGTGAGCAAGTTTGGACTGTTAGAAGAGCTGCTAATTTTTCCTGGACCATCCTGTAACCACGATTTTCGTCAAATTACTCCAATTGTTGCAGAACGTCCGACAACATTTTGAGCAAAGGCTTTATTATTATATGGAAGCTGGCGGGAGACATTTCGATCATTTAATCATCTGACACGTAAGTTACTTGCTTTATTAGGTACTGGGTGTTACAATAAGAGCGCAATATTTCAAGGTTCAATAAAACATGGTTTTCTGTAGGAAAGTATTGAAATATTTATTGAGTTATAATGTAGACATTTGGGAGTTATGCATAAAATAAGACATCTGGTAAATGTGTTGCATACATGTAGCGATATTTCGTTGATATAGTGTCTTATTTCGGCCTTCAACGCTTCGATGATCACAGGCTTGTTGGCATAAACCTGTGACTTCAGATAACCCCATAGCCAAAAGTCCAAAGGTGTTAAATCGCAAGAGCGTGGCGGTCAATTTTGGACGCCAAGCCAAGAGATGACACGATCAGGAAAAGACTCATGCAAGACAACCATGTTTCACGGGCGGTATGGCAAATGGCACCGTCCTGCTGTACATGTAGTCGAGAGCAATATCTTCCAATTGAGGCATAAAAAACTGGGTTATCATAGCACAATAACATTCACCATTTACCGTTACTGCATTACTTGCCTCGTCTTCGAAGAAAAACGGCCCAATGATTCATCCAGACCACAATGCACACCAAACAGTAACACATTTTGGATGCATTGCTTTCTCATGAATCATTCGTGGATTTTCTGAGCCCCAAATATGGCAGTTTTGCCTATTAACGAAGCCATCGAGGTGAAAATGAGTCTCATCACTGAAACTGATTTTGTCCGCAAAATCGGCATTCACTTCTTGTTGTTCAACGATCCAATTGGTGAATTCTCTTCGCTATACATAGTCTGTTGGTAGGACTTTTGAGTCAGTTGGACTTTGTAGGCATGGAGATGCAAATATTTAGTGAGAATACGCTAAAGAGTGGCTATTGTAACGCCCAATTCTTGTGCACGATGACGAGTCGACGTCCCTGAACTCCCGGCCACGATCTCGCGAACTGCTGTGATGTTTTGTTCTGAACGATCTCTACGAGCCGTGTCGTATGTTTCACATTACTAACCGAACCAGTGCTCTCGAATTTTTCGATTATTCTTTTTACAATAGATGAATAAGGAACATTATTTCGACCGAAAATTGGACGCAATTTGTGGCAATCAAACTTTCATTATTTTGACAATAATGTTTAACAATCCGGATCTGTTGTTCCATCATGTAATGCTCCATGTTTATTCTCATCTGTCTCCTATCGACCTGGCATGTCATGATCTTATGACATCATGACAGCCAAACTGGCGCGCACTTTAAATCTTGCGCTCTTGAAACACCTTTTACATTTTTTGAACGCAATTCTTCCGAAATTAATAACTAAATTTTGAAAAGTAAAATGCAGTTGTAAAGAGACTTTAACAGTCTTTAAATATGCCATTTTCTTGCTATTTGATATTTTGCGGGTAAATATCACCCCACATTTAGGGCTTGAGGTGGTATCAATGAAAATTGCGAATTTGGTGGGCCACGCTGTATAAAACATGAGTGTTTGAATGTAATTAAACTGTTTTACAAACTATTTTAGATTCTTAAGTTAAGCTTGTAAAATAATTTTGTTGCGTTCTTCTTTCAAAGCAGATAGTTCAAAGATGTAAACCATAATTAATAATAGTGCGTAGCAAAGTGTAATTCAACTAATTAAATTTTATCTAACAAAATTTAAATCGTAGGGGAGACCGGGGCTGGTTGGTACACTTTTTACATTAAGGCGCTTGTACCTGTTTTGGTTACAGTTAGCCACATCTACCGTACTACTATTATCCTTAATGTTTTGGTTAACTAATTCCCAAATAGGACAGGTATCGGATGTACCGTAAATTTTGTAACCATGTTATTCTTCAAGGCTGCAAGTGTACCAACCAACCCCATGGTCGGGGTAAGTTGGTACACACTAATGGGTTGGATGGTACAACTATTATAATGTTGACTACAGGTTCTCTTGTATTATTGTGTTTATTGGAAGCAGTATTAAAAGTATTAAAAGTTATAATAATAACAAAAGACAAAAAAATATGAATAAAAAAATGCGTTACTCTGAGTCGTCGGAATTACAATTATGGCAAATATAGAATGGTCCGGCATCACAGCATTTTTTTATGTGACCACAGCTTACATCTTGTGCATTGAATCCATTTTTCACCAGATGCACTATTTGAAAATGGTTCAACGCAAACCAAGCAGACGCATTCTTCATCACTGCTGTCACTGGAAACGTCGTGTCCTACCAAATCTTTCGCCTTGCTCTGCTTCCTTTTTTTAACGTCTCTGCTTTCTCCTGCAATATTTTTCTTAACTATTTCTATTTTGTAACGTAGATATGTTGATCCCATATGAGTAATTATCCATAATAAAGTAAACAGAAAAATTCTCATAAAATTCCTTTATTAATGTGACCGGTTTCGTGAACAAATAATGATGATGTGAAGTAATTATTTGTTCACGAAACCGGTCACATTAATAAAGGAATTTTATGAGAATTTTTCTGTTTACTTTATCATGTTTCTATTTTATAACATTTCTTCCCTTTATTTTTTAATTTTTTTGACACTTTTTTTCCTTTTCAAGTTCATCTTTAACGGGAGTGTCAGTGAGAATGGCGGATTTTCTTTTGCGTCTATTCTGTTTAGTTTTCCTAGCCACAGCTTTCGGTAATGGCTTCAAATTTTCGAGATGGACGGTAATAGTTTTGCTACAGCCAGGCAAATTAACAATCTCGTCAGTTGGAGTAGCGTGTCGAGGGATATCTGCTGAAGTTGATGGAATTGCAACGCTGATGTCATCAATGATTTCGGGATTCGGATCTGGTCTATCAGTCACATATCCTGCTATAAATTCGCTATCTGGGAAAATGTCTCGGTTAAATGGAGATATTCCTGATACTCTGAAACCAGCCATAATGTTGTTAGGAATCGCAGCAATAGGTAATGCTGTTGCAGCAATCCCAGAAATATCATATATCGTCATAGTGCGCCCAGGATTATTAGTCATCCAAGCGTCGCAAGCACTGTTTACGTATTTTTTCAAAGGACCATATACGCTCCTGTCCAGGGGTTGTAGCTTATGGCTACAATGTGGGGGAAATGATAATACTGTGACGCCATTATTTTTACAATAAGTGAATCCTTCAACTGACAAATATGAGTCATGGTTGTCAAGTAATAACACAACTGGTCTGTCTACCGAGGCTCTTGTATGCCTGACAAAGTGCTTCACATATTTAAGAAAATGTGTTTCTTTCATCCACCCAGAAGGGTTCGCTCCACCAACACTACCAGGGGGCCCTTCTTTTAAGAAGTGGTCCTTGAAATGAACCCTTGGAAATATTAAATATGGGGGTACACTATTTCCCGTAGCAGAAACAGCAAAGGCCAAAGTAACAAGCGTCCCTCTCTCAGCAGAAGTTACTCTTCCGACTTGCCGTGCTCCCCCGCCGGGCTATAACTCTGTCCGGCTTTTGGACTGTGGTTATCCCAGTTTCGTCCATGTTCCAAATATCCGCGGGTTCACACTTAACACAGTCTGGAGATTATCAAAAAAATGCACTCAGATTAGTTTTGTTAAAACTGGTTGCCCTGGACAGACTTGTAGCTTCCGGTGATCGAATCGAAAGTGTGGTATTCCTTTTTAAGAATGCTGAAAACCAATCAGCTCCAGCCAACTCAAGTTTTTTCCAGTTTTCGGGCATACGCAGGTTTAACGACGAGGCAAACAAGAAAGCCATTCTTCTAACTTCTTTTGGTGAAAGACCAAAATAAATATCGGCGGCTTTTTTTACGTAATCAGAAAGTTGGGTCTTCTGTTCTGACGTAAATACCTGTCTATTTGCTATGTAACCAACTACTGTATTCGGGGCATTTCCAGCTTTAATTTCCTCATTGGAAAATTTTTGGCAATATCTACGTAAAGTCATCAAAGGTATTTTAAAATCTCTAGAGGTTTCTCTTAAAGAACGGTGATCAATTTTTACAGCTTTCACTGCCCTAAGCATGACGTCCGGTGGTGTAAGTCCCCTCTGTGACTTCTTTTTGTAAGTTCGCATATCGAATCTAAACAAAAGGAGGCAATGAAAACGAAATTCGAAAAAGTAAGAATATTTATTGCAATTGGGGTTGGTTGGTACAGTACCGACCCCGGCAAGAATGTACCAACCAGCCCCCTCGCCATTTTTGTCCTTTAAAATTTCATAGCTCTCTATACAGTAAGTTGAATTTTAGTTTAAATACACATAAATGAAGCGAAATGCATCTAGATTAACCTCCTGATAAAATAAGAACTAAAAGTCCATTCACTAACTGTGTATATAAAGTTTTATAAAGAATGAAATATTTACTTACGGGTGATTAAAACACGAAAATATTTATAAAACGGTAACAGACAACTAGATGAACCAAGCGCTTCGTACTGAGCGATTTTACGAACTAAGGAATACAGTTACGTGACGGTAGCGCCATATGTTGCACATTAGTGAAAATATTAAGGCTGTACCAACCTGCCCCTGTGCCCAACCAGCCCCGGTCTGCCCTACTTTAGTACTGTCATGGCAGTTGAATATATCAAAAAATAAGAAAATACACCTACTAATTTATCGTTGATGGAGAAATATTCAAGATTTATCAAGAAATTAATTTAAAATATAATTACACATTTTATTTCGTATTTACAGAGTCGTGGAATACGATTATCCAATTTGCTAAACAATTTGCTGAAGGGTCTATTAAAGTATAGTGGAAACTCAAACAAATGTTTCAAATAAACTAAATCGGTCTTATTCAACTTGACTGGGGCATAGATCTAACAGAATGGCAGGGAATTTACAGGCCCCAAAACAATAAATAATACGATGAAATAAATAGAATCCTTTAGAGAAAAATACACCAGCTGAGGATTTCATTAACATGCTAACTATGCAATCTGTGGTTAAAGCAAAGTATTTATAGAAGATTTACATATTAATTTAACTTTATTTTAAAAACTTGAGGTATACTTCAATGCATTTCTAGAGAGAGTATGCTACTAACATCTTTAATATATTCCTATTTTGTTGTAATTACGTAATAATTAATAGCGATATTTAGATGACTATTACACGTTTCTTTAAACGGCCCTCAATCGCCTCACCTTTTACCCAAGCGATATTATGATATAGAGGGTTTTACCAAATAAGTTAAATGAACTACTATGCAACTGTCTGATTTTTTTACAAAATGCTTTAATAGGGTTGTTAAATGATGTGCCTTATGAAACCCAACTTAACATGTGGATTACAATAATAAAAATAATAATAATAACCTAAAATTCATGGATTATTTTGTGTGGTCATATTTAATATGACTAGTGTATGCAATTTCAACACATAATTCAAGCGTTTAAGAGTATACTTTAAATCTGTCTTCTAATTCTTGAATTGGCAGCAATGGAGCGATTAAATAATAAGGCTGGGAATCTAATACGAATAATTCGAGTAGTCGAATATTCGAGTATTCGAATACGAATTATTCTAATGGAAAATTATTCGAATATTCGAAATATTCGAATACTCGAATATTCGAGTACTCGAATATATTCGAGTACTCGAATATTCTATTATATTTGAGTAAATTTGAATATTAAAAAATATTATTAAATTATGTACGAATAGGTATGCAGTATGCATCCAACCGAAGTAGGTAGATAGTAGGTATGGGTAGGTACCTATTCTAAAATCCAAATATATAAATAGACCACATTAGTGGCACGTTTTACTCCCAGTCAAACTATTCCATCTCTTTCTCGCCTCGACCTTATTCTTACTGTACTAAGGCAGGGGTTAAAATTAAATTTTAAATTTTAGAAAACCTGTAAATATTTAACTATTGACTTTTCATGTATTTGTTTTACCGTCACAACCTGCGTCTTTTTAAAAACATTCTAATTTTAGAGCACTTTTATTTTTTTCGAAAAGCAAAAATAGTTATGACACAGAAGTATAATAAACTAGCTCTGTTTTCGTTTTATTTAAGCTTCAATAGTTAAATGTGAACAATAGCGCCTCAATCCTAAAATAAAATACTAACTAAATAATTCCTGACCCTTAAAGTACATGTACAGGAGACATGCCCTATTGTGGGTATGGAAAGCAAATCAAATTGCCTGCTTAGTGGATTACGTCACGACTATTATTGTGGTCTATCCAACCAAATACTCAAATAGAGTATTCACTATTCACTAGTATTCAGTGCTATACCTATTAATAATGAATATTCGAGGACCCGGATTATTCGGATACCTACTCGAATAATTCGGATTATTCGAGTATTCGAATTATTCGAATAGGTATTCGATTAATTCGAATAATTCGAATAGTTCGAATATTCGAATATTTTTTCGAACGAATATTCGAATACTAAAATCTGGAAAATTCACAGCCTTATTAAATAATCACCAAGATAATCAGATCTACCACCTCTTGATTATTTATTTTGGGTTATGTAAAAGATAAGGTTTCTCTCCGCATGCCACAGAATATTAATGATTTAAGAACAATATTATAAATGCTTGTAAGTCAATGACACCAGAGACTTTATTAAATGTTATTTAAAGCACAATGCTCAGATTCAGAGAATGTTTAAATAATAATTTGAACATCTATGTTGTTTAATTATATTGTTCCAATGGTGTTTATTAAAATTTTATCTATGTAATATCGTTTTTACATCAAATAACTTCTTAAATTATTTTCAAAAACGCACCACCAAATAAACAAATGAAATAATTATTACTTATATCACACTATTATATAATTCACTGCAACCCGATAACCTTCATAAATTATTTTTAAAAACACACAAGCAAATTAGCAGATAATAATTATTATTTATCTAATAATATTATACTTACAATATATCGGCACTGCTAGAATGATTCGGTAACAACATTAAATGCGGCTCTGAAGTATCACAGAATGTAAGGGAAACTCCTCCTCGATCGATTGCCAACAAAAACAACAATCATCGTTCTCTCTTTAATTTAAGCAGTGTAAAAGACGAAGGATGTCATGTGTTATACATTACCCGCCCACATTCGCGTCTTGCTCCGCACGTCCCGTAACAATATAGATTTCGCCGACTATAACTTGCGAAATTGGATGACATCGGCGCATTCGCCAAAATTTTAAATCATTCGTAAAATCTGAAAATCAAGACGTTGACAAGTAGTTAATAAATTAGAATACTTCTTAACATAAATTTATAATGTTAGTTCAGCAACACGTTGATGTAATTACTTGCATATGCAAGTTCTGAAAAAAATTTTCACCAATAAGTTATTTTAAATATTGACGGATGCACTTATTCCAAATTTTAGGTATGATCAAAATCGAATTATTACAAATATTAAGATGAATAAATTCTCTGTAAAAATTTTCTACAGTTTTTGTATCATCAAATGTTTCGTACCAATTGTCAAATTAATTAGATGATTTTGGAACTATCTTAATTGATACAAAAATAATCACTTCATTGAGGACTACAATAAATGTTGTTTTAAACTTGGATCGTGAATTAGATACAAAACTATTGAAATTAATGTTCGTTAACCCTTTTTTCCTGAAGAACTGATGGGAAACCACAAAAGATAAACAATAAGATAGGTATATCCAATATTTAAAAAAAAGAAAATATAAAATTTCATCATGTGATCTCAAGAAATGTCATAATGTGTGAATTACATATGAAGCAAACTATAACGAAATGTATCAAAAATAATAACGACAAAACAAAACAAATAAAACTAATATCTTACTACCGTACATTGGACGAACAAGAAACACATTTCAAAGAAGAATTGTAGAACGTAGATAAGTCACATCAGTAAAAACAAAATTTAGCATACGATAATAATGTTCTTAATGTTCTCGATAATAATGTTCTATTAGAACCAATAATTATGCACCCTTTTCAGTTTTTTCTAAATTATTATATTGTGTTATGCGTCATTAATTTTTATTTAAATGTTTAACCTCTACCGTTTAGTTTGTTTAAAAACCATGTTCTGTACAGAATAATTTAGTTTTGTTCTCTGATCAGGGCACTGAATGGTGAAACTATGTTAAGTTGACATAATAATTACGCAAAAATCAGTTATACGGGCTCATTTCACGGTTAAATGTAATATGGATTTGATTAAAGTAAATGTAAATTTAGTTAAACTTTTTTTACATTGTTTGAATATTTTATACCTGATATACTGATATCGAATACGTAATTGACATTATTTAATTTCACACGTCCTCTAGAAAAGAATTTAATTTAGTTCCTCAATAAATTAAACATTATGTGTAATAAAAAACACCTCTTTCCATATTTAGGCCCAAGTATATACGACAGGCTGTGAGGCTGAATATCATCTCATTTTATTATATTTCAAAATGCTTGGCCGCATACTACTTTGCGACAAATTCAGTTGACCCTTGCCATATGCCTACCTTAATGGCAATTTAAATATCAAAGTTTTGTTCTACTTTTCAGAACAACGTATTTCCTATTATATGTGAGTGAAACTATTATTATAAAATATCAAATAATATTATTTTATTTCAGTCTTCCAAGACCTACAGTTTTCTTTGTGTGATACGAAAAATTTTCTTCTAATGAAGTTAATGATAATACTGATTTTATTATTACAAATATTTTATTTATAATGAACATGCAAATACAATTTTTATAATACAAAGTGTAAAAAAATATCGTTTACAGGCAAACTAAATCTTCTTGACCTAAAATTTTTTTAAGTTGATACATTTTGCATCTGTCAAATAAGTAATTAATTGTAGAATTATGTCATTAAATGATTAAGAAATTGTTATATTATTTCGCGTGAAATATCTAACCAACGTTGGTTGATATCCTGGCCTTATTTTAAACAAAAAATCATATATTTTACATATAATATAATGTTTCACAACTATTTTTATTAGACTATATCTTAGGTCAACATAAAAGAATAAAACACAAGAAAAGCTCACGCGCAAGAAATTAATAAAACGTTGCCGTTTTGAGGTACCCCATGTATCAAAACTTTTGACACCAAAAAAAACACTAATTTAACAAAAAACAATGCTGCTCTTAGGAGTATCCTATCCCCTAAAAGTCGCAGCGAATTTGTTTTAAACAGATAATGACCTATTTGTGCTCCATTTTTTTACACATTCCTCATAAAACATAAAACACATGTTTGGTAAGTCGAAATAATAAACAATTCCGAAGCAGCATAGGCTTTATCCCTCGGAATACACCGATTATTGGGATGGTCATCTTCGTTAAGATTCAAGAAACCTCTATCCCCTCCCTTTGAGGTGTAAGATACACACGATGAATGGACAGGTATCTTTGTCTAATTGACGCAGCTCCCTGTCCATTAAACTACTCCAAAAGTGTAGAGCAGAAATGGAATGGCAGGTATGTTAATGGCAGAAACCTTGTTTTTTCCCGAAAGTGCGGAAGATCAAATCTTTTGGTTAAGAGAGAATCCTTTGTTTTACACCCTGGAGAGTTTCGCAGTCATCTAGTTGATGTAGAATGCTTCCTTGTACGACCTAAGCATCTTCAGTGAATTCTCCGCATCGGCCTCCCTTGAGGGAAAGTCTGCACATTTATCCAACTTCTATTTCATTCTAATGTCCCGTGTGTCATTTTCGACAATCCTAAGGGCGTTTGGTAGTTCGCGCTGTCCAAAGTTTAAGATCAGCGATATAAAATAAATAAATAACTGTATGTCTTCAGTTGCTAGGTGTCCACATTGATATCCACGGGTTTGGCTAGCTTATCAGACAATGACAGCAGTGAGATGCAGAAAAGGAGAGAACTGAAAAACTCCTCTCCTATACTTCACTGTGTAACGAAATAACAAGCCATTTCATTCCAGTTTGTTGTTTTCCGTGAAGAATTGTTTCTACCAGTCTAATCTAGGTGGCGCCACTGATTTCTCCTGGAACAATTGGTTTGTTAGATATTTTCACATATAAAAAATACCTAAATATCTATCTATCTTTATTGCTCATACTCTACTCTCAAATGTTTGTCTCTTTCCAAACTATATTCGAGTTTAGGTAGCAGAACACTACGGTGCTACTTCCTTCTTACTAGTGTAGCGTTCTGAAGACTACATCTCTAGTTCAGCGGTCTGGTAAAATTTATATGTTTTAACAAGTGAAATTTGTGTCCTTGAAAAATCTTCTACAGGTTGAAATTGTCGGAACTAGGACGGTTAAAATAAATCGCTACCTTTGGCTACGTTTCGTTTAATATGCTTAAACTTCTTCAGGGCTCAATAGCCAAATAATGATGTCAAAATTCCACAAGAGAAATTTTTTTTTAAAAACCACGTCTGTAGGCAAAACAATTACAAGACCAATCAATTTGAAAGTCAATAAAATATACATATATGTAGACATTAGACACAACAGTTTAAAATTTAACAATGTTCTTAGCCAGAGACCGAAATCAAATTTATATGTTTTCTGGCATTATCGTGTAATTTTATGATCATCATTGTTTAAAAAATTGCTATATTAATGTAATGTGAGGTGATTTTGATTATAGTATTATACCGTAATTATCTTAATTTACGCCTTGGACGAATTTGTTTTCCAGTGATCAATCCGTTCATGTTGGTTGTTCTGTAGAACAGCCGTCATTAATATCGATTAGTATCGATTTATCGTATCTTGTTGGCAATTTATCTAATATCCCTCTGATATTGTAATAATTTCGTGTGCTCATTAAAACTAACTTTCGGTTATTGTAAATCTTAGATTTACCCGGCAACGGATGTTGCCATTTTGTATCGTAGTTAGCTGTTTTCTGTCTTTGTATGTTGATGTTTAAGGTCACTTGGCTTCGTTGGTAGCTCTGTGAAAAATGGTGACTGGTGACATTTGGAGATTGGTACTACGTTTTGGAATGAACCTATTTGTTTACAACCATTGTGAGAATTATCTAATGTGGTGCGTTTGTTCTGTGGTGGATCATTTTATACCAGTGCCTGTATTTACCAACCAGACCTCAGAAACATAAGGTTTTTCTAAATTTAAAATATGGAATGCTTACTTGAACGTTTACTTAGTATTTAGTCAGGAACGCTGCTCTAGTGGAGCCTTGCCTAGTTCTCTGGCAGATACCTGTCTAGTTATCTGGCAATTGATTAACTTTTAATTATCTGCGGTAAACATATAGTTAAGCTCTATATCTTTATTTAACTTTATCTAGAATTCGTTATTACCTCTCCACGAGGAACGAATAAATCATAGTTTTACTAAACTTCACTTTTAATTTGACAATTACCATACTGTTTTATATTTAGCAAATATTTGTTTACGTTATCTTTCTATTCGTCTGTCTGTATACAGACATTCTAAATTCTATTTTCTTGAATGATTACCTTCTTTTAGTAAAAACTGTCTTAAAATATAGTGAATACCTATTTCACTTTGTTTATTATCATAGCTATACCTAGTTTATTTGTTGGACTAGTATTTTTTCTATTTAACGTAACTCTTATTGATGTTTAAGTTAGTTGAAGTCTTCAACTTCCTAAAATATTGTGGGATACCAATCCTAGTTTGTCTAGTTTGCAATTTACTCTGTAAATTTGTGTTTTCTCATATTTTGTCTACGTAGTTGGACAATTCAAACGTCACAGCTGTAGTACTGATCTCACAAAACTCTCCCCTTTTTATGTAAATACTTGGACCAAGGGAAAGGCTAACTGGTGGATCAACCTGATTTATTATATACTGGGTGGAGCAGGAAAACGATATTTTATACAACTAGCATTTCGTCTCAAGGATAACTGCAGTATTGACACCGAACCCATTCAGAGCTTAGCCGATGGTAGATTCTTCGCAGAACTGACCCATTTGAAAGTATGTAAGATCTTCGTCCCCAGTAAAAGTTGATATTTGGTCAAAAGAATTTTTTTAAAAGATCAGTTACCTTTTTTTTATTTCTCATAACGTCATATAATTTTTGTTTGATTATTTTGTTGGTCTTCAACTAAAACTAGGTTTTTTAACTAAAAGGGGCCATCTGAGCCTATGTAAATTTTGTACATATATTCATACCAGTCTATTATACTTTTTATCTAGTAATATCTTTTTATTCGACTTCCTTCCCAAACTGAATTCAAGGATTAACGTTATCTTTACCTATTAAAGTAAACTTTTAATTATTTGGTACTTGCGAAAGTCCTGGCGCCCAGCCTAGATTTTGGTGAGAAATCAAACGAATCTAAGCCCCTATTCACGACCTGCTAACTGTACTACCGGTCAATGAGTACAACACCCAACTAATTGTGCTATGCCAGCAATTGGACGGGGGTGTTACAACTTTCACTGTGGTGACCCGCTGTATATCTTATGTTATAATTAAACAAGTCCTCCAAAGCGGCAGAAGATTTCAATACATCTCACTAGTAGTACTGGTATCGCAGCTTGTGCCATGTTATGTCATATGTCTCACCATAATCGATCCATGCCATTAATATATTCCTCCTGTGTAATACAGCGATCTATCAGCAGGCTGTCATTCAACCTGCCATGCCTGTCTTGACGCCATACTGTTAGTATATCTGCTAAAGGACCGGATCCAGAGACCTCAGTGTTCTGGCATACAAGACACATGTAAATATATTGTAACAGGTGTTCAATGTTCGGCTTATAATTCTTCGAAATCACCGTTTTTGGAGATAATTGCGGTACAAACTTTAATTGTGATATTGCTGTTGCTGTTGAAAAATTGTTATACTATTTTAATAAAATATTTAATACTATATGCTATATAATAATAATTTCCAGACCACAATTTAAATACTAAGTACAAATTTTTTTGGGTTATTAGGTCCAATGTAATTAAAACACTATTGTATTAACTTGCCGATGTTTCGGTATAATTTATTACCATCCTCAGGACACTGTAAGATATAAATAAATTGATTGTAAGTTCTTCTATAACTATATGGGTGATAGATTCGAATCCAAACTAATAGTGAAGAGATAATATTGAACAGTTAATTAATTATTCTATAACAGATTGTAGAAAACATGTACTTATTTTAGGCACTACAATTATTATTTAGAATTAGTTATAGGTTAATGATATATAAAATTTATAAACAAATAGGTACTCACATTAAAATTTAGTGTTTCTTGTGCATAAAAAACATAATGGCAGGAACATACTTCGTAACTATAATATTGAGTTTATTGAAAAATACTCAGTATATCGGCGCATACAGAAATGAAAAGTTTTTATATATTTCTTGAAATGTATCGACGAGAATAACACACATTATATATACTGAGTATTTTTCAATAAACTCAATATTATAGTTACGAAGTATGTTCCTGCCATTATGTTTTTTATGCACGAGAAACACTAAATTTTAATGTGAGTACCTATTTGTTTATAAATTTTATATATCACTAACCTATAATTAATTCTAAATAATAATTGAAGTGCCTAAAATAAGTACATGTTTTCTACAATCTGTTATAGAATAATTAATTAACTGTTCAATATTATCTCTTCACTATTAGTTTGGATTAGAATTTATCACCCATATAGGTATAGAAGAACTTACAATCAATTTATTTATATCTTACAGTGCCCTGAGGATGGTAATAAATTATACCGAAACGTCGGCAAGTTAATACAATAGTGTTTTAATTACATTGGACCTAATAACCCAAAAAAAATTTGTACTTACTATATGCTATGTTGAGACTGAAGCTCTAAAAGAATTTTTATAGACTACATACTTTATTTTTTAAAAATTTCAGATCTCTATTATGAATTTCGTTTCGCCTCTGTGTTTTAAGTTGTTTTTAAAAAAACATAGAAAATATTTGCGCCTTTATTTTAGCAATGTGGATTTTCTAATTCCCCACGACTACCTTACCCTTTATTATATATTCGTATAGTAAGAAAAATCGGTTCAGTGACGGGACGTGTGGGGTAAGATGCGACATGAGGGCAGGAAATATCTAACACATGACATCTTCCGTCTTTTACACCGCTTACATTAATGCGAGAAAGATAATTGTTGTTTTTGGCGGCATGTAAAAATGTTTCGACCGTGGAAGGCCTCTACGTCTACATCTTATTGTGTTTGTGAAAATGAAAGTAATAGTGATTACAGTGGTAAAGAAAATCAAAGTTCATCAGTGTTTTCAGTGAGAAAAAATCGGCTACATTTGAACGAGCAAGCGAAACAAATTTGCTTCAATGTTTACAATAATCTTTTGAAGCGACGAGCTAATGACCCTAATTTGTATGATTTAAACGTACTAGGTGAAAGAACATCTCTGACTGATATTCCCCGTCCCACAACACACAAACTGCTGAAAGAAGGTGCCCTCCCAAGGAACAACGATCCTACACCGGTCAATCGCAAACTCTGGACCCATCGTTAGTAAAAATATTAAGAATTTTAGTTTACGAGGCGTATCAGAAAAATGAAATCCAAACTATTGACGTGGTAGACAGAAAACTAAATGAAATGGATTATCATCTAAATTATACCAAAAATCTTTAGGAACTTGACTCAGAAAACTGGATTTAAATTGCCACAGGTACACTCTCCAACAAGAAATTTGGAAATAATCAAATACTTGGCACATGTATAAACATGTGCTTACTCACCTTAAATTTTCTCGGAGTGCAGTGTAGTTTCTTGCTTACGGCAGCTTTTTGTCGGTAAGAGCAGTCGGGAGTAAGGAGGGTTAAAATTGAAACAAAAACATGGTAGCAACTAAAAAAAAAAAATGATTGTTTCTTAGTCTTGCAAAAGTTACGGAATACAAAACTTTGTTCCAATTCGGTGTTAAGGAATTATATAACACTATACATGTGTAAAGGAAGGTTAGGTTGATTAAACATGAATGAGCAAAATAAAAAAAAAAATTTGATAAAACAAAATTTCGTGTAATCTGTTCACCAATCTTTCTAATTGACACTGATTTTTTTTTCCATAAATAAAAAGTACAAAAAAAATTATTTGGTTCTTTGATTATTAACTAATTATGCTTTAGGCATCCCCCATAGTACTATGTGTCAGCTCTTCAGCTCACATAAGCAGTTGGTAATATAATATAATAAGTAACATGCGCTCTGGCAGAGCAATTAAAAATGTCCAAGTAAATAAAAAAATTAATAATAAATTAAAGATCTGGCCTTTCACTTTCGAGGATTCTCCCTCTCTCTCTAAATGCGGGTTAGCAATGGCATTAACGTTAGTCAGTCCTCTCCTTTGTTCAGCCAGTGTATACCATTTCATAAAAAAAAACAAATCCCCTTATGGAAGGGTGAAATCCTAATCAGCTTATTCGTCAAAAAGCACAGTAATCTAGAACGGTAACCTAGTATGGTAACCTAGCACTGTAACCAAGCACTGTAACCTAGCACTGTAACCTAGCACCCTTCTTCTGAAGGGTTGCTACAAAAGAAACAATTGTGGGAACAAAGAAACACCCACGTAGGAGATTAAATCTCAGGTACTCAATTGTGTGAGAAAAAAACTTTGGTAACACTTTCTGGATTTCCAAAAAAAAAATTTTGATACCATCCAACTTCCAGAGTTGCAGCAAATCGAGACACAATAACTCGAACGAGGAAAGTGTAGCTTTGAATTTCTATGAAGAGCCAAATAAATGAAAAATGTGTATCACACCTCAACCCACAGCTAATCACTAATCATCTGCCATCAACATGTCTACCCGGAAGGTATATCAAAAAAAGTCCTTCCTGAGAGGACATTATTTAGTACTCTCAGTGTAGTTTTGTTGGTACCAATGGATTTTTATAAAACCTATACTAATGTCACTCGAAAGCTATACAACCATGTAAAGAAAAGATCCTTAATAATAATCAAATATAAGTATCCGCCAAGAAATACTTTTCGAAGAAGTTCTGAAGGAACTAGCCACGTACCAACATTTACGGGTAAGTAATTAATGTACTACTTAATAATACAAGTCCTAAAACAATGAATTCCACAGAACTTAATGTTGCAAGTAGGAATGTTTCAAAATAGATAGGGGAAAGTGTTGAAAAAACTTTTAGAACGTGGTGGACAGCTCAAATAACCACTCATTTAGGAAAATCACTGTTTACTGTTTGGATCTCAAGATGACCAAATCGTGATTAGGAGTCGATATTATTTAAATATTATTATACCAGTTTGCAAAGTAGGTGTTATAATGTTTTCTTTGCATGTTGTTTATGTTAATTAGATATTGGCAGTATTTAGTGATAATAAAAAAAAATAAAAAAATTGTTTTCTTCCATTAAAAAGTTCCCATTTCGTTAAAAATTTAACGGCAACCAACAATACACTTAAGGTGTTTTGTGGGTTATATTTACCATTTAATCAATGTGATTGATTCATTCTTTAAAACAAACAAAAATATAACCTTATAAAAAAAATTAAACCGTAAATTTAAACAGTAGCATTTTGAATGCTACAAAATATAAAACTATTAATAAACGCATGACGATTATGGAAAGGAGACAAATATTGGATTGACGAGATTCATATCTAAAAGACATAAAATAATTCAGAAGGGAAAACAGACCAATTTATTGTCTAGATGAAACTCAGTATGATACTCATGACACCGTAAAAAAAGAATGGACTGATAGATCTAGGAAATGTCAACCAATCTCATTGTCCCCTAATTAAGGGTCTCGGTTGATTATATTACACTGTGGAATATGGATGAGTTGATGGATGGGTTGATAATGCATTGAAACTGTGCGGAAAAAATATGGAAGACTGGAACGTGGGTTACCACAAGAACATTGAGGGAGATATCGGGTGGGTGGTCCAAAAAAACCGGAATTTCTATTTTCGGTTATAACTTTTTTGATTATTTACCGATTTTAAATTTTTTGGGGTCACTTGAAAGCCAACGGCTTCTACTAAAATGTTAAATGACAGTAATTGACATGGTTCATAAATCCAATATGGCGGATGTGATCAAATTTAAAAACATTTTTTTTAAATGGCAAATTAAATGAAAGGTTTTCTTATTTTGAAGCTTGGTCCTCTTAGAATATTTTGACGTATAGATCACGAAAATCGGTTAAAAACTTACAAAATATGACTAATAAAGTTAAAGGTGGTCTAGAAACAGGAATTTTTATTTTTGTTTATAACTTTTTTGATTCTTTACCAATTTTAATATTTTTTAGGTTGTTTGAAAGCCAACGCCTTCTACTAAAATGTTAAATGTCAGTAATTGACATGGTTCATAAATTCAATGTGGATGTGATCAAATTTAATCTAATCTAATTAAATAACGGACTGAAACAAAAACATAATTTAATTACAAATTAATTAATTAAACAGCAATTAAAACTAATGCCTAAATAATGGAATATGACTTGCATTAGCATTCACAACGAACTGAACCCGCCTGCGCCAACTGTCTATTGCTTTAGCAATTGTCTGCTGGTCAATTTCCTCCCAACACTGTAAAATTCGTTGTTGCAATTCGTCTAAAGTATTGAAATGGCGACCATTCTTGTATACATTTTCTTGTAAATCACCCCATAAGTAATACTCACAGGGATTTACATCTGGACTATTAGGAGGCCAGTGTTCTGGTTCAATAAAATTTACTCCTCGTTCCCTTAAAAATCCAAGTGTATAGTTACTTGTGTGAAACCTTGCTCCATCCTAAAATTTAAAATGTGCTATTAGATAATTTCATTGCAGGTACCAACATCGACTAACCTGCATTAGTAGAAAATCTGGCATGACATCACTAATTTGAGGTAACATTGGTCCGAGAACAACTTCGCAATACTGTTGAGAATTAAGCCGTATTCCCTGATTAATGAAAATTATGCTAGTTTTAAAACCTCTGCAAATTCCCTCAGATACCATAACATAGGTGCTGAATTTATCCCTTTCCCCAAGTAAGCGATCTAATGTAATACCGTTTCTTCTTTCGTTTTCTTAAACGCATAGTCTATCATTATGACTATTTTTTGGTAGAGTTAAACTAAAAATTTTTTCGCCCGTAAACAAAATTTTGCTAATTTGTTCTCGTGTTCTGAAATGATTCAAAAGGTATTGGCGTCGCAGTAATCGACGTTCCTTTAGTGCTGGTGTCAATCTAGACGTATATACCCATTTAAGAAACTTCATATGTAAGTCTTTTTTAATTATCCTGTTGACAGAACTTCTACATATTGCAGTTTGTTGAACAATTTGCCTCACACTCAAACTGGAATGCGATATCCTTACAGGGCTAATTGCCAAATTGGCGACCTGTTCAATGTTCTCCAGAAAAATATTCAAAAATATTAAAATTAAGCTGCTCTACATTTTCTTTATATTAACACTAATTACAAAGTGTAATAAATACGTACTTCTAGTCTTACTGATCTCGGCCTACCACTTCCTTGACGTCTTTCAATCGTTCCAGTTTCTCCAAACTTACGTACAAAGTCATAAATATAACTCTTTTTAAAATTATTGTCTGGGAATCGTTGTAATATTCGGAAACTTTGTAGCCGGAAATCAATAAATTCTTAATGAAAATCTTGTCTTCATTTGACAACACCATTATATCAAAACTAGCACAAAACACTTATCTAAGCAACTGAAATGACATTTAATAATTATCTAAAGTATCAATGTTCATTTGTTTTGTAACCATGACGAGAAATTTATTGTCATGGGTAACTTTAACTTTTTTAAGAATTAACTTGAAACTGTTGTTATGAGGCATGCCTTATGTTGTCAACTACATCTTTGTAAATGTTTAACCAATTTTCGTGATATATGCGCTAAAGATTCTTAGAAGACCAAGCTTCAAAATAAAAAAAACGGTCATTTAATTTGTCATTTAAAAAAAATTTCAACGGTTTTTAAATATTAGGTAAATTTGATCACACCCGCCATATTGGATTTACGAACTATGTCAATTACTGACATTTAACATTTTAGTAGAAGGCGTTGGCTTTCAAACGACCCCAAAAAAAATTAAAATCGGTAAAGAATCAAAGAAGTTATAAACGAAAACAAAAATTCCGATTTTTTTTTTTTTTTTGATCACCCGATATATTTGAGAAATGGTTTGAAAATACCCTAATTCCAAAATTAAAACCGAATAGCATTATTATTCTTGACAATGCGAAGTACCATTCGAGACAACTGTATAAAATTTCTAACAAGAGTTTTACTGAGCTGGATACAATTTTTTTTAATGGTACATGATCTCTATTATGAGGAAAATTATAATAAAGCACAACTCTTGGAAGTCCTGCAAACGAAAAATGATAACAAGTATATTATAGACATTCTAGTGGACAGATATTGTCACAATGTGTTGAGATTACCACCATATTTCCGAAGTATTTTCGACTACTTTTCGAATACTTTTCTGAAATTTGATAAAAAACTTGTAGAGTTAATTCAAAATGATGTGTCGAGAATTAATAAGGAAGATTGGGAAGGAAGAATTAGGGGAGTAATTACAATTGAGGATGATTATTTAAAAATTGATGAATGTCATATAAATGGTAGAAATAAATTTATTATAAATTTGAACGAGGATAGTAGTTCATCTTAAAATGAAGAAGAGAGTGAGACGGGCGGGAATACAGAGGAAGAAACAATTTGAAGTGAGGTAAAGTGAAGAAATATTCTTTTTCGGGATGTTATTATCTATTCATATTTTTTTTTCATTTTGACAAAAATACGTGTTTCTATTTTTATTATAGTATTACTATTAGAATTTATTTTTAGTTTATTTATTGAGAAAAGTATTTGTTTCTGAGAGTATATTTTCTATTTTTATTTTGTTTTTAAAGGTTTCTTGTTATGTACCATATACCATAAAAGCACTCATACCGATACTACTATATACAACACTTCTACACACCCTTTGAAACACAAACAGGCAGCATACAACAGTATGATACATAGAATAATCAACGTTCCTCTATCTGAAGAAAACTTTGATTCTGAATTAAATATAATAAAACAGATAGCAATTAACAATGGCTACAGCCCAATAATGATTGATAAAATACTTGCCACAAAAAATTACAAAAAAGAGATAGAGTTAATATATCCAAACACCACTTTGAAAGAATCTAATTATAAAACCCTCACATACATCGGTAAACCTACAGATAAAATAGCCTAAAATTTGAGAAAACTGAATGTCAACATCGCTTATAAAACTAATAACACACTCGGTAAATTAATTAAAAATAACAAAGATAGAGTTAAAAAGGAAAGTAAGTCGGGAGTTTATAAGCTGTCCTGTGGTACTTGCCCTAAAGTTTATGTCGGGCAGACGGGAAGAAATTTCAAAACAAGAGTTGCAGAACACAGAAGAAGTTTTACCAATGGTAAAGAAGATTCCACATATGTAGCACACCTCCTAGAAGATAACCTTAGTTTCAATCCGAATTTAGAAGTCCTGCATTTAGAAAATAAAGGTCCTAAATTGACGTTACTAGAGTCACTAGAAATTAATAAGTTAAAAAGACAGAATATAATATTAAATGATCAATTAGAAACTAATTCTTCACCATTGTTAAACTTATTTTGAGTGTAAAGTACACTTTCTATATATTTCTATTTATTACTGCATCCACCACTCTTAGTGTTTAAAATCAGGACAGTTCTTAAATTACCTACTTTAATATAAGTTTACAATCTTAGATAAATTTCATATTTATACCCTGTTTCTGCATTGTAAAAGCTAGTATAATACTCACATCTGACGAAGCCACTGTGTTGGCGAAACGATTGTCATGTAAAATATATATTCAAGTATATATTCAAAATAAATTTAGTGAAAATCAAAAAACAACAAAAAGTTTTATTATGTTTCGTTTCTTGTTACTTTTTACTCTATACTCATATACCATACCCATCCTTTCCTGGCAAGAAATGCTCAGACCTCCTCACGGTTCTCTCTATGTAGTAACAATTTATATTAAGCGAGCTTAAATACTGCAACTATGGTATGGGTAGTCAATACTTTAAATTCAATACTTTTATTTTAAATTAATACTTCTTTCTACAATTGTTAAATTGTTGCTTGCTAAACTGAGCACAAAAACTTACATTGAAATAGTAAACGAGCAATCAATACAGATAAATCTGGCTCTGCGTTCGGTAGCGTCTTACCCCGCACGTCCCATCACTAAAGCGATTTCTCCTACTCCACTTAAATTAATACAATCATATTTTTGGCAGTGACACCCATGTGCATAAATTTATATGCGTTGCATTGGTTAAAATTGAAGAAAGTAGAAATGTCTCATAACTCAGTTTATTCTTTTCAATACTGGTCCCAAGACAATAAAGTGAATTGTGAGATATGGAGACTTTTTCTCTTTTAACCTATAATACAATGATCTTCGGATAAAATTAAAATACATCCTACACAATGTACACTGTACTTTTATTCTTATGACTACGATATACTCCTAATACAATTACTCGTTATCAAAGAATTTTAGTATTTAGACATGAATAATAGCCCAGTCAAATTAAGGGTTTTTCAAAACGATAATTTCCAACCATTCCCGACCAATACCATTCGATTCAGTATGTTTTTGAATTCTCATGGTCAATTTTGCCGTACGTTATATGAGCAAGAATTTAATTTATAAACAATTAAAGTTGTGAAAATGATGAAAATCGATGTTTCTGAATATTCAACTTCAAACGCTGCGAAAACGGCAACATATAGAGAAAAATTGCTCAGAACATTTTTTTATAGAGCGTTAAATTCCCTTCAAAAAAGTCCACAACGGCATATCTCTACGATGAATAGTTAAGTCGTTACAATGAGTTAAATATTTATTATTTTTCTGCTGTATATCAGTCAGCTGTACAAGTAACGCGCATGCGCGATCAACAAACTAGTACGCCGCGTAATGGCCGCCTGCGCAGAACAGTTTAAAGTAGACTTGCTGTAAATCTTTCATAATTTTCTTATTTTTACAACGTTAGCAAATGTATTTATCACTTCTTTGGTCTCGATATAATTATTATATACTTTTATGCATACTCAAAGACCTGGAAAATTATTATTAAGTTATAATACCAAGTACTATAGTGCCCTGTGTCCGAGGGTATCTACATATACGCTCCTGGCATTCTTGAGAAGCAGGTGTTCCAAACTTACTACTACTGACCAGTACGCAGTAGAAAAATAATAAACGTTTAACTCATTGTAACGCCTTAACTATTCATCGTAGAGATATGCCGTCGTGGACTTCTTTGAAGGGAATTTAACGCTCTATAAGAAATGTTCTGAGCATTTTTTCTCTATCTGTTGCCGTTTTCGCAGCGTTTGAAGTTGAATATTTAGAAACATCGATTTTCATCATTTTCACAACTTTAATTGTTTATAAATTAAATTCTTGCACATATAACTTACGGCAAAATTGACCATGAGAATTCAAAAAAAGAAACTGAATCGAATGGTATTGGTCGGGAATGGTTGGAAATTATCGTGAAAATGGGCCTGATTTTTGCTTAATTTGATTGGTCTATAATACTTATCTCGAATGTAATCCATATTACTCTACTAACTGACTTCAAAGACAAATACTGATGATTAAATATAATTTGATGACAGGTAACTTAATCAGTGTAATTTATCCTATTATGTTACTAACAATATTATTACATCTAGCAATAATTTAATTATTAATGGTGAATGATAATTTGAGCTATTGTTTCAATGTAGAGAAGACTATGTTCCAAGTTTATTAGAATAATATTTATATACTAGCAGCACCTACATCTGGAGCAAAACTTAAAATTGCAATAGTTATAAATCGGTTTCGTAACGTTCAGTGTCTATATGGTTATTATTAAAGCTGCAAATCGTTTCTGTGTATCATGGTCGTAGAGTACAGATATACTTACTGTCGCCGGCATTCACCTTGACCACGATACTCTTTCTCCAGTCCAGTCTATTATTAGCTTTCGAGTTGTGTATACGTTAAGTCACTTGGGAGTATTGCATATTGTTTTTGTGTTTTTATTTTATTTGTTGTACTGTATTGTTGATATTAATTTAATAATAAAGCATGGCAGACGTACGCAGGGGTAGAAAACGGCCATTTGCTGACAAAGTGAATAAATTCATAGGTGAATTCCCGGATTCAATCTATGATGATGCTAAAATAATTTGTAAAGTGTGCGAGAAAGATTTGATGTGCTGGGATAAGCGTGATTATGGACTTCACGTAAATAGTGTACACCATAAAAATAAAAAGAAATGGCGTGCTTTCGACAACACAGTTTATGTTTGAGTTACTATTAATGCTGATTGCCTGTGATGTTCCGCTGCACATACTCGATAAACAACCATTTCGAGAGTTCTGGAATAAATACAATGCCCAGGTGAAGTTACCAAGTCGCACAATGTTATGTAACTATCTACCAATTGTACACGTAGACATGGTAAATAAGATAAAATGTGAATTAAAAAATACACAGCTGTGGTTATTTGTTGTAGAGACAACAGATTGTAAAAAAAAATTCTATTTTAAATGTTACAGTACGAGTACTGGGCCCTCTTAAACCGACAGTTCCACTGTTACTAGCTAGCAAAAGACTAAGTCAGTGTACTAACGAAACAATTACCAGGGTGATACTGGAGGTGTTTTTCAGAAGTAGAAGTTTCACATACCTCTCACCACTACTCAATTTACCTTAGTCAGTATATGACTAGCAGGTTGGCCACTATCATTTGTCTGTTCCATAACCTATTGCATACTGAGGAGAACTAATAAGTTCGAAGCCGGTCTATGTCTGGTTAGGAATTGACAAGTGATATTGGCTACCGATCTATCATGATTTGAAGGTATAATCCAATGCAGATCGGGGTATTTGCCCGCTCAGTAGTTGTTTCGTTCAAATCAAACAGTAGTTTAGTCCACCTGGGCTAGAGGTCGCCGCTCACGGTACTTGCTTCGCAAGTCGCTATCCGCCACAGAATCATCTATGATGTCAGTCGGATGGTAGCATTTGGACCATATGAGAAGTTTCACATTCCTCTCAACATTACTCAATTTACCTTAGTCAGTATATGACTAGTAGGTTGGCCACTATCATTTGTCTATTCCATAACCTATGGCATACTGAGGAGAACTAATAAATTCGAAACCGGTCTATGTCTGGTTAGAAATTGACAACTGATATGGCTACCGATCTATCATGATTTGAAGGTATAATTCAATGCAGGTCGGGGTATTTGCCCGCAGAGTAGTTGTTTCGTTGAAATCATATTTAATAAAAACACTTGTAAATTATTTTAGACGTTTTTGGGACTTTCATAGTTTTGACCCAGATAGTTTTTGGAGTTTTTGAGATAACTTTTTGGGAAAAGCATACCTACAAAGCTGGTGAACAGCTTAATTATTTTGAATATTTTTGGAACGGACTTTTTGCAATACAGTTTGGATTTAAGTGAAATTGATTTAATAAATTGGAAACGTAAACCTATCTAACGGTGAGGATATCATCCTATCACCAGGGACGTAGAATAACTGGGAGAAACTGGGTCACCATCACATAGTTTTCTAGCCAGATTAACGCAGCAGATGTTCACGTTACCCCTTGACGGTGTAACAAAAATTAAGTGTATTTCTGTGTTGTAGCAATTATCTTTACATTTTGTAGTTCATTTCAATTAGTCATCGTAACCACCTTTTTTTATTACAGCCTATATTGAATCTTCTTGTATATATATATTTTTATTTTAATTGATTAACACACTGTATATCACCCTAGATTTGTCTTGTGATTTATTTTTAATATTTAATAAATTTGTATCTCTTTTATATCTGTGCTTTATTGTTTCATACAAGGAAGGATTTGTAAGACCCAAGACCTTTCTTGTGTAATTTACGGTCATTTGGGTCGTAACAAGATATAAAAATAAAAAGTCATACCAGATAGGTATTTCATAATATTGTAATTTTTCGTAGTTGCTAATTTATTTCTTGCCTTGTAAACTATACTTTTCTAAATAGTGATAATACCCCCTATATTTCGACTCGGTTTTCGATATGACACAGTGGTATACAACGCCTATGATTTCGAACCAAGAATGCCTGCATTACTGATGGCAATGTTGCTTTGACTTCCTTTTTGGACTTAAATTATTATGATTAAATTTAAATTAAATTCTTAATGCTGTTTTCGCTGTGTTTCAATACACCACAAAATCCTATTTACTCCCAAAACGGCTCATCGTACAAGAATGACTTAAATGATCTTGTTTATGCAATTTCAGAGAGTGATTCATAAAAAAATGTTACAATTTCGAAATATCTGTAGCGTATCACTATTTGTTAATCAACACACTGTATCTCTTGCATTCTTGCTTCACCACTGAAAATAATATTCAATTTGTGTCTGAAAACTTGTACATTTCCTGAAATCTGAAAATATTCCAAAGTTTGTCCCATATACAAAAAAGGAGACAGGCTCGTCGTCACAAATTTTCGTACAATCTCCATACTGTAAAATGTTTGCAAATCTCTTGAATTTTTACTGTATAGCAATATTTACCGCAATATTAGTACCAGACTCTCACCTTACCTACACGGTGACATAAAAGGTAGATACACCACAACCAATATACTGTGCATCACGCAATTCATTGCTGAACCAATAAATATGCAGGCTAAAACAGACGTTATTTACACAGATTTCTCCACGGCATTTGACAGACACGATAATGTTATACTAGTCCTGAAGTGGGTTGGAACCTTTGATGTGAAGATAACACTGACGTAGTTTTTCCATGAAACATCAAAACACCATATGCTGCACTTGACGCGCGCTTGCCAACAGTGGACATCATCTGGAGATAGTTAAAACTAAATCAGTTTTAATCATCTCCAGATGATGCTAACCTCATTGGCGAAACGCGCTTCGAGTGCATAATATGGTGCACTGGTGTTTCTTGGAAAACTACGACATTGTCATGGTATACTACTTAAAAACTTAAAATATTTGGGCTTTCTGTCTAACTACTGATTCTATTTGCATCTCATTTATCAGATAGAAAGCAATGTGTAGTTTAGTGGGTTCAGGTCTGTCCAGTACCTTGTAACATCAGGAGTCCCGCGGTGATCTGTACTTGGGTCACTGTTATTTAACATATTCATCAATGATATTTTCGTTCAATTGGATGTCAATTGCCTTCTTGAAGATGACCGGAACTGATCCGATACTAACAAACTGGTGTCAATTAAACAAATTGCCCATTACTTGTCAAAAGCAAATGTAAAATCTTATACGTTAAAGTCGGTTATACCGACTTTTGGTTATAAACTAAAGAATGTGATTTTAGAGTGCCCTAATAACTTTTGTGACCTTGGTGTACTTTTGAGATTAAACTCTCGTTCACAAATCACATTGAGACCATCATTGTATCTGATGCATACAAAACTTATGGATTTATAGTCCATTGTAGTCAAAACTTTATGGATATGAATCCCTTTAAAGTACTTTATAATGAGAGTTAACGTTTTTAGGCTTACCAGTTGGCGCCACTGGTGAGAAAGGTCCTATCAAAATTTATTGTTAGGTGCGGAAAAGTTTATAGGGTTTTATTATAATCATTTCGTGCACCAGTACTTGCCAATTATGCCTCAGTGTTGTGCACTTCCATTTTGATCGGAAACAAAAGGCGGACATTTGCTTCCGAGAGTAAAACTCGCCTAAAACAGTGGTTGGTAGCGATTCGCCTGGATAACTTTACCCTTCGAAACATTCATGTGTTTGTAAGGAACATTTTAGTCCTGACGATTATGCGTTACCAAAGGAGTCTACCACAGAAAATCGTAAGTACATAATCATGTACGTTCGTTCTTTCATCATGCACATTCTTGATATAACCTAACTTTAATGACATAAGACACCTCTGATAGGTACAATAATTTCCCCACTGAGCAAGTAAATTACTAATTTTCCCTTCTGCCATCATTGTTTTAAATGTTTTTCAACTAATTTTTATAAAAATTACTAAAATCTCGCGTTAAACAGCTATAGTAAACGGTCAGTAACATGGACCAACCCTAAACTAACGCCTCTCGTGGTGAATTCAAGCGCCGTAGCCGTCATTGTTTCGTTAGATCTAAGCTTGAATAGGCTGCGATTGTGTGTTATCTATACTATAACATATTGAAAATTTGGAATCCGTTCAACGGAGATTACTTAAATTACTTGGCTTTAAATGGAATGTACCCGCCTATCGGCTTTCCATATTCCAGTCTTCATCATACACAGACATCAGTCATAGATGTTTCTGTATAATATCATAAATTACAATATAGACTGTCAAAACATTACTGAGCAATTAAATTTTCATATTCCTAGAACATCCTCAAGTGAAAACAAAACCTTTTACCTCTCCACTGCGCTCATAATTACCCTTGACCGTTCTCTAATATATGCAATATGCAACAATTACAATTTGTAATAAGGTAATAATTGGATATACTTTTTTGCCGCCATTCAATCTATTTACTTGATGTAAACGACTTGATTCTCTTTTTACATGTTTTTGTCTCATGTATTTCAATTCAACATTTTACTTTGCTGAGAACAGTGTACAAATAATAAATTAATTAATTAATTAATTAACAAATAAATAAATAAATAAATAAATAAATAAATAAATAAATAAATAAATAAATAAATAAATAAATAAATAAATAAATAAATAAATAAATAAAATTAATCTCCGAAACGAAGCAGTTAAGTCAAAACTTCATTTGAGATTTCCGTTTGAAAATTGACTCGGAAGTAATTTTCTGAATTTTCTAAATATACTTAAGGATCACCCTCTGTATATGTTAAAAAATATTTGTTTAACGTTTTATTTATTTTTACGCTTTACAAGAAATTGTAAACCTGTTACCAAGATAGGTAGTTTACATACACTACTTTTTTGACACTGAAAAATGTGTTTTTTTTTTAATACTGAACGAGTTAAATTTCTTTTTTTTAACGTCTTATATATATTAACGCCCTGGCGGGCATTATTATTCCACCACTCGGCCAGGACAGATACATACACAACAATCATTTCCTCCGACAGCTGCCGCAGCTGAAACTAGAACTCAATATACATATAGTAGGTAATTTGTTTTTCCGACTCGTGCCTTTTCTACCTCCAGCATGAATAAAAATAAACAACATACATAATTTGTCAAAGAAGGTGTCATAGACACATTTTCCTATAATCTGTTCTAGATATAAAATCGATTCCATCACTAAATCCAAAAGGAAACTGCATATAAAGAAGAGGAAGAGGGAATATTAATGGAAATGTTCCAAACACAAAGTTTGAGCCGAGGTTTGAGCTAACGGCCATAATTAGAAAACATTTTCATAGATTTTTCACTATGTAGTTTTATGAATTCATATACAAGTTTCATAATCAGTTCTAAAAACACCGTTATGCTCTTTTCTAGAAAATTGTTAAATTTGAAACAATAAGATAACTTAAAAATAAATGTTAATAAGAAACTATAGCATAGAAATGTTCAATTTAAGCGAAAAGTTTCCCAGCCTCAATATCTTAAAAGCATTTAGGACTCAGGGTTGCAAATCTGCCAGAATTAGCAAGAAGGTCGCATAACCTTGGCCCGTACTTACATGAAAATGGCGGTAAACTGCCATATCATACGACAAGAGGAAATTAGACCCTGATTTCTGTAATAAAGATGGCAGCAAACATAAAATATTAATTTTAAAATTGTACTGTTTTACGTCGTATAATATAATAAATTTCCTGTCGGATACTTTTTGTACAAACATACAGCAACAAGTAGCACATAATTCGTGAATGTAGAAGAAATAATTTTTAATTCACATTCAAAGGATATTATTTGTATAACCTTAAACTCTAAATTTCGTACTATACAGACAGCTCTTGGAACTAATAGACAGAGCAAAGATTTTAGTCATAAGAACCAAGAAGCAAACTTTGGTAATGACAGTAAAATATATTCACGTCTGCAGTTACCTGTAATAATAAAATAGTTATAGTAGACCACAACTTTAAGAGACACATAAAAAATCTCAAAGCCATGCCGCGATGCTCCTTAGCATAGAACGGGGCATGCTTTTTTTTGCTACAGCATATTAAATAATAAATATAATGTATTACTTAATACAGAAAACATCATTATTCTCATGTAAAGTATGTTCTGGCATGATTAAAATAAGAAATTAACGGAAACACGCCTGTATCAATTATAATTTTAAATTAATTAATTAATTATTTTGATATTATTACGCAACTCCCTCCTGATCTAACGGTTACTAAAATGCCATAAAAAACCGGCCATAAAAGTGTCAAAGCCGGCGTAATTATATGCGACTCAGTACCGTGCTAAAAATTTTTGTGCGTGAAACACACAATGTTAGAAATTTAAAAGTATTGTATCTTTGATAAATAAATACTTATTTGACACCATGATAAATTTAAAAAAATTACTCTGTTTAAGATAGGAATAATATTTTATGTATTGGTGGAGCATTGATGAATTTTGTTAGTCTACCATAAGTTATATCCAACATTCTCTTGTTGCTCAGTTTAGCCAATAATAATTTAATATATCAAATTAGCAAGGACCACGAGGAGGTACGAGCAATTACTTGCCAAAAAAATGTGGGTTCAGAGTTAAGGTTAGCGATGTTATTAGAAAGAAATAATGCAAATCTTTAAATTCTTTAAATAAGTAAAATATTGTATTTATATCAACAACCCACATTTGATCTAACTGACCCAGATTAAATAAATAAATTCAACTCTGGAAAATAAATAAATAATTATCAAATGAAATATGTATATATATATATATATATATATATATATATATATATATATATATATATATATATATATATATATATATATATATATATATATATATATATATATATATATAGATATATATATATATATATATATATATATATATATATATATATATATATATATATATATATATATATATATATATATTTATATATATAGATATATATACATATATATATATATATATATATATATATATATATATATATATATATATATATATATATATATATATAAATAAATAAAAATAATGTTATATCGCATTTGCGCGTATGTAAAACACTGATAAAATGATAAATTCACAATGTACACTAAATTACATAATATTTTATTCGAAACACTAATCACTATACTCACTTAACACTTCACAACCACTTTCTAAATCGGTATCTGAATCAAGATATATTATTAAACGGTCTTGATTAGGGCTGATGCTTTTTTCTAACTTAATGTATTCATCTTCAATTTTAATGACATGCTGAATATAATTTTGTCAATAACTTAGTGTTATTTCTCTCACTTCAGGTTTAATAAGATCGATTACTTTAGCATCAAATTTGGGAAAGATGAGATTTTTTCGAATACTTCTTTTTAGCTGACTCCATATTAGTTCGATCGGGTTGAAAAATATGGGGGCAAACGTAAAACTGTATGTCCTTGAGGTTCAGCCATTTTATCAATTACATATTGTTTTAAGAAATTTTGCTTCTTAACAATATCCAAAAGATCTGTCTTTTTTAAAATTTTCTTGAAATTCCAAATTATGTTTTCAGAGAAATTCTTGAATATCTTTTTTCTTTGCTCCTGTATTTGGTATTCTTTCGATTTGTCGCGAATGATACAAAGAATTGTCTAAAACAATTACGCTGTTTTTTTCTATATTTTGTAGCAATGATGTCTGAAACTATTCTCCAAAAATATCTGCAGTCATGTTTCGGTGATAGTCAACGTTTGAATCTTCCAGTTTTTTTCCACTTAATTTGAGACCATTATGCACCCATCCATTTTCTGATCCACAATGTACAGTTACTAATCTGGTTCCTTTATTTGCAGGCATATCAACTTTACATTTCTTTGAGTCATCTATCCAGCCTTCTTTCACTGTTTCATGGGTATCATACCAAGTTTCGTCTAAATAATGTATTGGTCGTTGTTCATTTCGAAATTTTGTAATATTTTCCAAATATTCATTAAGTTACTGTACAATTCTGGAGCTTTCTATAATACTTGTCTTTTATTAATAATTTTGAACATAAATCCTATCTTTAATATCCATCGCCAAAGTGTTTCTTCACTAACTGACACACACCCTTTGTTCTCAGTTCCATATGTATTGATTGTACCGTTGGTATCTCGTTTTCTTTATACTTGCTATAAATTAAATCTCTTAACAACTTCACCATAGACGAATCTACTGCTCGTGATGTTCCTTTAAACGATCTAACTTTTCGATTATGTACCCCATCCTTAATTAATCTATAGATAGTTCGTTCTGAAGTTTCTGTTAAGTAGGCCGGTTTTTCGACGGCTCCTTTTTTCACCTTCACTTGTTTTATGTTTCTATAAACAGTTAAAACCATTTTTTGAGTATGTTTTTGAGTATGTGCAATAATATTCGCCAAACCCCTGTATATATTTAATTTTATGCTAAAATGTTGTACGTTTCCCCAGTTATGGAAAGAATCAAGAATATGTCCCGTTTTTAAGAAAGGAAACATTAATGAAATTAATAAATACAGGCCAATCGCTATTATTTGTAATTTCTGCAAAGTATTTGAAATAATTATTCATGACCATCTTTACTTCCACACTGAAAATTTAATATCTCGATATCAGCATGGATTTATGTCTGCACTATTTCGAACCTTGCGGAAAAGACAATATATTTCTGAAATATTAGATAAGGGAAATCAGGTAGACGTCGTCTATACTGATTTCTCTAAGGCTTTCGACCGGCTTGACCACAAATTGTTACTGTCAAAATTAGATGCATTTGGTACGTCTACAGCTTTGTTACAACTTCTTAGATCCTGTCTCAATGATAGATCTCAGTATGTTCAATACCAGGGTTTTAAAACAGAAAAGTTTTCGCAATCATCAGGAGTTCCACAGGGTTCGATTCTTGCGCCGCTATTCTTTGTTATTGTCATTAATGATATAACACAATTATTTGGTGTCAATTACTTACTATATGCTGATGATTTTTAATATGTACTGGAATCAAGTCAATTTCAATTTGTATAAAATTGCAAGATAATTTGAACTTGGTGTGAAAATAATCATCTACCTTTAAATATCAGTAAATGTAAACATCATGTCTTATTCTCGACGTAAAAATACTGAAATGTTTGACTATAAACTTGACAACATCGTTTTAAATAGCATTACACAATTTAAAGATCTTGGCGTTACCATTGACTCTAAATTGTTATTCGAGGAACATATTCGTGTAACCACCCAGTCTGCTTATAAGAGGTTTTGTGTTTCGTAATGCTAAAGATTTTCGTAATACAAAAACCTTAAATATCCTTTATACGGCTTTTGTTCGGTGTAAACTTTAATATGCTTCTACGGTTTGGAGATCTATATATATTACTCATACGACTCAATTAGAGAGAGTGTAGAGTAGATACCTCAAAACTTTACAATTGATTGCTTATGGTATTTACCCCTCTTGGGTTACACCCCAGGATGAATTATTGACCAAATATTAATATAGTTTATATCAGAGACGTATAATGTACTCGATTATAACAAGATTTTTATATCATGTACCAAGAATTATTTCAAGATCTAATATGGCATTACAGTTACCAACAGCCCGTACTAATTTAATTACTGCCTCACCTCTATATCAAATGATTCAAAATTACCATATGTGTGAAGAGAGACTTGATATATTTTTTTGTTCTATTCAATCTATTAAAAAATTGTTTGTCGTATCTATATATAACTTATCAGCTCTTGTAATGTTATTACTCTTATATGTTTTACACTACTCTTTTCATCTCATTAATATTATTCATAGATGTGTAACTTATGTGTTTAAATGTAATGTATACTATTATTATATGTATATCTATTGTTCCACCGTTGAGTGGGGGAATTAGCGGAAGAGGCGGCCTGTGCTGGGTCGAGATTTTGGTAGATATTGTGTTTCTTTGTCAACAGCTTGAGGGCACTAAAACTTGATGACAATCCTCAAGCTGTTGGCAGATAAATACAGTGCATGTTGATGTCTGGACCTGCGATGGGTTTCGCCTCTTGCTAATTCTTTCGCTCAACGGTTCCATCTTATCCTGTAATTGGGACTTAATCCCGTTGCATATTGTATTAAAATAAAAAAAGATCACGTACATAGTTTATAAACTATAATTAATTTAACTTGGAAAAAATATTGGAGAATAAAAACAATTTTCAATTAAATAATTTTTACAGATTTTTTTTAGAAGGTTGAAGCTAATTATTGTTTTTATGACATACAGTTTTATGACAGTAGAGGTTCTTTTTATCTGGTCATTCATTTGTTTTTGCAATCCGTCACGAAACTTGGTACAGAGGGATTTTAGAACATCATGTATTCAGTATTTCAAAAGTAAAATCGATTTCCTGATTTTTGACACAAATAAAAAAGATCACAGGAAGCCATCTATGATTAAAAAAAAATATAATATAATAATAAAATATGATAACATCATTTTCCTATAATATTTACCACAAACCAACTCTTACAGACGCCACTATCCCATTTAATTCCTGTAACCGTCTCTCACACAAATTAGCCGCATATCAATCTATGACATACCGAGTCTTCAGCTTACCTCTATCTGAGACAGATTTAAAGAAGAATTAGACACAATAAGACATAGCACATAATAACGGGTACCCTCAAAATATAATCAACAATCTAATCTATAAGAAAACAAAAAAAGTCGCTCTTAAAAGAACTTTACCCCACTATTAACAAGAAAAAAGGTCAAACATACATTTCATTACCATATTCAGGTCAACTCTCTTATTCAATTAGCAATACTTTTTACAAATTTAATATTAAAACATCATTTAGTTCTAATAAAAATATAGGCAGATATCTTTTCAATGAAAAACAAAAAACTGATATCTCTAAAAAATGTGGTGTATATCGGTTAGATTGCCCAGAATGTAACACCTCATATGTAGATCAAACAGATAGATCGTTCGGAGTAAGATATAGAGAGCATATTCACACACAAAAATAACATTCTAACTTTTATAAACACCTAACAGATTCTGGTCATACAATAACTGATGAGCATCAACCTAAAATATTACATATTTGTGGGAAATGTAAAAAACTTAATTTATTACAAGTGCTAGAAATTAATAAATTAAATAGGAATAAAAATTAACATATTAAATGACAAATAGATTTAAATAATTCTCCGTTATTAAACTTGTTCGGATAACCTAATGCTGTTAACAACAATCACACCATAATATAATTTACTATCTTGAAAAACCCCTACATTTAAAGACATAACATCTGCACAAATTTGAATTATATAATCAACCATAAAGTGACCCATCTTTCTATTCAGTTGAGTTTATATTTAAATGAAAGTAAAATCTGTGTATATTTTAGTTTACTTGAGAATGTCCGAATAGGATGAAACTAGTTGTAAAAATAACAAATAAAGTGAAAATTAGACAAGTCATAAAAAGTGTATAATTTTTTAAATCAAAATGGATTTTCACAAAGTAACTTTATCTTCAATCAACTATTTGAATTTTTAAAACATACCAACCTTATACTATTTTTATAATTTGGTTAAGGTCTTTACAGATACTAAAAAAATTACTTCATATTTAATTGCAATAGCATTTGTAAATTAGGATCGACTCATCTGGTGGAATACTTTTTTTTGTACGATATAAAAGGCGGGTTTCCCTTCTCGGTTTTTCTTTGCAGTACTTAGTACCTCCACATTCTTGCTTCTTTACGCAGACTATTAACAGTGGAAGTTATGCTGCATTGTGATGTTCTGCTGCACATACTCGATAAACAACCATGTCGGGAGTTCTGGAAAAAATACAATCCTCGGGTGACGCTACCAAGTCATACAACGTTTCGTAACTATATACCAACTGTACGCCAAGACATTGTAAATAAGATCAAATTTGTACTAAAAAATACACGGCTGTGGTTGTTTTGACGAGACGACAGATTGTAAAAAAAATTCTGTTGTAAATGTTATAGTACGTGTACTGGATACTCTTAAACCGACATTTGCACTGTTGCTAGCTGCAAAACACTAACGGAGTGTGCTAGCAAAACAGTTACAAGGGTGGTGCTGAAGACATTAAAAAAATTGACCTGTCAACAAGTCAAATGTTGATGTTATTGACCAATGGTGCCGCGACAATGCGTTTGGTTCAAGACACGTTTGTAGGTTGGTACTTGTTACGTGTAAAGTGCATGCTTTACGTCTTGTGGCAGAAACTATTCGACAAGGTTTTCCAGAGGTAAATGGATTAATAACAAGTACAAAGAAAGTGTTTCTTAAATCTCCTAAAGGTCTTCGCGCATTTCGCAGCAAGTGTCCCGGTATTCCCGAACCATCACAGCTGACTGGGGAATATTATAGAAGGCAGCTTTTTTTTGTCGTAAATATTTACAACAAATAAAAGCTGTGATATTCACAGAAACTACAAAAGATTACATGATGCCATAAAAAACTTACAAAACAGTGCGTTACCGTAAGCGAACTCACTGCTAATATTGGACGAGGTAAATCGACTGCTACACTCTATAGGTGACGCAAGATATGAGCGCGTTAGAGAAAAGTTCGCACGTGTGTTAATACAAGTGATCAGTTATACCAGATTAAGACAAAGACTATTTTAAGTATGCCTGTATCGCACCAATAGATGTCGAACGGTCGTTCTTAAAATATTACAATTTATGTAGGTATACAATATGCCCGTATTTTCGTCGACTCTCCAGTGTTTTGAGATGATATCTTTCCCTTACTATATCTTTTTCTATATCGAAATCATATAAACCAGTCTCTTCATAATTTATAAACCTTAACAGTTTATTTTGTATTGTTTCTATGCTACCTAGATATATTTGATAAAATTGATTCCAGACAATAGAGCAATATTCCAACTGAGATCTTACATACGAAACATATATTTGCCTAATAACTCCTGTATTGTTAAACATCTTCATATTACGTACTATGAATCCGTACATTCTATTGGCCCTATTTATCATGGCGAAAATATGGCTACTAAATGTGAGCTGGGTGTCAAATGTTATACCTAGGTCCCTCATGCTTTCAACTCTAGCCAGATCTGTATCGTCTATTTTGTAGTTATATATAATTGGACTTTCTCTCCTAGTATAGGTCATAATAAAACATTTATTAATATTAAGATACAGCTTATTTTGAAGTGTCCATTGATACAAATTTATTAATGTCATTTTGTGGCAGGGTGCAGTCCATATTACTTTCAATATTTAAATCATCTGCAAATAATAAATATTTTGAGGCTTTAATTATTTCAGTAAGACTATTAATAAACATGAGAAATAACAGTGGTCCAAGGTTGGAACCCTGAGGGACTCGGACAGGGCAAAAAAATGTTTCGATGTATATCCATTCACAGACACACACTGTTTTCTATTATGTAAATATGATGTGAGGAGTTCTATAAGATTCTCATGAAATCCAAATTCATTTTTGGGTTTGCAGAGTAGAAAATTATGTGACACCGAGTCAAATGCCTTTTGAAAGTCAGTATAAACTACATCCACCTGACTTCATTCGTGTATTTTTTAGGATATAAACTCAGTAATATTAATTAGGTTACTAGCAGTTGACCTATGTCTCATAAAGCCATGCTGGTGTATGGATATGCTATTGCTGACTGATCTATAGATATCGTTATAGATAATCGATTCATAAAGCTTTGCTGGCACTGATAATATAGCAATAGGCCTATAATTTTTAATGTCGGTTTTATCATCTTTCTTGCGTACTGGGCAAAGACGAACTTCTTTCCAAATTTCGGGAAATACATTGGTTTTTAAACTTAGGTTAAACAAGTAATGAATTTAATGATAAGTTATGCATACATTTTTATAAATTGTAACAGTTTATTGCTCTTGTTACTAGTTAATTTCTTTTGTTACGTTTATTATGATACGCACGCCTATGTCCTGCCACGCATTTCGGCCAGCTTTAATAATAAAAAACAACGTGTCTGGTAATAATTAACACTAATTTTCTTAAGACCACACATCTTCTTTCTGCACTTATGGCAACTTTAGTTTACTTCAAACTTTTTTTCAAAATAAAAAACGTCGGCCTCTTTGGCGGCGATAAAGGGATCAAAGAAGCTGACGTTTTTTATGTTGCAAATAAGTTTAAAGTAAACTTTACAGTAAATTGGTTAGTGGTTTTGAAAAAAACTAGAATATTAAACTAAATAAGAAATGAACAACAAAAAACAAATAATGTCGAAATGTTAATATAACACTTCGACCACAAAAGTTATGATTTTATGATAGAAGATATAACTAGGGCTGTGAAAAATGATCGATTAATCGAAAAAATAATCGATTAATCGATCATTTGATTATTTCTTCTTATATAATCGATTAATCGATCATTTGATTAATCGATTAATCGATCATTTGATTAATCTATTAATTGGTCATTTGATTAATCGGTCATTTGATTAATCGATTAATCGATTATTTGATTAATTGATTAATCGATTATAATCGGTTAATCGAAATAATCGATAATTTGTCAATAATCGCTAATTGATAACTTTTGACAATCGCCCAGGCCTACTCATTATCTATTTTTTTACTTAATACAATTATTATAGTATTATAGTCATATAAATAAACAGTATGTAAATAAAATTAAAAATAACCCTAAGATGAATCCTACACCTCCGTAAATTAGGAGTGGGCAAGAGAATCGAATAATCGATTAAGGCTGGTTAAAATTGACTATAATCGATTAATGGCTTTTACGATTAATAGATTATAACCGAATTTCGATTATACGATTATTTGATTAATCGATTAATCAAATAATCAATTAATCAATTAATCAAATAATCGATTAATCGATCATACGATTAATCGATTATTTGATTAACCGATTAATCGATCATTTGATTAATCAATTAATCTATTATAATCGATTAATCGAAATAATCGATTATTTTTCAATAATCGATAATCGATTATGACTTTTGAAAATCGCCCAGCCGTAGATATAACATTCAAATTTGTTGTTAGGTTAAGTAGTGTCAGATGTCAAAATATTGCTGACTTAGGAGACGATTGTTGCCAAATTGTCCTTTATGTGCATTTTCCAATTTATAATTTTAAATATACCACAAAATAAAAAGAACCCAAAAGAGTTCATTATCTTTATACAATACCATCCAATTTTTTATCTTTGATGTATTTTATAATAATTTTGAAAGAGTTTCAATTATTTTATTGTTCATATTGTTGCAAAGATATCTTGCAATGTTATTCCTTCGTCCTGCTAACTGACAACTGAATTTAAAATTTCAATTATATTAAAATTACTATGAAAAATGAATTGAAGTAAGAAAAATCTTTCCAAAATGAAAGAAATATCAAAAGTGTATGGAATGGTGGGCAAGTGCAAATTAAATCAATGTGTTTGTTACAAATTATTTCGTGCATCACTCTTAAAATTGTATCTTGCGAACAAAGCTGAAAAGCAACCAATCAGAATAAAGTATTTTAAATTCTCAGATTTGGAATCGCCACTGCAGGGAAAAAATGGAACATAGATAGGAAAATTTTTCAGATAGCCGACAATATTGAATCAAACATGTTTCTATTAAAAACATTGTACCTAATTTTGCGAACCATCCTGTATATAATTTTCAATTATGTAGCTTGGCATTAAATGATGCATGTAATGAAATTTTGCTTATTTTTTTGTGGTCTAGAGTTTTCAATAGTTATCTGTTAAAGCAACTATGGGAGACAATATTTTTTTTTTCCTTCAAATTGTATACGTATTGATACTGACAAGAAAAATAAATTAATTTTCATTATGTAACCCTAAGAAAATGTTAGGAGCTTATAACCAATCTTTCTCCTTAAATTCCGATAGTTGAGGAAAATATACGACCCCATTTAAATACAATGCTTTCGTCATTTATAAGAAGAAAACAAATATCTCTAAATTTACATTATTACAGTCAGATTTTTTTTCTAAAGTAGGCTAATGGCTTTTGTGGGTCTTTGTGATAAAAATAAATAAAATTTGAAAATTTTATGGGTACTTGTAGAAGTAATAAAATATATGCAAATTAAATGGGTACCTTTATTTGTTATCGTCATCGTCAATTAGATTACAAAAGGTTACAAAATATATTAAACGTTAATGAAAATAAACAAAGCACAATTTAAGTGGTAGGACAAATTCTGCAGCAAATTAGTTATAAATTTATATTATACGGGGCGCACAGTGGGACTTAGTACGTCAAAAGTTGGCAGAAATTCGAAATTTCGAAAATTGCCGTATCCGAGTTTTATTATGTGTAGATAATACCCAATGAATCTGCGCATCTATAGGTGTTTTATTAGCACTAAACATTGTGAACTACCCGCTATACACCAGTCTAAACTTGTATTTTGTACACGTTTTTAATCAATGGTTTATAGAGAATTTAATAATACTGTTTGTTTTTATTTGCTTATTTCTCGGTGGATTTGAAAGTGTTTTTTATTCGACCAAAATGTCATTACCCATTGGTAAGCCTAACAATTTTTATAATATGTGACTGATTCTATTCACACACGAATATAGTAATGATATTTTTTGTTGAAGCTGCTTTTATATCGAAAATCAAGTTGTATAACTTTTTGGTTTAGTTCTCAGTTTCGGAATTATAATTTTGGTCATTAACATTAGCTAATAAGATGAGCTTTTAGGGAGATTTTTTTTTCAGGGGTCATGCCGCATTTCTCCCCCTGAACTTTTTTCGACGCGCCGCTGGTAGATTCTAAAATACAATATGAATTTCCTGTTTTACTTAGAAACTTTTTGGTTTCTTGTAGTTTTTCCGTATATGCGACCGTTACCGAGAAAAAAATAAAAAACTATTTTCTGTAATTCGCTAGATAAAATTGAAAATTTTAAAATGGTCTAGTAGGCTCCAGTTTTATTTGAATAATCTGTTGTTGTTATTTTGACAGGTCGCATTAACCTATATTCCAAATTTGAGCTAAATACCTCAAAAACTGCAGGAGCTATAAAGAAAAAAATCTTCAATTTTCAACACCCTGTACCCTGCACTTACTTTTATTTTTGTAATTAGTAGTGAAAAGTACTTGTGTGTGTTAGTTTAGTGTTAAGTACATCCCACTATACCCCCAGTCTCTTCGAGTGAATGTTTATAATAAACTGACTTTATCAACTTTGGATAATACGGAATTCGTTAAAAAAAAATTCCAAGGTAAGATATTGTTTCATATATGCATGCAAATCTAACACATAACCACCTGAAGCCAACCCTGGTTTTACGTCGTATCCGATTGGTAAATCTGACCTCTGTTAATAAGACATTTAAAAAATTTTAAATTTAAAATAATACAAATTTTCCTTTAAAACAAAATTTTCTATGAAAAAATAAAAATAATATTTAAATAGTTTATTTATTTGAAAAATTAAACTAATTCCCTTATGCTGTGGTAATTTCATTTTCAACAAATGTAACCAGTGAATTCGAGGATTCGAACGAAACCACGGCCCGAAATGTAAAAATACGAGAGGAATTAATTGATTGTACAGTTGTCTTAGGCCCAGTTTTTCAATGCCCAGTTAGCAAAATTAGCCGTCGGTTAGTGTGATATGGATGAATTCTATTGGCTGAGAAGTCACTAACTGACAGATAACACAGCCCCACAAAAAAAAAATTCTGACCTAGCAACGAGACGAGTATATCCATATGTATTTTTTGATCGCTGATTCCGAATCCGGGGTCAAAAAAAGTCATACACCCCCAAAAAAGAATTTTAGAGCCAAAAAACACTCCCCTGAATAGGGATATGAGATAACGCTCTGAAAATGATGTTATCATTTTAATCAATCGTTTTGTTTAATATTTTCGAGAAAATTTTAATGTATTACGATAAAAATAAAGGTAAATTACAGCGTTCACCCTATCGGTATGAAACGCACCCTCATAGAGGGTGAGAACCACCCTCATCTGCCACCAAACCAATTGATAACGACAATGACTGAAAAACATTTAAAAATGTTTAAGTTTCGTTAGGTTTGCAATAAACTGACGTAGAATTCACGTAATACCCCTAAACTACCCCTATAGTGTTATTAAAAACAACCCTTAACTTCACATGATAGCAGACTACTGTTGGTCTCTGAAAAGAGACACGAAAGAACAACACACAACGACAGTCAGTAAGAAGATCGTTTGAAAATAAAGTTAAAAGATACCATAAAAAAAAGATTAAAAAAAAGAAGAATTAAAAGCTACTAACGTAAGAGTACTTCTCACCCCTTCAGGGATGCGTTTTATACCCAAATGGTGTTAAGATTGGTGACAAATGACTGCTAATATCCTAGCCATAAGGATCTCTGCAAATAAGAACATCCATATAATGAAATCGTTATCAAATTTTATGTTTTCCTTTCTTTTTTCTGTAATTGAAGTTAAGGGTTGTTTTTCATAACGATATAGGGGTAGTTTTGGGGTATTACGTGAATTCTACGTCAGTTTATTGCAAACCTAACGAAACTTAAACATTTTTAGATGTTTTTCAGTCATTGTCGTTATCAATTGGTTTGATGGCAGATAAGGGTGATTCTCACCCTCTATGGGGGTGCGTTTCATACCGATAGGGTGAACGCTGCAATTCACCTTTATTTTTATCGTAACACATTCAATTTTTCCAGAAAATATTAAACAAAACGATTCAGGGGTGTTTTTTGGCTCTAAAATTTTTTTTTTGGGGGGTGTACGACTTTTTTTGACCCCGGATTCGGAATCAGCGATCAAAAATACATATGGATATACTCGTCTCGTTGATAGGTCAGAAATTTTTTTTTTTTGTGGGGCTGTGTAATTTAGCTAACCTAGCTAAAAAAAACCGGGCCTTAATCACGTTTGTCTGTGAGGCTGGTACAAACACCACTAGATTCTTGGCTGGATGCACAGTCAAGTCCAGTTTTTTAATTGCAGGTTAACTACTAGTTGCAGATTAACCAGCTCTATATTTTCATAAAAATTTATAAAATTATAATATACATACATTTATATCTTTTTTAATACAAACTATTCCAACCAAAAGTTAACTCATATATAAAATTTTTTACTGTAACTACTTTAAAAACATATTATGTAAAATTTAAAAAAAATCGATTTTTAAGGGGTTTAGTTAACTCACGATGGTAAAACCGAGCTTCAGAGATCTTCACTCGGTATAACATGCTAGTGGAGCTGACCGTGGTGCTGGGTTTGTACTTTTTGTGTAATACTCCCTGGACGCATCCTCCCGTTCTAATTTAGGCTTGGAAAGGAGTATTTATGAGAAACAACGGTTTAGTTGTGTTGGGACTGCTTTATCAAGAAATATAGCATTATATTTACACTAACTACAGATGTAAATAGCACTAGTTCAATTAAAAACAAATACACATAATAAGAATGTCCTAGTAATCATGACAGTAAAGAGTGCACTTTGTTGCAATTATTTATAAATATAGTTGCATTTATCGCTGACTTTGTTATGCTAATGAAATATGATAATAATAATAGACTTCCTTAAAATGTAGGGTAAGAAAATATGGACAAAATATTAAATCTTATAATTTACTTATAAATTATAAGTGATTTTTTATGGATTAAACAGTGTTATTGCTTTTTACATAAATTTGATGGTAAACATTATATTCCTCAAGTATTTTTATGTGCAATGCTGATTTAATTTTAAAAAAATTTTCTATACAGGGTGTCCTAAAAGTAGCGCATCACCTTGAAGGCATGTTTTCTACGAATGTACTAGAGTGCTGGAAATTTATTTAAAAAATTCCTTGTCCCCCACTTAAGGAACCATAAGCAATTTAAAACAAGATAAAAGGCAACACCTTTTAATAAATATTCGTCACACTTTAACAATAATATGCATTACTTTATTATCATAAATGTTCAAAATTCTACCCATTTGCAGCTGTTGGCTCTTCTTACGAAGTTTTCTTACACACACACGTAGTATATCAGGATACACGGTAGCAGCTATATCCTAATTGTTAAAATGAAAATTATATTTATGATTTTAAACCTTCAAAGCAATAATCCTCTGTTTTTTTCCAATTCAATCTTTTTCAATTCAATGAGTTATACATGCAATACAATCCTATTGTATGAAATAACTCTCATGACCCTTAAATTTATGAAGACCGTATGGCAAAAAATAAAGTACATAATTTTTCTTTTATATATTTTTTTTGCTATTCCTATCGTTCCAATAATAATAATAATAATAATAATAATAACTGTAGAAGATGTCGAAACCCTCTGGAAGGGAATCTACGAAACGACGCGTCCATTCAATAGCGACACTCCATCAATTGCACACTTCGAGGCTCTGTGTCACAGACATCTTGAAGAGCCAGAAGAAGTGTGCCCGGCAATCAGTACGGAGGAAGTCCAACAAGCACTTGTTGGTACCAAGAACTTCGCTGCCCCGGGCCCAGACGGCATTAACAACTGGTGGTGGAAGAAATTTCCTTCCACTCACCGCCGTCTGGCGCGAGTTTTCAACTCATGGTTGAACGAGGGGCAGCAGATTCCGGACTGGTTTGTCGAGGGACGTACTGTGCTTATCCCCAAAAAGGGGGATCTTTCCGACCCGAGGAATTATAGGCCGATCACTTGCCTTAACTCCTGCTACAAGATATTTACACGTATCTTGTATGCTAGGACGCTGAGGTCTGTTGATCCGGTCTTCCAGCAGATACACGAACAGCGTGGTGCCAAGAAGGGCATGGCAGGTTGCAAGGACAGCCTGCTGATAGACCGCTGTATTACACAGGATTCTGTGCAATACAAGCGGAATCTATCGATGGCCTGGATTGATTACCGCAAGGCATTTGATACAACATCACATGAGCTATTGTTGTACTTGCTCAAATGTCTTGCAGTACCAGCACCACTAGTGAGATGCATAGAACAGCTGCTGCCGCTCTGGAAGACCCGCTTCACCATAACATCAGGTGCACAGCGGGTCACGACAGAGCAGGTGGCATTTAGGAGAGGAGTTTTCCAGGGTGACTCCCTGGAGTCCTCTCCTCTTCTGCATCTCACTGCTGCCGTTGTCTGTTGGGCTCCGCCAAACCCGCGGATATCAATGTGGGCCACCCAGCGACCGGAGGCATAAGGTCACCCATCTATTTTATATGGATGACCTTAAACTTTATGCCTCCGGAGAGCGTGAACTACAAAACGCTCTTAGGGTGGTCGAAGAATATACGCGGGCAATTGGTATGGAGTTCGGGTTGGACAAATGTGCAGTCGTCCACCTCAAGAGAGGACGATGCGGGGAATTCTCTGATGATGCGCAGCTCGCAGACGGAAGCATCCTAAGACATCTGGATGCCGGAGAGACCTATACATACCTGGGTGTGCAACAAATAAAGGATTCTCTCCGCGGCAAGTACAGACACCGCCTCCGAAAGATTTGGTCTTCCGAACTTTCGGGGAAGAACAAGGTGTCTGCAACTAATATGCTTGCCGTTCCGATTCTGCTCTACTCCTTCGGAGTAGTAAAGTGGAGGGTAGATGAGCTGCGTCAATTAGACAGAGATACCCGCAAGATGATGAATATTCACAGAAGTATTCATCCTAGATCGTCCGTTCCTCGTGTGTACCTCCCACGTCAACGGGGGGGGCCGAGGACTCTTGAGCCTGGAGTGTACGCATGGCAGAGTAGTACTGAGTATGGCATGTAACATACTCAGGAGCTCAGATCCCCTCTTGCGGTTCGTAAAACATCACGAAACTGTAGGAGTGGGAGCAGGATTATTCAAGGCAGCAAAAAGAGCCGCAGATGAACTCGGTCTCGCATTTGACATCAGGCGAGGAGGCCGGCGAGGTGCTGATGTTGAGTCAGTCACCGAAATTCAGCCAAATCGTCTGAAAGCCCGAATAAGAGCTGCCGAACAGGAAAACCTGTTTCGGCAGCACGTCGATAAACCCCAGCATGGTGTCTTCTATAAGAACATAGAAACATTGGGTTTATCGACCAGGCTGACCTTCGCCTTTCTAAGGTCAGCAGGGCTTAAGTCGGAGACCGAGGGATTCATTATGGCCTGCCAAGATGGTGTTATCAACACCTTGGTCTACCGTAGCCGCGTGTGGCGTGTAGAGGTTCCTGATATCAACTGCAGGACCTGCCATCAGGCGCCGGAATCGCACATGCACTTATTTTCTGCATGCCCCATATATGCGATTTCGGCCTACATCCACCGACATAACGCGGCTTTACGAGTGCTATACTACCATCTAAGGCACTCGTACGGGGTAGACCAGACACCAGTGCTGCCTTACGTCCCCGGAGATATTGAGTCCGTTGTCGAGAACGAGAAATGCCGGATTTACTGGAACTACTCGTTCCCGACTGTCAGGCTAATCCAAGCCAACAAGCCTGACATAGTCCTCCTCGACCATCAACTCAAGGTGATGTATGTTATCGAGTTCTCGGCACCTGCGGAGAAAAACATCACCTTGAAGGAGGAGGAGAAACGGACCAAATATCGCGATCTCCGGTACGAGCTCCAAGTGCTGTACCCAGGCTACTCGGTCAAAATGGTCGTCCTTATTATCGGTGTACTCGGAGGGATAAAGCCTACGCTGCTCTCGGAACTGAAGATCATACCGGCCTGCCGAAAACCAGCCGAGGCAGGTCAAATGCAGAAGGCGGTCATTCTGGGTTCTCTCCGTCTGCTTAGGGCACACGATTCTGCTATCTACAGTCACTAACCCTGCGGGATGTGGGGAGTGGCTGTAGTTGATGCGCCGGCGCGACTCCCGTGAGGCGTCGGAGGCCACGGGAGGACTGACCGGCATCGGATATTCCGAAAAAAAAAAAAAAAATTCTTTATTGAAATGTGTAAATAACATTTTTAAAAGGAGGAAGATATTGCACGCATTTTTCAACCTCCCTCTAAAACCTAAAACTAACTTAAATTGATTACCCAAAAAAGGTTAGAAGTATAACTTAGAAATATAAAAAGGTTAATAAAAATCAGAACAAATCATTTACATGACACACTGTTGAAGTAATAATTAGAGTTGGCATTTCGATCCGCAAATCATGGGCGGTGCCAGGTAGAGAAATACCCAAGTACGTAAGCGAGACTTATTCGCTATTTTAGTCTACTGTTATGCGTCGAGGTGTCAATAACGTAATTTATTTCTTTCCGTTGTGTTGTCGATTATTTTATTTTTGTATTTTATTCTTGATATTAATTTAATAATAAAGTATGTCAGACCTGCCCAAGGGTAAGAAATGGTCATACGCTGACAAAGTGAATAAATTTATCAGTGAATTCCCGGATTTATTCTACAATGGTGCTATAATAATTTGTAAGGTGTGCGAGACTAACCTGAAGTGCAACATAAAACTAAAAAAAATGGCGTGCCTTCGACAACGAGGTTTATGTTCGATTTACTCTTAATGCTGATTGTCTGTGATGTTCCGCTGCACATACTCGATAAACAACCATTTCAGGAGTTCTGGAATAAATACAACCCCAAAGTGATGTTACCATGTCGCACAACATTGCATAACTATGTACTAACTATAAGCGAAGATATGTAAATAAGATTAAATGTGTACTAAAAAATACACGGTTGTGGTTATGTGTTGACGAGACGACAGATTGCAAAAAAAGAATCTATTGTAAATGTTATAGTACGTGTACTGCAACCTCTTAAACGAATATTTCCACTGTTACTAGCTAGCAAAAGACTAACTGAGTGTACTGGCCAAACAATTACGTGGGTGGTGCTGAAGACGTTAGAAAAATTTGGCCTACCAAAAAGTCAAGTGTTGATGTTTGTGACTGATGGTGTCGCAACAATGCGTTTAATAGGCCGTTTTCTTCAACACGGTTGTAGGTTAGTACATATTACGTGCAAAGTGCATGCTTTATACCTTGTGGCAGAAACTATTCGACAATTTTTTCCAGAGGTAGATGCATTAATAGCAAGTACAAAGAAAGTGTTTCTTAAATCTCTTAAACGTCTTCGCGCATTTCATAGCAAATATCCCGGTATTTCCGTACCACCACAGCCGAGTCTTACACGTTGGGGAACATGGTAGGAGGCAGCATTTTATTATGCTGATTATTTACAACAAATAAAAACTGTGATACTACATTCAATCCACACGAGGCTGCAGCTATTAAGGAAAGCTAGACAAAATTCGAAGATGTTTCTGTAGAAACTATGAGACTATAAATTTTGGTTTTACGATAAGTGATGATCTTGAATTCTTTTTATTAAAATAAAGATTAAAACTCTTAATGTTGTGGTAGGTGCTTTTTATAGAACACCAAACACTAATATTAATAATTATATTGACAATTTTGATAATATTCTTTCTTACATATGCCCATTATTTGATGAAGTGTTATGTGTTGGAGATTTTAATATAAATTTTTTTAATCAAGAAAATCCTGTAAGTTCATGTTTTCAGTCATTTAATTTAGCACAAATTTTGAATGAACCTACGAGAATTACTAGCAGTACCAGCACGCTCTTAGATCTTGTTTTTGTTTCAAATAGTGATTTTGTTAAGTCATTTGGTACAATATCAACTGACAATATTTCGGATCATAGGATGGTGTTTTGTGAGATGACAATTTCTAATTTTAAACCACCACCTAAGTTCATAAAAATTCGCTGCTTTCGTAACTTTAATATACAACTATTTTTAGATGACTTATGCAATTTACCTTGGTATCAACTTATCCAAGAAGATAATATTGATAATAAAATAAATTTATTTAACCACTTTGTTTTATCAACATTTGACAAGCATGCTCCCATAAAGGAAATACGAGTTACAAAACCTTATGCACCTTGGCTTAATCCTAATTTAAAATTACTCATGAGAGAAAGAGATAAGGCGTTACAAAAATATAAGCAAACCAATTCAGATGTTGATGGTTTGTATTACAAACAACTCAGAAATTACACGCTCTCTATGATCCGAAGAGAGAAAAAAGCTTATTTAGATTCAGTTTGTGCTGAAAAAAAAATGTCGAAAAATGTGGTCGACACTAAAAAATTTTAACATTCGTTCTAATAAAACATACGCCATCCCTGAACATTTGTCTGACCCTAATGAAATTAGTGATTAATTCTCTTCTTTTTTACAAGATATAACTGATTGCTGTGATGGTAAAATTAATTTCTATAATAACAATATTTACAACGAGAGTAATGATTTTGCTCTTCATTTAACAACGACGGAAAATGTAAATAAAGTTCTACATTGTCTTAAATCGAATGCCCTTGGCGTGGATAACATTTCAGCTGTAATGTTGAAGTACTGTAGTCCTTTTATTGATAAATATATCACTCATATTTTTAACTGTTGCATAGAATCAAATTACTTTCCTGATCTTTGGAAAATTTCTATAGGTAAACCACTACCAAAAACTGCCAATCCAGAAACTTTTGCGGAATTGCGAATTATAAGTATTCTTCCTACATTATCCAAAATTTTTGAAAAAATTCTCTATGAATAAATATACGATTTTCTAATTTCTAAAAATATTTGACCTGACAATCAGTGTGGGTTTAGAAAGGGAATGAGTACTGCAACGGCTCTAGTTAATGTTACCAATGATATTCTTCAAGCATATGACAATAAGCTGGATAGTGTGTTGGTGCTCTTGGACTTCTCAAAGGCGTTTGATATAATTAATCATCAACTTATTTGTGCTAAATTAAAATTTTACGGTTTTGATATTTCCTCTGTCAACTTGATTAATTCATACTTATCTAGAAGATCCCAAAAATTTTGAACAATAATAAATTTTCTACAGATACTGAAATTTTATCAGGGGTACCTCAGGGTTCAGTTTTGGGGCCACTGCTATTTTAATTTATACTTCTGACATATTAAAATCATTGAGAAGCTGTAAAGTTCAAGCAAACGCTGATGATACACAAATTTATTTGCATTTCGATCACAATGTGTATCCTCTTGCAGCGAACTTAATCAATAATGATCTAAAATTAATAAAAAAACTGTCCTTAGAACATAATTTGAAATTAAACCCCTCTAAATCTTATATTCAAATCTTAGGGAATAAAAATCACTTGGCTACACTCAAAGCAAATTTAAACATAAATATAGAAGGAATCCCTGTACCGATTGTAAATTCTATAAAAACTTTAGGAGTAATCTTCGACACAGATTTTAGTTATAGAAATCATGTAAAAAAATTACTACAAAAATCATTTTCAACTTTGAAATTATTATATTCGAATCGTCACTTTCTAAATTTTCAGCTTAAAAAAGAACTTATGTGAATCTCTTGTGCTATCCATTTTTAATTACTGTGATTTTCTCTATGGACCCTGTTTAGATGCTTCTGATAAAAACCGGATACAAAAAGTTCAAAATTCTTGCATTCGCTTAATATATGGATTAAGAAAATTTTATCACGTCTCACAAAAATTGGATGAATTAAATTGGTTAACAATAGAGGGACGCAGAACACATCATCTTGGTAATTTTGTTATATCACTAATTTATAACACCTCATCAGCGATTTTAAAGGATAAACTAATAACTCGACCTATTGTACATTCTGTAAATATTAGACATAAAAATAAACTTACGATGCCACATCACCGGACTGCCATGTTTAAGAGATCGTTCACATATAATTCAATTAAATTTTATAATGCTCTACCTGACGAATTAAGTGTCTTAAATCCTAAGCAATTTAAATATAAATATAAAAAATTCTTGCTAAATAAGCAGAAGTACGATGCTAGGTAAATAAACTTATTGCCATTATTGTTTTTTTTTTAACTGATTATTATGTTTTCAATATTTCTAACTTAACTGTGTCAATGTATATTTCTATTATTTGTATTTGAATTTGTAATTTTAGTAAGATATATAAGAAAAGTCTCACATTTGTCACCCTTATTATTATTTTTCTTTTTATTTTTGTCTTATTGTGGTTAAGTAGAATAACCGTTTGGCTAGACTTCGCCACAGTTGGACAGCTAATGCACTAAATCATATTGTACTTAATATCTATTAAATCAATAAAGTCGATTATTATTATTATTAAAAAAAAAACAGCTTTACAAACTATTCACAAGAAGTATAAAGGATTACATGACGCCATGCAAAACGTACAAAACAGTGCGTTCTCGTTAGCGGAGGGACTACAAATAGTGGACGAAGTAAATCGACTGCTACACTCTCTAGGTGACGCAAAAAAATGAGCCCGTTGGAGAAAAGTGCGCACGTGTTTTACCAGATCAAGGCAAATTTGTGATGGTACTGATGGTGCATCTGCAGATTCGCTAAGCGAACGGTTGTTCTCAAAATATAAGCATATTTTTTCACCACGTCGAACATTACTTTTGGAGACAAACATAGAAACAGACATGATGCTGCAAAGTTTTACACATCTTTTCCAGTTTGTGATTATCAAGTATAGTTAAGAGGGTAAGTTGTGCATACAGTGTTATAAATTGTAACAGTTTATTGCTTTTATTACTAGTTAATTTCTTTTCTTACACTTATTATGATGCGTACGACTATGTCCTGTGGCACATTTTTGCCAATTCTAGCAATAACTTTCGTTTTATATTCTGTTTAAATTTATAAACCTTACATTTTTTGTTTATTTTAATTTTCTTAATTTGCCGCAGTTGAAAAACTAATGTGTGTAACACGTGTAGAAAGTTGTTGTCGAACTCAAACTCTCTTTTCTGTTCTACAAAACTTTCTACACCAGATATACAAATAACTATTGTGTGCAGGATTTCAAATTACAACTTTTTGCTGCTTTAAATAAAACAAATAGATCCTTACCTACTGAACTAGTTTGCAACATCAAACGTATCACAATAATACATTCTCATGTCAAATTAGAGGCAATGGAAAATAATTAAATTTGTTTAAACATTTCTCGATAATGCCAAGTAGTTAATGTAGTCACTTCAAAGGTTATAAAGCTCTCTTCAGAATCGTTATTTATCCTCATCCCAGTAAAAGAGATTTGTCCTAGCTGTAGTAAGTTAGAAGCTGTCAGCATGTCTAGACTGAATACGTGAAAGAGAAAAAGTCAGTTTTTGTAGAAGATGGGGATCAATTACCATATTTATTATGAATGAATTTAAATATAAAGAGCAATGCTTGTTTATTTCTAGTATTTCAAGGCTTTCTACAGCAAATCTAGTAAGAAGTTTTGCTGTTGAATCCCTATTTCAGAGTAAACATTATCTATTATATAGGATATGAATTTTAAAAAACGGTTTAAAATATTTGAAAGCGAGTCTACATAAACTAAACAACCGGGATTCCAGATTAGGGATGCATATTCCAATTGTGACCTCACAAAGATGTTAAAGAGCAGCAAAAATACAGAATGTCTGTAAAACCTTTAGAGTTTCTTATAACAAGACCCGTATTTCTATACGAAGACTACGATTTGCTCCATACTGTTTTTAAATGCTAGTTTATCATCAAATGTGATAACGAAGTCCTTGTTAAATTCAAGAAGGGTCAGTGCAGTATTATACACTTTATATTCATAGAGGATTGGATATTTTCTTCTGTTATATGACAACGTTATGTATTACACCTTTTTTTTTAATTGTAAGAAGATTATTCTGTAACTTTTGATGAAAGCTACTCACTTTATTATGATAAAATCTTTACATCATCAACATACAGTAAGATATCAACATCCAAATTACTAACTATATTGTTAATGAAAAAAACGAACAGAAGGGGACCCAAGATGGAACTCTCATGTATCTCTGAGATGGTTTTTGACAGATTTGAAACCACAGTATTGTACGTGTTACGTTCTATTATTTAAGTAACTTTAATAACAAAGGCGAGATATATCGACAATTCGAAGTTTACTAAGTAAGATCCCATGTCAAGTCTGCCAGAAGCCTTTGAAAATTCGGAAATCACGTCGACTTGGATGTTGATATTTAAGTTTTCTGTTATGAATTTCGTTACATGTAGCAGAGTTATCGTTAATTTAAAGTGTACAAAACCATGGTGATATATCGTAATCTTTTCTTTAGTGGGAGTATATAGTATCTCATGTAAATCAAACTCGAAAGCATCAGTGGTTTTCCATATTTTTGGAAATTGACTGAATAAATGAAATATTTTGGTAAAAATACAAACACAATATCTCATTATGAAAGAAGATACACCATCGGTTCTCTTGAAACGTCGACAATTTGAAAATTGGTTTTTGAAATTAACAATTTTGAATCCATCACCCACTACATAGGCTTTAGTCAAAATTTCTTTTGGATCACTAAATTAAGTAATAATAAAACGTTTATCCGAAGTTTTTCTCTGGAACGTTTAGAAACACCTTGTATTTGTCTTTACAGAGCGACGTTATTTTTTGCATTTCTTCAGAATTAATGGGGAAAAGATTTAACTATCTACTCCCTACTACTACTTGAACGAATGTGGGAGAAAGTAGAACTATAGGTTAATATTCCATCTTGTAGCCGCATTCAAGATCGTGAAGCTGTGGCCACTGGGATTTGCACGAGAACCGTTCTGCGGAATTAACTCAGGCAACCCTGATCCTTCTCTTCAGACCTCGAACGCCACTATTCCTATTGCCCCTAAATTTCGCTATTAGAACCATTATTTGAGAGTATTATATTTGTTTACGTTATATAGTGTGCAGTAAATATGCCACCCTAACAGTTGCGGAAGACAAAGTATATGACGTAAAAAAATCATATTAAGTGGGATTTTGCAAATATTTTGCAATATTAAAAAGAAGGAAACTTAAAGGATCCGCTAATATTTTATTAAACAGAGATAAGCGTGTATCTGATTGAATCGGTAATTTGAGAAACCATACATATCCAAAAAACAATATATTGAGAAAATACGAGAAAACTTCTTATTTGGGTCAGCGTTTTATTAAGTATTTTACTTCCTCGCTCCTTAAAGTGAGGAATGTATATATTCGTGAAAAAAATTTTTAAAATTTTTATTGCATTTCTAGACGAATCTCGACGAATTATGATGATACACAAAATTTCAGACAAAAAACATTTTCTGTCTGTGTGTCTGTCTGTCTGTCTGTGTTGTTCGCGATAGCAGTTACAGTTTTTTAAGATAAAGCTTTCAAATTTGGTACACACATTCTAGAGGACAAGGAAGAGATTAAGTTATTTGATGAGCAAAATCGGTTCTTACAATTAGAAATGTTAAAAAATAATATTAGTGACATTTTTGAAACGTCAATTTCAAATGTCAAAATTTTATTTTGACATTTCAAATTTTAAAATATTAGTGACATTTCACCAATGTGATTTTTTTGAAACGTCAATTTGAAATGTCAAAAAAAATTAGTGACATTCCACCAATGCGACTTATTTGAAATGTCAAAAATTACTTTTATTACAAACTCCACCACACATCAAATTGTTTTGAAACGTCAAAATATGACTTTTTTTGAAACGTCAAGAAATGTGACTTTTGAAACATCAAAAATTACTTTTATTATAAACTCCACCACACGTCGAGTTTTACTACGGTGAGGAAGTTCTGATCCCCAAATAATTGGCAGAGGTTTTTAAATATATCATTGTGATTAACGTTACATATTACGTAGGTCTCATTATAATAATACACTTTATGGGATTTTCTTAAAAGTGCTACTAATTTTGTTTTATCTATGGTATCACAAATATTTTTTAGTTTATTTCCCCATTTATTTATTAGAAAACAAATACAAGTGTTATAAAACATAACAAAACAAAATTATAATAACTGTTCTTCTTTACTGAGTTCTTCACCATTTACAATGACCCCAAAAATCTGACATTTTATTTGCTCCGTATTAAGCATTTTTAAAAAAAATGTATTATTTGAGTATTATGCAAGTATCCTTTCAAACCGTTAATAACAATAGACTGCCTATAGTTTCTCATACTTTATACTGCCATTTTTATCTGAATGTGCTAGTATAAAAGTATTAGGTAGACAATACATCGCAGAAACTATTAAAATAACTACTTCTCCTAACTATATGCAAAAGGATATTGGATTGCTTGTTAGAAAATATTTTCTTCCCTGTCCCGTTATAGTTTTGGCTTCTAGTATATTTCCCTTACAATATTGATACTGCTCTCCTTCGAGCCTTGCTCTCTTAACCTTTTCCGCACTTCCAGGTAATCTGCTTCACGTTTAGTTGTTTCCTCAAGACACGACATGTTGTATTATTGCCAGTAACTAAACTACCAGTACTAGGTTGTTAATAGAAATAATACGTGCCCTTGATATTTGCGGTTTTTGCGTGGAACGAATTTTCCGTTTTTTCTTTTTTTATAAAGAGTAGAATTTTTACGGAATATAAGTTATTTCAAAAGGAAATTAAGGATTTATACCTTTAGATGGAATTGCAACATTAAACACAGTTTTGGCTATATGTGGACCTATGTGCTCACTCAAATGATCGATTCTGTTATCCTATATATTTTTGTATTAACTGGTTAACAATTCTTAAACGCGAGGTAAGTAGAAATTATATCAATAACATAATCTCTCGTGTTTATGGAAATACACAAACAGAAAACTGTCATGTCTGACATTGATACAATAGTCCATCTATTACCAAAAGAAATATTTCTCTAGTTTTGACTATGGAATCAGATCGCCGACTTACCACCCATCAAAATGGTTAATAGAAGAGGTCGAAAATATACCTATTGCACCACCTAGTTTCTCTGGGATTAATTCCAACGATTTCATTAATAAGGTGAAAAATATTCAGTTGCGAGAAGGTGAAATTTTGATTTCCTTTGATGTTTGTTCATTGTTTCTAAGTGTTCCGATACCACAGACCTTGGGCTACCTTAAGGATCTACTCGAATTAAACAATCTCAGTCAAGATGTTGTAGAAGAATATCTTAAACACACTAAACTTTGCATGAAACAAAATTGTTTCCGATCAACGATAATTACTTCGAACAACATGAAGGAACAGCAATGGGTAACTATTTGTCACCATTCATTGCCAGTCTCTTCATGAACAGATTCGAGACGGAAGCAAAAGAAGAATTCGAGTATTTCCTCAGGGTTTGGCTTAGGTATGATATTTTGATATTTTTGCAGTGTTTGATACAAAAGTCGCTGATATTGGTAACTTTGTATCTCAATTAAACAGTCGTTTCGCGTCAGTTAAGTTCACATATGAAACTGAAAACTCTGGACAACTACCATTTTTAGATGCATTGATAATTAGAAATAGTGTAAATAAGTTAGAATTTGATATTTACAGAAAAGATACCAGTACTCTAAGATATATCCCTAAGGACTCTCACCATTGTGCTCAACAAAAAATGGCTAGATTTAATTTGCTATTCCATCGTCCATTAAGCTTCCCCCTCAATAAGGAGAGGTTTGACAAATAAAAGGCATTGATTAAGGATATAGCTGCGAGTAATGGATATTCTGTAAGCTTAATTGATAAAATAATTAGGAAACGAAAGTTTAACGAGTCGCTTCGAAATTCCTCGACTTTTAAAATGAAAGAAAAAAATCCGAAATTTGTATCGACTCCATTCGATCTTCGGTTCACCCGTGGTATTGGTAAGATTTTTAAAGATATAGGTATGACAGTGGTTAATTCATCGGGAAACAAACTACAACAAAATTAGCTGTAAGGACTGTAATCCAAAATATGTTGGACAGCCTAGACGATCTATTCAAACTAGATTCAAAGAGCATATGGCCATCTCAAATATGGTAGATCAGATAAGTCTAGTGTAGCCCAACATGCGTTTGCAAATAACCATAAACTAGATATTAGCCATTTAAGATTAATTAGGAATGTAACAAATACTAGACAGCTTGATGCATTTGAAAGCTTAGAAATCATAAAGTGTAAAAATAGTATGAATAGTGACAGAGGGCCTATCTCAAATAGCCCGCTTTATTGGTTAGTGGATCACGGTTCACCGTACCGTGACGGTTCGGTGAACCGTGACAATAGTTTAGGTATAAATAGGGTAGATTGTTAGCATAAGTTTAGCTTTAATCATCTCCAGATGATTGGTTGGCGAAACGCGCGTCGAGTGTAGTATATAGTGTTTTGGTGTTTCGTGGAAAACTACGTCAGTGTTCCAACCCACTACAGGACAAGTAATTTTATGCAAATTCCGATCATTTTGAAACTGTTTTCATTGTTTCTTCAAAATATATGGGGTCGAGGTCTTTTTTTAAATAGCAGGTAATTTTTGGCATTTCTTAAAAGGAAATATTTTACTGATTTCAAAAATGGACAAAAGTATTTTCATGTGTTATAAATGTTTGTATTTTTATGAGTTTGGTTTTTATCCCTATGCAAAATAGTTTTTTTTTTTAGTTTAGTAATTTTTTTCTCTAGATTTTCGACATATTTTTGGAAAAGTTCCAAAAAAATGTCAAATGATGTACGAATTTCAAATTTAAGTTATTGTGTAAGTCGTTGACAGTCATATTGTTCATACCATGCTTCTTTAGTGCTAAAGATTTGTTACGGCAATGCATAATGATTAAAGTTGCCTAACAGCGGTCGTTTCCAGTAGTTCCACATGCCCTTTCCTAATAATTCATTTAGGTTGCCACAGATAAAAAAACAACATACAGTTTTCTATATTTTCTGCTGATAACGTCTCTTTCCTGATAAACACAGTTATTTAAAACGAAAATGATCTTTCAACAACTACTGAAATGATACTCACAAATAAAAAAACTGACATTATTTGCTTCGTATTTATGCCTACGTAACCAACCCAATAATTATTTTATTATTTTTTTATGGAAATACTTGCAAACTTGAAACTTTTTTACATTATGTATACTCCACTAGCTAGTGATTCATAATAAAAATTCTATATCTTATGAAAAAAATCGATATTTAAGTGATAAGCTATTATTTTATCTAGTAGTAACAGAATAATGCATTTTGGTTAAAAAGAAGTAAGTTTGTTCTAGTCAAAATAATACGATACCTCTGTTTATAAGTACATATGTATTTCAAGTAGTTAAAAAATTATTTTTTACGGTACTGTTATTAGAAAGTAATCGGTAATATACGAGTAAATAGTACTCGACGAAAATCGGATTTGAAATAGGCGTTTTTTTCATCATTTTAAGTGAATGCTGGTAAGACATTAATTGACTGCTGAATGAATTCTTCGTGATTTGTTATATATAGTTAATGTGATGTAATCCACAAATACACAACAGGAAACTAAAAAATAATATCATTTAAGTGTAATAAAAAAAGGGTCCAAAACATATCCTTTTGATACACTAAGGCTGAAAACAGACGAGGCGTTTTGTGCCGAGTCGGCCGCCGATTCTGCAGACGTATCGTCGTCTGCTTCACTCATTATGAATGTATTAAAACAGACGATACGTCGGTGACGAATGTCACCGCCTACGCGACGAGCGTACGGTTTTCCCAACCATGTGCCGAAAGCGTTTTTATGACTTTAAGCGGCCCTTCATAAATGTACTAACTGTTGTGCAACACAGACACCGGCGGTTTTTGATCGGTACGTATACTGCATGGTTGCCATTTGACGTGATTTTAAAATTTTTTAATTATTTTAGTGAGAGATATGAAAATAAATATCGAACAATTAATACATGAAATTTAATAGTTCATTAAAAGATGTCATAGACATTCTGACGAAATTAAAAAACTTCTCATCGACTTGTTTGATTTCATTGTACAACTGTAAAAGTATCCTTTATTTTTTCTTTCACTAATAATTGGGTGTGTCCACATTTTACGATTCTTTTTCTTTTTTAATCTGCAGTTTAATACACCTAGAAGTATCACAAACTCTTCATCGGAATGTATTATTTCAAAACGGGTGTCTGAATGAACTGACAACAACGTACTGAGGAAATTTACTAATGCTTATAAAACGCTCGGTATGTTTTGATCATACGGAAAACGTCGCGGTGTCCAGCCGCCTCGTTTGTTTTGACGTTTCGTCTGCAGACTCGGCACAAAACGCCTCGTCTGTTTTCAGCCTAATAAGGATGAAAACAGACGAGGCGTTTTTGTGCCGAGTCGGTCGCCGATTCTGTAGACGAATCGTCGTTTGCTTCACTCATTATGAATGTATTAAAATTAAAACAGACGATACGTCGGTGACGAATGTCACCGCCTACGCGACGAGCGTACGGTGTTCCCAACCATGTGCCGAAAGCGTTTTTATGACTTTAAGTGGCCCTTCATAAATGTACTAACTCTTCAAGAGTTACTCTTGTGCAACACAGACACCGGCGGTTTTTGATCGGTACGTATACTGCATGGTTGCCATGTGACATGATTTTAAAATTTTTTAATTATTTTAGTGACAAATATGGAAATAAATATCGAACAATTAATACATGAAATTTAATAGTTCATTAAAAATTTTCATAGACATTCTGACGAAATTAAGAAACTTATCGACTTGTTTGATTTCATTGTACAAAGTGTAAAAGTATCCTTTATTTTTTCTTTCACTAATAATTGGGTGTATCCACATTTTACGATTCTTTTTTCTTTTTAATCTGCAGTATAATACACCTAGAAGTATCACAAACTCTTCATCGGAATCCATTATTTCAAAACTGGTGCCTGAAGAACTCACAACAACGTACTGAGGAAATTTACTAATACTTATAAAACGCTCGGTATGTTTTGATCATACGGAAAACGTCGCGGAGTCCAGCCACCTCGTTTGTTTTGACGTTTCGTCTGTAGAATCGGCGGCCGACTCAGCAAAAAAAGCGTCGTCTGTTTTCACCCTAACTATTGTGAGTTTATCACAATGTTGGCTAATATAGCTGAGAAACTATAGGCATAATAAAATGGGTATAAGCTAAAGAAAATGTATGTAATTCAAAAAATCCGTATCTTAAAACATTTTCCATTATAAGATGTTTGTTGTGATAGGTGATGCTTTTGTTTTCCGAACTAGTAAAATAATATTAGCAAATAAATTTAAATATTTACTGTTGGAAAATTTTTTTTGGGTAAGGGTCCTTATTTTGAGAAAAACTACTTTTTTAACTTGCCGACGTTTCGGTAATTTTTATTACCATCTTCAGGGCAATTAATTATGAGTTTTTCCTGGTCACCATAAAATATATATAAAACAGGAAACAAACAGATAAAATCGTTGGGTATTAAAAAACCTTCCTTAGTGTACTTATGTAACATATATACGCATATATATATCACTTGTAAAGGTACAATTAATTATCAGACTGTAGTGTGTAATGGTAATGACACGAATATGAATCTTTCTAAACGTTAAAGCATGCAAAACGTATTGCATACTGGCAAGTTAAAAAAAGTAGTTTTTCTCAAAATAAGGACCCTTACCCAAAAAAATTTTCCAACAATTAATAAGTCGGTCTAAAAACTTTTCTATTAAATATTTACTGTTTGTATTGTTTAATAATTCTTTCTTTCCTTTACCAACTTTGCACTGACCACCGGGGAAATATATTGACCCAAAATGATGTTTAAACGTTGAGGATTAAATTATTCACATCTAATCTCAAATATCTCCTAAACAACAACAGGTGGATATCTGAAATAAGCACAGTTTAAAACAATTGTTAATTCTAAATAAATTTTGTTTCTTCATTTTTGCACAGTTTTGAGCAGTTTTTAAGTTATTAACGATTTTTCTAAAGAGATACTAAATTCAAGATGGAGACCGATTTTTATCATGTTCCCCTTGTTGTAAAAGTAGGAACTTTCAGTATTATAAATAGAACTACTAGTACTTCCCAAATAAGTGATCCCAACTTTAAACTAATTTGTACCCAATCCCGAGCAAATTACACTAACTTATAGTCACAAGCCCTGAAAATTTTAACTCGAACACACGGTATACAACTATACGTATACGCTTTTATATTTAATGTTAAAAATTTTAATAAAACCAACGAGTTCATACATTTTTCTTTGATTAAATATAAAGGAAATTAATTTACAAAATAATTTAACAGTGAAATCAGACAGTATGCAGTAACTAAAGAAAAGTAACCAGTACTAAGAATACATACTAGAAAAGAATCTTTACAGTTTGCTATACAATTTAATATATACACACCACTATATGTGATTTGATGGCAACAAATCCCCAGCTCGTCGTCTGAAGAACAAGCCAACCAATATCTTTGAGATCGGGAAAAGTTTTAAGGCTTAGATAGATCCCGCACGAATTGTCGATATAAACTCTTATGCAACGCGTGTACATATGTTCCTCTTTGCAAAGTCGGCAGCTTAGGGAGTCGTTTCTAGACCACACTCTCACTGATTATGAGAAATGGATCCTGTATCCCAGGGTTGAACATGAGATGAAGTGGATAGGCGAAGGTAAAGAGCCCTCAACATAAGCTAAAGCTTGAGCTCTTACCCATGAAACATTACCACGTAAGAATCTATCACGGCCACACCTGTCATGTGAACTTACTGGCTTTGAGAAAATTAGATGTTCGAGTTCTGTTACATTCTCCGTCAGTAAGTATGCGTGTCATCATAACAACGGTGTCAATAGCCGACTTAAAAAGTTAAATAAATATAGTTTAAAAGAACTAAGAAACACGGTTTTAAAGCACATCAAACTAAAAAGTGAAAAATAATTATTAATATAAACTGAAAACAATAATGAATGAAAAATACTAGTATTATTGTGTTCGTTTAGTATTTTTCGTTCATTATTGTTTTCAGTTTATATTAATAATTATTTTTCACTTTTTAGTTTGATGTGCTTTAAAAGCGTGTTTTTCAGTTTTTTTAAACTATATTTATTTTTCACATTTAAGTTTGATGTGCTATGAAAGCGTGTTTTGTGTAGTTTTTTTAAACAATATTTATATTGCTTATTGATGCTGATATTATAACATATTACGATCCAACAGATATTTCTGAAAAAAAAAATATTTTTTTATTCCAGCCATGGGATTTGAACTCACGCCCGAGGAGTCCGTCGTTTCGCGTCAACTAAGACTTCCCCGCGCGGCCAACGACCGAGCTGAGAATCACGGAATATACTTACAATATTAAGCCTCTTGCTCTCACGCAGAGGATACGTGTGGAAAGGACTGGCGATCCTGATCAGGATAATGATATAAACTTATCAAATTATTGTATTGTTACCGGTTCTTCGTGGGTCAAAATCGAGTCCAAAGAGTCGGTTACAAACAAACAAACAAACATACAGGTGAAGCTAATAAAAGCGTGTTAAAAATAAAATCACAATGTAGAAAATATTATTTGGAAAATATTTCTTTGTATAATTTTGTTATTTGAAGTACACCTCTAAAATTATGTAAAAGCAGTTGGCAATATCCGAAGACAATATGCTATTGTATTAGTCGTTCTGTACTATGTAATGAGACCCAACAATAATGGCCATTCTACAAATAAATTATTGCCAACAAAAATGCACATTACAGGCGGGCAATGCACACTGCTATTCAACACAGCTCAACTCTATCTCTACATGTTTCAGATGAACATTGCACGTGTCAATAAGGGTGGAAAATTAATACACTTTACTTTTAATATTATAATTATACTAACGTCTATCCGCTTTAAAAATGTACAGGGATGGCAAATTTCGATGTTTGTATAGGGTAACACGGTAACTGTAAGAGCTACAAAAAATGGGAGACACATTATCGATCTCTTTTTTGAGAAAAATTCACTTGCAAAAAGAGAAATTTACTATCGATTTTTGTTTTCGAGTTATAAACAAAAGTTCGATTTTTCGACTTTTAGACAACTGTCAATATCTTGGTTGTTTGTAAAGTTATGAAAAAAACAACTTTTATATTCTTCAGACACTTTGTCTGTTTAATACAGTGGCGTCGAGAAAATTTAAAAAAGGGTGCAATTTCGAGTTATGGCATAAAGTTGTATTTTTTTAAATGGGAATCATTATTGGCTATGGTTTAGTTAAAAACTAAATTTTTTTCTCTTTCAAACTATATAACATATGTGGGGTCGCTTTTGTGTAAGTATTTAATAGCGAAAATAATTTTTTAATAGATTACTTTTTGCGTTTTTTCATATTTATTCTAAGTAGGCTTGTGTCATCTATGACAGTGTTTATCCGTTTGTCAGTAAATTACATAGTAATAGTTTTGTTTCCGTCAGAATTACACCCCATTTAATGGTAAAAGTGCAGATGTCTTACGAAAATTACGAGAAATATGATATGCTAGAACGCTTTATTCAAAGTAATAACAGTTGTGATACTGCATCCAAAATATATTTCAATCGCTATCCAGAAAGAAGACAACCCAATAAAGCTATTTTTAAGAGCTTAAAAGAAAATCTCAATAATTGTGGGTCCTTCAACAAGCCAAGTCCAATAAATCAGATATGTATATCTAATTTTATAATACATTACAATTACAAAATAAAAATTCAAATTAAAATAAATGTTCAAAATGATGTCCTATATGTTCGATATATAAATTACACCTCTTCATAACACTCTGAACTGCATTATAAATATGAAAATTTGAAATGGAATTCACACAGTCTATAAAATTTTGTCTGAGTTCATTTATGTCGGTACTGGTTTTCTTGTATAAGTTGTCTTTAATGTGGTCCTAAAATACAAAATCTAGTGGCGTTAAGTCAGGTGATCGTGGTGGCTACCTCAAGAACTGATATCTTGCCTCAATTAAGGATAGATTGTCCATAAATTCCTCAATAATTTTCTGGTTTAAGATTTCGTAGCACCGATGGCCATTGAGATTTTCTTGATATATGTGATATGTTAAAACACACCAAACACTAAAACCAAAGCGTCCTCCCTGAAATCGCACGTCAACGGTACGGTGAGTGCTCATATCAGGCCACTAGTGCTCATTCTGCCTGTTTAAAATTCCTGCATTGCTAATTAGGCTTCATCTGTCCAAACGACATTTCTAGAGAAGAATGGATCTTGTTGACTTTTTTGATGATACCATATCGATACATGCAAGTAAGTACATTGTAAGTGACATTTTTGAGATTTCCACTTTTTATGCATGAATATAAACTAGGGAAATTATCTCTTATAATTTTTACAAATTTTGACTCCATCTAGTATCTGAACAATTCGAATTTTGCCTATGAAGGAATTTAAGTGAAGTAAATTCAGTTAAAATGAATATAGTTTCTGAACTAAACCTCATAAAAATGGAATATCGCAAGACCATTGATCCAGAACCAGTATTTAATCATATGATTGCTGAAAGGATTAAAGTAGTTTTCTATTCTAATACTGTCAAATGTTAAAATTAGCTCCTGTATAATTGTATTTTATCACTTACAATGTTCTTAGTTGTATCAATATGCAAAACTCCAATCGTTGCCGAAGATCGGTTGGTTGCAGCTGATGTTGTTTCCTTATTGTATAGGTCCTGAATTTGTGTCTTTAAAATACCCAAACCTTGACGTCTTGTAATCCCAGAATCAGCTCAATTTAATAACTTGAAATTGAAGGATTTGCAACCGCCATTCCAATTACAGTTATAGAAGTTTCTTCAGTATCTTCAATGTTGTATTTGTTTGGTCTTGGCTTGTTGAAGAACCCAAATTTCTCTTCTCTTAAAAAATAGCTTTATTAGGTTGTCTTCTTTCTGGATAGCGATTGAAATATATTTCGAATGCAATATTACAATTGTCATTACTTTGAATAAAGCAATCTAGCATATCATATTTCTTGTAATTTTTGTAAGACATCTTCACTTTTACGATTAATTGGGGTGTAATTATGGCGGAAACAAAACTATTAATATGTAATTTACTGATAAGTGGATAAAAACTGTCATAGATGACACCCTACTTGGAATAAATATATAAAAAAAGCAAAAAAGTAATCTACTAAAAGATTATTTTCGCGATTAAGTACTTACACATCAAAAGCGATCCATCAAAAGCGATCCCATATATGGTATATAGTTTGGAAGCAAAATTTTTTTTCCTTTTTAACTAAGCCATGGCCAACTATGATTCCCATTTAAAAAAGTACTTGTTGTAGTTCTCATTTTTCTTGTTCCCTAAAAATTCTCTGACTACACTTATAAATGAGTTCTAAGATCCGAGTTCCTGTCTGTTGAGTGTTCCTCTAAAATCTGCATCGTCAAACAATTATCTAATTTGAGGACGGTCACTTAATTGGGAAGAAATGTTCTTAATTATTTATTAAATCCTTCACCCTCTTTATTCATAGCCTTTACAAAATTTTTCATCAGTCCAAGTATGAAAAGTTGGCAAAATAACATTCTCATGGTCTACAAGGGGCACATGTTTAATATTACTAGTTCCTGGATCAAATTCTTTCCTTTTCGGCCAAATTTTCTACTCATAATGTTCTTTTACCACACGACTGTCCCACAAATAGAAAACAGCAATATTTTGTAAAACCTCATTGAAGCCCTACTATTGCTATAACTTTTAATCCATACATATATCCCCGTTGAATTTATTGTAATTAATTTTATTTATAATGGTGTTCATCCTCTTTCATTGTTACTAAATGGGCAATTGGTATGGTATAGATGGTTTAAAATTTTCATTACGTAGTAATACAGCTGTATTTGGAGGAATCTATTAATATTATTTAGACTTACTTGCTTACTTATTTGGACTTACTTATTAATTAGACCTACTAGAAATATTAGAAATTAAGGAAGCTTCCAAAAATAAAAAAAACGGTTACAAATGAACAACAAATATTCACAGGTCACCACATTTTAGATAAAGTAATTTAACTTTTCTGAAAAATTCCAAATCTTTCAAACCATTTTTAACACGCTTTTATTAGCTTCACCTGTATGTTTGCTTGCTTGCTTGTTTGCTTGTTCGTTTGTTTGTTTGTAACCGACTCTTTGGACTTGATTTTGACCCACTTTAAACGGACAGATTTAATTGAAACTTTGTACACTTACGAAGAACCGGTAACAATACAATAATTTGATAAGTTTATATCATTATCCTGATCAGGATCGCCAGTCCTTTCCTCACTATTCCCTGCGTGAGAGCAAAGGCTAGTATGTAAGTACATTCCGCGATTGTCAGCTAGGTCGCGGTGGTCGAGCGGATTAAGGCAGTCTACGCGAAACGACAGACTCCTCGGACGTGATTTCAAATCCCACGGCTGAAATAAAAAAAATTTTTTTTTTCAGAAATATCTGTTGGATCGTAATATGTTATAATATCAGCATCATAAGCAATATAAATATAGTTTAAAACAACTAAAAAACACGCTTTCATAGCACATCAAACTAAAAAGTGAAAAATAAATATTGTTTAAAAAAACTAAAAAAACACGCTTTTATGAACCGATTTACTTCAGCTTATCCTTAAAATGTAGAGGGCAATTCGTTCATTCGAATATTGTCATTATTTCTGCCATTTTGATAACTTTCAGTTAAAGAGAACGAGCGTAAAGAAGACCTATTATCAATTGCATTCGCCATTTTGAATATTGATATTTCGGCCATCTTGATATCTGGCCTTTGTAACCTATTCAATCAGCTATCTATTGACACAAGTTCGCTAAAATCTGCTGAAAAACAATAATTTGGCAAATAAAAAAAAAGTACGGTTTTTTAGCCCACTCGGTTTTTCCCGAAATTGTATCTTTCATCTTCTTTCATTCATTATGTCTCTTCTGGTGGTACCACATTCACCAAATTTAATATGTCATCTAAAATGTTGTTGAAAATCGTAATTTTCAAATTTGGGAATTCTCCTATTAGTATTTTTTGAGTTATCGCGGATACACACATACACATCCACACACAGATACACATCCACACACACGACCGACAGACATCATTCGGAAAATAGTCAGAATGGATTCAGGAGGGTTCAAAACGTATATATCAATCAAAAACTCTAGGTCGAAAAAAATCACGATTGCATACTATACTTCCTCATATTAGGTATAAGAAAGTAAAAACTAAGGCTGAGAATCAAATACGAATAATTCGAGTATTCGAATATTCGAGTATTCGAATACGAATTATTCTAATGGAAAATTATTCGAATATTCGAATACTCGAATATATTCTAATATTCGAATACTCTAATACTCGAATATTCGAATACTAGAATATAATCGAGTATTCGAATATTCGATTATATTTGAGTAAATTTGAATATTAAAATATATTATTAAATTATGTACGAATAGGTATGCAGTATGCATCCAACCAAAGTAGGTAGATAGTAGGTATAGGTAGGTACCTATTCTAAAATTTAAATAGATAAATAGACCACATTAGTGGCACGTTTTACTCCCAGTCAAACTGTTCCATCTCTTTCTCGCCTCGACCTTATTCTTACTGTACTAAGGCAGGGGTTAAAATTAAATTTTAAATTTTAGAAAACCTGTACATATTTAACTATTGACTTTTCATGTATTTGTTTTACCTTCACAATCTGCGTCTTTCTTAAAAACATTCTAATTTTAGAGCACTTTTATTTTTTTCGAAAAGAAAAAATAGTTATGCTACAGAAGTATAATAAACTAGTTCTGTTTTCGTTTTATTTAAGCTTCAATAGTTAAATGTGAACAATAGCGCCTCAATCCTAAAATAAAATACTAACTAAATAATTCTGACCCTTAAAGCACATGTACAGGAGACATACCCTATTGTGGGTATAGAAAGCAAATCAAATTGCCTGTTTAGTGGATTACGTCACATTCGAATATCCGAATAGTTCGAATATTCGAATATTTTTTCGAACGAATATTCGAATACTAAAATCTGGAAAATTCCCAGCCTTAATAAAAACATCAAATTTCAATTCAGTGGGACATCGCCTAAAGGTTTATATCTTATTTATATTAAATTTGATAATAGCTCAACCTTTTGAAAAGTTGTTTTGTCACAAGAAAATCGCATTTATATAAAAGCAAACTTGAAAAACTCTTATTATATACGCCTTTCTGACTTTACTTATTTTCAGTGGGAAATAAAGTACTACCATCTAAAGTATATGCACCATATTCTATAAAGATAGCTTTGACAACCTTCTTCGGGTTATATTTATAAGAAAATCTCATGATAAAGGGATGACAGATACAAAAATAGAATTGAATAGAAATTGATTTTAAATATATTTCAATTTTAATATGTTTCCCATATATTTCCACAAGAAGTAATATACGGAATGGATAAAAGGTAAAGTTTTGCGCATGACTGTGTTAACATTGAATATTTTTCAGCAAACTCATAAAATAGAATATCTTAAATAATATGGTAAGAACATACATAATTTTAATAAATTATCTGAATCAGTTTTTCAAACAATTACAAAGAAACTTTCTTTTTCGCCCCTTTCAAGACCTGTACAATCTTCAGGAAGATTTTTCAGTGTAAAATTATCCTGCTAAAGTCCTGCTATTTAAACTTAATTACCCTGCATAAAAAGAATTTATTTATTTTTGAGCAAAGAATATATTTTTTTTATTAAACTGTAATTATATATTTATTAAATTATCACAATTTCCTACATGTATTAATAAATATTTTTGTAGTATATTTGTAATATTTAAACTTTTACCTCATTTTCGTTAAAAGTCTCTAATTTAAATATATTTTAGTCAGATTAAATATAAAATTAAGCTGTGTTTTTACATTTATTTATTTGAAACTCATTGTAGATGTTTGCTTAGCAGGCAGTTATTTATGGAGGCTCAGGGAAGATGGTAATTATACATCTTTGGCCTAAATTAAACGCTTCAGAACATTGCTTGAAACTCCACCCCATTTATTTAACGTTCTGTTCAAAGCATTCGAAAAGTTTATCGGTAATTTCTGTTTAACTAATATTTTATTACTACAGAAATTTGTATTTCCATTTATTGGACATGAAAAATGATGTAGTCGATTTTAATTTATTCTAAGAAACTTCCTATTACAACGTCTGGATACAGAAATTTAGGCATACATAAGGTGATTCGTTATTATGGGATAACATTTCAGCGTCCAATAACAGAAAAAAATAAAATGTAGTTTATTTTATAAATCATAGTCCGATACCACATAATAACTGCGATACAAACCCACAAAAGGACTCATGAAAGTTACTTTTTTGATGACTACTTCTAATCGGCTTGAACTATCAAATTGTAATTTTAGACAGAAATAAAGTGTAATAGAATAAATTTTTTGGTATGCCTCTTGTAATTGCCCTTCCCTGTTTTGTTTTTTGTTGGTCCCACATTTCGCCATTTTTAAGGCGCTCTAACTTTATGAACCCTTAAAAAATATTAACGGTCTCTTCTATTTTTCTCTACAATTTTGATTTCACATATTCTCTCATTAGCTAACCTCTAGTTATAACTATTAGATTAGGGGTGCGTTAAAGGCGGAAAGGATTGAGCAATTTGTTTAAAAAATATTACTATTAATTAGGAAATTTAAGGGCAAATTCTTAGGAGTGGAGCGTTTCTTTTTAGGAGTGCAGCGTTTCGATACCATGACCAAAATTAGATGGTGAGTTTAAAAATCATCAGTCCATATTCAAATAATTTGTCACAATATTATTTATTAATTTATATAAAAATGACATTAGACTAAGCAAATTCAAATATTTTTGAGAAACCAAAAGGGATTGTACTTGGTCTATAGTTTTCTATACCCATCGGATCCTTTTTTTTTTAATTGGTATTACTTTTCCTTCTTTTAATAATGTTGGGAAAACATCGCTCTGGAAAGATAAATTCAGCAGGTATGTTACAGGTTGTATTATTAAGTGTAAGACACGTTTAACTAGAAACATTGGAACGTCGCACAGTGTGGCAAGATACCCCAAAAGCTGGCATTAATTCATAGAACGAGTTTGGTAAAATTTTTGTTATTGAGAATAGCCGACGATGGTTGTTAATGTATAAATAAATCAACTTTATGATGTTTGCTTGTATATTGCGATATACAGGGTGTAATTAAAAAAATAAAAATCTAAAATAAAAATAAAATTTATAGTACTTAATTTTTTAATACATTATTTGTCCAGGAGTATGTAAAACACTTAAAGAACCTAGTAATATATTTCCTTTATTAAATTAAGAATTCACAACTTAAGGTTTTATTAATATTTGTGAATAGAAATGAGTATGTCCTATCCGTAGTGATTAATCGTCTGGGTCTGATGCAGATAAGGAACAGTCATTCTCATTCTCTGAATTATCTGCAGAAATATTGGGGGCAATTAATAAGTCGAATACTTCCCTAGGGAAATGTTTAATTTTTTTTTTAGGAAGTTGTCTATGACTAGTTATTACTGGATCCGATGTAATCAGCATTAAATGAAACACATCCTCTTCGCTGTTCTTTAAAAATAACTTATTTTTTTAGGTATAATAAATTTTAATATTAGTCGTCCCCCGATGATTTCAGCTTGGATAGCTAAACGCTTGTAGTATACTATGCAGTACTTATGTTTTTGTAGCATCTGATCAGGGGTTGTAACCCTGTTCAGGTTCCCATTTTTTAATTAAAATGTTCAATAACTTTTACTTTTATCGAACAATTGTTTTCAAAAACAATAGGGTTCTTCCTCCAACTAACAGTAACTTACAGTCCAAATTCCAATACGATCAGACTTTCCACTCTTAAGTTATCGTGCTTACAAAAAACGTGACGGACGGACGGACAGACAGACAGACGGACGGACAGACAGACGAACATTTTGATAGTCATTCAGAATTCAACGACTAACACAATGATATGAAATTTTTTTTGCTATGAGCGATATTTACTATTTTAAAAATGTGCCGATTAAATGCAATATACTCTTCGTTTTAGTTACGAAGAGTATAATGATACACTGTAGGGTTGTTGAAAGAAGCAAATAAAATAATAAGGAGTAGACACGAGTATTTGATTTAGCTTTACTATGAATCTATTCTAGTATTACTATATTAATATATAAAATTTTATGTGGGGAAGCGTGAGGAAGTTAATTATTACATTAATGATTTTAGAACAATACGTAAATATTTGGCACTTCGGAAAGGCATTTTCAAAATATTAATAAAATTATTTCATTCATAAATTAAAAATAAATCCATTAAATTTACATAATACATACCTGAGGGTGTTGATGGGTGCATTTTCAAACAAAGTAATAATAGCGAATTTGAAAAAACACAAACTAATTTGTTAGGATTTAATTTAAAAATACACGCGTCAACCGCAGTTACATAGATATTATGCCTGCGGGTTTGATAGAAACAAAAGCATGCATCAAGATTAGGTGGTGGGGGAAAACATGCCCCTATTCATGCTGATAATAAATAACAACAATACTTTGTTCCATGCGACATTTTATTTTTTCATTTTTTGCCAGCTTTCGGGGTATCTTGCCACACTGTGCGTCATTTGGGCCTGCTGCCTTTTTTATTTTGCAATATATTTCTTAATAGCTTTAATAGTTCATCTTCCATATATTTGTCAGAAAAAAAGAATGGAATGAATGGTTTACTGTAGTGTTATTTTGCGTAAATTATGCTGGGTGGCTAATTCGGTAACAATATTTTTTGTTTCATTAATGAAAAAGTAATGTTGAAGCAGCTTCTTCACGGTTTTCTATCATTTCCTCATTTTTTCAAGTATTATATTACTCTTGCTTTTTTTATTCGATATTTCACTTATGACATTCCAGCATGAGCTGGACAATCAGAACTAGATATTTTATTTTGATAATATTCTTTTTTTTTTTTTTTTTTCTAATTAAAATAGTGTGCTTATTTTTTGCTATTCTGTAAACAGGGATCAGTTTCGAGTAAATTTGTTTTAAATGAAAGAGTCCTTTGAGATCAACGGCAGATTTTTCAATTGTATTGTTTATCCACTTTTGTCCTGAGTGCCATTAATATAAATATAATGTCCCACTCTGGGAAAATTGAATTAAAAATATGAAGAAATATTTTATTAAAGTAATCAAACGATTCATTAACATCCGTTAAGAGGTACAGATAGTCCCATTTCTCTTCTCCTAGTAAATATTCAAACTGTTCAATTTGCGTTACTCATTTCGTACTCACTCTGTATAGTAATTTCTCATGTAAAGTTTGTAATACATTTGGGATCTCGTAGACCCCTTTCGAGCAGGTCTATTTTACCCGTTAACGAACACATCCTTTTCCTTGGTCTCTACATCTAAAACATTTATAACAAAGCTTTATCTCAAAAACTGTGGCTGCTGTCCAGATAAATATAAACACTATTAGAATTTTTTTGCGGAGATCACGTTTCGTTGAGATTACCTAGAAATGCAATAAATTCGTTACTCTCATTTTTGCTAATTACTGTTTTAATTCGTTATTTAGCCTTACTATGAACTTAATTAACAATTTAACAGAATATTTCTACTTCTTTTGATAAACCAGAATCTGAAATTAGTATGATATGGCAACTTATTACTTTAAATATCTAATTTGGAAATATTGACTGTAAAATTAAATGTTTATGCCAGCAACATTGTTTGTGTTGCCAAGATGATTGATTTATTAATGCTCTGCTACCATTTTCACTCATTGACTCTGACAGATTCTAATTCATAAACATTTCTTTAAAATATTCAGGACGACAGAGTACACCCTTATATATATTCTAGTAGTAGATTTATATCCATCATCAAAACTTCTTTACTCTGATTAATCGATTTGGTATCAAATAGGTCATTTTTCGTCTCCATTAATACTTACAGCCCATTTTTCATGCCAAAATGTCTACGATTCTGTAGTCATCACGTATTCATGAAGTTAAGGAACAAGCTGCTTGCACTGCTCCCCAAAATTAGGCACCTTAAATCCGTTGTCTAATAATAATTACATAATTTTGATGTGATGCACTTACAAGAATTCCTTTGTAATTTTTTTTATAGGTGCATTTTATTGCGTTCCATATTTTTATTCCTTTCGAAATGAATATATTAATCATGTGACCTAAAATCCAGAAATTACGTGATCAAAAAAGGGGTTATCTGGAAAGTTTTCGGCAGTTTTGATGTTTTGCATTTTTTGTATTTTGACGAATTTTTACTCTACCACCTCGTATCTCTGCAGCTTGCGCCGTCATATTGAAGAAGTGGAGCCAACAACGAGTTTTTTGACTATACCTCCCTACGTTCATATTTAAGATAAAAAATATAATTAAACTAGAGAAAATTTTCTATAATTTACGTCATCATAATTTTTTGGAAAATGATTAGCCTCTGCGCATAAGCGCTACAGAGTCTAATCCATCGCATGTATTGCTGAAAAATATTCTACTGCTCGTTATAAACCGGTCGACTGTCAATGACTTGGGACTTTTAATTCAGCAGTACAACATCATTCGTTCCGGATATATCATTAGATCCAGCAGTGGTATGAAAATGAAAAAAAATGCAGAAGAGTAGAGATGGAAAATGTAAGAACGGAATAATTCCTGTTACGCTTCAGTCTCCTGTTCCAGAAACAACACTAAAACTTATTTGTTCCAAATGCAAGAAAAGATGTCTGGGAGCATGTAGATGTAGAAAAACTGTACCAAAGTGTACCAAACCTGCATGAGACATAAGGGACCGGTAAAGCTTTTACCGATCCCTAATGTCGCTTTTGATTGACAGAAATAATTAAGAGTATATTAAGTATTAAGGTCAGTAAGTGTTCTTTACTTTGAGGTTATGTTTGGAGATCGAGACGAAGTCGAGATCTCCAAAACATCCGAAACCAGTAAGACACTTAATGACCGCAGTGCTTATGCCGTTTTTAACACGCTGAAATATTTAATAAATTTAATTAAAACAAAAAAATTTAATATTCTGAAAATATATAAAACAAACAAGTCGCACATAAAAAACTTTTCGCTTTGGTTACTATAACCCCAATTATCTATTGTTAAGTGACATCTGCTGTCATTATAAATTTCTCCAAGGTAAGATTTTTGCCACAACTTATTACAAATTGTGCAGCAACTATAGCATCATTACAAGAGAATCTTGTTTTAAACCCGAATTCTATTGCTCCAATAAATTTTAACAATTGTTCAAATTGTAATTTTAAAATTGTCTTTAATAAAAATTGATTTTTAAATGTCTGTATTTATTAGTTTACTTACCGCCTCCTGATCGGTAAGTAATCACTTACCGATCGCTAATTTGTAAATGTCACTTACAAACGTCTCAACAAATTCATTAAAGATGTTAAGTTACCTGAGCGTGCAAAAAGTAGTTAATCCAGTCTTCTACGAAAGTAAGCATCTGACATCTGTCAGTTGAATTTTATGTATTTTGTTAAAGTTAAAAATTGTTTTGAGACTAGTAAGAACGGTTGCAGAAAAAATATTGTACGCAACACACTCAGAAAGTCTCTTTACTAAGCTCAATGGTTTTCAGGGCTCACTGCGGAAACTGCGAGCTCACCCCATGACGAATCACTTTCCGGTCTTGTTACGTAAATAACTATTACGTTCTTTTATTTAATTTCTTTTTTAGAATTCATGTTTATAATTATTTATTTATGATAAAATTTTATAAGGAAATCTTGATATAATTTTAATGAAGATGCCGGTCATTTGGTACTACTAAACTTTTTACGGTATACAAACACATACAGAGTGTCTATTTGAAAATTTATAATGCTTTGAAATAAAATAGGTATTGAAAAGTTCTCAAAACCGTTTCTAGAATATAAAGGGGAAACCATTATGACTGATAAACTGACCTTCTCCATACAACCCCTTAGTATCCATTTAAATGCTAACACCGCTCATTGGGAAGCTCCTAAAAAATGCTATTCGATAGTACACTTGACTTAAAAAAAACTGGTACACTTTCTTTTAGCTATGTAAATCATTCGTTCTTTGATTGATATTAATAATCTTACAAATGTCACTTTGACGTTAATCAGTGGCGTCATTATTAAAAATGGTTCGACATCTAACAGATATTCAAAAAATTTCTAAATTTGAAGATGGTTGGTCCATAAGAAGACTTGCTGCTGAATACAATGTGAGTAAAACCACGATAATGAGTGTTAAAAAACAATCGGAAACCAACCAAACGGCATCCCGTAAAGTTGGTTCCGGTAGACCCAGAAAGAGCAATAATCAAGAATATGAAAATCTTATAAATTACCTAATAGAAAACCCTTTTCAGACTGCAGTAAATGCAATTTCAGAGACAAATTTCCCTGCTTCGGTATCTACTGCTTGGAGAAGAATAAAACTACAAAGCGACTTGAAGAGTTGTTCAGCGGCTAAAAAATACAAACTTTCAGAAGAAAAGAAGCAGGGTAGGATTATTTTTGCACTCAACTATATAATCAATGATGAAAACTTCTGGGTACAAGTTGTCTTTTCTGACGAAAAGGTTTTTAAATCCTGTAACGATGGACATGTTCGCGTATATAGGCCTCCTTCCACTAGATACGACGAAAAATATACTTTCGATCCACAATTATCAGGAAGGTTTTCAGTCAATGTCTGGGCTTGGATGAGCCTAAATGGGTTAGGTGTGTGTCGGAACAGTGGTGGTCATCTCAATTCCATTAAATATATTGAAATATTAGACAACATTATGTTGCCGTCAGTAATAGAGGTGTTTCCGGAAAATAGTTTTATTTTCCAACAAGATAACTGCTCCATACATACGGCCCATTGTGTCAGGCAATGGTTTCTTAACAAAAACATAGAGTTGTTACCGTGGCCATCTAAAAGTCCGGATTTAAATCCAATTGAAAATGTTTGCGGACTAATGGTGAAACATATAAGAAAATTAAATAACCATCCAAATAATGCCCAAGAATTGGAAGGGATAATTGAAGACGCTTAGGAGAACTTGTCGCAAGAAGTTGACCTTGCAAGAAATCTAATTTTATCCATGCCTGCAAGACTTCAGGCAGTTTTAGACGCTAATGGAGCAATGACAAAATATTAGTTAATTCTGTATTACGTAATTGAAGTTCATTTATTTTATTTTTTTATTGTATTTTTATGTTCAGTTTGCACTGTTTACATTTTTTTTAATCTCAAGTGGTATTTTTGTGTTCTTATTTTAAAAATAGAATTATCATTATTCAGTTAGTATTTTAATTACAACCATTAGTAGAATTATCCGTAACAAATATTATTTTTTTAAACAATAATGTGGCAGGCTTGAAAATGTTTTGAAAAAGTTATTTTCTAATTATTTTTTAAAATTCCATTTGAATAAAATAAAAGAGAAAGGTTTAATAAGTTTAAAAACACAAAGAAAACCGATCTCCTCCAAAAAATCCCAGGTCCGGGGTAAATCACCTCTTCTCCACCCCCCTCCCGACATGCCTGGCCAACCCTATTTACATACATATGCACACAACTAAACTATTAAGATTTTCGATTACAAGAGTTGTACCAGTTTTTTTCGAAATCAAGTGTACCAAATAAAATACTTTTTAATTATTTAATTTCGGAGTAATACACAAAATAAAAATCAGATTCATTTATTCCAATTTAAAGTATAGTATTTACTGCCAATATGATTGTATCACAGATATCACATCATTTTTACATTTGCTGTACAACAGAAGCAATGAATAAATAGACACGATTGCTCTGTACGACTATTCACGAAAAATGTTAAATAGTATTAAAATAATAAAATAAATATCTTACCGAGGAAGCCGGATCTGTACCTTAAACGATTTCCCATTACTGGCAGGAAGAATTAGTATTATTCTGTAATTTCTGACTTACCATTAACATTTTTTTTCCGATTTTATTCGCAGTAAATGCCTTGATATATATTTAAATTTTAAATTGGAAGAAATGAATCTGAACCTTACCTTGTGAATTAAACAATTAAAATGTTGATTGAACATGAAGTTACTTTGTGAAAATCTATTTTGATTTAAAAAATTATAAACACTTCTTATTACTTGTCTAATTTTCACTTTGTTATTTTTACAACTAGTTTCATCCTATTCGGACATTTTCAAGTAAACTAAAATATACACAGATCTTATTTTCATTTAAATATAAATACCGGACATAATTGAAAAAGATTAATAATTTACCAAAAAATTCAAGAAAAACGAGCAAAAAACCAATTTAATAAAAACATAAAATTTTATCCAAGATTGGTCAACCTATCCGATACAAATTTCACTAGTACTGAAGAGAACCTCTTAAATTTAGTCTAATTTCACACCACAACCACAAAACATACAAAAACAGAAAGAAATACTAGGTTTACATGCAGAACTAGCTATAACAAACAACAATAAAACCATTATCAAATATCAAATCGTAAAACATCAAATAGCACAGAAAATAAACAAGTCCACAGAAACGACTAGCCTCTCACATACAGCCACAATAAAAGGTATCAAGAAAAAATACATCACAATAAACTCATTTTAACAAAAGCAGATAAAGGCAATACTACAGTTATTCTCCAAGAAACAGAATATATCAATAAAATTAGGCAATTCTTAGATGAACAAAATTTACAAAAATCAACCCAAAATCATACGAACAAATTTGCAAAATAAACGAAGTCCTTAATACAAAGTTTTGACTATTTGTGCCACTCTGAATTTGAGAGAAGAAGACTTACACATATGAACTGTGAAGCCCCAAAGTTGTATGGCTTAGTTAAATTATACAAAGAAAATAAACCTATTAGACCAGTGGTTTCCTACACAAACACACCAACACGTAAGTTGTCTGAGTTACTTAATAACGAGTGTAAATCTATTACAAAATTTTAGCCCAAAAATACAATTATTAACTGCTTTGACTTAACAGTAAAATTAAACAGCCTAAATATTGACCCCAACTCTATAAAATTAGTATCGTTTGATGTGTCGAATATGTTTCCTAATCCCCCCTTTCGAATGTATTCCTTAGCTTTCAAATATACTAGAAAAATATAAAAGTATCCCAAAATTAAAAAATGAAATACTGCAAACATTCAATTGTGTTTAGATTAAAATTATTTCCATTTTAATAAGGACATCTTTATACAATAAACAGGGCTCCCTATGGGTTCGCCACTTAGCCCCGTTTTATCCGATATATTCATGGATAATATTGAAGAAACTATATTGGATTCTCCAATGTCAAAAAAACATATTATCTTTTGGTACAGGTACGTTGATGACATCCTAATAGGTTTTAAAGGGGCAGACAGAAATTAAAAATACTCTTCGGTTTTATCAATAACACATAATAATATATCCTTTACATTAGAAACAGCGAACGATAATAAATCAATAAACTTTCGCGGCTTAACTATAAAAAGACATAAAACATCATTTTCCTATAATATTTACCGCAAACCAACTTTTACAGACGGTACTATCCCGTTTAATTCCTATAACCCTCTTTCCCATAAATTAGCCGCATATCAATCTATAACACACCATGCCTTCAGCTTACCTCTATCTGAGACAGATTTAAAAGAAGAATTAGGCACAATAGGACTTATATTGGAAGTGCTAGAATTTAATAATTTAAATAGGAATAAAAATTACAACATATTAAACGACCAAATAGATTTAAATAATTCTCCGTTATTAATCTTGTTCAGATAACCTAATGCTGTTAATAAAAATCACACCATAATATAATTTACCATTTTGAAAAACCCCTACATTTAAAGACATAACATCTGTACAAATTTGAATTATATAATCAATCATAAAATGACCCATCCTTCTATTCAGTTCAGTTTATATTTAAATGAAAGTAAAATCTGTGTATATTTTAGTTTACTTGAAAATGTCCGAATAGGATGACACTAGTTGTAAAAATAACAAATAAAGTGAAAATTAAAGTAATAAAAAGTGTTCATAATTTTTTAAATCAATTAAAAAGTGTTTTGTTTGGTACTATTGATTAGCATTTTTTAGCAGCAGTAAAGTGTGACAAGGCGGAGGGGTTGCTATTTAAAAAAAATGTATTGGGGTGGCTGGAGTCTAAGGGGGGTTGTATGGAGAAGGTCACTTTATGAATGATACGAGTTCCAATTTATGTTATAGAAACGGTTTTCAGAACTTTTCATTAAGTACCTATTTTAGTTCCAAAGATATGAAACACTACAGTTTAACTAAGTAAACTCGCTGTATCCAGAAAGACAAACCTACACATAGACAAACATTACTCGATAATTGACTCGGATATCAATGAATTTTTTCTCTGGCGTTTAATATACTTTTTTACGGTTCAATTATTTAACTTCATCAAATAAGAATAATAAACGTTTGTTTGCTTGTATATGCGCCTTTGGCAGTTTTCAGGTTTTTCTCTCTTCCTATTCGTATACGAAAAAATGGTATGCAGACACGATAATAAACAGCTCACGCACCGCCTCTGAAACATGTTGCATGTTAAGTTAATGTGCATCACTAATAATATTTTGTTCTTATAAATGCTTCCTCTCCTCATTTCTTTAATGAACTTCAGTATTTTTGGCTTTGTAAATGTAAAGAACCCTACTTTTTAATCCTGCGAAGGCTGGAAATATAACGTCTAAATAAAACCCGAAGTAAAATTGTACGTTCCTTAATTCAAAGCATTTTGTAAAATAAACAAAACTATTCATAATGTTAGAGATTATTATTTTATTTCGTAGTTGAACAGATTGTTTTAATCTGTTGTACGTTTAGAACACATGTGCTTATGTTCATAATATTAGACCAGGCAAATTGATAAACATTCAAGTGTATACAGATAGATAGATAGATCATTTTATTCACGAATTATTATATACAAATTTTGTGCATTTGGCAAGCCGCTGTATAAACATGCGGAAAAGTATGTAAAAAATAAAAATGTTCCAAAAGCTTCTTTTTTCCTCTTTCTTGTCTAATAATATGAGAAATTATTCCAAATCCAGGTAACAAAAAAGAATGTAATATGTATACCGGTTGTCAACGGTATCATTAGACAAGCCGTAGTTTCCAGACTTCCTACTAAACCAATTCGACAAATCTCACGGTTACATTTTTAACACGCTTTTATTAGCCTCACCTGTATGTTTGTGAGTTTGTTTGTTTGTAACCGACTCTTTAGACTCGATTTTGACCCACTTTAAACTGACAGATTTAATTTTGAAACTTTGTACACTTACGAAGAACCGGTAACAATACAATAATTTGATAAGTTTATATCATTATCCTGATCAGGATCGCCAGAATTAAATAATTTCCTCACGTATCCTCTGCGTGAGAGCAATTGGCTTATTACTGTTAGTACATTCCGTGATTTTCAGTTCGTTCGTTGGCCGAGCGGGCTAAGGCGCAAGTCTTAGTCGACGCGAAACGACGGACTCCTCGGGCGTGAGTTCAAATCCCGTCTAAGACTGAAAAAAAAATAATTTTTTTTTCAGAAGTATCTGTTGGATCGTAATATGTTATAATATCAGCATCAATAAGCAATATAAATATAGTTTAAAAAAACTAAAAAAACACGCTTTTAAAGCACATCAAACTAAAAAGTGAAAAATAATTATTAATATAAACTGAAAACAATAATGAACGAAAAATACTAGTATTATTGTGAAAAAAAGCGTGGGGCGCTTTGTGCCATATTTTTCGTATATCGAGCAACCCACGCTTTTTTCACAATAATACTAGTATTTTTCGTTCATTATTGTTTTCAGTTTATATTAATAATTATTTTTCACTTTTTAGTTTGATGTGCTTTAAAAGCGTGTTTTTTAGTTTTTTTAAACTATATTTATTCTCTTATCGTTTTGGTCCATTTGATTGATTTGAGTGTATTCACTGTACTCTACACCTTTCCCAGTTGTATTTCAGAAAATATCAATTTAATTTCAGAAATCATCAACTGTATTTCAGATTAGTTAATTGTATTTTAGAAATCCTCAATTGTATTTCAGATTATTCAATTTAATTTCAGGAAGTATCAATTGTATTTCAGATTAATCAATTTAATTTTAGAAATGCTCAGTTGTATTTCAGATTAGTGAATTGTATTTGAGAAAGTGTTATTTGCAATTAAGAAAACGTGATGTGAATGTCAGATTACGTTAAGATGTTCATATTCTACATAAACTGCAATACAACTTCTGCATCAACATATTCATGAGAATGCCTTAACTACATACATAGTAATAAATAAACTTATTTAAGTCAACTGAGTTAGGCATTGTCTCTTTTTAAAAATTGTAAATCAGAATAATTATGAACTTAACAGATAATTATGCAATTTGCCGAGTTTCAATGACAAGATATCCCGTTACAAAGTTAATACCATGTTATCACCTACTCCAATGTGCTGAACCTATGATAAATATACCAGATGCAATTCGCCCCTTGTGCAGAGTTGTTGTTACTGACAATTAACCTGTTACAAGACAACGATATGGAAAACATACTGATCGGGATCGCCAGAGGATAGTAACATGTACCAATACCAACGATTGGGTAGCTTTGGCAGCGAGTTTGGGCGTGAAGTATAAAACTGCACTGGGTGCGATCTGGCAGAGATGTAATGTTATCAAAAGGTGGTAAAAAACCGAAGATTATGACTGAAGAGAAATGCGACTACACAATGAAACAAGTAAAGGGAAAAATGTTGCAGACTTCTGAAAAAAATGTTTCTGTTTCTACTATAGGTAACTACTTAGATGGTAGGCTCTTTACAGTAAAGCAGGTACACAAAGAGCCTCTTACTATGAATTTGGGGAATAGAAATAATACGTGCAGAATATGTTCGAGCTCTTAACATTTTCATACAGCAAGGTAAACAAATTGTTTGGATGGACGAGACTAATTTTAATTTATTTTGCCGTCAGACAAGGGGCCGAGCTCAAGCTGGTGTCAAAATGGTTCAACACCTACCAGCATCACGCGGTCTCATTGTGCATCTAATAGGAGCTATATCAGCAACAGGTGTAGTAGCTATGGAGCGTAGAAGAAGATCTTTTACTTCAGTTTTTGCTAATGCTTGGGTTAGGAGGCTTTCACAGCAGTGGGAGGATATGGGAAATCAGCTGGCACACTTAATTATTGTTTGTAACAACGCACCTTGCCATTCAACCCTCGAAACAGTTATTAATGATACGGCAGCAAGTCTTTTGCGATTGGCACCTTACTCCCCAATGCTAAATCCAGTTGATTACATTTGGTCTAAAGTAAAACGTTATGTTAAAACTCATTTTCAAGGTCCCCATGTCGAAGCTCCACATGTTATTGAACAGAGATTGGTGTACTTGGAAGCAATAGGGAACTTGCCTATAATTTTGAAAATAAAAATAATACTAAAAAAACATAGCGTAACGTTGTAATACAACGTGTACTTCACAAAAAAATAAGATTTTTAATTCCACGCGATCAGTATGAAGGATCTAAACAGCGATAAAATTGAAGTGGCCCGAAACGAGCTACTATTGACTGTGACGTCACACCATACAATATTCGGTAGTCGTCGCGCCGGGAAGCAACACAATCAGATGTTTACCAATTAAAACTTAAAATCTTTATTCACAATTAAGTAGATTATTTACAACTTGTATAGGGTACAGAGTAAGATTTATATTAATATATACATATATACAGAAAAAAGAAAACTAAAAATCAATTCATTCATAAAATACTTAAAAATAATAATACAAACAAATTAACAAAGTATGACATTCTATATAAACATATGTACAATATGGTGTTATTAGACTGTGGTTGATTTGTTAGTGACTGTTCTGATATAAATATATAATTGTGTTTTATAGTACCGCTTATTGTAGTTGTACAGATATTTTAAAATGACTGATCAAGGTTTTTCAAAGGGCCAATCTGATAATTTGCCTAAAGTGGATATGTTTATGGTGGCATCCTTTATACAAAATAGTGAAAGTTTTTCCCTTGGAGAGGTCCGCGGGGTCAACGCAGAGAAGTATGTATTTTTTTTAGCTTTTAGTAATAATTTATAAACATAAAATAGTTATGAAAGAATTTAGGGTAATTCTTTACAACAGCCACTTCTACATTTTTCGTGTTTTTTTTGTACATACGCGTAAAGTGTCTCTATAGAAGACATTTGCTGCAAAGGAAATGTTGCGCAAATGTATAATTACCTATCGTAGGTATTTTCGTACTATGTTTTGGGGCAAGGGAAATAAGTGATTGTGTCGTGTTATCATTCACATAATAGATAAATGTAAGATTTGAATAGAATAAATTAAAGGGCAAGGGAAAGGTATTTGCAATATACTATATTATATACTAAAGGTAAACATTTTACTCTTCGCAGACAGTAGTGTTATTGAACTTTTATATAATTGTTGCACATTCTGTAGGATACTCTTCGCAGTTTTTTTAAAAGAATCTTGTGTTTGTCTTATAACTTCATTCTTACAATACCTAATGTATTGACTACATATTTAATTTTCTCTCCCGATGGTGCCGACTGTATTGGCGAAACGCGTGGCAGTATATTTTATAGTATAAATTAAGATTCATTCTTACAATACCTAATATATTGATCACATATTTAATTTTCAATTTTTTTTCATCTCCCGATGATGCCGACTGCGTAGGCGAAATTTGTGGTAGTATATTTTACAGTATTTTGGTGTCTATAGAAAATTACCTCTATTTCAGTAGCATATTGAAAATTGCAACCTTCTGTAGATTCATATTTTTAAATAAAATGTCCTATAACTTTTTTATTTACTATTTGATTTTTTTCAAAAACAATGGATTTCTTCCTCTAGCTAACACTAACTTATAGCCCAAATTTCAAATCGATCGGACTTTCCTTTCTTTAGTTATCGTGCTTACAAGAAACGTGACGGACGGACAGACGGACGGACAGATGTACAGACGGACATTTTGAAAGTTGTTCAGAATTCGACGACGAACGAAATGGTTTTTTCTCTGCGAGCGATATTAACGATTTTAGAAATGTCCCGATCAAATGCAATATACTCTTCGTAATCGTATTTGCGAAGAGTATAATAATAAATAGCTGTTTACTTTCGCACCAGGAAATTACCTTTATTTAGTATCATTAAATTACATTATATCTACTAATCTTATTTTCTAACATTGTATACACATTCTTTCTTTAATCCTATCCTAATTAAAATTCAATAATTCGGAATTCGGAATATTTCATTGCCCGCCTGCGAAAAACTAGTAGATAGACATATAGTATTTAATAATGTACTTACATTAAAATGATCTTCACACACATGTAGAGACCTACACTGCTCTGTGAAATGTCTTTTTCATTTCTTCCACACGCTTTTAGCCATTTTGATCGACGAATCTTATCTTCTGGCAATATTATAAATGTTTTATCTGGCACTTTCACTGTAGTATTCTTACACAACGGTACAATGCAATATTTAAAATAAGGAGTTTTTTGTTTCCATTTTAAGTATACACTTAAAATTTATCTGAAATCAAGCGGTGGAGTGCTGGGATCTCCGTCGTCGCTTGTAAATTGTATGGTGTGATGTCACGACTACTCCCGCGCTTTTCAACCTGTTTGAAACGGTTCGCTCGCGCGCGAAACTTTAATAATTTATAACAAATTTATTATTGGGAATTAAGGCGTCATATTTTGCATATCTTATTTTTTAGTATTGTAGAACATTTTTATGAAGTAAAAAAAATGTGCAAGTTCCCTATTATTGATGAGACAAAAGATAAAATTATCGGAGGCGTACGACTGCATACCACGCTGCGGCTTTAGCCATGAATGACATGCCAGTAGGATCTTAAATATTTTAAAACACTTAAAAAACAGTGTTTTGTTAGTAATTTATTAATAAATTAATGTATTTATTTAAGAATAGATACTTTTATAACTACTTCTTCTTCTGAATTACAAAAGATGTTTTTTTCAATTACAATTGATTAACTTGAGTTACAAATGATATTTTCTCAAATATGTTAAGGTAATCTGAATTATAATTGACGCTTTCTGAAATATAATTTACTAATCCGAATTACAATTGATGCTTTCTGAAATACATTTGGGTAATCTGAATTACAACTGACGATTTCTGAAATATACTTTACTATTCTGAAATACAATCGATATTAGCTGAGTTACAGCTGAAAAAGGTGTAGATGCAAAATAGGCCTAAAAATCAAGTACTCAAAATTTTTTAAAACTATGCAATAATACTTAAAATTGTCTCCGGAATCCAAAATTGTAAGAATATACAAGATGTTCCATTTCAAATTTCTACGTTAGGGTCATTTCCGGGGAAATCAGAAGTAATAGAAAAGTGTCAAATAATGAAAAATTGGCCGTTTTTGCTATATATTACCACTACCAAATTTAAAACTTACCTCTTGAAAACTGGAAACTATGGCTTGTCTAACGATTCCGATGACACCCGGTATAGTACGTAACACTCAATCGAAATTATCGATAAAGAAAACTACTTTAGTAATAATAATAAGAAACTGACAAAAAATAAAAAATACATCTAGCACCAATGTAGATCATTACAACCATTTTAGAACGTATGGACTAATCAGGCTTTTCTAGAAATGCATTTAAACCATAATAACAATTATTTGTAAGTATGGCTGTTTAGGCATTTGTCAAGAGTACAGGGAATACTGAACAGTAAAATTTGTGTTCATTGCTTATATAACCACATTTGGTACCTACTATAAAACTATTGTAAAATATGTTTTTATAAATTGAATATTGTTTTATTCTTTAAATCTAAATTATTTTGTTTAAAATATGATGACCGGTAAAAATTTGTTCATTCGTTAAATTTTTATTATTTTTAACAGCTTTACTTATTTCTAATTGTTGTAATAGATCAAATTTCTTTCCTTTCTTTTCCAAATGGAGTAATTTGACATTACTTAAATTTATGAAATGACTGTTTTCTATACAATGTGTTGACATGCCCGTATTATATACATTGTTTACAATAGATTTCCTGTGTTCCTCGAATCGCTTTTTTACATTTCGTCCAGTTTATCCAATGTATATAGCATCACATTCACTACATTTTAACTCATATACTCCTGTTTTTTGTAGCTTTTCAGTTTTGTCTTTATTATTAATTAACATTTTACCTAAATTATTTTTATTTACTGGAATTGTTCTACATCCCAGTTTATTCAGTTTATTACTAACTCTATTGCTGACCTTAGGCCTATTATTATATTATTATTATATCTCTTATTGCATTCCTGAGAAGAAGCGGCATAAAACTCTTTACGTAAAGTTTTCTTTTGTTTGTTTTTTATTAGTTTATCTATTAGGTTTTCTTTATAGCCATTGTTTTTTGCAATTTCTTTAATTACGTTAACTCCTTTTTTAAAATTCTCTTCGCTTAATGGAAATGTTAATAGACGATGTATGTAGCTGTTGAATGGTGTCCTTTTTATTTGCAATGATTGTTTAGTTTTACTATGAATTATTGTATCTGTGCAAGTAGGTTTACAATAAATGTCAAACTCTAAGCTATTATTGATATTTTTTATATTAATGTCTAAAAAGTTTAAACCCTCGTCATTTTCCATTTCTAATGTGAATTGAATTTTCTGATTAAGTGAATTTAGAAGACCTAAGAATTTATTTAACTGCGTTTCCGTACCTTTCCAAATGCAAAACACATCATCTACAAAACGGGTCCAGAAAAATATGTTTTCAACTAAAACGTCTTTTGTATTAAAGAGTACATTTTCAAAATCGGACATAAAAATTTCAGCTAGTAAGGGAGATATGGGTAAACCCATTGATAATCCGTCTAATAATTTATAAATTTCCCCGTTAAATTTAAAATAATTTTGGTTAGTACAATTTTTAATCATTAAATTTAGTTGGTTTTTTAATGTCACTGTCAATATTGAAGTTATTTATAAGTTTGTCTATTATTTTAAATAATGTCTGCAACGGGATTGACGTAAAAAAGACTTTTTTACGTCGAACGAAACTAATTTTGCGTTACTAGGAAATGTGAGATTTTTTTATATTTTCTGTAAATAATCTTGTGTACTGACAGTAATTAAATTATTTTCATTCACGAATATTAAATAATGTATCCATCATGTATGCATATCCTCAAAGATAATGCTATCCATTATTCACTGCAGTGAAAAATGGTATCATTATTCACTAGTTCTGAAATTTTTTATTCAAGTTTCATTGAATAGGCCATGACATGTCAATCAGAGCGTGGAATTACTATTTGATTTGAAACGTCAAAGTTTGTCAGATTTTTTATCTCGATATTTTACTAAAAATGTTTATAATTTAATAATCGTGGATAAGTATAGTATTCTACTGGCATGTAATGGATGATAACTAGGACGATTTATATAAACTTCACCCTCGTGAATAATAGCCATCATTATATGCTCGTTGAATAATATGCTGATTTTCGTAGGTATGGTATCAGCAAGCGATATTGTAGTTGACGGCTGTAGTAAGACGTGTGGTCGAGAGCGAGCTAATACGCTTAAACCATCGAGACGCGGAATGATCGCGGATTTCGCCTTGCTTCATCCCTCTACTATAACATTTGTCTCGAGTATACTAGGTAGGTCTACTTAAAACTGTCAAATTCCTAAAAGCATTGCAGTGCTTTCTTGTAGCTATTAAAGGCGATTGAAGGCATCAATCATATATTTGTTGTACGTACAACATTTTTTAAGGGTTACGGTTTTACCAGCTGTCTAATATAAAATAATAAATAACTGTTGCCATTTGTAAACCAAAATAAAAGACCGGCTCATTAGTTAGAAATGGTCGATATATTATAACCTGTTAATAAAATAAAAATCACGCTAATTATTTAGAAATGACCCAAACTTATCAAAGACATTCGATTGCGTCGACTACAGAACATTATTTGAAAAAAAAATATATTGTTGGTGTAAATTATACTTAAGCAAACATATAGTATCTATGGAGGTAACATCATTGAAAAGGGACAGATAAAAAACAAAGTACCATCAAGCCTAATTTACGTTAAAAATGGGGCACCTCAAGGTTCCGCCCTCGGGCTAACTTTATTTTTAATTTACGTCAATGATTTACTTGTAAATTTGTCACCAGTTAAATTTTCTCAGTTGACTGGCAATACAAGTATGTATTAATTTACTTAAATCAGGACGAAGTAGTAACAAAAATGGTATTGAACGATCTATTGGATTGATCTGCAGCTAATACGTAATATCGTATTAAAAATCACCTCATATTAGCAAACATTGGAGACATTATCTCCAGCTCAACAACAGACTTGCTAGGAATTCAATTCGACCAGCAATTAAATCGGATTTTTCAAATTATTGAATTGAATAAAAAAGTAAGCCCTATGTTTGCCATAAATACAATAAGGCAAAGGTTTTAATACAGGGAAAACAGTATAATTATATTCTATTATGCAACATGCAGTGGAATTTTAGGGAAACACAACTACTACTGCGTAATTTTTTCTACAAAATAGGCAATAAAGCACCTCATGTTTAAAATCACTTGACTCGTGAAGATATTATTTTAAAAACCATTAAATATTCACGTTAACAAATTTGTATGTTGTATATGTAAGGCTGGCATAATTATATATAAAAAGAAATATAATCTTTTGACATCTTCTGAAAATCGTGGCCATGACACGCAAGGCAAAAACATGTACTTAGATGTAGATAAATAGAAACATGTATATGTCGATGTAGAAGTACTTAATCACTTGCCTGTTAAGTGAAAACTTTCTTTGAATATAATATAAAGGGAATTATAAAATGTATTAAAAATTAAATTCTCTTTGACAAATTAATTGTTTAAGGATGTATTCAGTTAAAAAATTATCTATATTTTATTCACCGCACCGAACTTCTCTTCTTCTGTTTATACTTTTATACCAGTTTTATGTATCTTTATGTATAGATAATTTAAAAAGGCATATATACATGGTGGTCTCAGATATCTATTGATTGTTTAAAAATAACGGGAGTTTATTCTGTGATCATATATCGAGAAATGCACCATAACTTGAATTAATTCTAAAAAAATGATAAAATCTTTTAAAGCTCGTCAACCGGAATTTTAAACCAGATTTTTTGCAGACAACCCTATATTATTCTGTTCGCAATTTAATTACCTTTATTTTGATATAAGATTTATTCATTAAACAGGTGAATGTAAATTACTAGTATCGAATTACCTGTTTATACCTGCCAACCCAATAGTTACGCCAGGAAAAAAATAGACAACCTAACGTTTGCATATTCTATAGTTCCTTAAACAAATGAGTGCAATGTTTAAAAAAAAGTTATTTTTGAATTTTAAATTAATCATAGTTTTGCTAGAAATTTGTTAGCCAACCCACTCGCGATATATTTTATAACATATTAAAATTAATATAAAATATTTTTCATCCATTAAACGGATAGGCGAATGTTGTTTTTAACTCGGATCTTAGACTATTATAAGCATCACGAATATTAAAGGTTGTACTGGTCTCCGGCAAGCATTGCCGTCGACCGGTAAACATCCCTTACCGTTCTTGATAGTTGATATATTATATTACCTACCTGTCAAATAAAGTATAATAATTGTGAAACAGTTATATTTGTAATTGTATCTCTTGAGATTAGTGCGATTAATTGTGTTATTACTTTGTATTTATGCAGGTATTCATTACTGTTATGGATTATGTGACGGAAACACATCTCTTTTTTCCAACTTTGGCTTGCGCGTAAATAATGAAACAATCAGAGTTCGTAGAAATAATAATCGAAATAGTATTCTTCAAAGTTGTTGAGCACTCGCAGAGCAGCTCAGCAACTGCAAATGCCGAAATCGCAAATATTGCGAACGCTACGAGATGACCACAGACATGCTTATCATCTACATCCCGTGGATGTAGATGATAACTGTGGATGCTGAAAAGCGCTTGAATTTTTGCCAGTGGCTTTTAAATTCAACAGAAGAAAATCCTGATTTTTTGCGGAAAATTCTATGGACAGATGAATCTACTTTCACTAGAGCAAGAGGAGTGAACTATCACAATCTTCATGTTTGGGCTCAGAAAATCCTCACGAAATTCGACCGTGATCATTTCAAGATTAATTGGGTGTGAACATTTGGCTGGGTGTTTTCTACAATAAGGTTTGTAGTCCACATTTGCTACCTCCAAGATTAAACACGCAATTATTCCATGAGTTCCATATCAATGACCTGCTTAACCATATCGAGGATTTGCCCCTGATTTGCAATACAATAGTTGTGTACAATTGGATGGTGCTTTAACGTATTTCGGAAGAGTTGTAAGAGAAAGGTTAAATGCAATTTATCTACAGCGTTGAATTGGTCATTTTGGAATAAATGATACGCATCATGAAATGATGCCAGTGTCCTGGCCACCCAGGTCGCCGGATATCAACCCACTAGACTTTTATATTTGGGGATATTTAAACGAAAGGGTTTTTGCTACTCCAATGCTAACAAGGGAGGAATTAGTTTTAAAGATTGAGCAAACTTGTAATGGGATGTGACAAGAAATGCTTTGAGGTAGGTGGATTACAGTTTCAGCAGTTTCTTTGAAAATTTTTAATTTCTATTTTTTTTTTGTGGACTACTTGCAAAATGCATCGTACACTCTACCTCTCACATACTGGTGTGGAAATTCGCATTTTCTTTTAAGATGATGATTTTAACCGTCTGCACAATAGATTTTAACTACAAATAAATCAGAAACAGTTTGCTCTATCAATATTTTACAAAAACACTTTTCTCTTCAGAATGCAGTGGACAATTTTCAATTATCAGTTCACAATTTTTTTCAAAAATATACAGTGGCGTACTACTTATTTCTGTAAAAGAGGTATGTAACCCTCCTATCTACGCCAATGTTTTCTCTTACACTTGAAATATAAATGAAGCTTTACATAGAAAGGTGGTGGGGCAAATTTGAAAACGATAGCTTTTGTCTTCACGTAATATTAAATTATATATTACTTCCTCACCCCTCAAAGTGAGGAAATTATGTATTCGTGAAAAAAAATTTTGAAAATTTTTATTGCATTTCTGGACGAATTTCGACGAATTATGACGATACATAAAATTTTAGACAGAAAAAATTGTCTGTCTGTGTGTCTATGTGTGTGTCTGTGTGGTTCGCGATATTTTTTTAAAGGAATGTCAATACTGCATTTTTCGAATTATGTTCACCCATATTATTTTTACATGCTCTACACATTCTTGAAGATTGCTCCTCGGAAACTGGAGCACCCTGTATATTAAATGGAAAAATCCTAATATATGAATATGATCCACATTTCGGAATGCGCTTACAACAAAAGAGAAAACCATTGATGGCAGCGAATAAGTATTGTTATAAAATTAAAATATCTGTTGTGGTCAGCACATGACTGTCCTGTGCGAGAGTATTCGAGTATATTACGTGACTTTATTAGTTCCTTTCTATGAGAGCAAAATTCATAATTTTTCTTTAAAATATATTAGCACTGAAGTAGTTTCTACAAACACCAAAACACTCGATACTATATTCGACGCGCGTTTCGCTAGCCAAGTTGGCGTCATCGGAGGATGATTAAACAGTTTTAATAATCTATGTATGCCTATGAATATGGTGTACGTACATTATGATTGTCAAAACTGGCCGTATCAATTTAACAATTAAAGAGGGTTTCTTTCCGGAAAGACAACTTCTGTTACTATAAATAAATGAATACCTTTTTTATAAAAAGGAGAACAAGCTTTGTCGCCCTAACTTATGGCGGTATGTTCCTACTTTAGTGTGTATGAACACAATTGTCTTTTGTCAAAAAGATGATGGAGACTTGAGTAGCTGCAGTGAAGACACGGTATTGTCCAAGGTTTAAATTAAACTCACGATTTTAACTAAACCACAAGAAGTACCTGTTACTTTGACGTTGTTTTTACAATTATTAAGATGCAAAAATAATGGAGGTTAAAACTACTATTCCTATACTGCCAACAATAACATTTTAATGGCGTTTGAGGCCGAGCTAACGGCCGTGATATTAATAATCTCGGCTTTGGATACCACAAAAGGTGAGGGTTAAATGATAAAACACCAAAGAATACTATAGTTTAAAAAAGTCAGAAAAAACCAGACTGCGACTGTTGTAAGCAGTAAAGTATTCCTAACTATTAATAAATATTAAAAGGAAAATGTTAACCACAGGAGAATATACAAGTGGCTTTGGCCTATTGTACATTTGTTTAGGGCAACCAACTCTTATTATTTTTACAAGTACTGCAATGAAAACAAAAATTATGCACATGTAAAATGATTATTATCTCATTTTTTTATTAATATTTTTATTAATTCAATTACAGGTATTTTATAGTTTCCGAGACCTGAGCGTACTTCAGCTACTCGTTAAACATTACCTATTCCAATACAGTCTCATTCTATAATTTCAAATGGTAATGGGGCATTAGGTTGCATTAGAACAACAATGGAATTAATTTGCAATGGAAAACTATTAATATTCCAATGCTGTTGAGGGATCAACTGCAATCGCTTTCAGAAATTTGGAACCATACAATAAATTAGAAACAGTTTAATCTATTAATAATATTCTCAGTGAGATTTGAAGTAAAAAAGGGACAGAAAGAACTTAACAATAATTAGTTCTTCAAACGTACTCTTTTTTTAGAAATTCCGCAACTTCACTAAAGATGCTGCTTCAAGTCAGTTTTATTTTCTAAACAGATATCATTACGTACATATGCGGTATAGCTAAAAATTTTGTTATACATATAGTCTTAAATAATATGCTATTACATATACTGGCATGAAGGTTTTTACGTCAACATAGAAGCGTGAACTTATTTACTATTAAAGAAAGCATTTTTTTTTCAACAGGTAAAATATCTTACTGTGCGACCAAAAAGGACCCTAAGCACAATTTCGCGATAATTATGGGGGAGCACATTACACTGTAGTATTTATTACATCATTTTTATTTTTAACATTCATGGGTTATACAAAAAAAAATGCATATTCATTTATTTATTTGGAATTATTTCGAATATTTCCTCAAATTTCAATATATTAAACGTATTATGTAAATAATGTAAAAACAGCATAAAAATGTGCATATTACTTTTTAGAGTAGATGATGTGAAATAACCAAAGAAGGCTAATTCAAATTTTTTTTGTTTTCAAATAGATTTTTTGTTATGTTTTCACTCCATAGTTTTCTGTAGATTAATGTCCAACATTAAGCATCAGTACTTGTGAATCCTTTAGTAGATGCATATTTCTGGTATAAAAGATATAAACACTAATTTAGATGTTTTATATGGCGATTCCATTGAATTTCAAGTTGATCCTGATGATTATACTATTTCGATATATACAGGACGTTTCAGATTTAGAGTGACATAGTGTAATGGGAGATAGAGCACACTTATCTGATTTCAAAACACTTTCAAAGTTACTCTTGAATATGAACCGTTCTTGAAATACAGAATGTTCTGTGGTTTTTGACTAAAACTCTAGTCGGCCATATTTTTGTACGTAATCATGGAAGTTGAATGCTTTATTTATAGAATTTAAAATTTGGTCAATCAGAAAGAAACAACATTTTTTGTGTACAATACTTATAAATTAAATATTCAAAGTGTCCCCTATTTTGATTTATACACAATATGATAAATTTTTCTTTTTTGCCTGCAATACTGAATTATTTTTATCACGACTCTTGATTTCAACTACGAGCACTTAGTTCTTCACCTGTTTGATGGTTTGTTGTATCATAGGAAATACTATTATAATCACCTCATCCAATCCACCGGTTAGAATTTATTTCAAATAGTTCCTCACAGTTTTACTTGGTAATGTGGCAATGAGCCATCGTGGTGAATATTTCACCCACTATAAAACGAAAAAAGAAAGAATGTATTTAATATTTGGTAAAACAAAAAACAATAAATTAGTAAAATTATTATTTTGTTGGACTACAGTAAGACATTTGATACTGTAGATCAGAAATTGCTTTGCAAAAAAGTGTCTTTTTCGGTTTTGAAATAACCATATCTCTGTTATCGACAATTACCTTAAAAATCGATAATCCGTGTGTAAAATGATATATTTAGAAGTAATTTATTTTCATTAAACCATGACAAAAACGTTGATTCTGTTTTGTGAAACATCTATGAAAACAGCGACACTCAGACTAGTACTCAAATAAGAATTACCATCTGCAAATATTAACAAGTTAACTTTTTCAACAACACTCGACAAGTCATTAATAAATAATTAAAAAGCAGTGGACATAATATTAATATAACATATCTCACGTGCCTATGGAAATATACAAACAGAAAACTGTCATGTTTGACATTGATAAAAAAAGACAATCTTTTATCAGAGAACTTTTCCTCTAGTTTTGGGATCGGAATCAGAGAGTATTTCGAAATGTCAACTTTTAATCATCTAAAATATTTGACATTTAAGTTTAATTTTCAGATTAATATTTTTACGTTTGACATTTTTGGATTGGAAGAAACATTTTATTCAAAAACCAACCTCTAACAACCTTTTGAGGCAGAGGTATATTTAACAATTTTGTTTAGATAATTTATAGGACAATGGCTTAGTATCCAAAGAAGGTGAGAAGAAACATTATAGGGTGCCACAAATAAATAGCTATAGACATTATAGAAATAACCGTTATTTAAAAATAATGATATTTATAAAAAACCGCTGCCAGTTACTTGGGGATCAGAACTTCCTCACCGTAGCAAAACTCGACGTGTGGTGGAGTTTATTAAGTAATTTTTGACGTTTCAAAAAAGTCACTTTGATGTTTCAAAAAAATCACTTTGACCTTTCAAAAAAAGTCACATTTTTTGACATTTCAAAAAAAGTTACATTTTTATGTTTCAAAAAAGTCACATTGGTGGAATGTTACTAATATTTTTTTTAGACCGATTTTGCTCATCAACGAACTAAATCTCTTCCTTAACCTCTAGAATGTGTGTACTAAATTTGAAAGCTTTATCTCAAAACTGTAGCTGCTATCGCGAACCAGACAGACAGACACAGAGACAGAAAATTTTTTGTCTGAACTTTTGTGTATCGTCATAATTCGTCGAGATTCGTCCAGAAATGCAATAAAAATTTTCAAAATTTTTTTCACGAATACATAACGTCCTCACTTTGAAGGTTGAGGAAGTAATTACATAGGAAATCAAATGTTAGGTTTGGAGATTCAAAATCTGAATCAGTATAAACCGTTTAATATACTGTGCCTCGATGATTTCAGATAGCAACCCAATCTAATAGGCAGGAAATAACTATGGTAAAGAATATACCTAGTAGCACTCGCATCTAGTTCAAATTTGTACTCTCATTTAATTTCTATTTCCTTCCACTGCATTGATGTTACCAGCATTATCTGATATAAAAAACTTAAGAGTTTCTAAATATCACTTAATAAAATAAAATATTTTTTGTTTACTTCATCTGCCTTTTTTTATTTAAATTAAATACCCAGAGAGGATACAGACTAGACGGACACATTGAAGTCACTGGTAAAATAAATATATTCAGGGCGGTGTAAACCACATATCAGTTAAAAGATAGTAGCCGAAAATCATCAAAACTGCACTCTTCGGTAGGTATACTATTATAAGGAAATAATAGCTAACATGACTATTTACTCATATATTAATTAATTTATTTATACCTTTATAATATTTTCGCACTGTGTATATAAACAATTAAAATATTAAGTTAAACGTTTGTGAACACATGTTCAAACAGTGTTCACCCATGACCTTCTACCGAAATAATTAACAAAGTTATATATACATACATCATCTGTAAAATATTTAATTTTATTTTAAAATTAGAATGCCCTTTGGTCTCGGCTGGCGTCAATTTTTATCGCATACATCCAAAATAACAAGATTTCCATATAATAATTACAGGAATACAAATAATATTATGTTTTATAGACGAAGACAAATTGCAAGAACAGTCGATTTTAATGTCAACAACCGAGAATTCAATTAATTTTAATAAAATTTCAACTAACATATCCTTTTAACATTCAAATTAAAATAGAAGGAAACAATACACATAGATGTTGTAGTCTGCAAATATTTGTTTTTTTTTTTTAAATACAAAATTAAAGTTTCCGTATTAAGCCTATAATGTCCTACAATTTTTTTTAAATAGTTTATATGACAGACAGCTTAATACCCAAAGAAGGTGAGAGGAAATATTATAGGATGCCACATTGCCACAAATAAATAACTACAGATAATACAAAAATGATATTTAAATAATTATTGTCCGTGTTTTAAAAATTTCTGTATATCGTTCAACATTTTAATAAAATAATAACTGATTAGATATCGCAAAATTCTTAAGAACGGTAAGACGTATTGGTGAAAAGTCTTGAAGAGCCATATACATTGATATAAAACTGGTAAATACTTTTTAAATACGAACCGCAATTTATTAGGTCTGACAATAACCCCTATTTTTTTGTCAAAAAAATCTGCTGATATCAAATTTCATTCAACAAATATTAATTTTTCCAACAATCTTTTCATTTCATAAATAGTTTCGTAACCAAAATACTTAATTTTGAACAGTAACAATTACTAAAATTTCAAAAATTAACCTTACCATAACTTTTTTAATAAACTTGTAATAACCCTTAGCACATTCTGTTCAAAATCTTCCGGAGATTGTCACTTAACCAACTTTACTTTATTAGTTGAAAATGACACTTAACAGCATGCAAAACGGGTTTGATATTAGGGGATGCTGGAGACCGAGTTGATCGCAGCGCGGACGAGAATTCAACTGGCGCCACATGGACCTATTTGAGTTGAATGACGCTCGAGAGGAGTTTATTTTGCATCGATTACACATGGCCTTTATTTCTCAGTTCCTTCACATTTTAGACCTATATAGAGCTGTAAAGACACTTAAGACTAGATTATATCATAAACAGTGTAATTAACGATGATTTATATAGATTTCAATAAGAGAACGCACAGATAGCGGAAAATTCCATTAAGTCATTTAGTGAAATCAGATTTTGGGTCGGAATAGAGAGGAAAAGATGACGGGTAATCTCCTAACTTAGAGATAATTCCCTTTTTGCCTCCTAGCTTACGTGCAATTCCGTGTTTTTGGGTATAAAATGTAATTAAGCCAAGACCCGTTTTCTCGAGTCTAATTTTTAATTCTATTTGCTCTGGAGAAAACTTTTATATCCGCCATTTATAAAATATTGTAATGCTTTTCTTCACTAATACCCGTAATAAGAGTTGACGGTTTAAAAAGGAGTCTTTTTCTAGTTTTCCTTTCTTACAGCTAAATACAGAAATGTAAAATACCCTCAGCGAGATTTTAGTATGACATAGAGGTGTTGCATCACAAAACGGACGCCGGTTAATGGTAAATAGAGGACACTAAGAGTACTAAGAATGACTCATTGGTCCCTTGTTTCTAAAATACAAGGCATTTTATAATTCTTTGCCAAATTTGTTTTAATTTTTTCTTGTAAAGACATATAGTCAAATATACTCAATAGCGTGCTTAGGGAGGGGCTTGGGAGGTCACAATTCTTCCCCCCGCTGGCCTTCCAAACGCAAATGAGTTAAATGAGGATGATTTTGATAGCCGGATTCAGCTTCGTGAGAAATTATAACATATCTACAACAGAAATTCAGATATTGTTAAAACAGGTACTTATTTCCGAAGAAGTGATTTTCTATTTAAACGACATTTTCAACTGACAAAATTATAGGTATTGGCTACAACAGAATCCTTACTGAATGATGGAAATACACATACAACGTCCCCAGAAAGAGAATATACAGTGTGGTAGTAATGTATGGAACAAATTCAATAAAAGTTTCCAGGAAGGATTTTGCAAAAGATCCTTAGCTGCTATAATGCCCCTTTACTACAGGTCCAATCCATAGAAATAAATGACAAGATAATTGTCTTTCAGTATTCTCTAAACCGCATCTTAAATACCTTAGGTTAATTATCGACTGTCACCTAAGATGGGATAATCACATAAATTACATCACCGACAAATTGAGAGTACATATTCATCTTTATAAATTTCTAAAGCATGTGTTAGATATTAAGCAACTAAAAATAATATATATGGCACTTGCAGAAACTACATATTAGATATGGTGTAATAGTTTGGGGAGGTGTTTTGAATATGCATTTAAATAGTTAACTCAAAAAAATAATTATTATATATGATTAAATATGATTTGAAGGAAACAACTACTCAGCGGGCAAATACCCCGACCTGCATTGAATTACACCTTCAAATCATGATAGATCGATAGCCAATATCATTTGTCAATTCCTAACCAGACATAGATCGATTTTGAACTTATTTGTTCTCTTCAGTATGCCATAGGTCATGGAACAGACAAATGATAGTGGCCGACATGCTAATTATATACTAACTAAGGTGAAGTGAATAGTGGTGAGAGGTATGAAACTTCTCATATGGTCTGAATGCTACTATCCGACCGACATCCTAGATGTCTCTGTGGCGGATAGCGACTTGCATCACAGCAAGTACCGAGAGCGGCGATCCCTAGCCCAGGTAGACTAAACTAATGTGATTAAATATGATTTGAAGGAAACAACTACTCAGCGGGCAAATACCCCGACCTGCATTGAATTACACCTTCAAATCATGATAGATCAATAGCCAATATCATATGTCAATTCCTAACTAGTATGCCATAGGTCATGGAACAGACAAATGATAGTGGCCGACCTGCTAGTTATATACTAACTAAGGTCAAGTGAATAGTGGTGAGAGGTATGAAACTTCTCATATGGTCTGAATGCTACTATCCGACCGACATCCTAGATGTCTCTGTGGCGGATAGCGACCACGTGGGCTAGGGGTCGCCGCTCTCGGTACTTGCTGTGATGCAAGTCGCTATCCGCCACAGAGACATCTAGGATGTCGGTCGGATAGTAGCATTCAGACCATATGAGAAGTTTCATACCTCTCACCACTATTCACTTCACCTTAGTTAGTATATAACTAGCAGGTCGGCCAGTATCATTTGTCTGTTCCATGACCTATGGCATACTGAAGAGAACAAATAAGTTCGAAATCGATCTATGTCTGGTTAGGAATTGACAAATGATATTGGCTATCGATCTATCATGATTTGAAGGTGTAATTCAATGCAGGTCGGGGTATTTGCCCGCTGAGTAGTTGTTTCCTTCAAATCATATTTAATCACATTAGTTTAGTCCACCTGGGCTAGGGGTCGCCGCTCTCGGTACTTGCTGTGATGCAAGTCGCTATCCGCCACAGAGACATCTAGGATGTCGGTCGGATAGTAGCATTCAGACCATATGAGAAGTTTCATACCTCTCACCATTATTCAACTATTCATATATATATATATATATATATATATATATATATATATATATATATATATATATATATATATATATATATATATAAAAAAATAATCTACAATAAGGAACCTACCTATCCCACCGATTCTTTGTATAGAGTCATCAATCATGGATCCACGTCAGTTATTTTTTTTAAGCTTGTCACTGATGCAATATTCAAAAACAAAAATAATTTTACAACATGTATATACCAAAAATAAAAAACCTTACATCAGCTAAACTAATGTATAAAACAATTGTGCAACAATCTCATGTGTATCTAGCACCGAAGGCATATTATTTTATACCTGAAACATTATAAAATGTGTTTAATGAAAAACTATTAAAGAAATATAAAAAAAGTTTTTATTGGAAATTCCCAGAATAGAAGTACATAACTTATTAGACTTAAAAAAATTCTTTAAAAAAATTTTAAAAAGAAAAACTAAAAAAAAAAATTCAATACTTACCTTATATGTAATTTTAAACCTGATAAAAAACTAAAAATGAAAAACTACAAGTGTATTCATGAATGTATAATATAGTAATATTTGTAATTATTCATGTATCTATACGACGTTTTATACTGATTGTGTTTTTTTTTCTAGTCACCATCAAGGTCCTATTGAACTTTGTGGTTTCTTTTCATGTTTATTTGTATGTAGGTAATTTAAGAATGTTTTTGTTTCATTCCAATTATTTAGTAATTCTCTTTCCAAATATACTATTATATTATTATATTATTATTATTATATTATTATTATTATATTATTATTATTTTATATTATTTGGGAATATTTCAGGTGTTTACAATATAGTATAACATATACGTAAATGTCATCTCTGGAATTTATCGCTAACTCCCGAAAATTTTTCAATTTTTCGTAAAATCGTGTCAATATTTTATTAGCCATTGTTTCTCATTTTCAATATATCTCAGAATAAGATTGTATTTCCCAACAAACGGAAGTTTGCAAATGTAACACCTATTTCTAGCAAGCAACAAAAATGAAATATCCAGTTTTCGGTGCATATGCTTGTTATGTTTGTATAAATGTACGATGGTATTGTTCCTGGCCAGTTACTATTTTCGGTAAAAAAATAAATCTTCCTGATTTCAGCAAAATTTGTACAGGGGGTGGTCAACATTACCTAAACTTTTACCGTTCATTCAACAGGTTTAAAAAGAAATGGAACTTTCGATACAGTTTACTGTCTTACTCCTCGGCGAATTTCTATGTCTTCTATGGCATTATTTTCAACTTGTACAGAAGATTTCTGGTTTCAATAAGGGTTGACAATAATTCTTAAGTCATTGAATTTCAAATCCATCTGCTGATAGATTTCTATTAATTTTGATCATCCAATAGATGTAAATATTTTTTTTAGCAGGCTTTTTAATGGTGTTCTAATATCACATTAATAGACGACACATTCAGAGCAACTTCAAGCAAATGTAACTAAAATATTTGTTTGCATTTTACTCTAGTTTCAGTAGAAATAATATGATATCAGTGTTTCTTAGACAAATTATATCAAATGTAACTTTGAATGCTGTTATAAATTTACCAAATTTCAGGAACTATGTTTAACATACCTATTATATGCGGGTTTCTCCAATTTAAACTAGCCGTCATGTTTGTTATTTATTTGAAAATCGCTGAAACATGATACCAAAGAGGCATGTTTCTACGTGGAAACTAGACGTATATCATCAACCTATTAGGCCCCACAGCGACAACTTCTAACATTTCTTATGGCGCCACAACATATGTGGTAAATCGTTAGAATGATAATTTTATAAGGAGTTCATTGGTGTAACTCGTCGTCAACTGAAGACATTCCGCAGTTACTCTCCTCCTAAGATTATCAATGTTTGCCGGCTGTGCGACATAGGCTTTGGACTTTAAATAGCCCCATAAGAAAAAAATTCAAGGGAGACAAGTCGGAAGATGTGATTCGACAGACTCACATCTTCCAATCCAAGAAAATTTTCGTGATTTTTCAGTAACTCTGGTACAAGCGGATCAACAGTGGTTTCAAGAAGCTCAAGATACTTATTCTCATTTAAATCAGTGTCAATAAAAGAGGGACCAACGATGTGATCTAGAATACCTGCCCAAATATAAATTTTTTGTGGATTTTGGGTATAGATTTCTCCTAAATAAATGAGAATTTGTCTCAAACCAATACCTAAAGTTATACCTTCGACAAAATTTACAGATTACAGATTACAGTAGCTTTGCTCCTGGCGTTGGTGATTGGCCCTGGTAGCGGAAATAGGCCGACGTTAAATAAATGATTTAAAAAACTGTACTCTCAGAGTTACAAACATTTTGTTCTAAAAACAGATTGTTATATAAAAAAATAGAAATATAAATTTAGAAATAGAAAATTAGGTCAAGTAACAATTCTACAGTCCAGTAAATGTTCCCTAATTTCATTAATTATTTTTTCTCATCATATTTCGTATTTTGATTGATAAATTCCCTGAAGCGTTTCCATTCGACATCGTAATGTTTTCATTAAGTAAAACAATTTACAATATTACTTAAGCCTGTGATTACATGAAATTACAAATAATAAATAAATAAATGTTAGACGCATATAAATTGGAAGCAACTAATAAATTGGATAAATTAACATTTTTATAAAAGTTCGCAGTTAAAACACTGTACAAGGTTAAATTAATTACAATTAACATTAATATTTAGAGTAAACTCTCACTGATAAGATAAATTGACAAATTGATAATGATAAATTTTGGATCATTTGATTTAAAATTAGGTACACTGCAGATTAAAATATCGGAAAATAAATTATGCGATTTTAACTTATTTTTATACAAAAAAACAGATGTATTAATTTTTCATTTACTTATTACATGAGATTAAATTAGATTTATTTCCTTAGTACGGAGAAAAGGTTAAAATTTTTTAATTGTGTTTAATGATTAGCACAAACTAAGTCTTTGGTGATTTCTCTTACGATCAGGGGCGGTCGGTCCATGGAAGCAAGGGAAGCAGTGCTTCCCCTGGGATTATTTAAAAAAACACATAAATAGAACCTAATTATTATTTATCACATATATTAATCATTAAAATTTACTTTTACCCAATTTCAATAGATACGGCCCTGCTTTTATGCAGCTGAGATAATGTTGCACGCTAAAACCGTAACGATGACGCACTCGATTAATCGAGCCAACACGAACTCGCGCAACTTTGATATATGTAAGCAAAGACAACTGTCTCTGGTAAGTAGGTAACTTATTGAAATGCATCCCATCCCACTTCATAATCTTGATATCTGAGCTGTATAGCATCGTAATACGTTTTATTTTATAGATTTTAATCTCGATTTTAATATCGATTTTAATATTATACTTAATATTAATCTTCCTAGTATTATTCTCAGCTTTTGTGCTATATTTGTAAAAACTTTTTTGGTGTTTCTAAACCTGTGGTGCGGCGACAAGTGATTTTTAAAACGTTGAATATTAGTGCGCGTGTACGCAGATTTAGAATTACTTATTAAATTTGGAAGCTGGTTCTAGCACTGTGGAAAATATTATTTGCGTTTGTGTGGTGTGCAATTTGTTGAAAAGGGGATTTTCAACATATTCGTTTCAAGATAAACTAGATATTATTAGAAATGGGAAACCAACACCTGATTTAAAATTCTTAAAAACGGAAGTTAAATCATGCTATAGGTACTTTAATATTGAAGTGTACAGTGCTAATCAGTAGTTAAGGGGTTGTGAAAATATGTGTAAATTGTTTTGTTGGCCATGTGTACTGTTCACAAATGAAAAAGGTGTTTGGAATAAAAATGGCTTTTCAGATTTAAACAACATTCACAAAGTGACAAAAAGGCATGGTAAGTGTGAAACTCATTTGGGAGCGGTGCTAAAAGAATAAACATTTGGAAAATCACGAATTGAGCATTCATTAGATCAGCAGTTGAAAGAAAGTGTTAAAAGACTTATTGATATTGTTTGTTTTCTCGGCGAAAATGAACTTAGTTTTAGAGGTCATACTGAATCTCGAATCGTTGCTAATAGGGGCAATTTTATCAATTTAGTTGATTTATTAGCAAAATACGATACAATTTTAAGTAACCATCTGGAACACTCCACGATATTTCGCGGTACATCAAATCATATTCAAAATGATTTGATTCAGTCGATAAGCAATATTGTTTTAGAAAAGATCAAGCAAGAAATAAAAAAAGCTCCTTTTTGTTGCAGTTATGTTAGATGAAACAACCGATATTACGAATATTAGTCAGTTGTCAATCGTAGTCCGCTACATAAATCCAAATGGGAAATTCCAAGAGCGCTTTTTAGGATTTTTAGACGTAGCAATGCCATGAACGGCCGTAGCTTTATATACTATAGTTTGTCAGATAGTCGATGATCTACAGTGTGGTGCCAAACTTATCGCCCAAAGTTATGATGGGCCCGCTGTAATGGCTGGTGAATTGGGGGGCCTGCAGGCCAAAGTAAAAGAGACTTTTCAGAATGTAATATTTGTACATTGTTTTGCGCATCGATTAAATTTAGTTCTAGCTCAATCTGCAGCGTGTCTTAAAGAGTGCAAAGTGTTTTTTTCAAGTATTAGTGGAATGGCTGCCTTTTTTTCAAAATTATCAAAACGGACACGAGAATAAAAACTTTTTCAAGAAATTTAACCAGTGAAGAGCGGCTTTCAAAATTGTCCCTGTTAACAATAGAAAGTGACTTTGTGAAGATGTCAAAAAATTCAAACTTTTACGACGAAGTTATTTCCGACATCGCAAAAAAGGAGAGGCGGATTAAACTACATTGTAAATAGGTAGGTATGTGCATGTTAACTACTTAATAAACTCTCTATTTCGATGCGGGTTCAATCCTCGCCATCGGCACTGGCAATGTCGGTGGGTATGGTTGTGGGTCTGCGTTTTTCTCATAAGTGTAACCCTCACCCGTGCAGCTTCGGCTTTGGAATCGGGGGTTGTCTAATTTTTGTGGTGTTTTTATGTTTTATGTTTATTGAGGAGTGGCGGTCCTACACGTGTACTATTTTTCTAGATATCATAACTTTGCGGCTTTCGACATTTGCTTTAAAATGATTATACCGAAGCCACGCCCCTTTTCTAAAAAAAAATTTGCCTCTCTTCGCTCGGGGCTTCGCACTACTCATCACCCTATATCACAAACTGCTTCCCCTGTATCAAAACTCACCGCACGCCCCTGTAGAGATTATAGATAATGGTATATATGGTCACACCCGAGTTATAAGACAGCATATAATATAGAATGTAAGTAGAGATAAACAGATCCTTAATATGAAATCTACCATTAATAGAGATTGTCTGGAGTGTGGCCGACTAGATGACGTAGCATATCAATTACTGCTGTGACTAAAATAAAATAGATACGTTTTAATAACGTCTGGCCGACTTAAATCCATGACTGTGAACGTTCGTGTAGGTTTGGGTTTATTATTGACGTTGCGAGGACGTCGCCATAAAACGAAATTATCAACGTTTAGATTAGAGCCAATCTTTAATGTTTTACAGACGACACATCATGGTGTGATGCGTGCATGATAAAGAGAGTAAAGCAAGAGGAAGAAATAAAACAAACAATATAACCTACAAACTTTGGTTGTGTTATATTCCTCTGATTTTGTTTGTAGGATTCCCTTCTCAGTTTTAATGGGGAGAAAGCCTTCGATCAAATAATCAACCACTATTTACAATTAAACAGTCGTATGTGGTACATGTTTTAGAATGATTCACAGAAAAACATGGCCAAGACCTGCTCGAGGACGAACGTACAAAGTGGGAAAATTTCGAAGTTTGTACTGGGTAACTCGGTAACTGTAAGTGATACAAAAAAAATGGAAGACAATGTGTCTTCCATTTTTCCATCTCTTTTTTTTGAGACAAATTCGCTGGCGAAAACTAAAATTTGCTATTATCTTTTGTTTTCGAATTATAAACCAAAGTTCTAATTTTCGACTATTAGACACATGTCAATATCTTGTAAAGTTATAAAAAAACAAATTTTACATTCTTCATGCACTTTCTTCTCTGTAATATAGTGGCGTCTAAAAAATTAAAAAAGAAAAGGTGCAGTTTCGTGGTATGGCATAAAGTTGTATTTTTTTAAATGGGAATCATAGTTGGCTAGAGTTTAATTCAAAAGGAATCTTTCAAACTGTATATCATATATGAGGTCGCTTTTGATGTGTAAATAATGTGTAAGTAAGTAGTAACGAAAATAATCTTTTAGTAGATTACTTTTTGCGTTTCTTTATATTTATTTCAAGTAGGCGTGTGTCATCTATGACAGTTTTCATCCATTTGCCAGTAAATTGCATATTAATAGTTTTGTTTCCGTCATAATTTATTTATATAAGTTAAACTATCCAGACAGATAAAAATCCAATTACAGGGTAGGAAGGTTCAAACAATGTTTCACACAAATTAAGTATTTTTAAATAATCCAAGTAACTATTACATATTGCAACAATCAAATTAGAGTTACAATTGATCAAAATGAATAGCACATTAACTAACTTCTATTACTAATATATGGTGCAACACTCAAATTAGAGTAACAACATCATAATGAATAACATATTAACATGAGATATACACCCATATATACATATACATACATACACTCATACACATCTATTTTCTATTTTCTATTTTTTTTAATGTTTAGCTATAGATTTTTGCTGCGCTAAATTATATTTGTTAATGAAATACTGTAATTTGCTATATTTTTGTATCCTATTTATGGACAGTTTTGTCTGTTGGATTTCAATAAACCTTATTATTAATATTATTATTATTACACATGTACACATACTCACATACACATAGAATATATGTGCAAAGAATTAATAGTAAAATGATAGAAGTTTTAATCCAAATGCAATATAGACTGTTTCATTTTATCCTTATTGGTACAAAATATATCAACATCATCCTGTACAGACATATAATTTGAACACATGGAATATACATATAGACAGTCAATCTGGTTGTTTAGGATTTTTTATATAAACATAACTGAAAAATACTTTCACCGGGATTCCAAATCGTTTATTTCAAACCTGTGTAATAATTCAAGTTGAGGTGTACCTCTTGCTGGGTAAGTTCCATCATTCTTATACCAAAGGTACTTACTAAAAACTCGTTGAGTTTTTTCAACATTCAGTTTGTAAATTTCATAACACGAATTCCAGATTTTGGAAGCATATTCCAATTTTGATTTAACAAATGAGTTAAAGAGTAATATTAATGTCCCATTTTCTGCAAATTCTTTACAGCTTCTTATTATAAAGCCTAAGTTCCTATAGGAAATCGGTACGATATCATTTATGTGGTATGCAAACGTTAAGTTACTAAGTATCAAAAATGACTCCAAGGTCTTTAAATTGATTGCATTTATTTAACTGACAATTATTCAATACGTAATAAAATTCAACTGAACTCATTTTTCTCGTAATAGACACATAATTACATTTACTGATATTAAAATGTAATCTATTTTTATCACACCATATGCTAATTTTTTGTAAATCCTCTTGCAGAAATTATCAGTGGCAGTATAGCTCGCAATCATCAGCATACAGCAGAATACTACATCGTAGTTCCAAGCTAATGTCATTTATACACATTATGAATAATAGAGGTCCAAGAACGGATTCCTGAGGAATGCCTGAGGTTGCTTTTATTTCGACAGACTTGAAACCACGGTATTGCACAGTAAGATTCCTCTCAGACAGGTAAGAAAAGAAAAAGTTTATAAAAGCTTCGGTAAGTCTGAAATTGAACATTTTTTGCAATAGAATACCGTGATGAAGTCTGTCAAAGGCTTTTGAGAAGTCAGTATAGATGACAACAACCTGGCCACCACAGTCGAGTGTCTCTGCTATAAATTGAGTTATGCATATCAAATTCGTAGTTGTGGACCTGCCAGATAGAAACCCATGCTGGTTAAGGGAAATTTGGGATTTGACGTGGAAAAATAATATATTATAAATTACAGTCTTAAATAATTTACTGAAGTTACATAGAATTATAATAGGCCTGTAGTTTTCTATTGCGGATTTGTCTCTCTTTTTTGTAAATGGGACATATTTTAGCTTTTTTAAAACGGGGAAGATTCCAGTTTGAAGCGACAAATTGAAAATAATTGACAGAGGTAATGCGAACAAAATAGCACAATCTCTCAAAAGAAATGTGGGTATTCCATCTGGACCAGTAGTTAATTTCGGTTTGATTTTTTTGAGTGCTTTTAATACATCTTATTCGTAAATTTTGGGAACAGGAAGTTGTGGAAAGTTAATATTTGAGTAAGTGTCGGCTATATTAAAATTTGTAGAAGTCGTGAAGGATGATTGAAGAAATGAGGCAAATCCATCCAGTATATTTTGTGGATCACTAATAGGGACCTTTCTGTGAGACATTTGATTGGGAATACTAGTAGAATTACGAAAATTACGAGAAATATGATATGCTAGAAGAATGCTTTATTCAAAGTAATAACAATTGTGATATTGCATCCGAAATATACAAGGTGTTTCATTGGGAAAGGGAAATATGTTAATTGTGATTAAGGGTCACCGAGGTGGTTCCAAATAACCTATACTTAATGGGTCTTTCGAGATACAGGTTCATATATCAATTTTACCTATTTCTTTATTGACTCATAACTTACGGACCACCCTGTATATTTTATTGATATTTGCCACACTTATTCTCCATCACTTGACGAATCCACTAAGGTATTAACAATAAGGGAAATCCGGGTCCCTGAGATCGCACGTCAACGGTACGGTGGGCGTTCATATCAGACCAATAGTGCTTATTATGCCTGTTGAAGCTTCATCTGTCCAAATTCAATTTCTATAGAACAATGGCTCTTGTTGACTTTTTTGACGATACCATATGCAAAACTCCAATCGTCGCTGAATATCAGTTAGTTGCAGGTGATGTTTTTTCCTTATTGCATAAGGCCGGAATTTGTGTGTCTTCAAAATACCCAAAGCTCGACGTCTTGAAATCCTAGAATCAGCTTCAATTTGACGACTTGAAAGTGAAGAATTTGCAACCACCATTCCAATTACACATATGGAAGTTTCTTCAGCATTTTCAATGTTGTAATTTGGCCTTGGCTTTTTGAAGGACCAATGAGATTTTTTTTAACCTTTCAAGAATATCTTTATTAGGTTGTCTTCTTTCAGGATAGCGATTGAAATATATTTCGGATGCAATATCACAATCGTTATTACTTTGAATAAAGCATTCTAGCATATCATATTTCTCGTAATTTTCGTAAGATATCTTCACTTTTATGATTAAATGGGGTGTAATTATGACGGAAACATAATTATTAATATGCAATTTACTAACAAACGGATAAACATTGTCATAGATGAGACACGCCTACTTAGAATAAATATGAAAAAACGCAAAAAGTAATCTATTAAAAATTATTCTCGCTATTAAATACTTATACATCAAAAGCGACCCCACATATGATATATAGTTTGAAAGAGAAAAAAATTTCCTTTTTAAAAAAATACAACTTTATGCCATAACTTGAAACTGCACCTTTTTTTAAATTTTCTCGACGCCACTGTATTATACAGAAAAAGTGTTTGAAGAATGTAAAAGTTGTTTTTTCATAGCTTTACAAACAACCAAGATATTGACATTTGTCTAAAAGTCGAAAAAATCGAACTTTTGTTTATAACTCGAAAACAAAAAACGATAGTAAATTTTTTTTCGCAAGTGAATTTTTCTCAAAAAAAGAGATCGAAAATGTGTCTCCATTTTTTTGTATCTCTTACAGTTACCGAGTTACCCTATACAAATATTGAAATTTGCCCTCCCTATACATACTGCTGTCCGCCATTGAATTTATGAGATGTTGGTCAATCTAATTATGCTATTTTAAATTTGAAAACCACTAAATAATTATTACATTACGAGTTAATAGTTGAGTCACTCAAATTTCTGCATAAAAACAAAAATACTGTTTTTTTAAACTCATTATTATGGATGCGCTCTTTATTTTCAACCTACAATCAGAGCTGTTGAAAGTACCCAATGAAAGTACTTGAAGTACCAAATACCAAGTACCTGACAAAGTACTTGCTACTCCAATTCCCAAGTACTATGACCTGAAGCAAAATAATTCAAATACCAAATACTTGTCGAAAGTACTTTAAGTAAATCGCAAGTACCGTATTTCAAATATTTCAGATTATTTGAAGTACTTTAAACTACTTCAAATAATCTAAAGTACTTCAAGTACTTCTTAAAGTATTTCAAATACTTCTCAAAGTATTTCAATTACTCTAAAGTATTTCAAGTACCATGTATTTCAAGTACTCTAACATATTTCAAATACTCCACAGTTCTTCCAAAACCCAATAATTTTATACACTTGGGCCCGCGATTCTTTTCACACACGTTATCAATTTGTGGACATGATCAACGACAGCACTCTTAAAATGATTATCATAAACATCGGCTAAGGTTAGAAAAAGACAAATGATGTGATTCATGTCTTAGTCACCTTAGTTCATACCAATATGTTTGATGACGTGTGTGAAAAGAATCGCCGGCCCAAGTGTATTTATTAAGTTTTTCTCATCACTTTTAGTTTTATTAACATTTTTATTACAAAAAATATAAAAGCGAACAAAAACAAATACTACTGTTGTCGATTTCCGTTCAAATATCATTAAGAACAGGAAAGTCATAAAGAAAACAAACATATATAAAATATAGTAATAACTTTAGGTAAGTACAAATAAATAAAATAATAAAATTAAGTGTATCTGTTTCTATTGGCTTTCAATAGCACCAAATTTTCGAAATTTCCATCAGTTAATGCATTTCTTCTAGGAGCATTTATAATTTCAGCAAATGAAAAGAGTCTTTCTACAGGCGCTGATGATGGAAGGCATGTATTAAACCAATAAAAAACTTTTTTTTCTGTTGCATATTTATCTAGAGAAATAAGTTGGGTGTCAGAGTCATTTAAGTATCGAAGAATTTCTAATTCAATTCTTTTTTTATCACTGGCTTTTATATATGTGGCATTTGAACCTGGTATATTCTCTTCAAATTCAAAGAAGTGTTCTTTAGTTGCTATTTCCTCTCGGTCGTTGTTTTTTTCTACATCAAGATTCATTTGTTTTTAATTATGATGTCAAATTGATAATTGATATAATATGCTTCTTTGAATACTTACCTCCGTTACCTCTAAATTACAGATCACACGATACACCACAAATCATGAAAGATTTATCAACGAGACGTTCACTCTACACACATAATGTTAACACTGAATAAAGACAGCTATGCTGTAACAATTTCTTAGTGAAATTTCCAACCTTATTTCTGTTAAACAAAATATCTAAAATATAGAACTACTAGGACTTCAAATACTTTTAAGTAATTGAAATATCAAAAAACATACTTCAAATACTGGAAGTTGTTAAAACAAGTACCAAATCCAAGTACTTTGGCACAGTAATTGAAGTACCAAATACTAAATACCGGGTTTTCAATGTACTTCAAAGACAGTATTTGAAATACCAAAAGTATTTCAAGTACTATTTTTCAAGTACTTTTATTTGAAGTACTGCAGCTCTGCCCGCAATATTTCTATTTTGCCAAATTTTACTAAAATATCTAATGTTACTGTCTTTAGTTGCTTAAAAATGCACTTCTTAGCAAATAATGAATAAAACAATATCGTTTAACAGTATTTTTTTTTATCTTTTCCACCGTGATATCAAAAATTACCTTAGTCAAGGGTGGTCATGGAATAAAACTACCATCTTAGCTTATATCATTCGAATAATTTTGTCAAAGTTTGTTAAGTTACGTCCCATACTTATTTGATAATCAGAAAATGATTGACATAGATAGATTTATTTAACCACTTTACATATAGGGATACATTTGTGGCAGGTCAAAATTACAAAAAAATGTACAGGTTACAAAATATTTGAAACAAATAAAAATATATATATATAATAAAAAATGAAATTAAAAAAACAAAGTAATTGCTTTGTAGACTACAAGGAAGTATAAATAATAATATATATATACATATATAGATAAACATGTATAAACATATAAAAGTTAGATGCACACATAATAGACTAATAATAACATTACGAAAGTATAAAAAAAGTATAAAAAAAAACGGTGGATTTATTAATGATGTGCAAATCAGAGCATCACAAGTATGCAGAAAGGCTTATAAAAGAATAATCTGTGAGAATTATTTATTAATAAAATTTCGTATTAAAAAATTCTTCTATTGTATAAAAACAATAATTTAAAAAGTGACTTTTAATCTTGGCCTTAAAGCCATTAAAATTAGGAGCTTTTATTTCAGTAGGAACATGATTATATAATTGGAGGTTTAATGTTTTTTTTTCGATTTTGTTAATCTAAGATGAAGCTGTCTGAGTAGGGAAGCAGAAATTTGAATTTGTAGCTATTTTGGCTTTATTTTTGTGAATTTCTAATAACATAGTATACATGTAGAGTGAAGGAACTGGCATTACGCTAAATCTGTTAAATATTGGTTGACAGTGATCTAACCAGCCAGCATCACTAATCAGTCTGACCACTCTCTTTTGGAGACGAAAAATTTTAACTGCGTGAGATGATCCACCCCACAGAAGTATTGCATAACTAATGTAAGAATGAAACAAGGAGAAATAACATGTTCTTAGAGTGCTAGGGCAAAGTAAATTTTTAAGCCTACGGAACAAAAAGATTAAACTAAATAGTTTGTTTGATAGTTCTTCAATATGATTGCCCCAACTTAAATTGTCATCAAGAACTACACCTAGAATTTTGATGCTGTCTCCTTGTATTAAATAACTACTAGTAGAAAAGATGAGCTTTTGAGTCTTATCTTCATTTAGCTTTAACTTATTTGAAAAGAACCATTCGCAAGCTTGCTGGAAGGATCTAGCACAGTCATTGTTTAAATTGCTAATATTAGGATTGTGATTCAAAAAAGATGTATCGTCTGCATATGCAATACATTTTACCGGAGACATAAAGTGAAAGAAATCGTTAGTATATAAAATAAACAGAAGGGGTCCCAGTACAGAACCTTGACGCACTCCATGGTTAATTTTTAGAAATTCCAAATTGATACCATTTATTGATACACATTGTTGTCTATTATTGAGATAGGAGTGAAAGAGATTTAGGCAGATACCTCTGATACCATAAAAGTTTAACTTATCCAAAAGAATCTCATGAGAGACACAGTCGAAAGCCTTGGAGAGATCGCATAAGCTGATAGCCACATGCTTACTACTCTCCAAACCCTCACTATGTTACTCACTATTTCAAAAACAACATTTGTGGTTGAGCATTTCTTCCTAAAACCAAACTGACAACAGTTTAAAACACTGTGAGTATTAAGATAGTTAACAAGTCTATTTTTCAAGATAATTTCTATAATCTTTGAGAACATTGGAATGATAGATATGGAGCGATAGTTATCTTTAACACTGATATCACCTTTTTTAAAAATCGGTATGATTTTGGTAACCTTTAGCACATCCGGAAAAACACCTTCACTAAAGCAGCAATTAATAAGCAGTGTAAGTGGGACTAGAATTATATCCATGGTATCTTTAAGAATTCGACTGTTTAAGCCGTAAATATCAGAGCAGTTAGAATCCCTTAAATTCTTTACGGCCTGAGCAACCTCAAATGTAGTTACAGGTTCAAGGAAAAAGGATGACTGGGTAGTAGGTAAATTTTTTAAAAACTTTGTTGCAGAAACATTCACTGTAGGTAACAACTTTATAAAATGCTCAGCTATATTAGCGAAATATTTATTAAAAGAGTCTATTGAGATTTCATGTTCTGATGATGTGCTAGGCGTATACTTGTTTCTCTCAAAATTTATTAATTTCCAGCTGTCGCGTGCTTCGTTATTAGAATTTTCAATAAAAGAATCATAAGCAGCTTTTTTTGATTTAATTAATTTGCATTTATAATCCTTTTTTAAAGTATTATATATAGTGAAATCCTTAGAGCAGTTTGCAATAGTTATTACACAACAGAGTGTGTCCCTCATATTTCTTAGTGAGTCGTTAAACCACTGGACAGGAGGATTGTGGCTTATTTTACATTCCTTTAGTGGAAAATACGACAATAGCTTCGACAATAATTTTAGAATCCATGACCACCTTTAACCAAGATAATTTTTAAAATCACGGTATATTTTGGTCCGTTTTATGAAAGGGATCTCAGTGTAAACATTTTTGCAAATAAAATTTGTTTATCCAATTATAAATCGGAAAATGTTCAAAAACATTTCCAACGTTGGTAATTATACATAGAAATAAACTTGTTCGATTTTAATGATCTCTGAATAACGTACTGTACTGAACTTTTACAGAGCTGTATTTTATAATGCATTATACAAAACTTTTATAAAGTTTTTCTAATGTTATTCTATGACATGGTTTGACTAATATTTAATATTTCGCGCGTCTCTGGAAAACTCCCGTGTAAGTTTTCCATTAAAACTTTGTGTGCCTTCCGTGAGTATATAGAGTGGTTGTAAAGTAGCTAATTCGATAGCTTTGATAATACAAGGTTTTAGAAAAAAATTATTTGGCATTTTATCACAGAAATATTTTTTTCAGAAACCGTCCTGAGGACATCCATTTCTGTGAAATCTTTTCGTTCCGAAAATAGCGATTTCTCGGACTAGTCTGGAAAATAATTACTTTCCGGACTAGTCCAGAAAGTGAAAAGTTTTTTTTACAACTGGTATCTGATGTGTTAGAATTAATCGATTAATCAAAAAAATCGTATTTGAGGATAAATTACATTTGAAGGCTACCATAGCAACCAGATAACAACGCTTAGTTCTATCATCATTTATTATACTATTTCTAACTCAAAAGCGATATAGAAAACAAGCCAGATGAAATTTGTGAAGTTGCGGTTCAGGCTACCATGCAGTTATTGCCCAACAATTCAAAAATGTATGAACAGGTCTACCATTTTTCAAAATTTGGACTAGTTTGTTTAACTTTTTTATTTCGAGACGGTTGCTGAAAGAATAGTGTACAAAACTCAGCCAGAAAATGTTTTTTCTGTGCTCGCAGACTTTTTGTCTACTCGTCCAGAAAAATATCACTTTTTTCTGCAACCGACTAGGAAGTTAACTGTTTTTGATAATTTTTTTTAAGTGGAAAATACATCTTTACTGATCTGGTCCAGTAAAGTGACATAAGGGATCGGAAAAGTCTACTTCGATCCCTTATATCACTATTGGTTAACAATAATGGGGAAGGCATCTAATTAAGTATTTTAAACAACAGCGTCTGATATCTGTCAGTTGAATTTTAACAATTTTGTTTACAAAATATTGAAGTTAAAATATGTTTTGAGAGAAGCAAACTGTTGCAGAAAAAAATATCTTACGCAATACACCCGGAAAGTGTCTTTACTTAAAGAATCACATTTTGTACTTGTTACGTAAATAACTATTAAAATGCCAACCCGTTATTATTAATGTGTTTAAAACAGTATAACGATTTCAAGAGATTATTATATACAAACTAGTGATGGGACTCGAGTGACTTTTTTTCACTCGAATAACTCGGTAGGTTTCCGAATTTACTCGAGTTGAAACTCGAGTCGAGTTGAAACTCGGTTTCATTGTTATAAAACTCGAGTCAAAAGTTAGGTAGAGTAAAACTCAAAAAATCGACTCGACTTTTGACTCGAGTCGCTTTTTGACTCGAGTAGATGTTTGAATTGAGTCGATTTTTGAATCGAGTCGCTTTTCGACTCAAGTCGCCTTTAGACTCGAGTCGCTTTTTGACTCGAGTCAAGTTTCTTTAATTTAATTGTTTATGGTTTTATTAATATTTTTAAATATTCTTTAGTGCCAGTGTGATTTGTTTATATAATATAAATATGAAAGATTATTTACATGAAGGCACTGAAGGCACTAATCTTGTAAAAGTAATAAAGATGAAAACATGTAACCATGAATGAAATCACTAATCAATTACTATATCATCGGGTCATCGGGATCGGGAATTCCCCTCCAGGTTTGTTGTTTCATGTTTGTAGGTCAGATTGTATAATTATTAATTAAAAGGTTTGTTCGTAGAGCAGTTTCCAACCGTTTGAAACTATCAGAAGCATGCGCACATTGTTGTAGAGATGCGCTTGTTCAATCAGAACGTTTGTTATTGCAGAGCTCTCATAATACTCGCATCTCTATAGTCAGAAAACTATCACAAATCGCCTCTACGTACAAACCTATAATTGTTACATACGACGTTATTACGACATATTAGAAAATTAGAAATTAGAACTTAGAATTCTTTAAAATCAAGACTCACACGACTGCAGCAATCAAACTGGCACAATCATGTTCATAAAGATTTGTTTTTCGATTCAATTAGTTCGAAATAAATAAAAAACCGTAATCGGTCTGTATTAAATATTAAATACTGTATTTATTTAATACTTTGTGCTAAACAAGAGTTTCATTTAATGTTAATTTAATATAAAAAAAAAATTATGTTGGTTTTCTTTAAATGTCATTTTATATACAATGTTAATTAAATATTTAATTTTGTATTTGAAATGTGTTGATTTGCCGGAAAAATAGTATTTGACCTGGGTCCATTTATTATTTTGTATTTCAATTATTATGATTTATGTTTATCCTTTCGATTTTTCAAACTTATGTTGGAATTAGATGGTAGTGTTTTAAATGCTGAAAGATTACCAAAAGAAAAAACCTAAATACACTTTAAAAACTTACCGTTTAGCAAACCACTGAATCATCTCCAACTACTTACTCTATAGTTCGCCTCGAGTTTGATTTCGACTCTGCCCTGACTCTAGACTCTAGTCAAACTCAACTCGATTTAAAACTTAAATCATATTAACTCACTGATTCAAGTAGCAATAACTCGACTCGAGTAACAACTTTACTCGAATTGCAACTTGACTCGATTTAAAACTTGAATCATATTAACTCACTGATTCGAATATCAATAAATCGACTCGAGTAACAACTTTACTCGAATTGCAACTCGACTCGAGTTAAAACTTGATTCGAGTGCAATATCCCGAGTCGAGTAACAACTTTACTCGAATTGCAATTCGACTCGAGTTAAAACTTGATTCGAGTAGCAATAACTCGACTCGAGTAACAACTTTACTCGAATTGAACAGCCATATGACTCGAGTCACTCGATTCGGATTTTGACTCGAGTCACTCGAGTATTTTCACACTCAAGTCCCATCACTAATACAAACTGTTTTCATGTTAAATCTGAACTGTATATAGTCTAACTGACAGCCGTTGGGGACCCTACATGTCAGGCCAAAACATAATTGAATCAATAGTGCACAGATTTTTGTAAACTACTATGGTCATAAGTGCAAAAGAATTGGCCACTTCCGGTTTGAAATGTTTCTCTTTCAGTTGTTTCAACAAATAATAGTCACTAGAACTAACGGTTAGTTAATAATAAAAGAAATTTATAGTAATTGTCTAAACTGTGCTCCTTGTTGTAGCTGACAGTACCGTAAACGATGAGTAAAGTATTACTGAATCTTATTTATAGTTTCTTGAGAAATGATGTTTATTTCTGCTCTAATTCTCTGTTTTCTAATTCAATGTTTTCCAGTTTGGTTTTATAAAAAAAGTTTTTCGGATGTCCCAACAGAAAATAATCTACTGGTTTGGGATCCGGTGACCTTGGTGGCCATTCGATGGGTCCACGTCTACCAATCCACCTGTTTACAAATATTTGATTAAGATACCTTCGAACGTCTACTGCATAATGGGGAGGCGCACTGTCCTGTTGAAACCGCAGGCTTTCGTCAACATTTCCATGATTAATTCTACTGATGAATAAATTTAATAACGTTGAGATGAGATAGCCTATTAAAAATTGAAGATATGCCGGTCCGCTTATAGTTCCATCGGAAAAATAGAATCCAATGATTCCACTTCTTACAATTCCAACCCACACATTTACCTTGAATACTATGTTTGCTGCTCCCGCATCCATCGAGGGTTTTCTTTTGCCCAATATCTACAATTCTGACGATTCACTTCACCATTTAATTTGAAAGTACATTCATGGGAGAAATTAATATTTTTTATCAGAAGAGGATCACCATTGCACATATTCATCACTGTTTCACAAAATTGTATCCTCCGGTATGGATCATCATCACTTAGTTCTTGCACAATCTGAATCTTAAAGGGATGCCAATTTTCTAATTTTAATATTGTATGTATTGACATTTTAGTTAGTACCATCATAATCGCGACTAACCTGGCGAACATTGGTATGTGGATTTTCTTCAAAAGTCAGTAAAATGTTTAATTTTGTATCCTGGTCAACATCTGGGCGAAATGTTTTGGGTAGATCTTCCACTGTACCACTTTCTCAATTTTTTTTTTTTTTCAATTTTACTCACTGTCGATTTAGTTATGGGTTGTTCTAGATATTTAGTATTAATTAAATTTCATACTTCTTGTAGAGTTCGCATCCTCTCACCAGACCCAATCATCGTAAGGATTTCATCTGCTTTACAGATACATTCATGTTATAAATTAAAACAAATCTACAACAATTATTGAGAAACGGTAAAGTACTATTAAATGATTCACTGTCAAAGACGATAATGATAAAACAAAAAAACAAACAAAAACTAGCCTACTTCAAAAATTAATAAAGAACTTGTTTATTTTACTTTTTACTAGTTTTTTTTTAAATGGCCGTATCTTCCAACTTTAGATACTAATTTGGAATAGGTGTTGATCAGAATCCAAAAAATGGAGAAATATACAGAGTGTTCTATTTAAAAATTATGTCGATGACGTCATAACGGAAACAGTGATGACATCATAACCAAAAAATAAAGGATAAGGTGCGCAATTGAAATTAAGAATCGACGTATCCAAGTATATTCTCTAAATATTTTTGGTTTAAGAAATAATGATTTTAGTCCATACTTTATTGACACACTCTATATTTTAATGGCGCATTGCTATTTTTCATCATTATACGCAATAAAAAATTTAGTTTTAAATAGTTTTAATTTGGGCAAGCAAAGATAAGAAATTATCAAAATTTTTTTATTCATGTATACCTTTAACTAGGTATTAGGTTTACATTAGAATTATATTTCATGATGCTAGTCATTCGATGGCAACAATGGCATGGAAAAATTTACCTGCAGTTGCAAGCAACAGCATGAAAGAAAACAGAAAATACACAATATAAATTAGAGCATAAATAAAGCATGAAATAATTTAGTGATTTTATATTGCAAAGTATTATGGAAAAAATTAAACGAGTTGAACGTAAGAATAAAGAACTACTCTACATTTTGAATGTACCAAATGACATCAATAATAATTTTCTATAGCAAAATAATTGCTAATTTGTTTCGGATAGCCACTTAGTACAATTTTATGACACGAACTTGAAAACAGATTTTAATTCACTTTTTTACTTCTGAAACAGTTCCTGAGAATATTGTTTATAAATATCTACTAGAAATAAAATCCAAAACTACAGGTGCAGATAAGATTAATGCGATATTTTGTTAATATGTTGCCTACATATTTTACAATTGATCATCACTTATTATGCACAATACTGCACTTCGTAAGATTTTCTCAAAATTCAATATTGCTAAAAGAACTACCTACATAATTTCGTACAATTTGTTGAAACTTCGAAAAGCAAGTCAAATTGTGGTAATGTTAGCTTTGGAGTCCCACAAGGATCTATTTTAGAACCTACTTTTTTGTGTTTACACCTGCCATCTAATCAAAGTTCTTCAAAATTGTAATGCGTTTATGTACGCCGAGACACGCAGATTTATTTTTTTTGGTCACACAGATATAGGAAATGCTAATACTAAAATAAAGTGATTTAAAAACATTAGCATTGACATCAGGGTTACATAACTTGCAGATAAATCCAACCAAGCCAAATGTGGTATTCTTTGGTAAAAATCGGCATCTTGTGAAAAATAGTATTAATATCTGTATAAATAATAATATTAAATATGAAACCTACCAATGTAGTAAACAATTTTGGTATTGATTTTGAGACGGATGTGCGCTTTAAAAAAACATATTGTAAAATGTACAGGGTTATCCAACAAAAAGGCGCACCCCTATATTTTGTTTATTTTTAAATAAAAGTTGTAGTGAATCAAATAATTTGTTCATATTTAAAATCTAAGACAAAGGATCAATCTTACCTTCTCCTCATAAAACTGTTATTTATCGTAGGTCATTCTCATATAATATTTACTATATATATAATCAATTTCCTCTTATATATAAGCAATTATAAACGGTAAACTTTAAAAGCCGTGTAAAAAAATGTCTTTTACATCAACTCTATTAACTGCCCTATAAAATAAATCATAATAACCAATAGATACCACTCATGTGCAAGTCTGTTTAACAATTTGAAAACTCACATATGTGTATGTACAGATGAAACAAGAAATTTGATCTTTTTTTATTATTTAGGCTAGAACTAAGATCAGCAGTCTTTCTCAAAGATTTGTTGTTTCTAGTCTAGTTTATAAATAATGTATTTTTTTTTTTATTTTTTAATCTACAATCAAACATTGACATAAATTTTTTTTTTGGAATAACCGATGCCGGACCGTCCTCCCATGGTCTCCGACGTCTCACAGGAGTCACGCCGGCGAATTAATTACAGCCACTCTCTACATCCAGCAGGGTTAGTGGCTGTAGATTCCAGAATCGTGTGTCCTAAGCAGACGGAGAACCCAGACTGACCTCCTTCTGCATTTGATTTGCCAGCTACTCGGCTGATTTTTGCAGGTCGGTATGGTTCTCAATTCCAAGCGCAGCGTAGGCTTATTCCTCCAAGTAGCCTGGGTACAGCACTTGGAGCTCGTACCGAAGATCACGATATTTGGTCCGCTTTTCCTCCTCCTTCAAGGTGACGTTTTTCTCGGTAGGGGCTGAAAATTCCCTGACATACATCACCTTGTCTTGATAGTCGAGGAGGACTGTGTCAGGCTTAATGGTTTGAATTAGCCTAAAGTCAGGAATGAGTAGTTCCAATAAATGTGACATTTCTCGTTTTCGACAAGGGACTCAACAATATCTAATTGAGACAAAAAAATTGCTGTATTTATAAGTGTTTATGCACGTCTCCACTCCACAGGACAAACATTTGACATATGTAATACCAAAGAAGAAGGATTTGCGCAAGTACTTCACTAAGTTTACCAAGTCACACACAATAAAAATTCAACAGTGTTCACTTTACATTAATCAAATATCAGTTACACGGTAAATCAGCACACTCGTGTTTAAGTTCAGACAACTGAACTTACCACGACTGCGGCCAGCGGGGTTCTCCTCATATTCTCCTCTTATTCTCCCACGATCATGCTTATTTTCGCGGTTTCTTTTCTACGATTTCTGGATATAGAGATATTCATTAAACCTATCGCGCTATAGACAATATATTCTTTAACTGGACAAGTTAGCAATTACCTAACTAACAGGGTCATAAATAAACTTAAATTCTTTTATATGCCAAATTCGGGACAATCAACATTGGACAATTACAAGTGTTAATAATATTAAGAAGTGAGTCAGTTAATACATCGAAGAAATCTGTATAAGGAAACATTACAGAGTCTGCTTTTATTTGCTATAATTGTAACGATTAAAATAAATCCTTAAAAATTTAATAACCATCCGAAATATTCAGGTTTAATTTCAGTTTTAATTGTATAATATTTGTTGTAAATGTGAATTAATGAGAAAATAAAATTCCGAAATTTTTAAAATGACAAAAATAAACATGTTAAATATACATTCAGCCGCGACCCTAATGCAATATTTTAGATTTTTTATTTTCAAACCCATCGAGTTTTTACAATAATCTGCACATAAAATTCACATTTAACTACATATGGGTCAATATTTCAAGTCGATAACCTTAAAATGCGAAATCCGTTGTAGGTACGCCTGTGAGGGATATTAGTATGGAAGTCAAGTAACGAAAAAATCTATAATCCCAAGGAAAGAAGGAACAAGTGTTACGAATTGTGTAATTTAGATTTCCATATCCAGAAAACGGAGAAGACACAAAGTATCGGACGATTCATCGCCCTCGTTATATCCATTTGGCGGCTGCCCAGACATCATAACCCAGTTTCAATGGCATTTTGCAGAACGCACAGCCCCTATACAACGCTCCAACTGCCGCAATCTTCCTTAATAGGCAACATTATTTTAATTCTTCTTCTTTCGGTTTGCACTAAACCACACATTTTATGCCAACATTTTACTTTGCTATAAATTTTAGTGGTAATAAAGGAAATCATTTCCTCGGTTTCACTTCATAAGAATTTTATTAAAATTGAGCTTAATTATACTCGTAACTATCCAATGTCAAATTAACGTTAAACTAAAAATAGATATCCCAGGAAGAAAGAAATATTAGTTATCTATTTTGTCAAAGTAACAAAATTGTGTACATATCTATATCTATATTTTGTTAGTTTCATAATTTGTTATGGCATTATGCAAATGGCCGCGCTGCCACAGCCATACTCTTAATTGTAGATATATAATAATAATTATTTTGTATACCTTTATTAGTAAAGGTCGCTGTGCCGGAGCATTTTTCCAATTTATTACTAAAGCATGTGATTAAATAGTATATTCCAGGTCCGTACACACATCGTATCATACATAGATATACAACATGATTCACTGTGACCGCGGCGCTCGATTTCGCTATATGGTTCGTCCGAATGGATGCAGTAACCAATATCCACTTCCCGCAATTAATCACCAAAATGGTGCTTGTTATTTTTGGTTCTAAGAAAACTTTGGAACACCGACTTAGAGAAAAATAAAGAACGTGTGTTACTCTATGTAACCTACGCAGTTTCCTATATGAAGGCATCTGCAGTGCGTTAAAAAACACATACAACTATATGCATTTATTACATAATACAAGCTGACCATGAAAAAAGTACAACGCATAGTCGCACACAGTAGAGGAGCCTAAAAAAATGAAAAAAGTTCATGTACATTTATGTCCCAATTGATTTAAAAAATTATAAACACTTTTTATTACTTGTCTAATTTTCACTTTATTTGTTATTTTACAATTAGTTTCATCCTATTCGGACATTTTCAAGTAAACTAAATTATACACAGATTTTACTTTCATTTAAATATAAACTGAACTGTAGAGGGATGAGTCACTTTATGGTTGATAATATAATTCAAATTTGTACAGATGTTATGTTTTTAAATGTAGTAAATTATATTATGGTGTGATTTTTATTAGCAGCAGTTTATCTGAATAAGTTTAATAACGGAGAATTATTTAAATCTATTCGGTCGTTTAATATTGTTACGCCACTGGACTGTGTATACTGGTTAGATTAGGCTGGAATTGTACACGAACGGCCGGGAATATTCTGGAGTGCTCTAGACTGGGTCAATGGATGTATAAATAAGACGCACGGTGGGCCGAGATTTAATCTTAAGTTGAACGTGAGCGAGTAAAGAAGTAATAAGAAAGAGACTTATAAGTGTTCAAGTGTAATTATAGTTAAGACAGTAATTAATCTATTGTTATTAATTGTTAATTAGTAAATAAAGTAGTGAGTAAGTGTTACCTGGACTTTCAATCAACGAATCTACAGGAAGAGGTGTTTGTGTGGATAGCAAACACGTAACAATTTGGTGTCGGAAGTGGATTGGAAGAGAAATTTCTGAAATATTCGAAAAGATTCTACAGTGTTCTTCTCAGGAATTAGGGGTGACACGAAAAATTAAACTACTGGACAGTGTTTGGGGGACTATTTCTGGACTGAATAGTGACTTTAAAGTGGATTTTCGAGAAGTTTCTAGAACATTCGATTTAGAAATAGTTGCAAATACGCGAGTGCCGCTAGTAATAACGTGTTGTAGACTGAAAAAAGGGACTATTAGTGCAATTTCGGGAAAATTCTAGAACATTCTATTTGGAAACTACAGGAGATACGTGAGTTGTGTCGACGGGAACGTGTTGTAGACTTAAAAACAAGACTATAAGTGACTTTTAGTGACAATTCTAGAACATTCGATTTGGAAACCACAGAAGATACGTAAGCTGTGTTAACGGGAACGTGTTATAGACTCAAAATAAGACTTATTAGTGATACTGCGTGAAAGTTCTCGAACATTCCATTATTAAAATAGACGTAATATCAACATTTTACGGACTTTATAGTGTAATAAACTTTATTCTGAAATTGATTTACGTGTCGTGAGTTAATGCCAACAACAAGAAGTATGGCGGAGAAGCAAACACAGGACATGCTTGCAGCATTGTTACAAAGGATGGACGAACAGAGAAAAATTATGGAAGATCAAGAAAGAAAGCGACAGGAAGAGAAAGATGAACAAAGGAAGATTATGGAAGAACAAGAAAGAAAGCGACAGGAAGAGAAAGATGAACAAAGGAAGATTATGGAAGATCAGGAAAGAAGACGACAAGAAGAAAAAGAAGACCACGAGAGAAAACGCCTAGAAGAAAAAGAAGACTTGATAAAAATGATCGAAGGCCTGGAAATAAGACGAAAGGAAGAAAAGGAAGAACAAGAGAGAAGACGACAGGAAGAAAAGGAAGAGCAAAGAAAGGAACGCCAGGAAGAATTAAGACAAATTATGGAGGGACAGCATCAAGTCATGCTCTCGGTCACTGAACAATTGAAGGAAGATGTACAGGCTGAAGTCATGGAAGTTAAAGAAGAAGTCAGTGAATTTAGAGGAAAGTTTGAAGGAGAAATAACTGAAGTTAAAGGAAAAGTCAGTGAAGTTGAAGGGGAAATAGCCCGGTTGAAACAACAATTAAGAGAGAAGGGAGGTCAATTAGTACTGTCGTCTAGTGCTAAGTTACAACCACCTTCATTCGACGGTCAAAGTTCATGGTCAACTTATAAGAGACAATTTGAGGCAGCTGCACGTTCGAATAACTGGAACGATGAAGAAAAAGCAACAGCATTGGTATTAGCACTAAGGGGCCAAGCATTAGACCTGCTCCAAACAATTCCTGCCACACAGCAACAAAACTTTAGCATTTTGGAGGCAGCATTAGAACTAAGATATGGCGACCAACATCTCGCCCAAGTATATCAGGCTCAGCTCAAATCACGCAGACAACGAGGTGGAGAAAGCCTCCAGGAGTTCGAAGCTGCTGTAGAAAGATTAGCCCATCTAGCCTATCCTGATGCACCAATGGAATTTCAACAACAGTTAGCAGTTGGTACATTTATTGATGGAGTAAGGGACCAGGAAGTTAGGCGAATTCTTAAGTTAGCCAGGCATAAGCTTAGTAGTGAGGCTTTAGTACATGCACTGGAGATTGAGGCTGCCTATAAGGATACCACCCAATCAAATCAGAGAGTACGAGCTGTGAGTGTGGAGGAAGACAAGCCAGACAACACAACACAAAATCTGATATCTGATATACACAAGATGATCACCCAACTACTCACAAAATCGAACTCTCAGCAAAGACAAGACCAACAACAAAATAGTGGGAGGCCGAATGGAAGCATCCGTTGTTATAGGTGTGGCAAAGTGGGCCATATCAAGAGGAACTGTCGTCAACGCAGCCCAGAAAGGGTAAATGCTGCTGTGGTTGAGGAGCTACAGGAAAACTAAAGATGGCTGGCAATTTGGGGGCTGCGCTGGCCAAGAAATGTTGTGACCCCCGAGAAATAAAAGTTTCCCAACTTCGGAGAGTTCAAAGTAGTCTGTTGTTGGAGGGTTATGTAAATAAGAAGAAATGTGTGTTCACAATCGACACAGGAGCTACGTCCTCAATAGTACGGGCAGGATTCATAACGGGGTTCAAAGTAAATAAAGGACAGAATGGATTAGTCATCCGGACAGCTACGGGAGATAGGGCGGCGGTTCATGGGGAAGTCGACATGGAGCTGCAGATAGGCCGCTTATGTTTTAAACACCAAGTTATCGTAGCTGACATTACAGATGACTTCATTTTAGGATTAGACGTTATGGAAAAATACGGATTTGTACTTGACGTTGGAGAACGAGTTCTCAGGATTGGAAATGAAGAAATTATTTTGTCAACGGCAGATGAAAAATTCCATAATATTAGGCTACTAACTTCGAGGACAGTAAAAATTCCTGCACGAACAGAGAAGGTAATTGAGGCAGTCCTGGAGGAAAATTCTGTGGGATACCGCTTTGGCCTCGTTGAGAAGGATGACTCAATTAAAATGACAGACAATGTAATTCTGGCAAGGACGTTAACACAGACTACAGACAAGATACCGATTAGAATGGTTAACCTAAATTCACACTCAGTGACGTTCAAGGAAGGCGAAGCAATTGGCACCTACGAACCAGTCACATGGATTGCAAGATGTGAAGAACAAATCATTGGAACTTCGTCTACAGATATGGACCAAGAAGTTGTAAAGATGTTAAATGCCCAGTTAGACCATTTAACTCCTGATGAACATAGAGAAGCTTTAAAATTTTTGAAGAAAGAAAGTACAGTATTTGCAAAGGACACAGAAGCTCTTACAAAGACCAACATAGTGCAACATCGGATAAATACTGGTGAATCAGCTCCTATTCGTCAACCACCTAGGAGGCTCCCATTAGCAAAACAAGAAGAGGCTTCTGCAATGGTACAGAAGATGCTTAAAGACGGAGTTATTGAGGAATCAACCAGTCCTTGGTCGTCTCCAGTAGTTTTGGTTGCTAAGAAAGATGGAACTTTAAGATTCTGTGTCGACTACAGGAAGCTGAATGACGTCACTAGAAAAGACAGCTATCCGTTACCCCGAATTGATGACACACTAAGTACGCTGGCAGGTTCACAGTGGTTTTCCACTCTAGATCTTCGAAGTGGATATTGGCAAGTGGGACTTCATCCAGATGACAAAGACAAGACAGCCTTTTCGACAGGAAGTGGCCTTTATCAATTCACTGTGATGCCTTTCGGCCTGTGCAATGCACCAGCAACTTTTGAAAGACTGATGGAACTGGTACTACGAGGACTAACTTGGAAGACATGTCTAGTTTATCTTGATGATGTGATGGTTATGGGACGGGATTTTAAGGAGCATTTAAAGAACCTTCAAGAAGTGTTTGGAAGAATTAAAAATGCACACCTGAAATTGAATCCCAAAAAGTGCCTAATGTTCCAGAAAGAGGTAAAATTCCTAGGACATGTCGTGTCTTCGGAGGGGATAAGAACAGACCCAGACAAGATTTCCTCAGTACGAGATTGGCCGAGGCCTTCAAATGTTCACGAAGTACGAAGCTTCCTTGGCCTATGCACTTACTACAGAAGATTTGTGGAACGATTTGCTGATATTGCGAAGCCACTACACCGGCTTACAGAAGAGAAAGTTCAGTACCAATGGACACAAGAGTGTGAAACATCGTTCAGAACACTAAAATCAGCACTGTGTTCGAGTCCGGTTCTATCATACCCAGAACGGAAAGGTCTGTACGTATTAGACACGGATGCCAGTAATTCTGGACTTGGATGTGTTCTTTCCCAAATTCAAAATGGACAGGAAAAAGTAATTGAATACTTCAGCAAGACGTTGTCGAAGCCAGAACGTAACTATTGTGTGACACGGAAGGAACTATTGGCCATTGTCAAGTCCATAGACCATTTTCACAAGTACCTATATGGACAACACTTTAAGGTTCGGACCGACCATGCTGCATTAAAGTGGTTATTGCAATTGAAGACTCCGGAAGGCCAACTAGCACGCTGGATAGAAAAACTGCAGCAGTACGATTTTAAAATCGAACATCGTCCCGGAAAATCCCATAAAAATGCAGACGCTCTCTCTAGAAGACCCTGTCCGGAAGACTGCAAGCACTGCCACCGGGTAGAAAAACAACAAGGGATAATAATTGTGAACACCGTTAAAATTGATGTTCCTGACGACTGGACAAGAGAGACATTAAGAGAGGAGCAGTTAAAAGATCAAGAAACTGGTCCTATTCTGGAATGGAAAGAAAGAGGAGCACGACCAGGCTGGAAGGACATTTCAGACAAGGCAGTGGGACTGAAGGCTTTGTGGGCACAATGGGATTCCCTTAGAGTAGAGGATGGACTGTTGAAAAGAGCTTGGGAAAGTCCAGACGGGAAGGAAATTACTTTGAGATTGATAATTCCCAGGTGTCGCATACCAAAAGTACTCCAGGAAGTGCATAATGGAACATCTGGCGGACATTTTGGCATCAACAAAACTCTCACTAAAGTACGCGAACGATTCTACTGGGTGAACAGCCGCCAAGATGTGGAAGCTTGGTGCCGCAAATGTGAAGTTTGTGCGGCAAGTAAGGGGCCACGGACAAGAAGTAAGGGCCAAATGAAACAATATAACGTAGGGGCTCCTTTTGAGCGAATTGCGATCGACGTAGCTGGTCCATTCCCCGTGACAGATGATGGGAACAAATACATCTTAGTTGCCATGGATTATTTCAGTAAGTGGCCTGAAGCTTATGCCATACCCAACCAAGAAGCAGCCACTGTCGCTCAATCTCTGGTAGATAATCTAGTATGTCGATTTGGCGTGCCCCTAGAATTGCATTCGGATCAAGGAAGAAACTTTGAATCAGGGGTGTTTCAGAAGATGTGTCGCCTACTGGGAATTCATAAGACAAGAACAACAGCCCTACATCCACAATCAGACGGAATGGTGGAGAGATATAATAAAACCATGGAGGAGCACCTATCCAAAGTGGTTGAGAAACATCAGAGAGATTGGGACCGTCACTTACCTCTTTTCCTTATGGCATACAGGGCCTCCATTCATGAAACAACAAAACAGACACCGGCTCGCGTGATGTTTGGACGTGAGATTAGACTGCCATGTGACTTGGTGTTTGGCACACCGGATGAGGAGCGACTTTCCGTAAATGACTACGCCGATGAAGTTGGTGAACGGCTAAGGAACATCCATGAGCTGGTACGAGACCGAATTGCCATAGCAAGTGATCGCATGAAGGCTCGTTATGATCTTAAAGCGAATTCAGGAGGGTTCCAGGCTGGAGATTTGGTTTGGCTATATAACCCACAACGAAAGAAAGGCAGATCCCCGAAGCTTCACCCGCCCTGGGAAGGTCCTTACACTGTGGTCACCAGATTAAACGACGTTGTATATAGAATTCAGCAAAGTCCAAAATCCAAGATGAAGGTGGTGCACATAGAGAGACTAGCCAAGTATGCAGGGAATAATGAATTGCCTGATCGGGACGTTCAGGCTTAAGGAGGGGGCAGTGTTACGCCACTGGACTGTGTATACTGGTTAGATTAGGCTGGAATTGTACACGAACGGCCGGGAATATTCTGGAGTGCTCTAGACTGGGTCAATGGATGTATAAATAAGACGCACGGTGGGCCGAGATTTAATCTTAAGTTGAACGTGAGCGAGTAAAGAAGTAATAAGAAAGAGACTTATAAGTGTTCAAGTGTAATTATAGTTAAGACAGTAATTAATCTATTGTTATTAATTGTTAATTAGTAAATAAAGTAGTGAGTAAGTGTTACCTGGACTTTCAATCAACGAATCTACGAGTGTAGGTGTTTGTGGGGATAGCAAACACGTAACAATATGTTGTAATTTTTATTCCTATGTAATTTATTAATTTCTAACACTTCTAATAAATTAAGTTTTTTACTTTTCCCACAAATATGTAATATTTTAGGTTGATGGTCGTCAGTTATTGTATGACCAGAATCTGTTAGATGTTTATAAAAGTTGGAATGTTGTTTTTGTGTGTGAATATGTTCTCTATATCTTATTCCGAACGATCTACCTGTTTGACCTACATATGAGGCGTTACATTCTGGGCAATCTAACCGATATACACCACATATTTTAGAGATATCAGTTTTTTGTTTTGCATTGAAAAGATATCTGTATATATTTTTGTTAGAACTAAAAGATGTTTTAATATTAAATTTGGAAAAAGTATTGCTAATTGAACAGGAGAGTTGACCTGAATATGGTAATGAAATGTATGTTTGAACTTTTTTCTCGTTAATAGTGGGATAAAGTTCTTTCAAGAGACTTATTTTGTTTTTTATAGATTAAATTGTTGATTATATTTTGAGGGTGCCCGTTATTATGTGCAATAAGTCTTATTGTGTCTAATTCTTCTTTTAAATCTGTCTCAGATAGAGGTAAGCTGAAGGCTCGGTGTGTTATAGATTGATATGCGGCTAATTTGTGGGAGATAGGGTTATAGGATTTTTTTTTATGTCCCAATTCCTTTCGTTTTCGAGAGCGTGTTAAAAATGTTTTAAACATTTTTTTTCATTTCTCAATTTCTTTTCGTTATTTTCAACGTTTTTCCACAACGAAAAATTTTCTTTCGATTTGATTTAATAAAAAATCCATATTCGCTTAAATAACTAATGAACGCAATGAAACAATGGAAACCAATAATACTTTTATGAATTATGGTCAATTAGAACAAACAGAAATATTAACATTAATATTATCAAAAATAATAATACATAGGTACAAAGAATAATAAAGTGTAACTTTAAAGAAGGTGTTTAAATTGTCGGCCTTCTTGAATACACATTTCTAATCTTCTCAGTATTGATTGACGACATCTCTGATATATCCCGTGATTATTACGAATCCTATCAGCAGCTTCAATAACTCTGTTCCATAAATGCTCTTTATTGTTTATTTCTACCCCCAAAATGAAAAATCGAGGGGAATGAGGTTGGGACTTCGTGCCGACCATGCAATAAGTCCACCACGATCAATCTACTTATTTCTAAATCTTCTATTTAAAAATTCTCTTGCTGTTCATAAGGAGAAATGAACTGATGCATCGTCTTGCATGTAGTACATTCTTCTTAGAATATTTATTGATACATCCTCTAACAAAGTGTTCATCCCGCAAGAAATTTCGATAGTGTTCATCTGTCAAACGATTGGACATCCGTAAAGGCCCAATTAAGAAATTGTCAATTATACCTGCCCACACATTAATAAGAAAACCGTACTGGTGGTTCCTTATGACGGTTTGATGAAGATTTTCGTCAGTCCAATAGTGCATGTTATGCATATTTAGAATACCATCGCAACTAAAACCCGCCTGAAATTAATGAAAGGAAATTTGCATCGTGATTTTGCAGCCACTGGCAGTACTGTACATGGTGTAAATAATCTCCTTCTAGTAAATGATGAACTTCTTTCAAAGAAAGGGATAGCAAAGCTGGTCTTTAAGAACTTGTCTGACTGACTCACCGCAGACAGTTCTTAGAGTTGTACTTATTTTTCTTGTTTATGCCCGGATTATCTTCTACCCTTTGCAAAATATTTTGTTCGTTGAGTTCTTCGCCTGTCAACTTTTGCTTTTTTAAAGCACCCATCTTCTTCCAATTGCCGATGAACACCAATAAATGTTCTCACATTAAGAAACTATCATGTGGGAAATTTTTCTCGGTAGAATCGTTGAGCTTTACTAGAATTTGATTGAGCTTCGCCATAACACATAATCATGTCTCTGTATTCTACAAAAGTATATTGAACCATTTTGAGCAGAAAGAAGCGACAATCTAAATCTCATTAGAAAATTACTGATAAATTATTACAATTTCTGTTTGACTGTTGTCATGGATTTCTTTCTTTTAAAGCCAACTGCACACAAACATTATACAGCTATTTAAGTAACATGTTCATTTTCTAATGACTCGAATCTACCGAAGTTAGGTCAACAGAAAATGTTTCATTGTGAAAAAAACGTTGAAATAAACGAAAAGAAATTGAGTAATAAGAAAAAAATATAATATATTTAAGAAATTTTGAACACGCTCTACCTCGAAAACGAAAGGAATTGGGACATTAGTGTATACTAACTTCTTTCATTTTTTTAGGCTCCTCTACCGTGTGGTCCTATGCATTGTACGTTTTTCACGATCACCCTGTATGTTTAGCACACCGACTCCATTGCATTGCAGAAAGTGTTAGAAACGCTATCCCACAATAGATAGATTAATAACTAGCGTGAAGAAGACACATTCAAAAGCACCATCTGGAAAAAAATTATTTGAAGACGAACTGCCGAATACACCGTTTCCACCACAGTATGTTGTGACGCGTTGGAGCACATGGTTAGAGGCGGTAAGCTATTATTATGTTCATTTTGATGATGTAATGAGCAGAGGCGTAACTAGCTATTAAAGCGCCTGTGGCCAGCCAACAAAAATCTGTCGATCTTTTAAAGAATTTTTTCAAGTCTTTTTTGTAAAATATTTATTGCTCCTGTTATTTTGGACCTTATAATTATTCTATATTTATGTGTGTGTTTCAGCGCAGTGTCCTGGATCAGCCCTGGTGTTTTCCTCATCTACTATTTATTCAAGAACCTTATATTATTACATTGCGATTGAAACTGGAAGATGGACTTACCATTAACTCATTAGTTCCTCACTATCACTTAAAGATTTATGTCTTTAAAATCCTTCTTGTTGACGTTGCGTCTACCTACTTCGCCCTAGCGAAGGCAAAAACAAGTAACCAGAATGCAAATGGTACACGCGACGGTTTCAAGAAAGATTTCCATTTATTTTGTACAAATTTTTTACTAGTGGACAATCGCAATTAAATCTTAATTTCTATTTTTTATTATACACATTTTATAAATCATAATGAAGTGTGTGGCAATTTTATTTAATTTTAAATTAAAATATCTGATGTGTCCAGCACATAACTTTCTCATACCAGTATATATCATCCTGATGTAAAAAAATCATTCTATTTAATTCTCTACTTACCTCAATTAAATTTTAATAGCGTACCTTGAAATGATTCATTAAAATTTTTAAATAATTAATTATCAGCGTTATTCGCTACTGTCAATATTAATTCATGTCATATGTTTTAATAATTTCTTCTTATTGACATTGACATTTTTGTAACTAAATTAGACCTTTCAAATGTCAAACTGTTAAATTTATCCTAACCCCATTTTATGAGGCCAAATGTGTAAAATATTTCAGTTTACATTTATTTAAGTAATTGGAAAATATATTTTACTGGCTTGATATTGTAGACATGATTTATAACCTTCCATCAAGAATAGATTTTTTTGTAAAGGCAAATATAAAAAAAGTTTGGGTCCCCTTTGACCCCTTCAGCTGGTCAATTTTGCTGATCACAGAATTTATCATTGTATTTGGCCTTTAGAACATGTTTACCAAATCTGAAAACTTTATCTTAAAAACTGTGGCTGCTATTGCGATACTACACACATGCCGACAGATTTTTTTCCATAAAGTTATGTTTTTTCATTATAATTCCTCGAGATTCATCCAGAAATGCAATAAAAAAAATGTAACTCTTTTTTCCCGAAATTGTACCTTTTTTCTTCTTTAATTCATTATGTCTCTTCTGGTGGTACCACATTCACCAAATTTAATGTGTCACCTAAAATGTTGTTGACAATCTTAACTGCCAAATTTGGGAAGTGTCCTTTTAGTATTTTTTGAGTTATCGCAGATACATACATACACACATACATCCATACACACGCATCGACAGACATCATTCGGAAAATGGTCAGAATGGATTCAGGAGGGTCCAAAACGTATATATCAATCAAAATTTCGAGGTCGAAAAAAATCACGATTACTATACTTCCTTATATTAGGTATAAGAAAGTAAAAAATTATACGAGATTAAATGAAATTTAAGAAATTAAATTAGTATCATGTTTGTTATCGATAATAAAGGCCATAAATAGAAATTTAGCTGTAACAAGTTTAGTTTCTGAAATTTGGGTTAATAGTGATAAACTAATAAAGGACTCAAACGCATACAAATGTCGTTTGAATTATGTAAAGCCCTTGACGCAATGAATTATAAAATATACTCATGAATAAACTTATTTTGATAGGTATGAGGACTACCTCATTTGGTTCTAAAACTATCTACGAATTAGGTGTCATTGTGTATATTTAGAGAATCCTAAAAGTAGTATAATAGCTAACTCAGTTGGAGATCTAGATAGATCAATTTTAAGACCTAATTAGTTCTTGTGAAATGTATAAATGATTTAAATCCCATAGGATGAATAAATAGTATATTATATGCCAAAGAGCTAAAGAGCATCTTTTAATCCCAAGTGTGAAAGTTTATTAATGAACATATCCTTTACACAAAGGATTAAAAAGCCCAAAAAGAGTAGATTCGTTTTATGAGAACAAAAAAAGTTAAGTGGATAAGATTTGCAGGAAACAACTACTCAGCGGACAAAAGCCCCGACCTGCATTGAATTAAACCTTCAAATCTTGTTTGGTAGATAAGATCATTTGTCAATTCCTTACTAGACATAGACCGGTTTCAAACTTTTTATGTTCTCGTCAGTATGCCATAAGTAATAGAAAAGACAAATAATAATAGCAAACCAGGCTAGTCTAAAACAGACTAAGCAAAACAGACATAGTGAGTGATAAGTGGATCCCTCTGGTGGTCAGTGCTACTACTAGTCAGACATTACTGATGTCTTAGTGACTGATAGCGACCTGCAAAGCATGTGCTTCGACCTCTAACCCGAGTGAGCTAAACTGTCTGTTTTGCTTAGTCTGTTTTAGGCTAGCCTGGTTTGCTATTATTATTTGTATTTTCCATTACTTATGGCATACTGACGAGAACATAAAAAGTTTGAAACCGGTCTATGTCTAGTGAGGAATTGACAAATGATCTTATCAACCAAACAAGATTTGCAGGTTTAATTCAATGCAGATCGGGTCCGCTGAGTAGTTGTTTCCTGCAAATCTTATTCAGTATATAGTTTAGCTCACCCGGGTTAGAGGTCGAAGCTATTGGTACCTGCTTTGCCCAGTCGCTATCAGTCATTAGGACATCAGTAATATCTGACTGGTAGTAGCACTGACCACCAGAGGGATCCACTTATTACTCACTATGTCAAAAGTTAAATTAATTAAATAAAATTTATACCGCTTTACTTTAGGCAAAATACGCGATAATTACTGTTACAAGTACATCCGTCCCTGAAATGTAACATTCGTATCCGAGCTCTGGTCATAACTTGCAAAAATTTTCAGGGAAAATTTTTTTAACCATAAAAACAGAATTTTATTTAAAACCCATCCGAGCGATATTTTGTTATACGATTTTGTAATGATTGTATCGATTCTATACATTAACACACTGTATGTTACAATTTGTAATATTTGATGGGTCAGGGAGTCAGATTTGTAATAGGGTCAGGTTTGTAATAGGTACACGTACCTACTATTTATATTTTAGTAAATCAACCAAGAACATTTTAAAATATTGAGAAAGAAAATGGAATATCGACAAGAATAAAGTTGGAAAACAAGTTCCAGCGGAAACTAATAGATGTTCCGATATTATTAAAATGAAAATGACAGTCGTCGGAGTTAGTTGAATTGTGGAGACAAAATAATAACAGAAAGTTTTTACTTCAGCCATAGCATCAAATTGAGTTTACAGCGGATAAGCAATAATACAATATTGTATCTGATATGAAAACCAACTGTACCCAATAGTACTGGACGTACGTTAAAAACTCTGAAAATGAGAATTCTTCATTTTTGTTTACAAGAATGCAGTTAAACTAGAATAAAATGATGTATGTAGGTACATATTTCAACACTATCATTAAACATGATAGGTATATTTGAAACAAATGCTCTAACAACGGATGATTTGATAATTGCTAATACTTTCAATAATTATTATGCTAAGATAGGAAAAGAACTTGCCGAAAAAATTCACAAGCCCCAAAGCACCCCTCCAGCAAGAGAGATATACCAGTATTCAATATATCTAGAACCAACCAACAAAAAAAGACATAATCAATACAATTAAAACACTAAAAATTAAAAAAGCACCTAGTATAGGCGGAATAAAAACAGAAACTTTACAAGAAATATGTGAAGAAATTGCATCGACATTAACATTTCTTATAAATACAATAATTGACATAGGAATTTGCCCCCATGAATTTAAATCAGCCGTTAAAAAACCTATTTTCAAGAAAGGAGATAAAAATATTCCATCTAATTATAGACCTATATCTTTGATCACGAGCTTAACAAAAGTATTTGAAAAAATTATAAAAGTAACAATAGAAAAATTCATATATAAATATAAACTAATATCAGATTAGCAGTTCGGATTCAGACAGATAGCAAATCAATGCAAGATGCAAGTTTATGCATAACATCTGAAATTTATAAAAATATGGATGACGGAAATCCTTTTTTATGTATATTCCTGGATCTTGCTAAGGCCTTTGACACTGTTAGTCACACGCAGTTGTTGGAGACCTTGCAAGATATAGGAATAAGGGGAAATGCTCACAAATTAATTTCAAGCTACCTAACTCAGAGAAAACAATATGTAAGAATTCGTACGAAAACAAGGTTGGAAAAAGTAATAGAATATGGGGTACCACAGGGAACAGTCCTTGGACCTCTGCTATTCACAATATATCTAAACAATTTACTTACCATTAAAGCTTCCGGGATGATCATAAGCTATGCAGATGACACGGCAATTTATTGTAAGAACCAAACTTGGTCGGAACTAAAAACTAAAGTTGAAAATGACATGAAATTATTAATAGATTGGTTTAATCATAACATTTTAACAATAAAATATGAAAAAACAAAGTACGTACCATTTGCATGTTACAAAAATAGCTTACCTAAATATCAGTCATTAACAATAAAAAAATATATCCGAGTCTATAGAAATTAAGTCAACAGATCATATAAAATATTTAGGCGTCACGCTAGATAAACATTTAAGATGGGATGTACAAGTTGGTAATGTTTCTAGAACTTTAAGAAGTATTTTATACAACTTTAAGTATTTCAATAAAATACTTGATACACGTCATATGAGAATGATATATTTTGCCTTAATAGAGTCTAGATTACAATATGCAAGATTAGGATGGGGAGGAATCACTACCAGTTATCTGAAAAAATTAGATGTATTAAAAAAAAATTAAAAATAATGTATAATAAGGAAAAATACTTACCCTTCAGATCCCCTATTTACAGAATCAAAAATTTTAGATATTAGGCAACTATATTTCTGTAATGTTGTTACTCACATCTACAAAAACAAAACTAACTTACAATATATTGATCATTACTACTCTACATGAAATAAAACAAACCTGCAAGTTAAAACAATAAAGTCGGAAAAAACAATAGGACAACGAAGCCATACCTATCATTGTTCCAGAGTATACAATTTTTTACCTGAACAACAAAAAAATCAAATCAATGATATAAAATCTCTGGGATTATTTAAAAAGAGCATCAAAACTTTTGTATAAAATACAGATAGAATAACAAGTAAGAACGGGTGAACAGTATGGGCGGGTGAACAGTATGAGAACGTGAACGACTAACCCCCGTATCCAATCCTGACATGTGCATAAGTTAAGCGTGCGCTACGCGCACCCTTTGCGCGTCGCAAGGCATCCTCCTCTGTCGGAAAAAAAATTGTATATTATTGGCCGTCGCGCCGTTACGACGCGTCGGATCGAAATCAGTCATAAGACTTTTTTTGCGTCGTTCGCGACGTAGAACGACACGCCCCCCACGATTTTGCCGAAAAGACGCGTTCCGAAATTAACCCCCCTCCAATTTTTTCACGTAAACCCTTCCCGAATAATGCCTGCCCACGGGAGCGCGGTCCTTAATCTGCCCGCGAAGTATTTATTTCGGACGATCGAAAATTTTCGGCACGTCGGCGGCCGCCACGGCGTTAAGACGCGTCGGATCGAATTGGGTCATAAGACTTTTTTACGTCGTTCGCGGCGTAGAATGACACGCCGTCCGCGAATTTGCCGAAACGGCGCACCCCAATGGTGGGGGGTGGGTCGAGAGGGCAGTTTTTTCATCTCGTGTCGCCCCCATGGCCACCCAATGAGTCAAAACGGAGCTCGAAACGTCGCTGCACGAGATTCTTGTTGCTCATTGGGCGGCAAGGGGGGGGATTTTCCGGGGCTTATATCTCGGCGACGGGAAGAGCTATCGAAGCGATCTCGACGGCGTTGTACTCGTCTAGTCATCCTACGCGGACATTGAGGGAACCATTTTTTGGAAAAAACGATTATTTCAAAATTCACTCCCCACCCCCACGAAAATGCGCGGACAAACCATCCGACTTTATAAGGGTAAAATGTGCGCAAAAGCACCCCTTTTACGTAAAAAAGTCGTCGCGCCCGCCAGAGCACTTTAGACCCGACTCCCGTTCCTCGTTAGCTGTATAAAACTATACACAAACTTATGTCCAAGAAATTATTAATTTTTTTATTTTTTTTATATTTTTTTTACAATCTATTTTATTTTACCCCAAAATACTATTGTATTGAGTTAATAATTAATTGCCTCTAAAATGTAAAATGTAAATTTGTCTGTAGTACATTGAAGGAACGAAAATCTTTATCTACGCGCAACCTATTGTTTTTTGTAAATTTTTTTTTGTTTATTTGCATGGATTATTGTAAAATTGCATTCTATACTCATTGTAAACTATACTGTGAGCAGTGGTAAATAAACGTTATTATTATATAAAATAATTCATTGATAAATATAGGATAACGAGAGAACAGTTGTTGCCAACATCCCCAAAAATGAGAAATCATAACAGCTGCGGACATCAGTGCTTGGAATTAACATGTTAAGAGCCACCATGTTAAAAAAATAAAATCTGGGGGCCACTGTGTAAAATTAGTAAAAATGTATCAAAAATGCTCTTTTTAACTATTTTTTTTTTATAATTTATTTGTTGAAATATTATTCATTTTGTAAAAAATTCTTAATTCAAATGGATACAGGTGGCCCATTTTCATAAATTGACGTTTTTGGCCACTTGTATTGATTTGTATACAGCGTTAGAAACACGTTAGTACCTGTCGGATTTTGTTGGTTGCGAGTATCTTACACGCATTTGCGAAGTGGTTAACGTTGTGTTTGCATATTTGTTGTTATAAGAGTGACATAGTGAGTGAAAATATGTCTTATGAAAAGGAACAAGCTCATTTGCAAAAAGTGTGGGACATGATAGACTTCTCGGACGAAGAGGAACCTTTCCGTGCAAGTGAATCGAAGTATGAAAAAGATGAGTCAGAGAGCGAGAGTTCAAGCGATGAAGATATCCCTGTCAAGAAAAAAGAAGCTTACCAGACCTACTAAAAATGAAAGAAAGGGGATAAATAAGAAAATGAAAAATATCCATTTGAATGTTTCTTTCGATAAGTTTCCTAAACCTACTTTATTAAATTTGTTAGTAAGCATTTAAAATAAATAGTATTTTTTAACTTCTGATAACTATATCGACGACACAACAGAAGTTGGAAAACTTGACCAGACGTGTAATATGCCCTTTATTTCTGGAAATGTTGCCAATCGAGTAGAAGTTAAACTATCGGACCAGGAACCTAACGAGCGCTTCAGTTCAGGTACGTCTCTAACCGTATATAATTATTATTATTTTTAAATTTATTATCATTATTATTATTTATCTGTATTTTTTTGTTTAGCTTCCAATGCCTATATTAATAAGACCATAAAAAATGTAATAAGGTCAGGAAACATGGACGATATGGAAAAGACTGATACGGAAAACGAATAGTCAGATAACGAAAACAACGGAACAAATGCACTTACTTGAGAGATGTTTATATTATCGCGGCTAAAAATATTTGTTTTTAGCGAAATAAAGCCAGGCATAACTGAAGATATACTGGACAACTTCTAAGAAAAAAAAGAAATGGATTTGTATAAAAGTTTTTTAACTGATGACCTAATAAACTATATGGTAACTGAAACAAATAGATACGCCCAATGTATGAAGTCTCAGGCTAATACTGTACCTCATGCTCGCATAATAAGTTGATATGATACCACTTATGATGAAATGAAATTGTTTTTATCAGCAATATTGTGGATGGGAACTGTCCGGTTACCTCAAGTCAGGGATTATTGGTAAAAAAAAGACATATACACAAATAAAATAAACTCTATCAAGAAACAGATTCAAAATGCTAGTAAGAATATGGCATTTCTGTGACTACTCCAATCCTCCAGAAAATGATCGGCTATACAAGATCACTCACTTGATAAATATGTTTGCAGAACGTTTTCAATGCGCTTATGTACCAGAAGAAAATTTTTGTATCAATGAGACACTAATTCCCTTTCGTGGCCGTCTAAGCTTCGAGCAATATATTTCAAATAAGCGGCACAAATTTGGAATAAAATTATACAAATTGTGTCTTCAAGGTGGTTAGACATATAACCTGAAGGTATATTGTGACAAAGATAAAAATGGCGATAAAAATATTTCCAGTGCCACTAACATTGTTCTGAAGCTGTCAGACAATTAACTTGACAAGGGGTGGACTATTTACACAGACAATTTTTATAGTAGCGTATCTTTAGCACACGAGCTTCAAAAGAGGAAAATTCATTTAGTGGGGACGTTCAGTCAGAAAAAAAGAATCTCCCCGAAGTTACGAGAGCAAAGTTGGAGAAGTATTAATTCACGAGTTTACAAAGTAATACAGGTTGGAGTGTTCTGAAATGGAAGGACAAAAAAGATGTTTTGATGATTTCAACAAAACACGACAATTCAATGGCTCCTGTAAGAACACGTGGGGAGGAAATAGAGAAACCGACAATAATTTTAGATTACAATAAATGCAAAGCCTTTATAGATCTTTTTGATCAATTGAATGCATATCCTACCAGTTGACGCAAAGAGATCAAATGGTACCGAAAATTAGCAGTAGAACTGCTAACAGGAACTACGCTAATAAATGCATATTGTTTACATCAGGTGGTAACAAAGAAAAAAATGTCCATCATTAAGTTCAAAGAACTAGTGTCACTCAGCTTTTAGAAGAAAGTATGACAATACCTCCCCAGCCTAATCAAATCAACGTAAATCATATTTTAGTTGATGATAATAAAAAAAGGAGATGTTCGGTTTGCTATGAAAGACTAAAAAACAGTCATGATTAGAAATATGCCCAAGCTAAATCTTCACAAACTCACCACAAATGTAGTGCTTGTGAAAAATTTTATTGTTTGAAATGTTTTTTTACTATCCATAAATCAGAATTAATGCAATACAATAATGATTACTAAAAAAGTCTGTTTATTTACATAAGTACTTAGAAAAAATGTTGTGTTGTGTACTTTAAATGTAATTTATATTAATTTTTTTTCAAAAAATGTTCTTAATTATTACCCCAAAAAAAAATTGCTGGCCAAAAACCAATTTTGGACCAACGAGCCATGCTTTATAAGTCTCACATACATTTGAATGCACGCTTTGCATCTTTTTGAATTCGGCCAGTCTAAAGCAAAAGTATTCCTTTGTATCTGTTTGGATACAGGTTGCCTAAATGATCAAGGTCACTTGTATCCAAAATAATACAAATGGCGCTTAACATGTTAACTGCTCATGAGTGTAGAGAAAGCTTAAAAAAAGCTGAAAAGTATAGTGCACTATGTACTAAATTCGCACCCTTGGGATCATGTTTATAGCCACAATAGACCATATATTCTCATACTCAAGCTTCCACAAGAGGCTTTCAGTGAAAATATTTCTGCCTTTTTACTAATTAAGATACAATTATTTAACTTTACTATATATATGTATGTATTATTACTGATGTATTAACAAATGGGAAATGAATTATTATTATATTATTATTCTATTTATACTGAGTGCGCTACTAGCATCACCTGTTTTCGGAGATTTGCTGTAAGGAAATGAAGAATTGAAATAAAATTGGGTTAAATAACAACTTTATTATGTACAACTACTTTAATATCTACTCGTAAATATTAGTTCATTCAAGTACCCTCTCTGAACTTCTATGCAATATGATAATCTTTCTTTAAAATGTTGCTTTACTCGTCCCACAATTCTGCTTCAATATCCTCTATATCTTCAAAAATACGAATTTTAGGTTCTTGGATTGTATGGGGACGCCTCTCTACAGAGTGTTTCCTCTCAAATTACACCTCCCCTTATTATTGTCAATTATAACTGATTTAAATTTTTCAAAAATTATACTTAATAAAATCCTCCATAGTTTTGAATATACTAACTTTTTCAGTCCTTGAAACGTATACCAGAAGTGAAAATAAGTTTCTCTTAAATGGAATAATCGGTACATTTTGACACTCGTTGTTCTGCTCTGTCTTTCTGATTAGAAATATGTACCATACTTATACGTTTATTTTAAAGCAGACAGTTAATATCAATAAAATACAAAAGTAGCAGAAAATTTAATTTATTAGAGAAGTAATGACTTTTTAATATTATTGTAAAAAATAAATAAATGAAAGACAATATATTATGAAAATGTGAAAAACATAAAAACTTAGATGTTAAGAAGGAGCAAACTTGTAACAAATTTTAAAAAAATTATCGCAGCATATTCTCTATGAATCTCTATGAATAACTGAAGTATTCCCAATTCACGTAGTATAATACTTCTGAGTTAAAAATATTGTGAGGTGGAGCACAACTGAGTTGAAGACTATGACGTATTGGTTATTCATCAATTAGATCTTCAATACTTCTATTTAACAAACTCCAATAATTTGCTTCGTTAAATCTACCATCAATAGAAATTGTGCCGATAATTTTGTCTTCCACAATACTGTACCATACGGCATAGATCTACGTCCTTGTTTTTTTTATTTCAAATCCAGTATCTAGTTTTTCAGTAGACTATGTATGACATTTATTATGACTGAAAATTCCAGCTATCGAAAATGTAGACTCGTCCGTCTTAATTATTTTTTGTAAAGAATTAGGGTCATGCTATGTCTTAACATGATTACGTCTTAAATAGTCTTCAGGATATAACTTTTGAGACGGATACAACTTAAAAGATTTATACTTATGCTCCTTTAAACATAATAGACAGTTTTTACTGAAAACTTAAAATGATTGGCAGCACATCGAAGAGATGTATTAGGACTTTCTTGAAAACATAATAGACTGTCCAATTCACAGTGATTTCAAGTGGGAAGATAGAGAATTAGCAAATCTGATATAAAAAGAAAGAATACCTAGAACTCTCTAAAATTTTAAAAATCCTGTTTCCTATTTAAAATAAAAACCTAAATCTAGGGAAAAATTTCTTTCTAATTCAATGTCCTCCGTATCAACATATCTTGTTCTGTTTCTATCTTGTTTGCATACATTTATTACCAACATTTTTAAAAGTTACCTTGCTAGGAATTACTATTGATGGATACTTTCTTTGGTTACCTTTAGGGTATTTCATAATCTTCAGTAGTATTGTACTGAACGAGATATGACATTTGAGAATATCGTCATTTTTCGTTTGTTTCTTATTGCAAAAATATAGCAGCAAAATATAGCAGATAAATTATCTGATCTACCTTTTACATTTTATTTTTCATATTTCTATGCTTTTAGAATGTTTTAAAAGAAATACACAGACAAAAATGATAAAACAGGAATCACAACAGAACAATGGAAGTACTATCTTGCCAGTGAAAAATTTTAACTTTTAAATTGAAATAACTATTTTACAGAGCTACATAACATATTTTTTTTCGTCACTAAAAATATAATACTAAGAAAAGTTATATTTTCAAAATAGAAACATTTCATCTCAGTTCAATGAAAATACCTCCACTCTATGTAGTTTTTTTTTTTCGGGAATGGGAGAAAACTTAGACTTTAATGTTAATTATTTTGTCTCGTGTTCACTGATTTTCAATCTACATTTTGCATGACACGTGAAATATACCTCGTGCGTTTGCTTATCTGTGAATAAACCATTAAAAATAGATGATTCTTTAAAATGATCATAGATTCTTGAAAAATAGTATTAAATTTCTATTTCGATATACAATCTACTAACTAAATTTATTAAATTTATTCACCAAACAAAACTTTTAAGCTAGTTTATGCAGCACTATCCGTTAACTTTACTACGACAGTTTTTGTTGTCTAAATTTCAAATATATTACTACGGGTCAACGGAATTTGCATTTTAGTTAAATACGAAGTTAGCTAAGACAAAATACCTACATATCTCGGTAGATTCTAATAAAGTTAGAATTAGTAAAGTTTGAACTAAATTTACCAACAACTACTATATTTCGTTAGGAGCTTATATCAATATTTCTAAATAGTTATTGGTTGTCACAAATTCTGAAATATAGTAATAATTAATAATAAGAATAATAATAAATTTATTTATGAAATAAGTACAGAGAAAAACGTTAAAAAATATGCATATATGTAATACACATACAAATAAATGGTAGTAGGTCTCAGAAAATTTATGATTTCTCACATTTAGTGCAAAATGTCGTGGAGCTCCATCTCGTTGGAACCACATATCATCAACAGGAACCATGGGATTGTTAAGGAGAAGAGGCCCTGCGTTGAAAAGTTAAACACCATTTATATGTTTTATTGTTTTATCTAGTTCAACCTGAATCTTGTACCAGTTTTTGCTTGTTATTTACTTTATTACTGATTATGTACAAAAAAAAACCAATTTAATTAGTCCTGAGGATATAGCCTAACATCGACTAAATTAAAAAGGTGGTTTTTCTGTTATAATTGCTCTATTTATACCAAGTTATATTATTAATATAGCAGGTCATATCCATTCAAGAGAGAAACGATTTATTTTCTATAATTATTTATTTACCAAATTTTCAGGAGATGTTTTGCTTGAAGTGTTTGGGCAGAAATATAGACAGGGGTGGAGGGATTGTACCCACCCAGCCCCCTAACTGGGCATATCACTGCTTGTGTAATATTAAACATTGACCGTAACGGGAGCAATTAGCACCACACCGTCAGCTGCAATGGAAATCCTCCTGGATTACCCCCTCTTCATATATATCTGGAGAGAGAGGCCAGGTGTGCAACCTACAGACTGCAACAAGCGGCCATCAATATGCCGCAGACTAGTATCATGGAGCGGAACAGGTTGTTGGATGACATAGAGAATCACAGCATCCTGGGAATGCCCTCGGATACTATGCCTACTATGACCAACTATGAGCTGACCTTCAACATCCTTTCTCCAGAAAGAGATGAGTGGGATTGGAATAAAGCCGACCTACTGAAGGCAGACAGTTGTTGGTTTACAGACGGCTCCAAAACTCCCGAGGGAACAGGAGCCGAACTGTGTGTATGAAGGCTGGAATATATGCATCTTACACGCAGATCAATAAATATTTTCTCAGATAGCCAAGCAGCTATAAAAGCTCTTGGCTCCTACCGGTGTAACTCCAAAACGGTATGGAACTGTCAGAAAGCTCTAAATCATTTGAGCAAGAATAACAAAGTGACTATGGTCTGGATACCCGGCCACTCTGGTATGGAAGGTAACGAAATAGCGGACTCCTTAGCCAGAAAAGGAGCGGGATCACGATTTATCAGACCAGAACCAATACTTGGCATATCCTCAAGTACTACCAAGATGGCTATCTCAACCTGGGCTGAAAGGAAAACTCTCCAGTATTGGCAAGAGTTACCAGGATTAGTTCATTCGAAGGCGTTTATAAAATACCCTTTGAAATCAAGAGCTAAGAAACTTTTAGGGTTAAACAGGGTAAACCTGAAAACTCTAACAGGCCTATATACCGGACACTGCCGACTAAACTATCATCTGCATAAACTCGGCCTAGCGGAAAACGCCGAGTGCCGTCTATGCCTGGAGGATGATGAGAAGGCAGAATACATCTTATGCACCTGTCCCGCTGTGGATAGGATCTGATTCTCAATATTTGGCAAAGGGCAACTGCTGCCAGAGGATCTGGACACATTCTCACCCAATAAGGTTATCAGTTTCATTAAGAGACTGAACTTATTGGGTGAAATATAATTAGGCGTGAGCCACAATAGGCCTGCTGATGGCCGCAGTGGAGGGTCTACTGAGACCCACTGACAACAAACCTAACCTAACCTAATATTAAACATTCCTCTGTATCCAACCTTTAATATTTACGTGTAAAACCTGCAAAATAAAAAAAATGAATTGTTCTAAATTACTGTCCACACAAATCTAAGATATAATGTTCGGTTGATTTTTAATTCTTAATTTTTCAAAACAACGAAAAGATAATTTGCAATAATCCTCTAATATCACTTCTTTAATTTACTAAAACCTCTTAGTTTTATTACTCCAACAAAATTAAAATTGTAATATTTCACTCCAGAATTTTGAAGTCATTGGACAGGAGCATGTTTTATTCGTACAGAAGTACATAACTGTAACAATTTTATTTTCACTAAATTTCTTGGAAAGTCTGATCCAATAGTTCATAAAACGCTGCTAGAACAATAACACAGAAACGTGTTGAACCCATAGAATAAAACGGTACGCCCTATTTATCATTTTGCTACCCGCTTGCAATTATTGAATCTCGCTGCTTTTATATCTAATGCCATTTCATTCTGTATAGTCCAGTCGTGAGATCGCAAAAATTGGGCTTTAACTGGAAATAAATCAATGACAAACCAAACCAGACGCACTTGGTTGGATTTGGAGCTCTAAATAACCCATCCATTTTGCAACTTGCACTGAGGAAATTTGCAACGTTTTCAGAATAGCAGCCAAAAACAAGTTTCACATATCTCGGTGCTGGTGATTGTCCTAGGACACGAATGGTTCTATTAAAAAATGAAGCGGAGAAATTTTTTACAATTTATGTCATATTATTTTCTTCTAATTTTAATAATTAATGTGTAGCAGCGAGGTAAATATACATTTCATCAGCCACATAAAGCGTGATTAATGAATTTGTCGTTGACTAAAAGCGTGATAAGTGAATTTTTAAGTCCATTCCAAACCAAGTCTGTGAATTTGACACCATAGCCATCGGTGCTAATTGTGGAAATTATACCATTATGAAGCACCTATTTAGAACCCTCTGAATATCTAAAAAATCAGAGGTGCTAATTCTTTTAACAAAGTTTGTGGCAAGTTTATGTTTTAGTGACAAATTCACACCGGCATCGCACTACAATCATCGGTGTTAATTGCAAAACTTACACCACTTTTTGGCACCCATTTAGTGCTCTGTGAATATGCAAAAAAACAGTGTCACTAATTTGTTTAACAAAGTTATTAACAGTTTTATGATTTTAGCTAACAAAAAGATAATACGAAACAGAAGAGAAAGATAGTTTGAGGTCTGTCGCACGAAAACTTTAAATGTAATACAAAACTATATTTTAATCTGCAGGTTTAAGAATAAGTTGTTTCAGTTCACTTATTTTGGTATTAAAAACATCTATGTTATTTTGTAAAGAAGTATAGTTAGAGCACACACAGATAACGAAACTCGTGACCTTGGTATACGCTGGAAAAGTGCCGCTCTCTTGGTATTTCTACCGGCTAGTGCTGATTGTTGTCAAAACTGTAAACCTGCTGTCAGATTCTCATCATTCGATTCGACACGAATTCACATTTTCTCGAATCTGCGTGAGAGGTGAGAATAATTGTGCTTGAGGTATAGGCAAATAGAACAGACACGAGTTCGAGAATGTAGATTTGGACCGTTAAATCTAAGGCAGCTAAGGATGTCAGGACAATCAATTTTGCCATTTAAAATCTTATAAATTTAAGAGAATAATAAATACGACGCGTTTCTGGTTCACTCACATAAAATTTGTTTTATAATTCATAATGTGAAAATCCCTTCTGTAAGTTCAAAGACATTTATACCAAAAGTCTTTCAGAAAGCGTCTTTGAAGCTTTTCAGTATTAACTTTATGGTTTTCATAGCCAGGTCTCCACACAATTGAATCATATACAAGTTTTCATCTAACAACCGAGTTAAAAACAAGTTTTACTCTATTTTCATTAAATTCTTTACAGTTGCGTAAAATAAAACATAATTTTATAAAAATAACTATCTGTTATATCATTGGCATGATTAGCAAAAAACAATTTGGTATCGAATAGAACACCAAGATCTTTGAACTGATTACAACTGCTCAACTCCTCATTATTAATCTGATAAACATATTTTACTGGATTTTGCATACGATAACATATCATCGAATTACATTTTGCGATATTTAATTGCTGCTTATTTGCACAACACCAGACTGATAACCGTATGAAATCAAGTTGCAATTCGGCACAGTCTTCTATAGTAGCAATATAATTATACATTTTAAAAATTTATAAATAACATCAACCTGCAAACATTGAGTGATGCACATCAACTTGCTAATATCAGAACCACCTAGCAGAAATCCTTGCTGATCATGACAAATTTGACTTTTTACTTGGCTGAAGAATATTACATACTCATATAGGTTTCAAAAAAATATGTACAATATTATTATAAATCTATAGTTTTTGACACAGAACTGTTACCTTTGTTTTTAAATACCGCTCAGATTCTAGATCTAGTCCAAAACTTCAGGGAAACTGAGCGTTTTAAGAAACATTAAAATTATTTTATATTTGAGGTGTATCTTTCATGTTATTTTTATTTTTTTTTTTTTTTATTTATTTTACACTATTCAACAGGTCGAAAAACCTAATTACAGAATAGGAACAATACAAAAAAAAAGATATAAATATACTCTTAATCCGTAAACATTGATATTTGACAAGATAAATATTAAATATAAGTATACACAGGGACAAATAGAATAAGGGCCGGAATATTCACCTAATGGTAAAGTTACCGAACAGATAGATTTAAGATTAAAATTGTTTAACCAGTAAAATAATAGTTACTATTTATCTATTTTTGCAGAACAGTAATTCTATATGAGGATATATTTGTGATAAGTTTCTTGCAAATATAGATATGTAATAATTAATATAAATCTGTTTGGTAACTAACAGTCACTCTCCCAAAAGATTGATATACCTGGCCCAAAAGTCAAAGAAAAAAGAAAAAAAAATATCAGGAAAAGGATAACATAGAACCAACCAATAAGAAGCGAGAATTTAGGCAACTATAAATACAAGTTTTTAATTGACTGGATATTGCAGGACATCTCAGATTAATAATACTAGAGGATGAGTAACAAAATATAAAAAGTTGTCCGATTCATCTACATCCCACGTGGGATGCATATAAGCATTCCTTACAGTCATACGGAAATGGCAGTATTTCTAGCAATTTCATTGGCCGTTTTAAGATAGTCGCAGGGCATGCGCAGTTACATGACATGTCAAAGTGTATTAAATCCTTTTGGAATCGTTTTATCAGCAAGGAACTCGTTAGACTAAAGAGAAGATACTCGCCTAGCATGCGGTAGGTCCAGGGTTCGAATCACAAACTTTTTTATTTTTTTTTTAAATAAGTATTTTTTAGTTCGTTAGTAAGATTTATATGAAGATTACATTTTTTCCTTGCCCTTTGATTACATTTTTTACTTGCCCTTTATTATATTTTGTTTATTTTCACGGTGCCATATTCCCCTTTAAAAATGATATCTGATGAGCACGCCATGCCGTGGCCTTGAAACGGCCAATGAAATTGCTAGAAATACTGCCATTTCCGTATGACTGTAAGGAATGCTTATATGCACGCGGGATACGTAAATATTATCGCTGGTTTAATTGCTATTGGTCAGAATTATGAACATAGCACGAAGAAACCCGATCGATGCCCGATCTATCACCGTCTTGACAACAAATTGTGTTCTGTAAGACGGACGTCTGTCATTTTAATTTGTGTTTTTAAGTGATTTTATAGTTTTGTGTTATTTGGTACTGGTTAATAATCGATTTTTAGTTATAAAAATTTATTTAGTGATTATTTATTGTGAAACAACGACTAATAAGTGTGTAGCGTGCGGCCAAAGAGGAAAACCACGGCGTTGTTTATGTTTTCACAGATAAGTAAACAAACCAAATCAGGGCTGGCATAATGCGAAAGTGTGAAAGCTCAAAAATAACTAAAATTGATGATAGCTTTACAAAAACAAAAACAACATTTGATTTCATTTGAACAGTAAAGAATCCACATTTTATCAAAAACGATACTTATAGAAAAATATTTATTTGAGCTTTAATGGAAATTTCATTCTTAAGGTTGCTCACAAACTGTTGATGTTTTAAAGTCAATTGATATTTCTTTTATTCAATTTTAAAGGTTGTTATTAAAAAATGTGTTTATTTTCAGATTTACTGAGAATGTGGAGAGAAGAGAAAGTTGGCTGAAAGCTCTCAAAATGATGCCAGTGAGTGGCACTATGTGTGTTCACAACATTTTAAAAAAAAGTGATTGTAATTTATAAGATCTGGATTAAAAGTGTTGAAAATCAATGCTGTTCCATTTTTCTCCTGGCAACACTGTCACCAACTTTGTCACAGGTACTGTACAGATTAGCAGAGAATTGTATTAAAAATTAATAATGTACTAAGTAGTCACTTATTCATACCTCATGAAATAAGAGAATGAACTTTCCATTCAAGATAAAATAAATGTTTTTGTATAGGTATCTTTTTTTTAATGAAATGTGGATTATTTACTGTTCAAATGGAATCAAATGTTTTTTTTTTATTTTTTGCAAAGCTAACATTAATTTTTGTCATTTTTGAGCTTATTGTTTCTCAATAAATATTCACTAAATAAATCTTTATAACTAAAAATCGATCATTAATCAGTACAAAGAACACAAAACTTTAAAGTCAGTTAAAGGCAACAGAGATTAAAATAGCAACAATAGAATAGCATTGAAAAATACATTACTCAAGCAAACAAATTTTGTATAGGTACCTATTAAGTTTTAAGTTACGCATTAAAATAAACGCTGAAGCCTGGAGCCGCCCCTGGTTTGTTTTCGATATGTTGATATGTAAACATGCAAATTGTTGTGTATGTATAGGTCATAATAATCAGTGTATCTCTTATGGGTGTTACTTATCTTTATATTATTAATCTGAGCAGGATATAATGTCGATTGCGCAATTTAGAGAGATAATTATTTCACATATTGTGCAGAGGAGAATATTCTTTTATATTCGTTCGTGCTGTTGATAAAACATATTTCTCTGTCTTGCCCCAACTCTAGGAGTATGAAAATTTAAGATACCTAAAATGTGAGTACAGCTTATATCATTATTAATGATCTTGTGCAAAAAAATCGGATATGATTTTATGCGTCTATGCTCAAGTGAGTCGAAGCCAAAATTTCCAAAAAGGTCGTATTGAGAGAAACCAAGATATTCCCCATCTGCTCTAAACTTGGCATGTTTTAAGAATATGCGCTGAATTTCTTCCAAATTATCAATATATGTAGTGTAGTTAGGACACCATATAGTTGCCGCATATTCTGAATTACAGCGGACAAAGATGGTATATAGTAGATTGTGTGTATTAACATTCTGAAAGTTAGGGTCGTTTCTGAGAATAAATCCTAGAGCTTCGAAAGTCTTTGTAACAATATAAGTAAAGTTATTATTAAAGGACACCTTTCTATCGAAAATGACTATCAAATCACAGAAAGTGTCAAGTTTTGAGAGTATGTTATCATCGAGAGAATAATCGAAATGTATCAAAGATTTTTTAGTGGACTACGACACTGCGTTACATTTTTTGATATTTAAAGGTAAATTATTTTTTTTTGCACCAGTCTTTGACAAAAATTAAATTTACAGTCATCAATACTTGCAACTGCAAAAAATTTTCAAATCATCAACATATGATAGGTATGAAACTGTTAGGTTATCAACAATATCATTGATAAATAAAACAAAAAAAAGAGGTCTTAATATCGATCCCTGGGGAACGCCCAAATTAGCAGATACTTCGACAGAATTGCAACCACGATATACTACATGTTGGGTCCTATTTGAAAAATAAGAAACGGCAGGAAGTCTTGAGAGAAACCGAAATTATACAACTTATTTAATAGTATATCATAGTCAATTTTGTTAAAGACCTTCGAGAAGTCAGTATAAATCACGTCGGCTTGAAATCCCTCATCGATGGCATCAGTTAAAAATTCTGTCATAAAAAATAAATTTGTTACAGTTGATCTGCCTTTAACAAAACCATGTTGAACCTCTGTGATCAAGTGTTTGCAATGAGAAAATATATGGTCAAATAATAGCATTTTAAAACATTTTTATAAATTGTGACTATTGGACAATAGTTACCAATTACAGACCGATCACCTTTCTTAAAAATTGGACTTATCTTAGATAATTTCCAGTGTGAGGAAAAACTATTCATTTTTAAGGATAAATTAAAAAAGTTTAGAAAAGGGTTCTGCAAATATTAACATACAGTCATGTATTAAGAAAGTTGAAATTCCATCTGGTCCGCTTGTCAACTTGGGCCGGATTTTTTTTAAACAAATGAGATCATTATTTTCATTTATTGTAGGTGAATTTAATTGATCATAACTGTTAAAATTTTAAACAAAGTGTTCATTATTGTTGGTAGAAGTATTAAAGGACTGTTGAAAAAACTATGCAAATGCATTGCAAATTTCTTCTGGATTGGAAAAATTTATATTATCAACGGTCAAATTGTTAGGTATATCAGCATAAGCGTTCTTTTTTATTAATAAATTTCCAAAAATTAGAGGGATCTGGTGCTATATTATTTTCTAAGTTAGGTAGACGACATCTCGGAGTCAGTTTTGAATTTAAGTCTAAGTTAATTAAATTCATTATAGAAAGTGATATCATTAGAATTTTTGTACATTTTCAGAGTCAGTACATTCTCTTTAGGTCTTTTATTATAGAATAACTGAACCAGGGTGGACAGCTGCGACTTGGTGCAATTAATTTCGGCACATCGGTGACAAAAATTAAGTTCAATTGTTTGTAAAAAAATTGTGTAGGCAAATCAACATTTACACAATTATCTAGAACGCTCCAGTCAGTTTCAAGTAAACATTGATACAGGAGAGGAAAAATAAGTAAGGATTTTTTAGATTTTTCTTACGACCTAAGGTTTCCTTTAAAATTTCACAGGATATAATAATAGACGGATGGTATACGTCTTCACTAATTTATGAAATCAACAGCTCTTTCTACTAAGCAATCTATATTACCCAACACTAGATCTAGAATGCGATTATCTATATTTACCATATTATTGTACTGGTTTAAATTCATGAAATTTTGGAAATTTAATATTGTTTCTAGTGTAGGCGTTGCAGTACTCGAACGAAAAATATTCAGGATTATTAAAGTCGCCGAGGATATGTAAATCGGAGTCAAATAAATAATTAAGAGAACAGAACGAATCAATTATTGAATTATAAACATCGGTAGAGCGTTTTGGAGGAATATAAATGATAAATATGTAGATATGACTAAAGTGTATTGATATTTTAGCGCAAACGATATTTACATATGGTATTGATTTAAAGTTAGATTCATTTAATTTTAGATCTACAGCTAGTGTACCAGAACTAACCGCTAGCATAACTCCACCACCTTTATTACAGTTAGTAGCTCTCAAATTACGATCAGATCTGAATATATTAAATTTATCCCTAATTTGGTGTTCACCGCGAACATTTTGATAATATATTGATATATTGTGGAAGGCATAACTAACGCTGCGCTTGTCTTTGATGGTGGGACTAGAACAGATGGGGATACCAGTAGGAGAGATATCTAATTGCTATCGATAACCTAGATCACATTTTAGTTTTATGATTGCCATTTTATAGGTAGGACAACTTTCATGATCCCAAGCTGCGTGTTCAATATGAATATTTAAATGGGTAGATTATTCCTTCAACTCATGCTTAACGCTACATTTGGGACAAGAGAGAACATTCTTGCAATTTGTTGTCGAATGATTGTATCCATTGCATTTAAAGCAACGTAAGATCTATGTAAACTCTACATATATTTAATCCTATAAATAAACAACTGTTATTAATTACCTTACTGTAATCCGAGATGTTTAATTATACGATAGCTTGATATATTTCAGGATCCTCTTTAGTTGACGATGATCATGATGATGATTCTAATCAAAGGTATCAAGGTGCATAGGTATTTTGTATGGAAAATAATTACCAGATGCTTTTAAAATAAGTGCTATTCATATCCACGTATCTTTTAATTTTGTTTCAGGTCTATTTTACCCCGGGTTGCATTCCCTGAGCAACGTTGGCAGCTTCTGGTGTTAATAACTCTGTTCATTTTACCCCTTTTGGGGATTTTCCTATCACTGATGTACTGTCCTAACCAAGAGTCTCTTGACATTCAATTTAAAAAGCGAATATAAAATTACTTTCTTTGCAACATTAAATAAATAAATAAATAAGTAAATAAAAAAATAAGAAAGTAAGTAAGTAAGTAAGTAAGAAAGTAAGTAAGTAAGTAAGTAAATAAATAAGTAAGTGAGTAAGTAAGTAAGTAAGTATGTATGTAAGTAAATAAGTAGACAGATAGATAAATAGGTAAATAGATAAATACATAAATATATAAATAGATAAATAGGTAAACAGATAAATAGATAATTAGATACATAGATAAATAGATAAATATGTAGATATGTAAATAAATATATAAATAGACAAATAAATAAATAAATATCTTCTGTTCATTTTATTTTATTTTCTTGTTCTGTATCATATGTTTTTTTATTACTGATAAATTTTAGTTCACGGCTATGACCAGAATAACAAATTAAAAACTTTTTTAAAGGAAGTGATGTAATTATGCTTTTTGTTTTTGCGAGTAAAAAAGCTAGAATTCTTGTTAATAAATTATAATGACGTACATTCAGCTTCCACAATGAAAAATTATCTTTGTAAGGTCTGCCCTGATACAAATTCCATGTTAACAAAATAAATAGACAGATTTATACACACCAACTTTGGGATACAGCGTTGGCGTCAATCACGCTTGAGGCAAGTAAGCTTTTATCTGAGCGAAATCTCCTAATTAGAACCGTATATCCGGGAATGGCAAAGCGTTTCCCTTTACATACAACAAGCAGGCATATTTCCATCTTTCAGACAACCATAACATTTTAACTTGTTTCATATAAAACTTATTTAAGGTAAAGAAAATGCACATAATAGAGTAGTTTATTTTACATAAAATAATTTACATACATAGTTTAACAATATTTAAGTCATTAAGAAGGCTGACCAGCCGTGAAAATTGCACAATTTTTAAATGCAATAACTTTTTATGTAAAAAAACATAAGAAAAATGTTCGCAGTTCAAATGGGGAATATAAATGAAAATTACCATGGCTGTAATTTTGTGTTATTTGTATGTGTCATAATAGAAAAAAAAAACACAAAAATTAGATCCAAAGTAATTTATTTTATTCCATCGCTTGATCTATTGCAATTTTTTTCGTTTTTTGAAAATTATGTATTTTATAGCTGGAGAAGACTCTTTATATGTTTGGGTATTGCGATAAATTACTAACTACAAAACCTGTAAAAGTTGGCCTATGCCATTCTTCTTTACAAAATGTAGAAAAAAACCTACATGATAAATAGTAAATTATTTAAGGAAAGAAAAGGATTATTAAGAATTATGAAATTTTAAATTTGAAACATTTTTCTTTTTTCTTAAACAATTGTTGAAACAGGACCAATGTTGAAAAAGATGCTGCCTTGCCTGTTTCGTTTATTCAGCTATAGACTCCCTCAGGGCTTAATAATATTAATTAATATAAGCTTCACACAAAATAATATGTACTTCTTCTTTTCATATATGTAGCTTAATTAACTGAGAAAGTTTATAATTGAATAAACGAAACATAGGCAAGGTGTAACGAAGTGATTTTTCTGCTATTAATTTTCCGTTATTTTAATACGTAATCTGGGCCATTCTTCACTGTGGTACACCCTGCATACAACGATTTGTATTTAATGTTTATTTTTAAAAAATTGCTTCTCAATTGTTTCAAACCAGTTTCTCTTTCAGGGTAATCTTAAGTTATTTTATTATCATAATTATTTTGTTTATATTGAGTACCGCTCGCATAAAACCAAGTAACAGGGATCTTTTATTATTAGTAGATATATCTCTATTATTTATAAATAAATCTACAATACGAAAGATTAAGTAATTTAGTTTAAATATTATTCCATGGCCGTTTAAATTATTTTCTTTTTTAGAAACATAATTTTAAAATGAAGAGAAAGCGATTTCCAGGTTCAGAATATTTTATAAACATTTGTTTATATCAAATAATGCAGGGAATTTGTTCTAAACGTATTTCGTTAACCATGCCCCTCTACATCAGCCGAAATTCCGTCCCTCGCGCAAGAATCACGTGACTTTCTCACCACACCGTTGGGGACAAAACTGCTGACACCAGCTGAAATATTCACTTGACTTCTTCGATCTGCCAGCTACAGTTTAACACGCGACAATTCCAGTGTGCTCTGCAAACAACAGTGGTAAGAATCATTCCTGTATTTAACTACTTTTAACCGCTTGTATCCGCTTTTCCGTATTTTACCGTTTTTGTATATGTAAAATGTATACTTGGTAAATCCGAGCGGTCAGAGATATTCCGATAGTTTCGCGATTTAGTCATTAAAATAAGTTTATATATTCAAAAACACGCTCCAAGAAAATTCCGTTGTCATTTGATGTGTTTATATATGTACACCGATTGGAATCAAGTGTCACTCGTTGAGGATAGAATCCAATTCCAGTGTAATAGTAAAGAGAACTACTAGTCAGATTTTTAGTGTCACTCGTTTGAGGATGGAATCTGACCAAGGGGTCCGGGAATTAATATCCCATTACATAGGTCAGCTCGTGTTCGATGTGATAACCTGGAGTTTGAACATATAAGCTGTTACCAACTATATAGTTCGATATACAGTGTGATCTACCACGAGTGTGCCAAACTTCAGAGGCTGGTAATTTATCAAAAAATAAATGGACTTTCATTAATAAACATATGTCCTAAAACGCATAATAAGAGAGCTACAACCCCTTAAACGGGGTTGATGAATACCAATTTTTCGATTATAAGTCCGATATGGTGGTGATTAAAAAAAATGAAATTTTCATACATTACGGCCCCGATGTAGGCGCATAGAATTACAAATTTCCTAATTAACAGCTTGCCTTATTGAGGTAGTTTTGAGGGGTAAGGGGTAGTTTTTTACCCCAAACTTTTTTTGACGTCACTTCCGAAGCAAAACTTTTAAATAACATTATTTCCCATGCAATGACTCAGAAAAAAGTACTTTTCAAAATTTCTGTCACACCAGCTGTTTTTGAATAATTTGCGTTGTACCCCAGTAAGGGGCACTAACCTAGCTATATAACGCCCGCTAAAGTACACACTAAACGAACTTCGGGATCATCCGGGATTTTCAGTTTAGGCTCTATGATACTATACACTGATTAGATTCTAGTGTCACTAGTTGAGGATAAAATCCAATCCTAGTGTTATAGTTAGGAAACACTACTAGCCAGATTTTTTGTGTCACTCGTTTGAGGATAGAACCTGACCAAGTAGTCCGCAAGTTAAAACACGTTTTACCCTAGTAGGGGACATAAGGGCAAATCTAGCTTTATAATAGCGATTAAACATTACTCGAGTAAACATCAGTCCCTTTAATGATATCCTTCCGTAGTGTCACACTTGTATACCATAACCACTTGCACTTGGACCGTCTTGCACACACCTTCTGCTGTAGTACCGCCTCCGCAATAGTCGCTTTAAACACATTAACCGCTTGCTAAATACCAGTGGAAGAATAGTAGTTTCGGTAACTTAGCTGCATTTGATATACCTGCTTGCGTTATCACCAACTCTTGCTTTGTTTATTGGCCTGCTTTTTCTGTTGCCTGTATAATTGGGTACACTGATTAATGTTTATTGTTTTTATTTTATATCAGTCTTAAATAAAATACAGTAAGTGAAGTTGAAATTCTGTCTTAAGCACCGCAACCGACAATCACACACACAGACCGCCTGGACCAGAATGCCCCAAAACTCGCGCAGCTTCATATAGGCACGTTATATGACAATGTTAGGAATAGCGAAACAAATATATATTATATACAAAATTATGTCCTTTATTTGTTGAGATACGGGGCTTCCAAAGGGGTAAAATTCCAGACATAAACTTAAGAGGTCATCAGGGTTCTTTCATGCCAAAGAATTCTGTTGTATATATAACTCATAGCATTGAAAAGTTAAAATGCAAAAAAAAACTGAGAAAATTATTGTTTTGAGAGTTTAATATCACGATTAAATTTTTTATTTCAACAATTAGAATATGGTTGTTACCCTGATTCCTGTAAATGTTTCAGCGTGTGCATGAAAACTTTGTAAGAAGAACCAACGCATGTCTAGGAGCAAATGAGAAACATTTTGAACATTTGCTGTAAGAAATTATTGCATATTATTGTTAGTGTCGAATATTTATTAAACAGTGTTGCCAATTTTCTACTTTTAAATTGCTTATAGTTCCTAAAGTGAAGAACAAAGAATTTTTTAAACATTTTTCCAGCACTCTGTTACATCCCTAGAAAACGTACTTTCAAGGTGGTGCGCGACTTTTGGTACAGCCTGTATATATGAGATCCTCGAAAGCGAAGGTGACAACCATTTTTCTTCTGATTACCCAAAGAATGTGCACCTTTTCACTTTCCAACACTAGTGCGGGAAAGTGGAACTTTCTTAAATAAAATGCGTGCTGGAAAGTGGCTGTTTAAGAACGATCGTAGAAAAAAGTATTTTCCGATTCCTTATGTAATTTTTGGTTGACAGCAGTAAGGTAGATACATAATTAAGTACTCTAGACAACAGCGTCTGACATCTGTTACTTAAATTTTATGAATTTTGTTTGCAAAAGGTTTTAAGTTAAAAAATTCTTTGAGAGTGGCAAGACGGTTGCAGAAAAAAATTATACGCAATATGCACGGAAAGTGTCTTTACTGGGCTCACCCAGCTCCCCCAGTAAAGAATTATTCTCCGGTTTTACTCGTAATTAACTATTACGTAACATTTATATATTAATGTCCTATTAGTCTGTTATTTTGCAATAATAACACTATTTTGAGACACATTAAATGATAAATTACGCCCTCGGGCGTTATGAATATCCATAACGCCCTAGGGCATTCTAAATTTATAGCGCATTAACATTTTCACTGCAACACAATACAAAACAACTAAATGGTGATGGCGTTATTAACAAACAAAATGTGTTGAACACTTACGGCGTCTACAAACAATTTTCATTATTACTCTCTTTTAAATGAAATCGTCCTGAACATAATAGTTGTCAAATTATTTAATCGTAAACGTCGAAGAATTTTCGAACCAAATAACAGACTAGCAGGACAAACTTTGAAAAGCACCACGGGTGTTATAGGATAATGACGCCCTCGGTCGACGTACATTCCTTCCGACCAGATGCCCTCGGGAACTACATTGCCGAACTTGGTGCGTTATTATCCTTATAATACCCTTGATACTTTAATAACTATAGTATGAAAAGAAAAGAACTTGAATATACAGAAACAAGTTAATTTCTAATATTAAATAATAAATACATGGAAGTTTTTTGCTAAATGCCTAAATCTATAATATTTCTTTAAGAACATAAAAAAGCAAAGAAAATAAATATTGAATATTAAGAATGATTACTTTTTATTTTGCATAAATATTCAAGATTTTTTTACTCTCTCGCATTTTTTTCAGTGGCGGATTTAGGAGGGCAGGGGCGCTCCCCCTAGGACTTGTCGCCCTAGATATTAGGTATACGGAGAGGTCAGATTCTAACAGTGAATTTTATCCTAATGATTACTAAAATGAAAAAATTTTCACCATACATATTATACAAGAATTAGATATCAATATTTTATTACACCTAACAAAAACCTTGAGTTTTGTATGTACATATAAAATTCACTATACGTTGTATTGTATATAACACTTGCGCTAGTTAACATTATGTTATCATATGACAGTACATAAAATATGTAAATATTACTGTAAATGTAGTTTTGACAACATCGCATTTCGCATCAACGTATCATCAATAGAGTTGGCAAATCGGTGCAAGTCATGGGGGGTGCCAGGTAAAGAAATACCGAAATACGTAAAGGAGATTTGTTTACTATTTTAGCAAAGACTAACATTTGATTTTAGTCTATTGTTATGCCACGTGGTGTATACAACGTAATTTATTCTTCTCCATTGAATTGTTGATAATTTTATTTGTTGTATTTTATTCTTGATATTAATTTAATAATAAAGTATGTCAGACCTGCTCAAGGGTAAGAAATGGTCATACACTGACAAAGTGAATAAATTTATCAGTGAGTTCCCAATTCCAGTTAATAAACTTTAATTCCAATTTTATATACATTTCTAATCAAGGCTACTTTTTATTTTATTTCAAATGTAAGTATATAAATACAAACAAACAATATAACGTGAGGGACAAAATTGACAAAAAATGGTATCCAGCCAGGACGACAATACCGGGACGGCCCAGCTATGGCTGAGCCGTCCCGGTTTCCGGTGTTGTGGCAACTTATGTTATTTTTCATCTTTTATCATTCTGCATGGATGCATTTTCCTGCACAGAAACAAGCGATGCATTATAAATCATAAAACATAAAAAAATCATGATAAAGCAAACAGAAAAATTCTCATAAAATTTCTTTTTTTATTAGTGTGACCGGTTTCGTGAACAAGTAAATTACTTCACATCTTCAGACACAGGAATTTTTTATAAATAAAAACCAGGGTAGTCAAATTAAAATTAAAATAATTTTGCAACATAATCAAAATTGTAAGTAAATGTAAGATATAAATTTTTATTTGTATCTAATTAACTTTCTAATAAAATTCTTAAAATTAACGTGCTTTTTTTTAAACACATACATACACTACAACAGTTAAAAGGATTAGGATTTTAACTGTTGTAGTGTATGTATGTGTTTAAAAAGAAAAAGCACGTTAATTTTAAGAATTTTATTAGAAAGTTAATTAGATACAAACAAAAAAATTTATATCTTACATTTACTTACAATTTTGACTATGTTGCAAAACTATTTTAATTTTAATTTGACTACCCTGGTTTTTATTTATAAAAAATTCCTGTGTCTGAAGATGTGAAGAAAATTTACTTGTTCACGAAACCGGTCACACTAATAAAAAGGAATTTTATGAGAATTTTTCTGTTTGCTTTATCATGAATAATTACTCATATGGGATTAACCTACCTACGATAAAAAAATCAGTTTACAGAGAACATGTGGGTGATTGTATCACAGGAAAAATTCCAAGAAACCTGCTCAAATTAATGATTCTTTTATTTTGAAAATAGAAATTGACTTTACGTCCGCAGTGAGGTTTGGAATAGGGAAGACGTGTCTACGCATTGTAAGGTGTGAATTCCTGGATTTCTATTTCAATGGTGCCATAATAGTTTGTAAGGTGTGCGAGACAGACCTGATGTGTTGAGACAAACGTGATTGTAAACATTAAAGTAAACATTATTGTAAACATTAAACATTAAAGCAAATTCTGTGCAACATAAAACTAAAAAAAAATGGCGTGCCTTTGGCAACACAATTTATGTTCGATTTACCCTTAATACTGATTGCCTGTGATGTTCTATTGCACATACTCAATGAACAATAATTTCAGGAGTTCTGGAATAAATACAATCCCAAGGTGAAGTTGCACAACGTTGCGTAACTATGTACCAACTATAAGCGAAGATACTCTACCAATACTCCAGCTTTTCAACTTGTCGAATTCATCTATAAATCATTAGATGGACACAACTGCACATTAGAGTTGTTTTTCGATCTCTCTTGTGCCTTTGATTGTGTAGATGTTGATTACCTGGTACAAAAATTGCATAACATGGGCATTAGAGGTTGCATGAATGACTGGATACTTTCTTTTTGACCAAGCGTAAGATCATAGTTAAAATTGGGCAAGAACTTTAGGAAGTGGGAGAGTTAAAATATGATGTCCCTCAAGACAGTGTTCTATCTCCCCTTCTATTTACATTATTCATCAACGATGTGGAAAAGTACTTACAAAATAATGTCAATATGCAATTAGTTTTATCAAGCACTTATTTTTGTTAAATTGAATCAAGGAAAATTTCCACAAAATAACTCAGTTCACGCTCATAACACTAGACCCAAAAAAGTTCTTATGGACCATTTCCAAGATACAGGGTGTGTAAAGTATCGCCAAAATATAATTTTTGTTTTTCAGAAACTATTGGAGAAAATATTAGAAAAATTGGGATGTAAGCAAAATTCACTGAAATTGCAATTGTTTCTAAATGTCATTATTATTATCGTATTTATCTCCAATAATTTCAGAAAGACAAAAAAAATATTCTTTCTTGGAAACGGTTCATTTCGTGTCCATAAGAATTTGTTTGCTTATTTTGGCCCATAGTATATCCTGTAGAAGTTTGGCATATTATTTTTGAAACACCTTATACACAGCAAACATAGAACTGTTTTATTATATGTGGTTTGAAATATTTTAAATGGAGTTTTATTATTAGTATTTATGCATCCAGGAGCAAAACATCATTTTCTTGCCGATATATTTCTTTTAATATACTTATCCACGCAGGGAAATGTATTCTGTGCACATCAGATTATGACCAGTGAGTTATAACTAGCGCAGTTAATTTATTTATGGGAATAGATTAATGTAAATATACGTTTATTCTGTGCTATGAGCAGCGAGCTAGCGAGCATATGACTTCACCCCGCTGGCCTCTGTCTTGGGAACGTTTTCTAGTCTCGCTGCGCCAGAATAAGTTCTATCGCGAATAAGTTTCTGAAAAAACAAATTTAACTTTTTTTTATTGTTACAGTGACTTTTAATACAGACAAATCTATTATTTTCAGCTGAAATCGAAAGTCTGTTGACATACTTATTAGGAAATATACAATACAATTGTTTTATTTCACCACAAATGATAATTTTGTTTTAATACCTAACAAAATCCCAATGTTAGCCAAGATTTTGTTTCAGGGGTGTACAACTTAGCTGCAATCTAGAAAGAAAAAAATCAATGTTTTACAACTGCTACCACCATAAATACGCCACTGTTGCGCCCCCTTTAGCCAAATCCTAAATCCGCCACTGTTTTATTTTTATATACTGTAAAACTGGTTTTGCGCAAACTGTACTGTGCCATCAATGCCCTTCCCAGTAATTTAATTATTGAATGTGTGTGTTAAACGTAGTATAGTAAAACTGGGTGTTATTGCAAAGTAATCTCAATATTCCTTGCTGTCAAAAGGGGGCCCTAATTTAAATTATTAGTTGCATATATTCTGTAACGAAATTGCAAGCCATTTCATTCCAGTTTGTTGTTGTCCATGATGAATTCAGTTTGGGCCAGACTAGTCCAGATGGCGCCACTGATTTCTACTGGAACAGTTGGTTTTGCAGATTTTTGCACTAAATATCTATCTATCTATCTTTATTGCTCATACTCTACCCTCAAATGTTTGTCTCTTTCCAAACTATAACCGAGTTTGGGTGGGAGGACAGAACAGGACTTCTTTCTTCTTACTAGTGTAGCGTTCAGAACGAAACCATCTCTAGTTCAACGGTCTGGTAAAATTTATATGTTTTCTGATATTATCATTTGATTTTATGAACATCATTATTTAAAAAGTTGCTATATTGATTTAAAGTACCTTTGAGGTAATTTTCATAATAATATTGTACCGTAATTATCTTAATTTACGCCTTGGGCGAATTTGCTTTTCGGTGATCAGTTCACCTTGGTTGTTCTTTGGAACAGCCATCATTAATATTGATTAGTATCGATTTATCGTGCCTTGTTGGCAATTTATCTAATATCCCTCTGATATTGTAATAAGTTCGTGCGCTAATTTAAACTAACTTTCGGTTATTGTGAATTTTAGATTTATTCGGCAACGGATGTCGCCATTTTGTATCGTAGTTAGTTGTTTTCGTTCTTTGTCTGTTGATGTTTTAGGTCACTTAGCTACGTTGGTAGCGCTCTGAACAGTGGTGACTGGTGACATTTGGAGATTGGTACACCTTGTTGGACCAAACCTATTTGTTTATAAACCTTTGTGAAAATTATCTAATGTGGTGCATTTGTTTTGTGGTGGATTATTTTATATCAGTTCATATATTTATCAACCAGAACTCAGTAACGTAAGGTTTTTCTAAATTTAAAATATCGAATGCTTATTCGAACGTTTACTTAGTATTTAGTCAGGAACGCTGCTCTAGGGGAGCCTTGCGTAGTTATCTGGCACTTGATTAACTTTTAATTATCTAAAGTAAACATATAGTCAAGTATATATCTTTATTTAACTTTATCTGCATTTCATTATTACCTCTCTCCGAGGAACTAATAAATAATTTAATTTAACGTTACCTTTAAGTTGAAAACTATCATATTGTTTTATATTTAGCAAATATTTATTTACGTTATCTTTCTAGTTGTCTGTCTGTATACAGACATTCTAAATTCTATTTTCTTGAAAATTAACTTCTTTTAGTAAAAAAATATCAACATTTAGTGAATACCTATTTCACTTGTTTATTATCGTAGCTACACCTAGTTTATTTGTTGGACTAGTATTTTTTCTATTTACGTAACTTTTATTGGTACTTAAGTTAGTTGAAGTCTTTAACTTCCTAAAATATTGTGGGATACCGATCCTAGATTGTTTAGTTTGCAACTTACTCTGTAAATTTGTGTTAACTCATATTTTGTCTACGTAGCTGGACAATTCAAACGTCACAGTTTTTAACTTTGTTTTGCCTATAATACTGATCTCATAAAACTCTCCCCTTTTTATGTAAATACCTGGACCAAGAAAAGAGGATAACTGGTGGATCGAACTAATCACGTACTGGGTGGAGCAGAAAAAACGACATTTTATACAACTGGCATATTTTCTCAAGGGTAACTGCAGTAGTGACAGTGGTGGATTCTTCGCAGGACTAACCCATTGGAAGTTACGTAAGATCTTCGTCCCCAGTGAAAGTTATATTTGGTCAGAAGACATTTGTAAGAGATCAGGCATTTAATTTTTTCTCTTTCAATATCATTTTTTTTTGTGTGGTTAGTTGTTGGTCTTCAACCACAAGTAAATTTTTTTGACTAAAAGAGGCCATCTGAGCCAATTTAAATATTGTACATATACCAGTCTTTATTATATTTGTTATTATTAAATAATATCTTTTTATTGAACTTCCTTCCCAACCGAAGCAAGTTTTAACGTTATCTTTATCTTTTAACGTAAACTTTTAATTATTTGGTACTTGCAAAAGTCCTGGCGCCCAGCCTAGATTTTGGTGAGAACTCAAATCAATCTAAGCCCTTATTCACGACCTGCTCACTGAGCTACCGGTCAATAAGTACAACCCCCAGCTTATGGTGTTATGCCAGCAATTGGACGCGGCGTGTTGCAATTCAAGACGACTTTTTATTTAATATATATGAGATTTAGGATTATTTAAATTATAGGCTTATTACTGCTTTAATTAACCTTTGTCCAAGCCTTCTAATATTAATATGTTTCAAATTCATTTTATCTTTATTTAATATGATTAATGATATTTATAGATATTGGGAGTTTCACACCTTTCTCCGGCGCCTTGAATATTACATGAAAACTTTATTAATATTTCATAAAAAGTTCTTGTGTTCTCACCCACGTCGAGTATTAAATTTGCTTCTTTAATAAGAAAAAAGTAGATTATATAAAGTGAATATAAGGCTGTTTCAGTATTCGAATATACATTGTTACCGGATACATTTCAGCTAGGTATAAACATTTTAATTTGGTAAAATTTGTGCTCATAATTTGTCTATATCATAGCAATCTTTAATATTTGAACACACATATGTATCTACATTGTGCGGAAGAAGTTGAGGATATCAGAAATTTAAATCACACTTGAATATATTCCTGCTACTTTTCTGTTCGAATGTATGCTTTTGCATAATTTTTAGATATTCAGAATAAGTTATGTGTATCTTTTTCATCGCATTCTTGTTTTATCTAATTTTCGAATAGATACAATTAATTCTCATTCTGTAGTTAGTTAATTGTGTTTTTGTGTTCTTGCAATGAATTCTGTGTTTTTGAACGAATTTGCAAACAAGGTGTCATTCTCACTACGCCGCCTTTGGAATGCTCCAAGCATCAAGTCGATGTGGTTATAGAATTAGTAGTAAGTCAAAGCGACATTAGTACGCTTTGAAATTGGTTTTCGGAAACTCATTCTGTACAAGAAAGGTTCAGTTTTATTCAGCGATGAGTCTCGTTTCAGTTTACACAGCGATAACAAACGTCTGCGAGTTTGGAGGATGTTAGAATAGAAATACAGCCAAAGATTTCTCCAACCCACAGTAGCTTTTAGGGGTGGCAGTGTTATGGTATTGGGAGGAATATGTGCTGGAGATCACACCAATCTGTACATCTACAGGAGGAGCATCACCACACAAATGTATTCCAGTAATAATATCGGTAACACTATAACGACTTTTCAAGCTGCTACTGGCGAAAGTTTAAATTTAATTGTAAGAAAGTAAGTAAGTAATTTATTTCCTCAAGAAAGTTCATAGATGTGTAAGGAAAGTACATGAATTAATTGAAATAAAATATTTGAAAATATTAAGAAACACAAAAAAAATTATACAATAGAATAGTACCATTTATTAATTTCAAATAATATACAATCATAAAATACAGAACTTAGATAAGTACAGGTAGTTTTTATTAATTATTAGCAAATTTAAAAACAAGAAGTGAAATATTTCTCTAAGGTATAAAAAACTTTATTTAACAGGAGGTGTCTCAACGTACGCTTAAATTGATTTAGACTAGTGATGTTTTTAACATCAGATGGTAGGTGAATAAATATTTTAATGCCGTTGTAGAATGTGCTTTTTCTTTTTACATTATAATAATTATATTGTGGTAGGAGGTATCGATCATTTTGTCGTGTGTCATAATTGTGGATATCCGAATGTTTAATTAAACTAGTTTTATTTCGAAATATAATTATGCACAGCATGGGCATCTTGGAAATGGTAGGAGATACGAATTCGGGAAAAAAGTTGCATAATTAGGATACTATCACAATGGTCTTAACCAGTGTCAAAAATTATTTTTCGTTTTTGATTTATTTTGAAATAAGTAAATTTCTGAAATTCGCTTTTAATTTTTCTTCCACGTTATTATCAGAAATATGAAAAAACAAATAAACATCCTCATTGTACTTTCTAATGAGCTTTAAAGTGGCAATGATATTTTCGCCCTCCGACGTTTCGTGATCGTGGAACCATCATCAACTTATTTTTAAATACGGACCTGGATTTTTTTACGGATTTTGAATGCATTCTTCATTCTAAATTCATCTATGTATTACACATAGAGCTTACAACATGTTTTTCTCTAGTTATAGTCGTTACTAGGATTTATGTAGTACGGCCTTTACTTTGAAAGTTGCAAATAAAATGTATTAATTATTTCAGCCTTCAGCAACGGAAAATAAGGCAAGAAATAAATTTTAAATCGTTTGTTTTTAAATACTGATTAGGAACAAGCAAATCGGCAAATCCGATCACGTTTTCATCAATCTACATTTCTCATAAATGTGAACACTTTAAATTCAAAAGTAATACCACGACTTCTATTAAAGATTATTTAATTTAAACTGATAAAAGTCAAGCAAAAAAATATGCTCAATGTGCTACACGTTGAGTTACCTTTTTTTGGTGATAAGTAGGCTGGCAAAGACAGTGATTGTTTGGGTTTAACGATCTGTCATATTCATAAATAGTCGTTCGTACGAATGAAGGAAAATTTTACATGGTAATATGTTACATTTTCTGCCACCGAAATTGTGTTGATGCTGAGAATTTGTATCTCGATAGGTGCCCAGAAAGAAGGCAGCCTGATAAAATAATTTTTAGAAGGTTAGTGTCAAATCTTAAAGAACACGGTTCTTTCCGAAAACCCATTCGGTCTCGACAAAAACCATGTAACGAAGAGAAAGTAAACAGTGTATTGTTGACAGTTACTGAAAATCCACGTGTATCAACTAGAGAAATTGAACGAGCTACTGGGATATCAAAATCCACGTCCAGTTTTATTTTACGAAAACATTGGTTTCATCCTTATAAATTTAGAATTTGTCAAGGGCTTAGGCCAGGCGACGAAGAAAGACGCAGGACATTCTGTGAGTGGTATACTAGGAAATGCCAGGATGATGAAAATTTTCCTCATAAAATAATTTGGTCAAACGAAAGTATGGTCACTAATAATGGTATTTTTAATCGAAAAAATATACATTATTGGTCCCGAGAAAATCAACGCTTGTTCAAAATAGCCAGACACCAACACCGCTTTGGTTTCAATATGTGGGTTGCCATTTTTGGTACAAGAATTATAGGCCCTTTTATTTGCCATGACTCATTGACTGCCCAACGTTATCAGAACTTACTTGACACTTATCTTGAAGACGCCCTAGACAACTTACCTCTCTGCTGATTCCCAGAATTGTTGGTTCCAACAAGATGGTGCTCCAGCACATAATTCTAGGGCTATTCGAGAATATTTATCCAATCGGTTCCCAGAAAAATGGATTGGCACTCATTCAACAGTATCCTGGCCAGCACGATCGCCGAATATGACACCGTTGGATTTTTTTTCTGTGGGGATATATCAAAAACTTCGTGTATATACATAATTTTGAAAATGAACAAGAATTAGAGGCATCTGTTACCGAAGCATTTAACAGCATTACTCCAGAAATGCTAACTAGAGTTTTAGGCTTTACTATATGAAGATGCTATCTTTGTTTAGAAAATAACGGTTCCCATTTTGAACATTTATTAGAGGTTTGACATCTATGGTTTTAATAAAATCGATTGTTTATATCTGTGCAGTTATTAAGGTTAATATATATGTAATTAATTTATTATTATTCAGTATTAAACCATTTGTTTTGTTAACTGATTATTATTTAACGTACCTGATGGACGAGTACCTAATAAATTGTATTTGTATCTAGTTCTCAAATTAAATTTATTATTTATTCATTTCATAAATCCTAGTAACGACTATAACTGGAGAAAAACATGTTGTAAGCTCTATGTGTAATACATAGGTGAATTTAGAATGAAGAATGCATTCAAAGTCAGTAAAAAAAATCCAGGTCCGCATTAAAAAAAAGAAGTTGATGATGGTTCCACGATCACGAAACGTCGGAGGGTGAAAATATCATTGCCACGTTAAAGTTCATTATAAAGTACAAGGATATTTTGTTTGTTTTTTCATATTTTTGATAATAACGTGAAAAAAAAATTAAAAGCAAATTTCAAAAATTTACTGTTTTCGAAATAATTCAAAAACGAAAAATAATGTTTGACATTGGTTAAGACCATTGTGATAGTATTCTAATTACGCAACTTTTATATATATAAATTAACCAATGTTATTAATCGTAATTTTTTAAAATGTTCTCTACATAGATCTCTAGGTGTGGTTACACCAGTAGAATCTCCCCAAAAACTCAATCCCGTACTGCAGAATGCTTTGGAAATAAGCGTAATAGACAATTACCGATGTTTGTAAACCGACATTTTTCCTTATAATAAATATTGCATATACAGCACTAGATAGTCTATTGTTGAGTTCCACCAGGTGCCGCTTGCATTTAAGACTCTAATCCAGGTACACCCCTAAGACTGTGACATCCTCCACGGATGAGATAGTACCATGATTAAGGTGAATATCTTGTTGAGTATAATTGTAATTGATGATAATGTTCGCCCCATCGCATTCAGCAAGTGTTCAACGTCCTTGAAACTCACGGAATTGAATTCGATCCTCGTCCACTGCGTTCTTCTGACTTGAATCTCATCAAACATGTATGGGATTTATTAGGTAGAGCAGTTCAAAACCAGTTACCGGGTCCAGAGAACATTAGGCAACTGTCAGAAATGTTTCCCAATTTATGGGCACAAATCCTACAAGATGATATCGTCCATATCATCAAAAGCATGTACAGACGTATACTTGAAGTAATTAGAGTGAGGGTTCAGATAAGGGAAGCTGCGCTACCTATCAACAGAGAAGACATACTATTCAGAGTCCAATTGGTCGGTACCGCCGTGTGCCGCTCTATGCAAACTGTACTCCAATTATAAATACCCATGGATTTAAGGTGAATGAACGTATTTCTTATTTATTTTTCAAATTTTATTTATTTTTTATTTGAAGATTGGTGAATCAGTATTAATTAATTTAAAGAAATGACAGTGCATTCAAACGCCAACAACAGTAGATATTATTAAATGGGTACAGAGCTTAATTTTCAGCGGTTTTTCATAACCAGACATACACTCAATCAGAAAAATTTATCTTGACATCCAAAATAACTCGCAGGACAACCAATATTAAAAGTACCAGGAGAATGCCCTTATGCATAAAAACCCTTGTATAATTTTTAATTAAGCAGTTAAAACTTATAATGTGTGACATATCCCAACACATAGCCGGTATATATTTTTTTTCATGGTCGAAGGGTTAAAAATAAAGGTTTAATACACACGAAATAAATTTAATGTTGTTTTCAAAGTTTTCCCTATTAAAGGCAAAGGATTATCAAAGTATTTACGTTCATTATATATAAAATACTCGCAAATTCACCCTTAGGACAATTTATTGCAAGAGAGATTATTGGATTTTCTCTAGTGGTTTTCATATTATCTACATCTTCTCATTTACTGTCCAATATAAAGCTAAATCCCTAAGAAACCATTTACGCATATGTTATGTAATATGCAAAAGAGCAAAACATTTTTCTTCTATCAGTTTGTTGAAAGGTTATACAGGGGCTTTTCTGAGTAATATAAAATGTTTGAGGAGATGAGCCCTCAACTGATTTCGTAAAGAAAAATGTATATAAACATGTTTTAAAGGTCTTCATTTTCGAAATAAGGAACACTGAAAATTTTGATCTGTTTTGGATTTTATATCCAACATATTTTTCGAAATGTAAAATTTGCCTCTGGTGAGGCCAATTGTGCTATTTTAGTTTTTCTGAAGTGGGTTACAACCCTTGAAGTGAGGATAAGACTGACGTAGTCTTCCACAAAACACCAAAATAACATATACTACACTCGACGTACGTTCCGCCAACCAAGTTGACTCATGGTGGACTATATGGTATTGGCACTCTGACACTGTTTATGCTATTTTTACACTTTGTAATTTCCATGCTTTCAATTTCATTCAGTTGTCTAGTATTTGTTACATTCCCAATTAATTTTAAATTGTTACTATCTAATTTATGGTTATTCTCAAAGACATGTTGGGCAATACTAAATTTCTGTGCACCTCGAATATAGTAAACAATATAACAGTTGAATGCTGTTTTCCCTCCTAAACTTTTTTGCCTTTGTCTTTGCCTTTTTGACTTTTTAATTGTTTTGAAACTATTTTGTCGCTTCCATGTTTTGATTTCAGGTAGTATAAATGACCCCTTTTTGATGATCACATAGGAAAAATCTAAGGGATTAGGGTCTGGTGATAAAGGAGGCCGGGTCTTGGCCTATTCAATGGTTTGGACATGTAGCTAACATAAGGAAGCTGATCTGTAAGACATTAGCAGAGAAACTGGGATTACCTGCAGTCATTTCTGAAAACCATTAACATCAGTTAACGCAAAGAAAATGGTCATTTGGTAACAAAGTCTTAACTCGTTGGGTACAATAGGGACACAACAGATTTTCCTTCAAAATCTTCCATACTATTTTAGGAGTAACATTCATTTGGGCAGCAATTTTTCTGGTATTAGTTTTCGAAGAAACTACAATAATTTGAAAAATTTGTTCTGACAATTGAAGATCTTCTTGCAATGTTCTTAGATTTAAGAAAAGTACTAGTTTCTTGCAGATGGATATGAAGGCAAGTGAAAGTCCTAGAACAGAGTAAACGGTTCTTTTGATAACGATTTGCATAAAGTTCATTTTCCTCTCTTTCGATTAATTCCGATTTTCTGATGTCTTCTCTCGCACCATTTGGCCGTCTCATTCTTGGTCTTCCCACCTTCCAAGGAAAAGCGAACTACAATCGCTTCCCAAGAGGAGCGAACAGCCCCGACAAGGAATCTCTGGGAAAGGAAAATCCCTCCCGAATAAATCCCATCCTAAGAAGAGTGGTATTAAACCACCTTCCAAGAAGGGAACGGCGGGGCAACCTAACCCAGACAAAACCACCTCCAGGAAGAGTGAGAAACATTCACCTTCCGGGAGGAGGAGAAAAAAATCCCACCCCCCCTTAACTTACCTTTAAACCCACAAACCTAACCCTACCTAACCCAACCGTATCTCAACACTCCACAACTAGTACCCTTATCCTTAATCCTTATCCTCAAATCAACTACCCAATGACATCTTATATTAGGTGTCTGCAGGCGAATCTACAAAAAGCCAGGACGGCCACATACGTCCTCGGCAAAAGATTCAAGGAAGAGCAAATCGACATCGCTCTTCTCCAGGAACCCTGGACAAGTAACACAGGCCGAGTAAGCGGCCTGGGAAATACTTCTGGCAAGGTAATAGAAATCGGCTCTGATGAAAGACCCAGGGCATGTATCTTGATCAGAAATAACATTAACCACTTTGTTCTCACAGGTTACTGCACCCAGGATGTTGTAACCGTCCAGGTATCTATCTCGGAGGGAGGAAGCAAGATGGATATAATCGTCTGCTCAGCCTACTTCCCGGGTGATAGAAATGCAGACCAACCTCCTCCAGCTGTAGTGCGGGATTTAATCGCCTACAGCAAGAGGAACAATATCCACCTGGTTATTGGATGTGACGCGAATTCCCACCATACAGCGTGGGGAAGCACGAACATTAACCAAAGAGGTGAGTCACTTTTTGAATATTTATTAGGTGAAGGACTAACTGTGAATAACATTGGTTCCGAACCAACCTTTGTCACCAGAAATAGGAAGGAGGTATTAGATATTACAATCAGCTCAAACTACTTGAGCAACAAGATATCCGATTGGAAAGTATCTTCTGAACCCTCGTGTTCAGATCATAAACATATTCTATTCAATATAGAAGCTGGTCCAAGACCTGTGGTGACATATCGGGATCCGAAGTGCACGGACTGGGAAGGGTATAAATATTCCCTCCAGTCTCACCTTCAATCCGCTATCACCACAATCAGGAATCGTGATGAGACTGAAATTGCGGCGGAACAGATCCGCAACGCGATGGTCTCAGCATATAACGAAAACTGTCCACTGAAGACAAAAAGGGATAATAGAGGCACGTCTTGGTGGAACAAAAATTTGGATAAAATGAGAAAGGAAGTTCGACGCCTCTTTAATCGAGCTAAAACTTCGGGCGACTGGGACCAATATAGATCCGCTCTAACGGACTATAACAAAGAAATAAGGAAAGCAAAAAGGGGATCTTGGAGGAAATTCTGTGAGAGTATAACTGACGTAAATCACAGTACTAGAATCCACAAGATTCTTTCCAAAGAGCCGACAAGGGAATTCGGTTCGTTAAGGCGGCCGGATGGCTCATATACGGACTCTGGAAAGGAAACCTTACAGCTCCTAGCACAAAACCACTTCCCAGGGTGCTTGAATGCGGATGACCAACAGCCGTCACCATCAGAAGGCCGATTAAAACGACCTGATAAAAATGATTGGCTGACGGCTAAAAAAGGTGATCACAATACCGGCAATTGAGTGGGCCATCGGATCATTCCAACCATTCAAATCGCCAGGAGAGGATGGAGTTTTTCCAGCTCTACTACAAAATGGACTGGAAATATTGCTCCCACTCCTCATTAAACTATTCAGAGCTAGTCTGGTATGGAACTATATCCCATCCAGTTGGTCGGAGGTTAAGGTAGTATATATACCAAAAATGGGTAGGAAAGAACCAAGCCCTAAATCGCTTAGACCAATTAGCCTGACATCTTTTCTGTTGAAAGGCCTGGAGAAGGTGCTTGACGGATATATCAGGGGGAACATCCTGAATCATCACCCCCTCAATATCCATCAGTACGCCTATCAGACAGGAAAATCAACAGAACTAGCACTCAATAACCTAGTCGAGAAGATTACCCAATCCCTTCAAATGAAGGAAATTGCGGTGGGAGCCTTTCTCGACATTGAGGGAGCATTTAATAATGCACTGCCCGACTCCTTATATGCAGCAGTGGCTGCCAGAGGAATTGAGCCTACTATAGACAACTGGATTCGTGCTATGCTATCAAACAGAACCATAACAACGTCTCTACAGGGAGAAACAGTTAGGTTTAGAGCCACGAGAGGGTGCCCGCAGGGTGGGGTTCTCTCCCCCCCTTTTGTGGTCACTTCTTGTGGACGACCTACTGGCTATTCTCACACTGTGGGAGGTTGAGGTTCTAGCATATGCAGATGATCTAGTCATACTAGTCAGAGGAAAATCTGAAGGAATAATATCAAATACCCTTCAAGAGACTCTGGATGCAGTGAGTAACTGGTGCGACGGGGAACAGATGTCTGTAAACCCTCAAAAAACAGTAATAGTACCATTCACCCGGAAAAGGAAGCTGGAGGACCTAAGACCTCCCACTTTAATGGGTGAAACTGTTCCATTTGCGGAGGAGGTGAAATATCTAGGAATCACTCTGGATAAATCACTTAATTGGAACTCCCATCTGGAAAAGGTAATCCACAAAGCAAAGCTGTCCCTATGGACATGCCGTCGTATTTGTGGCAAATCCTGGGGCATGGGTCCCCAACAAATTTACTGGATCTATATCACGGTCATCAGACCAATGATAACATATGGATCCATTGTTTGGTGGCCGAAAGGATTACAACGGACGGCCAAATCCAAACTCTCTGGACTGCAGAGATTAGCATGCATGACCGTAACGGGAGCAATTAGCACCACACCGTCAGCTGCAATGGAAATTCTCCTGGATTTACCCCCTCTTCATATATATCTGGAGAGAGAGGCCAGGTGGGCAACCTACAGACTGCAACAAGCGGCCATTAATATGCCGCAGACTAGTATCATGGAGCGGAACAGGTTGTTGGATGACATAGAGAATCACAGCATCCTGGGAATGCCCTCGGATACTATGCCTACTATGACCAACTACGAGCTGACCTTCAACATCCTTTCTCCAGAAAGAGATGAGTGGGATCGGAATAAAGCCGACCTACTGAAGGCAGACAGTTGTTGGTTTACAGACGGCTCCAAAACTCCCGAGGGAACAGGAGCCGGAGTACACAGCTACAGACCAAGGGCGAGGATAGTCTCAAACCTAGGTACTTATGCAACTGTTTTTCAGGCTGAGGTTCATGCCATTGAACTGTGTGTACGAAGGCTGGAATATATGCATCTTACACGCAGATCAATAAAAATTTTCTCAGATAGCCAAGCAGCTATAAAAGCTCTTGGCTCCTACCGGTGTAACTCCAAAACGGTATGGAACTGTCAGAAAGCTCTAAATCATTTGGGCAAGAACAACAAAGTGACTCTGGTCTGGATACCCGGCCACTCTGGTATGGAAGGTAACGAAATAGCGGACTCCTTAGCCAGAGAAGGAGCGGGATCACGATTCATCGGACCAGAACCAATACTTGGCATATCTTCAAGTACGGCCAAGATGGCTATCTCAACCTGGGCTGAAAGGCAAACTCTCCAGTATTGGCAAGAGTTACCAGGATTAGTTCATTCGAAGGCGTTCATAAAAAAACCCTTTGAAATCGAGAACTAAGAAACTTTTAGAGTTAAACAGGATAAACCTGAAAACTCTAACAGGCCTATATACCGGGCACTGTCGACTAAACTATCATCTGCATAAACTCGGCCTAGCGGAAAACGCCGAGTGCCGTCTATGCCTGGAGGATGATGAGAAGGCAGACCACATCTTATGCACCTGTCCCGCTGTGGAGAGGATCCGATTCTCAATATTTGGCAAAGGGCAACTGCTGCCAGAGGATCTGGACACATTCTCACCCAATAAAGTTATCAGTTTCATTAAGAGACTGAACTTATTGGGTGAAATATAATTAGGCGTGAGCCACAATAGGCCTGCTGATGGCCGCAGTGGAGGGTCTACTGAGACCCACTCAAAACAAACCTAACCTAACCTAACCCACCTTCCATTGCCCCATCTCGTTTACATTATAAATCCTTTTTTTCTGCGTTTTTGTCGTCCATACGAATGATATATCCTGCCGATCTTAGTCTAAAGCAATCCGATGTCCTGTTCATCAATGAGTTGGTATAGTTTGCAGCATTATCATTTATAGATCCATGTATGTATCTGCTTAGGATTTTTCATTCAAGAACGCCAAGGTTGTTTTGATCCCTTTTAGCTAGTGTCTAGGTTTCGTGTTCATATATTAAACTTTTATTTTGGATAATCTAGACAATATCCTTAAATTCCATAGAAACATTTATTATTTATAAGCGCTCTGCATCTAATTTCCATTATCATGTTGTTCTCTGAGTTGACTAATGATTCCATGTACGCGACATTATCTATTTTCTCTAGTAAATTATCTCCGATTTCGCTATCTATCTAAAGTCTATTTATCTTTCGTGTCACTAGCACATATTTAATTTATTTTCCTTTATCTGAAACCCCAAAGCAACAGTGTCGGTTTTAATGCCTCGAAAGGATTCTTCGGCACTCCATATATTTCTTCCTATTATGTCAATATCATCTGCAGTTCGTCTCATGCTGATGATTGCGTCCTCTACAACTTTTTTGAGAGCCAAGAGTACACACGTCAGTGCGTCACCCAGTACTTGGCTGTTTCCTGTTCTCAATCCTTGTGACAAATTGTTCTGTACTTTTATTCTGAGCGTTCATCGCTATTTTGACTAGATTATCAAGTTTTAGTGAGATTTTGAATTCGGGCATCATTTCGAACATCTTTTTGCGATTGACGATATCATATGTGGTTTTAAAATCCATAAATACATGGTGATGTTCTATGTTATATTCTCGTACTTTCTCTTAGATATCTCCTATCGTGAATATCTGATCAATAGTCGATTTTCCGTATCGGTATCCAAATTGAGAGTCCATCGGCAAATCTTGCATAGTATTGTTTCTCCTTTCTTAAATATGAGACGTACAAGATAGACACTCCATTGATTGTAGATCTGTTCTGGTTGCCAAATCTCCTTGATGAGATTATGTATGTATGCTATGTCTCTCCACTTAAGCAATTCAGCTGGAATATTAACGCTACCCGCTTCCTTGTTATTCTTAAGTTTTCTTATGGCTATACGTACTTCTTGTGTAGTTGCTAACGGCCCTTATTGATTGATGGCAAGTCTCCATCAATCAACATTCTCTCTCCATTTGAGTTCTTACACATTTACTCTCGGTGTACATCATCCTTTCAAATTAAGTAACTTGTGGGATTTCCGGTTTTCATTTTGTAAATTACACTCCTCAAGCTCCTCAAGAATTTTATTTTCATATATATGTTCTTCTCTATTCTTCTTAGTGTTCGGTATTCTTCCGCGTTTGCAATCGAATTTCTCTCTATTTTGATTGTGTAGGCTTGGTTCTGCTGTCTATTTCCCCTTTGCATTCATCACCATACCATATCTCCCTATTTTGATTTTGCGTCTTACCGATAACAATGCAGTTTAGAATGTCACTGTTTTATATTTATCACAATTTTCCACAATGCTATTTAAATTATCGCGATCGATGGATTGGATCTAGTTACTCATCGTTCCAGAGAATATCCTACGTACTATACCATTTCTCAAAGTTTCTACATTGATTGCATTATTTGCTGTACACGTTTTTTGCGTTTGGTATTCTGGTCCCTAACTTTGTGTCTAGTAAGAAATGGTCACTATAATTATTCGCTCCCCTAGAATATATGGTAAGTATTAGTACAAACATTTCAGAGACATATTGTGTAATGTCTACATTAATGAAAGAAAATACTAAAATAGACTACACTTTATATTTCAAATTTATCAAAAGAAGGCTACAAAGGATTATAACTCCCTTAGGAAACTATCTTAAACACAGGTTTTATTAAAGTTTTCAACTTATTTTTGACAAGGAATCATCGCTATGTTTAATATGTGTTATGAGTCGGATTGTCTGTGTCATTAACATCCTAAATAGAACTATTTTGATTTGTCCATTTTAAATATAATTTAAAGATGTAATTTTCTTTTCTATTCTCGTTCTAAATTAACAATAAACTGATATCCTGAGTTTTACAACACAATTTACTTTATTACATCGTTTAATTGCTTGTATTATGTGGTCAGTTAACTTCTTTTTACGCAATTAAATCCATCGTAAACATACTGCAGTTACTCTTTTATTGGTCACTATACTTTAACTTAATTATTTTGGAAAATCTGGAATAAGGGTTGAACTGAGACAGTCACTTAGAAACCTTGATATAATAATGAAATCTTCATCAAATATGACATAGACCTAGCTAGTAAGGCACATAGAATAGTTGTGTATATAAAGTAAATACAGACATTTAAAATTGTGATATCAAATAAATCAGATTATATATAGATAGGTACTGTTGTCAAAAGCCACTTTACTATTTAATAAATTATTGTTATTGGATAGACGTGTATGGGAATTAGCTTTAAATAATGTATTCATTGGATTTAGCAGAGGCACTTGTGTATTATTAATTGTATCTATACAGAATGTTCCAAAATTCAGTTTCCACTTTATAACAGCAGAGACTAATTCAAAATTAATAAAATTTTAAAACTGCTTCCTACAATTTTCCAAGTTTAAAAGAAGGACAATAATTTTTATTTCCATTTCGGCCCTATGTTCAATAATAATTGAGGGTGGTAGTAACAGGATTTGTTATAAATCGATTAACTTTAGTCATGCACTTTATAAGTTCTATCAAAAAATCGCTCAGATAAGTCGATTTTTAAACACGTTTCTCTGTTTTTTCATCTTTAAAAAAAATGTTTTTCAAAATATGCATAGGCAAATTTTCCAACTTTTTTTCCTTAGATAAATGTTTGCAGATATAGCAAATTTACCGAGTTAAGTCGACCTTTTGTAGTTCATTAAACACGTGAAACCATCTTCTATTTTCTTATAATGAAAACCTCGGCAAAGAAACAATGTAGTTTGTAATATTTTTAGTTATGTGTTTTACTTTTCTAAGGAAAGGAGGACGAGTTAAGTAAAAAAATTAATGACGGTAGAAAAACCGCTGAGCGGGTGCTCAATAAATTACACTCACCAACACAGTTACAAGTGGTACAAGTTACTTTGATATAACAACGAGAGCGGCGTAGCCCGTGAACCTGTGTGGTTGGTTTTAGACGGATGGGATACGGCAGCTTGAATTAGTAAATCTCCTGGAAACGCATCCGCCTTCATGCAATACGCTAGGGTATTGTGATATAAGTAATAAAATCTGGTAGATTTATAATTGTTGTCAATTTTCGAACGTACGTGTTTGTGCAATTTAGTGAAAGGATGTAGCATTATAAGTAAAAATTTTTTGGAAAAAACAGTCAATCTAGGTTGAATATTTTTTACATATATGCGGGATAAAATAGCACATTTATATTAAATGTGGCTGATGGTGACGTAAGCATTTATCACTCCTAAATAGTAGTTGGTAATTATTTGTTTCCCTTGGGAAGCACACAAATCTAACATCAATTATCTCGTAAACAGTTGGTGGAAATTACTTGACATAATAAGATAATTGTAATAAAAACAACATGGATTAAATAGAGCTCTTAAATTACCCCAAAATAATAATTTTAATGTCCTCGACTTTCTGTTTCGAAAATTGTTGCTATGTCTAAAATCCCTTAATCAAACACTGCAGTTTTCACAGCAGTTCTTAATTCTACTAGTTTAACTTTTTTTAGATAATCGTCATAAAACACCTACTCAGAAAAAATTAGAGGCATTAATCAGGTTAGTAACGGTTTCCTGACTATACAATATGAAATCAAAGAATTACCTACTCGTAACGTTTTCTTACTTCAACATAAATTACCTGCAGTATGGTGTGACAGTTATTCAATCAATTAAAGAATGCAATTGTTCAAGTTACCTGAAAATAATAACTATTTTTGCTGTCTGGTAACAAAAACCAGCTAAAATCTTTATAAATTAAAGGTAAAAAGAATAATTACACATCTTGATTTACCTTCATTTCATTGGTTTATTCATATGGAAAATACAAATGTTTCTATAAAAAGCTCACAAAATTTCAAATATCTGGGTATCTATATCGACAGCTTTCTATGATGGGATGTTCATGTGAACTATGCTGCCGTGCTAAGCTTAAAAGAGGTATCTCCATATATTATGAAATAGTCTGTGCCAAAGAAATTAGTTTTTATTATTTTTATAATATTAATTATATCTTGTATAACTAAAACTAAAGTACAAGTAAAAAAACTAGAAATGGGTATAAAAGACGCAAAAATTAGCCCTTAGTGTTGATAAATAAACTACATTAACACGAAGATCCCTCCATCTGTCTTCAATAATACCTCTCACCGGTCGTCGCTATTTTGGAAAAGATACTCCATTTTTGGTTTGTTTGTTTTTTTAAAAAATTAAGCAGGATTCTTTGTCTATCAGGAAGCTTGTTTTTGCGTCAAAGTGCGGTCTCCTCTTTTTGCTTGAATTTGAACTTTATCCTTCAAATAAACCCGAGGCTGTTGCTTATTATATTTATAGACAGAAGAAATGTCTTCCCATTCATAAAAGTTTTGAGCAGTTATCACTTTTACCTTTTTTAAATTTTCGTTTCAAACTACTGTGATAAAGTCTTGAAAATCATATAATTTTGGCATTCTCTTCATAGATAGTTGCACTAAGATTGTTTGTTTTTAGTAACACTTAGTGGAATATCTGATGAAAGCGTTCACTATCGGCGTTGATATCGGGATCTTTACCGTGTCATCCGAATCGTAATCGTTGACAAGTTCAATTGCTAAATCCGGTTGTTTATTGGAATCACCAGTGTCATTCAATTACAAATCATTTTCAGAAAAATTACACTGACCAAAAGACGTTGGACGTTTTTCAAGAAGTAGATGAATACTATCATCAGCCAAATTAGATCGTATTATCGAAATATTGGGATCGTTCAAATATGTATCGTCAAATGAAAAACGACGTGTAGACATATAGAATCTGCAAACATTGATTCTAAGCCTTCAACAGGTCGAGGATTTTTCATGAAATGATGTTGAGGTAACGTTGAAATTGACTGGTTGTAATTCAGTATGGTAGCCGAGTGGGTAAAGCGCTTATAGTTGTTTACTCGGTACCCAATAACGATGGTTCAAATCCACCCGGGAGCCACAAATTTTATTTGTAATTTGCTTCGGATTAAGATGGGAGTGACTGTCGATGCCCTAAATGTGGTTCGGACTCCACAATAAACTGTAGGGCCTCATCTCTCTTTGCCCAACACAAAATCCTAGGATTTTCTGGGAGTTACTTCGGTGACTTGAGAGGCGGTTAAGAAAACATTTAAAAAAACATTTTAAGTATACGCCAATACGTCAGATTTTGAGCAATCCTAATTCACATCTTTGGTAGTGGTTTTTATATCATTATTCATATTGAAGACCAACTCAACCATTTTCTTGGTTCTACTGCTCCCAACCATAATGCCTAAAACAACACAGTTCTTACTTTTTTTGTTTTTACAACCGACCGGACAGACATCCCTTGGCTCCAACATCTAACACACGGACCTCTAGCCAGCAATTTAACTACAATCTCTCTTCACATATTAATACTATTATTAAGTATACTCTGTAACAGTCTATAATTTCAAAATATTGAAAATATCCACCTAAAAATAAAACTACTGCTAAGCGATATTCCAATAATAACCCTGAAACTTTGCATACTGATAATATCAAACTAAACTATATTGAGTAGACCCTATATATCTTTATTTACTGATGATAACAACTAACATCGATTTAGCAAACTTACTGCTAACCCAGTATATTAAAACTCACTTTTATTTAACTAAAACTTTCAATAAAAATCGTAGACACTAACTGAAGATCTTATAATACTTTTTATTACTCGTATTTGCCACTCTGTGTCGTGCAAATCGGTAAGTGATGATTAACTTACTTAACTTAAACGTGGTATGTCTAACTTTTTTTGGACTTACCATTGTATAGGCAAGTAATTGTGGATACCACTTTTAAGCTTAATTTTTTAGGTTTTATGGACATATAACATTTTTTTAGTGCAAATGTTTCTTTTCCATAAGTTTTACCACTTCTAAGATAGAAAAAAGAATGTAAAATATACTTTTAAACATGCCCATGAATGTGTCTCCATTTCGTGAGAAAGTGGAGATACCCCTTTTAAGCTAAGCACGGCAGCATGTAACCAATAAAGAACACTGTTGTACAAATTCAAATATTTGTCCCAGATTCTTAACAGAATATTTTGCTCTTGCAGAAATTTATTTAACATATTAGCATGGGGAAGTGTGACAAATAATCATCTAAATAAGTTAGAGAAAATACAAAAATACATTTTAAAAAAAATGTATAAAAAACCATACTCATACTCCTCAGAAGAGCTATTTATTAAAACCAAAATATTACTGTCAAATGAATGATTTATGAGTGGTTTTGATTCATTTCAATAATAAAACATCTGAACAAATTTTTAACGGGAAGCGTCCCTTCAAGTTGTGTAAACTGTCAAATAAATTTAAATTAAATTAACACCATAGATAAATAATATGCCCTTTATTATCCCTAAGTGGAAATAATCACACAATTTAAGTTTAAATATACATAGATAATCCGTCCTTATGTAAATATTTATCGCTCCAGATCCCTGGATTCAGAATTTTTAAATCGACACGAACAACGCCTATTTACGATAATGTCAATTTTGACTTGGCAAATGACTACAAATTATCTAATATAATATATTTACATTTTCTAAACCAAGAAAATCCTAAACAGACCCTGCTCACAACGATATAAAATTTTTGATGTCCAGATTTTAGAACAAATTTTAACAGGGCATGGAACATCTTTATATATTTAATTTATAGATAAAGGATATCCATACAAAATCCAAGTAAATTGGGAGCAATTTCTTTTCTGAAAAAATCGATATTCTTTCTCCTAGCAGAGGATCAGCTGTCCTTACGAAGTAGACATATGAGAGAACGAAGCATCCAAGATTTCCTCAGTTTTACTTCTACATCGACAAAAAATTGATATGTTGCTTGTTCTTTGATAAATGAACAATGAAATCTATATTTCGTTAATATAGGTTTATTGCGGAAAGTGTTGTTCACATGCTCCCTTTAATTAATTACTTGATAATAAGTAACAATACTAATTCCATCAAAAAATGGAAAACTTTGAGACTGTTCTCTCTTCTGGAATATAAATGTAATCAGAAATTTCGTAGGCATATGGCCAGTTGACAGATTTGTGATTTTGTTTTTCAATTCATTTTATAAAGATTGTCAATGTATATGTCCGTAACATGAAATTATGATTTATAGTTTTTCTTAAAACGTTCTTTCTGGAATTTATTATTTTAATTGATCATGAAGATTTCAACTTAATTTATTTTAAATTTCGCAAAAAATAAGTTTTTAGAAATTATTAATTCTGCACTTTTCATTGGATTGCGTATGTTTTGTAATTCTTTTATAATTTTTGTACTTTTTTTAAACTGTATCAAAAAACGTTTTCACTCTAATTGTCCTATTTCTTTTAAAATAAATCTTAAAAAAGCATTGGTCATTTATTTAATACTAGGTGACACAGCCCATTGACTCGCCTATATATTACCTTTATTTTTAAATTTGGTGAGTATGAACTACCGCTAAAAATGTATTTTTGGATATATCAAGCAATATAACAGCACCTCAATTTTAGCCGAATATTACCTAATTACCTAAATTTCGATTTTTACATATTTCGAGGTACAAAATGATTCATATTGAAAATATTATTTAATAGTTACAATATAATAAAAACTATAAATTTTTCATAAAAAGAGAAACCGGGAGATGGATTATAAAATAAAAATTAATCCAATCTCACCTACATGGCTGTGTTAATGGCTATATGTCAAAGCTAATGATATGCTGACTAAAGAAAGTTTCTCAGAAAATTATTCGAAAAGACAATATAGGCTATGAAATAGACATCATACAACAATTTATTTCTCTTTATCAATGAGAAACAGACTATAAATAACAAAATATAAGCACATTGTGACACTTTTCAATACTGATGCCCCGTATGGACTCGACTTCTCAAAATGAGTTGGAGTAAATATTAGGTTTTATGAAATATTTGTCAACAGCTTCAGGCAGTTATTAGTTGGAATTCATATCAATGAATTCTTACTCGTTAAAAATTGAGCAACTATGCAGTCCCTCATTAAATTTTATGAGAGCTCACATATTTCGATAAATTTACGAAGATATTCGGTCTTCCAGTCATTTTACTTTTATTTGTTTTTGAAAACCAATATATTTGCGGTATATAAGCGAGAATAGCAAAGAAATGAACAAATAATTCTCTATAAACAGCCTCACAAATAGAAATATTCTAAAAATGTACTGCTAAAAGACAGTGTCAATATTATTTTGTGCTGAAATTTTTAATGAACTGTAATATTAATAAAATAATTAAAATATTTTTGACTGAACTGAATTTAAAAGAAATAGAAGCCACAAGTAAATAAAATACCATTTTACTTACATTTACATATAGTTAAAGAAGCACTATTTTGGTGTTTAACAAAAAACATCATCTTCTTATTAACATAAGAAATTACCTTGTTTCTTTAAATTTTTTTTTGCTAAATATCTAGATAATATTCCTTTAATAACTATACAGAATACAGGTATACAGGATACCTGATGTAGAAAATTCGCTATCTGGTTCATTGCATTAAGATAGCGATAAAAGTTCTTATGAACATAGGTCTCATTACTGAAATGTGGTTTTTTAACTATATTGTCTACAAGATATATGATGAAAACTTGAAATTCGGTACAATAATCTTTTAGATAAAAAGGAAATAAACAGTGATATTTCGTTTGAGTTTAACCACCCAGTGGTGGAGATTTGGTGGTATTATATTTCTATTTTCAACTATTTTTTTTATTGATTTTATAATGAGATCAATATCAAAGTTTTTAGTTACCATCAGCATTTGTTCAGATCATCATATTTAGAGAATTAATAATTTTGAGGAGTAATCGGTAATTGGACATTGGCAGAAAATATTTGGCTCTGACAGAAAAAGTGTATTTTGCAACAACACTCAAATGTTTAAAAGGTCAACCTCGATATTCCATACAGACCTTAGCACGCCTGATCATTGATCTTCTTACTCTATGGAATATTCCAGGAGTGTCTCGAATACTCGCGCAGTAGCCCATTTTTCTTTGATGAAGAACATTTTCTATAGGCACTAAATAAAACATTTTAGATGTCATAACAAAAATAAATCCAGGGGAGTCAGGTCTGGTGAGCGAGGAGGCCAAATAATTGGTCCTCATCCAAACCATCGTTATAATGTATCCTATCCGACACATTTTTCAATAAGGGCAGTAGATCATTTTCCAAAAATTGTCTATAATTTTCACCTGTTAAACGTCTTAGTAGCACAAACGGCAGGATAAGGTGATCCCTATAATCTTTGCTCATACATTGACACCCCACTATGTAACGGTCCACTTTTTTTATTGGCCCGTATTTGGCATAAAATAAAATTTAAGTTTATTTTATGAACCTGTTAGTTATGCAAAACCTGCACAATTTAAATGTATGTTGTCTATAGCTCTATAGTTTTATTGATTACGGCTATTATCAGGGAGCGTGAATGAGCCAGAAGTAGCGAGATAGCTTGAGTAGACAACACGGCTGTATGCGGTCAGGGTAGGATGTCTGGTTATCTGGTATCTGAACTATTTTACCTTGATTAATGTGAAAGCAATATTGTTTAGTTGTATAATGTGAATTAGTATGCTCAGTGAGGTGCTTGTTTTGGTGTTACGCAGGTAAAATTTGTCTCATGTGGAGAGAGCTAAAGTGCATAATTACCTGTAATCTGTAAGTGCCGTCATTTTTATTTCAACGCCGGGGATTCCAACGAAGGAGCTATTAGTGGCGAATTATATTTAATAGCACTTTTGACTGGAGTGTATTCTTTTGCATATATGTGGCACCCTGTTTTGATAATTTGTACTGGTGTTGTTCAATACTACACTACAAAATTTATGTTGATTTGCTTAACTCTTCCCGCCTAGTTTGAAAATTAGTGCAACCTTCGGTGACACTTAACTTTTGGTTACATTTTAATTAATTAATAATATGAATGTTATAATACATTCCACTTCGTTGTATTAATGTTTTTGTTATATTTGTATTAGTATATGCCTTATTTATTTTTATGGTTGTAAGAACCAGAGCTGTAAACTTTCACTCAATTATTGAAAGTTAATGTATGTAAATTAATGTTACGAAGGCTCTTTTATTTTTTAGAGTGGTTAAAACCGAAATTTAAGTGAAACTCAAAATGAGTGTCAATAATTATTATTTAGCCTATCTGTAGTACCTTCATTGAATGTTATATGGAACTTTACGAGTAAAATAATTATTTCTAGTTTAAAACCAACTCCATTTCTTTTCCAGTTTAAGCACGGTACATACTTTTTGTGAATAACCTCAAGTTATTATTATTAGTTATAAACCAATAAAACTGATGGCGCTCAACTAAAAGCAAATAAAAATAAACCTAATTCTGATTCCACCTGCCAGCAACCTAGAGATTTTATGTTAGCCTTTAGAGCTAGTTGGGGCATTCTGTCGAATAACTATGAAATTTCTACAAATTAAATAATTTGAATTTTTCCTGCATTAGGTTGGAACCTTTGATGTGAAGATAACACTGATGTACTTTTCCATGCGCGTTTTGCTAACCAAGTTGGCATCATAGGTCCACCGTAATGTTATTGAACAAGGATTTTACGTCTAGGCTAAGTATCACAAAATTGTCTGGCAATTGGAACTCTTGTATGAATGTGCTGAATTGAAATGAGTATATATATATATATATATATATATATATATATATATATATATATATATATATATATATATATATATATATATATATATATATATATATATATATATATATATATATATATATATATATATATATAGCAAAAAAGCTCGGTTGAACGTCACTGGGAATCAATACAATCACATTGTGATATTTCAAAAAGAAAATTTTTGGAATTAATAACCTTTTTATTTGACACCACTGTGTTTATGTTTAATGATAACATTTATAAACAAATCTTAGGAATGCCTATGGGTAGTCCCGTTTCACCCATACTTGCGCAATACGTTATGGACGACTTGATCAATGATTGTTTGTTAAAGTTAGATTTTGAGGTCCCCTTTTTAAAAAAATACGTGGATGATATCATCCTTAGTATTCCCAACAACAGTAAAGAACGTTTACTGGAAGTGTTTAACAACTACCATCAACGATTAAATTTTACCATAGAAGAAGAAGACGAAAATGGTAGAGTACCCTTCTTAGATACACAAGTGATAAGAAGAGCAGATAATAAGGTTATCACTTCTTGGTACACAAAACCAGGGTCTTCTGGACGATATTTACATTATCAATCGTTCCACGCTGAAAAACAAAAAATTAACGTATTGATGGGAATGAAAAATAGGGTTATTAACACCTCACATACCTGATTTGTAATAATTTAAAAAAATTGTCAGATTTATTTATTAAGTGTGGTTATCCACCACAATTAGTCAAAAAAATAATTGTCAGTAGAATAATAACAAACGATAGTTTGGTTAATGTACATGACGTAGTTGCGCCAAGTATGGTTGAAGAACGGGACATACGTAACAATACCTTTTATTTCTCGGTACCCAACATAGCACATGTGTCTCTTAAACTTAGGAAATTATTTTCAAATTTTTCCAACGTAAAAATAGCATTTAAAAATAAAGTAACCATCAACAACCTTTTTGCTAAGTTGAAAGACAAGGACAACTTAATGAATTACTCCAATGTGATGTATTGCATCTCTTGCAATGACTGCGAAAAAAAGTATATCGGTCTAGCAGAAAAGTTAAAGATAGGATTACATCACACAGAAGTGACGTTAGACTTAACAAAGATTCATCGATGTTAGCTAAACATGTGTTATCATTAAACCACAATCTTAATTATGATGAGGTTAAGATTTTAAACTTCGAAAGGAACCTTCATAAAAGGACTTTTCTAGAAATGTGTCACATCTTTAACGAACCAAACGCTATGAACGCTAGAAATGATATCGAAGGTCACAGTATATTATATACTTATTTATTGCATTCACAGACATATAGCAATAACACAAATAACACCCTGTATAGTACTTTTGTGAATTAGTGGTTTTTTGATTTGGTGTGGTGGCATCCACATTTGCCAGGACTGAAACAGAGAGAGAGGACAAGTGACAGCCCTCTCACTCTGGTGCAGACTTGGATATGTGATTTTTTGTAAACATTCCGATGTTTTTTCACTAACCAACAAAAAAATATAGTTGACTGCTATTTGTTCAGTTTTCGTACTGGTTGATACAAGAATTTTTAATCAAGCATTTTTGATTTTAACATCCTAGTAGTATGTAGTTCACTAATGTGATTTATTTTTGCAATACAAATGTGTTGCCAGTCCTTAAGACATGTCAATTTAATTTTTTAACCTCAAATTAGTAAGTACTTTAAACATTTTTAATAAATTATTATAATATCAATTTTGTAGAATTCCTGAGAAAGAAACAATAAAGTTTCGAAAGCTTGAATTTGAAAAAGAGTCTCTTTTTTGAACCCGTTGACTGCATCCCCGAAGTTAATTTATAATTTTTGTTCTTTTTTTGTTCTTAACTTAGACAGTCGTCTAATTTATCTCTGTATATATATATATATATATATATATATATATATATATATATATATATACAATACTGCAATAAGAACTCATACACTTATACATATATATATATATATATATATATATATATATATATATATATATATATATATATATATATATATATATATATATATATATATATATATACAATACTGCAATAAGAACTCATACATTCCCTGATCTTTGGAAATCTGCTATATGTACACCGATTCATAAAAGCGGAGACGAAAAAGATATTGAAAATTATAGATCAATTTCCGTAATTCCTACTCCGGCCAAATTATTTGAACAAATAGTTTATAGTCATTTGTCGAATCATGTTCAACTTACTATAACAGAATATCAGCATGGATTTATTCCTAACAAATCGGTAGATACCAACTTATTAACATTTGTCAATGATGCAAATCACGCGATAGAAAGACAGGATCAAATAGACGTTATTTTTACAGATTTCCAAAAAGCATTTGACAAAGTCAATCATGATGTTTTATTGCAGAAATTATTAAATTCAGGAATAGTGGATGCTACTTCGGCACTCTTTAAAAGCTATCTGCAGAATAGAAGTTTTGTGGTTAAACACAATGGGAGATTATCTACAAAATACTGTATAAATTCTGGAGTGCCCCAAGGGTCAAACTTAGGGCATTTACTAATTTTAATATTTATAAATGATTTACCATTACAAATTCAAAATTCAAAATGTATACTCTTTGCTGATGATCTAAAAATTTACAAGATAATTAAAGATGCCCAAGATTGTAAATCTCTTCAAGATGACGTAAATAGAGTGTACGATTGGAGCTGTCGCTATAAACTGTCATTTAATTTAAAAAATGTACTACTCTGACCATAACTCATAAAAAATCTTCCGTCGTGTTTGACTACACTATGAATCGTACTGTTTTAAAAAGACTTAATGTTACTAAGGATCTAGGTGTAACATACAATGATCAATTATCTTTTAGACAACATATTGCAAACACAATAGCGGCTGCTAATAGGTTGCTGGGATTTATAATAAGACAAACAGCTTCTTTCAAAAATATTAAATTATTAAAAACTTTATACTATGCATTTGTGAGGCCGAAATTAGAATATGCATGTGTTATTTGGTATACAGAACCCCAATTGTATCTGGGTATGATTAAAAAAGTACAAAATAAATTTTTAAGACATCTTCATTACAAAAAATATAATCAGTACCCAGACTACACAAATATTAGATCTACATTTCTTCGAAATCAGTTTGACATCTTAGCATTAGATACTAGGCGTAAAATCATTATTATTATATTTTTGTACAAAATTGTAAATAACTTAATAAATGACACTAATTTATTAGGGTTAATTCCATTTAACGTCCCGTCACGACGAACTCGTAGTTCCACATTATTTAATACTTTCGCAACAATCATCACCTTACGTGCTCCTCTCTTGGTCATGCTTAGATTAGCCAATGAGGTCAATGGTATTATCAGTCTAGATTTTTGCTCCACACCCTTAAAACAATTTATACAAAATATATTAAACTGTTTTACTGAACTCCAATATTAGGATACATGTAGTGTTACCCTCTAGTTTTATTATGTTAAGAGAATAGAGAAAATAAATAGTATTGTATTTGGTAATTAGATGTAGGAATCCTTGTAATTAGGCTTAAGTCTGTTTGGATTCTATGAATAAATAAATAAATAAAGAAATAAATATTTTTATATTATAAAAAAATGTAGATGTCAGTCCTAAATTATCTTTTATTTGGCTATCACGAGCGTTATGCTCAACGTAACTATTTATTAATTTTAAAAAATATGTAAAATGATGTGAGACATCTTTAAGATACATTTGTCAACCTACAGCTGAAACATTAATAAAGGAGAGGATGGAAACTTCAAAATTTCATCCTTCAAATTAATACTATCTGCCAATCATCTGAGTTGGTGGTCCATTAAGGATTATACTCTTGAAATATTTATTGTTTATCTGCGTTGCCAAGATGTATAAAAGCAATATAAATATAATCGAGTACTGGGCTGTAAATCATTTTTGTTTGATTACCAACGAAACACAAGTAATAATTATTATTAAATGTAAATATTTGGTTAGTAAAATGAATTCTATTACAAGGTGGTATCTGGAAAATTAATTATTTTGTATCCTAATATTTCCCATATGGTCAAATTGGGAATGATTTTCCGTGGCAATCATTCCTATAGGTTAGGTTAGGTTAGCTTTGTTGTGAGTGGGTCTCAGTAGATCCTCCACTGCGGCCATCAGCAGGCCTATTATGGCTCACGCCTAATTATATTTCACCAAATAAGTTCAGTCTCTTAATGATACTGATAACTTTATTGGGTAAGAATGTGTCCAGATCCTCTGGCAGCAGTTGCCTTTTGCCAAATATTGAGAATCGGATCCTCTCCACAGCGGGACAGGTGCATGAGATGTGGTCTGCCTTCTCATCATCCTCCAGGCATAGACGGCACTCGGCGTTTTTCGCTAGGTCGAGTTTATGCAGATGATAGTTTAGTCGGCAGTGCCCGGTATATAGGCCTGTTAGAGTTTTCAGGTTTACTCTGTTTAACTCTAAAAGTTTCTTAGCTCTTGATTTCAATGGGTATTTTATAAACGCCTTCGAATGAACTAATCCTGGTAACTCTTGCCAATACTGGAGAGTTTGCCTTTCAGCCCAGGTTGAGATAGCCATCTTGGCAGTACTTGAGGATATGCCAAGTATTGGTTCTGGTCCGATGAATCGTGATCCCGCTCCTTCTCTGGCTAAGGAGTCCGCTATTTCGTTACCTTCCATACCAGAGTGGCCGGGTATCCAGACCAGAGTCACTTTGTTGTTCTTGCTTAAATGATTTAGAGCTTTCTGACAGTTCCATACCGTTTTGGAGTTACACCGGTAGGAGCCAAGAGCTTTTATAGCTGCTTGGCTATCTGAGAAAATTTTTATTGATCTGCTTGTAAGATGCATATATTCCAGCCTTCGTACACACAGTTCAATGGTATGAACCTCAGCCTGAAAAACAGTTGCATGAGTACCTAGGTTTGAGACTATCCTCATCCTTGGTCTGTAGCTGTGTACTCCTGCTCCCTGTTCCCTCGGGAGTTTTGGAGCCGTCTGTAAACCAACAACTGTCTGTCTATAGGTCTTCTTACTTAATATTTAAATGACCGCCATAAACATATTATGCAAAATCATTATAGCTATTTATATTATAAATGCCGTATGAGGTATTTTATAGCACGCGTCTGAAATTTATAGAACGAACCAAAGGTGAGTTCTGTACACAGACGAGTGCTATAAAATACAGATATGGCACGTATAATATACAAAACTTTATCTACGCTCGAGTCATTAATTTTGTAATACATAAAAAACTACTAATTAATCAATATTATTTATTGTCAACACACAATATCTACAAGTAATAAATAATCAATATTAAATAATCAGCACTACTTATTGTAAATATTAATCACACAATTTTGACAATTTATGAGATTAACTCCAGATTGGGAGACGTTGCCCTCGTGTTAACAGTGGTACAAACATCCAATTTGTTTTGTGATGCTGATGAAGTACTCTCACCTAATATTTTAGTTGCAGTTTTCTTTTTATTTTCTTCGGAGGTTTCAATGTACCCCTCTGCAATTGCATTACTCTTCTATCCACCATGCCTTTTCACCGTTAAAAGGTCGGCTTCAGCATTCGCTAGTATTGACGTTGAGAAACGTCGGAAACAGTATCCAGTATACTGTCTAGGGCAGTACCCTATAAAATTGGCAATTTTATAAGCTACTGCCCCAATTGCATTTATACCAATCGGTATATTAACACATTTCCTATTTCTACATGTAAAGAAAAAACGGTTGTGTACAATTTCTTATTTCTACATGTAACGAAAAAACGGTTATGTGTACAATTTGGAGGTCTTATTTCAGCATACTTTTTAACAGTATCCATCATATTCAACACCTTCTATGTCTTCTATGGTTATAAAAAAATTCTCTATCAATTTTTGTTTTCGTATTTCTAACTCAGACTTTCAAGAAACTTTCTTTATTTATAACATCTTCTTTTAATAAGTTCGTCAATTCCGCTCTCCTATAGGCACCCGCCACTCCAAAAATCGGTAAGACCTTAAAAAATAAATATTTTGTTAAAAAAGTAAAAAGAATATTGAAGAAAATCGCCTTTAAATCCAAAAATATTTCATTGTCGGCTTTTTGTGGAAATGTTATGTTTTTTTGGTTAAAATTTTTGATTTTTTTTGGTTTATAGCCCTCCAATATATATATAGCAAATAAATTAGCACATTTTTTTATGTCTACGTTTTTTCTTATTGATAGTTCTGTTTTTAAAATGGATTAATAACTCCATAATGAAGTAGGTTTACGATCCTTACTTAGTTCGTTGAAATGTTAGTAGAACTTTTTCACCAGTTTTCTTTTCATGGCACCATTTCTCATATCTCTCAATACTAAGGCATACTGTACGCGACACTTCTGTAGAACAAGGTCTAGAATTGCTTCAGATGCACTTTCTTCGATATCTGCAGGCAAATCTTCGTCGGAAAAACTCATTTTTGTAGAATTTATTCTGATTTCACCGTTTTCTATATGTTTTTTGGTAATAACTAAGTTAATAACAATAGCTGTTTGTTGATATCTCCTTAACAACCGGTGGTATCAATCGCTTCATCGACCAGCCAACTATGCCGCGGGGTGTTACGTTTTGAGTCCAACCCAGCAGTGACAGACATCATAACTTATGACGTTTGTCAGTGTTGGATTGGAGAATAAAATAATCACCGATTTAATTAGTTTTTTACTATATAAGTGAAATATTTAGCGAAAGTCTAATTAATTTAATTACATGCAGTGTAACTAGTACTGATTCCTAAGTCAAAAATGTGTGGATTAAGTTTTATTGAAGCACAATTGCATGCTTTTTTATAAAATGCGTGCGATAAATATATATCGCATTAGTACTGTAAACAACAGCATTATGATTGACACTCATTATTGAAATGAGTGTCATATTACTGTCAATATATAACGAGCGTAGATAAAAATATTTATTTGATTAATATTGGCGCCTTCGGCAATTTATAGAATAACTTCTAACGTAATATGACAGGATATGTCAAAAAATCTAACTAAATTTAAAACATGAACTAGTTACAATACATGTATACTGTACAGTTGCGGATATTAAAAAATAGGAATAACATAGATTTTTGTTAAAATTTAGTTGTGTATTGGGACTATTAATATTAATAGGCTACGAAATACCGATACGTGAAGATCGGCACACAATTAAAAAGTCACATTTACATCCGCAACTGCACATAACGACACAATAATACAGTTAACACAACACAGCTATATACTAAGTGTTGTCACAATTCCATATTAAAGGTATTTTCTATTATTTCCTAGAATTTTACTCCAGCAGTTATTGGAAATTTTTCGTATAATGTCCTGTGTTTTTGAATTTTTAGTAAATAACTTGGTCTGATAGGGTGTTTATGTAATTTGTCATTTACTTTTATTTTGATTTTCTTCTTTTATGTTGTGTTCATATTTTTGTCTCCTATAAATAAAATTATATTTGTATTGATAACAAATTCACTTAAGTTTAATTTAACCAATAGGTGTTCTTTATATATTTTTACAATGAAAACAATGGATTATATAGTATTGCTTCCTTTTATTATCTCGTTTGTTAACGCCGAGTATGTAATCGCCTAATTTGGATTTGCAAATATTAAAATTTCTAAGATTATTATCTTTATTGAGGCTATACCCCAAGTCACTATATTTAGACCAATATTATTTAATACGTCTTTAAATGATATGTTTAATAAGAAAGTTGAGGATGAAGTAATATATTTTTTCTACTCCCTACATAGAAAATACTATTTAACTCCCTCATTTCAGGAAAGTAGTACTTTTCCTCCCTCGGGAGGAAAATACTTTGCTTCCCTAGGCTGGAAAATACTTTGGCTCCCTCTGGAAGCAAACAAGTAAAAACTTCAAATAGCTGTAATAGTAGTGTATAGACTTCTTTTATTGATACACAAACTTCCTGAAAATGAATGATTTTCTTTGAAACAGATTTTTTATTACTTATTTTTATTTATAAAAATTGAAAACAGTTTAAATCGAGGTTTAAATTAACATCAGTAACTAAATATTGTTAAAATTTATGGTACAATTAGTTAAATTACTAATGCAGATTGCCCCTGAAGAAATATTGGCTCTGCTGGTGGAGATCAGTTCCTGTTTGTTGTTTTCCAAAGTCTTGGTCGCTGATGAAGTACTTGTAGAAATAAAATTTTCAAAAACAAGACAACGTTTTTTGGTACTTGAAGTAGTACTTCCTTCCGTAATTATTTGGCTGGCTACCTCACATTTTTTAGAAATACAGTCAACTAAGTACCCTTCTGCTACTGCGTTTGTTCGCCATCCCCCATGACTTTTTAGAGTGAGAATGTCATTTCCAGCATTGACTAATTACGTAGCTGAAGTACGGCGGAAACTGTGTCCAGTATAGCCTTTCAAATCATCCAAATTTTAAAATATTGCTATTCTGTATGGAATTTTGGCAATTGTGTTTTTGCCAATTACCTGATTTGTACATTTCCCTTTAGCATAAGTTACAAAAAATCTAGAATGACATGTTTTAGGGGACCTACAGTCCAGATATTTTCTATACATATCCAAGACAGATCGTTTAAAATCTCATTTGTTATTGTAAATGTCCTTTTGATATTAGTTTTTAAGTCAGGTATTTGCACCACCAAAATATCGCCTTTATCACTGATATCCTCAAGTACCATGTTAACTAATTCATCGCTACGGCATGCCCCAGCAATTCCAAATATAAGCACAACCTGAAAAAGGAAAATGAACTTATGATAACTGCCTAAAATATCACTTAATTGTCATATATATACTTTCTAATAAAAAATGCTGCGTTACGTTTTTATTTATTATTCAATAATAACGATCAATCTTACCTTTATATGTAAGTAAGTTTCATCTGGAGCTTCTGCAATAAACTTGTTGATATCCTTCCTTGAAAAAGTATTGGCTTTCTTGGCTTTATATCCAGCAGATTTCCTTTTTAAAAATGCTACTAATTTAGGAAACTTAATGTCGATATTGTCTTTAATTTGGAGTGTAGATCGCAACATGCTGTATTTGCTCCATAATGTTGAAGGCTTCAAATCGGCGCATTTTTTGGAAAAGTAAAATAGGACCACTTTTTCACATATTTTTCTTATTTGCCTAGTCTCCATCCAATAATTAAATAGCTGGTACTCTTTTTCATATTTTTCACGAGACTTTAACGGTAATAGATTTAACGAAACCACGTTTGCTTCTTCCAGAATATCTTGAGGAACTTCATCTTCACATTCGGAATCCATTATTATACTTTTTGGAAGTTTGTTTATTTTGAAAACAAGAAGCAACCTTAGCAACGTTCCATGTACTTTGATGTTTAACAATATTTACTTATCTAAATACCTATTATGACATTTTGACACATTTGGTTTTTTGATTGTCATGCATTAGAAAATATAATAAAATATATGTAAAACCAATGTAAAACACTGTAAATGGTCGTAGAAAAAATCATATGTATTACACAGGAGCAAAGTGCCATTTCCTCCCTTGGATATTGATGCCCTCCGCTTCGCGTCAGGCATCAAACTATCCGCGGGAGGAAATTATGCACTTTTCTCCCTTATCATACAAATAGCTATTTCTGACACTGCAAAATAGAGAAAGGTTTAGTTACAATTATTACACGGTTTATTAAGAGTTAATTTCCGTAAAACTTGCTATATGCCATTTACGTCATAATCAATGTATTTTGTAAGAAATATGTGTAACATTAAATAATATTTTCGACATTCAACATTCGACATTCGGCATTCGACCCTGGAGTCACCCGTGGTATAAGTAAGACTTTTTAAAGATATAGATATGACAGTGGTTTATTCATCGGGAAATAAACATTGTTGTACACCTTTTGGGCAATCCAAGAGACAAAATTGAAACAAACGAAAAGTCGGGGATTTACGAAATTAACTGTAAGAACTGTAATCAAAAGTATGTTGGATAAACTAGACGATCAACTCAAACTAGATTCAGAAAGCAGATGACCCATCATAAATATGGTAGATCAGATAAGTCTCGTGTTGCCCAACACGCATTTGAGAAGTACCATAAAATAAATTTTAGCAAATTAATATTAGAAATGTGTCAAATCCTAGACAGCTGAATGCATTTGAAAGTTTGGAAATCATAAAGTGTAAAAATAGTATGAATAGTGACAGAGGGCCTATCCCAAACAGCCCGCTTTATTGGGTAGTGGGTGATGGTGCACCGAACTATGACAATGGTTTAGGTATAAATAGGATACATGTTAGCATAAGGCTAGTTTTAACCATCTCCAGATGATGCCAACTTTGTTGGCGAAACGCACGTATAGTGCATTATATAGTGTTTTGGTGTTTCGTAGAAAACTACGCCAGTCTTCACATCAAAGGTTCCAACCCACTCTAATATTAAATAATATCTTAGATATTTCATCCACTAACAATCCTAAGTAGCTGGGTATATATTTAAACAATATTATTAAGTGGTAGTGGTAATTATATTTCGGAGTCGGTATTTGTACATTGTTTTACATTCTAGATGTGCCCTTGTTGTACAATCAGACATGTATAGGTCTCTCAGGCATTCAGATGCCCTGGAATGTTTCCGTCTGCGAGCTGCACATCTTTAAAGCATTCCCGGTATCGTTCTCTCTTGTAGTTGAAGACTGCACATTTGTCAAACCCGAATTCCGTACCAATTGCCTTCGCGTATTCTTCGACTATCCTAAGAGCATTTTGTGAATCGCGCTTTCCGGAAGCATGAAGTTTAAGGTCATCTATATAAAATAGATGGGTGACCTTATGCCTTCGGTCACTGAATGGTTCACATTGATACTCTTGGATTTTGCGGAGGCCAACAGACAATGGCAGCAGTGAGATGCAAAAGAGGAATGGGCTCAGGAATCACCCTTGAAAACTTCTTTCCTAGATGCCACCTACTTTGTCGTGACCCACTGTGCACCAAATGTCTTCCAGAGTAGAAGTATCATGCCATGCGGTAATCAATCCAGTCCACTGATAGATTCCACTTATATTGCACAGAATCCTGTGTAATACAGCGGTTAGTCTATCAGCAGGTTGTCTTTGCAACTTCCAATGCCTTTCTAAGCACCACGCTGTTCTTGTATCTGTTAGAAGACTGAATCAACAGACCATAGTGTCCTGGTATACAAGATACGTATAACTATATTGTAGCAGGAGTTGAGGTCTATAATCCTTCGGGTCAGAAAGTTTCCCCTTTTTGGTGATAAGCCCAGTACGTTCCTCAGCAAGACAGTCTGGAATCTGCTGCCCCTCGTTCAACCAAGTGTTGAAAACTCTCGCTAGATGGCGGTGAATGAAAGGAAACTTCTTCCACCACCAGTTGTTTATGCCGTCTGGGCCTGGAGCATCGAAGCTCTTAGTACCAACAAGAGCTTGTTGAACTTCCACCGTATTGATTGCCAGATACACTTCTTGATGAGTTACTTCAAGATGTCTACGGCAGTAAATCTGGATGTGTGCGATTGCTGGAATGTCGTTGAATTGACACGTCGTCGTTTGGTTAGATTTCCTTCTGGAAGTTTTCGACATCTTCTACAGCCTAGCCGGCTGATTTTCAACAACACGATGTGGCTGTTAAAACAGGCGGGAAGGGTTCGTGCGGGAGAATATGTTTTATTCCACACACCTCACCCACCTTTTTTGCGTTTTCTTGATAGCCATAAACATTCGGATTCTATCTAGATACGAATGCCTGATGGTTTACATCACTGTCAGGTTTAAAGTTTTATGTTGACGTCTTAATTCGGCTACCATGTGTCGAACTCTTGGGGATCAAAGATTTGCCCTTTGATATATAATCCACCACACTCTGGATTCAATAAGCATGTTGTCTTTCAGACTGTATCTTGTTTTCGATATTTTTTACACGATTATTAGCTTTCTCTACCTTGTTTGAATTTTTACTTGACCTTTCGCGGGGGACGAATTACTTAGTTACGTTTTTAACGACACAGTTAATCTAACAGATATCTGCATTTTCTGGGAGTTTGTCATCGACAACCGCATCCATTCGAGCTAAACCTTGTAGCTTTAGGGTAGCCCTGGTGTACTTTACGAGATGTTTCTCATCAGCTGAAACTGTCTTAGGCAAGAAAGATAATTAGTCTCTCGAGTGTTGCTGAAAGAAGGCGTGATGTTCTGGATACATTTCCCACCAAAGTGCATGCAATCGCGCCATGTATCCCCTACGCGCAAGTTGGCTGCTCTCATAACAGATTAGTAAGTCATCCAGTATTTCCCTTGTCTACCTAAAGCGTCCATATGTTTATAGCGGTCCTTATCATTAAAACGGTCTGATGATACCACTCCTACGTGTCTCTAACCCCCATCCGTTTGGGGTCGTTTGTGAGGAACCCTTCCCCTCCGGTTTGTTAGAACCAGAGAGTAGAGGTATGAGGTGTTTAGCCTTGGTACCTCACAGCCGACATATGTTCAGGGTGCACCGCGTGGTGGTTACCGGTTTGAGTATTGCATTTCACAATTATATTAATAAATATTATAATTATTATTATTATATTGTAACAATATTTACCAACACAATAATTTTTTTTATTCTTTTACGTCAATTCTGTTTGTACTTGTTTGTACTGAAATCCAAATCCAATATGAATATAATTAAGCTGTACGATGATGTATAATCTGTAGCCGATAAACAATTTTTTCATCGAAAATAAAAATTCATGAGATTTGCAATCAATGAATAAAAATGAATGGACACATGGAATAATTTACTTTAATTGAATGCCAAAGGATCTAAATAATTTCAGAGGGATTGCGTAACGAAGTATTTACATGAACCGTAAATGGGAATGTTTTACATGTGATATGTAAATGTGGCGTAATTAAACAACGCATCTGTATTGACATTAAATACAACAGGGTGAAAATTTTTCATTTTATGTTAATTAGTGTTGATATTATACAAAGCATCAGTCTGTAATGTAATTTAGCATAAAATAAATATAACAATATATAATAATAATAATAATAAACCGTTCATTTCCATGGATTTTACAAAGTTTTAGTATAATCAACTAGACAAAAAAAATTAAAAACTACACTAAAATTTTTTAATACAAATAGAATTAAAATATAAAAACAAATAGGTGTAATTTAAGACACAATAGACTGGAATATAGAAACTAATAATACAAAAAAGAAAAAAAAACTGGATCAGGATAATATTCCTTTTGTTATCAGTTGCTATCGATAATATCACTGCTTAAGTACTCATCAACCGTATAACGTCTGTCAGAATATCATTAAAATAGTTAAAGTAAGTTTTATTGAATGAAACTAAAATTTAATGGCAAAATACATTTATTCAAAATAAGCAAAATTACGACTCTCTTCTCCGGGCGGGGAAGCTAAGTGGTTAACCAAATAAATCAAATCAACTAGATAAAATAACAACAAAGTGAAACAAGGCAATCGCTTTTACAAAAAATTATAAAGTTAACTAATTTATTCATTATTGAGCGCCACCAGCTTTTAGGTTTAAAATAGAATGTTTTCTTTAACTTAAAGCAACTTGCTAAGATGGAAAAAATGTGTAGCTACTTAAACAGTCAATGATAATCAAGTATAAATAAAACCAAAATTTGTACACGACTTTAGTTTAACAGCACGGAGTTGATTTACAAATCATTTAGAAATTTGTGTCAACAATTTACTGTTCACTAGCGGAGCACTTAAGTTAACCACAAGTTAATGGGTAGTGCCTAGGTACCTAGGGTTTCAAAGTTAAAATTTTCCTAAGTTACGTATTCTTTGTTAAGAATTCAAAGCGCCGTCTCAGATTATCATAATTCTACACACCAGCAACTTTAATCCTGCTGTTTTGATAAGTATTTACATTATTGAGAGCTAAACCCGTCCTGACACAGTAATTGTGCACAGGGCTTATGGCTTTAGTAGCTTTAAGGCTGAGCTCATTTATATTATTTGAACTGACCGCGATTATTGAGTCACCAGAAAAAGTGATATAAAAGTATCTTCCATGTAAAGCACAATATTATTTATATAAAGAATGGACAATAAAGGCTCCAGAATACTCCCGTGAGGGACACCAGTGGAAACCGTAAGTGGGCTAGACGTAAAGCTTTTACCAGCATCCTTTATTACAACGGATTAAGTTCTTCCTGTTAAATAAGATTCTATCCAAGTTAATGCTGAGGCATGAATTCCAGCTTTTTATATTTTGTTCGGTGATCAACCGTATCAAAAGCACGTGTTAAATCGAAAAATAAATAAGATGTTTTTGTTTTGTTTTCAAAATTTTTTAAGATGTAATTGTAAAGCGGTAGTACAGCATCTTTGGTTGACAAATCTTTTCGAAAGCCAAACTGATATGATGATAATCAGTTTTGTTTAATTATAAAATCATTTAGTCTTATACAGGGTGGGGCAATAGTGCGTCCGACTTCGATATGTCGAGTTCTATGATAGCTAGAAACTTAATTTAAAAACACATATAAACTAGACAAAAAAGTCTATAACCGGAAATTATTTTCGAATATTGACTCGCTCACACCCAACCACTTGGATGTAATGATTTTTTTTTGTTGAAATTATGCCATTTACGCGTGTATATTAAAAAAATCACTAGTCACAATTATCGATTTTAAAAAAAGTATATTAGTACCAGTTATGAGACATCTGTGTGATGACATTCAGCCATTTTTAGTTCCTTAAAGTAGACAGGGTGGCCAAAAATAATTTTTAAATTTACAACTATTTGAACTGAATTTTCTCAATTTTTTCAAATGGAACACTCTGTATATTTTTGGACGAAGTAATGTAGAATTGAAATACGAACATTTTTTGTACGTACGTGCCTATGGCTATTTGTAACCATTTTCGATTTGTTAAACAATAACTGCAAAATTCAGCAATAAAAATTAAAAATATTTTTCTTTTGTAATTCAAAAGAAGATATTATAAAAAAGTTCTTCACATGTTGCCCATTTTGATTGACATACATTTCTATCCATCTTCAGAATGAGGTTTCTACTGTTCATGAAATTGAAGGAGGGTATTTATTGTCCTTTCCTTCAAATTCTGAATTGTTGGTGTGATGTTTTTATGGGCATCATGTAACATGCTTATTATAACACCTTCTCTTGAATTATTTAAAATACCTCATTTTTAATTTTTATTGCTAAATTTTCTAGTTATTGTTCAATAAATTCACAAATAGCCATAGGAATGTACGAAAAAAAATTTTCGTTTTTCAATTCTACATCACATCGTACAAAAATATACATAGTGTTCCATTTGAAAAAATTGAGAAAATTAAGTTCAAAAAGTTATAAACTTAAAAATCATTTTTGGCCACTCTGTATACTTTTAGGAAGTGAAAATGGCTGAGTGCCATCACACAGATGTCTCATAACTGATACTAACATATTTTTTTCCTAAAATGGATAGTTGTGATTGTAGTGATATTTTTAATATACACGTGTAAATGGTATAATTTCAACAAATAAAAATCATTACATCCAAGTGGTTGGGAGAAAGTCAACAATACAGGAGTGAAAGGAGGTCACAAAGAGGTTTAAAAAAAATATTCTGATATACATGGCATATTATTTGGCTCACACTATATATTCGAAAACAATTTCCGGTTATAGACTTTTTTTGTCTAGTTTACTTGAATCAAGTATCCAACTATCATAAAACTCGAGATATCGAAGTCGGACCCACTATTGCCACACCCTGTATAATAAGATTTTTCAAACGTTTTTGAGATAATGGGTTTGGCATTTTTTTTTGTGAATAGGTTTGTTTAAGGATTTTTTTAGAATAGTTGGGAAAACACCGTGTAGAAAAGATAAGTTAAAGTACGTTACCGGTTCAATAATATATTCAGCTACTTTCAATAAGAGCGAGCAAGATATGTCATCTTCACCAGATGAATTATTTCTTGAAACAGCCATTATATTAAAGATTTTTTCAATTGTTCTATCTTAAAAGTTCTTCATTGTTACCAGAGAATTTATAAGTTTTATGCACGTCCCTTAAAAAAATACCTTAATTTATGATATCCTTCGTTATCCATGGTATTTTACTCTTAGATTTAGTTTTTATTTTACATGATTCTAACAGAAAAGCTATCTATCAGTTTCAAAAAGATGTTATAGAATTTTGTAAAACATTCCTCAAGGTTCTGATCTTCAGTCATGAAACTCCAATTTCCCTGAGATAGTAAATATTTAAAGTAATTTAAAATTTCCTCGTTATTAAAAAATCGCCTTAGTTGATAAATACAGTCACCTTCATTGTTATTAAGTTTGCAGTTGTAAGTGATTATTTGTATAAGATGGTCAAATATGTCTTAATTAATGATTTTTGGATTGAGAAAATTAATGTAGACAAAGGAAAAAATATTATCTATGACCATTTTGGAATCACCATATGTCTATGGTCATTAATGCATTTGCTTAGACCATAGTTTTTTGCATTAATGTCCTCAACATTGTCGTGAAGGTTAAAATTAAAAACGCAACAAATAACAGTGGGATAGTTACTTTTATGAAGAGAATTTAACAAAGCATCTATATTAGCGATAAAATATTCACCATCCACTAATGTACAAGTGGGTGATCTATAGAAATATCATACTGTAATGCTCCAGGGATATTTCAGTTAATGCATGTTTGAATAAAAGTTCAATTTTTTTACACTGCATAGCTTAGCATAGCATAAACGAGTGCAAAATGTCATGTCATTTATATGGTTTGAAAAACATAAATCTAGTTATCAGAAATTAAAATTTTAAAAGAAATACTTTTTTCATTTAGGCATTAAAAAATTGTAGAAAAATGTATTTTAACAAAGTAGGCCGATCTTCTTGAAACCTCGCATACTGACATCTCTATCAACGAACATTTTCTGTAGGAACTGCATAAATCAGTGGTTTTAAACAGCTCCACAAATAAATCCAGGGGCGTTAGGTTTAGAGAGTGAGGAGGATTGGTCCTCCACTCCCGACCCATCATCGTTATCTTGTCTCTCATCTGGCACATTTTCCGGTAAGGGCAGTAGATCATGATTAAATAATTAGCTTTTTACGCATCTTGGTAACACAAAAGACTTGATAAGGTAAATCCTATGATCTTCGCCCATGTATTGATACCCCACTGTTTTCTCTGGGTGGTCATATGTCGATTAAAATCAGCATAGACATGAGTATTGTAGTAATTGAAAATACTGTCTCGAGTGAAGGTCCTCTTAAATAAATCCCTGGGTAGAACGAGATGATTTTGAGTGTGATTAAGTAATTAGTGACAATATCTCCAGCTTATCTAAATAACAATGAATGCCATCCACCACCACCTTGACCACATACCAATTCTTCCAAAGGAAAACCGCCAAACCCAGGGTTGCAGGTTCTGAAATCACTATTTTTGGCCTGCTTGGAATAACATTTTTATCTAGAGTTTTAGTTAGAATCACTAATTCTTGCTCATTCGTAGCCTGAATATATGAAGTGTCATTGATACTTTCACTAGCAGCCGTTTGTAAATCACTTTCCCCATTACTAGGATGAGCGTCACTGGGTTGTTTTTTATCAAAGTTAATATAATTAGGATTAGGAGTTTCAGTATGGGGTATTAAATTGTCATCTCTCGGGAGGTGATAAGGTGCATAGATTAAATGCCACCTATTTCTACGAAATTTGCCATACGGAGTGCACAATATAGGAACGAGATTCCTGACAAAATTTTACAATTTTACCTTACTGTCTTACATCAATCACCCAGACTGAATCACCTATATTTAAAGGTTGCATGTCCTTAGTCTTATGCCTTGAATTATAATTGTTTGCTTGTTTATTCTTTATTTGCTGTTCTTTTTTTAAACAAACAATGGTCGGGGTCAATGTCTTTATTGAGATTATTTGATATTTGAGATAAATTTGTTCTTAATTTATATTTCATTTCTGTTTTTCTTAATTAAATATTTAGCAGTATGTACAGTTCTTTCTACTAAACCATTACTTTGTGCAAAGTAGGGACTACTAGTGATATGGATAAAATTGTAATCTTGAGAAAATTGTTTAAATTTCGTAGCAAACTATAGTCTGTTGTCTGAACGAACTGCTTCTGCAATTCCGTACCTAGCAAACAATTGTTTTAACTTTAAAACTACTGAGTTTTTATTTAAAGAGTTAAGTTCAAATATTTCGAAAAAACACGAATAATAATCCACTGTTATAAGATAACATTTTTCTAATTTAAATAAGTCGAGAGCTATTTTATGCCATGGCCTTATAGTAATTTCGTCTCGATAGAACGTTTCTTTAATATTGGTGCGATTTTCTGTACATTCTGGGCAATTTTTTTTAAGTTTTCAATTTGGGATGATAGCCCAATCCACCAGACGCAAGCTTTTGCCCTTTCCCGACATTTGACAATACCTAAATGTCCCGTGTGAATAAATTCAAGACACTTTAATTACAATTCTTTAGGAATAATAATACGTGAGTTTTTTAAAAGCAAGTTCTCAACATATGAGGTCTCATATCTATATTGATAATAAGGTAGTAGTTCAATTGGTAATTTAGATTTCTCTGGCCAATTTGTTAAACAATACTGTTTAATTTTTTGCATAGTTATATCATTATTCTGTTCTTCTATTATTCGTTTAAGGAAGTAGTCTTTAACTGGTAATTTTGTAATTACTGAGTTTACATATGACTCTACTTCATCGCTACATAGTTCGTCAGTTCTAGGAAATGAATTTTTTATCAAACTACGACTTAATCCATCAGGAATGACTAGATTTTTTCCTAGTGTATACCTTCCTCTGTATGCGTCTCATGCATTACAAAATGCATGAGACGCATCCTAAAACGTTGGAGCCTTGGAGTAAGATCATCTTCATTTTGTTTGTAAGATTTGTACTAATGGTTTATGATCGGTTTCGAAAATTAGGTCCTCAAGCCCTATTATATAATCTGAAAATTTCTCTGCTGAATATGTTACTGCAAGAGCCTCTTTCTTAATTTGTGCATAGCGCGTTTCTACCTGACTGGGTAATCGAGAAGAAAATGCAATAATTTCCTTATTCACTTGCATAAGACAACATCCAATTCCATACGAACTGGCATCGGACCTAACAATAGTAGTTTTATTAGCGTCGAAAAATGCTAAATTGGGAGGATTTTCTGACCAAATTTTTTACTATACCAAAAGATTTTTCTTGCGAAGGTCCCCATAAAATTTATGAATATTTTTTTAAGAGGTATGTGGCTCCAATATTTCTGATTTATTGTTAATATATTTTCCTGCATAATTAATCGTCCCCAAGAGTCTCAAAGCCACTTGGCTGTCATCTTCATAGTCCAATGATCTCACTGCCTTCCTATTCCTGCAAACACTGCTCCAGTGACCCTTCTTAGCACATGTCCTACATGTGCTTTCCCTAGCTGGGCATTTTCCATGAACACAGTTTATCCGGCCACAATACTGGCATTTTGTACCACTTTTGAAGTCACTTTTAGTTTGTAAATTTTGCTGTTCCCTCACGACTTTCCCCATTTTAGCTTTATAGACTTATTTCGCTTGGTTCACTTGGTTGTGATAATTTGGAGTCCAATTTCTATATCCAACTTCCTGACCTTTAGTCGCTGCCACATTATGTAATCTATTATTTTGCCTTAAAATTTGGTTTTGTGAGCATTGTATTCTGCTTGTCTAATTGCTAGAACTGCAGCCGCTAAAGTTAAGTTATTTTGGAGTTGCAGACGTTCCCTGGTTTTCAAGTCCGATATGCCCAGTATAATGTGATCTCTTATCAATTCATCTTTTAATGTCCAATAGTTACAATGCTCTGTTAATGCATGTAAAGATGTAATGTAACTGTCTATTGATTCTCCAGGTCGTTGAACTCTTGAATTAAATTTAAAATAATGTTTCCTTGAGGTATGAAATGTGAGTTAAATTTTCCCATAACGATATCATATTTTTGTGCACTACTAAATTTGAACTGCAGCATAATTTCCTCAGCTTCCTCCCCCATTACATAAAGAAGTATATCTATTTTTTTCCTGATCATTTTTGCTATTAGATCCACTGATTGACATATATCTTTCAAAGCGCTTGAAAGTAATGAAAATTGAATTTGCTTAGTGGTAACACGTTTGTTACTGTATTCTTCGCCATCTGAGATACGCTATTTTGTATAGTATTCACTTGGATTTTTTTCTTCTTACCCACACCATTCACTATTTATTTCACCGCTGCCACCATGTGTTGTTTTCATAGATAAATAGGTATATTAAGTTGCTTTTATCCGTTATTCTCTTAACTTTAATCCTCACAATACATCTCTAACTTATCTAAATAACAATGAATGCACCAACCACTACCTTGACCACATACCAACCAAAGGAAATCCCCCAGCGCCAATGTTGCCAACTTCACGCTCTCTTCATGCATCTGTATGTATGATCTAACAGCACACTGTCGACCTTCAGTCGTGCATAGTTTTCTAGCATAGGCGCGCGGTGCAATATGTAAATTCACAAAATGTATTTATATAATACCTCGCGCCTATGCTACAATTTTTTACGTACTTATATGAAATGAATGGAGTATAGGTAAAAACAATTTTATTGTTTGGGATTAGCAATACGTTAATGAGTAACTAAATATTAGCAGATGACAAGTGGAAGTGTTATTAGCGAAAATTAAACAAATGATTAACGTGGAGGATGTACCTTGAATATCAACAAAATTCAATGTGGCGAAATCTCGATTGCCCAAGTTGACACTATTAACCATATTTTCTATCATCTGATCACTCACTTAGTCATAAATTTTGTAGTTTCCCTAAGTTATTCATTTGTCTGAATTTTGCGAATTTTTTCAGTGGGCGAAATTTTTATTAATAACAATTTTGTTATTGCTAGAATGAAGTCGTAAATAGAATTATTTTAATTATTTCTGGAAATAAGTAAAAAATATTAAATTGTTTAATTATCAAACAATACATTCATTACCAGAACAAAGTTTCATTTGCTTTTCAATAATGATTAAAAAGTTATAAAGGTTTTTTCTTAAAATACTTCAATCACCATTTTCCCGTAGTTGTAGTTTTATTAGTTGTAATGCTCTTCTCGCATATGTTTGATGTGTCTGTCACGTTACCCTCCCTCCCCTAGTTGAGTTTAGTGTAATAAAAATTACCAATTACTTTTTTCTGGATAGTTTTTTAAATGTTCACTGGATTTTACAAAAAAAAATATGTCCCAAAGATCCAGGGGTGCATGCATATCGTTCCTGAAGAAATCAGTGAACAGAATTTCCTCTACAGTTCAATTACAGAGAGATTCGTTTACAGGCAACGGTCATACTACGTTGAGACACCGGTTCCCGTTTGGGGAGGAGAGGCGGTGGAGTGGCTATCCTTGTGAAGAAGGACGTCCCCCACATCCCAATCCCCCCATAGCTACCCCTATCGAAAACATAAGTATAGAACTTGGGAATGGCACCACCTTGACGGTGGCCTATATCCCGCCAAGAAACAGGATTACGAATAACGATTTGGACTTGCTACTTAATAAAAACAAAGTTTTACTTGCAGGGCACCTAAATGCCAAGCATGTCGTCTGGAGGAACAGGCGCGGCAATGCCAACAGTACCGTGGTGCAGGACTCAGGGAAAGTATTGTAGTGGTATCGACCAATAAACCTACACACTTCCCAGAAAAGAACACCACACCTACATACATTGACATTATTTTAAACAAAACCTACCAGCACGACATCGAACCCGCGTCTCGGCCAGAGTCGGGCTCTGACCACAACCCTGTAACTCGATGTCGATTGGAACATCCTTCATAGAAATGTATATGATTATAAAAAGACTAACTGGGGTAAATACCAGTATCTTATGAATTTATACACAGTCATTAACCCTAATATTAATTCCAACATACAGCTCGACAGTGAGAGTAATTTACTCACTGAAAACATACAAAAAGCCCGAAGTTAATTATTTCTGAATAGTTTTTTTATTGTACACTGGATTTTTCCAAAAAAAAAATGTCTCAAAAATCCAGGAAGTGCATGTATACCTCTCCTGAAGAAATCAATGAACAGAATTTTCTCTAGTGTTCAAGTACTGAAAGATTTATTTACAGGCAACGGCCATACTACGTTGAGACACCGGTGTGTATGTATTTATTTGTTATATGCCAATGATGTATGGCACCTATTTAAGTTTTTGTAATGTAAATAATATTTAATAAATGTTTTCAAATTGGAATTGGAATTGGTTCCCGTTTGATCACCGAAGTTAAGCAACGTCAGGCGTGGTTAGTACCAAGATGATTGGATCGCTTGGGAATTCCGCGTGCTGTTGTCTTTTTTGTTTGTTATTTTTTTTTGCTTCTTTTTGTTTTTTTTTATAGTTTTCACGTATAGACAGATTGTTTCAAGCAAAGAAATACTCCTCCCTGTGAACAAATAGAACCTTCAAATTTCTGAATAATTCTGTATATGTGATCAAAACAAGATTACTTTTTTATGTGTAGATAACCAAACAGTGACTTGAATATATTTAGATAAAATATTTAATGGTGCTCAGTCTGTTAAAACTTAAAAGGTAATTTTTTCTGAATAGTTTTTTTAATGTACACTGGATTTTTCAAAAAAAAAATGTCTCAAAGATCCAGGAAGCGCATGTATACCTCTCCTGAAGAAATCAATGAACAGAATTTTCTCTAGTGTTCAACTACTGAAAGATTTATTTACAGGCAACGGCCATACTACGTTGAGACACCGGTTCCCGTTTCATCACCGAAGTTAAGCAACGTCAGGCGTGGTTAGTACCAAGATGATTGGATCGCTTGGGAATTCCACGTGCTGTTGTCTTTATTGTTTGTTTTTTTTTGCTTCTTTTTTGTTTTTTTTATAGTTTTCACGTATAGACAGATTGTTTCAAGCAAAGAAATACTCCTCCCTGTGAACAAATAGAACCTTCAAATTTCTGAATAATTTTGTTTATGTGATCAAAACAAGATTACTTTCTTATGTGTAGATAACCAAACAGTGACTTGAATATGTTTAGATAAAATATTTAATGGTGCTCAGTCTGTTAAAACTTAAAAGTAAATTTTTTCTGAATAGTTTTTTTAATGTACACTGGATTTTTCAAAAAAAAAAATTCTCAAAGATCCAGGAAGTGCATTTATACCTCTCCTGAAGAAATCAATGAACAGAATTTTCTCTAGTGTTCAACTACTGAAAGATTTATTTACAGGCAACGGCCATACTACGTTGAGACACCGGTTCCCGTTTGATCACCTTGGAATTGGTTCCCGTTTCCTACACAAAACCGTAACTTCCCTAGATGACCACTCTATCGCTTTCTTACTCCCTTACTAGACAGACAATCCAAATTTCAATTCTTTTAAGCAGGTTTTTTCTTGAGCTTTTTCCTGCATAACTTTAACATAACGACATTTTTATTATTTGATTTGCACGCAATTTTCACCATGCCTCGGCAATAATTAATTTCTCTTTCTACGCTGTTACAGGAAAGCGTCTCTACACCGCTACCAACGAAAAACGCCATGTCAGCCACATCGGGCCCTTCCATCCGGCCGGACTTCAGGGACCCTCCGGAAAAGGAGGAACACTGTATATCCGCTTTTCGCCCTGGATTCGTCCAGGGCGAGTCATAAACAATCTGTCAAGCCGATTGGCTATTATACTATATCTGTTATGTAAATATTTAAGGATTTTTATGTAGCCGAATTATAGTAGGCGTTAATTGAGTTTATTGTACATATGTTTTTAATGTGAAATAAATGATTTTAAATTGGAAATTGGAATTGGTTCCCGTTTGATCACCGAAGTTAAGCAACGTCAGGCGTGGTTAGTACCAAGATGATTGGATCGCTTGGGAATTCCGCGTGCTGTTGTCTTTTTTGTTTGTTTTTTTTTGCTTCTTTTTGTTTTTTTTATAGTTTTCACGTATAGACAGATTATTTCAAGCAAAGAAATACTCCTCCCTGTGAGCAAATAGAACCTTCAAATTTCTGAATAATTTTGTATATGTGATCAAAACAAGATTACTTTTGTATGTGTAGATAACCAAACAGTGACTTGAATATGTTTAGATAAAATATTTAATGGTGCTCAGTCTGTTAAAACTTAAAAGTTAATTTTTTCTGAATAGTTTTTTTAATGTACACTGGATTTTTCCAAAAAAAAAATGTCTCAAAGATCCAGAAAGCGCATGTATACCTCTCCTGAAGAAATCAATGAACAGAATTTTCTCTAGTGTTCAAGTACTGAAAGATTTATTTACAGGCAACGGCCATACTACGTTGAGACACCGGTTCCCGTTTGATCACCGAAGTTAAGCAACGTCAGGCGTGGTTAGTACCAAGATGATTGGATCGCTTGGGAATTCCGCGTGCTGTTGTCTTTTTTGTTTGTTTTTTTTTTTGCTTCTTTTTGTTTTTTTATAGTTTTCACGTATAGACAGATTGTTTCAAGCAAAGAAATACTCCTCCCTGTGAACAAATAGAACCTTCAAATTTCTGAATAATTTTGTATATGTGATCAAAACAATATTACTTTTTTATGTGTAGATAACCAAACAGTGACTTGAATATGTTTAGATAAAATATTTAATGGTGCTCAGTCTGTTAAAACTTAAAAGTAAATTTTTTTCTGAATAGTTTTTTTAATGTACACTGGATTTTTCAAAAAAAAAAAATTCTCAAAGATCCAGGAAGTGCATTTATACCTCTCCTGAAGAAATCAATGAACAGAATTTTCTCTAGTATTCAACTACTGAAAGATTTATTTACAGGCAACGGCCATACTACGTTGAGACACCGGTTCCCGTTTGATCACCGAAGTTAAGCAACGTCAGGCGTGGTTAGTACCAAGATGATTGGATCGCTTGGGAATTCCGCGTGCTGTTGTCTTTTTTATTTGTTTTTTTTTGCTTCTTTTTTGTTTTTTTTATAGTTTTCACGTATAGACAGATTATTTCAAGCAAAGAAATACTCCTCCCTGTGAGCAAATAGAACCTTCAAATTTCTGAATAATTTTGTATATGTGATCAAAACAAGATTACTTTTGTATGTGTAGATAACCAAACAGTGACTTGAATATGTTTAGATAAAATATTTAATGGTGCTCAGTCTGTTAAAACTTAAAAGTTAATTTTTTCTGAATAGTTTTTTTAATGTACACTGGATTTTTCCAAAAAAAAAATGTCTCAAAGATCCAGAAAGCGCATGTATACCTCTCCTGAAGAAATCAATGAACAGAATTTTCTCTAGTGTTCAAGTACTGAAAGATTTATTTACAGGCAACGGCCATACTACGTTGAGACACCGGTTCCCGTTTAGTTCTTGTGCCAAAGCCAATCTGGAACAAGCTCAAGAACGATCTCCTACAAATACAGCCAAAAAGTCTGTAAAAACCACGCGAAAAATCCGCAAAAAACGTGTGAACATCAGTGAGAGTGATAGTGACAATTTAATTAGTGATACAGACACATTAAAACCTCCCTTCCCAGTGAAAATAGACACAATTAACCCTCGTGAATCCCTGAACATTCCTACCTTTTTGTCGCCAACAAAAAGTCGTTCCGATACGAACATCCATAATAGGCTAACCGAAAGTCAGCCCTACCTAGTGAAAAGCGATACGGACGCAAAGAGTGTAAAACAGAGACAAAAGATAGTCGACGTAAAGTCTATCAAGGTAAGGAGAAAGCCAAGTGAAAAGTGGACGAATATTAAACCTCGCGTTTATTCATCAACACTAAAAAAATCCAACAAAAACAATCATAACAACACCGTTGGAATTTAAAGAATCCCAAGCATCCACCTCCGATACTCGACCTAAAACGGAAATTCTGACGAAGGAAAAGGCCCTAGAAGCCCTATACCGGAGCCAGTACGAGGTAGATATGGCCACCTCCAGTGGAGGGGGGCCACCACCGCCTCTGCCCACCACACCGCCTCCCGTAGAAGAATCCGCAAAAATGACCCTTATTGAGGGGGCCACCAGTAAAATGACTACCAATGACTACCTGCCATCGCCGTTCGATTTCCCGGCGTTGGCAGGTATCTCAAGCCCTGATCGGAGTTTAGCCAGACAGAAACAGCTCCTGGACGCCCGCTCGGCGGACCAGGTGCTCAAAAACTTGCCGACCATTACCAGGAACAGTCCGGAACAGCATCCCGTTGAGTCCATGGACCTAGCATCCCCTACGGGGGGAGTTTATCACCCCTAAAAAACAAACTAAGCTGAAAAATTTATTAGACGCTAAACCGAAGCCCACAGTCACGTCTAATAAATTCGAATCACTTCCGATGGTCTCGGAGAAGGTCTCGGCTGAAGAAGCCATCAGGCTAAAAGCCAACAAATCCATTACAGCTAAGCCGAAAAGTAAACAGGATGCCCCGCCCAAGAATCCTCCCCTTGTGTTGAAAGGGATTCCCACGAATCATTCTGAGTTTATAACAGAAATAAAACGCTCAATTAAGTTGGGATTCCATACGAAATTCGCCGCCAACAACACGCTGTTGTATATTTACGACAGGGGCGAATTTCAGAGATATCAAGAGACGCTAAGTCAAAGCGAGATTGAATTTCATAGTTATACCTCAAAGGAAGACAAAAATCATGCCTTCGTGTTGCGGGGCATCCAGGGGGATCCAGCCCTGGAGGATATAAAAAACGACCTAATAGATACCCATAATATTGAGGTGAAAAACATATTCAAGATGAAAACGGTCAGGAACCCTCTCTACCTGGTGGTTACCAATAAAGACATGACCCTGAAGAAGTTGGAAAACGACATCAAATATGTATTATACACTAAGGTAACATGGGAACGCCGGACGAACGATCGCGTCATCTCACAGTGCAGAAGATGCCAGATGTGGGGGCACGCCACATCCAACTGCCACCGTGCACCCAGATGCGTGAAATGCGGAGAGATGCACTGGACCAGGGACTGCCAGAAAACTCTTGAAATGCCGCCAAAGTGCGCAAACTGCAAAGGAGCGCACACCGCCAGCTCAGTCCAGTGCCCGGTGTATCTCTACCGCGCCAACCAGCTTAAGAATAATGCCGCCGCCGCCGCCGACGACGCCGCCCCCAAGAGATTTGTAGACGCCGCCCCCCCCACCTCCAACGCCTGGGAACAGCGGAGGATGCAGCAACAACAGCCGCAGCAATCAGGAAATGTCGTACAGGACTTAACGCGGACAGTACGCACTCCACCGCCACCACCCAGACCTACTGCAACATCGACGAACAGTTTCAATGACTTTAATATTCTCACAAATGAACTGACAGAACTGACTAGACTCATCAACCTAAAAGAGACCATAAAAGCAGTACACCACTTGAACACTATGCTTAAGGCCGTCACAGAACCCATGCAGGCAATTACCATCTTGCAAGATTTCGCGCAGAATATTCTGCCACAATATAGAATTCTCAACTAATTGCCTGTTGTGGAATTGTAACGGCCTTATGGCCAAGACGCACGAACTAAAACAGTACATACACGACAACAAACTTGACATTATTTTGTTGACTGAGACAAACTTAAAAATAAAGCACAAATTAAAATTTAATAATTTTTTCCTTTACAGGTCCGACAGACTCGGGAGGAGAGGCGGCGGGGTGGCCATCCTTGTGAAGAAGGACGTCCCCCACATCCCCGTCCCCCCCATGCCCACCCCCATCGAGAACTTAGGAATAGAACTAGGGGATGGTACCACCCTTACGGTGGCCTACAACCCGCCTCGCAACCGGATTTCTGACAACGACTTAGACATTTTATTTTCAAAAAATAAAGTGTTAGTCGCAGGAGACCTAAATGCTAAACATGCCGTCTGGAGGAACAGGCGCGGCAACGCCAACGGTACCGTCGTGCATGACTATGCACTCAGGGCAGGTATTGCGGTCGTATCGACCACCACACCTACACATTACCCGGAAAACAACACTACACCAACATTCATAGACATAATTCTTAACAAAAACTACCAGCACGACATCCAACCAGTGTCTAGGCCAGAGCTGGGCTCGGACCATAATCCGGTGACTTTCAGCCTCCTTGACGTCGACCGGAATGTGCTTGAAAAAACCACTTTTAATTATAAAAAGGCCAACTGGGGTAAATTCCAACATTTAATGAACATCTACACAGTTATTAATCCGGTAATTAACAATAACGAACAGCTCGACCGCGAAATAGTGAAACTCACTGAAAATATTACTAAAGCCAGACGTAAGTCCGTACCACAAATTAAACAAGGCCCGCGCGTGGAATCTACCCCAGTTGACCTTAAAAAACTCATAAACTTCAAAAACAAAATACGAAGAAAATGGCAAGCACATCACCGGCCGATTGATAAGAGGAGGCTGAAAGATTTACAACAAAATGTTAAAGAAAGTTTCATAAACTATAAAAACGCAGAATGGAACGAAAAGGTGGCCAGGCTATCGGTCAAGGACAATTCCCTGTGGGTGATGTCCAAGCTGCTTAAAAGGGATGCCAACAGCATCCCTGTTCTCATAGATAATGGGCAAACATCGCTAACCGACGGGGAAAAAGCCGAGACCATGGCCGGCCATCTTTTCCGGACATACACGTCCGCGCCCAGCGAGACCGAGCACCAGGTGGGCGTCGATGCTGGTTTAGTACATATCCCAGCATACACTCCCATCCCTCCACGAAAATTAGCCAAACTCCTCACATCTCCCGGTACACTTAAAAACCTACTCAAAACACTTTCCAACCTAAAAGCTCCCGGCCCAGACACCATCCCCAATATTTTATATAAAAAATGCCCACACAAAACTCTTGTACAAATTACCTACATAATAAACGCGTCGATAAGACTGCAATATTTTCCCACAGCGTGGAAAACATCAATAATTGTGCCCTTCTTGAAACCGGGTAAGGATCCTGTCCTTGCAGCAAGTTACCGACCTATTTCACTTCTTAACACGCTCGGCAAGATTGCCGAAAAAGTCTACCTGCAAAACTTAAACAAAATCATAAATAAAGGTAACTTGCTGCCGAACTTACAATTCGGTTTCAGAGGAGGACACAATACCACGCTGTCGTTGTGCAGAGTGGTGCACGACGTTATCGAAGGTTTTAACAAAAAACATTGCACAAAAATGCTGCTCCTGGACATCCAGAGGGCATTTGACACAGTTTGGCATGGAGGCCTCCTGCACAAACTGACACACTTACACAAACTTCCACTTTATTTTGTCAGCCTGATAAAGTCATATCTCGAGGGCCGTACTTTTGCGGTCCGAGTAAATCATGCTTTGTCAAATTATCACAGTGTGAGAGCGGGGTCCCGCAGGGGACGGTACTCTCTCCTGTTCTTTTTAACCTTTACGTTGCCGATATCCCTACCCATCCTTTAACACAGACAATAATGTACGCAGACGACACGACTATATATTCCCAGTCCTTTTACGCCGAAACCGCAACTACTAAGTTGCGGTATCACTTAACAAAACTTCTTAAGTATTATAAGGACTGGAAAATATTCATTAACGAGACTAAAACAGAAACCATTAACTTCACAAAAAAATTTACAAATATTAAAACTTTTACGCCACTTACTATAAACAACAGAATTATTGAGGAGACTAAGGTAGTTAAATACCTCGGGGTCAATCTCGACCAACGTCTGTCATTTAAACAGCACACGACGAAAACGCTCAACAGGGCTTATATGGCCCTGCATCATCTTTATCCGCTGGTGAACAGGAGGTCACTCCTGGACACCAGCAACAAACTTCTTTTGTACAGAACTGTTATTCGCCCCATTTTAACCTATGGCTGCGTCGTCTGGAACAGGATGTCGAACACACAGTTCGGCCGCCTCCAGACGACGCAGAATAAGTTATTACGTCTTGTTCCGTTCAAAAACGTCACTGTCCAGAATACAATGATAAATAAACTATAACCTCCAAATATCTATCTGGTTCCCAATTGTTTATAATAGAGTATTTTTAGTAGGTGAAGAATTTCTGTTTAACCTTTGGTCGATCTCATATTTATTAAGGAATTATTATGTTTACCATCTAAGTTAATATTATCTTGTACATATTTACATTATCCAATATTGTTTATTATTTAAGTACTTTTGTTGTAATAACAGTCCCCAAAGTTAACGCTTTCAAACTGAAAGAAAATATTATTAGAAATATGTGTCACAAAATATGCAATCATTTACTACCTTAATTAGATAAATATTCAATATTTAGGTCGATATTAATTAAATCGCAACAGCTGTTTATAGTTTTCCTTTCAGAAGGGTTGCGACTGCCTTTGGTTGGTTTGACCTTCAGCTACTATTGTTAAAGTTTTCTGTCTCATAAACTTCCCAGTTGTCTAACATTAGGGAGACAACTTATACCGCTCATAGATGGCGTTACAAATCTACTTTTGGGGAATAATTAATTTAAATCTCATTGTGTAAAACATGTGTTATGTAGTACCATTAGACTATTCTTATAGTGGATTTTAATCATTAAATATTATTTGTGATATATTATGAATTTATTTTAGTTACTTTCATATCTTATTTTATAAAGTTTGATTTTTTATATCAAACTAGTTTACCTCCTTGATAGAGACAGGAAGATAAGCGATTTTAATAATCAACTGCACCGGCAACACCTCTTGGCAGACAATCGATAACACCAATCAACTTTTGAAATGTTATCTTAATTTACTAGTGTTGTGAACAACCATCAGTCTGAAGCCGGCTAAAATTTATTAGGCTAATTAAAGCTAAAATAATTAAATGCTGAAATTATTAATCGTTAATATAATTAAATGCTTATCTAATATTATCCATGCTTATCTAATATTATCCATGCTTATCTAATATTATCCATCCTTATATAATATTATCCATCGTTAGCTAAAATTTATTAGGCTAATTAAAGCTAAAATAATTATATGATATTATTGATCGCTAACATTAAATGCTAATATTATTCATTGCTAATACACTCTTCCAATTTCATTTGGACATTAATATTGGCACATTGGCAAATTAAGAAGTCACGATACTTGGATCCAGAGGATTAGTTCCGTGGATGCTTTATTTGGATGACCAGAATTCATCTGTAACTGTACGTGATATGCGCTCCACAATTTCGGTAGACTATGTATTAAGAAACTAGGTGTCCATACCAGACGAGAAAACGTTAACTTCAAGACTCACGCCACCTTTCCATCACAGGTCAGCCTTCGCTGGAGTGTGGCAAGTTATTTTATTTTCGATTGTGTTCGGTGAACGAGTTTCACCCACTCTTAATAAATTTTTGTACATATATTTGTCGGTAATTTTAAATTACCATTTTGTGGTATACTTTGCTGTTGGTTTAATAAATAATTAATTTTATTAATTCATTTTTTATTCTGTCTCTACCTTAGACAGAAATTCTGTAGATTCTGAGTTGGGGGGGATGAAAAAGTAATCACTGATAAAACTGCAGATGGCGCCCTTAATATAAACATATATTTTTTTTATATTACTTATTCATCCTCGCCTACTACTCGTTGGTAGAATTATTTGAAGTGAATAATAGTGAACCAAGGTCTCAAGGAAACAAGAAACGCACGGCCCTTGCCTCCCAAAAAAAATCAGCTAGCCGCAGGCACAGGAAATTTCTTCGCTTTCCTTGTCAATAAGAATAGTTCTTATTGATAGGTAAAGTGAAGGCTTTTCCATAAATACCTGATTTGGTTTCCTCTTGTATTAAGAGTAATCCTAATACAGGGCGAAACTAAAATCACGGTACCACGGGGGTTCCCCGGTTATATTTGACGACGTGGTAACCAGGTGTAACATTTGGCTACCGGGTGGTTAGATGTAACATTTGGCGCCCAACGTGGTTTAATGGGTTAATCTTGTTTCTTTGAACTTGGTTAACATTTTGTAACTAGTTTATTTGTGAGCGTTTTAAGTAAATTTTTTTAGATATTCGTGTTCTGTTGAAAAATTTTAGTTTTCATTAATTTTTTTGGCATACTTAATGTATGGAAATTTGCCTCTGAGGTGTCAAATTTTCCCACGAAGGGGGAATTTCAACAGTCACGAATTTTAAAGTAAGAAAACTTCAAGTAATTCAATTAACAATTTAAGGTAGAGAAAGAACATACATTCTTAAAAATATAAATTACAATCCAGCTAAAAATACAATATATAAAACAAACAGAAATAAACATAAAAGCTACAAAGAATCACAGTTCAATAATAACTCAAGTGTGGATATTTAATAAACAAGTTTTATTAATGTTTTTGTTGATTATAAATAGCATGAGTTCCAAGAAATTAACAGGTTGAAATTTATTGTGTGTTACTAGTTTTTTTGGTTTTTTTTTGAGCTTACAGATAAGGAATCTTATCAATAGTAAATTAAAACAGCAGGTTTTGCTTTGTGTGGCACTCACTTTATATTTTATTATAATAGGTATCCTATAAATAAGTTTTTTTTGTAATTTATTCAGTTAAGGAATTTTTTTTTAAGTTTTATTGAGTCAAGATGGACGCACTTCCGTTCAACGTTAAATACCTAACTGAAAAAGAAATAAATTATGAGCTTAGGATTAGAAATGTAAATGCACTTAAGAAAACGCTTGATAGCAGGCGGCTAATTCTCGAACGTTGCATAACCAACAACACAGAAATACTAAATTTTTCAGACAAGGAAAGAAATAATGAGAAAACGGCCATCTCTATCTCATTGATAGAATTAGAATTTCTAGTCCACGATTTCTCCGCGACAAAGGAGGACACCTCCTATTTACTTATTTCTACCCGTTTGAAATCTTTGTATAATAGAGTAAATCGTTTTGAAGCTCCTTCAGAGCCTGAAGAAGAAAAGTTAGAATTTTTAGAATTTAAAAACGATTCTCTAGCAACGATTTTAGAAATCGAGGCAATTTTACATTCTAAAATTAAACCAATACTGAGTAATAAAATAAGTGAGAGTGAGGGGTCATATAGTGCAAAATCTATACCAGTTTATAAATGGGGAATTAATTTCAATGGCAAAACTAGTGTTAAAGCGTTCTTAGAACGAGTTCAGGAGCTTTCTATTGCAAGAAATGTCTCTGAAAAACATCTTTTTTGAGTCAGCTATCGATTTATTCGATGGTCAAGCGTTAGTTTGGTACAGAGCGATCAAAACCTCTGTTAATTCGTGGAAAGATCTGGTTAAACAGATGGAGAATGCATTTTTACCCCTTGAGTATGACGAAAAATTATTAGACGAAATAAAACAACGTAGACAGGCTAATTCGGAGTCAATACATGTATATATTGCTATAATGAAAGGGTTATTTAGAAGGTTGCCAGTTCCCTTGGCAGAACGAGATCAACTTAAAATAATCCGTAAAAATATTTTAGCCAGATATATTGATCCCCTAGCTTTAGTAGAAATTTCAAGTACGGAAGACTTAATTTCACGATGTGTCATGTTAGACGAGGCCAGGCAGATAAAAAATAACTCCTATGCTGCCTCTACTTCAGCTAATAGTTGTCTTCTTGAAGGAGATTTGTCCACATATCCACAGGCGAGTACGTCATCTCCTAGAAAAGAAAAGTCTAATGTAAAAATAAGTCACAGTAAAACTTTTAAGTCTAATAATCGTCAAAAGGTAAATACAGTCTCCAACCCTGTTGAACCACTCCCTAAAGTAGTTTGTTGGAATTGCCAGAAATTAAACCACCAATTTAGATTTTGTAGAAAACCGAGAACTAAGTTCTGTTACCAATGTGGTAAGCCAGGTTTTACTGTGGGTACGTGCCCTTTATGTAAGCATTCAAAAAACGTATAGACGCAGCTGCTATGCAAGGCCGACAGCAGACGCGATTTAGGCAAGGCCAAAACTTTCTGAACAGACGGTTCAGAAATTCTAGTAAAGTAGAGACTAGGCAATTTTTCTCAAGACATAAGTTTTATGTTAGTACAGATTTAGTAGATTGGAAAAATTGGAAATTAATTGTAGGTAAATTTATGAAGGAAAATAAAACGAAGGAAACTTTTCCTTTGTTAGTTAATAAAATATCGGACAACCGTCCACATGTCGTCCCAGATGCACTTTCTAGAGCAGTACCTGTAGCAGAACCGGAAGCAGATATCAATCTTCTAGGCATCTCTTTGGATAATCTTGAACCGTGGTATATAAATCTGAAAAATAAGATTGTTCAGTCATCAAAGAGATATCCACAATGGTTAATCAGAGATAATCATATTTTTAAACACACTGGAAAAAAATTGGCGTTGAAAACCAACATTTCTGAGTGGAAATTAGTCGTTCCTTTAGAACAAAGAAACTCAATAATCCATGACAACCATGATCTAGCCACGAGTGCACATTTAGGTTATTATAAAACACTTAATAAAATTGCCGAAACGTATTACTGGCCTAAGATGCGCCAAGATGTCCTAAAGTATGTTAGGAAATGTCAAATTTGTCAAAGAGAAAAATCACCTAGTACTCAACGTTTTGGGTTAATGGGAGCGGAGAAAAAGGCCAATTTTCCATTTGAGTATTTGTGTTATGACACAAAAGGTCCTTTCCCGTCAAGTTCAAAAGGTAATCGCTTTCTTTTGGTTGCAGTCGATTACTTTACGAAGTTTGTGATAATGAAGCCAGTACGCAGGGCTACTGCACAGTCAATTGTGACATTTTTAGATGCAATTTTTTTGACCTATGGAACCCCAAGGGTTCTTTTATTAGATAATGCTCCAGCACATACAGGTAAGGAGTTTGAAGCTTTTAAGACAAAGTTTAAAATACCTCAGGTCTTTTATAACCTTTATTATCATCCACAAAGCAATCCAGTCGAGAGATGCAATCGTACTATAGGTACTGCAATCCGCTGTTGCATAACTAAATCTCATAAAAAATGGGATCAACAGATCCCCGAAATACAAATGGCATTAAATACCTCTCTTCATGAAGCCACAGGTTTCACGCCTGCTTTCTTAGTTTTTGGACGTAAATTACCTGCTAGAGGTGATTATTATGATGATAAAGATTTAGTGTTACCTAACCTTGAGGAAAATCGTAAGTCTTTTGCAGACGAGTTAGATAAATTACCTGATGTGTATAAGTTAGTCCGGGAGTCACTTAATAAGGCGTATAAGCAAGCATCATCCAGATATAACTTGCGTAAAAGGGATTATAAGTTTAAGCTTGGTGAAAAAGTATGGCGTTTGAATCACCATAAGAGTGATAAAGTAGCTGATTATGCAGCTAAATTAGGTAACAAATATGTATTGTGCACGATTTGTAAAATTATATCGAATAAGTCCTATGAGTTAAATCATATGGATGGTACATTCGCTGGCCGTTATCATGTCTCACAACTGAAACCATATTTTGGTTCTCAGTCTGATTTATCCCAGCTAGAAAACTAATATGTCACAGAAAATTGAAAATTTTCTATAAACAAATCACCTCTGAATAAATACAAATATTTTTACCCTTTAGTAAACCCATATTTATTTTTGCCCAGAGCTTATTTTTGGAGTTTTGCAGTGTTGCAGTTTAGTAAAGAAAGTTTCTTTAGTAATTTTGGGACGCCAAAATTAGATTTTTGTGGTGTCAAGATGAACACAGGGATGTTCATCCAACCAAGTTTTAAGATGTGTAAAAAAATTTCATATCGGTTTTTTGAGTAATCTTACTGCGAGTAAGATTTTATTTTTTTTGAGTAAATCTCAAATATTTTTGGGACCAAATAGGCCCAATATAGTTATCTTTACCTGTCGGTAAAGTATAAATTGTTTAAGATAAACAATAGTTTTTGGTCGAACATAAGTTCTCAGTTAGGATGATTCATGGTATAATCTTCTACGACACTTTCAAGTAGAAAGATGCACAATTCTACAATTGTGACAGTTTAGTAATTTCAAAATTTTGTTTTAAATTGACATGTTTAAAAGAATTTTGTTATAAGAGAAATTTTTATCTACGGATAATCTTCTCAACCGCATCTCTTAGTGAGATTTGATTTGCTGTGATATTTATTGTTTGGTATTTGTTAAGTAACAAATTAAAAGGCCAAATCAATAATAACAATTAGAGACTCTGTATATAGTAGGTTAACCTCAGGTTTAGTTTATTCTAAGTATAAATGTCATAAGTGACAATAAATGGCCTCAACTGTTGTGTTTAATGCCGGTTGAATAGGCAACCCTTATTTAAGTTTAGAGTTAATTTCAGAAGATCTTTCTGAATACGGTTTTATCATAGGAGAAGGCTCGCTACCTTGCTCCCGGTAAAAATTAAAATAGTTTAAGTTAATTTTAGGAATACCTGAAATTTGGTTGGAAATTTGCATCATCCTGCACAGTGCATATTTGTTTGCTTAACGTCAGTCAAAAAGCCCCATTTAGTTTAATGTACAGGGTGTATCATTTTTCCGGTTCAGTAAGATTAATTTCTACCGAAACCAATCTTTGGCTGGATTCAACTATTCTTACTTTCCTTTTTGAATCCAGGGTTGTATAGGGTGGGCCCACTTGTAGGAATACGGGTTTCAGTAGAGAATTTTACGAGTTTTCGACTGGAGATTCTCCAATTCCATATAAACACTAACATCGTTCTTTTATTCTTTCTTCTCCTTTCTTCCTTCCTGTCTAGGTACCTGTTAAAATGTGAAGACATAGTTTAAACTTTTAAACAAAAATAATCATTAAAGTTATTCGCTGAACTTTAAGTTTTTTTGATTTTTGTTATGAAATAAAAGGTGAAACACACGTTTTATTAGTTAACGGTAGTAAATAACGGATTTTCGATTCCTAGTCTTACTATTTAAGTCCCCGAGTTAAGTTTTTTTTATGAAAATCTGTTTAAAATTTTTTTGGGTTCACTAGTGACACCCTACGCTTTTAATTCAATTAGATTGAATTTTTTTTGTTTGTCTTCGATTTTAATGAGTACACACCTTCTTCTTACTTCTCTTATTAAATCAACAAGTGTAAAAACATCACACTAAAATATTTTTTTTGCTGAGTGACTTACTCTTGTGCGCTATGCTTACATAAAGAACATTTTTTTGGATGTTGTTCCTCGACTTTTTTGACTTGTACACTAATAAAAGCAACGGTTATTTATTAGACAGTACCTTGCGTAGTGCCCTGGGCTGGTCTCGTTATCACAAATTAATATTTTTTAATATCATATTTAGTTAAACCCATTGTTAATTAGTTTAGACATTAATTTGTTTGACTTACCGACTTTAAGCTGTGAGTGCTTCAAGCTCACAAATTTTTCGATTGGCAGTGACACTGCGGAAGTGTTCATTGTGCAATTTTTGGCATCCTTGTAGATGTATCGTGGTGACTGTCCATAGCACGTCTCCAATTTCAGTAAGCGACTACTAAAATGTTGCATAAAAGATTTGAACTTTAATTCTTAGTCAATTCAAGTTAAATCATAGGTGCCTTTGAGCATATCGTAGTTCTGTTCATAGTAACTTAACTAATTTCAGTTCGATGCAACTATAATGCATCCGGGTTAAGGTGTACTTTGCTGCATTCTTCTCCGAGGTGAGGTGAAACCAATACCTAAAGAAAATTTTATTATTAGTTTTAATATCACTAATAGACATTTATCAATTATTGTCTTATTATATTTTTGGTATAATACCATAAGATAACTATTGCCGAGTAATAGTTTTTTTAATAACAATCAATGTTGGATTTTACAGTTAATATCTAGATCTCAATACTTGTTTTCCTAATAATAATTAGGACTGAAACTAATAAAGATTGTACTTGATTATTGAATTATAATTCTCATGTAGTCTGGGGAACAATTCTTTTGTTTCTCCCATTTCATTAATGTTGTTATGAGCTAGTTTACTTACCTTGTTTTATTTATTTGTGGTTTGAACATTAACGAAAAATCTGAAGATTTTTCTTTTCTCAAGGGAAGAGGTGATGTTCCGTTCAAAAACGTCACTGTCCAGAATACAATGATAAATAAACTATAACCTCCAAATATCTATCTGGTTCCCAATTGTTTATAATAGAGTATTTTTAGTAGGTGAAGAATTTCTGTTTAACCTTTGGTCGATCTCATATTTATTAAGGAATTATTATGTTTACCATCTAAGTTAATATTATCTTGTACATATTTACATTATCCAATATTGTTTATTATTTAAGTACTTTTGTTGTAATAACAGTCCCCAAAGTTAACGCTTTCAAACTGAAAGAAAATATTATTAGAAATATGTGTCACAAAATATGCAATCATTTACTACCTTAATTAGATAAATATTCAATATTTAGGTCGATATTAATTAAATCGCAACAGCTGTTTATAGTTTTCCTTTCAGAAGGGTTGCGACTGCCTTTGGTTGGTTTGACCTTCAGCTACTATTGTTAAAGTTTTCTGTCTCATAAACTTCCCAGTTGTCTAACATTAGGGAGACAACTTATACCGCTCATAGATGGCGTTACAAATCTACTTTTGGGGAATAATTAATTTAAATCTCATTGTGTAAAACATGTGTTATGTAGTACCATTAGACTATTCTTATAGTGGATTTTAATCATTAAATATTATTTGTGATATATTATGGATTTATTTTAGTTACTTTCATATCTTATTTTATAAAGTTTGATTTTTTATATCAAACTAGTTTACCTCCTTGATAGAGACAGGAAGATAAGCGATTTTAATAATCAACTGCACCGGCAACACCTCTTGGCAGACAATCGATAACACCAATCAACTTTTGAAATGTTATCTTAATTTACTAGTGTTGTGAACAACCATCAGTCTGAAGCCGGCTAAAATTTATTAGGCTAATTAAAGCTAAAATAATTAAATGCTGAAATTATTAATCGTTAATATAATTAAATGCTTATCTAATATTATCCATGCTTATCTAATATTATCCATGCTTATCTAATATTATCCATCCTTATATAATATTATCCATCGTTAGCTAAAATTTATTAGGCTAATTAAAGCTAAAATAATTATATGATATTATTGATCGCTAACATTAAATGCTAATATTATTCATTGCTAATACACTCTTCCAATTTCATTTGGACATTAATATTGGCACATTGGCAAATTAAGAAGTCACGATACTTGGATCCAGAGGATTAGTTCCGTGGATGCTTTATTTGGATGACCAGAATTCATCTGTAACTGTACGTGATATGCGCTCCACAATTTCGGTAGACTATGTATTAAGAAACTAGGTGTCCATACCAGACGAGAAAACGTTAACTTCAAGACTCACGCCACCTTTCCATCACAGGTCAGCCTTCGCTGGAGTGTGGCAAGTTATTTTATTTTCGATTGTGTTCGGTGAACGAGTTTCACCCACTCTTAATAAATTTTTGTACATATATTTGTCGGTAATTTTAAATTACCATTTTGTGGTATACTTTGCTGTTGGTTTAATAAATAATTAATTTTATTAATTCATTTTTTATTCTGTCTCTACCTTAGACAGAAATTCTGTAGATTCTGAGTTGGGGGGATGAAAAAGTAATCACTGATAAAACTGCAGATGGCGCCCTTAATATAAACATATATTTTTTTTATATTACTTATTCATCCTCGCCTACTACTCGTTGGTAGAATTATTTGAAGTGAATAATAGTGAACCAAGGTCTCAAGGAAACAAGAAACGCACGGCCCTTGCCTCCCAAAAAAATCAGCTAGCCGCAGGCACAGGAAATTTCTTCGCTTTCCTTGTCAATAAGAATAGTTCTTATTGATAGGTAAAGTGAAGGCTTTTCCATAAATACCTGATTTGGTTTCCTCTTGTATTAAGAGTAATCCTAATACAGGGCGAAACTAAAATCACGGTACCACGGGGGTTCCCCGGTTATATTTGACGACGTGGTAACCAGGTGTAACATTTGGCTACCGGGTGGTTAGATGTAACAGTCTCCTCACTAATTCTAATCGATACATAAATACACAAGAACTCCACGAGACGGCAGACATGCCTTACATTAAAGATTACATCATACAGACGGCCACCAAATTTTTTAGACATAACATCCAAAAATCCACTCTCACCGCGCACATCGCCGACATACGCCACCGCCACGATTATCAACATACGCACAGACTAATACACGAAAACCTACCAATATTTTTTGAATAACTGTATTTTAGACACACAATGACAGACACCCTAAAACTCAATGCCTTTCCCACACTATATCTCACCAACTGAAAACAGTAACTTCCTTAGATGACCACTCTATTGCTCTCTTACTCCCCTTTTAGACAGACAATCTAAATTTCAATTCTTTTAAGTAGGTTTTTTCCTGAGCTTTTTCCTGCATGACCTCAACATAACGACATTTTTATTATTTGATTTGCCCACAATTTTTAACATGCCTCGGCAATAAATTAATTTCTGTTTTCTACGCTGTTCTAGGAAAGCGTCCCGGCACCAACAACAACGAAAAACGCCAAGTCAGCCACATCGGGCCCTTCCATCCGGCCGGACGTCGGGGACCCTCCGATAAAGGAGGAACATCGACACATCCGCTTTTCGCCCTGGATTCGTTCAGGGCGAGTCATAAATTTGTTAAGCCGATTGGCTATTGTATTATATTTTGTTATGTAAATATTTAAGGATTTTTATGTAGCCGAATATAGTAGGCGTTAATTGAGTTTATTGTACATATGTTTTAATGTGAAATAAATGATTTTAAATTGGAATTGGAATTGGTTCCACGCAGAAACCGCAACTACTAAGTTGCGGTATCACCTAACAAAACTTCTCAAGTATTATAAGGACTGGAAAATATTTATTAACGAGACTAAAACAGAAACCATTAACTTCACAAAAAAATTCACAAACGTTAAAACTTTTACGCCACTCACTATAAACAACAGAATTATTGAGGAGACTAAGGTAGTTAAATACCTCGGGGTAAATCTCGATCAGCGTCTATCTTTTAAACAACACATCACTAAAACGCTTAACAGGGCCTATATGGCCCTGCACCATCTTTATCCGCTGGTGAACAGGAGGTCACTCCTGGACACCAGCAATAAGCTTCTGCTGTACAGAACAGTCATTCGCCCTATTCTAACCTATGGCTGTGTCGTCTGGAACAGGATGTCGAACACTCAGTTCGGCCGCCTCCAGACGACACAGAATAAGCTATTACGTCTCCTCACTAATTCTAATCGATACATAAATACACAAGAACTTCACGAGACGGCAGACATGCCTTACATTAAAGATTACATCATACAGACGGCCACCAAATTTTTTAGACAAAACATCCAAAAAATCCACTCTCACCGCGCACATCGCCGACATACGTCACCGCCACGATTATCAACATACGCACAGACTAATACACGAAAACCTACCTATATTTTTTTGAATAACTGTATTTTAGACACACAATGACAGACACCCTAAAACTTAACACCTTTTCCCACACTATTTTTCACCAACTCAAAACAGTAACTTCCTTAGATGACCACTCTATCGCTTTCTTACTCCCCTTTTAGACAGACAATCCAAATTTCAATTCTTTTAAGCAGGTTTTTTCCTGAGCTTTTTCCTGCATGACCTTAACATAACGACATTTTTTATTATCTGATCTGCTCTTAATTTTTAAAAATGCCTTGGCAATAACTAATTCCCTTTTCTACGCTGTTATAGGAAAGCGTCCCAGCACCACCAACACCAAAAAAGTGCCAAGCCAGCCACATCGGGCCCTTCCATCCGGCCGGACGTCGGGGACCCTCCGGCAAAGGAGGAACACTGACTTATCCGCTTTTCGCCCTGGATTCGTCCAGGGCGAGTCACCAAATAATCTGTAAAGCCGATTGGCTATTTGCTATATTTCATGTTGTGTAGATATTTTTAAGGATGTTTATGTAGCTGAACTATAGTAGGCGCTAATTAAGTTCTACCTGTACATATTTTAAATGTTAAATAAATGGTTTTAAATTGGAATTGGAATTGGTTCCCGTTTGATCACCGAAGTTAAGCAACGTCAGGCGTGGTTAGTACCAAGATGATTGGATCGCTTGGGAATTCCGCGTGCTGTTGTCTTTTTTGTTTGTTTTTTTTTTTGCTTCTTTTTGTTTTTTTATAGTTTTCACGTATAGACAGATTGTTTCAAGCAAAGAAATACTCCTCCCTGTGAACAAATAGAACCTTCAAATTTCTGAATAATTTTGTATATGTGATCAAAACAAGATTATTTTTATATGTAGATAACCAAACAGTGACTTGAATATGTTTAGATAAAATATTTAATGGTGCTCAGTCTGTTAAAACTTAAAAGTTAATTTTTTCTGAATAGTTTTTTTTAATGTACACTGGATTTTCTCAAAAAAAAAAATGTCTCAAAGATCCAGGAAGTGCATGTATATCTCACCTGAAGAAATCAAAGGACAGAATTTTCTCTAGTGTTCAAGTACTGAAAGATTTATTTACAGGCAACGGCCATACTACGTTGAGACACCGGTTCCCGTTTGATCACCGAAGTTAAGCAACGTCAGGCGTGGTTAGTACCAAGATGATTGGATCACTTGGGAATTCCGCGTGCTGTTGTCTTTTTTGTTTGTTATTTTTTTTGCTTCTTTTTGTTTTTTTTTTTATAGTTTTCACGTATAGACAGATTCTTTCAAGCAAAGAAATACTCCTCCCTGTGAACAAATAGAACCTTCAAATTTCTGAATAATTTTGTATAAGTGTTCAAAACACGATTACTTTATGTGTGTAGATAATCGAACTCTGACTTAAATACGTTTAGATAAATATTTAATGGTGCTCAGTCTGTTAAAACTTACCAGTTAATTTTTTCTGAATAGTTTTTTTAATGTACACTGGATTTTTTCCAAAAAAAAAAAAAATGTCTCAAAGATCCAGGAAGTGCATGTATACCTCTCCTGAAGAAATCAATGAACAGAATTTTCTCTAGTGTTCAAGTACTGAAAGATTTATTTACAGGCAACGGCCATACGTTGAGACACCGGTTCAAAGCCTGTTGGTTATCAACATTTGTGTATTGTTTATAATATTTACATATTGTGACGAGTACAACATGTCAGTGCCTTAATTAAGTTCCTAAAATGTATTATAATGTTTAATAAATGATTTAAATTGGAATTGGAATTGGTTCCCGTTTAATCACCGAAGTTAAGCAACGTAAGGCGTGGTACCAAGATAATTGGATCGCTTGGGAATTCCGCATGCTGTCTTTTTTGTTTATTATTTTTTTTGCTTCTTTTTTGGTTGTTTTTTTTATAGTTTTCATAAATAAACAGATTGTTTCAAGCAAAGAAGTACTCCTCCCTGTGAACAAATAGAACCTTCAAATTTCTGAATCATTTTGTATAAGTGATCAAAATGTGTGTAGATAACCAAACAATCACAATCAATTACATTCTTTACTTCACCATTTGTTGGTTCTTCACCGCATTATTGGTTTTTCCCAATAATTTTCTTAATCTGATTATTTATCTATTTCAACGAATAAGGGTCGGTTCCGCATCAATCAATTAATTTGTTAAATTGTTAACTTCACTTAACTGCAACATAACTTTTCTTTAAAAGGTCGATGAATGCCAGAAAATCTTTATTGTTGTTTTACTGCATTTCGGTGCCATGTTCGATTTGTTACAAATTAGAAAGTGTGGACTTAATGTCTCTAATAAGTTAAACAAATTTAAAGCTCCAGAAAATGCCCTGACAACCTTACAGAAACCTTAAATAGAACACTTTCAGTTATCATTACTTTGAAGTGATTCTTTGGTAACACTGTGCAGTTGGCATTACTACTAATTCTCACTTAAAAGTTGAAAATGCTTTAAAGTAATGTAGGGCAGTATCCGTGAAGTCGCACATACTGCAGCAGTTACTTGAAAGTATAATAACTATGCAGTACCTGAATTTACGTAATTATTACTAATTGTTACTACACGGGCATATCACAACGTGAATTTTACACTAAAGTCGCAAATTTAATGACACTTATGTATTGCCTACTATATTAAAGTCGTAATGCCAGTTTCCGTCACTTTGGTATTAGTTGGGATGTGTTAAAATTATTTAACAAAATTATTGCAATATCCCGTATACCAGGTGTAACAGGATCATGGTACATCCCCTTTTCTCCTTTAGTTTTGAAGATAATTGATTGAAATTTGGGATATCTTATATACGTAATAAGCGGCACTTTTTGACAAACAATTGATATTTTTCACTTCCGGCGCCGCCGAAAGTGACACTAACTTTCGATTTCTAAATGGAATGCCCTGTATATTATTGCATTTTTGAATTCTGCATAATTTTCTGAATCCAACGACACCAAATAAGTGACATTTAAGTGTGCCATGACTGTTCCGATTTATTCTAAATGACCCATGTAATGCTAGAAAAATCGAAATCCCGTCAAAAATTCTAAATTACGTGATTTATGAGTAAATAAAGTTCATCAAAATGGTTTTTGGGGAAAAACTCAATTTTTTCAAATGGAAACATATTGATATTGTGGTACCATTTATTAGCACTATTAATAAGGAATTCATTCATATGTGGTTTAAAATGTGCGATAAATACAAACAAAATTACAGATAAAAGAAAATAAGAAAATACAATTTTGTTCTAGTTACCTTGTTATACATAATGTGGCTTTGGAATACAAAAAATGAACACAAAACATTACAACACTTGTTCAAAATACTGTCCATTAACGTCAATGCACTTCTGAACTCGCATAGCTGTTTCTCGAAAAACGTTCGCCAATTGCTGGGCCGTTATGCTATTAACTGCGTAATGAAATGGTAATTCAGCTAAACTGTCCTTAGTTTCATTTTGCAGAAATCTCAAGTATCTGGCACCAGTCAGGGGTCCCTCAAATATTATTGGAGCAATGATTCTACTACCGATTATTCCAAGCCAAACATTGAAATCGAACTGCACTAGAAAGTTACCCTCCCGTAATAAATTTTGATTTTCTTGTGACCAATATTTTGTATTTAATCGAATAAATAATATCAAATTTGTAAACCTAGACTCGTCCGAAAATAAAATCATTCCCAAAAAATCATCGTTTGGCTGCACGTTATTCTGCAAAATCCAATTGCAATATTCCATCCTACGTTTGTAATCATTTTCGTACAAGTGCTGGTGCAATTGGTATTTAAAATATTTATCACAAAGAAGGTTTAGTGCCATATCCCCCAAAAAAGAAACAATTATGCAGCTACGGACACGTGTTTCGGAGTTATTGCCCCTCATCAGCATAGCGTAGCTAAAGAATTGGATCTAGGATGGAATAGATCAGGAACAAGAACTAAAACAAGGCTGGAAAGTACAGTACACAGTACTCAATTAGTGTCTTCATGTTCCCATGTGCCACATTTGGGGTCTCGATGAGCACAGTCAACACACAGAGCCCTATCTGTACTGCTCATTTCCACCTGGCACATACAAAGCTGCATAATTGTACGTAGCTGCATAATTGTTTCTTTTTTGGGAGATATGGCACTAAATCTTCTTTGTTTTATTTTGAACCCCAATAAATCTATCTTGTTTTAAAATATTTATAGTCGTATTTCTGCAAAATTCGGCTTACTGTTTGGTGACTGATTTCCAATTCAAACCCAATTTGCCTTAAAGAATCAGTCTTATCAACATCTACTCGAGCCAAAACATTAATTTCCGTTCCATTGTCAAGATTGAAATTTTCTTCGGGATCATTGTTGGGCTCACTTCGGAATTGATTTTCAAGATGATTAAAATAGTTTCTCTCTGGACATTGTCTATCAGGATATCGTTCGGCAAAAAGGTGTCTAGCCGCAACGGCATCTTTTCTACATTCCCAATAAATAATTAACATATCCACTTTTTCATCTCTTGTATAAATTTGCGGCATTTAAACACAATTGACAAGAATTTTAAACAATTTTTAAAGACAATAAAACACCGGTAAACCAACAAATGTATGCTTGTCATATATTTGTTGGTAAATATTTCATTGTTTTCAAAGCCACCTTAGTTAATTACTTCTTTACATTTAATTAGAACAAAATTGTATTTTCTTATTTTCCTTTAGCTGTAATTTTGTTTGTATTTATGGCACATTTTAATAAGATATATGAATAAATTCCTTATTAATAGTATTAATAAATGATACCACGGTACCAATATAGTTCCATTTAAAAAAATTGAGTTTGTGATTTGGTATTTTTGACGGGACTTCGATTTTTGCTAGCATTACACAGGCCATTTCGAATAAATCGGAACCGTTATGGCACACTTAAATGGAAAATTAAAAATTATATTATAAAAAATATTGACATTTGAAATGTCACTTATTTGGTATCTCTGGATTCAGAAAATTATGCAGAATTCAAAAATGCAATAATATACAGGGTATTCTATTTCAAAATCGAAAGTTAGTGTCACTTCCGGCGAAACCGGATGATCCTATATGTAAAAAAACTTAAATCCATTTTTTTACCAATTTGTCAAAAAACATTTTCTAAGATAATTTTAGTGCCAAACGTTTCATGATGTTCTTTTAAAATTAAATTATTAATAAATAAATTGTTTTTATCGACTAGGCATTTTGTAGATACAGGATATTAGCATTAGGCCATCGATATGCGACATTACTTATATAAGGATTATACGAAATGGTATGTCGGTTATGCAAAAAAATAAAAAACTTGTTATGCCAATAAAAGTCATTAGACGCATACTAAAAATAAAACTAGAAAGTTTATTTGTAAAATGTGAAAAATCTGCATCAATATTTTAGGTTTAGGTTTTGTATTATGATTTATGAAAAATATTTTTTGCATTGGTGTTACAAGGTCATAATTTTGATTGAATTTTTTTGGTCTTTGAAAGAAATTCAGTGATATTCGATGGTAGTTGTCACTTTTACATTTTAAAGTAGGTTGCCATGAAGCTTCAAACGTCTGTTGACTGCGGTTTCAAAAAATGCACTGCATGAGGAAAGTAGTGGCTCCTGCCACACTTTTTACGTTTGGAAACGTTATCGTAGAAGAAAATTACTTACGAATGTCAAACTGTTTTTTGTCAATCTATAACCACATTTATCATAGCTAAGTTAATTGTGTATATTAATTAATTGTAATTACATCAGTATTAGCTAGTATTTTGCATATTATATAAAAATACCTACCATACATGTTTAGGGTACATTAGGTTATATACAGGGTGTTTCAAAAACATAGGCCACTTTTTGATAGCAAATATCTTGCTTAAAAATGAAGCATAATCTTCAAAAAAACCTGGAACCGCAATGGCTTAGTTTTCGATATATAGGGTGTTAATGGTAATAATTAACTAAAATATGTATTTTTTTAATATTCAAAAACGGCTCGGATTATCGCTTTGGAATTTTTTGGACTTTATAAGCTTACAAATGGTTATATTTTGGTGTCAGCCACATTTTTGCCAGTGGTGTATGTGAAAGGTATTAGAAGCAATACCTATCAGGGTATTAGTATGTATTATATGAAAATTACTATTTAATACCCGGGTGTTATCGAGTAAATAGGAATTAGTGTACACATTTTTGATCAGCGGTTTACCCCTCTACCTAGTTTAAATAAAAAACTATCTCCTAACGATGACGCACCCTGTGCTTTTATTTTGTAAATATTATAATACGATGATGAGGAAAATCATTTAGTTTAATAACTCATTTAATATTAAACAAACTACGTGAATACATCACTTGCAATATGTCAAAAGTAATTAATATATGATAATTATGTACCCCACATGAATTACTAATCTCTGCAGTGGCTGTAGGGAACGGATATATTATGAAGTGTTCTGTTCTACAAGAGACGTCTATGAATTTTAAATGAAATTTGTTAATTAAAAATGAAACCCTAAATACTGTTCGATTAATTGAGTTGTAAACAAAATTAACTACATTGTTGTGAAATAATTATAATTAAACGTCAAGATATAAATAATTAAATACAAAATTTATTCTCTAAAATTCACAAGTTACAAAATAAAAATGCAAGATCAATAAAAACTTTTATACCAATGTTATACAGATTGTTCCAGAATTCACACACCACCTTTTATGTATGCTATAAGATAATATTAGGAATTGCAAAAAAAATTAAAAAAAAAAATTAGGTTCTTTATATTTTGAGATCAAAGGGTTACAATTGCAGTAATAAATTTAAGGGTCGTCAGAATTATTTCATGCCAAAGGATTATTTTATATGTATGACTTTTGCATTGAAAAGCTTTAAATTAAAAAAAAACAGAGAATTATTGCACTGAAAGTTTAAAATCACGAATAAAATGTTCATTTCAACAATTAGGATGCGGCTAATTTCCCGTGAATCCTGGAATTCTGTATGTACGAAAACTTCGTATGAAGAGCCAACGTATGTCTAAGTGCAAATGGGTAGTATTTTGAATAGTGGTGAGAGGTATGAAACTTCTCATATGGTCTGAATGCTACTATCCGACCGACATCCTAGATGTCTCTGTGGCGGATAGCGACTTGCATCACAGCAAGTACCGAGAACGGCGACCCCTAGCCCAGGTGGACTAAACTAATGTTATTAAATATGATTTGAACGAAACAACTACTCAGCGGACAAATACCCCGACGTGCATTGAATTACACCTTCAAATCATGATAGATGGAAAGCCAATATCATTTGTCAATTCCTAACCAGACATAGATCGATTTCGAACTTATTTGTTCTCTTCAGTATGCCTTAGGTTATGGAACAGACAAATGATAGTGGCCAACCTGCTAGTTATATACTAACTAAGGTGAAGTGAATAGTGGTGAGAGGTATGAAACTTCTCATATGGTCTGAATGCTACTATCCGACCGACATCCTAGATGTCTCTGTGGCGGATAGCGACTTGCATCACAGGAAGTACCGAGAGCGGCGACCCCTAGCCCAGGTGGACTAAACTAATGTTATTAAATATGATTTGAAGGAAACAACTACTCAGCGGACAAATACCCCGACCTGCATTGAATTACACCTTCAAATCATGATTGGCTTTCCATCTATCATGATTTGAAGGTGTAATTCAATGCAGGTCGGGGTATTTGTCCGCTGAGTAGTTGTTTCCTTCAAATCATATTTAATAACATTAGTTTAGTCCACCTGGGCTAGGGGTCGCCGCTCTCGGTACTTGCTGTGATGCAAGTCGCTATCCGCCACAGAGACATCTAGGATGTCGGTCAGATAGTAGCACTCAGACTATATGAGAAGTTTCATACCTCTCACCACTATTCACTTCACCTTAGTTAGTATATAACTAGCAGGTTGGCCACTATCATTTGTCTGTTCCATAACCTATGGCATACTGAAGAGAACAAATAAGTTCGAAATCGATCTATGTCTGGTTAGGAATTGACAAATGATATTGGCTTTCCATCTATCATGATTTGAAGGTGTAATTCAATGCAGGTCGGGGTATTTGTCCGCTCAGTAGTTGTTTCCTTCAAATCATATTTAATAGTATTTTGAATGTTTATTGTAATCATGTATTGCGTATTATATTATATTAAGTGTGTCGAATATTTATTGAACTCTGTTCCTTTTTTTTACTTTTAAATTGCTTATAATTCCTTAAGTGATGGCCAAAGAATTATACGTTTTTCAGCACTCTATTACATCCATAGAAAACGTACCATCAAGATAATATGCGACTTTTGGAACACCCTGTATATATATATATATATATATATATATATATATATATATATATATATATATATATATATATATATATATATATATATCTCTGTGTCTGTGTGTCGCTGGTCATTGTTATGCTATTATTTTCTCAAATACGTCCCAACATTGAAATATGTCCGTCTGGACAGTACTTTCTCATCATATTCAATTTGAAATGAGTGAGAAATAAATTATACAATTTATTTAATCTCGTTTGTTTTGTTCGTCTCGTTAATCACGTTTATTTCGTTTATGTATTTTCGCTTATTTATCTTATTTTCCTATTTATTCTATTTATCTCATGTATCCTATTTTTCTCATTTATCCTATTTCTCATTTATTCTATTTATCTCATTTATGTTATGCATCTCGTTTACTCGGTTATATTTTTATCCTGTTTATCTTGCGTATCTTGTTTAGCTCGTTCATCTTGTTTATCTTATTTATTTTCTTTAACTTATTTATCTTATTCATTTAATTTATCTTATTTGTCTCATTTAGCCCATTTATCTCATTTTATTATATGTGTATTTATTTAACTAAACTATCCCACAGTATCATTGTTATCAATTACGGGATAGGAACATAAACTATAAACAACATAGTGCAGCAAATATCTGCTGATAAGGTACAAAATATTAGATCAACATTTAAATACATTATTTTATAAAACATAGTTTAAAATAGCAGTATATAATATAATACAAAAACGATCGACAGACTAAAATAGAGAAAAAAAGTTAAAAACAATTAAATTAACACAAAGTGACTAGAAGCTTATAATAAGAAAAAAGAGAAGAAACATAAAAAAAGAATTAATAACAGATTACTAATACATTAAGTAGTCCAGATCTATTAGGTAAATTGTTAATTCTTCAAGAATTTTTTATCTATTTCCTTTATCTTACAATTGAAGATATCAACAGTATCTTTATTTTCTGAATAATTAGAGCAAGCCTGAAACCATGGCGATACTTTTAATAGGTTAGTTCGAGGAGTGGGCAGATGTTTCAGGAGAATGTGAAGCTAATCTTATTACATTAAAGTCAAGGTGCTGGAGAATTTGTGGACTAACAAATTCATATTTAATTATCTTGGACAGAGAAATGATAGAGTGCACGAATCCTTTAATGACACAAAATTATATAAATTTAAAAGCAAATAACGGGGAAAATCAGTAGCTGGGTAAATTTGTCTCATTTGACTCATTTGCCTCATTTATCGCATTTATCTCATTAATCTTTTTATTATTCATTTTTATTTATTTCATGTAAATAAATAAAATAAATGAAAATGACGTTTTCAATTAAAACAATTTATTTCTTTCATGTCAAATTGAATATGATGAAGAAAGTACTGTCGAGGAGCACCTAGCCGAGACCGATTTTTTCTCTTTTCTAGAAAGGATTTCTGAGTAGGTGATATTAGAAATCCTCAATAAAAACAAAATATTTCTTAAATAAAATTTACAATTTAGTATAAATATATATATATATATATATATATATATATATATATATATATATATATATATATATATATATATATTTATACTAAATTGTAAATTTTATTTAAGAAATATTTTGTTTTTATTGAGGATTTCTAATATCACCTACTCAGAAATCCTTTCTAGAAAAGAGAAAAAATCGGTCTCGGCTAGGTGCTCCTCGACAGTACTTTCTCATCATATTCAATTTGACATGAAAGAAATAAATTGTTTTAATTGAAAACGTCATTTTCATTTATTTTATTTATTTACATGAAATAAATAAAATGAATAATAAAAAAGATTAATGAGATAAATGCGATAAATGAGGCAAATGAGTCAAATGAGACAAATTTACCCAGCTACTGATTTTCCCCGTTATTTGCTTTTAAATTTATATAATTTTGTGTCATTAAAGGATTCGTGCACTCTATCATTTCTCTGTCCAAGATAATTAAATATGAATTTGTTAGTCCACAAATTCTCCAGCACCTTGACTTTAATGTACTAAGATTAGCTTCATTCTCCTGAAACATCTGCCCACTCCTCGAACTAACCTATTAAAAGTATCGCCATGGTTTCAGGCTTGCTCTAATTATTCAGAAAATAAAGATACTGTTGATATCTTCAATTGTAAGATAAAGGAAATAGATAAAAAATTCTTGAAGAATTAACAATTTACCTAATAGATCTGGACTACTTAATGTATTAGTAATCTGTTATTAATTCTTTTTTTATGTTTCTTCTCTTTTTTCTTATTATAAGCTTCTAGTCACTTTGTGTTAATTTAATTGTTTTTAACTTTTTTTCTCTATTTTAGTCTGTCGATCGTTTTTGTATTATATTATATACTGCTATTTTAAACTATGTTTTATAAAATAATGTATTTAAATGTTGATCTAATATTTTGTACCTTATCAGCAGATATTTGCTGCACTATGTTGTTTATAGTTTATGTTCCTATCCCGTAATTGATAACAATGATACTGTGGGATAGTTTAGTTAAATAAATACACATATAATAAAATGAGATAAATAGGCTAAATGAGACAAATAAGATAAATTAAATGAATAAGATAAATAAGTTAAAGAAAATAAATAAGATAAACAAGATGAACGAGCTAAACAAGATACGCAAGATAAACAGGATAAAAATATAACCGAGTAAACGAGATGCATAACATAAATGAGATAAATAGAATAAATGAGAAATAGGATAAATGAGAAAAATAGGATACATGAGATAAATAGAATAAATAGGAAAATAAGATAAATAAGCGAAAATACATAAACGAAATAAACGTGATTAACGAGACGAACAAAACAAACGAGATTAAATAAATTGTATAATTTATTTCTCACTCATTTCAAATTGAATATGATGAGAAAGTACTGTCCAGACGGACATATTTCAATGTTGGGACGTATTTGAGAAAATAATAGCATAACAATGACCAGCGACACACAGACACAGAGATATGATGAGTTTTCTATTTTCATTTCTCAAAACATCCATTTTCATCATAGTCTGGAACTTGATTTTTTTCACGAGGCCAATACTTTCTTTATCTATTGACAGATGTGACAGTAAAAGTAATACTTTGCATTATGTTTAAAGATCAAAATAAGTTAAATAGTCTAAAGCTTACTATATAACAGGAATATTTTATTCATACTGAACTTAATACAGCAGTAAATATAAGGTGTCCCAGTATTACGTCAAATTCCAATATTGGCCCTATTAGAATATATTTGAAAATCGTTTTGTATGTACATTTTAAAAATATTTTGAAATGTACAGGGTACCTCGCTACAGCGGAGTATATTCGAGGTCATTTTTTTAAATGCAATACCGTATACACTACTAGTCACTACTTTATGCAAAATCCGTGTTTAATGCGATGAAAAGTAGGAGAATTAAAGTTTAAATATGCCGGAGAAAGTTGACTATACAGGGTGAGTCAGTTTTTTGTAAACAAACTTTAACAGGAGATAGAACACATATTTTTAAAAAGAAAAGTTCCTATAAACATATGTCGTAGATCGCTTCGTTTCCGAGATACAGGGTGTTGAATATATTTTTTTTTTCTCGAATTTTCATTATAACTTATAAACGAATGCTTAGATTTTTTCCATGTTTGGGGGATAATGCCTATTAATTAAGGGGCATAAAACAAGCGATAAGAATGTTCAAAAACTTGCACAGTGGCGGAGTGGAGGGGTGCTCAACCACTTTCTTAAACAGAACTTCTACACCAATGACTATTTTTTAAAAAAACTGTTATTTTCATTATCTACATACAGTTTAACAAAAGTAATGTCCCTTCTTATGTTTCGAAATTCCTGTGCATTTCCGAGTTATTTTGATTTTTAGTGTCTGATGTGGTACTAAATTAAGTAATTTATTCAGGGTGAGTCAGTTTTTTTGTAGACAAACTTTAACAGGAGATAGAACACATGTTTTTAAAAAGAAAAGTTCCTATAAATATATGTCGTAGAACGCTTCGTTTCCGAGATACAGGGTGTTGAATATAATTTTTTTTTCTCGAATTTTTTGAGTATGTATTTGTATGTATTGTATTTGAGTATGGCTTGATATAACAAATATTTATTTTGACTACATTGGAAAGAGATAAAGAATAAAAGATTTCGGCTTTTTAGAATCCTTAACAAACCATATTTAGGTAGGTTTCGTTGAAAGAATTAAATATTTAGCCGATAATTGATAATAACTAAATTACTTAATTTAGTACCACATCAAACATTAAAAATCAAAATAACTCGGAAACGCACAGGAATTTCGAAACAGAAAAAAGGACATTATTTTTGTTAAACTGTATGTAGATAATGAAAATAACAGTTTTTTTTTTAAATAGTCATTGGTGTAGAAGTTCTGTTTAAGAAAGGGGTTGAGCAGTCCCTCCACTCCGCCACTGTGCAAGTTTTTGAACATTTTTATCGCTTGTTTTATGCCCCTTAATTAATAGGCATTATCCCCCAAACATGGGAAAAATCTAAGCATTCGTTTATAAGTTATAATGAAAATTCGAGAAAATAAAATTATATTCAACACCCTGTATCTCGGAAACGAAGCGTTCTACGACATATGTTTATAGGAACTTTTCTTTTTAAAAACATGTGTTCTATCTCCTGTTAAAGTTTGTCTACAAAAAACTGACTCACCCTGTATATTGCTTCGTTGCAACTTTATCGTCTAGCACTGTCTGCTACATTATAATAATAAAGAAAGACTTTTTTTGTTATAATTATTACTGCAATGTATAACTACATACAAAAATCAAGTTATTATTTTAACAGAATGGCGAAGTTAACTCTAGCAGCACTGGGGGATGCTGTAGCCCGCTCTTCCACGCAGGTTTTGCATAAAGTCACTACTTTATAGCTGAATTCAAAAATGCAAAACAATAACTACTCCTTGTCACTACCAGTAGTAAATATTTTGCATTTTTGAATTCAGCGTAAAATTTCCTTTAAACCGTTAAATTATCATACTTTTTATTTCTAACTGATCTAGTAGTGATTTTGAGAAAAAGTGAGAATAATTGAAAATAGTATAAATTTTTTTCTGGATGCGTCATCGTTGCTCCAGCAGTATTTTTACATAATTTAATTAAATCACGTTTGAGTCTACCTTAAAAATTTATAAACTAATAATCTTTTAATATTACAAAGAAGTTGACATATATTATAGAAAAAGAAAAATACGGTATCAGGTAATACGAAAATTGGTATTTTAAAAATTCAAAATTATTCTGAACCTAATTTAATCAAATATATAATACCTTTCAGTTTGTCTATATAATTTTGTAGACAGTCTTTCGAATGACATACTGACATTTTTTTAAACTTCCTGTTACATCTAACCACGTTGGTAGCCAAATGTTACATCTAACCACGTTGGTAGCCAAATGTTACATCTGGTTACGTTGGTCGTCAAATGCAATCGGGGAACCCCCGTGGTACCGTGATTTTAGTTTCGCCCTGTATTAGGATGACTCTTAATACGAGAGGAAACCAAATCAGGTATTTATGGAAAAGCCTTCACTTTACCTGTCAATAAGAACTATTCTTATTGACAAGGAAAGCGAAGAAATTTCCTGTGCCTGCGGCTAGCTGATTTTTTGGGAGGCAAGGGCCGTGCGTTTCTTGTTTCCTTGAGACCTTGGTTCACTATTATTCACTTCAAATAATTCTATCAACGAGTAGTAGGCGAGGATGAATAAGTAATATAAAAAAATATATGTTTATATTAAGGGCGCCATCTGCAGTTTTACCAGTGATTACTTTTTCATCCCCCCAACTCAGAATCTACAGAATTTCTGTCTAAGGTAGAGACAGAATAAAAAAATTAATTAATAAAATTAAGTATTTATTAAATCAACAGCAACACAAAATGGTAATTTAGAATTACCGACAAATATATATACAAAAATTTATTAAGAGTGGGTGAAACTCGTTCACCGAACACAATCTAAAAGAAAATAACTTGCCACACTCCAGCGAAGGCTGACCTGGGATGGAATGGTGGCGTGAGTCTTGAAGTTAACGTTTTCTCGTCTGGTATGGACACCTAGTTTCTTAATACATAGTCTACCGATGAAATGAAACGTTACTCAAAATTGTGGAGCGCATATCACATTACAGTTACAGATGAGTTCTGGTCATCCAAATAAAACATCCACGGAACTAATCCTCTGGATCCAAGAATCGTGACTTTTTATTCAATGATGAATAAATTTATAACGATGATTAAATTTTATGAATTTTATTCAGTGATGAATAAATTTTAACGATTAATAAATTTTATCGATGAATAAATTTTAAGAATTTTATTCAAAATTTCTGCGATGAGTTATATTAGATTTAACAGATTAATATAAGCGATCAATATTATTAGATTTTTAAGCCGGCTCCAGACTATGTATTTAAGAAAGGAATAAATAGAAACATATTATTAGAACATGTGTCACATCTTCACAAAAAAATTAGAAAAATTAATTATTAACTTTTCCTTAAAAATATACATCTTGAAGAGAACTTGCAAGACAAATAAATCATTTAAAACTATTAGTATTACCTGATGGTTGTTCACAACACTAGTAAATTAAGATAACATTTCAAAAGTTGTTACTGATTGATGTTATCGATTGTCTGTCAATAGGTGTTGCCGGTACAAAGTTGATTATTAAAATGGCCTTTCATCCTGTCTCTATCAACGAGGTAAACTAGTTTGATATAAAAAATCAAACTTTATAAAATAAGATATGAAAGTAACTAAAATAAATTCATAATATATCACAAATAATATTTAATGATTAAAATCCACTATAAGAATAGTCTAATGGTACTACATAACACATGTATTACACAATGAGATTTAAATTAATTATTTCCAAAAGTAGATCGTAACGCCATCTATGTGCGGTATGATAAGTTGTCTCCCTAATGATAGACAACTGGGAAGTTTATGAGACAGAAAACTTTAACAATAGTAGCTGAAGGTCAAACCAACCAAAGGCAGTCGCAACCCTTCTGAAAGGAAAACTATAAACAGCTGTTCCCAACTTTAATTAATATCGACGTAAATATTGAATATTTATCTAATAAATAAATGATTGCATATTTTATGTGACACATATTTCTAATCATATTTTCTTTCAGTGTGAAAGCGTTAACTTCGGGGACTGTTATTACAACAAAAGTACTTAAATAATAAACAACAATATTGGATAATGTAAAAATGTACAAGATACTATTAACTTAGATGGTAAACATAATAATTCCTTAATAAATATGAGATCGACCAAAGGTTAAACAGAAATTCTTCACCTACTAAAAATACTCTATTATAAACAATTGGGAACCAGATAGATATTTGGAGGTTAGTGTTTATTTATCATTATATTCCGGACAGTGACGTTTTTCAATATTGTCTTTTGTAGTTGTAGGAATTTGAACACTTTTTCCCTTACATAGCCACACAAAAAGAAATCCAGTTTGCTCAAATCGGGGCTTCTGGTAGGCCAACAATGGGGTCCTCCTTTTCCTGTCCAACCATTTGGAAAAGCGTCGTTAAATGTTCATGAATAGCGGCACTTTGGTGCACAGGTGTTCCATCATGTAGGTACCACATTCTCTCTCTAATATCATTAGAGACATCCTCCAGTAATTCTCACAAATTGTCTTGCAAAAATTTAAAATAAACTTGACCATATTTACACTTCCTTCAAAAAATGTGGTACTGTAACATAGTCTCAAAGAATTTCTTCTCAAACCTTCAACGACCACCTTATTTAGCTATTTATTAGTAAGATGTAAGGATTAATTATGTCGTAAAAATGAAAATTATGACGATTAATACGTCCATTTTTATGAAACGTTACTTCATCGGCAAACAAAGTGCTATTTCAATCGCCAAATGGACATTTATAGTGTTGCTGCACAATACACATTAAAAGAAAAGTTATGCATCTAATAGTTCCCGCAAATATTTTAAGAAAATGACATACAATTTTAATTTAACCTGTCTTGAAGAAGCTAATAAATTTAAGGGAAACGTCGACAAGCTAAAAAAGAAAAAAATTGTTCAATTTTTATGATTCCTCAACCTAAAATACACTTTATTAATTGGATCAGAAAAATTAATTCAAGAAACAAAAAACAAAACAATCAACAAAATTTCTTTGTTGTCCTATTTTCCGTTATACCCATTCAATTTCAATTCAATTCAATTTATTCAAATATAAACTTTACAACGTATACAATTACAAATGAATAAAATATAAAACTAATTTTTCTAGTATTACAGACACCTAAATGACAACATTTGCATATGTCTAGATTTTTCAATTTAAATAACAAGATTTAACATAATTGTTAATAAAAAAATAATATAGCTAATAATTAAAAAGAAGTGATCAATGTATCACCATATACACTAAGAACTTAAAAACTAGTTACTAATTCTAAGATAGTCCCATCTCATATTACAAATGGTGGGTACAGTGGCGGTCGGTCCATGGAAACAAGGGAAGCAGTGTTTCCCCTATGATTATTAAAAAACAAACACATAATTAGAATCTAATTATTATTTATCACATATATTAAGCATTAAAATTTACTTTTACCCAATTTCAATAGACACGGCCCTGCATTTCAACAGCTGAGATAATGTTGCATGATAAAACCGTAAGGATGACGCACTCGATTAATCGAGCCAACACGAACTCGCGTGACTTCGATATATGTATGTAAGCAACTTCTTGAAATGCATCCCATCCCTACTTCATAATCTTGATATCTGAGCCGTATAGCATCGTAATGCCTTTTGATTTATAGATTTTTATCTCGATTTTAATATCGATTTTAATATTATACTTAATATTAATCTTCCTAGTATTATTCTCAGCTTTTGTGCTATATTTGTAAAAACTTTTTTGGTGTTTCTAAACCTGTGGTGCGGCGACAAGTGATTTTTAAAACATTGAACATTAGTGCGCGTGTAAGCAGTTTTAGAATTGCTTATTAAATTTGGAAGCTAGTCCTAGCACTATGGAAAATATTATTTGCGTTTGTGTGGTGTGCAATTTGTTGAAAAGGGGATTTTCAACATATTCGTTTCAAGATAAACTGGATTTTATTAGAAACGGGAGACCAACACCTGATTTAAAACTTTTAAAAGCGAAAGTTAAATCATGCTATAGGTACGTTAAGTGTACAGTGCTAATCAGTGGTTAAGGGGTTGTGAAAATTTGTGTAAATTGTTTTGTTGGCCATGTGTACTTTTCACAAATGAAAAAGGTGTTTGGAAAAAAAATGGCTTTTCAGATTTAAACAACATTCACAAAGTGACAAAAGGGCATGGCCAGTGTGAAACTCATTTGCGAGCGGTGCTAAAAGAATAAAGATTTGGAAAATCACAAATTGAGCATTCATTAGATCAGCAGTAGAAAGAAAGTGACAGTAAGCATAATGAACTTATAAAAAAAAATCGAGAAGTGTTAAAAAGACTTATTGACATTGTTTTCTCGGCGAAAATGAACTTAGTTTTAGAGGCCATACTGAATCTCGGAGCGTTGCTAATAGGGGCAATTTTATCAATTTAGTTGATTTATTAGCAAAATACGATACAATTTTACAATTTTAAGTAACCATCTGGAACACTCCACGATATTTCGCGGTACATCAAATCATATTCAAAATGATTTGATTCAGTCGATAAGCAATATTGTTTTAGAAAAGATCAAGCAAGAAATAAAAAAGCTCCTTTTGTCGCAATTATGTTAGATGAAACAACCGATATTACGAATATTAGTCAGTTGTCAATCGTAGTACGATACATAAATCCAAAGTCCAAGAGCGCTTTTTAGGATTTTTAGACGTAACAACGTAAAGAACGGCTGCAGCTTTATATACTATAGTTTGTTAGATAGTCGATGATCTACAGTATGGTGCTAAACTTATCGCCCAAAGTTATGATGGGGCCGCTGTAATGGCTGGTGAATTGGGAGGCCTGCAGGCCAAAGTAAAAGAGACTTCAGAATGCAATGTTTGTACATTGTTTTGCGCATCGATTAAATTTAGTTCTTGCTCAATCTGCAGCGTGTTTTAAAGAGTGCAAAGTATTTTTTTCAAGTATTAGTGGAATTGCTGTCTAATTTTTCAAAATCATCAAAATGGACACGAGCTTTAGATCTGGAAGTACAGAAGAGACTACCCAGAGTTGCTCCAACATGATGAAATTACAATGGGAGGCTAGTACAAACTATATCTGAATATCGACAGCCTCTAATTGATTTATTTGAAAATATTTTATAAAGCAAAGATGATTGGGACACTGAGACTTTGATTTTAATTTTTTTGTTAAATATTTTGTCCGAAATATTCCCATTTACTGACAATTTATTTAATATTTTGCAAAGTAAATCAAATGACGTTGGATTTTGTGTAAAGAAAATTGAAGAATTCAAAAATTTTATTTGTAACAAAAGAAATGAATTTGAAAAGTTCTGGGAGAAAACTAGTAATGACAATTTAGAACCGCAAAGAAAAAGAATACGAACTAAATTTATAGTAGATCATAGAACTTCATATCGAAGACATTTTATCGAAATTTTGGACAATATCACTGGGCAACTAAATAATAGATTTAAAAATTTTAGTGATATACAATTTTTGGAATTGTGTAATTTTAATTAATTTAAAAATAAACAGTTTCCACAAAACGCACTTCAGTCATTGAATGATAACTACGGAAATTTTTTTGATACAATTGGGATACGATCAGAACTTTCAGTTATTTATGCTACAGAAGATATTAGTCAGAAACATAACGCCAAAGAACTGATTATCAATATAAAAGAAAATAGTTTGGATCAAGCCTACTCTGAAATGTTGAAATTGTGTGAATTAGTGTTGACGATACCCGCAACTAGTGCTTCGGTTGAACGCAGTTTTTCAACCTTAAAAAGAATAAAAACTTTTTCAAGAAATTCAACCAGTGAAGAGCGGCTTTCAAAATTGTCCCTGTTGACAATAGAAAGTGACTTTGTGAAGGAGATGTCCCAAAATTCAAACTTTTACGACGAAGTTATTTCCGACATCGCAAGAAAGGAGAGGCGGATTAAACTACATTATAAATAGGTAGGTATGTGCATGTTAACTACTTAACTAGCCGGCTCAATTTATAGTTGACTAGAGAGTGCACGATGGCTAGTGTGACTGAACAAACTCTCTATTTCGCTGCGGGTTTAATCCCCCCACCGGCCTGGCAATGTCGGTGGGTATGGTTGTGTGTCTGCATTTTTTTTCATAAGTGTAACCCTCGCCCGTGCAGTTTCGGCTTTGGAATGGGGTTGTCTAATTTTTGTGATGTTTTTATCTTTTATGTTTATTGAGGAGTGGCGGTGCTACAAGTATACTTTTTTTCTAGATATCATAACTTTGCAGCTTTCGACATTTGCTTTAAAATGAGTATACGGAAGTCACGCCCCTTTTCTTAAAAAAATTTTTGTCTTGCTTCGCTCGGGGCTTCGCACTACCCATCACCCTATATCACAAACTGCTTCCCCTGTATCAAAACTCACCGCACGCCCCTGGGTGGGTATTTGATTAAACTTATACAACATATTTAGTAATTTTTTTTCCTAGAAATTCTCTCATGAGATAGAATTTATGTATGTTTTCGTATACTTGATGTTAATTTTAAACTTTGCTTGGCCCATTTTAAATTTTGATCAATTATTATGCCTAAGTATTTAATTTCAGTTGTCTCTTTTATTTTCTCAATCCAATTAAATTCAATATTTGTAAAATTCGGTCGATTGGCTGACGTCAACGAAAACACTATGTAGTGCGTTTTTTTTATATTTAAAGACAGTTTGAAAGTGCTTCACCAATCGTGTACTTTACTTTGACCTCGATTTTGTTTTTTCCCAAGAAACGACTTGAAATAATAAGTCTGTATCGTCAGCAAACGAGATAATAGTGCAATTTATATCCAGGTTAGTTAGTGAGTTTAGATAACTTATAAATAAAATTGGGCCAAGAACTGTGCCTTGCGGACACCCATTTCAATTTTATTTGGTGCGCTAATGGATTCTCTAATCCGAACCATTTGATATCTGTCATAGAGATAGTTTTTAAACACACTCAGTAACAGTGCCTCGCACTCCGTAGTGATGTAATACATCTAGAAGCTTCTTGTGAGGCACTGTATCGAATGCCTTAGCCAGGTCCAAGAATACTGCAATGCATTTATTATTATTATTTAGATTATCAGTTATTTTATCAGTAAGTTGATATATGGCGTCACATGTACTAGAACCTCGTAAAAATCCGTATTGATTTTTGGATAATATTTGATTATCCTTCTAGGAAACTAATTAATCTATGGTTCAAACATTTTTCGAAAATTTTGGCAAAATTGTTTACTAAACTAATTGACCTATAATTGTCTATACTTGTTTTACTAACTATTTTATGAACTGGTGTAATAATTGTGTTTTTAAAGCAATTTGGAACAACTCCTGTTTTAAATATAAAATAATGAGATGAGAATATGCAGATGGCAGTCTTTTATAAGTACAGCTGAGATTCCGTCAATCCCAGGGTAGCTGTTATTTTTCAGAGAGTGTATGTGTTTAATAACTTCATTGACAAAATTGTTTTTGTAACTCCTATCAATAAGTTCCTGCCTTAGTTGAACGTAGTAGGAAAGAAATTTGTCTTTCTTATAGGATTCAATGGACTGAAGATCGGCTAATATCGTTTTCTCTTACTAATTCTCTTATACCGCAATTAGGATTCTCAGTCACGCTCAACAATATGACCGTTTGATTTTCTTCATTTATTGCATTTTTTGTTAATTCTTTTTCTCATATTCCACTTTCACCGTAATGTCAAATCATTCCATCAATCTCTAATATAATTTTTTTAGGAGACTGTCTTCTTTCTGGATATCGCTCCATATAAATTCGAGTTAATAGCGAACAATTTTTATTATTTTATCATTTGCGAATTTTAAACTAGTTTATAAATTAAAATAAGTGTAAATAATGAAATACTTTGTCGCAATAATTAATAATGAAACATCAATAACATAACTTTTAATTATTCTCACCTTTTGTCAAAATCATGACTACTAGATTAGGTAGAAATAAAAAGTATAATATTTTAACGATTCCTAATGAAAAACTAAAAATATCTCTGGAAATAACGATTTTAGGTATAACATATTATTCACAAAAATTGTAGAGAATTATCGTGTCCAAAAAATATAATGATATACAGGGTGCTCTATTTGAAAAAATTGAGATAATGTACTTTGAAATGCTAGTCTAAAAGACACCCTGTATAATAAGAATCAATATATGGTGGCTATCTTGTTGAAGTATATCTCTTCTCTACATAACTGCAAAATTAATCTCCTTAATTAATAGTAATACACATGCATGAATTTGTTAAACCTTGTTTTGAACAAAAAAATTTTCACATTTTTTTTTATTAACTCGCCAACGCTGCGTCAAAAACCAAAACTCTGAAGGTTGTTGGAAAGGTAATTTTACGCCGAATTCAAAAATGCAAAAATATGTACGGTTTTCCATTTAAAAAAAATCTCAAGGAAGCTCCGCTATAACCAGTTACTCTGTATATTTCAAAATATTTTTAAAATGTGTGTCTTTTGACGCTATACCACTTCCATAAAAAACAAGTTTCCAAAGTCTTCTAATAAGAAATATTACGAGGCAATATTGGGACACCCTGTATAACTACTCTAAGTAAATAGTTTTTAATTTGTTTGCATTTTTGAATTTTTGTTTTTTTTAATGCATATTAAGCGCATATTATTTTGTGTGTATTAAAATTGTGTTAAATAAACAAAATCAGCACGATGTTTAATTATCGAAAGCCTTTTCACCTGCAGGATTTTAAGGGAGTTCCCAGACATACTACCTGAACTAGAGTTACCAAATCGTGAGCCGTTCTTGTAGAAGGATAAAAGAATCACCCTGTATATGGAAAAGATAAACGTTTCTATATGAATCACATAATTTTGATTCATAGTTTAATCGCAGGCACTTTTACAGTTGCTTGTACAACATTTTGTATTTTAAAACGCTTTGTTTTTAAAGATATTTACAATACAGAAATTAAATTAATTCTGAATATTACTGAAAATTAAATTAAAGCAAAATAAACCTGTCTGCTGATTTTATTTTTAATAATTTGACCTCGTTAAAATATAATCATTAATGTATTCAAAAAAATATCAAATTATGCAAAGTGGAGATTGCGATGTATCACGTGCAAAATAAAAAATAATTAATAAAAGAGGAGCTTTATTAAGAGTATTTTTCTCTCTTTCGCCTTAGCCATTCCAATATTTCGTCTATAGAGGTAAGGAACTTTCAGCCATCATTCCTGCTAACTACTACTCTTATTACTCAGTTTTCCAAATTGACTACACTGGAATTAAAAAGTGCTTTACCATTTACATTTACCATTCAAGCGAATAGCTGTGTATTGTAAACACAACAGCTTTTACAAAAAAATAAAAATAAGGATTTCAGTATTTGCACACTGCATATGACATTGTTGAGTGTAGTTAATGAGTAAATGCAATGCATTCTAAATTAAAATAATCGAATGTTGTTTACGGTGTCAATTTTAGTTAGCAAACAAATTTCAATTTAAATTCTGGATTATATTCATTATTTTTGACACACAGCATATCCCCGTAGTTTCCAAAGTATTTTAATCCCTTTTGTAATATGCACAAAATTATATTCCTCATCATGTTGTTAAAATATATGGAAATAATATCACTGTCACACAGATAACTTGTGTTATTTATTTATAGCAATAAAATTAATATTTATACCCTAACCCTAACAGTTCTAAAAAAAACAGACCAAATAATTCGTTGTACTTATGTGAAGCATACGAAATTTTTCATAGCTAATTATTAAGCCTGGCCAAGAGATGGTAGATTCAGGGTCGGGCGCAATACTAATGCCATCGCGCGCTTGTTTACGATGACGATGACACGACACACTTCAGTTGTTATCTGTCGGTCGATGCATAGAGTACTAATAAATAATAAATAGTGTTGAGCGTAAATAGTAGAATACGACCGTACGCTGATAAAGTGAATAAATTTATCGGTGAATTTCCGGATTTATTCTATGATGGATGTAAAATGATTTGTAAACTTTGTGATCAAGACTTAATGTGCTGGAATAAATACGACTGCAAAATTCATGTCAATAGTAACCGGCATAAAAATAAAAAATGGCGTGTTTTCTTTGGAACCTCAGTTTATGTTTGATTTACTGTTAATGCTGATTGCCTGTGATGTTCCCCAGCGCATATTGGATAAACCAGCATTTCGGAAGTTCTGGAATAAATACAATCCCCAGGTGAATTTACCAAGTCGTTCATAGTTACGTAGATATGTACCAAGTGATTGTAAATAGGATTAAATGTGCATTAAAAAATACACGGCTGTGGTTATGTGTTGACGAGACGACAGATTGTAAAAAAATTCTAATTTAAATGTTATAGTACGTGTACTCGACCCTGTTAAACCAACATTTCCACTTTTAGTAGCTAGCAAAAGACTAACTGCGTGTACTGGCGAAACAATTACGCGGGTGGTGTTGGAGACTTTCGAAAAATTTGAATTGTCAACAAGTCAAGTGTTGATGTTTGTGACCGACGGTGTTGCGACAATGCGTTTGGTGGGCCGTTTTCTTCAAAGAGATGATTGTAGGTTTTTACATGTTACGTGTAAAGTGCATGCGTTCCATCTTGTAGCAGAAATTATTCGAAAACGTTTTCCAGAGGTAGATGCATTAACAGCAAATACAAAAAAAGTATTTCTCAAATCTCCTAAACGGCCTCGAGCATTTCACACACTGTGTCCTGGTATTCCGGAACCACCAGAGCCGATTCTTACACGTCGGGGAACGTGGTTGAAGGCAGCTTTTTATTATGCTGAATATTTTCAACAAATAAAAGCTGTGATACTACAGTGCAACCCTAACGAGGCTGCAGCTATTAAGAACAGCCAGACAAGCTTTCAAGATGTTTCCCTTGAAACAGATTTAAAAACTATTTATAACAATTATAGAGGACTACACGACGCAATAGAAAAATTGCTAAATACTTCGTTGTCGTTAGTGGAATCGCTGCAAATAGTGGACGACGTAAATACACAGCTATACACTATAAATGACGCAAAAAAATAAGCCCGTTATTGAAAAATTCGAGAGTGTATTACGGAAAGATCCTGATTTTACCAAATTAAGACAAATTTGTGATGGTGCATCTACAACTGCGTTAAGTGAGTTCACAGAGTATTTTACTTATGCCTGTATTACTTCCGTAGATGTCGAACGGTCTCTTTCAAAATACAAACATATTTTATCACCACAGCGAACATCGCTTACTGAGACAACTGTAGAAACATATCTGATGCTACACAGTTATTATAGAAGTGCTCCAGTTTGTGATAACGACAACCAAGCTACTTCATAAATCTGTTTACGAAGGTGAGTTTTGTACATATTTTTATAAAGTGTACCAGTATTAATAAAATTTATTTCCATTTATTTTATTTATTTATTTATTTATTTATTATTAGTTATCACTTAGATATACAATGTACATGTGTGAACGTCATTTAACAGTTTAATAATAATGTGTAGCACTAAGCTTACAAAATATAAGGAAATACATAAAAAAGAATTTAAAGCGAATGAAATGGTACAAAAACATACATCGCTATATATAAAATATTTTTGTTTTTATTATTGTACTTATTCAAGTGATATGATGCATACCCAGTACGTCTCTGTAGGATTTATGACATTAGCCAGGCTTACTAATTATAGTTCAAGAACACGGTTGAAATGTCAGGGTTGACTTCAGGATCACTACTTTAATTTTACATGAATGCATATCCAACTAACATTTTATTATGTCGTTATAATGTACCAATGACTGTCGCAGAAACTTTTAAGTCTTTTACCACTAGTCGCTGGTACGTAATAAACGTTCCTTAAACGTGTTTGGAACGAGAATGGAGAAATAGTAGGTGATACATTGGGAACACGTCCCTGGAGCATGTCTAGTTATGTGACAAATACGTAATGAAAACTTAGCAACTTCGACTTGTATAAAACCCACAACGTAAAATTCAGATATAGTGGAAATATTTCAAAATAATCAAAGTAGGCGGATCTTTTTGAAATTTTGCACGGGAGTATAACTTAATAACTTTCTTTACTGACATTTTGCAATATATTTTGAGAGATTATACTACACCTAACAAGAAAGTAGTTTTTGCTTAACTGCCATGGCCTACTTGATTTAGAAAAAAATAAAAGTACACCCAATATTATTTTTCAGATAAGGAGGGATGAACCTCTAAACGTACAAAAAGTAATTCTAAAATTTGTGATCCATTTTGCCTATTGCGAATTCAATCCTGGGACACACTGTAGGTTTAAATTATTTGCTACTGTAAGAATCGTGACACAAACCAAAAACATTGTCAAGGCCAACAACTAAGAGGACTAAAAACATTGTGTTTAAAGTTTTTTTCACTAAAAACTAGAAATTGGGTTCAACCGATCAAATCCGTTATTGCCTCAGGTCATGGCTGCTAAAAATTACGTTAAGGTGACGTTAACACGCCCTCGTCTCCAGGATTGCCAACATAAAACTTTAAATCGATGTTAAAGTATTGATGAGAACGAAATATGAAAACAAATGATTCGTTTTAAATACCATAGAACTAACAATTTTTCGAGTGGACAACTTTGAGTCAGTACACTTAGCACTAGACAACTGTAAATACCCAGACCTGTAATATAAAGAAATTTCAATTTTCGGATTAATACCATAAGATTTAAAAAATTTTAAATCGGTTTTGGCCTATTTAAAAAACGTCTCTTTTGCCTATTATTATAGCCGGGTTATTCCCAAATTTTGTACTTTCACCTAAAATTGGTTACGAAATATAAAATCAGTTAGAGCGTATTACTTGGTAAAAAAAATTCTGAGTGAAATTTAACCCCCGCAAAATTTGGTTATTCTAATGGCACATGAATTGAGGTGAAATTTTTATGTTTACATTTTTTTTTGTTTTTAAATGAAACAATGATATTTTTAATTCGTGCATATTAAACAAATTTTAATTAGTTATGTCATATTTAACATTAATAAAAATTATTAATTCAATTCAATACCCAGTAAAAACACATATGTTTTTAAAACGATTCTGAACGTGTCATTAGTTGAAAAATCGTGTTACGTTAAAAAATCAACCGTTCATTTATTGCTAAAAAAATAACGCTAAAAATACATAATTTTTTTCACGAAAAATGTTGATAGTCCTTTTAACAACATTAAATTAAAGTTATGTAAAACGTTTAAATAAAACTGTTCTCTTAAACGTTCATAAAACGTCCATATCAACTGAATAGTCCATTAAGGTCGAACGAAAACGTTTTTAAAAGGTTTTGGAGTTACGTACACTGGTAATACATTTTAAAAATCTGACATATTATTGCTTAGTATTTATCCATTTCTAGAAAAAATAATAAAATTATTATTAGGTATTACATAAGCATTTTTTCAAACCTAACATGATAATAATAATAAATACCTATATATTTTACAATATCATTCTTATCTGATTGCACTAGTATAAAATTTTAGGTATATAATAAATCAAAAACAATACTTCCAATACATTTTATCACAGAAAATATTAAAGCAACTACTCAATCTAGGAGCAAAGATTGCATTGAATTAAATAACAGTATTCTTAGTATTAGAACCAAAAAAATATTGAGATTAAAATAATATTGACTCACCAAAAAGGAAAATTTTTACACTAAAGGAATGATTTCCTTCAGTTACAAATCAAAAACGAAAACCCCTAGTCAGATATATGTCTACTTTCATTCTTCCTGAAAGTTCAGAAAAATCGTTTCACATATACTAATATTAAATGTTTATAATTTCGTTATCTGAAACGTGTAAAACGCATAAGTTGTTTTTACGTAAAATGACAAATTTCTCAAATGGCGTTTGGACATTATAAACGTCTTTTTAACGTATGTGTGTTTACTGGGTAGAGTGTAAGAGTTATTTCATATTCATAAATATTAGAAAATAAAGTTGTTACTTAAAAAATATTTTAAAATAAATTAGGTATCCTCTTCCTGGTAAAAGTTCTATTAAAATATGAAATGAAATGAAAATATAATAACACTCAATTTGTTACATTGGTATGTTTCTTTAAAGTCGTTGTGACATAGATTTCTGAAATTCCCAATGTATTTAAGAACATTGTTTTGCAAATTTGTTTTTCATAATTTCTTATCATCAAATAATATTTTCGTGATACTTTTCTTCTACAAACCTCAACAGTTGCTTGTGTTTTGCCAACGGTTCTCACACAACGCACAATAAAGTTTCATCGTCTTGTATGGTCACCCAGTGTCCAGAATTCCTTAGAAATTAAAATTCTCTCGTCCCCATTGAGACGGTCTCTACACACATACAAGCTTCTGGAATACTTTTCGCCGCAATTAATTTTCCTGACCTATTATTATATTCAACACCATTAAGTCTGTCTTAGCTTTGACGTCTATCCAACTGCTTATGTTTCTCGAACGCTTTTTTACCTGGATTAGTCTTAGGTGTCATTTTGCGTTTTTTAATTTTTTTTTGAACATAGAGCAGTAACAGCTGCTTCCTTCTCTCGAACTATAGCCTGAAGATTTATGATCTTACTAGTTGCTGAGGCTGGAGATGCACAGCCACTAATATCAGAAGCCAAATATTCGGGATCTGCATCAGAATCTTCACATTCATCCTCCATACAATATGATTAAATTTTTGAATATGAAGGAGTAATAGATGCATGTTCGATATTCTCTTGCACTTTAAGTTGATTGTTATTAATGGATTTGTTGTTTTTCACGACTAAAATAACAATAATAAATTTTTACTACCAACTAGAAATTAAATAGGTAATATTTTTAGGTTAGAAAGTAGCTTAAAAATAAAATTACAAATAAAACAGTGGAATAACTTACCTTCAAGTTCAATTTTTTGTTTATTTTCAATTTTATCATTATCTTTTGCAACAAGCCTTAAAATATATTTTGTCCTGTTTGACATCATTGTTATTAACATCTAACAACACTAGCTAACAAACACTGCCATGCAGCTCTGACAAGTAATACAATCGTAACCTGAAATAGTATACAAGTACTATGTATATTTGGTGACCACGAAAACTATAGTAACTCATGTTACGATTTTCTTTGGAAATAATAGCAATTCTCAACTTACTATGTATTTCAGAGTGCATTATTAGTTGAATACAGTTCACAGAGAGTTACGATACTTTTCTGGGGAAATCTTATTTCTATAATCGATTGTTTCTAGTTTTCGTTGGGAAAGTCGATATGCACATTATGTTCAGTACGACTGACTCAGTAATATTATTTCTAACTACTCTGTTCAGTAAGACCAAAAATAAATGGTGCAAAAATTGCTTTATAATTATTACTTCGGCACCATTTCTAATGCATTAACGTAAATAAGGATGAGTCTTATATAATACCACATACTGCTCTATAAAATTCTGTAGCTGCATCTAAGAACTATCACAAGTAAGGTATAGAGTAAAATTGCTTGTAGAGCAATTTTGCTATATAGCAGAAGTTGTATAGATGATCTCACAGTAATTAAGACTTTGGTTGTAAGAATATACTTACAACATAATATTAATAATAATAATAATAATAATAATAACGTTTATTGTGGACAATACAGAGAATGTACACAAATGGGAAACAGTTCGGCATAGCCGCTCTTCCACGTTCCCAAAAACATAAATACTACTACACTTGATCAATACACATACATGTACGTACAACTTATAAGATATCATGTAGAGTAAATTAAATCTAGACTACAATATAATACATTATATTCCTGCAATATATGTTAATTCATTATCCTAACATATATATGTGGTTTTAATACATACTAGGTATCAAATAGTTTATAAACGTATCTTAAATATAACCTACACTAAATCCAGTAAATGTTTTATCTATGTTCATATACACACGCGTGTATACATATACACATATATATCCAAACAAATATCCAAATCCACCCATATACACATCAACAAGAAGGAGGTTATATACTTATATCATTATTTCTATAAAACAACAGTTTTGACGCTTTTTTAAATGTACCTATGGACTCATTTAAAAATTGTAGGACATAATTTAATGTCGTCGGCGCTGTGTATGCAAAGCTCCCCCTCAAATTTTGTTGTTCTATGCCTTGGTGTGGTGTAACTATCAACTCTAACATTCACACCATGTATATCTGATCTTAATATCAATAAGTCTGAAAGATATTGTGGTTGTTTATTTTTAACAAGTTTATATAAGAATATACTATGAAGATAATGTATGCGCTGCTTGACATTCAGCTCACCCATATTCTGCAAGTATGGTGTTACATGCGCACCATATGGTATATGGCAGACAAATCTTAAGCACGAGTTTTGTATTTTCTGTATTTTATATTTATTGTACTCTGTTAGCTGAAAATAATATACTGAACTGCAATATTCTATTTTTGGATAAATAATTGATTTTACAAGTTTTAGTTTTGATTTTTCATCTATTTCATGTTTTAATTTGTAAATTGACTTTAATGCCGCATATGAGCTTCTAAATATATTATTAGTGTGATCATCAAAGCTAAGATTCTCATCTATCGTTACTCCTAAACTTTTAGCTTTATTTACCCATTGAATTTTAGTGCTATTTGCTATGATATCAAAATTTTGTTTATCGAGATTTGATCTTAACCTTTCGTTTGCGATACAAAGAGCTTGCGATTTTTTTGGATTAAGTTTCAGTCCATTTTTATTACGCCATGTACAAATACTATTTAAATCTTCATTTACATCTGTCACTAGTTTTGGGAATTCATCAAGCTTTGCGGACTTATATAGTTGGATATCATCTGCGTACATATGCAAGTGGCAACCCTGAATAGTTTCCGGAAGGTCCATCGTAAATACCGAAAACAGTATAGGTCCCAGTACACTGCCCTGAGGGACGCCACTTAACACCTGTTGCATGTACGAGAAATTATCTTGGCCTATTTTAACAAATTGCTTTCTGTTTCGCAAATAATCATTAAACCACTGCAAAGCACTATGCTCTACTCCAATAAATTTTAGCTTTGCAATCAATAAATTCGTATTAACTAGATCAAAAGCTTTGCTTTAATCAAGCAAAATCAGAACAGTTAGCATTGAATTATCCATTGCACCGCTAATATCATTCACAACTTTTAACATTGCTGTGTTGGTACCATGCTTTTGGCGAAATCCTGATTGAACTGAGGGAAGTATATTATAGTTTTCCAGATATAATTTAAATTGAAAGCTTACAATTTTTTCCATTAGTTTAGATAAAGAAGGTAAAATATTTATAGGTCGTAGGTCGTCAAAAGTTAGAGGCCTTTCATTTTTCGGAATCGGGAGCACCGCTGCTGCTTTCCATATGTTTGGAAATGTACCGGTATTTAGAGAGTAATTGACTAAATGGGTTAAAATATGTATACAGTATGGTGAAATTAATTTTAACATTTCAGCATTAATATCATCCACTCCATAAGCTTTCGATTTTAACGCTGAAATCGTCCTACAAATATCGTTTTCTGTTACCTCGTTAAATTGAAAAGATGAATTTTTTTTTTGTTGTTTTCATAATACTCTAAGAGGTCTTCGTCAACAACTGTGCTTCCAGCAATATTTAAGAAGTGATCATTCAACAACTGGGAATTTTGCAAACAATCAGGCAGATCTTTTTTATTCTTTTGGTTTCCTACACCTATATCCCTAAGAGTTCTCCAGATATCACGCGGACTTTTTTCATTCTTTTTTTAGCATAAAAGTATAATATGCTTTCTTTTCCCGACGAATAGCACTATTGACGTAATTTCTTAAATCTATATAATAAGCTCGATCTCTCTCCGTTTTTGACTGAATATATTTTTTATGTGCTTTGTTTTTTATTTTGATCATTTCCTTAATATTATAGGTAATATACGGCGGATTATGTTTTCTAGGTTTAACTAGTATTAGCGGTGCATGCTTGTCAAATAATTCCATGATACAATTGTTTAATACTTCAACTTTGTCATTTATGTTCTCTATTTCAAAAATTACATTCCAGTTCACCCTATTGGCATCTCGCGCAAAATCTTCTGAATTAAAATATTTATACGATCTACAATAAAACGGTTCATTTCTATATTTTTTAATATCAATGTCGAAGCAGCCATATACCAATAAGTGATCTGTTATGTTATTTAGGTCTAAAGTATCAGATTCGACTACACTTAAATTATCACTTACACAAATAACATCAATTAAAGATTCTGTTGTATTTGTAATCCTAGTGGGCGTATTAATTAGTTGTTTTAATTTAAAATTAGTTATAAACGAGTTGAATATTTTTGTGTTATATGCGTTTTTATCTAATAAGTTAATGTTAATGTCACCTGTCAGAATTATTGAGTCCACTACTAAGCTTAACTCTTCAAGCACTGCACTAACCTTCTCCAAACTAGACACTGGAATTCTTGGGGGTTTGTACATTACACCAACACCAATTTTTTTATTTTGCACATGCATTTTAGCCCACAGTTGCTCTAGATCACCGTCAGTTGACAATTGTTGATAGACCATTTCAAATTTTAAGTTAGCTTTGAAATATATGGCTACACCACCACCTCTAGTATTGCGATCTGCCCTAATTAGTGTATAATGTGGTAGAAAGAAATCGTTGGAGGAATCGTCTGGCATTAACCAGGTTTCTGACACACATATAATATCGTAATTTTTTCCTAAAATTAAGTCTTTAAACAAACTAAACTTCGAATGAAGCGATCTTACATTGATATGCGAGATTGTTAACTTTTTCAGTTTTTTGCAACATTACTCTGCACCTCAGTTGACTTCGATATAACTGGAGTACCATTATTATATCTAATATATAAATTCTCTTCTCCATTTCTCTCCCTTGCTTCTAAATCAGATCTAATCTTTTTGTAATAATTACGCTGCTGAATTGTACAATCTGGAGATATATTGACTCCCATGTTTAGGTTTTTTAGTTTGCTTTTATTCTTGATTATTTTGAAAGCATCTTCCCGTGAGTTTAGACATACTCTCAGTGGCTTGGGAGAATCGCCTCTCGCTGTTTTACCCAACCTTATTGTTTTTATTCCAGTCAGGTCTACATCAGGTGCAATTTTTTGAATTATTTCTGAGGCTTTCACGGTTTCATCTTCATTAAGTTTAAAAATGATGATGTTATTTTCCCGTTTTTTTCTTTCGGCAATCTCGGTGATAACCATCTCCATATTAATTTCTGGATCGAATTTTCTATCTTCTTTAAGGCTCTGAATTTCTCTATTTAAACTTTCAACTGTTTTAGTAAGACCCTCTATTGCTTTTAATAAGTAGTTAAGATTGTTTGTTTCAAGATTACTTGTTGCACCTGAAGAATATTCTCCTTTTTGACATCTGGGGCATTTCCAATAAAAACCATCTGGTATTTTACTTTTTTGTAAATCAATACATTTGTAATGATAGAGTACTTGGCAAAAACCGCATTTAAGTCCGGGTGATTTATCATTTAAGGTCTTGGTACAAGTATTGCAAATAGCCATTTTATTAATTCACTGCTATTAATTGTATGATTATTATAAGTTCGATTTTATTTATTTTATTATGATTATTGAGGATTGTCAGTTTATCTTTTCTGTTCATAAATATTAACACTTCACACTATATTTTAAGTTTAGTCACTCTGATAATTACTAAAATGTAATATTGTAGCTATTTTGTTCCCAAAAACAAAATTGAGTTATGAAAGACCTTTATTAAATATGATTTAAAGGAAACAACTACTCAACGGGCAAATACCCCGACCTGCATTGGATTGTACCTTCAAATCATGATAGATCGGTAGCCAATATCATTTGTCAATTCCTAACCAGACATAAACCGGTCTCGAACTTATTAGTTCTCCTCAGTATGCCATAGATTATGGAACAGACAAATAATAGTAGCCAACCTGCTAGTCATATACTGACTAAGGTAAATTGAGTAGTGGTGAGAGGTATGTGAAACTTTTGATATGGCCCACTAATAAGTTCGAAATCGGTCTATGTCTGGTTAGGAATTGACAAATGATATTGGCTACCGATCTGTCATGATTTGAAGGTATAATCCAATACAGGTCGGGGTATTTGCCCACTGAGTAATTGTTTCATTCAAATCATATTTAATAACAGTGGTTTAGTCCACCTGGGCTAGAGATCGCCGTTCTCGGTACTTGCTTCGCAAGTCGCTATCCGCCACAGAGACATCTATGATGTCGGTCGGATAGTAGCATTTGCGCCATATGAAAAGTTTCATATACCTCTCGCCATTACTCAAAGACCTTTATACAATAAATTTACGAATTCACAGCTTTTATACAACTTTTATATACCTTAATTTCCTATTAACCAAGATTATAGGCTAGTTGGTTATGTTTTTATGAAGATATTCCAAGACAAAAAAAATCTAAATAAATCAGGCTATATAATGAATATTTTTAATAAAAAAAAGGAGAAAAGTTCTGATTAAAAATTTCAGTGTGGTTGTCAATTTCCACCCCAAGCGGCGAATTGGGGTGAACGAAAACTATTCAGTAGACAGACAATTAAAACGTAAAATCTTCAAAACTATTTCTCAATTCCTAACCGTTTACAAGAAAATATATGAAAATTCGGTTTCTGTCCCCATCTTTTATAGGTCATAACGGTTTAGGGGTGGCCTCACCAAAAAAAATTACCTTAAACTTCAGTAAGGTATATAAGTTTGAATTGTTTGCACACTCTTCTGAAACACCCTGTATATTCGTAGCGAATGTCACATTTTAACAATATCTTCAGAATATTGAATTTATTTCTATGAGCAAAATATCTCGATATATACAAGTTTATTAAAACAAGACCTATTGTGTCCACTTATTTTTAAAAGTCTGTAAAATGATAAATTTAACCTAGTTTTGCTATCACTCCCTATCTGATTTTCATATATACATCATCAAATAAGAACCAGGTCACCAACGTCCCTGAAACCCAGTTCTTTTTTACTGCAACAATTGATCTGTTTTGAAGTCGGACTTAACGGCGCCATGCTACATCCTTTCTGGCGCCAAAGAAGACGCCGCAACGTCCGAAGCTTTTCCTATTCAAGAGTTAATCACATCATACAGTTTTCTATTTCGTTCCAAATCTTGTATGTAGGTAGCCTATTATAGACGTTGCCAGAATATCAGGGGTATTTGTTTCGAATCTGGTATTCGGAGACTTTTAACAATTTCTGAGTATTTATTAGAGCAGTACGTCTAATTTAAAGTTTGTACACTTGATTTAAAAAAAAACTGGTACAACTCTTGTAATCGAAAATCTTAATAGTTTAGTTGTGTGTATATGTCTGTAAATAGGGCTGGCCAGGCATGTCGAGAGGGGGGTGGAGAAGAGGTGATTTACCCCGGACCTGGGTTTTCCGGAGGAGATCGGTTTTCTTTGTGTTTTTAAACTTATTAAACTTATTAAACCTTTCTCTTTTATTTTATTCAAACGGAATTTTAAAAAATTATTAGAAAATAACTTTTTCAAAACATTTTCAAGCCTGCCATATTATTGTTTAAAAAAATAATATTTGTTACGGATAATTCTACTAATGGTTGTAATTAAAATACTAACTGAATAATGATAATTCTATTTTTAAAATAAGAACACAAAATACCACTTGAGATTAAAAAAAAATGTCAACAATGCAAACTGAACATAAAAATACAATAAAAACATAAAATAAATGAACTTCAATTACGTAATACAAAAATAACTAATATTTTATCATTGCTCCATTAGGGTCTAAAACTGCCTGAAGTCTTGCAGGCATGGACAAAATCAGATTTCTTGCAAGGTCAACTTCTTGCGACAAGTTCTCCCAAGCGTCTTCAATTATCCCTTCCAATTCTTGGGCATTATTTGGATGGTTATTTAATTTTCTTATATGTTTCACCATTAGTCCCCATACATTTTCAATTGGATTTAAATCCGGACTTTTAGATGGCCACGGTAACAACTCTATGTTTTTATTAAGAAACCATTGCCTGACACGATGGGCCGTATGTATGGAGCAGTTGTCTTGTTGGAAAATAAAATTATTTTCCGGTAACACCTCTATTACTGACGGCAACATAATATTGTCTAATATTTCAATATATTTAATGGAATTGAGATGGCCACCACTGTTCCAACACACACCTAACCCATTTAGGCTCATCCAAGCCCAGACATTGACTGAAAACCTTCCTGATATTTGTGGATCGAAAGTATATTTTTCGTCGTATCTAGTGGAAGGAGGCCTATATACGCGAACATGTCCATCGTTACAGGATTTAAAAACCTTTTCATCAGAAAGGACAACTTGTCCCCAGAAGTTTTCATCATTGATTATATAGTTGAGTGCAAAAATAATCCTTCCCTGCTTCTTTTCTTCTGAAAGTTTGTATTTTTTAGCCGCTGAACAACTCTTCAAGTCGCTTTGTAGTTTAATTCTTCTGCAAGCAGTAGATACCGAAGCAGGGAAATTTGTCTCTGAAATTGCATTTACTGCAGTCTGAAAAGGGTTTTCTATTAGGTAATTTATAAGATTTTCATCTTCTTGATTATTGCTCTTTCTGGGCCAACCGGAACCAACTTTACGGAATACCATTTGGTTGGTTTCCCATTGTTTTTTAACACTCATTATCGTGGTTTTACTCACATTGTATTCAGCAGCAAATCGTCTTATGGACCAACCATCTTCAATTTTAGAGACAATTCGAAATTTTTGAATATCTGTTAGACGTCGAACCATTTTTAATAATAACGCCACTGATTAACGTCACAGTGACATTTGTAAGATTATTAATATCAATCAAAGAACGAATGATTTACATAGTTAAAAGAAAGTGTACCAGTTTTTATTGAAATCAACTGTACTAGAGTCATTCTTAAGTTTGTGTGTGGCGAGTGCTTAAAGTATTAATTGTCTTTTATTAAAAACCATAAACAAAAATTTAATAAATTGTTCTTACAAATTGAACCTAAACAACTCAAAAATTCAAGTGGACCACTCTTAAAATTATAGCAATTTCAAACATTGATAACTCCTATAAATCTTGACCGATTTTAGTGTACGTTATATCAGTGTACCGCAAATTTCATTGACTTGCAGATCAAATATGTCAGATTAGTCTAGATTACGACAAATAATTTACACAGGGTGTTGAATGATAGTATGACTTTAACATGAAACTTTGGGAAAGTACCACAATTTTTTAATTTCCATTTTATAGCTATTTTCAGTTAACCTACTTTATTTTGCTGAAATTGGAATTATCGGTCTGTATTCATTTTTAAATGAAATATGTTTTTTACTTTGTTTGTGCATTTTCGAAGTACCTCCCTTTCTTTTGTTGGAATTGTATGTTATAATTAGAGCTGGCAAAAATGCGCCGCAGGAGATAGGCGTACGCATCATAATAAGTGTAATAAAAGAAATTAACTTGTAATAAAAGCAATAAACTGTTACAATTTATAACAATGTATGCACAACTTATCCTCTTAACAAGCTTGGTTATCACAAACTGGAAAAGATCTGTAAAAACTTTGCAGCATCATGTGTGTTTCTATGGTTGTCGCCGAGAGTAATGTTCGATGTGGTGAAAAAATATGCTTATATTTTTGAGAACGACCATTCGACATCTGTTGATGTAATATAAGCATACTTAAAATAGTCTTTGAACTCACTTAACGGATCTGCAGATGCACCATCAATACCATCACAAATGTGTCTTAATTAGGTAAAACCAGTGTCTGCTTTAACACACGTGCGAACTTTTCTCCAACGGGCTCATTTTTTGCGTCACCTATAGAGTGTAGCAGTCGATTTACTTCGTCCACTATTTGCAGTGACTCCGCTACGACAACACTATGTTTTGTAAGTTTTGTATGGCCTTATGTAATCCTTTATAGTTCTGGTGAATAGTTTTTAAAGCTGTTTCAACAGAAACATCTTCGAATTTTGTCTGGGTTTCTTTTATAGCTGCAGCCTCGTCTGGATTGAACTGTAGTATCACAGCTTTTATTTGTTGTAAATATTCAGCATAATAAAAAGCTGTCTTCAACCATGGTTCCCAACATGTAAGAATCGGCTGTGGTAGTTCGGGAATACCGGCACATTTGCTATGAAATGCGCGAAGACGTTTAGGATTTAAGAAACACTTTTTTTGTACTTGCTATTAATGCATCCACCTCTGGAAAACTTTGTTGAATAGTTTCTGTCACAAGGTGTAAAGCATGCACTTTACACGTAATGTGTACCAACCTACAACCATCGGTCACAAACATCAACAGGACTTTTTGACAGGTCAAATTTTTCTAACGTCTCCAGCACCACCCGCGTAATTGTTTGACCAGTATACACTCAGTAAGTCTAGGTAGTAACATTGGAAATGTCAGTTTAAGAGGGCCCAGTACACGTACTATAACATTTAAAATAGATAGAAATAGAGCATTCCTAAACTGATTAGTCAAGTTGTCTAATGCTTGTAGGTAAATGGTTAAATAATCTAATGGCATGATAATTCCTGGTGCGAGTTTTAGAAAGACGTAAAAAGTATTGGTAAATATTTTTATTATTTCTTGTGGAATATCCATGAATTTCATTATGTGAGGTATATTTGCTTTAATTTTCTTTAATGTACAAGATATATGTGCTTGGAAAGTTAATATGTGTAATATTTTAAAACCCTGTCTACAGTTTTCTCTATATTTTAAGCCAGACACAAATCGTAATGCTCTTCTTTGGAGGGCAAAGACATTGGAATTATGGCCGGAGTATCCCCAAACCAAGATAGCTTAAGATAGAAAGGAATGTATAAGGCAATGGTATGCTGTGATGAGTATTTTCTGCGATACATTATTAAAAAGATGTCTAAGCAGATGTATATTTTTAGATTTTTTTTTTGCAGAGTAGTATGTAGTTTTCCCACGATAGTTTGCAATCGAGATATACACATGTACAGATCAAATCGCTCAAATTTAGCAGCCATCAATACAGAACGATATTAGTTGTGACCACGCGATGGCAGACTTCATGTATTCTGAATACTACATTCTATCAAGCGGTATGTGTTTCATTATCAACTTTATATTTGTGCGTTTATTTGTCTAAGTATGTCCTTCTGTCAACCATATGAGGCCTTAGTAGGTACCGGTCCTGGACTCCGGTCTAATTTCCTTTCCCTGCTCATCAGTAAGCGCCTTAATTTCATGGGATTATAACACAAAAAAAACTTGAATTTTGTATATAAGCATTTGCCCTAAGATGATTCATAAATCACATTGAAAGTCCTATATGACTCACTTCCATAAGGCTTATCACAATCATACGGAACACTTACATAAGTTTGGTTATAGGTGATTTGTACAGGTTTATACTTCGATAACACTGTATTTTGTTTTCAATTCTGCGTAATTTATCAAATAAAACATAAATTTTTTAATATCAAGAATATTTTAAAGGCAGTTTCCTTTTTCATATATTACATAAAGAAACATCAAACATTTAAATATGAAAATAAAAATAAAATTTAATATAAATCAACTTTTTATTCTACATAAACTCTATTTTATACACATTTTTATTTGACAGCAACAGAAAATGATTTCTTAATTTATTTACGAATAATAAACTGTTGAACCTAAATGGAGTTGATCTCTGTGAGGAAATTGCTGATGAATATTTATTAAAAATTTAAATCAAAGTCAAATGGATGCAGAAATGAAGCCTAGCAAATGAAGACCAATATGAGCGCATCCCTCTCCTCTCGATTGATAGGAAAATTTATTTTCATTGTACAGAACGTTAATGCTCGATGTTTGTTTATATAATTGTTAGATATTATTACTGGTTACTAATTCTGAGCTCGTTTCGCAAACCAAGTTAGCATCAGCTGGAGATGAACACATCCTCAGATGATTAAATATAAAATTTTGGATATATCATAGAGATCTTTTCTTTGGTGATAATATTAACTTTAACATTAAATATCAGAATAGAAACTCAGGGAGTCATTTTATATGTGCGAGAGGGACTAAATATTTGAAGACAACGGACACACACCCAATATGCAAGTATGCTGGATGTAAGGTCTGCTTCCGAAGCATCACAACTAATCAGTTGTTTGCCATACGGTCATATGGCACACAATCAAACTTGTTGATTGAATTGCACAGACGTAAAAGTATGCTATTCTGCTTAATTTTTTACGTTATTTTCAAATATCGAAACAGATCTACAAAATTTTGCTCTACAGATATTTATTTATTTGTTTATTTATTTATTTATTTATTTATTTATTGATTTATTTATTTATTTACTTATTGATTTATTGATTTATTGATTTATTGATTTATTGATTTATTGACTTATTGATTTATTGATTTATTTATTTATTTATTTATTTATTTATTTATACATTTATTTATTTACTTATTTATTGTTTTATATATTTATTTATTTATTTATTTATTTATTTATTTATTTATCTATTTATTTATGTATTTATTTATTTATATATTTATTTATTTATTTATTCATTTAGTCATTTATTCATTTATTCATTTATTCATTTATTCATTTATTCATTTACTCATTTACTCATTTATTCATTTATTTATTGACTGATTTATTCACTTATTTATTTATTTATTTATGTATTTACTTATTCATTTATTTATTTATTTATTTATTTATTTATTTATTTATTTATTTATTTATTTCTTTATTTATACACCATCTAACAGTACAAAGACCATTTACAAGATGGGAAAAACTGATTTAGTACAAAAAGAAAAATTGAAAATAACAAATTACATACATAATATATACAGGGTGTCTCACCAAGGAACTGCATCGTTCAATATAGGGAAAAGTATGCACCAGAAAATTTTGAAAATTAGGGAATTACTAATGGCAGTGTGGTCAATTCAACTAAAATAATTACAAGCATCTGGCACTTCCGGTTATACCGGAAGTCGATACCAACTTGCTTATTTTAAATGGGTTACCCTATATATTTTAGGGTTTTCGAAAAGAGCATAAAATTCTGAGTCAAAAACATGTAGGATACCCTTTTCCTAATCCAGCTATTTCAGAGATATTTGACATTCCAAAAAAATTTTGACAGGTGTAATGGTTTACAATAACCTTTATAACTTTCTTCGTGTAAAAGATACTCATTTGCTCTTTGGCACGCAGAAAGTCCATAAGGTGAGTTACGCTCTACAGTTTAAAGAAATTCAATAATAATATACCAAGTGTTCCATTTTTGGCGTTACATTTTGTAAACTCAAACCGCGAGAACTTGCTTAAGTCAAATGGGACACCCTGTATTTTTTTACATCAAGTTGTGTATAATTAAACCTCATTGTTAAAAAAAAACAATATATTTGAAATTTCATGTCCATAAAACACAGGTAAAAACGCAAGAACTATAAGTTCTTAAAAGTGATTAATATTCACCTGGTACCTATATTGTAAATCTAAATTTGTGGCATGCAATATAGTGTTTTAGCATTGAGGTACATTGAAGCATTGAATTATAACTTGCGTAAATTTTGTTATGGATTTAGAATCAGCATAAAATTTGCTAAAACCTATCCTATTTAACCGACCTTGTAGTTCTTATGATTTCCAAATGGTGAGCATTGAATTTGAGACACACGGTATATGTTTCATAAATAGTTCATATGCCTATCTATTTTAGAATTCTCCCTAGAACGACCGAGGTTTCTTTACACAACTCCACAATTTTTTTAAGACCAGCTCGAAGAAGAGCATACTTACTGCCATTGTGATGCTGACAATAATAAAGTGAATAAAAATGTGAGTTTAGGAAATTTTGTTTAATTATGCTACTTTAAGTTTAAAACCACTAATCAGATGTAAACAGGTTATATCATTCAAATTTGTGTATCCAAGAAAAAATTCATTTTTTTTTTAAAACACCATTTTTGGGGCGCGCTTGTTTTTTCGGCATTCATTGTCCATATTTTACCATGAACTGGTCTATGTTGAGACATTTTGGTACCACAATGCTCTTAAAATCAATTGAAATGTCACAATATTAGAGGGAGTAAAGTGTGAGAGCCTGAGTCATACAAATTATAAAGTGCGTCCATAAAGTAACGCATAAATTCATTATTAGGTAAATAAACTATATTATTGAAAATGCCCGAAACGCGTAGATTTTTTATTTTAATTTACTGTTTTTTCAAATAATAACTTAATATACAGGGTGACCTACCTTCGAGTAATGACGTCATCACCAGTTTTTTTAAATGGAACACCCCACTTTTTTTCCCAATTTCCGAATGTCCCTTGCTGAGCTAATTCCAAAAATGTATCACAAGTTGCTTCAAATTGGTACAGAGTGGGCAACAACACAAAAGGCCAATATCCATTTGGCATGATGACGGTCTCGGATGCTAGGGCCAGGCAGGACTATTGCCTTTTTACCCTAGTCATCGCTGTAGACCTGGACCGGCCTCGTGCAGGGCGGGTTAGCTTTCTTTACAAACGGCCCCACTCACAAATGTGCGCGGTGTCGAAGATTTCGGCCAACCTCCCTGGGTCCTAGCTGATGAACCCTGCTGGCTAGGGCCTCTTCTGGCGCTCTTCTGTCTTCGTCTTCTTTCTTCGCCAGCTTGTCACCCCCGGGGTAGTCATCTGTCTGTCAGGGACTGTGTGGATATTCTGTGACTTGGGATTGACTGCCGGTACACAAAGTGTCAATTGACACATTGTCATCTGGATCATCGGACAAGGTGAGGATGAACTATGTAGCTCTAGGAGGTGACGGCCTAAGTGCTTTCTTAGCACTTTCGTCCTGCACCGAGCCAGGGGGGACAACGGGCACTGGTCGGCTTACTGACCGGCGCCCGCAAGGTTTATGGGAAGGTGGTTGGTTATGTCATGTCTTTTCCGTGGGTTGATCCATCTGTAAGGAAAGGATTAGTTATACTTACCCGTTATCCAGTAACTGTACCTTCGGCCTCTTGTGCCTCGGTGCGTCTGCCGGATAATAGGAGGTGGCCTCCCTGATCAGCGAGTTCCTGTGCTCCTCAGCTAAGGTGTACAGTTTCTTCGCTCTATCCCGGATGATTTCGGTGACTGGTGTGTACTCCAGGTCCCTGAGGATGTCAGCGTTTCTAACGTACCATGGTGCGCTCACCGCTGTCCTGATGGCCACGTTTTGTATGGCTTGGAGCTTCTTCAGATAGGTCTTCGCTTGGTATCTCCATGCTACGGAGGCGCAGGTCAGCTGTAGTCTGATAAGTGCTTTGACTAGCAGAAGCTTGTTCCTTAGACTGAGCCTGCTCTGGTTCCCTATCATTGGGTAGATGAGAGCTCTCGTCTGCTTGGCCTTTACCACGATGGCTTCGGTGTTCTGTCTCCATGTTAGGCCTTTACCCATGATTCCGTCAAGGTACTTGACGGAATCGTGCCGTTGGATGTCCTCGCCGAACATGGAAACGTGTCCTGTGGGGGGTTTCAGCACGCTGCCAAGTGCGTGAGAATTAAAAACTATGTTGTCGGTAGACACGGAAACCCCGCGCTAGGAGGATTATCAGGACAACATAAAAAGCAAAAGCTGTTAGCCATGCGGCCTACAATAGATTATCAAAAAATATATTGCTTATGCTGTACACCACCATAAAGAATGTATAAAAAAAGTATTCATTGTGAAATCTGTAAGAGGTATATTCAATCTCTTAAAAAGTGATTAAATGTAGTGATATAACACCATTATTTTAGAAATGAATAGTTAATTCTGGAGGTCATATCTAAGAGTATTTTGTGGCTGACATTCATAAATCTAACGGAAGTTCATAATCTTCACACAGGAAGTCACAAAATTAATATTGACACTAAAAAAAATGTCTTTAACAATACTTATAGAAGCAGCAACTGAGTTTGATACTGGTACCTAAATAGAACTAGAACTTGACATTTTTTTAATTACATTGAGGAACAATAATTAACAAAGCATATTATACGCTTGCTAATACTAAAATCATGCACTACGAAATACGAAATACACGCATTTCATTATTCCACCCATAATGGCTCTCTTGCCTGCAATAAGGGATTCCTGCTTTATATTAGATGTAATTCCTTGGCAAATAAACTCGTCCTTTTAGGATCTCATTTAGTATCTTGCAAACAATCTGCTGTGGAACGCCAACTCTCACAGGGGAAAACAGAACGGAAATGTTAGAAATGTATTCCATATGGTCCGTTAGTGCATTCATTATAAATTATTCAGAAAGAAAATAGAAGGTCGAATTTTTAATGTAGCTAATAAATGTTTTCCTGTATCACATTGGATTTCAATCTCTTAAAGTGGTTTGTTTCGAGTCATATCTAACAACTGAATGGTAACATTTTTAATTTTGACTGTTCACAGTCGATTAAAAATAACGTGCAATGGAATAAACGGATTGAATCTTAAGTAAAACAATAATAAAATTTAGGTTTTCTAATTTTCAGTTGTCTTCTGCTCGAAAATTTTCTGATGTAAGGTGTCAAAAGTTTTATTCCTGCCATTTTCATAATTGTAAGAAAATCTGATAAATATATCGATACACCGGGTAGGCCAAAAAAAATACCGTACTTTTTGTTTTTCTTTGCCAAATTTTTTTTCTCAACCGATTTTAGCAAATTTGATGTCAATAGTTAGCTACTTGAATAGGCTACACAAGTCAAATAAGATGGCCGTAACATCAAAATTCAAATTGGGGGATACAACTGAAAATGGGCCTTCCTTTGCGCTCGTTTCTTTTGATTAAAAATTATCGAAATGACAGAACTAATGACTAATGAATTTCGAAAGAATTCCTTCTACATTTTAACTTATATCGGTTCATTGATTTTGGAGATGTAGTGAATTCAAAAAAGACCTACTTGCCATTTTTTAAATCTGGCCCTAATCAAATAATCATATTTTCTGAAAAATACTGCCAGCATTGTATGCCAATCTTTGGCAGAAATAATGCAAACATCCCTAGAATTTGGCATACATCCAAAATATAGAAAAACAGCATCCGTTACACCGATCTCTAAAACTGGTTATAAAAACAAAAACAATTATTACCAATGAACTGCTGGAATTTATCACAACGGAAAACACGCTACCAACAGAATAACACAGTTTCATACTGGAAAATCAGTTGTAAGTAATCTTCTGGTCAACTTAAATAACTGGACTAAGGAAAAGACTTTTGATCGGATAACCTTCAAATGGTTGACAGCTAAACTGGAACATTTAGGTAAACGATGTAATGTTCTGGCTTGGATTAAAGTGTCTACTAAACCTAAACATCAACAAATATTTCATGTTACATATTGGTAAAAGTAATCCTCATCTAAGATTCAAACTCAATAATAGCACCATATCATCCACAGAATCCCAGATTGGCAATATATCTCGCTAGAAAATCCTTTTTATCATATATAACCGGAACTATTCATAAAGATCTACAAGTCATTTATTCGTCCTATTCTTGAGTCTGGTTTCCAAATATGGCCGCCTTTCTTTAAAAAAATATATTGATCTCCTTGAGAAAAGACAATGAAGAGGAACCAAAATCCTCTCCAAAGGGATTTATAATATACCATATGAAGAACGTTTAAGAAACTTGAATTACCAACGCTGCTACATCGAAGGACCCGAGGTGACCTTATTGAGACATTCAAAATACTAAATAACATACAGTGTGACCCATTCAAATCTAAACACCCTCATAAAAGTTGTATTTATTAACCGATTTTGACCGGTTTTTTTTTAAATGTACAACACCAAAAACTGTACTTTTGGACAAAACGTCATATTTTATTTTTAATGATCATGGCCTACCGCGAATTTTGTAGGAGTTAAAATTCAAAAAAATCATATTAGCGATTTTTTTATGTAACATCTGAATACATCCCTCTACTCAGTACCCTCCTAAATGGGTATGTACCAAATTTCATAAAAAAAATACGAATTAATAAAATTTTTGCAGATAAATTTAACAATGAAAATATTAATATGTACATATTAATCATAGGAAGTCATGGAATAGACATCAAAATTAGATAACGAAATTAATTCTAATAATATTACTGATTAATTAAAATTAATAAGAATGATAACAGCGACGTACGGTAATCCCCCATTATGTTTAATTTGAGGTTCAATTTTCGTGAATGATGAACATTGTCTTTCACCATTTATAATCCTTTCAGCGATTTAAGAAATAATTTTTTTTGAGTTTTATCACGAAACTTCAGTATCAAATTATGCTTTCTTTAAAAAGTACGTTCTGCTGACTTGTTTTTGTAGTTATTATTTCCTTTGCTGCTTATAAGTTAGCCATGAAAAGGCAATTGTTGAAACAAACAAACAATATTGTTTACCGTCATTTAGAGTGTGAATAAGTTTTATGTGCTAAATATTTGTAAAAATAAGTGATATTTGTTATGGAACAACTAAATTTGAGGAAGAAAATTTAAATAGTTCCTCTGATTGGTGATAATGCTCGTTCGGTAAGAGAAGCAGCAAAGGAATTTCATACAAGACATCGCAATGGACCAAGAAACAAAATTCCACTGTATACAATATAAATAATGTTTTCAATGACACAGGTTCTGTATCAAAACATATTATCAGAAGCAGAAATTATGCACATTTTGTAGCTAGACATAATGATCAAATTTTGGAATATTTTCGTAATAGTCCTAATTCCAGTTTAAGAGGTGCCAGTCTAGATTTAAATATTCCAAGAGAAACTATTAGAAGAGATATCTTGTAAAGAACCATTTGAAATCATACAAACCAAAGATTTTAAATACTTTAGAGCCCGGAGATGAAGATAGAAGATTGGAATTTTCTATATGGCCTCAAGGAGAATGCCTCAATAATACTAATTTCATTACAAAAATTTTGTACACCGATGAAGCCACTTTCACCACCAACGGTACGATTTCATCCCAAAACTCTCGCTACTGGTCAGTAGAAAACTCAGAATGGGTAATCAATTGTAAAGGACAATATTCACTAAAAGTAAATGTGTGTTGCGGGATACTCCATATTATAATTATTGGCCCGTTCTTCCTTGAGAACAATTTAAATAGATTTAAATTTTTGGATTTTTTGAGGAATGAATTTTCGGAAGCACTAGATAGTTTACCCATTCGTGACCAAGTTAATTTAAAATTCCGGTTAGATGGGTGTCCTTTACATAATACAGTGATAATGAGACAGTGGTTAAATAATAATTTTCGAAATCAGTGGATAGACCCCAACAGCCCTCTAATTGAGTTTCTGTCTAGATCACCGGATTTAACACCAATGGACTTTTTTCTTTGGGGTACTATTAAGGAAAAGGTATATAAATCAAGACCCCAGACGATTTAAGACTTCCGAGCTAGAATAAGGAATGCATGCCTAATAATAATATTAAAAAAAGATATGATAAATGTATTACATTGAACGGTGGTGGAAGCTTAAAAAATTTAATTTTTCCTTTATAATCTTTATTTATTACATTACATTTATTGTTAAAAGAATTATTTTAGTGTTTGAATATTACTTTCTTGTTACGATTACTGCATGCTATTATTATTGGTTCCATATTATTTCTGCGCGTGATCAGCGTCATTGTGTTTTCATTGTTTATTAGAATTATATGTTTATTCCATGACTTACTATGTCTGCAATAATAAATACATACTAATATTTTCATTGTTAAATTTATCTGCAAAAATTTTGTTAATTCGTATTTTTTTGTGAAATTTGGTACATACTCATTTAGGAAGGTACTAAGTACAGAGATGTATTCAGATGTTACATAAAAAAATCGCAAATACGATTTCTTGAATTTTAGCCCCTACAAAAATCGCGGTAGGCCATGATTATTAAAAATAAAATATGACGTTTTGTCCAAAAGTACAGTTTTTGGTGTTGTACCTTTTAAAAGAACCCTGTCAAAATCTACTAATAAATGCAACTTTTATAAGGGTGTTCAGATTTTAAATGGGTCACACTTATGTATATAGCATAAATACATAAAGGATACATTTACTTTTAATACTAATGTACAGCTTCAAGGACACCGAATGAAGCTTATTAAAAATCACTTATCTTCTAACCCTAAATAACACTTCATTAGCAATCGTGTTGAGGACCACTGGAATAGATTACTTCGAAACAATCCAATCTACAAGCGTTAATCAAGTTAAAACAAGACTCGACTCGTACCTGAATATTAATAATATCTGTCTGTATATACATTATTAGTATAGTTATACATATGTACTTGTTATCCTCTTATTAGCCATAAACAGCCATTGGCTGCCTGATTATTATGTAATAATAATAATAATAAACAAACTTTGACATTTTTCCTGCCAATTTTTTATTTCTCAACCGATTTCAATGAATTTGTTCTTGTTATTTAGGCAATAGAATCATCACTAAGAAAGTGCGAACAAATTATCGAAATTTCAAAATACAATACCCTATTGCTTATACTACTACAATATTTTAAATATCAACAATACAAACTAGAGAAATAATTTATAAAAATCTTATTTAGGTAAATAATACGATGAGATGGTAGAGGATATTTCACAAGAAATCCATAATTAGTTGGTAAGTACTAATGAAATTCGCCCTGTAAAACAAATTTCATTATTAATTTTATACTTTTGCTTTTATTTGTCTACACGCACCATGAGTGCAACAATAACACAACTAAAATTATTAAGTTTTGACAAAAACGAATTTTAAAGTTTTACACAACAGAAATTATGTCATATCTTAATAACTATTTGGTGTTTTCGATTTAAAATTGGATTAGCTGAATCTACGTTTATTATATATTGTGGAAAAATACTGGTTCTTAATAATTCAAGTCAATTAATTATAAATGATCTTGTTGCATTTTGAGATATGTTGGTATTGCATTAACATATTTTGCTATTTTATAATAAGTTGCTTGGATTTTGAGATATGTTGGAAATTATAGTCATATTGACTACTTGTTTGGATTTGGATAACAACAAAAATAAAGCTTTTAAAACCAGTTACTTTTGGTCATAGGCGAAATATAATTGCATGGTAAACATTTTTGATTGAATAAAATAGATGAAAAAATAATAATAATTTAACTCACAGCTTTTATTAATACTAGAAATCTGGAACATTATTAATGGCTAATAAAGAGGAATCAATTTTTTTATAAACAAAATGGTCCTGTTTTTTAATACAAGGTTGATAGCATTATTGACTGAAAGGTAATGAAAGGTAAGTTTTTGTAAAAATGGTGGTACTGTTCCTAAATTAATTTAATATCACATAAATACGAAAGGCCGTCCCTCTTCTGTTTTGATATTCCCGTTTGGTTTGGTTTCTTAGGTAATGTAATTCTACCCTAGGGATTGAATTAATATGATTTCTTACTACATCCTTGAGAGCTTGGTCCAAAATCTTCTGTTTTCCATGCTAGAGTCACGCTTTTTTATAGTAGTATGGATCATCGTATCGTCAATATCTAGGGTTTTGTTGGGTATCTATATTTTGCATCTACATTTTCTATGTTAGACTAAATATACTGCCGTTTTCTTGTATTATCCCTGATCTCCCAGAATTCCTTTAAAATATTATCCCTTTCTTCTTCTGAAATCACTGAGAAGCATTTGCCGGCATTTTTCATTGCTAGGTGTTTTAAGTTTTCTCTTTGGGTCGAGTTTGTTTTTGGAATTAGTATATTCTTTACCACTATTACATTTCTGTTTTCTGGTATTTTGTTTTCATTCATTAACAATTCTTTTTCATTTACGACACTTTTCTTCAAAATTCTCGTTTGTTTGTCCTAGATCCTGTTCTATAGAAACACATTGATTCTCTTTATTTAAAATTTGTGCTAATTCTTTTAGAGATTTTTTTGGTGACACATTTCTTTTTCCAGTTTTAATTGTTTGCAAGTTTAAATCTGAATCACCAGAGTCAAAGCTGCTATGTGTCATGTCATCTTTAGCTCTAATATTGTAGACCTCGGATTCGTCTTGTTCATTTTCAGTGTTGTCTGATTCTGAATCATTATCTTTTATGTGTGTATACTCGTCTTTATTATAGGAAGCAATATTAGATGGTTTTTACACTATACACTTTTGTAAGATATAACCATCTGAATCTTTTTCCATAATTTCCTCAACATTTTCCTGAAATAACTACTGATGTTCAGTTAAAAGAAGTGCATTTGTGCCCAGTTGCGCCATTCTATTGCTGAGCCAGGAATAGCTAAGGTGCCTTAAATAAATAAGGTAGGTTTAAATCTTTATACATAGCACCGATCGAAAAATAAACAGCCTTAAGTAAGTCGTGAATCACTATGGCAACGTCGCATTTTAAGTTGAGATATTTTGAATATTTTGTTTTAGAACTACAAAGTTACTGTACTGGAGGGTTGCCTTTGTCAATTGTCATAAAATAAATAATATAACTGTCTAGTTACAATAATAATAATGATGAATTATAATCGATGTGTTGAAAAGTTAATTGTAGGTATGAGCAAAATATTGGCAGCAATACACGGTTTTTGGTATTTTCCATTTATTTTCTGGACTTTTAATGAAACAGGCAGCACAAAAATAAATTGGCAAGTTAATTATTATCAAAATTCTTGAAATCATTTGGGAACTCCAGCTGCAGTTCTATTTCTTCTAAAATATGTAAAACTGTTGGCTTGGTCAGACGGAATCTCTAAAAAAATTTGTAATTCGTCCAAGTCACCGAAGTAGTTTGATCTTTCATAAATTCTTCTGGGAAAACCATAATCCATTTTGGAAAAAATCATCATCATCCCCAATATCGATTTCAAATAAATCCATCATCCCCCAATATCGATTTCAAATAAATCCATCATACAAAAAATGTCAAAAACTCTTTTAAATGTAATTTTTTGTGATTAAAAATTATGGTATGGGTACAAGTACACATGACTGGATCATTACTTAATGTTGAAGGCCTGTTAAGTTTAGAAATGTGTAGGCTTAAACTAAGGGAACTTAATTTCTCCTTAAACTTCACTTAGATTGTGGTGCAAACAAAATAGCAATGTTAAGGGTTACTTTTTCTTAAGCTATCCTTACGTGGAACGGTGCAAACGGGCACAACACAACTAGTAAGATGTGGTAGTTTTGCACAAATATTTTTAACGAATTTTGCGTGAAATACTAACATAACTAAAATGTTTTGGTATTGCACTAGAATATTTCAGTTTTAATAAAAAATTTTGAGTTGCGTTGGTGTTGCACTGACGGTGCGGATGTCCTTCTGTCAACTATATGAATCAGTAGTAGCTACCGGTCCTGAACTCCAGAGTATTTTCCTAACATTGCTGTGACCTTTAAATTTACTACTACAATTTTACCCTCTTTAAAGCCCCGTATCTCAAAAAGTAATGGATAATTTTTTTTTAATTTTTATTTCGCTATTCCTAATATTTTCTTATAGAGTGCCTTGATGTGGTGCGCGACATTTAGGATAAAATTAACACTAAATCCGGCTGGTATTTATAATTTTTCAAACACGTACAACTTAGCTCAAGTTAAAAAATTTCATTTACGTGATTTTCCACCACGACCCAAAACTTACGATATCACTTTTAAACTATTTTATTACGACTCGACGCGCGCGTGCCCTTATTACTTATATTTTTCTAGCGAAGCCAACAAATTACGGGGATAAAACTCTGTTGGCATATTATATGATGCAGTTGTTTCTCAGCTGCAGTGGCGTAGTTGCAGTTTTATTAGTTTCAAACGGACGTGTATTGCGAGACTAATGGCAGTGTAATCGTCAAGATTATTTGAAATTTCACATTACAAAAGCACCTAGTTGTTTGAAATGTTCTTTTAATGAAGTTATTTATATTTTATTGTATTGTTATATCCACTATATTTTAAAACGTAGGCGGGCAGTATGGAATCAGTTGGGAATTTACAATCTAGTAAACTAAATAATTTTCTACGTTGGATGTCTACAAATAGTGTATGTTTTTCATATTTATAACGTAAGGAATAATGTTATGCTACTTTTAAGCGAACCCAGACGATCTTCTTGGAAAGATTTTTATCGGATTGTATTCATTTAACTCCCCACTTTAAATCCTAAAAAGTGTCCCTTCTGTATCCCTTTTTATGTTCAATCATGCAATAGTCCGATCACAAAGAGGAGGCACGTGCACAATTACCAAAATTCAAAATAGGTCCTTTTAATGATATTTAACCTCTTTTAATTTGGTGGCGTTTGGTCTCCATCCTGAAAAATTGCGGCCATTTTGAAATATCAGCTGTATTTTTGAAAGTAAAAGAGAAGAGGAGACTGTTTTTAAGAGAAGTGCTCGAAATTGTTAATTCTATAATTTGTGTTCTTATAATGTTTACGTTAACTGTTTTCTAGATATTTTGAAATCTTGGCAGTCATCTTCAAATTTTGTTATTAGCTTGATCACGGAAACTCAACAAAAGGCAGGAAAATTTCTTAAACAAAATGTGCTCAAAACATTACCACTAATAGTGGTAATGTTTTGTTACTTTTGCTGTAACTATGACCGCTTTCGAAATATTTAGAAAAGACCATAAAAAAAATAATAAAATTCACTATTTAAACGTTTTTATTGTTTTACTTGTAAGATATGGTTTGATGTTTAACTTTTAAGAAACGTCTCTTGTAAATAACATTTATTTTAATGGAACAATTATCCAGTGCAATGATAGTTAAGACAATAAATAAAAAACAAAACAAAACATACAAAACATACAAAACAAAATTGGATGATCTAAGAGCAATTAATTTACAAGTTTAAATTTCTAGTTTATCATCCTTTAAGGGCATAATCATTATCTTTGTCTTCCTCCTCTTCACGCTCCTCATCAACTGAAAGATCTTCATCACTGAATGTCCACTGAAAGATTAGGTAGTTCTTCTCGCAAGTGCATTAGAGGTACTAGCATGTCCCTAAAATTTTCCATCCATTCTCTGCTGGCTGCAATCTTTGACCAGCTAGTAAAATATTCAATTACAAATATGTTTAATAACTAACATAAAATATCAAAAACATTTACAATTAGGAAGTTGAAGTTGAATTCATGAACATAACTCAGTTAACAATGCTACTAATCAATACCCTTGTTAAAGAAGTGCTAGCCTAATACCAACTCACTTGTTTCAATTACATCATGCAGAAATAGACTGAAATTGTAGATCTTATGAGATTGAGTACTTTTTGTTTAAGAAAGTTTCCACTGTATCTTTTAGTTTCTGAGATAAAGCTAATAACGAATTTAAAGGCAGCCAGAGTATTTACAATTGTAACGAAGTGATTTTTCTATTGTAATCAGACCTAAGTGTTTTTCGTTCACTTTGGTATACCCTGTATACGATAACTTGTGTTAAGATTTCTGTTAAAACCGTTTTGAACCAAAGTTGATTTTATTTTGCAAATCCAGTATTTGGTATAACAATTATCAAATATAATTGTTTCAAACCAGTTTCTTTCCAAGGTAATCTTAGGTTGTTTATAATTCTAATGATAAATCATGTATTGTGTTTATACTCAATCAAGTACGAGGAAAGTAGTTTAATTTAATTTAGTTTGATTTCAAAGCAAGTTGAAATTGTTTATTTATATTAAACAAATATGTTCCTATTTGTTTTTTATAATTTACCGGATAAGTTATTAGGTGATCTATTTTAAATATTAGTACCTAGCCGTTTCAAATTATTTCTTTTCGGAAACATAGTTTAAAAATTATGAAAAAGCGATTCCCAGCATTATTATATTTGATAAACATTTGTAGATATTATTTAACGCAAGGAATTTGCTTAAATGTATTTCGCTAAGCTTGCTTAAATACTTTTACCCCTCTACATAAACCGCAATTGCGTTCCTCGCGCAGGGAGTCACGTGACTGTCTCGTCATCTGGTGGGAACAAAACTGCTCACACCGCTTGAAAAAATCACTTCTTCTCCACTAAACGCTCAAGTTAGCTCGATCTCCAATGTACTACGTAACCAGGTAGTGGTAAGAATCACTTTAACTATTTTACTGTTTTATTTGCATTTACCTTTTGTACCATTTTACTGTTTTATTTGCATTTACCGTTTGCACCATTTTACTGTGTTTATTTGCATTCACCATTTGTGTCCAAGGTACCTGTTGTCTAAGTAAGTCAGAGATATCCGGGAAGCTCGCTATTCGTTGACAAAAGTCGAGTTATCAATTCAACGACGAGCATTGGGAATAGTCGGTAGTCATTAGTTATTGCAGACGTAACGATAGGGTACCAAGTCCATGATATTAGATTGTGATCCTATCTCAGTCATAGTTTTCTTAAGACACCAGTAAGATCGTAAGTCCATGATCTTAGGTTATAACTTTACCAGTAAACACGCGTCGGCGCACACGTGAGACTTTAAGTCCATGATCTTAGGTTAAAATCTCATAGAGTGTCCCGGACTGTAAAATATTATCCGATCCGTTTGACGCCCCTACTCACTCACTATTAGTTGTAACACAAACAGTCTCGGAGTTAATGTGATGCCCTATCACTTTCAGATAAATTAAATTCATACATTTTGAACTACTCTTACATATCTCTGGTCTAATCAATTCAAGGGACAGTTTAACCTAGAAAACGCTTGCTGTAAACCTCAGTACTATATAATTAGACTGGCAGCAGGAATGCACGGTTGTCATTTATTATTTATTACAGACCTAAGGATAGGATATTAAGTCCATGATCTTAGGTTGAAATCCTATCTGAGTCATCGGATGTATTACGTGAATTAAAAATAGATAATAAGTTTCTCTTGACTAGTACTGGCACAACGTGCTTGAGTATCTGACGTAAATCCTTAAAATAAACGGTTGCCATATTAGACTTAAGAGAGCTAGGTCAATTAAATCATTTTAAAAAACTTTAGTTGTAACAGATTACAAATTTACTGTCACAACTTGTAGCAACCAGAGTCAAGCTATGAGAACGATACAAATTCAGTTCACGACTCCACGAAATAATAAGACGTGTATATCAAAGGTGTGTTTGTAGAGTAAAACAAATTGCAGTTATTAACTAACCAAGGTGTTATTAATTTAATAATCACCTCTACTAACACAGAACAAGACAGTCAGTATGTTGGCCGCTGCTATACAAGCTATTGACTGTCAGGTAACACTGTTAATTTTTTTAACATCGTATTTGGTTAAATCTTTATATTTTGAGTTAAAGAATCTCCAGTTACTCTATGGCCCATTCGTTATAACTCACCCTGTATGTTACGTACATACTAGTAGAGCAATCGGCTTTTCACAACACTTAGGTGTTTTACGGTAGTGCAATGATGTTAATTTACTTACAAACATCAATCACTTTCAAGATTCTCTAGTCTTAGGTTAGTTTCTATAATGTTAATGACACAGGCAATCGATACAGGGTCTATTAGATGAATTGCAGTTTGCAGCAACCTTCGAGGAACAGGAAATATATGTGAGGAGATACATGCGATGAGATAAATTTATAGTAGCGAAGGAATCTTAATTGTAAAGCCGTCTGGTATAGGTAACTCCCTAAGGACCAATATAAGGAATACCTATAGTGGTTATGGCCAACTCAGTTAATTCCAGATATTTTATTGCTGTGGTTACAACTTTACACCTTTATCACGAAGACGATGTGGACAACATTGCATAGTAATACATAAAAGATGTGTGTTGTCTGTCGCAGCTTGGCATCGCGGGACTTGTTTATTGATAACTTCATATCCTCCCTGCAACTTAAAATGCAAAATTTATTGTATTGCGGACTTTGCCATGGACTTTACAAATGTTAAGAAGTTTCTTAATCCTAAAGCATGTAGAACAGTAGACTACACTTTTGTAGTTTTTGTTTACAGATTGTCCCATAGAATGCGTTACAATTTTTAACTATTTTCAAGTTTATTTTAATACCAAAATCCAAATATCTCAAAAACTTGTTGAGCTAACATAACACATCCCAGTCAACCAAATCTTATACAGGATGGACCATTAATAATAGGTCATAGTTCAAGGGTAGGTTCTTTGGACGAAAATATGAGGATATAACGAAATATGCTTTAGTAAAATATTGCTGTGGAAAAAGATACAGGGTGTCAACGTTGAAATTATTATTTTTTTTTTTTTGCAATAACTGAACAACCTCTTGACCGATCTTCACCAAATTTGGTAAAGGGACATTTTTTAATCTAAGAAACAATAATTTATGTATCACATCACGTTAGATCATAGAGGGCGCCGTAGGAGCTGTATCTGATTATTAATTTTTTTTTAATTTTTTTTTTTGATGAAACGTTGTGGTACTTCTGATTAGAACATCTGATGGAGGCGTCATTTCCATGTAAAAAAAGGCACACTTGGTAGAACTTGTAACTCCAACTGCCATTAAAGATTTTAATAATTTTTTTAAAGACAAATTCAAATTTAGTTAAACAAATTGTATTTATTGAAAAGTATGCTTTGGTTAACTTAGTTCTGTCATGTACGTCATTTAGTCATTTCATTTTGTTCTTGTGTTCCTCGTGTTAATTTATCAAGTTCTTTAACTTCTTTGTTCAAAATGCCTCGACAAAAAAAGGTCATATTGTTATATGCGGTCTTTGTAAGTTTGTTACTTTAATTGTTACCAAATATTTATAAAAGACAATCATAGCTGTTATAAATGTATTATAAACTTTTTGTAAATTAGTCCAATAATAATTATGTACCTAAGTATACCAATGTTTTATTTTTATTTATATATGAAGCCGTTTATGTTTTTGTATACGACACAGTGATTTGTTTTAATCCTGTATACATAAAATGGATATGGTTTCACTTTGATTGTGGTTACGAAATAAAATGGAGTCCACACATATTCTACAGCATTGAAAATTGGAAATATGCACATTCGCCGAAGGAACTGACAGAGACATTTTTACTGTAAACTTACATAAAATACCTATACAAAACAAATGGGCCTTTTGAAATATTAAAATGTTAATAATAATTTAATTAATGGAAATAAAACTTGTTTTTTCTCCACAATTTCAAGGTACACAATCGAAGGTAAGGTTATCACCACTGCTTAAAATATTAGTTTTAGGGAAGTATTTAAGGAACATTTTAAAGATCTACTTTTCGTTGCGAAAGTATACGCCAAGAAGCTCAGATCAAGCACATGGCGGCAGCAGACGTCGAAATATAGCTGTAGGCTTAGCACAGATTTAGTTATTTCCTAACCTAAATACTTTTGGCGAGGTAAGGTTGGTCCAACAAAAAAACAAGTGAATTCAAAATTAAAAATTCATAATTAGTTATTCCCGAAATTGGCATAATTTTAATAGTAATAATTTATAATGTTATGATCTTTATTTAAATATAGGCATATAGAAATATTTAAGTGTAAGAAAAAAATTAATTGACAGTACTGCATTAATGTCATGTCCATAAATTAAAAGGAGAAGGGTGAATAAGTTTGTTTTTAAATATCTTTGGTGTTCTATGATATATATACAAAAAGTTTTGCTAAATAAATCATTCTTGTTACTAAACGAGGTGTGTTACTTGGCCGTTTTAATATAAATCGAATTAAGGGTGCATATAATCGAGTGAAATCTCAGATACTATACTACCTACATTTTTGTAATACTATTACATAGTTCTTCTCGTAAACTATATGTAGGAACCCGGTGCAACATAAATAATCTTAACAACTCTTGGGTTATTGAAGAGGGTTTGAACATCCTTACGTAATCGCAGCTCAGGCAAGTTTGCCCTTAAAAAAAGGCAGTTATTCCAGTTATTGGAATTTTCTTCTAATTATTGGCATCCAGTAATTAGCACATGGCTAATAGTTGGCACCCATTGATTGGCGTATATAAAATATTGTTTATGCCTAACTTAAAATTAAAAAAAACTCCGTGTAGGTACCTACCTAGATTAAAATATTTTTATTGGGTTTAGATGATAACCAATAATCAGAACAAATTCATTTTAATACTAAACATGTTTTGCAAGTAAAAAAGTCTTTATATAAACCAAATTTTTGAAAACATTTAGTATGATAAGTTCTTGAGCATTTTTGACATTTAACACCAAAGTTTAATAACGACAGATTCCCTGTGCAAGTGAAGCATAAACCTTTATTAATAATATAGGTATTTTTTGGTGGCGAATTAGATAAACTAACATATGGCACTCTCTTATTATCAGCATTAAACAAATTTCTAATGTGAGTTCCTTCTCTTGGGGGCTCCCTAGTATACGTTTTCATAAATTCTTTAGGATCATTAATTCCACTATTCTCTTCTTCACATACTCTTTCTATGTTATTTTCTGAACATTCTTGCAACTTTTTAGGTTCAAGATTTTCCTTCTCTTCTCTATTTTTATCTGTCGCATTGCCATCTTGTTCATTACTTTTAGTGTGGTTACTTTCATGCTTTGAATCTGTTTGTACTTCTTCAAGCATAACATTTTGTGATATTAGATCTGCTCGTTTATTAATTAAGATTGCAGACTTTTTCTTGGTCTTCGAAGGGACTGTGGTCTTGGTAGTTTTAGTCGTTTTTCCTCTCATGGTTTTTATCTTTGAGTTTAAAAGTCTTTTAGCTTTATTTTCTATTTTTATCCGCTCCTTCTCGAGTTTTTCTCGTTCCTTTTCGTCAAATTGTTTTTTCCAACCAGACGAAGAAACTACGAAGATTGTTCTCTGGGTTTCACGTTTCCCTTTTCTCTCTGGGGTTTTCGGCCATGACAAGTACTCCTTAAGATTAATATTACTGATAGTATCGTATGTCCTACTAGATGGGCTCGGTTCTTCAGTGTTTAGCGATATAGATACAGTATCCACATTACTTGATAATTTGTCCTGGTTTTGTGTACTTATTGTATTAATACTGAGTGCATCATTGTCTAAGAAAATAATGGACATCTCTTCTAATTCTTTTGATATACAAATTTCGTTTTCCACTGTATGGTCCAGTAGATTTTTAGGCAATTCAACATTCACGTTGTTTTCTGTATAATTTTCATCCAATATTAATGTCATTTATTATTATTATTTGAGAGTTATCAATGTTAGTGGCGTCTGAATAGTTAAATTTATTGAAAATATTTAGCAATACCATAAAACGTTGACATTTACAGTATAAAGCTATCAATAGTATTTCAAGACGACTACATAATTGGCTCAAATCGTATGTTAGGTGACTTTTATGCCCATCTACAAAGACAATTATGGGAAATTTCACGTTTTGCTTTACTAAATAAGGATGCAATATGTTGGCTATATAATCGTGGAAGATTTCAGCCTTCATCCAACCTTTGTCAGTTATACCTATCCTTCATCCATCTGGAACACTCTCTGCAATATTTTTTGATAATCGTTTGTAAGCATATACTATCATGGGCGGAGTAGTGACTCCATAGGCCGAAAAGGTGAACATCACAGTAATATTTGTCTTTGATGGACCTTGTTCTATTTGGTATACATTTTTGGCATCCCTGGGAGCAATGACCTTATCTTCTTTAGGGCATAATGTAAAATACGTTTCGTCACCATTATAGACTCTAGTTGGATCCTCAAGAATGTTGAAATAGTCCTTTTCGTTTAAATAGTGTTCGATATTTTCGAACCATTTCCTTATATCGGTCTCCGAAACATTTCCACTTGCGTTTGTTACAGCTTCAGGAGTTCTGTTAGTTAATGTTTTATGGCGGCGTAAAAAGAACTGATACCAATGTTCGCCTGGCAAATTATATTTAAACGGGTTGGGCCGTGGATGTTTATCAAGGAATGCCTTGACGGAGGCTTGAATGTCATCCCTTCTTTTTGGGAATACTTTTTTGTAACTTTCTATGATCCGGCTTTCCAGTAAATTTTGTTTTTCTGAAGTTAAACAAGTGTTTGGGTCATGCTCCACCTTTTTAAAGTTCTCACTTAAGCGAAATTGTAGCATTACCCTTGGTATCCCATATTTTATTGCCGCTCTCTGTTTAGGCATACCATTTTTTATGTCTTGCAAAGCCAGTTGGAGACTTTCTTCTGTATAGTTTTTGACATATCTCCTCTTCTTTGTCACTTTCGGCATATTACTTTAATCTAAAAACGTAAGTGCCAATTACTAAATTTTAATAAATTAACTAAACTCCTAGTTATTGGCACTGCTGCCAATAATTAGAACCAGTGAGTACATTTAGACCAATTGTTGGCACTCGTAAAAATTAAGTTATTTTAATAAAATAACTTAAATTTACATTAAAAAACAGCTGCATAATCTATGTAGATATAGCACATATACAGAAATGGCAATAACAATGAAATTCCTGATATTAAACATACCTTTCAAGTAGATGGTTTCTTATGAAAACTTAAAAATTCTGACTTAAAATTGGAAGACTCACATGCACTTCTAACATAAACCACCATATTGAACCTGCGCACTTTGCTGTGATGGTATTTGCTTCGACGACGTTGCCAGCTTTTGTTAAAATTAATCAAATTAGGTAGAAATCCAGAAATATTTTAAACATTTAACAAAAAAGGTATATGTGCCAATAACTGGGATGATGCCAACAATTGGGTGTTTTACCCTAGGTTGCCTGGGATGTTGATATTTTAGAAAAATCGAATATTTTAAAACATACAGAGCGTTATATTTAAAAACCAAAGTATAATCAGAGATTAACATCTTTGATATGCCATATTTTTTAACGAGGTGCGCAATTGTTTTTTTGATTAAAAATTAGGATTCTGCAAAAAAATTAGGTCGAAGGTCCGTACACCATTTAGATAACTACAAATACAATCGTTATTTAAAAAAAATACACATTTTCACGTGATGGCTCTGTACATGGGGGAAGAGAGAAATCAACTTAATTCTGAAATGGAGCCATCGCGTGGACCGTTTCAATCAATCTGTGTTCGGACAGTAAAAGTAATTATTATTCGACTCTAAATACAGAAATAGCGAGCAATTATACAAAACCAAAAGTCATGCTTACTTTCCATACAAACTTAATTTCCTTATAAATGAAAAACAAATGATTAAATTGTGTATTATAGAAACCTATTTTCTCTTTATACTTTTGTTATACAAAATAAATAAATACTTGACTTTAGATTAAGTGTTGTTCTGAAGTTCTAAATTTAATTTTAACTTTTAACTGAATTAAATTTCAGATAGTACCCAGTTAGAAAATTTATGAATCGACAAATCTTGCGTTTATTAAAATTTGACTGAATACGGCCACCATGATCACTCATAAAATATTAAATAAGAGCACTACATGCCAATAGATATCTATTTGTTGATTGATTTCATACAGATTAAATTAAATTAGATTAGATTAAACAAATAATGTATCAGTTTCTAAATGTATGGAAGTAAAAAAATGATTTTACTTAAGAATACGGATATTAAAAAAAAAATAATGAAATCAGAAAATTTTAGGCCTAACAGTATATGAGATACAATAAACATCAATATGGCAAAAAGAACGATATACTACTCAACGATTGTAGCGTGGAACTTGGGGTTGCAGAGAGAGAAGAAATATCGCTAGTATGGGACAGAGACGAACCAAATTTAGTCACATTGAAAGGGCGGGATTTAGACCACTGCACGTTCAAACTCATGTCCCAATCGTTGACTAGTACAATGTTATTAAAAACAATGTATCAGTTCGTTATAGTCGAAGAGCTCATAGCGAATATTCGGTAAGTGTTTGATTTAACTTGCAATTTTCTACGATAATACGTTTACGATAGATAAATAGGGAACCGAAGCTTTGGCTGACTTTTTTTGAGACTGAGTATGGAAAAAATTTACATAAAAATATTTGCCAAAAAAAAGAGTTTACTTCCCGACCAAATTAAAACTATATAAAAATTAAGTTAATTTTGAACATAAAAATAAACACCCCAGATGATTTGGTTGGTGCTGGCATAGAACCAAATTACCCCAAAATTGTATTTCGAAAAAAATGGAAAAAAAAGTGTTAGGTTCACGTTGAAATTTTAATAGCGTTTTAATTAGATACAGGGTGTCTCAACCAAAAGTAGGCACCCTGAATAACTTTGGAGATAGAAATTTTTTGAAAAATTGGTGAAACACGTCGTTCTCGTTTCCAAAGGGGGCATATTTTAATGTAATACTTGTATACCTATCATCATTCCTCTACCCTACACGGCCACCCCCTCAAAAAATTCGAATGGCAAGGGGTATCGAGTGATACATCTTTTGAAAGGTCTTTCAATTCCCTATATAACTGTGTATTTTTTTTAACTTTTATCGATTCGTTCTTAAGGAAAATAATTTTATTTTTGATGATTATGCACAATCGAAATCGTTTAAAAAATCTAAAATACACGGGTATTGGAATTTATAAAGAAACTACATTTTTTAGTGCTCTCAAATCAACACGAGTTTTTTTCGACAAAAAACATTTTCCTTGTCCGTTTAGTGTTTAGTTTTAGAATAATAAAAGACTCATAAGTTTTTGATAGTCCTTGAACATTAATTTGTTCACAACTAATTTTAAATCGAGATACATTTTACCAGAGCGAGTTCTCAAAATGGTTTATACCCTTCAGGAGAGAATAGAAATTGTCAGCATTTATTTTAAAAACGATAATTGTGCTAGAGCTACGGAGCGCATATTCAATAGAAATCACCCAGATAGAAGAGTTGGTTCTCAGTATGTTTTACAATTATTGACAAAATTTATGGAACAAGTTCTGTAGGAAACAAAAAGCATGAACCTCAGCGACCGATTAGGAATTAAACAGTCGAAGTGACAGTTCTGGGTCATTTGCAGATGGATAATACTCAATCGATCAGGAAAGTAGCTGAGGCTTCCGGTGTATCACGAAGCAGTATTCATCAAATTGTAAAGGCCCACAAATTCCATCCATATAAATTTAAATTGGTACACGAATTAAACGAAGATGATCCCTATCGTCGGCTTGAATTCTGTGAAATTTTTAGTGAACAATTAAACGGTAAGGCCAATCTACTGTACAGTACGTGTTTTTCTATTGAATCGACATTTCAGTTAAATGGGGAGGTAAACAGGCACAACTGTAGGAATTGGAGTTAAACCAATCCACATTTGTTCATGGAAACTCATACCCAAAGGCCTCAGAAGTTAAATGTTTGGGCTGGCATCTTAGGGGATCACATTATCGGGCCGTTTTTTATTCCTGACAATTGAAATGGCGAAAGGTACCTCGATCTGTTAGAAAATAATATCGACCCAATGATTACCCAAATCCTCGAAGAAGACGATAATCTTTTAGAGGGCGAACTGTTTTTCCAACAAGATGGGGCACTCCCACATTTTGCTATAAGCAGTCCGTCAATTTTTGGATAATCGATTTCCTGAGCGATGGATTGGGAGAAGAGGCCTATGGAGTGGCCCGCTAGGTGACCCGATTTAACTCCTTTGGATTTCTTTCTGTGGGGACATTTGAAATCGATGGTATTTGCAACAAAACCCGCATCTCTGGAAGAGTTACGTGAAAGAATTGTTCGAGAATACCGTTTATTGACTCCAGGTGTGTTCAGAAATATTCGTACAGAATTTCAAGACAGATTATACTACTGTATGGAAGTCGGTGGGGGTCATTTTGAACAATATATACGATAATTTAAACTGCTTCTTTTATTTTTATTTCCCAAATCTAAAATATTGAAACAATTATTTCTCAGGAACAAATCGGTAAAAGTTAAAAAAATACTAAGTTATTTAGAGAATTGAAAGACCTTTCAAAAGATGTATCACTCGACACCCCGTGCCATTCGAATTTTTTGAGGGGGTGGCCGTGTAGGGTGGAGGGATAATGATAGGTATACAAGTATTACATTAAAGTATGTCCCCCTTGGAAATAAAGTCGACGTGTTTCACCAATTTTTCAAAAAATTTTTATCTCCAAGGTGCCTACTTTTGGTTGGGACACCCTGTATATTTAAAAATACTTGCAAAAAGTCAGATTATTTTGTCGGTGTTTAATAATTGCCTAGCGAAAAAACAAATATTACGCGAGTTGAAATGGGAAGCGTTACGGGCAAGAATAAGTGTGAGTGAGAGCGTTGCTCAATATATTACTAGCATTTGGCGAAATGCTAATTCGTACAGATTCCCACAATTTTAATACCAGCAAGAAATGGCTGGCAATTAAAAGATGATAAATATGAGTTCAATTGGTTTGAAAGTGATTACATGCCACAGTCTGTTTAGTTGCCATAAAAATCAACGAAACTCAGAAAAAATTTCGACGAATTATACAGGTATATATTTAGTACTTATTTATTTTATTTTATCATATCACTTATCACATTGTATCTAATTCAAAATTTTCTTTTCAGATAACGAACAGATTCATGAAGAAGATGAAGAAATATATACTGGCGTCGACGAACAATGAAGGATGGGATAGCAGTGACGATGAAGACGAAATATGAGAAAAAAATAATTTTATATGTCCCTATGATATGTCAAACATTCTCTATGATTGTACATTTTTTTTTTTGTAAAATCAATAAATATTACAAAAACCATGTAAAGATATCGTTTAATAACAGTAATGATAATGTGAATTTGCATTTATATTGTTAAGAAGTTTTTTTTTTGTGGTGATTTAGGTCAGGTATAACTGATTTAATTTTTTCTTCTAACGTTTCGGTTTATTCCACCATCATCAGAGAAACTTAATTATTAGGAATTTGTTTTAAAATTTTATTACATGTTGTTTGCATGTCTGTTTTAACGCAACTTCAGTAAGTAGGTATTTATGGAAGATTAGCATGGATTTATCCAGGGCCGGTACACGGTATCGAAACTTGTGTGTAAGACTCAATTTATCACTGAATCAATAGATCGTATAGCTCAGGTGGACGTTATTTACACTGACATTTCCAAGGCGTTTGAGAGATTGGACCACGGCATATTATTAACAAAACTGAACGACGTTGGCTTTAGCATTTCCTTAACATATTTATTCTATTCCTCTCGCTCGTCGATCTCAATTTGTACAATATCGTGCTTACCAATCCATTAAATTTACATCTAGAGTATCGCAGGGTTCTACACTCGATTCTTTATTTATTATATTATTCATTAATAATATTGTTGATTACCTAGATGTGCATTATTTGCCATATGCTAATGATTTTAAATTATAATCTGTCATGATGTAACAAGATTATGACATGTCTGGTCGATAGGAAACAAATGGGGAGTTAGTAAACATAGAGCATTGCACGATAGAACAACTCGTCTTGATTGTTATGATTGTTATTATCAAAATAGTGAAAGTTTGATTGCCACGATTCGTAAAGTGCGTCCAATTTTCGGTCGAAATAATGTTCCTCATTCATCTACTGTGAAAAGAATAATTGAAAAATTCGAAAGTACTGGTTCGGTTAGTGATGTGAAACACACGACACGAGCTCCTAGAGGTCGTTCAGAACAAAACATCAGGGCAGTTCGCGAGAGCGTGGCCGAGAGTCCAGGGACGTCGATTCGTCATCGTGCACAAGAATTGAATGTTACAATAGCCACTCTTCAGCGTATTCTCACTAAAGATTTGCATCTGCATGCCTACTAAATCCAATTGACTCAACAACTTCTGCCAACAGACCATGCACAGCGAAGAGAGTTTACCAATTGGATTCTTGAACAACAAGAAGTGAATGCCGATTTTGCGGACAAAATTATTTTAGTGATGAGGCCCATTTTTACCTCGATGGCTTCATTAATAGGTAAAACTGCGGCATTTGGGGCTCAGAAAATTCTGATTCATGAGTAAGCAGTGCATCCGAGACGTGTCACTGTTTGGTGTGCATTGTGGTCTGGAGCAATCATAGGGCAATTTTTCTTCGAAGACGAGGCAAGTAGGGCAGTAACGATGAATAGCGAACGTTATCGTGCTATGATAACCCAGTTTTTTGTGCCTCAATTGTAAGATATTGCTCTCGACGACATGTGATTTCAGCAGGACGGTGCCACTTGCCATACCGCCCGTGAATCATTGACGGTCTTGCACGAGTCTTTTCCTGGTCGTGTCATCTCTCGGTTTGGTGACCAGAATTGACCGCCACGCTCTTGCGATTTAACACTATTAGACGTTTGGCTGTGGGGTTATCTGAAATCACAGGTTTTTGCCAACAAGCCTGCGACCACCGAGGCATTGAGGGCCGAAATTAGACGCCATATCCACGAAATACCGTCACATGTATGCAACACCGTTATTCAAAATTTCGCCAGAAGAGTACGCATGTGCCAGCAAAGCCGTGGCGGCCATTTACCAGATTTATTGTTCCATACATAACTCCCAAATGTCTACATTATAACTCAATAAATATTTCAATAATTTGCTACAGAAAACTATCTTTTTATTCAACCCTAAAATATTGCGCTCTTATTGAAACACCCTTTATTTTTTGCATAAATTCTGATTTTGGTTGCCTGAGACACCAGCACAATCTTGACATTCTTAAAAACTGGTGCGTCTCCCTCTAAATGCTACCAAATATATACCATGTATTTTCACGGAAAACAAATCCATTTATCTTCGACTACAGTTTAGACAACTGCATGCTAGAGAGACCTGAGTTTGTGAAAGGCCTTGACATTTGATTCCAAATCAATACTTTTTTTTAACATATTGAAGAATGTGTATCTAGAGCATTCAAAAGTTTAGATTTTGTGTTGGACAACAGCAAAGATTGTAAGAAATTGTCTACTCTACGCATGTTGTTTGTTAGTTTTGTTAGGTCCAAACTAGATTATGCTCAATTATTTGGAATCCAATTTATAATATTTACATAATAGCACAAGAAAAGTTACAACGAAGATTTTTAAAATCTGCAATTCTCGGGTTTCTTCATTTCAAAGCTTTCAATGTAATGAGATACATACAATACAATTCTTTGGTACGAAATAACCCTGTTGCACCTTAAATTTATGATTGCAATTATTAATTGTACCTCATTTGAAGCCCCTTATATAAAAAAATAAAGAACTTTTTATTATACCTTTTTCGTTATGCATAATATTGTCTTGGCGTGCGCAACTTTTGGTACACCTTGTATATTTTTCAGATAATTTGTTTTTTTATTTTATAAAAAGAAAACCGTTTTTTAGTATTCACTGTGAAGAAACGTTCATCAGCATTTCATAAAAAAATTTACACAATGAAGAACTTAAATTTCAAAATGTCATAACTTTTACAAAGAATCAAAATTTTCGAACAACAAAAAAAACGGTGTGATAAATTTACCTTCTGATTAAGAAAAAAAAAAAAGTTTGCAAATATTTTACTGATGGTCTATAAATAATCTGGGTCGGCAGAGCATTATTGTAACTTTTTTTTCTCAACTTTTTTTAAATTTTTTTCTGCAAACCTTCTTCATTCAGTACTGATAATCATGCCTTAAAATATTGCTTGGGTTCCATGCTCCAATATTGAGATATGGTATAGCCAAAATCCACCAGCCGCCAATGGCTGCGGTCCTATCGCTGGTCTACGTGAATAAACTCCGCGTTCTGCAAACCTTCTTCTGACGGTTTCTTCGCTTATAATAACTTCATACACCATTTCCAAGTGATGCAGAAGAGAAGGAGCAGTAGATCTTCGATTTCTTATTGTATTAAGAGCGATAAAGCGGTCATTAACTGCTGTTGTTGCTCTCCTTCTACCTGATCGCCTCCTAAGTAACATTTTCAGTTTTATAAGAACGATGTCGTCATGACCCAAAATACGACTTGAATTTAGACGTGACGACCTTGTTACAACCCTTTTACGACCAAATTTGAACGGATGGGAAAGAGTCACGACTTTTCATATGACTTAATTGGATATAACATTTATAGAACTATTAGGTCGGCTCCTAAGAATTGATCGTGATATTGTCGTGTAGTCATTATAAGGTCGTGACCAGGGGCGGACATATCACCGGGCAGTTCGGTGCGGTGCACAGGGGCCCCGAGCCTCTGGGGCCCCCCGGCCCCGGCCAGCCCCCGGACAAGAAATCTAAAAATACCCAATCATAGTTTTGAAATTTGCAATTACCGTTGATTTAATGAAACGTAGTAAATGAAATTTGAAATTACCGCTGATTTAATGAAACGTAGTAACGTCATCTATTAAAGAATAGGGAAACTGCTCCTTAACAATAAAGATTTCATAGTGGCAGCACTGGCAACAGCAGTTTCGGCCAAACTGATTTTCTGCTATGCTCGCCGTAAAACAAACTTTTGACTTTTTTAGAACCGCGATCTTTAATTGTAAGCTCAACAGAAGAAATATTACACAGATGTTAGGAATTATGCGAAAAATATCCGAAAGTTTTATCTCATCGTTTTATACATCAGTTTCATATGATTTTTGATTTAATGAAACATGATCTTAAAGAAGATATGTCAATAAAATAACTTTTTGAATTTATTATTAAGAATTATGCGTTTATGGAAGCAGACTTTTGCGAGGATTATACGGTTTTTCTTTTATTTTTTACCCTTCCTGTAACGGTTGCCTCTTTGGAACGATCTTATAATAAACTTAATATGATAAAAGACTATGCGATCTACAGTAAGTCAGCAGCGATTGCGTGACATCAATATTGTCTATAGAAAATAAAATGGCATCAAACTTAGACATCTCTAATTTAATAGATCGCTTTGCAAATGCCAAAGTTAGAAAAAGGGCGCTATAACATTCACGGATTCACGTTTCGCGTAATTAATCTGTGATACTATAATACTATACTTTTTAGTCTTTACTAGGTTTATAGCTAGTATATAGATTAAAGAAGGCTAGTATGGACTTAGACCGTTAGACCTAGACGGCCAGTATAGATTAAATTATTATTAAATTAATCTATACTAGTCTTCTAGTTCTAGGTCTTGTTGGTTTAAATCAAGAAAAATATTTTTATTTTGTTTTATTTAGAATGTAGCTGTTTGTCTATTTTATCGAATGTACCTACAAATATGCAACTACCTATTTTTTATTTTATATTTGTTATTAATAGTTTACGAATAAATTAACTAACCCAAACCATTTGTGTAGTCATATTTTAAATATTGGTGTTGAAGCCAGGGGAGCTCACAAGCACTTCTCGCACCGAGGCCCACTCTTGCTTAGATCCTCTACTGGTCGTGACAATCTTTGATATGACTTGGATACGACCTATAATCTGATTTTTGATTAAACATGACAAAAGAACGTAACCAATCAGTATGTATTGTATATATTTTAACAATACGTACATATGTCGTATTCATCCGATTACAATAGGGATAAATAGGTATAACGTAAATAATCAACTGTATTAAGTATGAAACTAAGTACCTACGTGGTGTTATATGAAAATATTAAATGTTTATAAATCGATTTCTAGCAATGTTATGATGCCAAAACTGTTGGGAATTTTTTTTTACTGTAAAAGTGGCAAAAATACCCCGAAAAATACAACTCGCCTTCCAAATAACGAAAATCACAGAAAATTTAAGAAATCATAAAAAACAATCGTTTTTTAAATATTGGATTAAAAGTGTTAGAATGTATACACATTTGTAGAGCATAACTGAAATATTGAAGAAATATAATTTTTAATCAAATTTCTATGTAGGTAATAAGCCCACAAATTACATTTAAAGCTTTAATATTTTTGTTTATTAAACATGGATGCCAAATGCCCAACAAAAAATATGCTTACGACCTATTAGTTATGTAGCAAAATAAAAGTTATTAGCTGTTTTCTTTCGTGCTGATCGAACTGAATGTACCGAAAGTAAGTAAACTGAAAATGAACAAAATATTCACTTCAGTTCACTCACCAGAAGAACATCCTTATTATTCATCTTATTTTAGGTTATGTAAATAACTGATTGAAGTAATCGAACTAACCGCAAAAAATATTTGTGCTCGAGGGGTGAAGGAAATTCTGAATGCAATCAGTTTTATGGGAAAAGTGGGGAGACTGAACATTGACAAAAAGAACGCCAGTAAAAGTGATTGCGTTCAGAAGTGGTAACTTCAATCAGTTTACACAGAACGAAAGAAAACAGCTATTATAACCTCGAATGCACATAACACAGAACAACAAATTGTAAAGAATAGGAATGCATAACAATCATAGATATAAAATCTATAATAACAATAATTTACTAGTTCATTTGACATATTGTTCAGGCAATTGAGTAAAACAGATTTTGGTAATGTGGGTTGCATATACTAACGACTATCAATTCGCGCGCTCCGTCTTCTCAATTATAAAAAATGCTATTTACCAAAAAAACTCCTTTCTTTCTTTGTTTTTTTGCTTGATTACTGATAAGCGTAACCGCGTCGGAGGCTTGATTTTCGTACTGCTAACCAGAACAAGCTCTACAATTAACAGTGAACCTAAGGGTTTATTATAGTAAATAAAATATTGCTTAATATTTTATTATTGGTGCCTGGTCATTATTATAGGTAGGTAAAAATATGTATGAATTATGAATGTGCTTGTCTTACGTATATTTACAATATCCGTTCGTGTCGATAGTGTACCTTTCTAAACAGTTATTTATTAATATTAGTTGTAGCTCAGTAAATGTTTTGTTTTGGCTTCGGTTAAAAAAAAAATTGAAGAACAGTTTCATTTAAAATTGAACTATCTTGATCATCTTGTCCATTTGTTTCATTTTCGGCAGTCGTATGTGGTATTTTATTTAAAACTTCTTTTCTATTTAGAGAAAAAATTCCCCCTTTATGAAAATCACTCATTAAATTTGATTTACTTTTCTGTTTCAGATCATTTAACAATTGTTGGAGAAGACTGGGGAAAGTCAGATTTTGCTAAGGTCCTTGATTCTTTTAGTTTATATGACAGCAAAATTTTTCTCCAAGATATTTTCATGGGCCTGAAGAAGGCTATATCCAAAGGTTGTGTTAAAAGTGTTGTACTTGCTGGAAGGCAGATAAATTTGATTTCGTTTTTCCTCGCATAATTTTAAAACTGCCGCATTTATGTACGAAGACAAATTTTCCCCTATATGGGTCCCTATGAGACCTTCACTTTTTTTTTTAATTGATAAAAGTAGAGAAGTAAACCAGTCCTCAAAGATTTCCATGTCAAACCAACCACTTACTGTTCGGCTGTATCTGGCTCCTTTAGGACCATATAATGTCCAAGTACCATAAATATTTTTTATTGACTTATAAACAACATACGGAGAAATAGTTTCTCCCACGGCATTTCCACATATCATTATTGAAATGGCACTTTTAGATGAGTTTATAATTCTTTCTGGATATTTACATCCATCTTTTGTGACCAGGGTCGTCGGTAAGGTTTTTCTCATCGTAGTTCCAAATATTTTGTGGTGTAATATCTTTCAGTTCTGTCTCTAGGTGATTAAAATAATTGTTGATGGTTGTTGTAATTATTTCAGCTCTTGCAATTTTTATATTAGCTGCGAAACGTTCCGATAATCGTGGATGTCATCATAAAAACAATCGGGTCCATTCGTATGACGGATAATTGTTTTTAAAGACGCCTCTCGTCTAAATAATTCTTTACAAGTTGCCTTAATTCAACTGCATTTACAGGAAACCCATATTCAGATAATTTAATTAATGCTCCTCCAAATTAATCCTCTATATCATTTGAAAACGCTGTTTGTCCTCCAAATTTTTTTGTGTGTAATTTTTTCTTTTATTTTGTAATGTTCCTCTTGATATCTTAAAAGTTTCTGCAGCTGTTCTTTCACTCATTCCATGTTATATTGCAGCTAATGCTTTTTTAAGAGCATCTTCAGTAAAATTATCATAGCTCCTAGATCCAAGTTTCTTCTTATATTTTCTGGCCATTGTTCACTAAAAGTATTATTTTAAAATAGAAAAACCCAGAAAAGAGAAATATTTATTTAATATTGCTTACCTAGGTACCTACTTTAATTTTTCCTACATTCAAGAAATGATAAACAAATGTTAAAATAAAGAGTTAAAACTATGTCCTAACTCCAAGACTACCTGTTGCACACTACACACGCAAAATTTTAAGGTTATATTTTACCAAAACATATGGCCAAAGTCACCATAACTATGTCAAACATGTAAAGGGTGACTTTGGCCATCCCATATCTCCGAAACTGTAAAATATTATTTTTATTTTTTTATAAAATCCATTGTTAATGTTGTACATATATCATATATCGGCTCTAAATTCATTAATGATCATATATAGTTTATTTCATCTGCCTGTTAACACCACAAATAATTTAAAATATTCACACAATATCTTTTCCAGTTTTGGCCAAAGTCCCCTCAAAGGCAAGTCTTGCGGTACTTGTGATAATTTGGATGAATTTCTTCAAAACATGTCGAAAAGATAATCAGAATTGGTTAAAAATTACAAAAGTTCTTCAACAGCAAATGTTGACAATATTTTATGTGGCCGACTTTTTTTGCCGGTGGTGAGTGTAGAAACAAAATATTTGCATAACTAAAAAAATTTCTGTTTATTCTCGGCCGCACCAGCGATAAGTTCGAGTACAATCAAGCACAATATATGCATAAAAAACCAATGACTTCAGGTCATTGTAAGCAACAGAAAACTGAGCTATAAATTTATGCTTGCAGACATAAAAGGATAATAAGTTTTTGAATTATTCATCAAGAAGCAATGGGAGGAAAAATATGGTAATTATATATGGAATGGTAAGTTTTAACAAATAGACAATAAAAAAAAAACATTTGTATGATAAGGGGAGTAATATCTGGGAACAAGGCTGAGAAAAAGCTAAAATCAAAACTTTTAGTTTTGTAATGAGATTTTGATATTTATTTATTTTCAATCATGGATTTCAACAGAATATTTTTTCCTACACTGCACATATTTCGATTTGCCACTGCACAATTTGATTATTCCACTGTACGTTGTGTGCCTAACTCCGCGTTAGAATAATCTTTTGACATTAACTATGAAAACTTTCCTAATGAATGTAAGAAGATGAAGTTAAACAATAACTTTTTATGAAAGCGATAAACTGAATAAACCAGAACATATGAAATATCTAGTGAAGTATCTGTATAATTATGTAATTTTACTTATATTATTATTATTACTATTATTATTGTAAATACAAAAACATGAACATATACATACAACAATAGTTAAGTAAGGTATGCTAATTTGTTGGCTTCCATTATCACAAATTCTTCAATTATTTCATCATTGTACTGTTGTAGTTTTGTAACATATAGTCTATGGAAATTTATAGCCAGGTTTGAGAGCCATTCTTGTCCTACTGTAGATCTCAAATAGGTTTAGTTTGCTAAGAGATCTAAAAATATTCGCAAAGCAACACTCAAATTAGGATGTGATTCAACTAGTCCATATTTTTTAATGTCTATGTAAAACTTGTAGTGATTCATTTAATAGAAGGGCGAAAATGTAAATAGTGCCCTCAGCACCAACTGATCTTAATGCAGTCCTGGAGAAGAGTCAGCCTAACATATAAAAATTAATAATAACTACTTAGGTACCCATCTGTACATATTTAATTAGAGCAGGTTACTTGAATAAATCGAACTATTTTCTCCCCTGTCATTTTTAAAAACAAATAAATTCGGAATTATCAATTTCTAAAAACTGGTAACTTCTAAACGTGAAAGTTCAAATTTAGAGAATGCCGACTATTACAGATTTCTTTAAATTGGACAAAGTACGAATATCGCAATTGCTTGTGGTCAACTACTACAACACATTGTTGAAATATATGTTGCATAGCTCACAGGAGTGACTAAATGCCATGCCATGCTTCGAGGTATTATAGTCTTTGGTTTTATGGTCGAAAATTTCAAGGGTGGCTCCAACTGTATCGTTTTATGGACACCTGCATTTTCAAAAACCTACCTAGCCCTGCTTCTTCCCGACTCATAAATAAAAAATTATAGTTGATATACATATAAAAACCAAGTCAAGGGAGGAGGTGGTTAATGATAATGAATGACATTTTAAATTAGAAACGAAGTTGCTCCTTAATAATAATGGTTGCAAACCATTTTTTTTTTTCATCGGGAGGAAAATTTATCGACAGATTTCAGGTTTCATTAAAAAACTAGGTTTTTCTGTAATGACATTTTCATTTTCTTTTTTTTTTTTATTATTAATTTTGCTAATTTCAAAATGTCACAACTTTACAAATAAACGTTTTTTTTCTGAAATCGCTCAAGTATGTCAACTTACTCGGCGCATTTTCAGATTCCAAAATATGCTATTTTAGTATTTTAGTCCATTGCTAAGCAACCATCATAAAACAGTACGAGAAAGTTACTTTTCCGACTTAAGCCGGGAAAGTAATTCTCGTAAAGGTTTTTCATGTATTTCAGACAGTAAATAAATACACGCAGACAGACCAACTCACATTAAAAATGAATTTTTTTAGTAAAAAATACAACATTAAATTTAAAGTCACATTTTTTGCAGTTGTTACTAACTCTGGTGGTGTTCCAAAAACCTGGACATCATCGTCACTGTCCATTTTAAATATTTTCTAATATTGTTTTTAGAACTTACAAGTATTAAAGCGAAATATGTACTGAATCAGACTTTTATCACAACACTAAATAAACAGTGAATCTGGAATGGGTTGGAACCTTTGATGCGAAAATATCACTGACGTAGTTTTCCATGAAACACCAAAACATTACATACTGCACTCTACGCGCGTTTCGCCAACCAAGTTGGCATCATATGAAGATGATTAAAACTAACCTTATGCTAACAATGTACCCTATTTATACCTAAGCTATTGTCATGGTTCAGTGAACCATAACCCACTAACCAATAAAGCGGGCTATCTGGAATTGGCCCTTTATCACTATTCATACTATTTTTACACTTTGTGATTTCCAAGCTTTCAAATGCATCCAGCTGTCTGGTATTTGTTACATTCCTAATTAATCTTAAATTGCTAATATCTATTTTATGTTTTCGCACAAACGCATGTTGGGCAACACTAGACTTATCTGTTCTACCATTTTTGAGATGGGCCATATGCTCTTTGATTCTAGTTTGAATTGATCGTCTAGTTTGTTCAACATACTTTTGATTACAGTTCTTACAGCTAATTTCGTAAATCCCCCACTTTTCGTTTGTTTGAATTTTGTCTTTTGGATTGCCTTAAAGTTGTAGTTTATTTCTCGATGAATGAACCACTGTCATATCTATATCTTTAAAAATCCCATCAATACCATGGGTAATTCGAGGATCAAATGGAATCGATACAAATTTTGGAGGTCGAGATATTTCAAAGTGACTTTAAATTTTCGCATCCTAATTATTTTATCAATTAAATTTACAGTATATCCATTAATCACAGTTATATCCTTAATCAATGTCTTTTCTTTTTCAAACCTCTCCTTATTGAGGGGGAAGTTTAATAGACGATGGACTAGAAAATTAAAACTCGCCATTTTGTCTTGAGCACAATTGTGAGAGTCCTTAGGGATATATCTTAGGATACTGGTATCTTTTCTGTATGTCAAATTCTACCTTTAATCACTATTTCTAATTATTAATACATCTAAAAATGGTAGTTGTCCAGAGTTCTCAATTTCATATGTGAATTTAACTGACGCGAAAACGACTGTTTAATTTAGAAAGAAAGTTGTCAATATCAGCGATTTTTGTATCAAAATATCATCTACATACCTAAGCCAAACCCTGGGGAAATACTCAAATTCTTCTTTTGCTTCTGTCTCAAATCTGTTCATGAAGAGACTGGCAATGAATGATGACAAAGAGTTACCCATTGCTGTTCCTTCATGTTGTATGAAGAAATTATTGTTGAATCGAAAGCAATTTTGTTTTATGCAAAGTTTAGCGAGTTGAAGATATTCTTTTACTACATCTTGACTGAGATTGTTTAATTCGAGTAAATCCTTAAGGTAGTCCAAGGTTTGTGGTATCGGAACACTTGGAAACAATGAACAAACTTCAAGGGAGATCAAAATTTCATCTTCTTGCAACTGAATATTTTTCACCTTATTAATGAAATCGCTGGAATTAATCACAGAGAAACTAGGTGGTGTGATAGGTAATTTTTTGAAGTCCTCCGTTAACCATTGTTAGCATAAGTTTAGTTTTAATAACCTCCAAACGATGCCAACTTGATTGGCGAAACGCGCGTCGAGTGCAGTATATAGTGTTTTGGTGTCTCGTGGAAAACTACGTCAGTGTTATACAGTGATTGTCAAAGAAACGATTTCATAAGCAATTAGATTGTAATGAAAAAATGTTATGCCATTAATAAAAATTTGTTAATTTATAATATTTATTGTGATTTCAGAAAAAATAGTATGTGTACCTCATAGTAGAAGCACATTCCCAGAGTTCAATGACTGTTGGCCTCGGTTTAACGTCTTGATCAACAATTTATATCATCATCCGGGAATGTATTGCTCTTACTACTAGATCCACAATGTACTATTTCTTAACATAGTCTGAAATCTCTCGACAAATTGGCCTTATGATCAAAAACAAAGTTTTGCTAATATTTTACAAATTGTCCACAAAATAACCTTGGTCGCTAGACCATTTCTGCAATTTTTCTTTGCAAATTTAAATCGTAACTGTATTTTCCAGAACTTCTTCATTTTATCTTGGTATTATATCATGTTAAAATATGACATGGGTACCATGCTCCCATTTTTAGAAATGGCATAACCAATAATTCGTCAGCCGTCGTTGGCTCAATGAGTATTATAGTGATATATCATTTTAATACCATTGAGCTATCCTGTTTCAATAATAAGCTTAGTTCTCCGTCGCCACAAATAATACATAGATACAACACTTTGGATTCTTTATAGCAAACGTGCATAGTAGATTATACATAAAAAAGTCAGGTCAATGGTTGATGTCAGGTTGATGTTAATGATTGACATTTTAAATATTTTAAATTGGAAACAAAGTTGCTTATTCTTAATAATAATGTCAGCCATTACGCAAGACGATGAGTAGTCCTTGACTTTTAGGCTCTCGTCTTTTAAACTTACCCATGAGGAAAATTTATCGACAGATTTCACTAGAAAACTAGGTTTTCTTGTGGAAATTTTAAATTTTTTTCTTTTTAGATTACTAATTTTGCTAATTTCAAAATGTCACAACATTCCAAAAAAAAAAACGGTTTTTTTTTTAACAAAATCTGAAATTTGTCGACAAATTGGCCTGATCATGAAAATGTTTTGCTAATATTTTACAAATTTTCCACAAAATAGATTACCTGGGTTGGCAAGCCATTTCTGCAATTTTTTTGCAAATGTAAATCATAGCATTTTTTCTAAAACTTCATAATTCAATCTTGGGAGTTATATCATCTTTAAATATGGTATGGGTCCCATGCTTTAATTGTTAAATATGACATAACTTATAATTTGCCAGCCGTCGCTGGCTCAAAGATATATCACTTTAATACCATTGAGCTATCATATTTCTATAATTAGCTAGTCCCCCACCGCCACAAATAATACACGGATACAACACCTCAGGTGATTTATAGTAAACGTGCATGATAGTTTGCTATACCTATGTTAAATGAAAATAAAACTAATGGGACAGAAATGAAATACTAACCAATAAAAAAACCAATTTTCTCACAATTCTTTATCAATCTTGTAAAGTCTGTACAATATCACGTGCTCTCTTTAAAATTAACAGATAATTTTCATCAGCATTATCTTCCTGGGAACTTTCATTTTCATTTTCTATAATCTTCAAAGCATCCCTTAAAACACAATTCCGGATAAATCCTTTTGATCCACTAAAATAATCAACGGCAGTTTCCCAAAATTCATTAGGAATTTTACTGCAGTCAAAAAGATTCTGTTGTAACCAAATTTGTTTTAGTTTCTCAAATTTCCACTCGTCTCGACTATGCTTCCACTTAGATAAATAATTCAACACATTCTGTTGGGTTGCTACTACTGCTTTCAATCGTTTCTCTTCAAGCAGTTTTGCATGTTTCTTACGTTTTTGGGCTCTAATAGATTCGCTGTTTTTCTTCTCAGATTTTTGTACATCAACTTGCCCGTTTTCTTCTAAATCTTCTTTTAATTTTAGATCATCTGAACTTTTGCTTTTCTTGCGTTTTTTTATTTTTATTTCTGTAAATGAATCTTTTTCTTCATCACAATTTCCATTTGCCTTTATTAACTCATTCGGTTGACTTACTTTTTTTCGTTTCTTTATTTTATTTTTTGAAGAAGTCTCATTTGCATTATTCTCAATATTGACCTTTTCACACGTTTCCAATTTTATTTCACTCTTTTCCGACGACATTATTTCTTCACACTTGGTAGATATTTCTCTCTTACTTTTATACCTATCCACAGACTGAACCTCTTCAGACAAATGTTTGATTGCATTATCTTTAGTTATTATTTCTTCGTCAAATGCAATTAGTTTTTTATGTTTTTTGGTTTTCTTAGGCTTGGATAAGTCCTTAAAACCCATTTGAACTCTTTAAAGATTTGTTACGAAATGAATATATTGAGGTTAAATGGGTGTTACAAAAACGTGTCAAGCCAAGGTCACAAATACCATAGGTGTAGATACTTACAGAACATGTACCTAAATTTGTTCATCAGTATTGACTCGAATGATAAGAGAGAGAAGGAGAGGCATCATTAGTGAAAGAGACACAATAGAACATTTGCACATGACGTTACATTTTCAAGATCGATGCCTGGAGAGGATTTCAAATAACAAATCATAACCTCACTTCAATTCCCTATAATATGAAAATATCATTGTACTTATTTAATAACTTTCAAGTTTTATCTTCTTACATTTTTAATTAAAATGCCAAGTTTTTGAGTGGTGGTGGATTGTGGAAGTAAAGGGTAAGTTACAGAGAATACGGTAAAAACAGCACTGGATTCCGTTTTAAGATAGCCGCAGGGCATGCGCAGTTACATGACATGTCAAAGTGTATTAAATCCTTTTGGAATCGTTTGTCAGCAAGGAACTCATTAGACGATAGAGAAGATACTCGCCTAGCACGCGCTAGGTCCAGGGTTCGAATCACAAACTTATTATTATTTTTTTTAAATAAGTATTTTTTAGTTCGTTAGTAAGATTTTCCTTGCCCTTTATTATAGTTTCTTTATTTTCCTTGCCCTTTATTATAGTTTGGTTATTTTCACGGAAAGTGCAGAAACGGCGGCCATGACACTGTGAGCGGCACATGCGCACTTTATGGAATTCAGTGCTGTTTTCACCGTATCGTTAAGATACAGTGTCAGTTTTTACAGAATTTCATCAGTCTTTGATAATCGTAAACAATATAATCAATTATGGCGTGAAATAGACAAAAGGTTTGTATAAATGTTTTAAAAAGGGAAGATCTAACAGTAAAAAATTGAATATTGTAGAATATGTTTAAAACGTTTTATTTCAGGTAAATAATAACTTACACTATTAACAGTGATATTAACAGCTAAAACAAAGAAGGTTAATTAAAACTATTTTATACGAAATACTAAATATAACAATAAGATAATTAAATAAGATGATTAAAAATATTTGGATTGTTTTGGGGAAATATTCGATATTGCTACTACATTGCTTAATGCATGTCTATAATGTAGATCTACGAATCTACACCAATGAGGGTTAACGCGCTTGAATTCACCACGAGAGGTGCTAGTGTACGGAAAGGTCAATGTCACTGAACACCAATGTTTACTATGGATTTAACGCTAGTTTTTTGTAATTTTTATAAAAATTAGCTGAAAAACATTTAACACAATGATGACAGAAGGGGAAAGTAGTAATTTACTTACTTAGTAGGGAAATTAGTGTACTTATCAGAAGTGTCTTATGTCATTAAAGTTAGATTATATTAAGAATGAGTATGATGAGAACAACGAATGTACATGATTATTACTCGCGATTTTCTGTAGTAGACTCCTTTGGTAACGCATAATCGTCAGGATTAAAATGTTTCTTACAAACAAACGAATGTTTCGAAGGAGTAAAGTTATCTCTATTAACCACTGTTTTAGGCGAGTTTGACTCTCGGAAGCATATGTCCGCCTTTTGATTCCGAACAAAATGGAACTGCACAACACTGAGGCACAATTAACAAGGTTTTTTTTTGCTGGTGTACGAAATAATTATTATAAAACACTATTAACTTTTCCCGCGATTAACAGTAACTTTTGACATGACCTTACTCGACCAGTGGCGCCAACTGGTAAACCTGAAAACGTTAGCCCTCATTAGCACAAAGAGATTTGTCAATAAATATGTCACTGTCAGAATATCACACTCGGAACCAATGACAAGTCATTGCTCGGAACTATCTCGGATTGCCTGATAATGATAAAAACACTTGTTCATTGCATTTGCAAATTGAGCTAAACAGGGGACTTTCGTAAATGTTACTTGACTTGACTGAATGATGAACGCTTCCGGATATTTTTAAAGGTTTCTAAGGGATTTATTTATTACTAATATTACATAATAATTAGAGATAGGGAATTTGGGTGTTATCTCATAGGTAGAATTTAATCCTAGTATTATATTCCGAAAAATGCGTGATAGTAGTAATAAAATAAACAGTAATTTCTGGCAATGTACCTATTTACAAATGTGTAAGTATTAAAATTATAAAAAAAAATATTAAAGATTTTATTTACGTCATGTTATAACATTCAAAATCCCTATGACCAGACAAATCTAATATAGCCGTATAACCAAGCAAAATGTATTAATTGTTGACAAATTTTAGCAATAATTTGATATTTCACGAGATTTCATGTTGTCTTAACAAATTTCATTTATTATTTAAATTGCTTACCGTATCCAAGTTTGTCAAATACCATCATAAATTAATTAAAATTAATAAACTTTAGAACGGCTTTAAATCCGAATACATATTAACACCCCCAAATCATATGCGCATGTCGGATCAGAAGTCTGCAAAAGAATCTGTTTTGTGGTGAGACGCATTTTTATGTTCTCTGTTCTCTATTTTGCTTTTTACTTTTCTTCTCTCTGTGCATTTTTTATTCATAGAGAAGTCATTTTCATCACAGAACAGAAAAAGAATTTTCATTATTAGTTATGTGGATAGTGGAATAGTAAAATAAAATAGTAACAAAACTGTTTAGTTTCCAAGTTGCAATGTTTTGTACCTATATTAATTTTTTTTCAGCGAAAATAAAAGTGAAATAGTGGTAATAAATCAACGATTAACGAATTTATGTGATCAGTGATGATAGAATATTGATAGGTTAAGATTATATTAATTAAGGTGCTTTTTGTGTAGGATCTTAACTAGGTATTGTGTTAAATTGTACTGTACTTAACCTGTAATTTATTAAAGAAGTATCTCTTTAGGTTATATATTGGCCGTTCAAGTAGGTAAATATAGGTTAAATATTTGTAACATTAAAATACCCAATTCATAACTTTTAGGTAGCAAATATGGCCCTACCAGCAAACTACAAACAAGTTGCGATTCAAATGCCAAGCCCGCAAACATCAAATCGTAAGAATGATTTATTTCTCTTTGATGACGAATTGTTAGAAAATATTCTCGATTTTCAGTAGTACAGCGTAACGTAAATTTTAGTTAAACTTTATTTAGATCAGCTTGTGATCGCATGAGTATATTTTAAAGATGCGTTTTTAATAAATTGATAAACAATAAAGTATGATTAGCATCTGTAATCTATTATGGAATTAAAAGCATGTTATTATTTACATTTCTTTTGTATTTAAGTAAGCCTGGCTTACTATGGGTTTTACAAGTATTATTTTAATTTGTAGGTATCTGTTAAACAAGCACCATGAATTATATGTGTATAAATTTTAATTTGGTAATTTTCTATTAAAATACAAATTTTGTAAAAGCCATAGTATATTTTGTAGAATAGTGCTGATTGCTTTGTTTGTGTTTGTTGTTCAGATTTGCTGTCAGCAGGCGCTCCCATGACTTTCAACATTTTGAAAGGTAACTGCCAACTTCCTTTATATTAACACTCTTACAGTAAACGTCTTCTCACTTTGTGTGTATGATTTTATGAATTTTTGCAGTATTTTTATAATTTTACATGAAGTGTTGACTGGTGCTAATATAATTTTTACTTTGAGATGGTTTACTACATTGCTTCTAGGGGAGCAGCAAATTCATTTGACCAAATTTTAAATAGCCCAATCATAGAACAAACAGCAACAAAAATTCTAATGAAGATGAAATTTGGCAGACTTTTGAAGTACCTCCTTAATATTGTCCAACGTTTTTATCCTAAATATATTTGTGATTTTATTTTGTATAAAATAAATAAACAGATTTGCTGCTTCCTAAATTACATATCAGTAGGGGTGACGTTGAGAATTGGGTGTGCAGATATTAATATAAAGGTTGTCCTTTACTGAGGAATTGAACCATGCAATAATATTTAATGAAACTTAATTGTAAGTATAATATAGTTTACACCTCAGTTTTTTTTTCTGTTAAAACATTTTGATCTGTCTATTGTATTGGTGAATTATAATTGTATTATATCAAAACCTGAAGAAAGGCACACTGTATATCATTGATGAACAAGTTTGAGAAATTGGTAATGTAATTTTTTACAATATAGGTATGCATAACTAGGTATTATAAAATACTGACCATGAGTTTCCATATGACACATGATGATTGTAATTTTAAAAGAGTTATGTGGTATTTCAACAGTGGAACTAAAAATATAAAAAGGATTTGCCGAAATCTGAAAAAAAGAAAATTGAAATGTTGAAAAATTAAAATTTTTATCCGAAATATTACCTTTGTTTAATGTAGTTTTCTTTATAAAAAAATTTATCGTCAAATGAATAGGTAGTATTACTTGGACTATGTTTTCTTTTCTTTCTCTTTTTTGGGACTTGCCACCACATGAATAATTCTTCATTATGTAAAAAATATAGTTGTGGTACTAAGTATGTTACTGAAAAAATAATCCACTGTGCTAGTGACTTTACGTCTAAAGAATATGGTTATGCACAATAGTTTATCTACACAAGAAAGATTAAAAACATGTTACAGTTGGTATTTTAATCTTCAATATAGTGTGACTACAATTAAAATAAATAAAAAAATTATGATGAACTCATTTTATGCTTAAATTTAGGAGGTATTGGAGAAAAACTTATTTTTTGTTATAAACAGAACTTATACTTTGAGGTATCTGCAGAATGTAGATACACACTTAATTTTTCTGTTTTTTTTTTCTGGAATTTTTTTATACACATGTAAATCACATGTAAATCTTTGAACCATATATTCCTTAATTAAAAATAAGCCGTCAAGGTTTTTAAATATGTGTCTAAAATCACTTCCTAAGGGAGCTAAAGCATTCACAGGTGACACCTAAGAAATAGCTTTTATGAATTATTTCGAAAACGACTTATTTTTGTTTAAAACGCTAAAAGCAAAAACTATTCTCAATTCTGCTCTGTAGAAAACAAAGTATTTTATATGTAGACCTTTGCAAGAGTTATGTTGTGAGAATATGTATTTACTATCCAAGAATTAACAGATTTTAAAATTAAAAGAAAACATTATAAGATATGCTCGAAATGTCCACCATTTTCACATACACATGCCTTAGACGGCATACAAAAGTGCTTCTGGTACTTAAAAATACGGATGGTATTTTATATGCTCCATGCTGTTGTGTGTGAAACTATCAAGTGGTTTGCTTTTCTTGTACTGATATTAGGTGCATCTACCACCAAATGTAATATAGCTTCTCTATTTGGATTTCTCACATATCCAGCATCTGATTTAATCAGTGTAAATCGACCTATATTCATTAAACGACGATCTAGTGCCTCACAACTTAGAATCCTCCTATTACCTAGGAAATAATTCCTGATACTGAAGTCTTGCTACCAATCCATTTATCCTACCCCTCCCCCTCCCTAAATTAAGTGCATATCAACTAATTTAGGGAATGCATATCCATTTACTGTTATTAGCATCAACAATGACGAAAAATACAAAGCAACAAGTTTTCTGATAAAAAATATCATTTGTAGGGGCCAGAAAATGTATTTGGCGTTAACTAAATTTGATGAAATTATAGTATTTTAAGCATGATTTGCACATGCCAAATTTGAAAAAATATGTTGTCGTTTTCGAAATCATTCATAAAAACAAGTCTTTAGTTGTCATTTTTGGATGCCCTATAGCTCCCTTAACAAGCAATTTTAGAGATATGGTTATTTTTCTGTAAGGAATAGATGGTTTAAAGATTTACGTGTAATTTTGAGACTCCCTGTATATGCAGCAAAAATGATAATATTAAATTAAACATTTGTATTTTTATTAATTTGTAGTAAATTGTATATGACTAAATTATTAAGTTTTACTGATGGAATTTCATGACAGATATTTAGTTATAATTTTTCGTTATTAGGTTAAAAGAATAGATTAGTAATAGTTTTTGTCAAACTTCTAAGTATATTAAAATTTTTAAATTTATAGTAGTCACAGAATAAAAAGAATTAGGTAAGTTTTGAAAGGGCAACTTGAATTGAGTTTTCTACTTGTTTTGCATGTAAATGTATAGATCAAGTGTGAGAACAAATTTATTATCATTTATATTTATCTAATAATTCTATTGCTTTATAGAAAGGCTACGAGCATCTGGGGGATCAAGTACTACTTCAACTGTAAGTTTTGTAACTAACATTTTATCAATTTTATTATGTTATTTTAATATTTTAGAAGGAAACCAATCCATTTGTTGCCACTCCAAATGGTAATCCTGGATTTGTACCTCAGAAAATCGGTAAAAGTGCCACAGTAAGTACCTACTTTAGTGTTTTAGTTTTTTTTACTCGGTTTTTTAGTGCATGTTCGAATTACTTTAAATGCATGCAGATGCACTATTATTTGTAAAGCCATACAGGGTTGCTGTAATTTTTATCCGTTTTTGTCCGTTGGTTGCCTTATATTTAAGATTTATTACTTGCGTTATGGATAGATTATTTCGAAGAGTCTCACTGTACAAACAGTTTTTGAAGGACCTGTTACTGGGTGGAAATCTCCTTTTTTAATAGGAATTATTATATACAATAATCACTTAAAAAAAGATCCGAGCATGTCAAAACTTCATAAGACAGCTTCTAAAGTATATAAATCGCAACAGCCAAATAAAACCAATACATAGATCACCACTACAAGAGGAATTTATAACTGCAAAACTGTTTAATGCTTAATGGAGTAGGTACAGCATATTACGATCTGCGACCGCTTGTAGTAACTGAATTTAAAAAGAAAGACAAGCATTATAGAGAATAGAAGTTGAAGTATATGTGAAATGAGATTTTGTTGGGAAGTTTTTTCAGAAAAAGTGAAAGTTTTTAAATTAAGTTTCATTTTATGTTCATGTTTAACTTTGTTTTCGTTTTGTAAATATTAAGAAACAAAATGGGGGTCAGTTTCATTAATAAATGGTAGTTTTGTTAATATTTATGTTCATTCATTTCGGAAAAAAATATAGCATTGCATTAATTCTTTCCTGGGCAAGTCTGGATTAAACTAATGCTTAAAGAATAGCCTGTGACTGTATGGTCACAAGACATTTCCTGTTGGAAGTGTAGTTGTTGGCTCAGTACTTAACGTTAGGCTTGAGACTAAAGAGTCCTAGGTTCAAATCTTGGCTAGTTACTGTATATCTCTCCTGAGTTCGAATATCAGCTGCGGCATCTGGCAAATGGAGGGAATAGGTGTTGTTTGTGTGTCTGTCCTGGTTTAGTGATGGAATACTAATGTGCTAAACTCCGCCAGAACATTCATATAAATCAATTGAATCATGGTAGTACGACTTTAACTGTGTCGAGAAGAATGAGGCATTTTATACAAAACCATAACTCGTTCCAGCATACAGCAGAACAAGATGGTTCCTATTTGCTGTATGGCCTTTTTTTTACAGCTTTTCATACTGTCATCTTGCCACATTGATTTGAACCTCCCTTAGCAAAGATTCAATATATTTACGTTTACAATTGAAGCGTTGAAATATCAGAGGCCAAGTGCCAAAAACTGTTTATTGGGATATTTAAAAAAAAAACTCTTAAAATGCGTGACATAGAATTGAGTAGTACTTTTATTTTGGATAATATGTTCTGTATGTTTTAAATACTACGTAAATAAATATTTTACATTAAATTAACGCTTTTTAAATATTTACAAATACATAAGAATGTATTACATGGGTCTTTCTCCACTAATGGGAAACTGGGAGTCCCAAGCATATTTTATGCACATAACATTGTATTAATACGTTATAACTATTTTAAATGTAATACATTTTTTTCTGGTTATAACTTACTATTGAAATGATATAATCATCTATATACAGGGTGTCCCAACCAAAAGTACGCACCCTGAATAACTGGAGATAAAATTTTTTTGAAAAATTGGTGAAATACGTCGACCTTGTTTCCAAGGGGGACATATTTTAGTGTAATACTTGTATACCTATCATCATCCCTCTACCCTACACGGCCACCACCTCAAAAAATTCAAATGGCAAAGGGGGTCGAGTGACATCTTTTTAATGGTCTTTAAATTCTCTACATGACTGTGTATTTTTTTAAACTTTTATCGATTTGTTCCTGAGAAATAATTGTTTCATTATTTTAGGTTCGGGAAATAAAAATAAAAGAAGCAGTTTAAATTATCGTATGTATTGTTCAAAATGACCCCCACCGACTTCCATACAGTAGTATAATCTGTCTTGAAATTCTGTACGAACATTTCTGAACACATCTGGAGTCAATAAACGGCATTTTTGAACAATTCTTTCACGTAACTCTTCCAGAGATGAGTGTTTTGTTGCAAAACCTTCGATTTCAAATGTCCCCACAGAAAGAAATCCAAGGGAGTTAAATCGGATGACCTAGTGGGCCTCTCCACAGGACCTCTTCTTCCAATCTATCGCTCAGGAAACCATTTATCCAAAAATTGACGGACTGCTATAGCAAACTGTGGGGGTGTCCCATCCTGTTGAAAAAACAGTTCGCCCTCTAAAAGATTATCGTAATCATTGGGTCGATGTTATTTTCTAACAGATCGAGGTACCTTTTGCCATTTAAATTGTCAGGAATAAAAAACGACCCGACAATGTGATCCTCTAAGATGCCAACCCAAACATTTAACTTCTGAGGCCCTTCGGTATGAGTTTCCATGAACAAATGTGGATTGGTTTCAGTCCAATACCTACAATTGTGCCTGTTTACCTCCACATTTAACTGAAATGTCGATTCATCAGAAAAACACGTATTGTACAGTAGATTGGCATTACCGTTTAATTGTTCACTAAAAATTTCACAGAATTCAAGCCAACGATCGGGATCATCTTCTTTTAATCGTGTACCAATTTAAATTTATATGGATGAAATTTTGTGGGCCTTTACAATTCAATGAACACTGCTTCGTGATACACCAGAAGCCTCAGCTACTTTCCTGATCGATTGAGTATTATCCATCTGCAAATGACCCAGAACTGCCACTTCAACTGCTTCATTCCTAATCGATCGCTGAGGTTCATGCTTTTTGTTTCCTACAGAACCTGTTTGCATAAATTTTGTCAATAATTGTAAAACATACTGAGAACCAACCCTTCTATCTGGGTGATTCCTATTGCATATGCGCTTCGTAGCTCTAGAATTATCGTTTTTAAAATGAATGCTGACAATTTCTATTCTCTTCTGAAGGGTATAAACCATTTTGAGAACTCACTCTGGTAAAATGTATCTCGATTTAAAATTGGTTGTGAAGAAATTAATGTTCATGGACTATCAAATATTTGAGTCTTTTATTATTCTAAAACTAAACGAACAAGGAAAGTGGTTTTTGTCGAAAAACTCGTGTTTGAGAGCACTAAAAAATGTAGTTTTTTTATAAATTCCAATACCCAGTGCTGTGTATTTTAGATTTTTTAAACGATTTCAATTGTGTGTAATCATCAAAAATAAAATTATTTTCCTTAAGAACGAATCGATAGAAGTTTAAAAAATACACTGTTATGTAGAGAATTGAAAGACCTTTCAAAAGATGTATCACTCGACCCCCTTACTATTTGATTTTTTGAGGGTAGAGGGATGATGATAGGTATACAAGTATTACATTCAAATATGTCCCCCTTGGAAACAAGGTCGACGTGTTTCACCAATTTTTCAAAAAAATTTTATCCAAAATTATTCAGGGTGCCTACTTTTGGTTGGGACACCCTGTATATTGCAAATGAAAGAAGAGTGTACTTATCTTTATTTTCACTACTTGTATGTTTATAAATCATAAATCATTTTCATTTTATATGCGTGTGAAAATTTTTGAGCACACATTTTTTTAAAAAAATTTTCGAGTTCTAATAAACAATTTATAAATTTTATCAATTTTATAAGAAACTAATAGGGAAAACATAATATATGTGTTAAATAAAAATATTTACCTATGCTTAACAACTGTTTATTAAATCTTGAGATAAAACCAAATAATGATATACTATATAATAAAATAAAAAAAATCTTCGGATTCCATCATCTGCAAAAAAAAAAATCAGATGAGAGTAAACCATTGATGATCAGCTTTTGCCTTATGACATTAAATTCTTTACCGTTACGAAAACTGTATAAAAAAAAGTTTTTATTTTATTTGTGCAGTGTAACCATAAAACAACATAGCTTAGCTAAGATTGGTGGTAGAAAGAAAACAACAATTGTCTTAATGTAAATTACATACATATTAATACAAAAATACTCTTACCTTATTACAAATATTGTTTTCCATAAATCTGTTCTAAAAATATTTTAATCACACTATTCAGTAATCTAATCACAGAAATAAGCAGATACACAAAACATTAAAAACAGCATCAAAGATAGCTACATAAGGACAGGAACTGACAAGAAGTTCACACTGCTTCTGCAACACAATGAACCAATAGAGACGTAGGATATATGTCATGACAATTTACAAATAATTCTAAAGAAGTTCTTAAAACAATATTAAAATAATATTAACCAAATATTATTTTTAGGTCTTTTAAAAATTACTCACAATGTTGCATACAAATATCATTCAATTATTCTATAAATATAATATTAAAAAGTTATTTTAAAAAAGTATTTTTTTTAATGCATTGTACAATTAAACATTAAAATAACATTTATATTATATTAAAATGGTATAGTAAATAACATTATTAGTCAACATTAAATTACCTGTTATTTTTGATAATGTATAAACATTTACAAAATTAATAGTTGCTGCAAAATATACATAATGAAAATAAAGAAACGTTTCTTGGTTTGTCATATAAATATTACATAACATTATTGTTATGTATCATGTTTAGTAGGTTGGATCCATTTCATGTTGTTTTCGCTTGTACATATTACGAGACAAACTCAATTTCACAAAAAATTTAAAAGCTTCAATTAATGTTATATTCATATATAACTTTCCTACAAATTGAAATTATTTAAAATCTTTTTTGTGTATATGATTTATGTATTATATACACTGATATTTTATTTACCATAATTACAAATTTAAACCTCTTAGAGTTTAGGAGCTATTTTATTTTAATTAGCTTCTAAGTCCAAATTGGCCCTGTTCTGCCTGACACATCAGTTGCCCTGTTATCACCATGCAAGGGGATACTGGATCTGCTCTAGACTGGATGTCCAGGGTGGACAAAGTGTTGTACTTATGAAAGTGTCCAAACAAATTGTTTTGAATTTGATTTTTGATTTTGGCACAGATCCGTATTTCTTCAAGGTACATAGATTGACATGATATTCTTGTACTCGTATAAAAACACAATACACTTGCTTACGATGTGAGATTGTTTACAATGGAAACACCAATTATTTTCCCGTTTGAAAGAAAAGCCTATATTCCTTAAAATATGCCATAAACTCATATTCGAGAAATCCAATACACCCCTTTGCTACACTAGGTGCATTCTTTCTACCACCAATCTCAGCTAATCTAAGTTGTTTTATGTTTACACTGCATAAATACAAGCATAATTTCATTTGATGTAGCCTCCATAACCTTAAAACTACTTAAATTAACTTAGATTATTGGTAGAAACAACTCACCTACTATTTCATTAAATTAAAATTGTGATATGTTTTTTCTCATCTTTTATGGTGTACACTGTACACGATGGTACAAATTTCTGATTTAGCTACGTCATCGCGTTACTTCTGGAGTCTCTCCTGAAGTAATAAGAGATTCACCAGATTTGCGCTCCGCTTTGATGCAGTTTATGCTTCTCAAACAAATCTTTGAGGCGCCAGCAACTCAGATGTACTGAAGATAATGGTAGCAACAGCCCATTATTTTCTTCTCTCTTGAAATACTCAAGAAGATTCATTACATATTGCCGGCCCTGTTTCTGAACCGACTGTCAAAATTAATTATTTCTAGATTATTAAGCAATTTTATGCATGTTTGTGAATGAATTGTGCATTGTGCAAAATAATTTCTAGATGGTGCAAAATATCGAAAGTCATCAATTGACAAAAAAAGATACCAAATTGATTAGCCATTCCAAATGAATAATCAAAAATTAACAGTGGCATAGCATAAAAGAGATTGAATGATTGAAGTGTTTAAACGGTAAATAGTCACAGGACCCAGTATATCTGAATTATTGAAGTAACTTCTGAATATAATAATAATAATAATAATGGTCTTTATTAGGCGAAAGTTTAGTTATAAACTATTCTTACACTTTAACCTAATTATATAAGAGAAAAAAAAGTTATTTTATTTAAATAAATTAAATAATTAATGGGAGTAAATAATTTAACAAATATTTTATATAAATATGCACATAAACATATATACCAAGGCAAGAAAACAAATAATTATGTATCCTCTCTTTGTTTACATAGCAAAATATGTTTGAGTTTCTTTTTAAATGTGTTTACAGTCATTAGTTTTAGTTGGTCAGTGATATTGTTGTAAATATTAGGCATTTGGTATGAAAATGAACATTGAAATTTTTTTTGTTGAGTGTTTAGGAATATGAATTTTGTTAGGATAGCGGATGTTGGCATTATGCAAGTTTTGTCGAAGCTGGATCTTGTAATTCAGATAACTCGGTATTTTAGTTACATTTGTTTTATGAAATAATGTAGTTAAATGAAGCAATCGGCGATTTTTCATATTCAACCAGCTTAAAGAGGTTATTTGTCTCGAGACATGATCATACTTTTGCAAATTCAAAATGAGCCGACAACAGTTATTTTGCATTTTCTGAATTCTCCATGCATCAAATGAGTCAATACATGGCCCATATATTACATCACAATAATTAAAGAAAGATAAAACAAGTTGCTCACACAATATTTGTTTTAAATTTTGACATAAGATAGTACGATTTGAGTACAAGAATTTCAGAGAGCAGTATGCTTTTTTGTAAACACTGTAAAATTCGCGGAGCATGTCAGTGCTCCGTGAATTTTAGATTACTGTCAATGATTAGTCCAAGGTTCTTTGTAGATTTAATTACTGGAAGCTTAAAGTCTTGTATTTTTATACTGATGACATCTTCTACCCTATCTCTATAAGCTTGGCTACCGATCAAAAGCAGTGATGACTTTAATGCATTAATATGTAAATTATGCTTTTTGGATATATCAATAATTGTTTTTAAATCTTTATTTAATATAGTATTTGCCAAAATAACTTCATCAGGACGGAAGCTATAATAAATTTGAGTGTCATCAGCATAAAAATGACTTTCACATTGACTCAAACAGTTTGTGAGATCGGATGTGTAAATTAAAAAAAGCAATGGGCCCAATATTGACCCCTGGGGAACACCACTGGTAATATCAACAGAATTAGACATATTAGAGCCCATCTTAACTTGCTGGGTTCGACCATATAAAAAACATTCGAAAAAATCTATTGAGGTGTTATTTAGGCCATAATATTTTAATTTTGAAATTAACAAGCGGTGATTTATGATGTCAAATGCTTTTTGAAAAGTCTAGTAACACTAATGCTGTCAGCTCTCCTTCATCCCATTTTCTCAAAATATCATCACAAACATTAATAAGAGCGGTTGCAGTGCTATATCCACTTCTAAATCCGGATTGTCTATATGGTAATATATGGTTTTCATTGACATATTGGTAAAGTTGTTTGTAGACAATTTTTTCTAGAATTTTTGACATTAATGGAAGAATGCTAATAGGGCGTAAATCTGAAAAACCGGTTGGGTTTGTGACTTTGGGGAGAGGTCGCACTATGGACTTTTTCCAAGAATTTGGAAAGTAGCCTCTTTCCAAACATATATTAATTAAATGTGTAATGGGCAAAAGAAGAGCTGGCATACAATATATGATCATTTTACGAGAGATACCATCATTTCCAACAGCATCTGACTTTATCTCATTTAAAGATTTCAAAATATCGTCCTGTCTCACTAAATGAAAATTAAGTTAATATTATTATTAAACTTACCAGAATCATATATATCGGTCATTTCTGAACAATCCTCATTCATATTGGAAGCTACAGACAGGAAATAATTGTTAACTCCATCAACATCACCAGCAATATGTGAAGGTATCTCAGATGCCTTATTGGGAGTTACATTTAAGTCATTTAAAGTTTTCCACATTTTACTTGAATTGGGTTCATTTATTAAAGTAAAATTTAAATAACCTTTCTTTTCTTTACGAATAGCTTCTAATGTGAAATTACGTAATCTTTTATAAATATTCGAGATCTACATCTGATTTTGTGAGATTATATTTTTTTTAATGCATCCTCCCTATCTTTTATCATAATTTTAATGACGTCCGTTAGCCATGGAGCTTTCGGTTTTGTAATACGAGCAGTTTTGACAGGAGCGAGCTTATCAAATAAAGTAATAATGTTTTTATTTAAAAATGATGTTTTTTCCTCAATAGAATTTATTTGATAGATTCTGTTCCAATCGACAGATTGCAAGTCTATATTAAATTCCTCCAAAGAAAAATATTTAAAATCTCGATAGGTTGTAAAACACGGAATTTTATGAAAGCGATCGAAATTAAAAACTGCATAAGTTAAATTATGATCTGTTATACCTTCAGCATCGAGCGTTCCTGATGCAGATACAGAATTTTCAACTGCAAATATTTGGTCGATTAGAGAAAAGGAACCTTGAGCTATTCGAGTAGGTTCATGAATTATCTGGTTCAGCCCAAAAGAATCCATAATTCTACACATTTTTTCCGTTCCTGCGTCATTATAATTTAAAAAATTGAAGTTAAAGTCGCCCATGCATATCACTTCATCTACTGTGGGAAAAATATGTGATATGGTATCATCAATGATGCCGATGGAATCTGAGACATTTGACCTAGGTGGTCTATAAATTACCCCTATTGCTACCACTTTTTTATTGAATTTAGCTTTAATCCAAATATGTTCTAGATTTATATCACAATTTAAAAAAAATTACGGTACAATGTATATTTTTACTTACATATATGCCAACACCGCCTCTGGTAGGCCTATCACATCTAAAAAAATTATAATCAGGGATGTTAACTGCATTTGAGGATATATTTCCCGTAAGCCAGGTTTCAGTGATTCCTATAACTGAAAACGCATTATGTAAGATAATATTATTTAATTCGTGAAATCCTGTAAACAAAGAACGGACATTTATGTTAGCTATTTTACAGGGCATAATATTTATACATAAAATAAGATAATATTAAACATTAATAAATACAAAATATAATTTAGAACAATGTATTATTTATCAATTAAGAAATTAGTAACAAAAAATTCAAAAAACAAGAAAAATGATAAAAAAAAATAAATTGAACGAGTTCTAATTTCTACGAATACAAGTAATTATATATTTATGTATATCTTTTTTTTGCACGACTAATTTCCCAAAATTAAATAAATAAAATATTTGTGTTTAAATAAAAAAAGAGTTCAGCGAAGCAGCAGAAAGAAAAGAAAAAAAATTCTACGATAAGAATTGTCTCCGCAAAAAGAATTAAACAGTAAAAACGAAAGGACTGTTTTTATAACATATGATAATGTGTAAATACATGAGGCGTATTAAGTAAAATTTTTAATTCTAAATAAGTGTATTTTAAGAAACAACATCGTATTAATTTAGTTATCATTACGGGTAAATTATTTTTTTATATTATGTAGAACAAAGTTTTCCAACTTCTCGAGCTCATCAAATTTATATGATTTATCCCCATGCTTCATAAAAATTGCACCATCCAGACTCCAAACATTTTTATAGTTAAATGTTTCATAGGCCTTTTTATATATTTGTAGCCTTAATAACGTGAGATCTTCTTTAATGTTAATAACTGTCGATCTTAATTTCTTCTTGTTGTTATAAACCAATTTTCGATTGCGGTAATTTCCAAATTTTACTAAAATAGCCCTAGGTTTTCCAGCATTCTTACGTGACCCAACTCTGTGAGAGCGTTCTATAGCATCCGGTGAAATTTCGAGACCCATTTTATTGTTAAATATATCCAGGATAATTTGATCAACATCTTCTTTTTCATTTTCAGCAATACCAAATACACGGAGATTAATCCTTCTAGAGTACTGTTCTATCAACCCGTGTGGATAATGCACGATTTTCAGACTCTAATTGCTTATTTTTGTTTAACAAATCACTCATTAATTGTTCTTGTTTAGTAATATATTTATTAAGTTTAATACTCACAGCGTCTTGTATTAATGTAGATAAAATTTGCATAAAGTCATTTGACTTAAGCACCTCCTTTACAACAGCTACAATGGCAGGATCCGCATGAACCTGAGATTGACTTCTTGACCCTCTACTAGCCATTGTTAGAAAAAGTTAAGTTAGATCACCAGAATTAGTATACGCAATTATACAATCTTGCAAATTTGCGACTATTTTAGAATTATAGTAACACAGTAACAATAAATTATGTTGCGAGCACCAATCTACACGTTTACTCTCTACAGCACGCCATGGATAATGAATATTGCTTACGAACTGTTCAATAAATGTACTAAGTTTTATATTGATACCTCAATCTGTTTAAATTAAAAAAGAAACAAAAAATAAATAAATTACAGTGTCCTGTATCTGATATTTCTTAAATTTGAGTCCTCTTGGTTGTCGAAGTCTTGAAACTTAAAAGTGGGACACCTTGTATACAGTTTGTTCACTTTAATCAGACACACCCCCTGTATTTAGATTGTATTTGGGTGAATTAAAAAATTCTTTTTTTCAAATTGTAGTATTCAATGAGATCTATCTTCCTGAATGACGGTTTTTTTTATGTTGTATATCCATAAAATGGTAAAAATCAAGAAATGCTATTAGAGATTTTTTTGATGAAATGTTTTTTAGGAAATATGAGTCGGACATGCTTAGAAAGCCTAATACCGAATTTTGTATTGACAGTTCTCAGAGGATAGAGTTCATGATAACTTTATTTTGGTCCCAGAGTATACTCTCTGATTACCCTGTATAAACCGTAATATTATTCCATATTGATTAGATGAAATAAACCCCCTCTTTACCATTTAAACTACAAAAAAAAAACATTTGATATTTTTTTTACAAAAATTGATGTCATAGTAAGGGCTGTTAATATGAAATTCGGTATTTAAGCTTTCTAAGCATGTCTGATTCATATTTCCTGAAACCACGTCGTCACTTAAGTCCCTAATAGTGTTTTTTGATTTTTAGCATTTTATTCTAATTATAGTAGGCCATGGATACACAACATAAAAAAATTGCCATTCACGAAGATAGATCTCGTCGAATACTACAATTTAATGAAAAGAATCTTTCAATTTGCCCAAATACAACAGAAATACAGGAGTGTGTCTGCTCAAAATGCAGCACACTGCATATGTTTTTTGTTTTGTAAATGTTTATTCTACAAATAGATGCGTTAGGACGCCTAGAAACTGTGGAGTGCACATTTTTTATCGCTATGTGGAAAACAAACGGTTACAAAATGAAAAATTCAACTAACATTGTTTGTAGAATATTAATTATGGTGCAGTACAATATTGAATCACTTCTCGTCAACTCTGTATGTGCTTCGTTTAGTTCCACCATCTCTTTAACAGGTGAAAAATTGTAAATTCTTAATGAAACCCTATTTTGAGCTGTTTATTTATTCTTTGGATTGGATTTTTTTAATGTAGATGTAAATGAAATGCTATTTTGAGCTGTTAGTAGTGTTAGCAAGTGTTAATTTGTTCTTTGGCTTAGATATTGTAATGTAGATTTATTAGCTCGTTGTGTTTGTTGATTAGATTAAGGTCTTTTTAAATGCATAATGCTGTTTGTGGTTTTCCTTTATTGAAGAATGAAGCTAAGACGCCAAAACCACCAAAGGCACCCGAAAAGCCACTAATGCCATATATGAGATATAGCAGAAAAGTTTGGGATACTGTAAAAGCCCAGAACTCTGATCTTAAACTATGGGAAATTGGAAAAATAATTGGACAGATGTGGAGAGATCTCCCTGAGGAAGAGAAAACTGAGTTTGTAGAAGAATATGAATCAGAAAAGGTAAGAGGTAAACAAACTAATTTAAAATTCAACCAATAAGTTCAACAAAAAGAATATGAAATTTTAATAAAAGTTGACTTTATTATGAAGCAGGAGTTTGAAGTAATAGAATTAAAGCTTAAAATAGAATTAAATGTAAATCGACAAAAGGGGTTTTTGGAAGTTGTAATGCTCATGGTTCACCAAACAATTTTTAATATGCATCGAGATATTTCAGTAATTGATACGATTATTTTCAATCAAATAACCCCATCACTACAGATTTCCTTTAATTCTTTTTCAAATTATTATTTGAGTATGCCATATTCTTTATATTTAATGTGTATATATATTATTTTTACTACAAAAAAAAACTGATTTTTTGTTTCGGTAGGTGGAATATGAGAAAACTTTAAAAACATACCATAATTCACCAGCTTACTTGGCGTTCGTAGCAGCCAAAACTAAAGGTAAATCAGGTGAGTAGTTAAAAAGTTCCATGCTAATGAATAGCAGGTTCTAGTAGAATTCAGGGTATGGTAGTGGTTACAAAAATAGTTGTTAGTAGTTAGGATACTGTAATTATTATAATTTTATTTATCCAATGATGTGGTAAACAAATGAAGATCACTTTTACTCTAATGATGGATTTATGCGAGGGGTAGGACACTTCCGAAAATTTGTACACCTATTTATAAATACAAATGTATTTATGGTATTTAATTGTATTTAACTGTAATAATGACCTATTTAGGTATTTATGAGTATTTATTTGTATTTACATAGATAGAGAAACCTATTTTTTCTAATATTTTTGGTTCTTTACAAGGTTCTTTAATGTAAAAAGCATCACTGTGAAATTGATCAAGGTAGGCATGTGGTGATACCCGGAATATAGCTTTAAAGTTAACGTCAAATGTTAAAAGAAGTGAGTTAAATTTTATTTTTAATCAATAGGTAGTACATTATAAATACCTACACAAAACTAGGACAAATTTAGAAAACCCGCGAGGACACCACAAAAATGAGAATATATCCTCGGAAACCCGGACGTCTGGTCACCCTACCCTGTACACTGTACATATATCAGTTACTTTAAAAATAAATGTTAAAAGTATTCAAAATGAGAATTTAAATATTTAGAAACATAGTATTTCATTTAAAAAATATGAACATCGGTTATGTCCCGTATACTTAGTTAAAAAGTATTTAAAAATACAATAACAGATTCGTAATCTATGAGAAAAGTAAAACTCCTCCTTGAAAACATTACAATAATAACAATGAACAAAAGAAGGGGTGGTATAGAGCTGTAGAGTATACCCAAAATCAACGTCTCGTGTTTTCTAATCGGGAAAGAAGGCATTTAACTAAAAAACTATGCATGTATTTGTTAGACATTAACCTAAGGAACAATTGAAGTTAATAACCGAGATAATAACTATAATCTAACAACGGTCGACGTCTCGACACTATAATGAAGATATTTTTTCCAACTAATACCCTGTTTTGAGTATGTTACTGGAAAGTTTATTTTTTTCTGATTCAAATGTATCAATATTATTATTATTCTATTTTGAAACATTTACAGAAATATATATAAAAAAAGTTAATTAAAATTTAACTCCAAATTTAATATAAGCAAAATATACGTATAAGTAATATTAAATCACGGAAAACTGAAGATCTCGCTGAAAACTGACAATTGTAACTAATGTTAATGGTTAACAGATATATAAATTGTTGTTAATTGCCGCCTTTGATTAAAACTTCTGAAGCTCGAGTTTGGGACACCCTATACAGTAGTACAGTAGCCCAAGCAAAACATAATGCACAAGAGATAATACTGAGGTCTGAGAAATAATGTACAAAATATTGCAGTATTAATTTGCGCCACTGTACATAACATTTTGATACCTTATTGAAAACAAAGAAAACGAAGAACAAGAAAACGTAATTTTAAATAAGACTATCTTCAACCCACAAATTTCACCTTAACTCATTTGTATATATTAAATTTTTTTTTAAGGGGTTTAAATTTCTATTTCAATATACTTAGTAAATATGGTCACCGCGCACTTAGACAATCAACTGTAAAACACCTAATAAAATATTAAATTGTTTGCAATTATGAAATGCAAGTGCAAATTTCATCTGCTGCTTAATAAAATTGTATTTGTTTTAATTACTAATCTTACATAACCGAATAACTGAAAATATCCAACACTAAAAAAATCTTTTCCAGGAAGACAAAGTAATAATTTCCAGTTTTCTTTGTAATATACACATCTAATAATAATAAACATTGTCAGCTTACCTTTATTTTATAACAGGTTACTGAAAAATAAATAAACAACACCACTAAAACGCGATTGTTACCTATAATTGCCGGCAGTATAATGAAATGCATATATGAACATGTCTTGACAGAATTTATTAAGTATATATGTTGGTATTTAAATCTATTTAAATAGATTTAAATATATTTAAATATGTTTAAATATATTTAAAGGTATTTAAATCTATTTAAATGTATTTAAATCTATTTAAATGTATTTAAATCTATTTAAATGTATTTATTAAATACTTTTACGAGATTTGTACACCTATTTAAGAAGTGTCCTACCCCTCGGATTTATGCAAAGCGATAAGTGGCTATTGGCTGGAACAAATAAAAGTTAAAACATCATAATTATACCTACACGTTCATACTACGTTAACGCTAACGGCTAACACCCAGAATTGAGCAACTTTTATCTTTTTGGCCGACCGCTTAGCCGTTTAGAAGTTGCGCATGCGTTCTAACTAGATGTACTATCACAGAATGACAGGTGACGGTAATGTTTATTTTGTGCAATGGTTAATCATTGGTTTTGTGAGAATAAAATAAATAATTTGAAAAGGGATTTGGCCTTAATTCATTGTGTAGAAGATTTTAATATAATCTATGATAAATCACATAAGTTGTATAAGGATAATGTGGCCCGAAAAACTAGTCAACAATCGCCAAACCATCAGCATGAACGTAATCTAAGCACACTAGCATTTAAACTTCTTAGCTGTAACCCGGTTATCGCCTTGCATGAATCCACCTTAACAAATTTAACAAGAAACACTTCGGAAGTCTTCTTCTTTTTCTTATTTCTTGTTTTTCTCCAAGATTTGCCCTTATTTCATGTTCTAAATAAATTAATTTTAGTTACACAAGGGCCTGATGGAGAGACTCATGAGAGAGCTAGTAGCGCTGCTAAGCAACAAGCAGCTGCCGATAGACGAATTGAAATTCAGCCTGCAGAAGACGAAGATGGTAAGTACAGATTTACTGGGTTTTATTTTCTTACAATAGAGTTCTGAATAGCATTTGAACTTTTTTGTGAGTAACACCAACACTGGAGAATTTTTCAGACACCAAAACACCATATTATACTTTCGTTTTGCCAAAAGTCTTCTGGGGATAATTTAATTATCTCTAGGAGACAGATCATAATTATCTATAGTGTTTTCTAGTTTATGTAGACTACTTCACTGTGAAAATATGAATAACAAAATAATATTTATGTTTATATTTTACGGTCATGTAATGTATAAATAATGTTGTAGATCAAGATGATGGATACTCGGTAAAGCATGTTGCTTATGCAAGATACTTGAGAAACCATCGATTGATAAATGAAATATTTTCGGAAAGTGTAGTACCTGATGTTAGATCTGTGGTTACTACAGGTCGTATGCAGGTTTTAAAAAGGCAAGTGCAATCTTTGACGATGCATCAAAAAAAACTTGAGGCCGAATTGCAACAGATCGAAGAAAAATTTGAATTGAAAAAGAGAAAATTTATTGAGAGCAGTGAACAATTTCAAGAGGAGTTGAAAAAGGTATATCCTCTCTGTTTCGTAAACAATATGAATGTTGAATGTTGATGTAAAGATCAAAATCGATTCGAATGGTTTTCACAATTTTAAAGGCAATAATACTGATTGTTGTTTAATATTTCTTAAAAAAGTACTTTAAAACTAAAGTTATAATAAACTTATGTCATCATATCACAAGAAAAATATATAAATCTAGTATTATTCTTGATTCCTTTAAATTGTTGAAAGTTGAAAATGCACACTGGCGGCAACTAATCAAACTTTGTTGTGATGTAATGAATGCTATTACTAAGTGCTTTTTATAAATGTCAGAATTCTAAAATCGTTCAATGTGTTTCGTGCGCCAGAATAAAGATTTTATATAATTCAATATTTGCAGTTTCTGTCATGGTTTTTATTTATATTAAAAATTACATTTTCGGTTTTCTCAGCACTGTAAGCCAGCAGTGGATGATGACACTTTTCAGAAAATGGTAGAGAGGCAATATGACATATTAAAGAAAGATAAAAATAAAAATCAAGAAGAGTCTAAGCCGAAGATAGAAGAGAATGGTATGACCGAAAATTCAACAAATTCAGCATCCATCCAAGAAAATGGTCAGACACAATCGGAGGTATTTTAATTTATTCATGATTTTTTTATTTTTGCTCTCATTATAGTCAATATGCTGTAGCCACTAAAAGCAAATAAGTGATGTTATTTTTCCAAATTAATGAACTATAACTTCTCAGAGTTGAAAGTAAACTAGAAATAAAAATTACGTTTTAATTTATATGCCATTATCATACTGAGAATTTTAACATAATTTCTGTATTAAATGCTCCGTTGATTACAGGAGCATTTCAAATTCATTTTTATTTTGCAATTGTTTATTTTCTAAGGTTTCTTTAATCTCTAGGACTTTCAATATGTTCCAACGTTGTTGATTTGGGATTTGTATTAATATGTTTGTTTACTCTTGTGTCCATACTTCTAGCACTCTGACCTATATTTAATGTAAATCATCTTTACTTCTCTAAGATATTACAGAAACTGCCGACCGCATATTTGTTATGTGAATTATAAGAATATCCAGTAGAAAGTTATTTTATTAAGCATGTATTATTAGTAAAATTGACTTTTTCATGTGTAGGGGCTTCAGCATATTTATTGTAAATGTTAACCTGGCACTGTACACTAGTATGTTAGATGTAACTATTCACTTTTTCTGTTGCAATTACAGCCGGTAATGCTGCACTATATACAGGTAAAATGTCTCTTGCTACTGTTATATAAAATCCAAAATATTTTCATACGAGGTTATATTTAAAGGTATTTAAATATTTAATAGCTATTAAATAGATTAATATGCATATGCATATTATTTATATTAGTTCTCCACAGTGGCGGCTACTTTTCTGCAGTAATGTTAAGAACATGCTTAACCCATTTTGTCCCAGTGGTGCGCTAACGCACCACATATTTTATAATTTTTTTGTTAAATTCAGTAAATATTTTTGCATATCCATTTATAAATTTTATTATTATCAGTATTAGAGAACTTAGTACCGTACGAACTGTTGTTTTTATTTTAAAACAAAAATTTTATGACACCTCAAAAATCAAGAAAAACGCTGCATAATTTTGTGTCAAAGGTTGAAGTGAATCTAAAACAGTAAAATATTTTATTTTTGGAAAGTATTGACATTTTTGGTGGGTCTATAATATGTGGATTACATGGTAGAAAAAAATACATTTAAAATATAATATAGATTATGGTTTATTTTTATTAAATAATTACAGGTGCGTGAACGGACCACTGGTTTTATCTATGAAATAAAACCAAGCTATTGCCGGTCTCGACAAGTCAGCCTATGTAGCGTAAACAGTCGCCGATTAGTGTGTTGTTTAGTATTTGTTTGTTTCTTGTGCAGTATACGTGATATTTAATTGAAATCAGTAAAATATGCCGTTTTCGAGGTATTTGACTCAAAAGAAATTAGAAGCGGCTCTGGAGGAGATCGTTACGGATTTGGAGAATAATGATGAATTTCGTATTACTCGTATTTACGTATTTTTATATTTTATAGATACAACTCATTCTAGCCTTGGTCTTAGCGGTGACGTTGTCATGAGTCTACTTTCTGTTGTGGATAAGCCAGTGAATCACCAAATTTTTTTCGACAACTTTTTCTCGTCATTCAAACTCTTCGTACATTTAAAAAATAATGGTTATTTTGCCACCGGTACTATCCGCGAAAATAGGACAAATAAGTGTCCAATCGAAAATTGTAAATCATTTGGTAAAAAAGACCACGAGTCCCATATTTCAGCATATGATTCTGAATCAAAAGTTTCTATTGTCCGTTGGCACGATAATTCGGTTGTAACGGTGGCAAGTAATGTTTATAGTGTAGCTCCTGTTCAAAATGTTAAATGCTATAATAGAAAAGAACGAAGAGATGTACAGATACCCCAACCTTATGTAATTGCCCAATACAATAAATATATGGGTGGGGTAGATTTACACGACAACGGAATTGCTAATTATAGATGCCAAGTATTTGGGGAAAAATGGTGGTGGCCTTTATTTTGTAATTCATTGGATAGCTTAGTCGTCAACGCATGGAAAATTTATAATGTCAATGAAAAAGAATTTCCCAGGTAGATTTTAAATCTTACGTAGCCTTACGACTTTTAAAAACTGATAAAACAATAATTGAAAGGAATCTTGCTCCTGTTATAGATGAACTGCGTTATGATAATACAGGTCACCTCATGATTTCTCATGCCAATAAAGCACGAAGGAGGTATAGAATTTGCCATAGCCACACAATTTACATTTGTAATAAATGTAATGTACATTTACACACTTCATGCTTTGTACAGTATCACCAAAAATGAAACCGGGTGTTACCAGTGGTGCGTTCACGCACCATGAAATATTATAATGTTTTTTTTATTAAGTAAAGTTCTATGTAGAAAATAATTTACGCTTAGTTATTTTATGTAAGCTTGAAACTTTCTATGATATATTTTCGTTAAAATTATTAGTTATATCTTGTGCCTCAAAATAATATTTCATGTTTCCTCCCAGTGGTTCGTTTACGCATCAGTATTTTTTTTATATACGTTAATTTTTTTTAATTTTTTTGACACGGAATGTATTCTTAAATGTAACAAAATAAATATTTACAAACAAAAATGTTCGTTTTTTGAAGTTTTCGATGCTTGGGATACAATGGGTTAAAGCAAAGTGTACTAAATTGTGTGTTTATATTATACACCGAACACTGCTGTTTGGTGTGTATGCCACACAATTGCAGTAATTGTGTGATTTGTCTTTGTTCTGCATCTAACCACATGGCATGAAAATGAATTATATTCCTATGGAACACCATCAATAATAATTCTGTGCTTGAAATAACGAATTTGGGAGAGAAAGTTGTGGTAAAATAGTGATGATAGAATGATCTGTCAATTGATAATTCTCGATAATTTACAAAATTTGACAGGATGAAAGTGTCATTTTAAAATGCGAAATTTTATTTACATCGGGTGGTTTATAACACAACCTACAAGTAATAATAGAAAATTGTAATTTTAAAACAAGTTTTACAGTCGGAAATACAGCAATAAATTTTGATGGCATGCACACTTGAGTGTCAGCTGATCTTTTTTTGCAATTCTCTTGCCATTGCAACACTGCAGAAAATCGGTTCTGCTTGATTTTTATTGCAAATTTAGCTGCAATTTTGGTGGATAATTTAGTGATTGTCATATTACCAACATAGAGACAAAGTTACTAGAATATTATGTCGCTTTTACCAAATCTTATTTTTATTTATCCACTAAGTTGGTAACATTGTGGTGTTACCGACTTAGTAGATTTTCTACTAAATCTGATGGTTTGAGAGTAGTGTTTAGTGGAGTAAATTTGGCATTTAGCACTAGTGGTTTGCCTGAGTAAGGGTACCGTACGTTTTTGTGTGTTAACTTTCTAGTTTTTCAAGTCAATAAAATTCATGTCAATAGTTGGCTAAATTGATTTGTAGTTCAAATGCCCTATTACAGTTCGTAACTATATAATACAGGGTGTTCCTAAATATCATATACATACGCATGGCTTATTTCATGACTGAAAGTTTATATAAACATAGGTCCACAAACGCTTCTTTACTGATCTACAGGGTGTTGAAATTTGAAGATTTTTATTTTTTTTTTCTTTATAGCTCCTGCAGTTTTTGAGATATTTAGCTCAAATTTGGAATATAGGTTACACTGTAGGGCTTATATCATTGGGCATGCCAAATGGTTGCGAGAATCTACAGGGATATTTTTTTTCAGGGGTCATGCCCCTTTTTCTCCCCCCTGAACTTTTTTCGATGCGCCGCTGGTAGATTCTAAAATACAATATGAATTTTCTGTTTTATTTAGAAACTTTTTGCCCTCTTGTAGTTTTTCCGTATATGCGACCGTTACCGAGAAAAAAAATAAAAAACTATTTTTTGTAATTCGCTAGATAAAATTGAAAATTTTTAAAATGGTCTAGTAGGCTCAAGTTTTATTTGAATAATCTGACCTAGGTTTATATAAACTTTCAGTCATGAAATAAGCCAAAGAATTACCCCCTTGCGTATATAGTGTTGTAAAATTTCTGAAATTTAAAAACTCAAGGAAATTTTACGAAACGTTTACGAAAATTTCGGAAAACATTGAAATTTATTGGAAACTTTGGCGCCACTTTTTAAAGTATAAAACTGTTAATCTAACTTAAAATTATTGTCATACTCAAAAAACTATAACCTCCATTTGTGAATTTTTCCCTAGCTCAAAAAATAAAATTAGGAAATCCAGTGTCACGTATTAATAAAAATTATATCAGTTTAACTAAAAATGTTTATATTAATTTTTGTTGTAGGAAATACCTATGAAAATTACTGTAAAAAATTACCTCCTTTCTGTTAAATAAATATTTATTTTGTGTATTAGCATAAACGTTTACTTTAAATGAGGGCACTGGTATCCATTTATATTATTTGTGGCGATGAGGGACTATAAGCTTGTTATTGAAACAGGATAGCTTAGTGATATTAAAATAATATCAATTAATATTGATAGTTTTTTTTTGTAGGGGGATTTCGGTCAGGTACAACTAATTAAATTTTTTTTTCTAACGTTTCGGTTTATTACACCATCATCAGAGAACTACAATTAATATAATATTTTAAACACATAGTTATGGTTATTATACATTAAAATTTACTTACACTATTATTTATTAGGAATTTGCTTTAAAATTTTTTCTATTACATGCTATTTGTATGTCTGTTTTAACGAAACTGAGATATTTTAACCTAGTTTGTGTGCTCTTAAAGGTTTGTTTATGTTACAGAGATAACGTTGGAATGTATATGGTTTACTGTGGGTGTTTTGCTTAAATAGTGAATATATAATAAGATATTTTATTACAAGAATTATTATTTTGTATCGGTCAGATGTAAAAATTGATTTCATGTTGTAATGTACCCCAATTATTTAATTAAGTTAAAGTAGGTTTCGCTTAAATTTTCTATATCAGTGCGATTATTTATGGCGTTGGTATGTCTTTTTTTGTAGCATTTCATGTATGTTTCTTCGGTTATAACTAGGTTCTTTTTCTAATATTTGTATGTTGTTAAAATTAAATCGGTGGTTCTGTTCTATGGCGTGTTTGGCTAGTGCTGTCGTGTTTTGGTTTTGAGTTTTTATGCTATATTTGTGCGAGTATACTCTTTTATGTAGATATTGTTTAGATTGGCCTATATAGGTACCATTACAGTCGTTGCAGTCTATCTTGTATATAGTGTTAGTTTCGTCTTCGGTTGGTAGTCTAGGTTTAAGTTTTGTGAAAAATTTTTTCGTGGTATTGTATGGTTTATGGGCTATTTTTATATTGTGTTGTTTAAATACGCTTGCTATTTTTTCGGATACTGTTGGTATGTATGGCATGGATACATATTTATTATTACTATTATTTGGTGTGTGGGTTGTTTTATTATAGGTTTTGTGTATTCTTTTTTTTATTATTGGTTCATAAAAGTGTTTAGGGTAGGAGTTTGCTTCTAGAACTTTTTTGATTTTTTTCAAATTATTTGGTCTGTATTTTGGATGTGAAAGTTGGATGGCACGATCTGTTAGGCTATTGATGACGCTTTTTTTGTAGTTGTTTGATGTGTGGGATTTAAAGTTTAAGTATCTTTGCGACCATACTTCTTTTGTGTACCAGTTGGTTTCGATAATACCATCCTTATTATATTTAACGGTTAAATCTAAGAAGTTTATGCTATTGTTTTGTTCTATTTCCTTAGTGAATTGTAACCTTGAGTGATAATTATTGAAAATATTAACCGTATATTCTATTTTATCTTTTGGTAAGCAAATAATGCAGTCGTCTACATATCTTTTGTAAAATTTTGGTTTATAGTTTAGTGATTTTAATACTTTATTTTCTAATTCTTCCATTACTAAATTTGCTATAGTGGCCGATATAGGTGACCCCATGGCGGTTCCGAAAATTTGTGAGAAGAATTGATTGTTGTACGTGAAATATGTAGAGTTTAGACATAAGGTTATTGCTTTGATAAATTCGTCTTGGGTAATGGGTGAATATTTATTAATTTCGGACCATTTATTTTTTATACATTCTATTGCTAAATCTGTTGGAATATTAGTATATAGTGAGGTAACATCAAGTGAAATAATGATATGATCTCTGGGAACTGTCTGTTTTTTTATAAATTCACAAAATTGCCACGAGTCTTTAACAAAGGATTCAGTTTTTCCTAAAACGTTACTTATTATCTTAGATAAAAACTGTGAAAGATTATATGTGGGACTATTTATATTGCTAACTATTGGTCTCAATGGAATGTTTTCTTTATGCAGTTTTGGTAGGCCGTATATGAAGGGAGCATGGCCATTGTGACAAATAAGTTTATTTTTTTGTTGTTCACTAATTAGGTTTTTTCTGCGCCATGACTTAATGAGGTCATTAAGCTTATTTTGAATTTTTTTTGTTGGGTTGTGATTTTCTTTTCTGTATGTTGTTTCGTCATTAAGCATATTATTCATTTTTCTCTCATACTCTGTTTTATACATAATTACTGTTTTATTACATTTGTCGGCTGTTAGTATAAAAATATTTGAATTTTCTGTTAAGAATTTTTTTTGTTTCTTTAATGTAATGATTTAGTTGGTTTTTGGTTCTATTATTTGCATTTTTTAGTTTATTTTTATAATTTGTAAGTATATTACAGATTTTGTTTCTAATTTCGATTTTATTTTCGTTGTTAATATTTATTAAACCTTGTTCTACACTTGCAATTATTTTATCGATAGGAAAAGTATTACAAGGCAGAGAGAATTTTGGTCCCAGACTTAATATGTATTTTACATTATTAGGTATTGTTACTTTTGTTAAATTTTTAAGCCAGTTTTGGTTAATTACAAGTGGTTCTGATTTGATTCTTGTGTTCATTAGGCTGTTGATTTTTTTAATGTGTTTGGTTTTTGTGTTTGTAAATATGGTTTCTGTCTTTTCATTTAGTTTTTTGTAAAAGTCGTGTAGATAAGCGTTGTCGTATAAGGTATTTAATTTTGATTCGTTTTTGTTAATTTCTCTTTCGGTTAGTTTTTTCTGTGAGTATGCGTCACTGATACAGAGATTTAAGCATTGAAAATAGAAAACTGAGAGTATATTAAGATATTTTGATTTCAGTTTTTCGTTATTAAACATGTAAGTTTTAGGTTTGATTTTTAAAAAGTTTGGGGTTAATTGTAAATTTTTACATCTTACCAGAAAGTTGATCCGGTTTTTTTCTTTGGCTAACCTCCTATGTAGTTTTTCATGTATTTTTAGGTTGGGACTGCTCCTCCAAGTTGTTGGATTCATCCTTTTGGCTTCTTTCACCCTTGCCACGAAATATATATATATATTTTTTTTCCTTTCTTGACCGTTATTATCAATTAATATTGATAGTTTTTTTTTTTTGTGGGGATTTCGGTCAGGTACAACTAATTAAATTTTTTTTTTTCTAACGTTTCGGTTTATTACACCATCATCAGAGAACTACAATTAATATAATATTTTAAACACATAGTTATGGTTATTATACATTAAAATTTACTTACACTATTATTTATTAGGAATTTGCTTTAAAATTTTTTCTATTACATGCTATTTGTATGTCTGTTTTAACGAAACTGAGATATTTTAACCTAGTTTGTGTGCTCTTAAAGGTTTGTTTATGTTACAGAGATAACGTTGGAATGTATATGGTTTACTGTGGGTGTTTTGCTTAAATAGTGAATATATAATAAGATATTTTATTACAAGAATTATTATTTTGTATCGGTCAGATGTAAAAATTGATTTCATGTTGTAATGTACCCCAATTATTTAATTAAGTTAAAGTAGGTTTCGCTTAAATTTTCTATATCAGTGCGATTATTTATGGCGTTGGTATGTCTTTTTATTTGTAGCATTTCATGTATGTTTCTTCGGTTATAACTAGGTTCTTTTTCTAATATTTGTATGTTGTTAAAATTAAATCGGTGGTTCTGTTCTATGGCGTGTTTGGCTAGTGCTGTCGTGTTTTGGTTTTGAGTTTTTATGCTATATTTGTGCGAGTATACTCTTTTATGTAGATATTGTTTAGATTGGCCTATATAGGTACCATTACAGTCGTTGCAGTCTATCTTGTATATAGTGTTAGTTTCGTCTTCGGTTGGTAGTCTAGGTTTAAGTTTTGTGAAAAATTTTTTTCGTGGTATTGTATGGTTTATGGGCTATTTTTATATTGTGTTGTTTAAATACGCTTGCTATTTTTTCGGATACTGTTGGTATGTATGGCATGGATACATATTTATTATTACTATTATTTGGTGTGTGGGTTGTTTTATTATAGGTTTTGTGTATTCTTTTTTTTATTATTGGTTCATAAAAGTGTTTAGGGTAGGAGTTTGCTTCTAGAACTTTTTTGATTTTTTTTCAAATTATTTGGTCTGTATTTTGGATGTGAAAGTTGGATGGCACGATCTGTTAGGCTATTGATGACGCTTTTTTTGTAGTTGTTTGATGTGTGGGATTTAAAGTTTAAGTATCTTTGCGACCATACTTCTTTTGTGTACCAGTTGGTTTCGATAATACCATCCTTATTATATTTAACGGTTAAATCTAAGAAGTTTATGCTATTGTTTTGTTCTATTTCCTTAGTGAATTGTAACCTTGAGTGATAATTATTGAAAATATTAACCGTATATTCTATTTTATCTTTTGGTAAGCAAATAATGCAGTCGTCTACATATCTTTTGTAAAATTTTGGTTTATAGTTTAGTGATTTTAATACTTTATTTTCTAATTCTTCCATTACTAAATTTGCTATAGTGGCCGATATAGGTGACCCCATGGCGGTTCCGAAAATTTGTGAGAAGAATTGATTGTTGTACGTGAAATATGTAGAGTTTAGACATAAGGTTATTGCTTTGATAAATTCGTCTTGGGTAATGGGTGAATATTTATTAATTTCGGACCATTTATTTTTTATACATTCTATTGCTAAATCTGTTGGAATATTAGTATATAGTGAGGTAACATCAAGTGAAATAATGATATGATCTCTGGGAACTGTCTGTTTTTTTATAAATTCACAAAATTGCCACGAGTCTTTAACAAAGGATTCAGTTTTTCCTAAAACGTTACTTATTATCTTAGATAAAAACTGTGAAAGATTATATGTGGGACTATTTATATTGCTAACTATTGGTCTCAATGGAATGTTTTCTTTATGCAGTTTTGGTAGGCCGTATATGAAGGGAGCATGGCCATTGTGACAAATAAGTTTATTTTTTTGTTGTTCACTAATTAGGTTTTTTCTGCGCCATGACTTAATGAGGTCATTAAGCTTATTTTGAATTTTTTTTTGTTGGGTTGTGATAAAAATACATGAAAAACTACATAGGAGGTTAGCCAAAGAAAAAAACCGGATCAACTTTCTGGTAAGATGTAAAAATTTACAATTAACCCCAAACTTTTTAAAAATCAAACCTAAAACTTACATGTTTAATAACGAAAAACTGAAATCAAAATATCTTAATATACTCTCAGTTTTCTATTTTCAATGCTTAAATCTCTGTATCAGTGACGCATACTCACAGAAAAAAACTAACCGAAAGAGAAATTAACAAAAACGAATCAAAATTAAATACCTTATACGACAACGCTTATCTACACGACTTTTACAAAAAACTAAATGAAAAGACAGAAACCATATTTACAAACACAAAAACCAAACACATTAAAAAAATCAACAGCCTAATGAACACAAGAATCAAATCAGAACCACTTGTAATTAACCAAAACTGGCTTAAAAATTTAACAAAAGTAACAATACCTAATAATGTAAAATACATATTAAGTCTGGGACCAAAATTCTCTCTGCCTTGTAATACTTTTCCTATCGATAAAATAATTGCAAGTGTAGAACAAGGTTTAATAAATATTAACAACGAAAATAAAATCGAAATTAGAAACAAAATCTGTAATATACTTACAAATTATAAAAATAAACTAAAAAATGCAAATAATAGAACCAAAAACCAACTAAATCATTACATTAAAGAAACAAAAAAATTCTTAACAGAAAATTCAAATATTTTTATACTAACAGCCGACAAATGTAATAAAACAGTAATTATGTATAAAACAGAGTATGAGAGAAAAAATGAATAATATGCTTAATGACGAAACAACATACAGAAAAGAAAATCACAACCCAACAAAAAAATTCAAAATAAGCTTAATGACCTCATTAAGTCATGGCGCAGAAAAACCTAATTAGTGAACAACAAAAAAATAAACTTATTTGTCACAATGGCCATGCTCCCTTCATATACGGCCTACCAAAACTGCATAAAGAAAACATTCCATTGAGACCAATAGTTAGCAATATAAATAGTCCCACATATAATCTTTCACAGTTTTTATCTAAGATAATAAGTAACGTTTTAGGAAAAACTGAATCCTTTGTTAAAGACTCGTGGCAATTTTGTGAATTTATAAAAAAACAGACAGTTCCCAGAGATCATATCATTATTTCACTTGATGTTACCTCACTATATACTAATATTCCAACAGATTTAGCAATAGAATGTATAAAAAATAAATGGTCCGAAATTAATAAATATTCACCCATTACCCAAGACGAATTTATCAAAGCAATAACCTTATGTCTAAACTCTACATATTTCACGTACAACAATCAATTGTACTCACAAATTTTCGGAACCGCCATGGGGTCACCTATATCGGCCACTATAGCAAATTTAGTAATGGAAGAATTAGAAAATAAAGTATTAAAATCACTAAACTATAAACCAAAATTTTACAAAAGATATGTAGACGACTGCATTATTTGCTTACCAAAAGATAAAATAGAATATACGGTTAATATTTTCAATAATTATCACTCAAGGTTACAATTCACTAAGGAAATAGAACAAAACAATAGCATAAACTTCTTAGATTTAACCGTTAAATATAATAAGGATGGTATTATCGAAACCAACTGGTACACAAAAGAAGTATGGTCGCAAAGATACTTAAACTTTAAATCCCACACATCAAACAACTACAAAAAAAGCGTCATCAATAGCCTAACAGATCGTGCCATCCAACTTTCACATCCAAAATACAGACCAAATAATTTGAAAAAAATCAAAAAAGTTCTAGAAGCAAACTCCTACCCTAAACACTTTTATGAACCAATAATAAAAAAAAGAATACACAAAACCTATAATAAAACAACCCACACACCAAATAATAGTAATAATAAATATGTATCCATGCCATACATACCAACAGTATCCGAAAAAATAGCAAGCGTATTTAAACAACACAATATAAAAATAGCCCATAAACCATACAATACCACGAAAAAATTTTTCACAAAACTTAAACCTAGACTACCAACCGAAGACGAAACTAACACTATATACAAGATAGACTGCAACGACTGTAATGGTACCTATATAGGCCAATCTAAACAATATCTACATAAAAAGAGTATACTCGCACAAATATAGCATAAAAACTCAAAACCAAAACACGACAGCACTAGCCAAACACGCCATAGAACAGAACCACCGATTTAATTTTAACAACATACAAATATTAGAAAAAAGAACCTAGTTATAACCGAAGAAACATACATGAAATGCTACAAATACCAACGCCATAAATAATCGCACTGATATAGAAAATTTAAGCGAAACCTACTTTAACTTAATTAAATAATTGGGGTACATTACAACATGAAATCAATTTTTACATCTGACCGACACAAAATAATAATTCTTGTAATAAAATATCTTATTATATATTCACTATTTAAGCAAAACACCCACAGTAAACCATATACATTCCAACGTTATCTCTGTAACATAAACAAACCTTTAAGAGCACACAAACTAGGTTAAAATATCTCAGTTTCGTTAAAACAGACATACAAATAGCATGTAATAGAAAAAATTTTAAAGCAAATTCCTAATAAATAATAGTGTAAGTAAATTTTAATGTATAATAACCATAACTATGTGTTTAAAATATTATATTAATTGTAGTTCTCTGATGATGGTGTAATAAACCGAAACGTTAGAAAAAAAAATTTAATTAGTTGTACCTGACCGAAATCCCCACAAAAAAAAACTATCAATATTAATTGATAATAACGGTCAAGAAAGGAAAAAATATATATATATATATTAAAATAATATCCTATTTCTTTGAGCTAACTTGTTTGAATAATAAGCTTGCTCTGTCACCGAAAGCAGACATTGATATCAGCGCCCCCGGTCATTTAAAGAAGACGTAGCTGTATTTCTAAAATTACATTTGCCATCATCAAGAGAATTAAATAAGAAGAAACTGGGGAAAACCAGAATCAACAACTCGCAGCAGTCACAGCAATAATAAAAAAAATACGAATTGATACACGGAATATATGGAAATTACATACGGATAATTTATTTATTTAGAAACTACTTAACATTATCAAAACACAATTTTTCTTTAATTGTAGGAACTAAGTTATAAAGGTCATAACTATTTTTTTCACGAGAATTGTATGAAATGTTATGAAATCCCCACGAAATTTTTGAAATTTTCAGAAATTCTGGAAAATTAAGAAATTTTAGGAAACTTTCAAAATTTCGGAAATGTTTCTATGTTTCCTACTGAAATTTTGCCCATGAAACGTTTCGAAATTTCCGTTTCGTTTCGTTTCATTTCCATGAAACGTTTCCTTACTCACAACACTATACATGATATTTAGGAACACCCTGTATATACAATACATAATATAATTCAAAAAACCATTAACATTTATCGTAATTGTTCAAGATATCCCCCAATAACAATGATATTGGCCGGTACGCGTGTAAACACTTTGTATTGAACATTCGATAATTTCTGGGCTGATTTTCCTTTTAGTTACGAATTTGATGTGCTTTTACAAGATCCGTAAAACTGGATGCCATTGTGCTCAGAAAAAGAATATTACAATCTATTTTTATTAAAAAAATGGGAGTAGCATTTAAAAAAAAAAAAAAAAAGAAATGATAAGGAAGGTCTTCTTATGGCGACAGAAAGTAATAGCAGAAGAGAATCATGTATCTTAGACAGATCTTAAGTTGTAGAGCTTATAAAAAAAAATAGTAAATGTAAATCAAATTTAACACGTTAACGGCCAACAGTTTTTTGGTTGATCTGGGCCAAAACATTTTCTTCAACTATTTTGGGTTATTTTGAGTTGGAATGTTACAAAATGAGGTACAAAATAATTGTGGGTTATTTTACCTTAATTTTCAGAAATATTAAAGCGATCCATAGGGCCCGCGAAGGCCCAAAAGAACAGGCAGATCGCCTAATCCAAGCGGCCTCAAGAGGTCCTTATTGTGTATTATGCTTACTAGGGTTCCGCAAAGAAGGTTAAGTTGTGATACTGTCTAGATTGCCTTAACGTAGCTCATAAATAAAATTGATACAGTAGTCACAAAATTTTTCAGAGAAAAACATGTCCATTTTCTTTTTTAATTCTTTTTCTAATCCATTACTTATAATAGCTTTATACTTAATTTTTTGCTAATAAATAGCATTTACATTGTGGTTGTTATTATACCTATAAATAGGTTTTTTCGTAAAAAGTAGCTATTAAAAATTGGATAAAAAAAACACTTACTTTTGGTCAACTTTACTAGGCCGAGTGGTCCCATCAATGAGATTAAATGCATATCTTAAACAGATCACTGGCTCAGAGAAAGGAAAAACAAATTTAATAACCAGAGGATCCTAGGGTCTGCCACGGCCCAGAAGAAAAGTAGTGCATTGGTCCCTAGGGCTCGCCTTGGTCGTTAACATGTTAATTTAACAAGAAAGCTTCAAGTCGATGTTGCATGTAAAGCATATTTAATACACTCTTATTATTAAATATGACAACTCCTTTTACATATTTAAATTTATTTAATTGTATTATCGAAAAGTACCATACATGGTTTTTAAGGTAAGGTTTGTCTAATTAAAAGCACCTCTTTGTTAAAATCTCACAAGCCGTCACTGATCCTCCTCTATATAAGTGCACATGGAAAACAGTGTCATTAACTTACTCCGAAAAATATGGTCACTAGCTTAATTGATACTTTAAATTAGTTTTTGTTTCTGGCTATGTTTTACATGTTATTTGTTATGTATAATATTATTTTTATATTTAATTCTATTAGAACAAAATAAGTTGATGATTATAAACATATGCATATTCTTCACAGCCTATGGAACAAGATCCCCCAGAAAAAGTAGAAAATCCCTCAGGACATTCACACCCACCGGTATCAAATGGCCCCACTTCACACGAAGGAAATAAACCTCATACAAATCAACATCTATCAGCTAATTCATCTTTTCAATCGCATTCTGACCATGCTCCGCATTCTCCAGTTCAGGCATCTCACCCTCCAATTCAAGTTCCCCATCCCAACGATCCTCCACATATAAGTAATGTGCACCAACATGGTCCTCCACCTCATACATTACCACCAAATCAATCGCCTATGATTCCTCATCCATCAGGCATTCCACCAAATGTAGGTGGTGGTATACCTTCGGGTCACGGTCCAGTCCCACCACATATGCAGCCTAATCAAAATGCTGCACATCCACCAACTGCCCAAGCTCCACCACCTCATCAAAATCCAATGATGCCACCAGCTCAAGTACCACAGTATCAGCAGCAATACCCTCCACAAGGTAATAAATACTTAGTTTAGAAGTTATTCAAATGTTTAGGCGTCCCTAATCTCCCAAGTAACATTTTAAGGAACATTTTCGCAAACGTTTCAAAGTGTGACTGTTACTATGTCAAAAATGGGAGCTGTTTCAGACATGTTGCCATAAATTTTCTATACATAATTTCAGGTTATACAGTACATGTTTCTATAGTGGTACACTTTGCTGGGTTCGAAAATAAAGATAAACATGTTTCAAATTTGTAGCTTGCTGCTTAGTACACAGTTTCGCAAATGTATTGATACTTCATTATATTTTGTATTAATTAGTGTTTTTGCAACTAAGATTGTTGCGAACGAAATGTGTGCAATTAGTTTCGGAAATTTTATTGTCTGTCACCTTTGAAAAAAAACTTATTTCGAAACTATTTTAAGAAATGATAACCAGTTTCTAACAGAAACAATATCTTCTGTGTTTTGGAAAGGTTTCCAACTGTCTGAAATACATATTGCTTAATATAATCAAATCACTAAGAAAATCATGATCTGAAAAAAAAGTATCTCTATCTCACTATATAGGTAACTCAAATATTTTTCATTACAACTTTTTACCTTTCTCAATATATTCTACTGAAATAAGAAACTCTTCTTCTTTCGCCACATTATCTGACAGTGTTGTAAGTGCATCGGTTGCAAGATTTGTTAATTTGGTATTCATCTTTTTTCTATTCCACACCAACTTCTTTTAAAGCTGTTGTTGATTTCACATCTCTTGTATGCTATACCAAGAAGAATATTTAAATTGTTTGGTTTTTCCCATTTTATATCTTTAAACTATGATAGGTATTTTCTATGGTAAGTAATGATAATAATAGTTGTAAAAAATGAAGTTATAATAAGTCTATAAACAGATAGAAAAAATGGCAACAGTTTGGAAACATTTGGATACATAAGAATGTTTGATACAATTTCAATAATGTATCAGCACAAGTTTACAGTTGGAAATGAAATGACAGATGCTGAGTATGTTTCAAAAATTTCTTCAAACACTTGTTCCGAAGAAAAATTGTATCTTGAGGTGGAAACAGTTACTAAACTGTTCCATAATGTTGTGCTATGTGCTAAGTTGTCGGTACTAATTTCTGAAAAGTGGTGGAAATGTATGTAACACTTTGTATCTCACATAAAAAGCCGAAACAGTTACAAAACTGTTTCTCACTACCAAATTTGTTTTGAAATTGTGTCTAAAAATGCTACTTGGTGTACCATGAAGAAGATATTTTTTATGCGATACATGCGAAAAAAATGAAATGTATCATTTAATTAGTATTTTCAATGTCCTTGCTTGTATGAGCTGTCCAATTTGACCAATTAATTTGATTTGACATGTTAAATTGTCCCATATCACTATTTTTATTATTATTATTATTTTTTTTTTTTTGAACTTTGTATAAAATTTGTACAGGTCCGAATCCTCAGTCCGTTCCACTTCCACCTAGACCTCCACATCCCGGTTATGGGGCTTTTCCACCACAGCAGCAAGGATATCCACCCCACCCACAGGGATATCCAGGCCCGGGTCCTGGTCCTGGCCAATACCCTCCACATGGATATTATCATCAGGGTTATCCTCAATATCCACCTCACGGAGGTCGAGCACATGCTTATCCACCCCATGGAGCGGCACCACCAGATGGACAGCAGATACCGGTGGATGGTTCAGCTATGCCACCTCAAATGTATGGTGGACCTGTACCAGTGGAAGCTGAACGAATGCAAGGAATGATGCCAGATGATGGTCATCTTGGAGATGACAATAAAAATGGTAGGTAGTGAATATTAAACTAAGTATTTAGGATGAACGGATAATAGTCTCTTTTATAAAGTGTTTTATTTTGTTTGTCATTCTCAGTTGTAAAAATAAAATTAAAAAATATATAATTTTTTTATTCAGGACTACCTTCTTTGTTAAACAATTCATTTGATCTTTACACGGTATTTCAAAAAACATGTGCCATCGCTTAACCAGAGATCTCTCACCCAAAAATAAGACAAATAGTTCCTATCATGGACCCAGAAACGCCTCGTTGCTGAAATACAGTGTTAAAATTTTCTTAGTAGTAGTGTAAAGCTTCATTGGAAATTCCAAAACATTCCAAAAAAATATTTTTTTCTGTTTTTTCAAAATATCTTTGAAACAACTTTAGCAATTTGAATGATATTTGGATTGTGAAAAGTACTTAAAACCCTGCATATTTTAGTATTAAAATGGTGTGGATAGCTATATTAGGCGTGTGCATACGAATTTGTAATTTAATAATTTTGTTACAAAAATATGTACGCCACTGACATTTTTACTTTTTTGTAATTGCACAGTTATGTAGACAGGTATGTGCCTAAAAAAATTACCTCTTGATGTTTTTTTCGATTTTGCCTTCATTTAGTGTGATATACATAATAAAATTGCAATTATTCCCTAAACGAACCTTAAATCAAAAAAATATCAAGAGGGAATTTTTTTCGGCATTTACCTGTCTACATAACTGCAATCAAAAAGTAAAAAAAGTCAGTGGCGTACATATTTCTTTAACAAAATTATTAAATTGCAAGCCCGTAACTCATTCCCCTGATTAAACTATCCACACCATTTTAACACTAAAATGTATTATACAGGGTGAGTCAGTTTTTTGTAGACAAACTTTAACAGGAGATAGAACACATGTTTTTAAAAAGAAAAGTTCCTATAAACATATGTTGTAGAACGCTTCGTTTCCGAGATACAGGGTGTTGAATATAATTTTTTTTTTTTTTCGAATTTTTTGAGTATGTATTTGTATGTATTGTATTTGAGTATGGCTTGATATAACAAATATTTATTTTGACTACATTGGAAAGAGATAAAGAATAAGAGATTTCGGCTTTTTAGAATCCTTAACAAACCATATTTAGGTAGGTTTCGTTGAAAGAATTAAATATTTAGCCGATAATTGATAATAAATAAATTACTTAATTTAGTACCACATCATACACTAAAAATCAAAATAACTCGGAAGCGCACAGGAATTTCGAAATAGAAGAAGGGACATTATTTTTGTTAAACTGTATGTAGATAATGAAAATAACAGTTTTTTTAAAAAAATAGTCATTGGTGTAGAAGTTCTGTTTAAAAAAGGGTTTGAGCACCCCCCTCCACTCCGCCACTGTGCAAGTTTTTGAACATTCTTATCGCTTGTTTTATGCCCCTTAATTAATAGGCATTATCCCCCAAACGTGGAAAAAATCTAAGCATTCGTTTATAAGATAATGAAAATTCGAGAAAAAAAAATTATATTCAACACCCTGTATCTCGGAAACGAAGCGTTCTACGACATATGTTTATAGGAACTTTTCTTTTTAAAAACATGTGTTCTATCTCCTGTTAAAGTTTGTCTACAAAAAAACTGACTCACCCTGTATTTTACGTACTTTTCACAATATAAATATCATTCAAATTGCTAACGTCGTTTTGGAGATATTTTGAAAAAATTTAAAGAAATTAGAAAACTTTAACACCCTGTATCTCAGTAACGGAGTGTTTCTGGACCCATGTTGATAGGAACTACTTGTCTTGATTTTAGGTGAGGAATCTCGGCTTAAGCAATGGCACATGTTTTTTGAAACACCCTGTACTATCTATTAATTAAGGAGAGTTATGAATGGAGCATTTTACGGCAAGAAATATGAATATTTATTGTGAAATCTGTTTGTTTTCAGATCCTAAAAATGCAGGCCAAGATAAAGATAAATAGAGGATAAAACAGTTTTTTTTTACTATATAATTTATACTTAATATAATCATAATATAATAAAAATTATGTATTATCCGAGTGCTATTATTTGATTATTTAATTTTTTTTTTTTGATCACCTTTTGTAAATAATTTTTAGTTAGTGAAAATATATTTCTTAAAGTGTCTGTAAGTTTTATTAAACTGATTCATTTTGGGCAAGAATCATGTTATCATATGTAACATTGTAAATTTGACAGGTCAAAATTGTTTCTGTCATTTAGCCATTATATTTGACTGGTAACTGACCAGAACCAAAATATATTTTTTTTAGTTCCGAGTTTAATTTGTTCTATTCATGAGCATTTTTACACCAAATATATCGGCGAAAATAAATCCTGAATTAGGTTAATGGTGGTTTATGACTAGTGATAAATTCCAGGCAACTTTTACCTACATATACAGGGTGCCCCAGTTTTAAACCGACAAACTGTAACCGTTGATAGAAAATATGATTTTGAGAAATAAAGTTGCTATGAACCTATGCCCGCAAAAGCTTTATAATCGAGTTACAGGGTGTTAAATTTTTTTTTTAAGGTTTTCACATTATATCTTGGAGGAATGGTTACCATCGGCTTCCAATTTTGTACTGTGTATAACGGTATCTGTCCCAATAAAAATACTGAATAAAATCGTAAATCTATTCACCAGCGGCGTACAGAGGGGTAAACGGAGACCCAATTAAAACATCGACGACAATGCATTTTTGTTAAATTGTCCAATATATTTCAGTTTCCTAATCAATTTTACATAAAAAAGGACTTCTTTGTTTGATTTTGAGCAAAAAACTTATTATTATTTGGATGCATCCACAAGCTACCGAAGGAAACTTCTGATAAACAAAATGTTTTATTCGAAAAAGCTATCAAACAACAAAGTTTAAATGTTTTATTTTTTTTTTTCATCTCGCCAAGTTAATGGCAACTATTTAATTAAAACATTAGTCAGTGGTGTTCGTTATTGACTAATGCTATAAAATCTTATTTTATACCAGAAATTTATGTAGTTATTTCCTGCTAATTAATTAAAAAAAAAAAACAGGTGTAATTTCCAAAAAATTTTAAATTATGTTGTAAAAAGTATTTTCAAGTATATTTTCTCAGCCAAATCTCCATCAGTGAAGTAACTATGTAAGTAAGTACTAAATGCAAACGACTGCTTTTAAAAATAGGTGTTTATGCACAACATTTTTGTTTTACATTTATAATAAATGTCATAGTTTAGACAAACGTCATTATAATTATTGTTGTGCAATAAAGTAACCACGAGTAATTTATAAAATGCCTTACAAGTATTCTAACGAGAAGTATGCAATTCGAGAGCTGCTGTAAGAGAATATGGGAGGCGGTTTCCTAATAGGCGACAACCTGACTACAGTGTGTTTCCCAGAGTTCATCGTTACATCAGGCAGCATGGTTTAGGTAAAATTGGAGATGTAGTAAATCGAAGAAATAATCAACGTGAAAGGCGAATTTTAAATAGGTTTCAAGAAGAACCTAGTATAAGCGTGCGGAGAGCTTATCAGCAATTGAACAATCCGAGGACAACCATATGGAATACCATACGTTGAAACAATTTACATGCCTACCATTTGCAGCCAGTCCAATCCCTGCATCCTAGAGATTCCGAACGATGTATAATATTTTGCAGATGACTGCTTGAAATAATGGAGGAAATTCCAGATCTCGCAAACATTTTGTGGACAGATGAATCCTGCTTCACGAGGAGAGGGAGAGTAAATTTCTACAATCTTCATGTTTGGGCCAACAAAAATCCCCAACCTCATTCGACACAAAATTCCAAGAAGAATTTAGTGTCAATGTCTGGATGGGTGTAGTTGACAGTTTTGTCTTGGGGTCATACATTCTGCCACACAGATTAACAAGTCAGCAGTTTTTTAAGTTTCTATGACACTATCATGCAGATATGATGCGAAATGTTCCTCCGTATATAAAAAACAAAATTGTTATTTTCAATTAGATGGCTGCCCATCCCATTATTTTAGAATTGTAAGAACGTGGCTTAACATATGTTATCCTGACAAGTGGATCGACCGAGGCGGTCCTGTAGCATGACCACCTCGCTCACCCGACATTACCCCTATGGATTTTTTTGTATGGGGACATATAAAAATACATTTGTGTTAAAGTTGCATTCACCAATATTAGCAGTCCTCTTCGTATTAACTTTGGATGTTACCAGACTTGCCAAAATAACCATAAGGTAAGATAATGTGTCATATATGCATGTATATTTTACGCGCTAACACATTACCTGGAGGCAACACTATGTTATAACACAATAATTACTTATTGTGTTATAACATAATAAATAATAATAAAATGTCACTACTAAACTACTAAATTTAAAACATGGTTAGCAAAAATTCGAAAAAATGCTTATACATTTAAAATTTTGGTAATAAAATTTGCTTACAAATTAGTCATTATATTATTCGGTAAAATATTTACAAAACATAGCTATCTCTTTTTTTCAGTTATTGAAATACCTTCCTGACTTACAATTTTTAATAATTCATATTTTTCATTACTTCCGCTAGTTATTTCTTTTACACATTTTCATAAGTTAAGTGAATCATTTTTATTTTCACTTCTTTTGTTTTGATAATATTTATTTTTTTGTTTTCTTAAATCACTTAATTTATTTCGATATTTTTTTATATGCATATTCGTTTTCATTATTAAGAAAATTTTGCAATTTATTAAAGAGGTAATTTTTTTATTTATAGAATTTAACAAACCATTTGTTATCCATGATTTTCTTTTAACATTTTTGGTATTTATTTTTACAATATTCGTAGTCATTTATGTGATTTTGCAATTTCTTTATAAATATTTCTGTTGCATCACTTACATTATTTGTTGTATACATAGCAATCCAAGATTTCTGATTTAGTTTGATAATTAATTTATTTCTGTCTAAAAATATCCTATGTTTGTGATTAACCCATTTTGTCCCAATGGTGCGTTAACACACCACATATTTTATGATTTTTTTTGTTAAAAAAATTCAGTAAATATTTTTGCATATCCATTTATAAATTTTATTATTATCAGGATTAGAGAACTTAGTACCGTACAAACAAAAATTTTATGACACCTCAAAAATCAAGAAAAACGCTGCATAATTTTGTGTCAAAGGTTGAGGTGAATCTAAAACAGTAAAATATTTTATTTTTGGAAAGTATTGTCATTTTTGGTAGGTCTATAATATGTAGATTACATAGTAGAAAAAATACATTTAAAATATAGTATAGATTATGGTTTATTTTTATTAAATAATTACTGGTGCGTGAACGGACCACTGGTTTTATCTATGAAATAAAACCAAGCTATTGCCAGTCTCGACAAGTCAGCCTATGTAGTGTAAACAGTCGCCGATTAGTGTGTTGTTTAGTATTTGTTTGTTTCTTGTGCAGTACACGTGATGTTTTAATTGAAATCAGTAAAATATGCCGTTTCCGAGGTATTTGACTCAAAGGAAATTAGAAGCGGCTCTGGAGGAGATCGTTACGGATTTGGAGAATAATGATGAATATCGTATTACTCGTATTTACGTATTTTTATATTTTATAGATACAACTCATTCTAGCCTTGGTCTTAGCGGTGACGTTGTTATGAGTCCTACTTTCTGTTGTGGATAAGCCAGTGAATCACCAAATTTTTTTTTCGTCATTCAAACTCTTACATCATACATTTAAAAAATAATGGTTATTTTGCCACCGGTACTATCCGCGAAAATAGGACAAATAAGTGTCCAATCGAAAATTGTAAATCATTTAGTAAAAAAGACCACGAGTCCCATATATCAGCATATGATTCTGAATCAAAAGTTTCTATTGTCCGTTGGCACGATAATTCGGTTGTAACGGTGGCAAGTAATGTTTATAGTGTAGCTCCTGTTCAAAATGTTAAACGCTATAATAGAAAAGAACAAAGAGATGTACAGATACCCCAACCTTATGTAATTGCCCAATACAATAAATATATGGGTGGGGTAGATTTACACGACAACGGAATTGCTAATTATAGATGCCAAGTATTTGGGAAAAAATGATGGTGGCCTTTATTTTGTAATTCATTAGACAGCTTAGTCGTCAACGCATGGAAAATTTATGTCAATGAAAAAAATTTCCCAGGTAGATTTTAAATCTTACGTAGCTTTGCGACTTTTAAAAACTGATAAAACAATAATTAAAAGGAATCTTGCTCCTGCTATAGATGAACTGCGTTATGATAATACAGGTCACCTCATGATTTCTCATGCCAATAAAGCACGAAGGAGGTGTAGAATTTGCCATAGCCACACAATTTACTTTTGTAATAAATGTAGTGTTACATTTACATACTTCATGCTTTGTACAGTATCACCAAAAATGAAACCGGGTGTTACCAGTGGTGCGTTCACGCACCATGAAATATTATAATGTTTTTTTTATTAAGTAAAGTTCTATGTAGAAAATAATTTACGCCAATCGACAATCATAAAAGTAATTTTTAAATATAATATGTACTGATATTATTTTCATACATCTTCATATAAAACATAAATATTGGAACATAAATACATACAAACAAATTTTTAAAAATCTGTTAACAAAAAGTAATACAAATAAATTAATAATTTTTTTTTTTTTTTAATTATTCTGTAGGACCATTTAAATTACGTTTGACGTTGGCCCTAGTTTTGTTTACTTCCAGTTGGTTTGCTTGGTGTTTCTTCTAGTGTCCGTTTTCTCTCTTCCTGTATCTGTATATTTGATTCTTTTTCTAAATTAGCTTCAGTCATAGGGGTAGCAGGTGCACTTCAGGTTTTTTCATGGTATCGTGTTATTTAAAGTTTCTAAATCATATGTATTATTGGTTATTTCAATGTCATATGGTTGGTCTTCATTTATTTCTGTTTTTTTTTTAAGTAATCAGTGGTACTCACCATTTATTATCAATTCATTATTTTTTATACGAGCATCATAATGTTTCTCTCTAGCCAATTTCATGTGTTTGTATAATAATTTTCTCTTTTTTAATCATCTGGTGCATAATCCTGACTAAAGTAAACACAACAAACCTTTTTAATTCTTTTGATTCGGTTTTGGTGTTTTTTAACATGTCGATTTTTAGCTGGTAATTTTGAGCTTCGATAATGACAGGACGAATTTTTCCCACAATTTTTTTACCGATTCGAATTATATCTCTTAAATCATTAATATTACAATTTGTATTTAGTTTATTATTTATCAGTTTTAAAACATTATCGTTAGTTTGTAGTTCATCACCCTGTACACCATAAGTAATATTATATTTTTTTAAGTTTTCTTTCAGCTGTCATTATTCTGTTTGTTAGTATTTGATTCCTTTTTTTGCAGTTCTGTGTACTTTGTTGTTAAATTTTTAATTTCATTATTTAAATCACTTCTAAGGTTCTTAATTTCTAGCTTAATTTCTGTGTTTGACTTTGCAATATCAATAAGTAATTTAAATATATCCTTGTTCGAAATTTGTTGAGCATTCATTTCTTGTTTCACCTTATTTCAATGCGACTTTATCTTCCCTCTGACAATATAAGTACTAAGTCAGATTTGACTGCTTAGTTGCTGGCTGAACGGATATTTGATCCCCACTACTATGTTATTTACTTAGTATGATAAGCGCTACTAGGCTCTACTTACAGTTTTTTTTAATTAGTGTGGACTAATAATTCTTGAAAATGCATTTGAACAGTAATATTTTCCAATAGATTATTTATACTGCATATACTTTAAATATCTCCATATTCATGATTATTTTGAATTATTTTTAAATTGTTATCACTTTTATTTCGTATAATAAACAGAGGTATTTCACACATACATATAATAAGGTTGAAATAGATAAATACATTTTAAATATTTTCACTTACAAATTTACTGTATCATAATAAAATAATACTTCACTAGCTTTTTACTCATATTCGGCACATCTATAGTACCCCTTTAAATTATGTGTACTTCGACCAGATGCCTCCTTATGGTCATAGCAGGGAAAAAAAGATGTGACAAGAGACGTTCATTGGGACAAGAAGAATTTATTGCCAAAGATTTCAAATTTTGCAGTACAGAAAATCCTTTGTCTAAATGTATATAATACAAAAGAAAAAAATTATCTAGATGTCTAGATATCTAAAATAATGCATATATGAAAATAATTCACAAGACAGCCAATATTAAAAATGAGAGACGTTTGTTTTTGGTCTCTTTTTAGTTCAAATGCCCATGGATATAATACGCACCAGACATTTATATGGATGACCGTTTTAGGTCTCTAGTATTATGCCCAAAAGTCCATGGGCATAATACGGACATCCACTGAATGTGTTAAATTACACTATACTGGGTTATCTATGACATCCATCTATAGGAACTGTATATCTGTATAAAATACAGCTCTTAGAATCATATGGTTAGGTTCAATATTGTACATCCTCATGAATGTTTTACGGATGTTCTAAAAAGACACATGAAATCATATCTAAGGCCAATAAATTTTCTGCCATGCCTTGTTGCAATCAAATATTATCGATTTGAAATATATATGTACTTACTATATATTTTTTTCCCTTGTGCTGCTTGAACTATCCTCAATTTTCTAACCAGATAAGAAATTTTGTAAATAGTCCAAAACGGTATCTACTTGTAGATTTATGGACCTGCTTTCATAGATGTCCTAAGGAAGTTCAATTTGGTAGAAATATCCCAAAAACATCCATCATATACCCAAGACTTCTAGAGAGCCATCCTGATGTCCACAAATGGATATTTTAAGAATGTCCGTAATACATCCATGTGTTACATGGAAATACACCTGTGCTGTGGTGCAACAAAACCGTTTGCACTAACAAAAGCTTTTTATTATTTATTACATTAGTTAGTCTTAATTATTTTAAATTTTCAAATTTTGACAATCTCATTTTTTCTACTTCCATCACCTTTGGCGCTCTCCTACGCCAACACAATTAATGTCAGAGCTTTTTGGTAGGGCATTCTGTGCTTTATAAATTTGTCTATATGGATATTTATCGTATCACCCACGCGGTAAAAAGGTTAAATGTGCAAATTTCGTGTAGGTACACAATTTTTTTGCAGTAACGAGTAACATTTTAAATACCAGTGACACCAGGTAATTAATAAAACAAGATGTAAAATAATAAGTTAGTTCTTTATTACATTAAATTTAAAATTACATGGCCACAAAACATATAATAACTATGCTATATAAACTAATCTATATAAGATTAGGTAATGTAAGGTACTAAGAGAAATTATGGCTTTATTAAAAAAAAAGTGTATAAGTAGTTACACAATACATAGGTAAAAATATTTTATTTATGAAAAATGTTGGGAAAAATACTAAATATGCACATCAAACACACTTTTATTTGTTCCTAGCATTCGCTAGTCAAGGATTGTGGGAGAGAAATTACATAATAAATTTATGTATATATATATATATATAGGTACTAAATTATTATACAAGCTGTCGAAAAGCCATTCGGTATAAAATTGTTAGGTTCTTAAATGAACATAACAACTTCTCGTGTGAGTTTATCTACAAATGGTTTATTTCCAAATTAAAATATAACTTTGCCTTCCTAGTATCAATAAAATTCTCAGCAAAAAACACTTTATTCTGAATACATTGTATCACTATCTTACCGAAGTATGCTTTGTAATCCGCGATTTTTAAATTTAACATAACGTTTTGTCACAAAACTGATTTAATTCAGATATCACACACTTGTTCAAAGAAAGATAGACATACATGTATCCATTCATATTTATTGTGCTTGAACAACAAACCATCAATTGGTCTTCTTCAATTGGGATCACCCAGGAAAATGAACGGTTACAAGAATATTTTCCAAGCTATTATAAAATCTACAAATGGCATACATACATCACAAATGATATTTTATTGTACTTAGTGTATTTTGTATTGGTTTTTTTTTCTTTAATTATTATTATATTTGTGAAAATCGACAGTTTTATGACATAATTGATTAAGTAAATATTCTGTCTCAATTTTACAGTTATATCATGGAGAATTCTTAAGTAACAGACGCTTATAAGCACTAAGTACTCAAAATAACATTTTATCTTAGATTTTACATTTTTTTATGGACATATCAATACCAACAGTATTTTGTAAAATTATGAAGCCTAAACAAAACAAAATATTAAAAAGTGGCACATAATAATTAAAATGATAAAATATTAAACAATTATATTATTTTGCATAGGTAATCATAAAATTATGTTTACGTTTTATAATAACAGTTTTTCTACTCTATTTTTATTAGAGGCAATGCGATATGATTCTCTCACCAGATCGTTGGAATAGTTTTCATCACCACAACGCAGCTGATAGGTTGTCTTTCGGCACTGCAGCAACTGTCGCTGGCCTTATGCCAGAACCAGATTGACAAATATTTGTCGTATGTTGCAAATATGGCTACAATATTGGTATAACTGGGTACATTATTCTTATGGCAAATATAACATTTTTAAATAGAATCACTCAGTCGTTACAATTTTATGGTTTTACACCCTTACCATATACAATATTTCTAATTTTCTCAATAAAAATTTTATATATAAAAAAAAAAATAAAATGTATCGAACCTAGACCATTCCGAAACTTATATGTAACAAGATATTGAGGTCTAGAATTTTGTTTTGCAAATAATAAGTCAAATCTATTACCCTGTAAAACTTTAAAATATTGTCCTAATTACACTACCGATACGTTATTCTTAATTTAATCTCGTAATATTACTAGGTTGGTAGCAATTTAAAGATATTAATTCTGGAATTTGCGAATTCTTGTAAGATTTTCCTGGGCTACATTTGGAGGGTAAGGGCGTGAATAAAGCTGATTAAGTCGTAACAAAAAATAAAAAGACTTTGTACAAAAGCTTGTTGATTAACATGCATTTTATAATCTAATCTTTATTAAGTATAATATGGAGGGTACCATATACATCTAGCAACTAATTTGATATTGTAATGATACACAGGGTTTGTTTCTAACTAATATCGCAATATGTATATTTAGTGTACCACTACAATATTTACTATAAATGATTACATTAAATATGTAAACATGGACTGTCATATGCAAAAATTATTACTTACTATTAAGTTTTCATAATTTCCAAAATATTTATATATTTTATATTTTGCATATGTAGAATTATTATCAAGTTGCTTATTAAGTACAATTAAATTAAAATTAATGGAATGATTAAAATCCTAGTAGCCTCAAATAATAAAATCAAACTTAACAAACCAATCGTCAAAACACATGAAAAAGTATTGCTTAAATAATATCATAAATTAAGTGCTGCCAGGCGAAATAACAATTTTAAAAAAATTAAATAAAAGTCCAAGTTTTTCACTTTACATATTACTCTTTTACTTCGAAATATTTATAAGTAGGATTTTCGTAACCATTAATTTGCATATTCGCTACGTGCCTCTCTTCAGGAGTAGCTGCTTGATCTACTTCTACAAATCCCTGACTCTGAGGTGATCTCGCTGATCTACGCCTAGCTACTGCTACACCTACAATTATGGCAGCCATAAGTGCCATGCCTGCGAAGGCTAAAGTGAAGTATACGCTCTTTCCATCCTTTCGACCATAGACTTCTCGTCTTACTGAATATGTCTGGAAAAAAATTCATGATCTAGATTTGTAAGAAAAGAATAATATTAATAAAAGAACATAATAATATTAATAAAAGAACATAATAATGTTAATAATAACATTTTATATTACTAAATTAGGGCATCCCCATTTAGTGTCTTATATTTGGAACATGAGATTGAAAGTACTAGAATTTTTGGCCACGTCTCATACTGGGCGACAAGGCGTATTTGGGTTAAGTGTAAGAATAGTACTTTTTTTTACTACACTTCATCCATAAATAAAGACGTTTATTATTAATATTATACACAAGCTGCTTGAATTTTTGACCTTTGGAGAAAAATAAACTCTTTCAATTTTAATTTTATAAACTTTATAAATTTTCAGCCAATTTTCAGGCTATTCAACTCTGTGTTTAGTTCTTATGACTTTTCAAGTTTCAATGGTGAGTTTCACCCTTTGTGCAGGGTTGTGTCACAAACATAGTTATTCTCGTGGTTGTATTCTCTTATTAAGTATGTTTTTCTTTACCCTGACCAAGACTCATTTTACTAAGTGCACTCCATTTCGCTGCGCCCGTCAAACCCGTTGAACTTAATCACACATTTCATGACACTTTCCAATTTTTCAATTTTTTTTTGCAAAGTGCCCTCTGTGTGTACTAGCTATGCTAGGAAGCCTACAAAACTATTTTCTAATCACATCCAAAGACATTTAGGCCACAGGCTTCAGTGACGTCTTCATTTCTCACTTTTCCCAAATTCGCTGTACTTTCGAAATGCGATTTCTCGGCACTTTCAAATTCCAACTACTCCTTCACTCAACCTCGACGCCCAAGCAGTTTCACTATTGTCAATCATTCTACACACGTACTAGATCTTGTGCAAGCCCTCTTACCACACACTCAGAACGCATTAAGCTCAGTCCGCCGATTCTTAATAATTTCGCTGCACATTCGAAAAATCAACTCTTCTACATCTATCACTTTCCAGCACACTTATAGTCATATGGTCGATGCAGATGCAAGCCCTGGAACCACTATTATGCAACATACATACAATGTTGTGTTGTTAATCCGTGATATAAAAACAAAAAGGATTCTTGCACACCCCACTAGCAGCTTATAGTTGAGAGCCTATGGATTTAGGAAATAATTTTAATTGATTTTGCTCATTTCATTTTATACCCACTTTCATTCTCTTTTATGTAATTCGTTTTAATTTCCGTTCTGAGAGAAACAATACTATTACTCTTGGCACAAAATTCAAACCAAACTACGACTGTTGCTATTCTCGGAACGAAAATTAAAACGAATTACGAAATCAGTAATACTACAGATTTTGTTCTCATATATAAATATGATTTTGTTCTTGGGAAAAACGTTTTCAGGTATATTTCGCTCTCTGGTTTTTGTTATATATTTCGATTTGTTCTTCGCAGAAAGAAAATGAAAATGAAATTGTGTTCTCAGTCCCTGCCACAAAGAAACTAATTAACTATAGGAAACAGTTTAAATAATATTTTATATATTGTTTAAAACTTACGGGTTCTCCATGGCTGATGTCGTGACTCATCACATGTGCTACTCTGATAAGGTCTTGTTTGTGAGATACAGCTTTTGCCACTTCCTCAACAGCTTCTTGAACAGCAGCATCATCTACTTCTTTATGATTCCCTGATGTGGCTGTTACTGAATTACTCATTATTTCAAAAACTGTGCTTCCAGATGTAGGCAGAGATGTGGTCTAAGTAAATAAAACAGCAGTAATTAAAAATATACGAATCAACAGTATTTGTTTCTTTGTTAATTTTTAAAGTGGTGATTTATTCCATAATATGTCATACAGGCTTTTGTGTGTCGTCTAGTTTTAGCGTAAATAAAGTAAAAATAAACAATCACAACTTAACAATTGGTTCAACTTTCCTAATATCTATAGAATGGCAGTCAAACTTATGTAATTTATTTGAGCTAGAAATAGCTTCAAATAACTAGATGAAATTAACAGCCCAAAATTTTTGCTATAAAATTATACAAATTTACCCATTTATTCAATAATTATAGTGCCTATTATATCTTATATACCAAATTTAAACATTCAAATGTATTGTTGATTTATTAATAAAGAATTAACTTAGCTCTGTTCTTTTTAGGAAGCTGTAACTCAAGCTATGCTGTTATTCAGAATCACCTTGTATAATTACTATATTTCTTAACTTACAGATATTTTCTCCTCGGGGGAGAGATTCATCTTCCATGTCTTCATCATCAAAGTTGCTGATTTTTTTTACCAAGAGCCTCCTCAACGCGTTTCTGTTCTTCCTTCAACTCTGACCTTTCCTTTTTCCTTTGTTCTTTCCTTTCTTTCTCTTGGATCCTCTGGCGTTCACGTTCTGCTTGTTTACTAGCAACCTCTGACTTGAATTTGTCTAATATAGCTTGTTCAGCATCTGTCGTCATGGCTAAAAGGGATCCAGGAGTTTCATCCTTTGATCTAAGAGCTTGGATATAGTCATCCATGAGCTGCCCAATTTTCTCAGATAATTCTGGGTATCTCTTCAGCATCTGCATACTTTGATTAACAGTTCGGTCAATGTCAGTTAAACGTTCAAGAGTTCGGGGTTGTTCGCGAGCAGCTGCTTCTATGCTGTTGGCCAGAAGATGACGGTAGTGACTTATAGCATGAGCACGATCTTTGTGGAGGGAACGGAGGAGCTTTTGTAAACATTTCTGAACACGATGGGTCTGTGAAGTCAAACAAAAATAATTCATTCGTGTACAATAGGAACTCGCATATCAAAACAGATTAAATCATCAACCATGTCATTATAATTTATAATTACTTAAAAATAAATTGAGGTATTGACCTCTACTTACGTTTGGTGGTTCATCATTTAATGCCTGTGTGTAACATGACATGGCTTCCTTCTTTCTTTGATTAATGTGCGCAAGCACCCTCTGTTGGTGCATAGCAGCTAATTGGTGTTTTTCAGCATCACCCTCTTCTTCAAGTGCTTGGACTGTTTGTTGAAACCGCTGTGTCATTCTTTGTTTAAATTCATCGGCTCCTCTTGGATCTGTCTGCCTCATGTCCTGATAGCGTTCCTCTAGGTCAGACCAGTCTTTCATTACTCTAGTTACTTTCTCGCGGTGAGTTTCCTCAAGGCGTTCCTGAAAATATTTGTAAATCGTAACCATATGTGTACAGATGGGGCAATAGTGCGTCCGACTTTGAAAACATGAGTACTATGATAGCTTGAAATTTGATTAAAAAATATAAGTAAACTAGATAGAAAAGTCCATAACCGGAAATTATATTCGAATGTACAGGGCGAGCCAAGACGATTCTACAGGATCAAGTACCTTTTTTAAAATGAAATACGACGTACGTCGGTACGTTTTTTGACGCCACTTTCTAATCTCCCTCCACCCCTATATTATTACTAAGCCTGGCCAAACGATGGTAGATTCAGGGTCGGGCGCAATACCAATTACGATGACGATGACACGACACACTTCAGTTGTTATCTGTCGGTCGATGCATAGAGTACTAATAAATAATAAATAATGTTGAGCGTAGAGAGTAGAAAACGACTGTACGCTGATAAAGTGAATAAATTTATCGGTGGATTTCCGGACTTATTCTATGATGGATGTAAAATAATTTGTAAAGTTTGTGATCAAGACTTAATGTGCTGGAGTAAATACGGCTGCAAAATTCATGTCAATAGTAATCGGCATAAAAATTTAAAAAATGGGGTGTCTTCTTTGGAACCTCAGTTTATGTTTGATTTACTGTTAATGCTGATTGCCTGTGATGTTCCTCTGCGCATATTGGATAAACCAGCATTTCGGGAGTTCTAGAATAAATACAATCCCCAGGTGAATTTATCAAGTCGTTCATCGTTATGTAGATATGTACCAAGTGTTCGTGAAGACATTGTAAATAGGATTAAATGTGCATTAAAAAATACACGGCTGTGGTTATGTGTTGACGAGACGACAGATTGTAAAAAAAATTCTATTTTAAATGTTATAGTACGTGTCCTCGACCCTGTTAAACCAACATTTCCACTTTTACTAGCTAGCAAAAGACTAACTGCGTGTACTGGCGAAACAATTACGTGGGTGGTGTTGGAGACTTTCGAAAAATTTGAACTGTCAACAAGTCAAGTGTTGATGTTTGTGACCGACGGTGCTGCGACAATGCGTTTGGTGGGCCGATTTCTTCAAAGAGACGATTGTAGGTTTTTACATGTTACGTGTAAAGTGCATGCGTTCCATCTTGTAGCAGAAACGATTCGAAAATGTTTTCCAGCGGTAGATGCATTAATAGCAAATACAAAAAAAGTATTTCTCAAATCTCCTAAACGGCTTCGAGCATTTCACACACTGTGTCCTGGTATTCCGGAACCACCCAAGTAACACTAATGCTCTTATTAAGATCTCCAAGGTCGCTTTAAAATTATACAATAAAACTTCGAATAAAACCAAATGATCTTCAAGACAAGCTTAGGATCACCATAAAGCAGCTTCTAGCCAAAAAGGGCCCATCCTAAAAGGGTCTTAAAGACTAAATTTTAAAACTATATTAAAAACCATTTAGTTTTAATTTCATATTCTTAAAGAATTCTTCAAGGCAACCTTAAATTTATGTATTAAAACGTTTTGCATTTAAAATAAAATTGCAGCAGACTAAATTGCCTTGAGAATCATTATAATTAATCCAAAAAGGGTTTTATTTTGTTTTAAAGTCGGACACCTTTATGCGTGAAATAGTTAAAACAACAGCAAGTCTCTAATGGGGCAGAGTGGTAATATTTTAAACGTAACGCATATAAAGCTGATCAAAAATAATATTCAAATGCAAACTATTCTGGTAAAAATTACCAACGCATGACACTTTTCTGACAAAATATAATAAAATACTTCTACATAACTCGAGCGCCACCAGTTTAATGGTTTTTTTTATTATCTAAAAAATTTTTAAAAAATATCGTCAATTTTTATTTTGCATCTAAACATCCAAATGCATTTTTTTTATTAAATTGCATGTTTGGACACACCGTCCTTCAGTTATTTAAGAGGATGTAAAGCGCATATATTTCAATCATATTTTTTTCTTTGGCTATTGAAAATATTCATCATGGCGGGTCTGTATCTTATATAAAAAATGGCGTGGTCTAGATAAAAACTGATTGCAAGTTAATAGAACATTTTAAATCTTACAAGACTTAAAATAGCGTTTTATTTACCACTTTAAGTACAATTACTCTCCCAGACATTTATTTACTCTTCCTTTTAAAACTGAGTTGCTTTAATATGTTCAAACTCGTGGCCTTATTGAATTAAAGGGATCTAACCTTAAAATTGTGCCGGTTTTGTGATTGCCGGATTTAGTGACTTCGTTTTAATTTAAAATACTTGTCACTAATATTTTCCATTTTAAATATGTCTTCTAGTTTTCATTCATGCATAAAGTAGGTACACGGACTGCACTGGTTCACTAAATCAGCAATCAGTTTATTGAGCAGATGGCGTGTTTTCTCCGATTATGGAGGGGGTAGAATTAGTTTTAATAAAGTCATCAAAAATCCAACAGGCATTTCTTTTAACTGACTAAATTAAAACCTTTGAACTTTAAAATATTCTTAATTTACTCTTTAAAAAGTAAAAACTATGTTTTAGGATTTAATGTGGAATTTCATTGAGCATATAGGCTTAAGATAAAATAGTTTTCTTAATGGGTTTTAATGACTACATCAAGGATACTCCATAAAACTACATTAAAACCATTTGTTCCAAAATGGATTGTTTTAAAACCAACTTGCTATTTAATTCTTCAAAAAGGCAAATTAGTTTTAAAATAGCCAATGTCAAGAATATTATAAAACTAGTATAAGATCAATAGGGCATTAGGAGCAAACAGTTTTTTTATTTTAATTTAAAGAGTGCATTAAATCCTTTGCATAAGAATCAGTGGTCTTTAAGAACTTTTTAGTTTATCTTAAGGTAATTTTAAAACCACTATCATTTTATTGAATATGTTAAAGCACTTTTAAAACCTAAATAAATCAAAAGTATCTTAGAGGTGTTACTTGGGCACCAGAGCCGATTCTTACACGTTGGGGAACGTGGTTGAAGGCAGCTTTTTATTATGCTGAATATTTTCAACAAATAAAAGCTGTGATACTACAGTTCAACCCTAACGAGGCTGCAGCTATTAAGGAAAGCCAGACAAGCTTTCAAGTTGTTTCCCTTGAAACAGATTTAAAAACTATTTATAACAATTATAGAGGACTACACGACGCGATAAAAAGATTGCAAAATACTTCGTTGTCGTTAGTGTAATCGCTGCAAATAGTGGACGACGTAAATACACAGCTACAGACTATGAATGACGCAAAAAATAAGCACATTATTGAAAATTCGAGAGATCCTGATTTTACCAAATTAAGACAAATTTGTGATGGTGCATCTACATCTGCGTTAAGTGAGTTCACAGAGCGTTTTACTTATGCCTGTATACTTCCGTAGATGTCGAACGGTCTTTTTCAAAATACAAACATAGTTTTTCACCACAGCGAACATCGCTTACTGAGACAACTGTAGAAATATATCTGATGCTACACAGTTATTATAGAAATGCTCCAGTTTGTGATAACGACAACCAAACTACTTCATAAATCTACTTAAGAAGGTGAGTTTTGTACATATTTTTATAAAGTGTACCAGTATTAACAAAATTTATTTCCATTTATTTTATTTATTTATTTATTTATTATTAGTTATCACTTAGATATACAATGTTCATGTGTGAACGTCATTTAACAGTTTAATAATAATGCGCAGCACTAAGCTTACAAAATATAAGGAAATACATAAAAAAGAATTTAAAGCGAACGAAATAGTACAAAAACATACATCACAATATATAAAATATTTTTGTTTTTATTATTGTACTTATTCAGGTATTATGATATGATGCATACACAGTACGTCTCTGTAGGATTAATGACGTTGACCAGGCTTAATTATTACTGACTATCACCAAACCACTTGATGTAATGATTTTTTTTTGTAGAAATAATAAGATAATAAAAGGTTCCGAAACTGACTGCACACATTTCGTTCCCAACAATGTTATTTGTAAAAACAAAACATAATAAAGTATCGACACATTTTTGAAACTGTGTACAAAGCAGCAAGCTAAAAATTTGAACATATTTCTCTTTATTTTTGAACCCAACAAAGAAGCGCGCAGTGCCACCACAATAGAAACATGTACTGTATAACCATATGAAATTATGTATGTATCGAAAATTTATCGCAACATGTCAGAAACAGCTCCCATTTTTGACATAACAGGCACACTTTGTTAGAAACGTTTGCGAAAATGTCCCTTAAAATGCTACTTGGGAATGATGCCATCTGCAGATGCTTAAATAAAATCATTATAGTCAATAATTATGGATTTTAAGAAAGGTATTGTTACGAGACATCTGTGTGATGTTTCTAGATCATTTTCACTTCCTAAAAGTATACAGAGTAGCCAAAAATGATTTTTGAATTTAGAACTTTTTGAATTGAATTTTCTCAATTTTTTTCAAATCGAACACCCTGTATATTTTTCGATCATGTGATGTAGAATTGAAAAACGAATATTTTTTGTATACGCATCCCCATGGCTATTTGTAACCGTTTTCGATTTATTAAGCAATAAGTACAAAATTCAAGAATAAACTTAAAAAAAATTAGAGGTTCTTTCAAATAATTCAACATATTTTGATTAACACACATCTCTGTGGGCCTTTGGATTGAGGTTTCTATTGTTTTTAAAATTTCAGGTGTCTTCTAAAAGCAGTTATTATCGTTATTGTCGAGCTGAGGTTTTATTGTCTGTCGAATAAAAAAACAACCAAAATAATTTACAAATAAAACATTCTCAAAAAAATTGAAGCGCTGGGAGAGATCAGGGACACAAACATAAAATGACATACGACCTCACTAAAAAATTTCATGCTGTTTTTATGGACAACATGTGGACACTTATACTTTTTTTCTGTTGAATTATTTGAAAAACCTCTAATTTTTTTAGTTTGCTCAATAAATCAAAAATGATTATGCATAGCCATAGGGGTGTACAGGGTTATTCATTATAAATTACCCACCCCTTATCATCGTTATTATTGCCTATAGAAAAAAAGTTTTAAATAAAAGTTGTGTGGTTATGACTGCAGATTTCAGGGGATACAAAAAAATATATTTTTTTGGGAAACCCTGTATATTATTTAATTTTTGGAATGATCCTCTGTTCCTGATTTCAAAAATATACCATATGTTACCCCTACCATGTACCGTTTTTCAGTTATTAAACGTCGAATATCTTAGTTAAACTAGTTACTGTAAATATGGAAAAGTTAACATTATTAAAGTGAGCTATGAAAATGACAACTATTATGTTTGATAAGTGACATTTCTTTAATTTAATAATCGGTTTACAGTGAGGAAGAAAAAAAAACCAAATATTTCTACAAAATATATAACAAAGATTTATTTAGGAAATTAAAATATAAATAAATGATAACTCATAAAAGATGTTCGATGTGTCCACAATTATTGTCCATGCATAATTGATAATGTCTTCTTATATTTATAATTGCATCCAAATCATATCATCAAGTTCGGCTTCCGGAAAATTCTGCAAAAGAATATTTTCTGCTTCTGGGATAATTATCTCCAGATATGTAAGTAACTCCAGTTAAAGTATAATAATAAAATATAGGCCCACCATTTTTGTTTCTGAAAATTCCACACCAAACGCTAACAGTTTTTCTTCCTGATTTTTTTATTTGTTTTACCAATCTTTTTCTGTTGTGCTTGTTTTCCCACGACCGTCGATTTTTCCTATATTAAAAACTCCTGCCGTAGAAAAGGATAATTCATCAGTCCATAATATTTTAGTAAAAATATCGGGATCTTCATCCAACTTGAATCATCTTGCGGCAAAAGTTCAGCCTTTTTCTTTTATGAGCCTCTGTTAAAACTTGTATGGGTAAAATTTTATATGGTCTGTAGCTGTTATTTTTTAACATAAGTTGGATTTTGGAATAACTTTTACCTAATTAATCGACTGCATTATTTACACTATATTCAGAATTTTCCAAAAAATAATACAATGTTTCAAAAAGGTCTATTCGCGAATAAATATGGATGGGCTTACCTTCAAAATGAAGCAGTATATCTAGGTGTTCTTCCTGGTTTGCTTAAACTACACGCTATTTTCTACTAAAACTGGAGGTATTATTCACCTTTCAGTAAATATTTTTGGACGTATTTTCTGATGGTGTTGGACCATTTGGATACTACACCCTATATGCTCTTTTTGCCGCACGTTTATTTTTGTTATTTTGTATATAACAAGTAAATATTTGGACTTTTTCTTCCTCACTGTAAACCATTTTGATGATTTCATTAAAGATATGTCACTTATCAAACATAATAGTTGTCAGTTTCATAGCTCACTTTAATAATGTTAACTTTTCCATATTTCCAGTAACTAGTTTAACTAAGATTTTCGACGTTTAATAACTCAAAAGTGGTATATGGTAGGGGTAACATATGGTATATTTTTGAAATCAGGAACAAAGGATCATTCCAAAAATTTAATAATATACAGGGTATCCCATTTAAAAAAAAAAATTTTTTGTATCCCCTGAAATCTGCACGATACTATACTTTTGATAGCATTTTAACAAAATTCAGTCATAACCACACAACTTTTATTTAAAACTTTTTTTTCTGTAGGCAATAATAATGATGATAAGGGGTGGGTAATTTATAATGAATAACCCTGTACAAACAAAAAATCTTTGTTTTTCAACTTTGCATCACATGGTTGAAAAGTATACAGGATGATCCATTTGAAAGAAGTGAGAAAATTAGGTTCAAAAAGTTCTAAATTGAAAAATCATTTCTGGCCACCCTGTATACTTTTATGAAGTGAAAATGATAAAAACATCACACAGACGTCTCATACCTGGCATTCATATTAGTTTTCCTAAAAATCCATAATTGTGCCTAGTGATTTTTTCAACACGCATCTGCAGATGGTTATATTTCAACAAAAAAAAAAAAAAAACGTTACATTCAAGTGGTTGGGAGATAGGTAGTCAATAATAATATTAATAATATAGCGGTGGAGGGATATTAGAAAGAGGCTTCAAAAAATGTACTAATATACATGATACTCCATTTAAAAAAGGCACTTGACCCTGTAAAATCGTCTTAGCTCGTCCTGTATATTCGAAAATAATTTCCGGCAGTTATCGAAGTCCGACGCACTATTGCCCCATCGTGTATACAGGCTGCAAAAACGACCACATCAATATATCTCTCATAATATGCGCCGTCGACCAAAAGTGCTTAAATATCATAATATGTTCTATTTTTTTTGGGGGCTGGCATGCCTGTGAAATCAAATTTAAGATCTATAGCCAACTTTCTGAGTTGTAGCCAAAAAATCGAAAAAATGCTAACATATCAATCACTGGCGGTTCTTCTATAGGGTCATTTGGTCAATGACCTCCCACATACAAATAAAAAAATAGAGGTATTCATTTTCTGAAGTTTAAAAATATATAATATATATATTTTTAATATTGTTAAAAAATATATTAAAGTTTCTATGTAGTTCATTCTATGCACAATACTATTCAAATATCTAGATCGCAGGATTTCGTATCCCCTCCGAGCACCGAGCCTCTATTCATTACATTATTCATTTATAGAATTAAAAAAATCTTGGGTCAGTCCACAACTTGACCTCAAAGCTAGCTACGGACCGAATTTACAACGAATTAAAGTGAAATAGACTTATGCGCGAATCGTCAGAAAGCAAAAGACAGAAAACACTGGCGGGAACAATGTCCCTGACACATTTTACGGAAGCTGTAACGCACGAAGTTCAATAGAGCAGTCTTAATGCTGACTAGGTACGCGTTGGTCGGTAAATTCTGTCGCGTTGTTTTTAATGTTTTTATTTGTGAACATTTTATTAGTAAATCTCTACTTGTCGTGAAATTAAGTAAAACAGTGTTTTTCGTGTTTACTATTAAATATTAGTGTTGTACAAAATATATTAAAACTGAAAGATGGACATAAGTTGGGTTATAAATAAAGTACAAGTAGTTTTTTTGTTTAGATCCGTTTTAGACGGTGTTGTATGTGAGAGATTTTGGAAATTTATTCAGCCTCAAGGAACGACATCGCAGCATTTGACAGATGTAATTTTAAAAGAGTTAGAATGTCTGAAAATTAATGAAAGTCCTGAAAAATTGATAGCATAAAATTACGATGGAGCATCAGTAATGAGTGGTGCTTTTGGAGGTGTACAAGCCAAAATTAAAAAAAGTTATCCTTCAGCAAATTTTATTCATTGTTACGCTCATTAACTAAATTTAATTTTACAAAAAGCATCAAGTCAGGATAAAAGCATAAAATTTTTTTTTGCTAATTTACGTAGCTTTTCTTCATTCTTTGGAAAATCGCCAAAAAGAACAGCCGTGTTAGATAATGTTGTTAAGGTGAGATTACCTAAAGCGGCTCCAACACGATGGAATTTTAATACAAAGTGCATAGAGACTGTTTATACCTATCGAACAGAATTATTAGATTGTTTAGAAAAAAATCGTTGATAATGAATCAGAAAACAACACTCTAAACCAAGCTATTGGTTTAAAAGACTACTTACAAAATGAACATTTTCTTTACTGGTTAAATTTTTTTCATTTAGTTATGCCTCATAGTGATATATTGTTCAATCAATTGCAAAAATGTAATATCGATTTCATAACAGTAAATAAGTGTATTGGCGTTTTTAATAGTAAAATTGAAGACATCAGAAATAAAATTGTGAATAACTATTTGGAGGAAACATCCATGCAGTCTGCCCAGAGATGTAAAACGGAAGAATCAAAAAGGAGAATTTCATCAGAAGTTTGTGATATAATTACATCTGAGATCTGAGATCAAAGACAGGTTTGGCTTCAGTAATCATTTAGCAGTGTCTCAGTTAGTTCACGCAGATCGATTTAAAGATTATAAAAAAAGCTTTCCTCAATATATGTTTAAATTAGTTAAAACGGAGTATCCAGTTATAAATCATTTGAAACTTAAAACTGAATTAGAAGTATTATATAGCCGAGAAGATTTTTCCAATAGTGAAGGTGCAGTTGCTTTGTTACAGCTTTTTATTAACAATAATTTGTGCAATACTTTTTCTGAAAGTGTCAAACTGTTAAAAATCTTGTGTACTCTCCCTATGACTACCGTCGAAAGTGAACGTAGTTTTTCCACCTTAAAAAGAATAAAGACATTTTTAAGAAATACCATGGGTCAGGAAAGGTTATCTTCTTTAGCTATGCTTACCATAGAAAGGGCATTATTAAAGAAGATAAAAGACTTTCATGAAAAAGTAATTGACCACTTTGCATCTCAAAAAGACCGGAGGATCGACTTGGAATTTAAATCACTTTAAAAGGTGGGTAATACAGTAAACTTTTCTAATTGACCTCCCTATCTCTTGACCCACGAACCGCCACTGATATCAACTTTTTTGTTTTAAGAAGCACAGAAAACTTTCTTAAATAAAATTTTATGACAATAAATATCTTTTAGACTATCTTAACAAACTTTTCAAATTTCCGTCAGATTTTTCTTCACCCTCTTTAGACGTAGAAAAAAACTAGGAATCTCATTCAAAGTAGGCTGTAGTACCAAAAAAAATTACTAATTTTTCCTTTTTCGTATGATATCTACCTATCTTTTATTTCTATCGAAATTTTCGCAATTTTAAGAAATATAAAATATAATTTTCAAACACATGCTGACTGAAAATAAATACTTTTATTTCGCTATTAATTATTTTCAGTTGTATCATAGATTTAAATAAAAAATATTTAGAATAAATATTTTCTTGGAAGGTCTACTAAACTTACACAATGCTTTTTTTACTGCATTTCTATGTATATTAAAGGACTTCAAAATCTATTTTTTTTTTCTTAAAATTGCGAAAAGTTCAATAAAAGTTCAATAAGTTAGGCATGTAGTATATCGTTCGAAAGAAAAAAAATATATGCAATTTTTTGCTGGTACTAAGTACCTCGATTCAGGCAGTTTTTTAAAAAGGGTGCAGAAAAATCTATTGGAAATTTGGAAAGTCTCTTAACCTATTGCCGTCAAATTTTCTTAAAGAAAGTTTTGTGTACCTTTTAAAATAAAAAATTACAAACAATTGAGTTTTGGCCCTTTTTCAGTTTTTTGGCTGCAACTCAGAAAGTTGGCCATGAACCTCAAATTTGAATTTGTAAGCATATTAAGTGAATTAATTTGAAATGGCCCTCTTATAGTAGGCAGTCGGTATATATATATTTCAGAGAAGCACTGTCATATTCTTATCAAATTGAAATATATATATATATATATATATATATATATATATATATATATATATATATATATATATATATATATATATATATATATATATATATATATATATATATATATATATATAACAGCGAGTATTGATTCAATTCGAACAGGTGTTAAGGGAAAGCGAATGATGTATGTGTGGATTTCTTATGTGGGATATTGATGACGATGGTTCTCACTACAGGCATAATCCATATTTGCTTTCCTTTTAACGCATGTTCGAGTTGAAAAACGTTGTATAAAAGGAATACTATTTATCGTCACAGACAAAATATTTTTACAACGATATTATGAACATCATTATAGCTTTCTTCTTACCTGGGCTTCTTTATAACTTTGATGTTCATTTCTTGGATCAAAGTGTGTGAAATATGGGTCTGGGGTAGCCATAGTTGTACTGCTTGTTGTTGTAGTGCTAGTTGTGGTTGTTGATGATGCTGTTGGTTTGTAAACTGTTGTGGTACTTGATGGCGTCGTATCCCAGTCGATATCATCGTAATCATCGTCATCCTCATCATCATCTTCGTCATCAATATTAGGGTCATCAGATAATTCTGTGTCATCGCCTAGATCATCAAGATCATCTTTGTCATCACCTTCATCAGAATCATCATCATCATCTATACTGTCGAAAACTTCCTGTTTCTTTTGTAAAATAGTCAAATCGACAGGTTTCTTGGGTTTCATATTATCTGTAACAATAATAAATTTATTAATAAATCTAATTAAAAATGTTTAAAGAATCATAGTAGGTGTAATCCATACATAAATTTACGTCTATTAGGGAATAAAGGCACGACATTTGATATTTACTGGGCTGCAGCTGGCGACGCCTAATAATGTCGGCGGGTTTGGTATTCAATTAAATTATTGCAATATCTACTAGAAAAAATTACATGCAAATTGTTTTCAAATTGTCTAAGATGATACACATGTCCAGGACAGGGTGATCAACCACAGCCGATTCTTACACTTTGGGGAACATGGTTGAAGCGAGCATTTTATTATGCTGAATATTTACAACAAATAAAAACTGTGATAGTACAATTCAATCCTGACGAGGCTGCAGCTATTAAGGAGAGCCAAACAAAATTCGAGATATTTCCGTTGAAACAGCTTTAGAAACTGTTCACAAGAACTATAAAAGAATACATGACGTCATACAAAACTTACAAAACGGTGCGTTGTCGTTAGCGGAGTCACTGCAAATGGTGGACGAAGTAAATCGACTGCTACATTTTATAGGTGACGCAAAAAATGAGCCCGTTAGAGAAAAGTTCGCACGTGTGTTAAAGCCAGACACCGGTTTTACCAGATTAAGACAAATTTGTGGTGGTACTGATGGTGCAACCCCAGATCCGTTAAGTGCGTTCAAAGACTATTACATCAATAGATGTCGAACGGTCGTTTTCAAAATATAAGCATATTCTTTCATTACAGCTAACATTACTCACGGAGACAACCATAGAAACATACTTGATGCTGCAAAGTTTTTACAGATCTTCTCCAGTTTATGATAACCAGACTAGTTCATCAAGTTAGTTAAGACGGTAAGTTTGTGCATACTTTTGTTATAAATTGTAACAGTTTATTGCTTATTTTACTATTTATTTTCTTTTATTACGCTTATTATGATGCGTGCGCCTATATTCCCCCGCACATTTCTGCCAACTCTATTAATAAGCATATAAATAAAAAAAATCAATGTCTAGTAGTAAAAAAAATATGAGCCATTTTGCTTTTTATGTATATCAAAATATTTATGTCGTATGAACGTTAATCACTATCTAAAATCGAAGGGAAAATTTATTTCATTTAAAATGTTGGACTCCCCACTTTCCTTTGCTACGAGGCGCCCTTAGAGAGATTTCAATTCAATTGCGCATCACAAATAAAATAGTATGAATTTTGTTCATTTCTAATATATTTGTTTAACATCCGCAATGAATTGCGGGTCATTCGAGGGACTCGTTCATATGCGCCGCTGGCGTCGAATAAAATATCGTTGTAACACATAGTTTGATCGTTTGATGGCGAGTTCACCGGATCTGAAATTCAATCTCTTGGAAACATAAAGGGAGACGGCAATGTCGCTAGCAATATGTGGTTCCATTACCAAGCTGAAAGAGGAGTTTAAATTTCATAGATAACTTTTTTATACAGCTTTATGAATATTACTTTAACTGTTTGTACAAAATCTTTATTTTGGATTTCATATCTCTGAACTATGAAAAGATTTTATGTAACTAACTATGCTACGGACGCTGCGGCATACATAATAATAAAACAAATTTTCCTTTACGTTCATGGCTATAAAAGAAATTGAGAAAGTTATATTACGTTTCATCAAGCCACAAAATAAACACAGGAGTACATCGGCAAACACACACTTGCAACCATATAAGAAGGAAATTTTGTTTTATGTATTGCTTTTTGAATGTTATATACTTTTTCTAAAATTATTATTAACAGCCCTACATCAGATTAGTTCGAATTATTTAGGATAATACGAATGGATGAAACTTGGTTCCCATAGCAAGAAACTGCGCATTAAAGCTAAAGTCTAAACGAAGCATTAAGAGTTAACAATGTATAAGGTAATAATCATTGATTGATTTATGTTGCCGCATGGTTTCGTCACAGTATAAACAGTACCTAGTTTATTTCTCCTTGTTGCTAGGCCTCGCCGCCGGGCACCTTCAAGAGCCGTTATTCTGGCCCGATATCAGTGTTGCCAATCATTGGGTATTTACCCAATATTTGGAGAATTCCTTAGTGCCCTGGATATTATTTTAAATTGAGGAATTTTTGGTGATTTTCGTGTAAATAGCCCAACCTTTACAAGATATTGAGCAATCAGAAACAAAATACTTATTATTTGTAAATCACTTTAAAAATGAATGAATTGCATCAGTTCAGATGAGTGGATCGGTACATCAATTGAACTGGGCTCAATCCGTAATACAAATTGTAACTTGAAACCTAACTTAACTTTTAACTTCATTATTTTATAAGTAAGGCATGGTAACAACATTACCATATTAATGAAACGATAATAATTTATGTTATTAGAAATGCGACATGTGCTACTTATTTTTATTCAAATTACTACCTTTTGTATTTGGATATGTTTTTATTATTATCGTTTTTTAATATTTTTTTATTATAGAAATGTTTTATATTTATAACCGAAGTAAGTCTTATTTTTGTACCTATTTTTTTATGTAAATTATTTACATATTGTATTGTTCTAGTACATTTGTATTTTGTTGATGTTCATAACAAATTTCATCGGGGATTTTTGGGATATTTGAATTGAATTTTGGGTAATTTTGGGGATTTTTGTTGAATATTCAGGGTAAAAAAATGCATTTACGATTGGCAACACTGCCCGTTATTCTGAAAAGCATCAGTGTAGTAGTGGCCGTCAGAGCAGCGTGTATGTTATCAGCGAAATAAAAAATAACTCGTGGTGTGAATGCTTTACGCGTAATTGGCTTACTGTGACAATTGTATGCATTTTATTTTATTTTAAAATGGGGAATGATAAGAAAAGAGGAGGAATGGTTTGCTCATGTAAAGGGTGTACGAATAAAAGTTATTGTAAATGAAAAGTTTTATTCATTTCCTCGTGATGTAGAAAGGTAAGTGAAAAACTGTTATATTACGCAAGCATAAAACATTGAATTTAGTAGGAGTTAGGAATCATTTTGTAAAAGCAGGAATCATTAATTAAGTAATTTTAAAAACATAAATTGAAAGTATAAATAAAATAGTAAATAGAATAAAAAAATAAAATCTTTAGTTTTGTATTTATAATTAGACGAATGCTCTTCTGCATCTATTTTGAATAATTTTTAAAACATTGCAGAATAAATTTTAAAATGTGTGTATGTTGTAGACAAATTACAAATGACTCATTTTATGAAAAGTTTAGTCATTTTTTAAATGATTATTGGTGCTTTCGATTTGTAAATCCATATTTTTTAATTCAACGCTGATAATTTCAGCCAGACAGCGACGGGTTATTAAATTTATGTATTTTTATAGTTCTATTACCCACTTGAATATAGACACTTAATTATGGGACACCCTGTATATAAATTGTTTGAAATCCTTAAATTTATGTTGACCATCCATGTTCACTTTTCTTGTGAGTGTATATTAGTATGTATGTTGACTTTTCTTATAAGTGTATTGTTACGCCACTGGACTGTGTAGACTGGTTAGATGAGACTGGAATTGTACACGAACGGCCGGGAATATTCTCGAATGCCCTAGACCCTGTGAATGGATGTATAAATAAGACACACAGTGGGCCGAGAATCAATCTTAAGTTGAACGTGAACGAGTGAAGAAGCAATAAGAATAGGACTTATAAGTGTTCTAGTGTGATTATAGTTAAGACAGTAATTAATCTATTGTTATTAATTGTTAATTAGTAAATAAAGTAGTGAGTAAGTGTTACCTGGACTTTCAATCAACGAATCTACAAGTAGAGGTGTTTGTGTGGATAGCAAACACGTAACAGTATATTAGCGAAATAATAAATTAATGTAAAATTAACATTTATTGCAGTACTTAGTTACGGCAAGTTTTATTCATATTTCCTCGTGAAAAAACAGTTACATTAATCTATTGATTTTAGTTTAGGAGTTATTGTTTTACAAAAGCAAGAACCACTAATGAAGTAATTTTAGGAATGTAAATTGAAAGTATATTTTACTTCCACACCACATCATGTGAGTAGAAGACTTCTACTCACATGATGTGGTAGAAGTGCTGTGTATAAGCAGTTTTTCTAGATTATTGGGAATAAGCGCTTTAAGAAAAAAATACGAACATATTTTATAGTCTTAAATTTATTAATAGAAATTTTAAAATTGGCAAGCAAAACACAAAATTAATAATTTAGAAATATCAATAATTCATTTGTTTTTTTTATACCTAGATATTTTGTAAGCTAAGAAATGTTTAGCATTCATTATTCAATTATTAATAATAAAATATTATGCCTATTTTATATTTTAATTCATTTACCTAGATAATCTCCAGATTTTTTATTTTAACCATATAAAATGTTAAAAAATTAAATACATACACAAACATTAAAACCCGTGGTCTCTTTCCTAACTAATAATTATTTATTTTATTAATTCAACAACGATAAATTTGCTTCGTACACCCATGGTATCCTTGTAAAATACTACGCCTGTGATGCAACCACCTGCATTCGAGGTCCCAGAAAGCTTAGTGGATTTATGATTGAAATGTAGCTGAAATAATCCACTGGTTATACTGTGGTTTTGTTATAAACCCATCTTCGATCATACCACGAGAACTAGACGAATCTAAATAATTTACTAAATATAGTTAGTCAACTAGGTCTTTAAAAACTAAAATTCCTGATATAGAAGGAATATACGGTGCATTTCATTTGAGTATTGCCATCTATCGGTGTCATCCAAAAAGTGTCAAAATATTTGGTAGAAATAGGGCACCTAAAATGATTACAAACCAAATTCACCACCACAAGATACAGGATATTAGTGCAATATGATGCAAAAAATGTCATGGAAGGGAAACATTTGTCGGGATATTTCATAAAATTTTGTACAAGTTTAGCAACAATATGGCTCATATCCCTGCTGCGTTTATGCAATAAAACTTCCAGAAAACTATAAACACGGCACCTGAAGGAAACTAAAACTTCTTGATTCAGTTTGTGCAGTTTATTTTGAAATTCATCACGAAACCCAGTTCGGATTTAGAGAAAGTCATTCAGTGAAACGGCTTTACAAAAAAGTAATGATTTTAAGATTCCATTAAGAGATTGTAGTAGCTGTCTTCTTAGATTTAAAAGGTGCTTTGAAGTTGTTAACAGAGATATTCTATTACAAAGCGTTTATTATTATTTCGGAGTTGTTGACAGAGAGCTTATCGATGGAATTGAATGGATTAGTTCCCATCTACATATGTGCTCGGAGTCAACAAATCAAAATAAATAATGTTGTCTGAAAAACACGTTAACAATAATGGAGTTCCTCAAGGTAGCGTGTTGGGACCCAGCTCTTCACTCTTTTTATTAATAACTTCATAATTAATTCAGAAGGTTGTAAATTACATCCTCCTGCATATGACAATATATTTATTCGGATTTGATATCAAACAAGTTATACTTAAAATTAACAAAATAATTGAAATGATTAAGAATGGTTGACAACAAGCGGATTAATGGTAAATGTCAAAAATTCAAAATATATGATAATTGGGTCAAACTACTAAGCAAATCAAAACATTAACGAAGCATAACGTCCCTCGTAGCACAAGAAGCTGTAAAAAAAAGCTGCGTTAACATTGCGACAGCAAGTACTGGCAGTCATTTAGCTGCAACAGCTACTGTGGTAACTTTATATTACCGTTGCAACAACGCTGTGATAGCCAAAGCGGTACAGCATTTTCTTGCTTTAATAATGTTGTTATAGCCATTTGGTTGGCGATAGAACCATTCTACAGAGATTTAGCTGTATATCTTTGACATTATATTAAAGCAATATGGCTGTATTCACTGAAATTAAGCTGATTTTTAGTTTTCTCCAACATAATTTGGCTGATTACTGCAAGTTGTTTAGGATGAATAATATATTATTTGGTTATAGTTATCGTAATTGCTTTTATTTGTTTGTCGTCAAAGAAATAATGTCGATTTTATGGAGAGTGCATACCGTATTGTCTACATCGACATAACACCTATACATACATAATATTTGCATTGTTTATCCATAAATGGGTAGCCATTTAAATATATTACATTTTGCGAGCGCTACACATCAGGATTAAGTGAAAATGTCATTTGGTCGATAAATGCGGTTGTGATACTCGTAAAAGACAAAGGCGCCCTTGAAAATATGGAAAATTAGTACTTAATATTTAATAAAAAAAATCATATTTCCATTTTTTTTTATCTAAATGCTATTATTGCTTATTTAAAACTTTATAAATGTAGGCCAGTGAATAGGGAAAAAATTTAACATTAATTCTAACATTTTTAAAACTTTGTCATCTGTTGAAGTACCAACCAAAAGAAAACTATAAAATTTTGCAACTCGATTCAAGGTCGGCAACATTGTTAAAATCGCGAAAAATTAAATTAAGCAATATCTCGACGAACAAAAATGTAACACCGCTGCAAATTTGATATAATTTGTATTACAATAATCAAAATATAAAGCTACATTTGCAGCACCTTATGACCCGAGCATAATAATTAATTATCAATAATTAACATTTTTGCATCAAATATTTCAAACATATTATTAACATTCTTGCAAAACTAGAGTGTTGCTGCTAAAATCGCCTTACAGGACTATGAACATTTAATAACGTTTATAGAGTTCGATGTAAAATTTGCAGTGATATTAATTTTATTTTGATAGTAAAAATTATTTGTTGCAAATTTTATCAATCTGCCGACGTCTGGGATTGCTGCAAAATGGAGAGCGCATTTCAGTTACGAATGCGATCATTTGCAATCCACCTGTACATATGTTATTATTTTTTGGAATCTATTTTAGGTAAATGATACTCTACAAGTTGTAAATTGTAAAGAATGTACCACGCCGCCATCGGATAGAGTTGCAAACACTTACATGTAAGGCGATTTTAGCAAGTACACTGTAGTTTTGCAAGCATGTTAATATTATGTTTACAAAATTTTGTGCAAAAATGTTACTTATTGATAATTAATTATTTTGCCCGGGTCATCAGGTGTTGCAAATTTACCTTTATATTTTGAACACTGTAATACAAATTATATCAAATTTGCAGCGGTGGTACATTTTTGTTTGTCGAGATATTGCTTAATTTAATTTTTCGCGATTTTAACAATGTTGCCGACCTTGAATCGAGTTGCAAAATTTTATAGTTTTCTTTTGATTGGTACTTCAACAGATGACAAAGTTTCAAAAATGTTAGAATTAATGTTAAATTTTTTAGTTTTCACGTCTCTATTCACTGGCCTAATGTAGGATAATACAATTTTAAATAGTTTTGTGCTTTATATAAGGCAAAGAGATTAGTAAATTTCGTTTTAAGAAAAGGACGCCTCTTTGTTTTTCAAGATGGTTGTCTTTTCCCTTTGTTCTCACATAAAAATGTTGGCACATCTTAAATAATACAAAACAGTTATATAACTTTTGCATCTATCAGTTGAAATGTCCTTGCAATAATCGTAAGAATCATGCAGGTGTGGACCCGCGTGATTAGCAGCCCTATTGCTATCTTCGTATCCATTGGGCTGTTTGTACAGGGTGGACCAAATTAGATGGGATTTGGGGTTTTCTCTAAAACTATGGCAGATAGACAGAAACCAATATAGGTGTCCTGAGCTCGATGGATGACCTCTATATCTCAATTCCACGTGTCAAATCGAAAATCGAGTAACACATTCTTAAGGCAATTTTTTGAGTAGAATCCGTTGCTGATAAGAAAAAAATTATGCATGCCTTAGTTTTCCGAGATGTAGACATAACTTGCGTTTTTTAAATAGAACACCCTGTAAATTATTTCATTATTCGATCACAACTTAAATTAGCTTTCCAACGATGTATCATATGTCATATTTATCTCTAGAAAAAGTGGTTAATTTTCCAGAAATTAAATATATTTGTGAGGAGGCCATGGAAAACTATTAACAACACTTCTTATAATATAAAATAATTTTGCCAAAAATAGGAAAAACTAAACTACAATAAATGTTCGATTTGTCTTCCATTGACATCTATGCATTTTTGACACCTTCTCCTTACAGCATTTATTGCATTTCTAATCATGACAGGAGTTATTGTCCAAAACGCAGCTAATGTTTTTGTTTTCCAATTCTTCTATGTCATTAGAACATTCTCTGAATATAATATTTTGTAAATAACCCCAAAGTCAAAAGTCGGCAGGGGTTATATCGGGAGATCTAGCTGGCCACAAAATAGGACCATTATTTCCTAAAAATTTAACAATCGAATCCTCCTCAAATTGAGCATTTAAATAATTTCATGTTTCATTTGACCTATGACCTAGGGCGCCATCTTGTTAGTAATATAAAAGTTTCGGTATTTAAATTACCGTGAAAAAAATGAGGACCTCTTATTTGGTATCCAATAAAACCACACCAAATCCAAATCGTTCTTGACAATTAACTGTAGCGGCTACGCACCGATTTTCATGAGCCCAATGGTGGTTATTATGCCGATTAAAAATTCCGGCACTGTTTATATGGGCCTCGTCTGCCCATATAATTGTTCCTTCAAATCCTGGCACTTCATTGCAATTACGCAAAAAACCACTGGCCTTTGAAAGTCGTTTGGGTGTAGATGGTGACTAATCCTAATTTTGTAGGGTTTGAATTTATCTTTTTTTAAGCATCGCAAGGCAGTTGTTTTTTGGGATTCCTAAAATTTCCTGTATTTCGTGGGACGATATATTAGGATTTTCTCTTACAGTTTCTAAAACAATATTTTCTACAGCTTCTCTACCTGCCTTATTATGTATTTTTGCTCAAGGTTTTACAAATGACTCTTTTAAATTTTATTGTAGCCTTTTGTATATTTTTATATCTGGCTGTCTCTTTTCTGGATATCTAAAAATATTGTTTAGGTGGCACTTTTGGCACAACGTTTTGCTGTCTATAATTTACCTATTAAAATAAAGCTCGGAAGCTAAATTTGAATCTTCTCCGTATTTTATAAAACAATTAATCATATCATATTTTTCATAATTAATAAATTGAACCATTTTTAACAATGCTCACAAATTTGTTTTTGACATTTACGATTATTTCGATCTTTTTTTTTACTATGGCCTTCTCAATAAATATTAGAAATACGATAAATATGCATAGATGTCAATGGAAGACAATTGGAACATTTATTGTAGTTTAGTTTTTCTTATTTTTGGCAAAATTATTTTATATTATAAGAAGTGTTATTGTTATTAATAGTTTGCCATGGCCTCCTCACAAATATATTTAATTTTTCGAAAATTAATCACTTTTTCTAGATATAAATATGACATATGATATATCGTTGGAAAGCTAATTTAAGTTGTGATCGAATGAAATAATTTACAGGCTGTTCTATTAAAAAAACGCAAGTTATATCGAAAACTGAGGCATGCATAATTTTCTTCTTATCAGCAACGGATTCTACTCAAAAAAAGTGCCTTAAGAATGTGTTACTCGATTTTCGATTCGATATGTGGTAATAAAAATTGTAGCTCGATAGTCGGAAAAGATAGACTATCGCGGTTTGCGCCATTGTTTGTTTCCCGAAAATCGAGCTCAGGACAACTATATTGGTTTTGTCTATCTGCCATAGTTTTAGAGAAAACCCCAAATCCCATCTAATTTGGTCCACCCTGTACAACAGAAGAAGAACATTTATAATATAACCTAACATCTACATGCAAAAATGTTCATCACTGTTTTGATAATTTATAATTTTCTAATGTTTCTCTGATGTGCTCGCTCTGCTTGCATTATCTGCAGTGGGTGTAACACAACGGGTGTAGTATTTAATGTTTTAATATCGTCGGAATTAGACTGAAGTAGTGTCTCTGGTTATTAATGAACAGATATGCAATAATTTCATTTTATTACTACTTACGTTTAGGGGTTGATTAAATTTTCTATAAAATGTATTATATTTAATTTTCTTAATTTTTGTGAATTTAAGAGCGGATTATTGCTCATTTTGACAACGATTATTTATGGCCTAACCTAACAAAAGATATGTGGATAATCTTTAACATTATGTCATCTGTAATATACATTTTACAGCTAAAATTTCAGAAAAAAGTCCCGGCTATTTTGCTGATTTTCAAAGTTATAAAAGATATTTTATAGCCAAATTAACGGATTAAACGTGGTGGCTGTTATTAAAATACACCTTACATCTAAAGTATCATATAAACAGTGACAACTGTTGTTATGTATTTATTTACAGCTGTAAAATATAATTAGTAGCTTAAACTAAAGAAAGAAAAAGCTTAAGTTTAAGCTGTTAGTTTGATACTTTTTTAAGTTATAAAAACTATTATGCATGCAGCTAATAATTTATACATTCTATGTGTTTCTGTTCCTTAGCAGTTTTTTTAGTTGTAAAAACCACTTCACAAATGGAAATAACAGCAAAATGGTTATACAAGCCAAGATGGCTGTGAATTGCAATTGCAATAACAACTTTCTACACTAAAATTTGAGGACAAAATATAGTGAAAAAAAAAAAACTGAATTACAGCAAAAAGGCTGTCACAACGTTTTCACAGCCTTGTTATAGCTGTGTTTACTAGATCTGCTAGAGTGTGCTACTTGGGATATGTGAGACATATTGATAAAGTAACGAGTAGGAAATATCATAGACCATAAATTAACATTTAATGTCAATATACACTACACTTTGTAAAAAAAATACTAAAAAAATTTGGGTTTGCTTACCGTATTAATAAACATTTAACATTATTAACAAGGATGGCGATTTATATTACAATAATAAAACAACATTTTGATTATTGCTCAAGTGTATTAATGATCTCTATAAGATCTTCGTAAGTTTAATTGGTTTATTCATTTCTCATTTATTTCAATAATCTTCCTGTAATTATTAAGTTGTATAATTCTTCATGAATATTTTTTTCCGGAATGACCGATTCCCGACAGTCCTCCCGTGGCCTCCGACGCCTCACGGGAGTAGCGCCCGTGCATTAACTACAGTGACTCCCCACATCCCGCAAGGTTAGTGACTGTAGATACCAGAATCGTGTGCCCTAAGCAGACGGAGAGAATCCAGAATGACCGCCCTCTGCATTTGGCCTGCCAGCCACTCGGCTTATTTTTGGCAGGCCGGTATGCTCTTCTGTTCCGAGAGCAACGTAGGCTTGTCTTAGATGGTATTGTTATTATTATTATGACACACCAGAGAAATTCGACAAACCCCAAGCCGAAGCTGTCTAGAGAAACGTGGACATTCCAAATAATCTATATTCTAAATTTATTTAATTTAATCAAAAAATTAAACAGACGACACAACCAAATCTTTAGTTGACACAACTGAATAGATATATCATGTTGATCCACATGTTTTTTTTTTTATAGAATATGTTTAGATAAAATCTTGTGATATGAAAGTTCCTCGAAATTATTGACAACAAAAAGACAATGTGGTTATAAGTTACATCTCCCAGGTAGCGGATGGTCACTGACAAGTTGAAAGAATATTCATTTAAGAAGGTATTTAAGTAAATTGTTTTTACTTAGATACCTAACAAAATTTTTTTGAAAACTATGTTTCTTGCACAATTTCTATAATGGCGGTAATTACAAACAAGGAAGAGGATGCCCTTAACGTTCCTACCTACTGGCGAACTATGCGGTGGTGAATTAGCTGGGAAGAAGTGATAAAATGCATACACATTTTGTGATTAAGTATATTAATTGCACCGTTTCTTTTACTTTATTTTTTAGAACGAAATAAAAAAAAACCTGAATCTGGAAAAATGCTGGTGAATGCATCACATTTTTCACGTGGAATATGTATATGCTAATAATAGGTATAATGATTAGAAAAAAATACAATCATTGTTTGCTGCAGGGATGTATAATACAGGAACTTTCGACAATTAGGAACCAAATAACCAGTAAAAGACTTTCTGATCACACTAAATCGAATCGATGAGTTGTACTGTACTTTCATAAATAAATGACTGCCACTCCATGCCGAGAGATATTTTTAGTCACATATCTAGAGTAAAATGTAAATAAAATGAAAGAACAAACATTTACTATAATTTATGTCTAGCGGACCCACTTAGGTACGCAATAAAAAAAGGGCCACGCTGAAGAAAAGGGAAATCAATTGCCAAAAATGTCATTTACCGGTTTCAATAGCAATCACACAGGTTTCCCCTCTATTCTTAACATTATTGTTCTAAAGCATTAAGTGCAGACCATCTCGTGCATCATAATTCAAACAGTTGATACGAAATTAAAAGACAACAAAAGTACGAGTCAGAATTCTTAACACGTATGTGAAAGCCTCTCCGCCTAAGAATTGATAAATTATAACTGAAGCTGCAAATCGTTTCTGTGTATCATGGTCGTAGAGTACAGATGTACTTACTGTCGCCGGCATTCACCTTGACCGCGAAACTCTTTCTCCAGTCTAGTCTATTAGCTTTCGAGTTGTGTACACGTTAAGTCACATGGGCGTATTGCATATTGTTTTTGTTTTTATTTTATTTGCTGTACTGTATTGTTGATATTAATTTAGTAATAAAGCCTGGCAGACGTGCGCAGGGGTAGAAAACGGCCATTTGCTGACAAAGTGAATAAATTCATAGGTGAATTCCCGGATTTATTCTATGATTGTGCTAAAATAATTTGTAAAGTATGCGAGAAAGATTTGATGTGCTGGGATAAGCGTGATTGTGGACTTCACGTAAATAGTGTACACCATAAAAATAAAAAAAATGGCGTGCCTTCGACAACACCGTTTATGTTTGATTTACTATTAATGCTGATTGCATGTAATGTTCCGCTGCACATACTCGATAAACAACCATTTCGGGAGTGGAATAAATACAATGCCCAGGTGAAGTTACCAAGTCACACAACGTTATGTAACTATCTACCAACTGTACACGTAGACATGGTAAATAAGATGAAATGTGAATTAAAAAATACACTGCTGTGGTTATCTGTTGATAAGACAACAGATTGTAAAAAAAATTCTATTTTAAATGTTATAGTACGAGTACTGGACCTTCTTAAACCGACAGTTCCACTGTTACTAGCTAACAAAAGACTAAGTCAGTGTACTAGCGAAACAATTACCAGAGTGGTGCTGGAGACGTTAGAAAAATTTGAACTGTCAAAAAATCAAGTGTTGATGTTTGTGGCTGATGGCACCGTGACAATGCGTTCGGTAGGCCGTTCCTTGCAAGAACAAGGTTGTACGTTTATACATGTTACGTGTAAAGTGCATGCTTTACATCTTGTGGCAGAAACTATTCGAAAAGGTTTTCCAGATGTGGATGCATTAATAGCAAGTACAAAAAAAGTGTTTCTCAAATCTCCTAAACGTCTCCGTGCATTTCATAGCAAGTGTTCTGGTATTCCTGAACCACTACAGCCGATTCTGACACGTTGGGGAACATGGTTGCAGGCAGCTTTTTATTATGCTGAATATTTCCAACAAATAAAAGCTGTGATACTACAATTCAATCCAGATGAGGCTGCAGCTATTAAGGAAAGCCAGACAAAATTCGAAGATATTTTCGTTGAAACAGCTTTAAAAAATATTGCGAAGAACTATAAACCATTACATGAAAGCATACAAAAATTAGAAAACAGTGCGTTGTCGTTAGCGGAGTCACTGCAAATAGTGGACGAAGTAAATCTACTGCTACACGCTATAGGTGACGAAACAAATGAGCGCGTTAAAGAAAAGTTCGCAAGTATGTTAAATAAAGACACCTGTTTTACCAAATTAAGACAAATATGTGATGGTGCAGCCCCAGATCCGTTAAGTGCGTTCAAAGACTATTTTAGGTATGCGTGTATTACATCAGTAGATGTCGAACGGTCGTTTTCAAAACATGAGAATATATTTTCACCAAAGCGAACATCACTCATGGAGACAACCATAGAAACATACCTGATGCTGCAAAATGGCTACACATCTTCTCCAGTTTGTGATAAGCAAGCTAGTTCATCAAGCTAGTTAAGAGGGTAAGTTTTACATACACTGTTATAAATTGTAACAGTTTATTGTTTCTCGTATTAGTTAACTTCGAGGGCCGCATGCGCAACTCCGAATCCAGTTCTTTGCCTCTATGAGTTTCGTCATCAGAGTAGAGACAGAGTGAATGGGTGGTTAAGATCAACATTTAAATGCAGTTCAGAGAATGCTTCTAAATTCCTGCTGAGCATGTTGCCATCTACATCTGCATGATACCAAAAAAAAAATAATAATAATACAGCCCAATCAGTCCAAGTTTTTAAATGGATGGTTATTTAACAATATGAACAACAAACTTTGAACTAGTTTGTGTACTGACCTTAGAAACAACGTTAAGGTGTACTACGAAAATTAGGAGTGGCTGACGAGAGGTTCTAAACCAACAATTTAACCGGTAAAATGGAACCAACAATGCCTGCAAATTATTATACACTGACGCACAAAAAGTGGTATAGCAAGAAAAATTAGTGGATTTTAACATTTTTCACAGTGAAAAGAAAACGTGTAAAATTATTTCTTGGTGTCTGTTCTAAACCTTTCCGCTTAAGAACACAATTATTTTAGAAGAATAACTTTAATTTTTAGGATACCAGGTGTCCGACGAGAATTTGAACACATGACATGAACAGAGAATAGGTGATTATAAAATGAAATTTCTTTATCTAATAACGAGTAACACCTCCCCTAACTCTGATTACACTTTCAAGTCTACGTTGCATGCTTTCAATTACGGGTTAGATGACCTCTTGAGGAATGTTATCCCACGTGCATTCCTAAGTTGCTGTATTAACAACTGCCCCAACGTTGCCTAATCCGTCTTCTCAGCATATCCACACGTATTCTATGGGATTCAGCTCAAAACTATGTGCTGGTCAGTCTAGGGCTTCAATACCGACGTCCTGGAGGTCGTTCCTAAGAATTATGGCCACGTACGAATGAGCATTATCGTGCATCAAAAGGAATTGCTCACCAATAAACTCCGCAAAAACCACCACGCTTTTCCAAAATGTCATTAATGTACTTTCTAGCTATAAAAACACCACTATCTATGGAACACAAGCTCTGTGCGAGCCGCGTAAAATATGTTAGCCCACACCATTATTGATCTACCACCGAAGCTCACCCGCTCAATAAAGTTACATGAAACGTATATTTCTCCTCGTCTTCACCACACACACTCTCGGTCGTCTGGAGACCTCAAGGCAAATCGGAACTCATCGAAAAAAAGAACACTACCCGATATTCCAGTTGAGACGTTCGCGTTCAAAATCGAGCCTGACCACCCGAGAAGCTCAGGACCTGTTACTGGTCTTCTAGCAGATAAATTTTATTCAACTAGCCCTCTCCTAACAGTTCTATCGCTGACGTTGATCTGGCGCACTTATTGCAGTTCATTTCTTACTTAACGGCAGGCATATATAGATCTCGCAGCAAACAACTGCCCTGTGAACACTCTATCGAGGAAAATCCAATCTCTCAGCGAATATGTGAAAGCCAGCTTTAATCCCGTGGAAGTAAAGTTTGAACGGGAGTAAATGAAACGGGTGAAACTCTTCCTTTTTCAACAGTCTTGCTATTGAAGACCGACAAATTCCAGTAGCTAATAACAGACAGCGTGTACTGGTTTCGAGATCACCAGTTACTTGAACTAAAACTTCATCTCTTGGTCAGGTCGTTTAATTTTGGGACGTTCTGTATGGTTCTTGGGGCGAAATGAACCTGTTTCGCCTAATCGATTGAACAAGTTTTGGAAAATCTTGTAATTAGGCTGTGTTCTACCAGGATATGTTTGTCGATATATTCTAGTTGCAGCAAAGCCATGCAGAGAAATTTGCTCTTGTATAAACTAGAACATATCTCTATCGTTATGTCGTGGCATATTCACACCTTTACTTTAACATAATTTATAATTAATAAACACCTGCAAATCAAATATCACAATAAATATTTGACAGGTAGTAAATAAATATATCTGTGTTAGTATGTTTCACTTTGTTAAACATTTTTAGCACCTACCCTTTAATTAATCAGGATGTTTGTTTTACATTAACTAAGTACAAATTATCCATTTTGAGGAGGAAAGAGAGGATCAATGCAAAGAAGTAAAAAAAAATTATTGGTACGCAGGATTTTCTAAAACGTAAATATTTCGAAAATGGTGCATTTTATGAAGATAAAACAAGTATCCCTTTTTTATTTAAAAATAATAGTTAAATAAAAAATTTGCAATAAGGTTAGTAATGAACGAAGTACAAACAAGTTATGACGGATTCTGTTAAACCAAGATAGCTTACATAGCGCCCTCTATGTGATGCACCAAAAATGATATCATGATAGCTTATTCGATTTTCTCACGTCAAAAAACCTAATTATACGGACTTTTATGTTTATGTGTGAATAAATAACTGGAATATAATAACATTACTGAATTATTTTTATAACTTTAACAATCTGTATCTCAGTAAGTATTAATATTTGACCAGCAGTTATTAAGCAAAAAATTAATATTTTCCGCTATATATGTAATCGGCAGGTAAAATATTACCCATTCCTTATGAATCACCCTGTACATATACAAGCTTGTTTACAAATATATGTATCTTCAATTTATTTATTCTCAAACACCTACTATTGTGCAAAAATAACATTAAACAACGAATAATGTTATATGAAGTTTTACCACAGAGACAGGGGACAGTCATGAGAAACTTTTAATTCAATTAATCCTCTAATAACGATATGATAGATTTTTCTAAGATTAACCTCAGTATTTACTAAAGAAATACTATTATGATTAATTTTATTTACAAAATTGTTTAATTTTTGTGTACAGTTAGATAAAAATCGCCAGAAACTAAAACATAAAAACTATATGAAAACGTCCCATATGTTTATAGATCCATAGACAGGATCATATATTTAACCCACTGTGGCCGTCAGTGGTATATAGTAAGGCTGGGAATTTGCCAGATTTTAGTATTCGAATATTCGTTCGAAAAAATATTCGAATATTCGAACTATTCGGATATTCTAATATTCGGATTATTCGAATTATTCGGATATTCAAATATTCGGATATTCGAATTATTCGATTATTCGGATATTCGATTTATTCGAATACTATCCACTAAGCAGGCAATTTGATTTGCTTTCCATACCCACAATAGGGTATGTCTCCTGTACATGTGCTTTAAGGGTCAGAATTATTTAGTTAGTATTTTATTTTAGGATTGAGGCGCTATTGTTCACATTTAACTATTGAAGCTTAAATAAAACGAAAACACAGCTAGTTTATTATACTTGTGTATTATAATGTGTCGTAACTATTTTTCCTTTTCGAAAAAAATAAAAGTGCTCTAAAATTAGAATGTTCTTAAAAAAGACGCAGATTGTGAAGGTAAAACAAATACATGAAAAGTCAATAGTTAAATATTTACAGGTTGTCTAAAATTTAAAATTTACTTTTAACCCCTGCCTTAGTACAGTAAGAATAAGGTCGAGGCGAGAAAGAGATGGAAGAGTTTGACTGGGAGTAAAACGTGCCACTAATGTGGTCTATTTATATATTTGGATTTTAGAATAGGTACCTACCTATACCTACTATCTACCTACTTTGGTTGGGTGCATACTGCATACCTATTCGTACATAATTTAATAATATATTTTAATATTCAAATTTACTCAAATATAATCGAATATTCGAAAACTTGAATATATTCGAGGAATCGAATATTCGAGTATTCGAATATTCGAGTATTCGTGAATTCGAATATATTCGAGTATTCGAATATTTCGAGTATTCGAATAATTTCCCATTAGAATAATTCGTATTCGAATACTCGAATTATTCGTATTCGTTTCCCAACCTTAGTATATAGACAGAAACCAAAAACCATTTTTTATATCATTTGTATTTTCAAACATTCAATCATCATTTTCAAATTAATAAATGAGAAAATTGTATCGGATGTTAAAAAAAATTAGTATATGTCAATATTTTACAATTTTACAAAAATCCACACATGAAAACTAGTAAAGAAATCTTCTTGACCATTGTAATTGATATTTTCCATGGCAATTATTTTAATCATTTTATTTTTGTATCAGAAGTAATTTGTGGAATAACTTTCCGAACAAAATATAAAATAAACAGCATTTGGTATTTGGTATGTAGTTCAAAATAAAAGCTTTATTCGATAAAACAACAACGCATATGTAATCATTATATTATATCAGAACATAGTATCTAATCGATACCTCTACGCAGTTCACCGCAAAACAGTATTTTTTTTATTTCAATACCCGTTAATTTCAAGCTGGTTTTGAATTAGTTAGAGTGTTTGAATACGGTGTGAGTAAATTAATGATGTATTTAACATTGTATAAACAATGTATTTGAAATTTTATAGCTTTTAGGCAGAATGAAATGTGGCACTAAAATTCAGAGAAATGACTAGAATAGTGAAGTGTTGATATCTCTTTTTATATAATAATAATAATAATAATAATAATAACTTGACTTTATTTATCTTCTAAACAATTTATAAAAAGTATATTTTCATGGGAATGGCGACGTTCAACAGTGTTGCTCTTCCACATAACCATTCCAGTTTCACATAATAATATCAAAAGCGCATTTATATATACATATATATATATATACATACATACATACATACATATATACCCACATATATATACACATATATATACATATACATACACACACACATACACACATATACATACATACATATACAGATTGTACCTATTTGGCTTAATTATTTCTAGTATTAAACAACAGTTTTTTGAACTGGTCTCTGAACTTGGGCAAACTAGAAGCTGATTTAAGGTTAGGGGGTAAATTATTATATAATTTAGTAGCATTATATACGAAGGATCTTTCAAATTGGGCAGAACTATGCATCGGCACCGTATACAAGTCTCGAGATCGCGTAGGACAGTTGTGCGTAAAACTACCTTTAATTAGTTTTTTGAACAAATATTCCGGAACTTGTAGATTATTTATTTTATAAATTAGACACGCCATATGGAGTTGAAACCGTTCATCTAAGTTTAGCCAATGTGACTCTCTGAACTTATCTGAGATGTGGTCAAATTTTCGTAGACTATAAGAAAATCTCAAGCAAGACTTTTGAATCTTTTGTAAACTATCTTTATCTTTACTTAACAAGGCAGGCCAAAAACCAGTATCACAGTAAGAAATGTTACTTAATATTAAAGCATCACAAAGTCGTAACTTTACATCTGTACTAAGAAAATCTTTATGAATGTACAGTGTTCTTAATTTACAATAAGATTTTTTCACCAAATTATTGACATGCTCCGTGAACCTAAGATCCACATCAAGGTACAGTCCCAAATTTTTACAAGAGTTTGTAGGAACTAAGGTCACCCCATTAACAATAATATTAAAATCAGGATTATTCACAACTGTATCCTTGTAAGAACCGAACACTAATAATTCTGTTTTAGACTCATTGAGAATTAACTTATGTGCTCTAGATATTTTAGAAATAGTAAGCAGATCGGAGTTTATTTTAGAAACAGAATTGCCAATGTCATGCAAGTGAAAGGAACAATAAATTTGCGTATCATCAGCGTACTGATGCATTTTACAACATTTTAAATATTTAGAAAAATCGGCAGTGTAAATAGCAAAAAGCAGAGGACCTAATATGCTACCTTGAGGTACCCCTTGATTAAGAACAGCAGTTTCAGAAAATTCACCATTTACAAGAACTTTTTGAGTTCGATTGGATAAGTAATTTTTAAAGAATGCGACTGCAGCAAAACTCACCCCAAAATGTTTTAATTTGGAACACAGGATCAAATGATCTAGCGTATCAAACGCTTTGCTATAATCTAATAGTATCAAAACAGTATTCTTTTTTTCATCAGTGGCTGCAAAGATATCATCTGTCACTTGCAGCAAAGCAGTGGCTGTACTGTGATGGGCCCTAAAGCCAGATTGCGTTGACGGTAATATTTTATTTTTGTCGAGAAATAATCTGAGCTGCTCAGAAACAATTTTTTTCAAGAATTTTTGATAAAGTGGGCAATAAGCTAATGGGTCTAAAGTGAGATACTAGTGATGGATTACTAATTTTTGGCACAGGTATAACAATAGCCGATTTCCAAGACTGAGGATAATGTCCACTTGTTAAACATTTATTAATAATAAAGGTAAGATGTTCACTTAAATAAGGTTATAACTAAAGAAATCATTTTAAGATCAATTCCATCCAATCCCTTGGCATTAGATTTAATAGTGGATATAATTTTTTCTACTTTTTCAACAGACTGTATCAAACCTAAACCCCTGTAAACTTTCATCATTGTTTTCTTCGTAGTTTTCAGAAATAAAATTATCATTATTATTGGGATGTACCCGAGGTACACTACTTAAAAAAGAACTCACTAAAGGAATTCGCATCTGTGACAGCAGAACAAGGGTTGCTTGCATCTGGGCTAATATTCAATGCTTTTAGTGTTTTCCAGAATGCTTTGGGGTCTTTTTTTAAATTGATAATTTAAGTATGCTTTTTTTTCTGATTTAACCGCGGTATTAACCAGATTTCTAATGATTTTATAGTCATTCCATGTAACTTCAGTTTTATTTTTTTTATATTTTAAAAGTGATTTGTCTCTAATTTTCATCATAATCTTCAAATTATCTGTCAGCCAAGGCGCACGAGGCTTAGTTATTCGTACAGATTTAAAAGGTGCATGTTTATCAAACAAATATGACAATTTACTATTCCAAAAATTGTCCATCTCGTCGACACTTTCGAGGTTATATATTATATCAAACTCAATCAAATTAAGGTCTTCTATAAATGAATCATAATTGAACTTAGAATAGTCTCGAAAAGTGTGAAAAATAGCAGGTTGACGTAACTTATTTATTTTCAAATTACAAGTGACTAAACTGTGATCGGAAATGCCATCCATTTTAAGGACTTCACTATTTATGGGTAAATCTAGACTAGATGTAATAATAAGATCAATCAGGGTACTGGAATTATCAGTGATACGAGTTGGTTGCTCAATTAGTTGATGTAAGCCATACTTATTAAGCAAAGAATTGAATAAATTAAAATTATGACTGTTTTTGTTTAAATAATCTACATTAAAATCACCCCCAAATAGTATATAATCAAATCCTGGTAAGAAATTGATGAAAACATTTTCAACACTTTCAATACACGCTGGCAAATTTACATGAGGTGGTCTATACAAAGTGCCCAGACAAAGCCTTTTTACCTTTAATATTAATACTTATCCATAACTGTTCAATAGGCCCATTATTAGGAACATCTAAAATTTTAAATTTGACTGCCTCCTTCACATAAAACGCTACTCCACCTCCTCTTCCTTCTCGATCATTTCTAATAAGTTTATAACCAGGAATTCGTATAGCACTGTCAAGGGTATTTTTATTTAAAAATGTTTCTGAGAGTCCAATAATATCATAAGATTCTCTAGTTACCAGTTCAGAGAACAGATCAAAACCCGTATTAAACGATCGAATGTTGAAATGACAAAAATTAAACCATTTGCCGTGCATGAATCCAACAAGTAGCTCCTATATAGGTTAGACAAAATTATAATTTTATCAGTATGGTAAAATATATGAAAAGTACTATTTTATCCATATAATAAGAAACTATGCTATATGTAACTTGTGACATTCTTTACAGTAAGTAAAAAGGCATAGTTTTTACTAAATTAATAATTACTCTAATTAGTATTCAATATTGAACAGATAGAAAAGATATAATGTTAATGTATTATTATGAAGAAGTTTATCTTAATATAAAAATTTCAAATGGATATAAAAGAAAAATAAATCAAGATGAAAAAAGACATACAAAAAGCTATAAAAAGAAACACTTATATTTATATGCCTTCCATATCGATATGTGCGTGGCCAATAATTACAAATCATCGAAGTTATTAATTACAATTTTTTCATTATTATGAAGCGCTCGGATCTTTCCACCAGACGACCAGGCCTGACTTTTTCCAAATTTATTTTTCGCGGCCAGTAACAACTTATACCTCTCTTTGGTGAGATCCTCATACATCGAGATGCCAGTACTTTTTAATAGTTTTTTTGCATTTAACACTTCAGCTCGCTTCCAATTAGTAACAAAGTTTACCAAAATTACTTTTCCATTCTGATTTTCCTTTCCAACTCGAAATACACTATCAATGTCTTCAGATCTGCATTTGATATTTAATTTATCATTAATAAAAGACAGTATAGTTTCCATAACATCTTCCTGCTCACTGTATTCGATTCCGCGGAAACGTAACGAATTTCTTTTAGCATGCTGCTCATTAAAATCACTTTTTGCTTCAAGCATTTTAATTGACTTTTCATTTAACGTGACAAAATTAGAAAGAGACTTTATGGAATCATTTATTTTGTCCAGCTTCTTATCGATTTTACTATCATACTGCTTAACAAAGTTATTACATACCTTGTTAATCATTTCTTCAGTAAACATCTCCGAACAAACTTGTTTTAATTCTGACCTTATTTCTCTCTTGCTAGCAGTCATTGCCACGACTTTATTCAACTGGCCCAATATATAGTAGATAGTGTCAATGCAGGAAATGGAGGCAACTAGCTTATTAACAATATTCAGGTATTATTGTTAATTATTGTTAATAATTACTTGATTTACTTCTTCGCCTATATCTTATATAACTATATAACTGTTCACAACTTGCTCACATTTAATATAAATGATTTACCATACAGTTTATCAGGAGCGACTTATACACGACTTATTCACGCGCTCGCATATTCTATCTGATGTTTACCTACATAACTTCTTTTGAAGTGGCGCAAATTTAAATAATTTCTCAAAGATGGATGGATCACGTATCATCGTTTGATAACCCTTTTCATCCCTTTCAAGCGATTTATGTTATGTAGTTTTAAACCACTCATAATTATTTTTTAAAGCAATAAATTTTTTGCTATTAACTACTAGCAGATACGTATATTACACTATTTTTATTATGACTACAACTTTTTATCAGTTATAGTATAGTATAGCAATATTTTAAAATGCTCAGAAAGCAAATTCTCTCTTGAATTACATTGGTTATCGTCGCCGTTTGAAAGTTTTAATGATATTAATAAGTAGTGAACAAGGAAGAAAATTATTTACGGGGAGTGACAGAAAATCTATTGTGGAGTCGTATACCGTATAGATAGATAGATTATATATTATATATTTAAAAAAATTTTTATACTATAAAAGGCAGATTGAACTAGGAAGGCTTTTACTTGCGTTTTAAAACTGTTACCTATATGAATTAATTTCTTTCAAATAAGTTGACAAGTTATTGTACATGACTATGAAATTATACTGTGGTGAATCTTTAAAAAAGGTATTTTTATGCTTCGTGTAAAAGTGTAGAAAATAAGAGAAACATTGTTGTTGCTTAAATAGCGGCGGCTAGTAATATGATACTATGTTTAAGTTATCTTTATGAAATATTATATTATTTGAATTAAATGAGTAAAGTCACGTAGACGCCTTGGCGAATTCCAATAAGGGAATAAGTCAGGCAGTTGATGTTTAGCTATCGCCAAATAATGTTTTAAATCGACATTTATAAATTAATTAACAGAAATATAATTTTTGGGTGAAATAGTGGATTTCTATTTTTATTTCTAACAAATCTCAGAAGTGGGATAACCTCCCATGTATGCCCGCCAAAGTGATAGTGTAAACAAAGTAGTATTGTGAAATAATTAATAACTAAGTGTTGTCGAACCTAAAATGGGAAAGAAACGTTCAAAGAAGTCCAGATTCCAGAGGTCGTCAACGTCGTCGAGTTCGTCGACGAAGAATGAACGGCAGAGCAGGAAAATTAGGAAGCTGGAAAGAAAGATAAGTAAACTCACCCAACAAGTAAGTGATAGACATAATAAACAAATGTCGTTGGTTAGTGCAGGTATTAATGAAACGAGTATACCACTTTTTGATGCAGGTGTAGAAAACCTGACAGTTACCGAGTGGATTCAAAGGGTAGATGAACTATCAGTGTATCATGGTTGGGATAAATTGTTAACTTTGAAATTAGCTACTAGTAGGTTACAAGGGAATGCACGAAAGTGGTATGATACAGCGCAAATTACGAGTTTAGATTGGGACGCTGTGAAAGAACTTTTGCAAACTAACTTTCCGGGAAATGTAAGGTTCGGAAAATTATTAGTAGAAGCTGCTGTTTATGCTCCACATTCTAAACAAAATTTAGGTGATTATTATTTTGAGAAGGTAGCGAAACTAAATAAACTTCACCAGACTATTCTAGACATTTATTTGATAGATAGTGTTATAGAAGGCATTAATGATAATAATGTAGCGTTAGCGGCTAGAGCAGCAAATTTTCAGTCAGTAGGTGAACTTGCAAATTACTTAAGTATTGTAGGTATTCAAGCTAGTAGTAAAAGCAGTGAGAAAATGTTAACGAAAGATAAATCCACGGTTAAAAGGGGGCAGTTTAGCTCGGGACCATCATATAACGTGAAACGAGAGCAACAACAGAAGAACATTAACTGTTATAATTGTGGGGGACAACCATTATGCCAGTCAATGTCGCAAACCAAAATTAAAGTGTACTTTTTGTGGAAAATTAGCGAGAGCAGTGTGTTAGCGGCTCGCGCTGGGCCAAGGACAAGGGATTAGTTGCTGTTTGCGACAGACCAACAAAACCTGAAAGTTTGTTTATAAAAACGGCACGTATTAATGGATGTAAGATAAAATGCTTAATAGATACTGGTAGTAGGTACATGTACACTAATAAAATAATCAATTGCTAGGAAGTTATAGATGGTGAAACATCTTTATTAAAGTCTTTGATTTTGGATGATGACAAATTGAGTCATGGCTTAATAGTAGGAACAGATTTTATTAATCAAGAGCATGTATTATTCTAAAAACCAGGGGCATGATTAGTTTACGTACACTCGAGCCGTTAAATACCAATGAAATTAATGACTAATGTTTGTGAACTAGAACAAGATGTAATAACCGTCAAAACATTAAAGTTTGGGGATCAAATAGATAATACCCATGGCGGAAGAATCCATTGATAAAACCGTGTTTATTACACCGGAAGGACATTTTGAATTTTTGCGAATGCTTTTTGGATTAGCAAATTCGCCAGCAGTGTTTCAGCGGCTGGTTAATAATGTACTGGGCGATTTACGAAACGAAGTAGCATATCCGTATATTGATGATATTATTATTATACCAGCTAGAACAGTGGAAGAGGGCCTGGTTAATCTAGAGAAGGTACTAAAAGTCTTTCGTATGAACAATTTGACCTTAAAGTTGAGTAAGTGCGAGTTTTTCAAAACAAATATAGATTATTTGGGAAGAGAAATAAGCGCGGAAGGTGTTAGACCTGGCACTAAGGAGATAGATAGATGCACTAGTACAAATGACCGCACCACAGAATGTTAAGCAAATCAGACAATTCCTGGGTCTAGCCGGATACTTTAGGAAGTTTGTTTCGAATTATGCAAGGATTGTAGAGCCCTTAACAAAATTAACTCGTAAGGATGTAAGATGGGAATGGCTACCCGAACAAGAAGGTGCGATGGAGAAAATCAAGACAGCTCTTGCGTCGAGACCGGTATTAGATATCTTCGACTCAAACTTACGAACAGAACTACATACGGACGCCAGTATCAGTGGCGTGGCCAGTATATTACTACAATGGTCCGGTGTTGGCAAGAGGGTCATAGGGTACTTCAGTATACAAACGACGTATGAACAGAAAATTTACCATTCCTATGAGTTGGAGACTATGGCAGTGGTGATGTCATTGAGATTTTTCGAGTAGCAACGGATTGCAGTGCTTTAAGAACAGCATTTTCAAAGAGGGATTTAATACCACGAGTGGCAAGGTGGTGGTTCGAGGTCCAAGACTTTAATTTTGAAATTGTGTATCGTGCAGGAAAAGGCATGTCCCATGTCGATACATTGAGTAGGCAACCAGTGAACTTACCGGAGATTAACCAAGCTGATCTGACTGAGAGTGATTGGATACTGGCAGCCCAGCTGCAGGACGAGCAGGTGGCTCGAATTCGAACCGTTTTAGCCAGTTCAGAGAAAACGAAAGAAACGAAAATGTATTTTGATAACTACGAGTTGAAAGATGATCGAGTTTATAGAAAGTTAGAAAATGGTAAAAGTGCTTGGGTGGTTCCCAGGAATGTAAGATGGCAAGTTTGCCGACTGTGTCATGATCAGGCAGGTCATTCTGGAGTTGAAAATACACTGAAGAGAATGCAGAGGTATTACTGGTTTACAAAGATGAGACGTTTTGTGACAAAGTACGTTCAAGCGTGTTTAAATTGCTCATATTATAAGAAATGCCCCAAGAAGAGGCAAGGGGAATTTCATCCAATCGAGAAAGTTCCTGTTCCATTGCACACGTTACATCTCGACCATTTGGGTCCTTTGTGTGCAGCAAAAAGAGGAACCAACATATTCTTGTGGTGGTTTCACAAAGTTTCGGTATGTCACTAAGGTCCTAATGGATATAATGTGCTTATTTGGAGTACCAGTTAGTAGGCTCATAACAGATAGAGGTACAGCATTTACCTCTAAGACATTTGCAAAGTTCTGTTCCACGTATGGGATTAGACACATACTTAACGCAGTGGCAACCCCGAGGGCTAATGGATAATGTGAAAGAGTAAATAGAACGGTGCTGAGTTGTTTGGCAACCACGGCTGGTGGAGAGCCGGAAGACTTGTGGGACACCCATGTGAAAGAAATACAGAGTATACTAAATTGCACCAAAAACAAAACTACTAAGATGTTTCCACTAGAAGTTTTAGAAGGATATCAGGGTCGAAGAATTGCCGAGTCCAAAATACTGAACACTATAAAAGATTGTTTAGACCGCATTGATCTTAGATTACGGGCCGATATCTCAAAAAGAATAACAAAGGAGCAGAAAGCTCAAAAAGAAAAGTTTGACAGAACTCGAGTGAAGGCGAAAGTCTATAGTGAAGGAGATGTGGTCATGGTACTAAAAACGGATAACCCAGCAACGGGTAAAAGTAGAAAACTGCTCCCAAAGTTTAAGGAACCATTTCGTATTCGACGAGTATTGTACAATGATCGCTAAGAGGTAGAAGACCTGAGTGAAGGTTTTAAAAAACATGCAGTTCGCATGAGACCGTTCGCAGTTAGCGAAAACATGCAGTTGACATGAGACCATTCGCAGTTAGCGAAAACATACAGTTCGTATGAGGCTATTCGCAGTTAGCAGAGACAGTCATAGTTACCAGGCATAAACAGTAGTGGCCACAGTGTGACCACACGGACAAGTCATGTCCAGTCTGTCGTTTGAGAAGTGGTGGTCGCCACACGGACTTGACTGTCCAGTTAGATAAATTTGTGAGAAGTGGTTGTCGCCACACGGACTTGACTGTCCAGTTAGATAAATTTGTGAGAAGTGGTTGTCGCCACACGGACTTGACTGTCCAGTTAGATAAATTTGTGAGAAGTGGTTGTCGCCACACGGACTTGACTGTCCAGTTAGATAAATTTGTGAGAAGTGGTTGTCGCCACACGGACTTGACTGTCCAGTTAGATAAATTTGTGAGAAGTGGTTGTCGCCACACGGACTTGACTGTTCAGTTAGATAAATTTGTGAGAAGTGGTTGTCGCCACACGGACTTGACTGTCCAGTTAGATAAATTTGTGAGAAGTGGTTGTCGCCACACGGACTTGACTGTCCAGTTAGATAAATTTGTGAGATGTGGTTGTCGCCACACGGACTTGACTGTCCAGTTGGATAAATTTGTGAGAAGTGGTTGTCGCCACACGGACTTGACTGTCCAGTTAGATAAATTTGTGAGATGTGGTTGTCGCCACACGGACTTGATTGTCCAGTTAGATAAACTTGTGAGATGTGGTTGTTGCCACACGGACTTGATTGTCCAGTTAGATAAATTTTTGAGATGTGGTTGTCGCCACACGGACTTGACTGTCCAGTTAGATAAATTTGTGAGATGTGGTTGTCGCCACACGGACTTGACTGTCCAGTTAGATAAATTTGTGTGATGTGGTTGTCGCCACACGGACTTGACGGTCCAGTTAGATAAATTTGTGAGATGTGGTTGTCCCCACACGGACTTGGCTGTCCAGTTAGGTAAAACTGTGAGAGGTGGTTGACGCCACACGGGCAAGGATGTCCAGCTTTCGGCAAGTTTTAACCGAGAATCATGTTAAGACAGGAAGTGGCAGCAGCCACACGGGTTTAATCTACCCAGTCCTGATAACGATATTTTCGATAGTAGACTTTGTGGTTCTTTAGGGTCCTTCTGCCTGAGGACAGGCAGCTATTCAGGATGGTCGAGTGTAAAAGTGTAGAAAATAAGAGAAACATTGTTGTTGCTTAAATAGCGGCGGCTAGTAATATGATACTATGTTTAAGTTATCTTTATGAAATATTATATTATTTGAATTAAATGAGTAAAGTCACGTAGACGCCTTGGCGAATTCCAATAAGGGAATAAGTCAGGCAGTTGATGTTTAGCTATCGCCAAATAATGTTTTAAATCGACATTTATAAATTAATTAACAGAAATATAATTTTTGGGTGAAATAGTGGATTTCTATTTTTATTTCTAACATTCGGAATTTGTAGTATATCTCCATGACGTGTTGATTACTTGTGGTATTCATTCAATTTTTTAAAATTAGACATGTTACTTTTTACATATTTAACGCATTTTAATATAAACATACAGAATACTGTTAACAGGTTATTGTTTTTAAAAACATCTTTGCAAGATTTCTGATGTTGAAGATTAAATATCAGAGACAGTATTTTTTTTTTGAGAAACAAAAACCCCCTCTATATCAGTGGCAACTCCCCAGCATATTATGTTATTATTAGTATGACTGTATGCCAGTGAATAGTATACACTTAATAGACCATCATGACCTAAACATGACTTTAGTTGCAAAATAGCAAAAAAGGCACTATTTAATTTTGCACAAACATAATCGAGATGTTTAGTCCAATTCAGTTTTTCATCAAACCAAAGGCTTAAAAACTTGGATGTTTGAGAGAACTGATTGACAGTTTCGAAATTTAAAATAGTTTGTGAAAATTTAAGCAAACTGTTTTTCTATCATTCAAGATTAAATGATTTCGTTGACACCAAATATGGAGTTCTTGACAAACAACTATTTTCTGATAATAGGTCAGGATTTGCCCCAGAAACTGTAATGGTGGTATCATCAGCAAACATCGTAACACTGATAAACTCTAGCAAATCATTGACATATAGCATAAATAAGAGTGGACCCGACACTGACCCTTGAGGGACACCAAGTGTGACATCTTTTGACTGAGATATGTGGTTTTCCAGTTTCACCCTGATCTTTCATGTATGATTCAATCCAGTTTAGTAGGTTATATACCTATGGTATATAACTTTTTTGTACCAGCAATTTTACATCTACAGTGTCGAATGCTCGGGACAGATCGAACATTTGCGATACTACATATTTCCCCTAATCAAGTTCGGAGTACATAAAATTTAGTAAACGATAAGAAGCTGATTCTATCGATTTATTTGTCCTAAATCCATGTTGAGCAGGTGATGCCTCATGATTCATCCGTGCGCCATCCAAATTTTAAAATATATTAGGGTGGTCCATTTTCCGAGATACAAACTTCAGGAATGTGTTGAATATGTAAAAATAATGGGAGTTTCTCCTATGAACATAATTTGAAAAACGCACCTTACTTGGATAATAGGGTGTTGAAGTTTTATTAAAAAAAAGTTTATAATGTAATATCTAAGGGAAGACAAAAGCTAGTGTTTTCAAATTTGGTACATTGCCTTTCTATGTAAAGTTGCATTTACATTTCAAGTCAAAAATAGTAATCATTGAATTGATATTTTTTTGCCTATCTGGCAACTCAATAACACTTCCAGTTTGCCTGAAAGTGACACCAATTTTGTTATTTTATATAACACACTGTATATTTCTACGGATTTGCATAGTCGATAATCAAAATGTTTTCAGCAAACCTTGGTTAAATTTAATATATTAATACATATGTATGCCATCAATAAACTAGAATAGTAAATTATTATACCCTCATAAAGTTGCGAAACGGTTCGTCCTTTGTGGTAATAAAAATAACATCACTAGTGGCCAGAGATCCAAGCTACAACATAGCATATCCCTCTTGAAATTAATATCCAAAATGAAAACGGAGTTCGTAAGCCCTTTACTAGAACCGTTCTTATATTTTATGCAAGGTTCGCAAACGAACCGTTGTTGTGTAAAATGATACATTATTTTTTAAATTTCTGTAATAGTTTAATTGTAGACAATTTCCGCATTCGGTTTTATATTGTCAGTAAAATGATAAATGCAAGTATGAGTATGATTAAAGTTTAATTATACGGTTAAGTACAAGTCCCCCGTTATCGTTGCTTTGGGTTAAATTAAGTTCGTGTCATAAGCTATCTTACATGTATTATACGCTTTAGCATATAATGTAGTCAAATAAATTACTTTTCTATTGACATCAAATTACTTGTTTTGTCATTAACGATGTAAATTTTCATTGTGTATGATCCTATATTACAAATATATAGATTTCTAATATATCACGCGCTAGCAAGGTCAAATTTATATTTCAATAGGGAACTTGCCTAAAATTTTAAAATAAAAATAATACTAAAAAACATAGCGTAACGTTGTAATAAAACGTGTACTTCACAAAAAAATAAGATTTCTAATTCCACGCGATCAGTATGAAGGATCTAAACAGCGATAAAATTGAAGTGGCCCGAAACGAGCTACTATTGACTGTGACGTCACACCATACAATATTCGGTAGTCGTCGCGCCGGGAAGCAACACAATCAGATTTCCAATTCCAATTTAAAATCTTTATTCACAATTAAGTAGATTATTTACGACTTGTATGGTGTACAGAGTAAGATTTATATTAATATATACATATATACAGAAAAAAGAAAACTAAAAATCAATTCATTCATAAAATACTTAAAAATAATAATACAAACAAATTAACAAAGTATGACATTCTATATAAACGTATGTACAATATGGTGTTATTAGACTGTGGTTGATTTGTTAGTGACTGTTCTGATATAAATATATAATTGTGTTTTATAGTAAGTACCGCTTATTGTAGTTGTACAGATATTTTAAAATGACTGATCAAGGTTTTTCAAAGGGTCAATCTGATAATTTGCCTAAAGTGGATATGTTTATGGTGGCATCTTTTATACAAAATAGTGAAAGTTTTTCCCTTGGAGAGGTCCGCGGGGTCAAGGCAGTGAAGTATGTATTTTTTTAGCTTTTAGTAATAATTTATAAACATAAAATAGTTATGACTTGATCACGGAATAAAAAATAATAACTACAAAATGCTTAGTCGCAACTAAGCATTTTTAGCAGGTTTAGTCTTATGTTTGAAAGAATTTAGGGTAATTCTTTACAACAGCCACTTCTATATTTTTCGTGTTTTTTTTGTACACACGCGTAAAGTGTCTCTATAGAAGACATTTGCTGCAAAGGAAATGTTGCGCAAATGTATAATTACCTATCGTAGGTATTTTCGTACTATGTTTTGGGGCAAGGGAAATAAGTGATTGTGTCGTGTTATCATTCACATAATAGATAAATGTAAGATTTGAATAGAATAAATTAAAGGGCAGGGGAAAGGTATTTGCAATATACTATATATACTAGAGGTAAACATTTTACTCTTCGCAGACAGTAGTGTTATTGAACTTTTATATAATTGTTGCACATTCTGTAGGATACTCTTCGCAGCTTTTTGAAAAGAATCTTGTGTTTGCCTTATAAACTTCATTCTTACAATACCTAATGTATTGACTACATATTTAATTTTCTCTCCCGATGGTGCCGACTGTATTGGCGAAACGCGTGGCAGTATATTTTATAGTATAAACTACGATTCATTCTTACAGTACCTAATATATTGATCACATATTTAATTTTCAATTTTTTTTCATCTCCCGATGATGCCGACTGCGTAGGCGAAATTTGTGGTAGTATATTTTACAGCATTTTGGTGTCTATAGAAAATTACTGCAATTTTAGTAGCACATTGAAAATTGCAACCCTCTGTAGATTCATATTTTTAAATAAAATGTCCTATAACTTTTCTATTTACTATTTGATTTTTTTTCAAAAACAATGGATTTCTTCCTCTAGCTAACACTAACTTATAGCCCAAATTTCAATTCGATCGGACTTTCCTTTCTTTAGTTATCGTGCTTACAAGAAACGTGACGGACGGACAGATGAACAGACGGACATTTTGAACGTTGTTCAGAATTCGATGACGAACGAAATGATTTTTTTCTCTGCGAGCGATATTCACGATTTTAGAAATGTCCCGATCAAATGCAATATACTCTTCGTAATCGTATTTGCGAAGAGTATAATAATAAATAGCTGTTTACTTTCGCACCAGGAAATTACCTTTACTTAGTATCAATAAATTACATTCTATCTACTAATCTTATTTTCTAACATTGTATACACATTCTTTCTTTAATCCTACCCTAATTAAAATTCAATAATTCGGAATATTTTATTGCCCGCATGCGAAAAACTAGTAGATAGACATACCTATAGTATTTAATAATGTACTTACATTAAAATGATCTTCACATACATGTAGAGACCTACTGCTCTGTGAAATGTCTTTTTCATTTCTTCTACACGCTTTTAGCCATTTTGATCGACGAATCTTATCTTCTGGCAATATTATAAATATTTTATCTGGCACTTTCACTGTAGTATTCTTACACAACGATACAATGCAATATTTAAAATAAGTAGTTTTTTGTTTCCATTTTAAGTATACACTTAAAATTTATCTGAAATCAAGCGGTCGAGTGCTGGGATCTCCGTCGTCGCTTGTAAATTGTATGGTGTGATGTCACGACTACTCCCGCGCTTTTGAACCTGTTTGAAACGGTTCGCTCGCGCGCGAAACTTTAATAATTTATAACAAATTTATTATTGGGAATTAAGGCGTCATATTTGGCATATCTTATTTTTTAGTATTGTAGAACATTTTTATGAAGTAAAAAAAAATGTGCAAGTTCCCTATTGATTAAACCGTATATTTTCTACAGTTTCAAGTAATATACTGGATATTACATTTCACTACAGCTTACATAAAATAGGAGAAATGAAAATAATATAATACAATAATTTATTTATTGCCCAACAGAAATTTATCCTATTACAGGACAAAACAATAAGAGAAAAAAGAGTAAAATAGTGTTTTATATATAAGATGATGTTAACAAATATGCATAGAAGATGACTAGTAATTCTTCTGTGTTCCATAGATAGATCATTAAATCTGAACAGCAAATCAACATGTGGGTATCCTCTTTCAGGATAGATAGGTACCGTCAAAATTAAAAAAAAAAAACGCCTTTGAACCCTTTGAATACAATTCTTATATACAAGGATGCCTACTAGGTTAATGAGCTAATGCAAATTAAAGGATTTAGTGTAGTAATGTTAAAAAATTAGTTTGATGCATATATATATATATATATATATATATATATATATATATATATATATATATACATATATATATATATATATATATATATATATATATATATATATATATATATATATATATATATATATATATATATATATATATATATATATATATATATATATATATATATATATATATATATATATATATATAATTGTTATTAGCCTTATCTTACGTGTGTATCAGCATACTTCGCTGGAGACGATTGCTGCAATTTAAACTTTGTATAAGGTCATTTATAAATAAGCTAAATAATAGCGGCCCTAAATTCAACCCTTGAGGGACTCCAGATATTGCAATGTATAAATCAATTTTAAAACCATTATAGGCAACATACTGTAGCATCTTATTCAGGTAAGAGGTAAACAGGAAAATCAATGAATTGTTGAAATCATAGCCATCTATTTTATTTAGAAAAATGTGATGATCGGATCGACCAAATGTTTTTGAAAAGTTTGCGTAGATTACAACTATGTGTCCTCGATTATTCATGAAATCAGAGAAAAACTGATCTATTATTACAAAATTTGAAATAGCTGAGTGTGTTTTCAAGAAATCCACACTGTTGTGGTGAAATAAGTGGTTTAATCAGCGGATAAATCTCATATAATGATTTCTTTTTTTAACAAATTCTGCATTTTGAACTTGATTATAGCCAACATTCCTTATTAGTTTGTTCTCTAAATAGATAAATTCTGTTAGTTTTCACTTGAACCCGATTCACAGTTTTTAACCACAATGTAAAATGTTTGGCATATTTGGCAGCAGGTAACGAGGTCTGAGAAAGAGCAAAACTTTATAAGGAATGATTTTTTCTCCAGTACTTAATCCGGGGATAATTTAAGTTCTTGGCGAGATTTAGTAAATCAAATTTCATATTTACCTCAACTCTCATAGTTGTGAAACTTATAATAGTCACAGCACAACTACCTGAAATAAACTTTGTTGTGACCTTTAGTAGGAGCTGATTACACTAGTTAAAAATTAACAGACTAGCACATGTTATCCTTATTAAAAAGAAAAAAATTAAGTTGCTCATCTGACAAATTTGGCGCAGTTGGTCGGTTTAGTAATGAATACGGAGAGGCAGTCTGGTAGAAAATATTCTCAAAGGAATAAAAATCTTCTTTGCAGAAGGTGCTTAATCATTGGAAGGGGAGATTTTCCTCGCAGTAATGCTAGATTCAACTTAAATGAAAAAAATCTGTTTGTACTAAAGCAACATAAATAAAATTTCATTTAACAAGTAATAGTAATAGTGGATAAAAATTAATGTTTAATTTTCAGTCATATTGATTGCGTATTTCACAGTTAATACGCAATCAATTTATTAAAATAAACAATTTTTATATCTGGGGAATAGAAAGCAATCAAAATAATATATGAAAGCAACGTAACGTAACACATGCAACGTATTATTGATTAGATTAAAAAAACAAACTAGTCTAAATTTCAATCCAATTATTATTTTAGGTAATTTCCAAATTATATTTAAACAAAGTATCTGTTAAAAATGAAATTACTCATGTTGAACCTAAATTAATTAATGAAACGTTTTCCACTGTACCAGAGTTCAACGGAAACTCCGTATTTTAAAAACAATTTTAAAAGTCCAGGCTCAAATATCATGTCCAATGTAATTTTGCAAATAAAAAATATACCTCGCGAAAAACCAATAAAGTATAAATTCAAGAAACTCAAACATTTCGACTGAGATTAAAAGTTTTCTTGACTTGCATTTTGATTATTTAGGTCACCATTTCAAATTTAAACATTCAGAACATTTTTTCCTTAAAGCAAAATTTTAAACTAAGCACAATATAAACCAAATCTTTAGACCGTCTCAAGTACCTACTATAAGACTTGCAGCTTATCCTATATTTATGTTGTCAGTTCAAAGCTCTCGCTGTGTTTTATTAAGAAATCTAAGATCTAGAAAAGTGAAACTGTTAAAATTACAAAACAACATTGGAAAGTGCGTTAAAAAATGCAAGCAACTTATCTTCTAGGTGATGTGGAAATGTTTTTTCAACAGTTAAGTTTCAATAAAAATTTGTTGGATTTTGTGAGAAAATGTACATTCAATACATTTTTTAATCGGATTAATACCTTAAAATGTAAAAACTAAATGAAACGGTTTTTAATTTCAGTTTCCCGATGCCAGACAGCCTCCCATGTATCCAACTCACATGGGAGCCGCGCTAGCAACAGCCATTCCCTACATCCCGAGTTAGTGGCTGTAGATCTCAGAATCATGTGCCCTATGCAGGCGGAGGGAACCTAGAACAATTGCCTTCTGCATTTGGCCTGCCAGTTACTCGACTGATTTTTGACAGGCCGGTATGGTCCACAATTCCGTGTGCAAAGTAGGCTTTACTTCTTCGAGTACAGTGTCTCCCAAATTCAACTCAGGCTATCATATTCAACCTATTTCGATTGGCCTATTAACAAACTATACTGCTGAAAACTTAAGTGATTCCGTTTAAATTATAGTGAGATTTGAACTCTAATAATTCCTAGATCATTTTATCGATTTGAACAATTTTTTAAAAATGTTGGTTGTAAACAACTGCCCTGTAATTTTAATGAACGCTCTTTGTTATCTACTTTCTTAAAAAGGTATACAGGGTAAAACATAACAAGTGTTTTTTTCAGTTAAACTTAATAGATGACCTAGGATAACGACTAATTGATTCAATCTTTATAATAGTGTAATTGGAAAGTCAGTGCTTATCCTAAAAAATAATTGTTGAAAATCTACATGTTCTGCTTTAATTTTAAAATTATGATAATTTTTCAAAAACCATTCTTTTTGCGTTTTTTTATTTGCGAAACATGAGACAGTCAAAAATTAACAAATAAATTGTTTAATAAGAAAAAATATGCAAATTAAAACAAGAAAAAATATTAATATTGGGTTGAACCGACACGTGTTCCTATTATAGCTTTACATCGTCGAGGCATGCTAGAAAATCTTGCGCAATTAGCCGCCATCGTAGTAACAAGTTTTTCAATATTTCAAGGGTGATACTGGGCGATCAAAAAATGACGTTTCATCATATATGCTCAGTAGGATTGTAATCTAGAGAGCAAGCCGGCCATATCATCTATTAAGTTGACTATTTCCAAAAAAGCTAATTCATTATAACTGCTCTATGAAGTCTGGCATTATTATCCATGTATATTATTCCATTTATTATTAATTTCATTTTTAAGCGGAGAAAAGTTTTCTTGTAAAATCTGAGGATATTGTGCAGCGTTTATTGACTGACTAACGGATACTCAACGTTCCGTTTGACTACCAAAATAAATTCCACCCAATATTGTCACAGAACCCCCAAAAGAAAATGGATCGAGTGAACAATTGTCTTTGTATCTTTCTCCAAACACGAATTCCGTTGTATCGGAATGCAAAGCGACTTTACACTCATCACTCATTAGTAAATAAGCACTGGAATGACTTTGGTTTGGCAAACCCCAATTCACGTGCTCTTGAGCAAAAGCCAGACGACTTCTTCTGGTAATTAGGGATGCCTATTAATTAGGCTGCCGAACATTCAAATGAGCTTCATGTAATCGATTTCGAATGGTTTTGGAAGAAATGTTTAAATTGTGAGTTTCTTGTATTCTGCACAACACTTTGATTTATCTGTAGCCTCTGAGCTACATTTCTCTGTAGTAAGCTGGATTCCAACATATCAATTATTCTATAAGGTATAGATTCATTAACTCACCGTTACAAACGGTAATTATTGCCATCTAGTTATTGTCTACACGTACATGTGACAGGTAACAATACATTTTTGTTCAAAGCTTTCTACATTAATTTAAATACGGCATATTAAAAAGAAAAACGACAAAAATGTGGGTTTTAGAAAAAATCATAATATTAAAACTAAAGCAAATAAAGTAGATTTGCAAAAAATGTTTTTAGGGTAAGACTTGAGCCTTTTTTAAGACGAGCCTTTTAATTTGCACTATTGCAAAGGTTAAATCGATTACCCGTAATCCAGGCCACCTATCAAGTTTAACTAAAAACAAGGTATTACGTTTCACCCTGTATAATTATTTAAGAAAGTGGATAACAGGGAGCCTTCCTGAAACACAGCACAATGGTTTACAATCAAAATTTTAAAAAATCATGTAAATCGATGAAACTATCTAGGAATTATTGCGGTTCAATGCTTACTATAATTTTAAGAGAATCACTTCAAGTTTACAGCTGTGTATATAAACTTGGATGTTAGTAAGCATTTTATTCAAAAATAAATAAGCAACAAAAATATATTATATATTAAATATATTACAACAAGCATATGGTTTGAACATATTCTTATTTTTAAGACCTATTTCTTATTCCTTGTGAATTACTTGCTGCAATTAATAATAAAATAATTGCACTTAAGAACGATTTGCTACCGAGTTTTTAATAACTATTGATTTACTGAAAAGCAAAGCAAAACTCTTACCTTTAAAGTGTTTAGGACAACATACAAATTCCACTCCACTGAACAAGGATATGCCGCAAGGTAAGAGCATCGCAAACGATCGAAGCTGCAATCCTTTATCTTGGCATGCATTTCCTGCAGTAGAATTCCACCTAGCAAAGGTCCAGCAGTTGCTCTGGTTGTGAATGTGATCGAACATACAATTTTCTGGTACTAGCAGAGCATCAGACTGGAAGGGTCCTTCTGTAAAAATAAATTTAATAATTTAATTGGCAAGTCTGAAACTAAGTTAAGCCATGTAGAAATAAATTAGGATGATATGAGTATATTGCGGACCCAATTCCCTGAAGCAGAAAATGAAAAATTAAGAGTAATGTTGTTTGTAAACAACTCAAACGACTGGCGTACCTGAGAAACGCCAATATCAATTTTATAGAGCCAGAAAAATGGGCCGGCCTTTAGTCCTGAGGTGTAAATTCATTGGATTATATTGTATGACAATATTTTCTTCAAAGACTCCACGACAATGGCCCAAATGAATTTAAAAATACGAAAAGCTAAAGGCTTGACCCAATACTGGAAAGAACTGCCTCAAATTTCCATAATGCGGGTCATATACAGCTGGAGGAGAAGAGTTACAGCAGTTGTGACTGCATCAGGATATCACATTCAAGGGTTCATTACCTACTTGATTTTTTTCAATGTTTCTATTGCTTATATAATAAGACCAAATTCAATGAAATCGGTTGAGAGATAAAGAATTGGTAAGCAAAATATCAAAGTGTGTTTTTTGTTCCAAATTTTAAAAATAGTAAGTAGACCTTTCGAATTCGCTATATCTCCAAAACCAATGAACCGATATAACTTATTGTAGTGTTAAAATGTAGAGGGAAGTTCATTTATTCGAAATCTATCATTAATTCGGTCATTTTGATAACTTTCAATTAAAAAGAACAAGCGCAAAGGAAGGTCTATTTTCAATTGCGTCCACCATCTTGAATTTTTAAGTTTCCACCACCTTGACATTTGGTCTTTGCAGTCTATTCAATCAGCTAACTATTGGCATCAAGTTCGTTAAAATCGACTGAGAAACAATAAATTGGCAAAGAAAAATAAAAAGTAAATTTTCTTACGCACCCGATAACTTGTTCACTGTTTTGAAGATACATTTACAGATATTTTTGTTTGCTGAAATCATGTTTTTTCGTTAATATTCGACAAGATAGCCTTAAATATATTAAAATATTTTTTCGCGAACATAGGTTAGGAAGCAAAATATTATTCATTTATAAAAAAAAAACACAACGTGAATTATTAAATATTGACCTACAGTTTGTTTATACTTTATTTTGTCGTACTGAATTTAAAATTCCAATTAAAACGTTATTTTTTATTTGTAACAATTCATATAAAAAAACTCAGAAATTAAATATAAATGAAAAGTGTTTGCAAACTTTTTCATGACTACTATATTTTCGCTGGTAAAATGGACATCTAAAAGAAGTGAGCGAAACAAGTTTTTAAATTTTCTTTTCAGATTCTTCTTACTTGGCTGAAACTTTGTACATTTTTATAACGAAACAAAAACTCTAATACCCCGGATGTCAACGGTGAGCCGATTTAAAGTTTATGCTCTGTATAAGACATTTGAAATTGTAAAGCTTATTTATTATTTGCTACAATTACTAAAACAAATGGAATAAAGACAAAAAATATAACTCAAAAGCGCAATAAAATTTACTAGTAATATTGAAATGTCATCTTAACTGAAATTAGATTACATACAAATTTTAAAAAATCTATTTGTTACCAAAGGAAAAAATACTATCATGAAATTACATTGATTATGCTGATTTTTAGATTAATATCTTTCTGACGACACCTAGATTTGCTACAATTAATTTAAAATGTAAGTCACACCAATTTAAATCTTAAATTATAACGATTCCTACAGTGAAAAAAAAAACAAGTCATCTAAAAGTCACGAAAGAAATGTTTAAAACTTTTTTTATATAATTTCACAACATAATACACATTTGTTTCAATATTGTTGCGTTTAAAAAATCAAAGTTGGTAGCACTTCCGATGAACCGAAAGTGTTATTAAAAATATACGTATACAGGGTGGTCCGAAGTTTACCTGACAAACTTCGACACGTGATAGAGGGACTTAAAATAAGCCGAAAAGTTCCTATCAACTTACATCCTTAGGGGATTACTAACAAAGATACAGGATGTTAAAGTTTTGTGAAAAACAAACAATTTTTTAATAACTCTAAAATTACGACAGTTATCGACTTGAAGTTTTAGGGGCGGTGATGATTTTTAAGTCTCTATTGTTTCATAAAATCTTATCTTTGTACTGCCTCCAGTGGCGCCGCCAGAGGATGGGGGGAGATGAATTTTTCACCGAAACTATGTTACGCCACTGTTTTGTGCAGTTGATTTTGAGATTGTTCGATTCAGTGTTCAATTTGGAAGAGAGAAGGTATCTTTTAGTTTTTTCGTACAACACTTACTTTTCGAGTAAAATAGTAAAAAGCATTTTCATGACTAAACTTTATTGAAAGTTTATCATTTATTTCATAAATTACAGAATTTATGTAAAAACTAAGAACATAAATAAAACTCATTACCAAACAGTGAAACACAGGAAATTAAAGAAGTTGCTCAAATTGGAGCCCATTCACTTCAATACATTTGTGACACCTCTGAATTGTGGAATTGACAGCGGCGGATACTTGATGATGATTTTCCCTCATCTCGTTGCAAGCTTGTTGGATACGCTCAAGTAGCTGATCTCGCGTTGTCACCGGTGTAGCATAAACTTTTTCTTTTAAATAACCCCACATATAAAAGTCTAAAGGCGTGAGGTCAGGTGATCTTGGTGGTCAGGCCACCGGACCTCTTACATTATTCTCCTGGGCGTTATAATTGTTTCCCACACGACCTATCCATCTCTCAGGATAATTAGCATCCAACCATTCGCGCACCACCCGTCCAAAATGCGCCGGTGCTCCATCCAACTGTATACAACTTTCATTTCGTACATCAAGGGGAACATCTCCCATTATTTCGAGAAGGTCATGAGTGAGGAAATCCCGAAACAATTCTGCATTTAGCCTAGGCGGCAAGAAGTGTGGGCCAGAAATGTTGTTGCCAATAATACCCAACCAAACATTTACACTAAATTCATTTTGAAATGATCGAAGGCGGGTTTGGTGAGGATTTGCGTGTGCCCAAACATGCATATTATGGTGATTCACTACTCCAGCTCTGGTAAACGTCGCCTCATCGGTCCATAATATTTTTCTTAAGAATTCGGGATTCCCCCTTACAGAGTTAATTAGCCAACGACAAAAATTTAAACGCTTCTCTATATCACCGGGATGTAAATTTTGTACGGGATATAAATGATAAGCTTTTCTGTGGTCTCGATGATTATGAAGAATTCTTCCATTTCCATTTCTTCCAATATTTCTTCGATCTTCATTTCTATTTTGTCGGTTATCTCGCAATCCCCTTTCGCAAAAATTGCGATGGGTGTCTGTAAAAACTTGAACATTTGGTCGTCTCCTATTTGGATACCTCCTTCGGTATTCTCGAACTGCCTGTTGAGCATTGCCATCACAAAACCCATAAATAAAATGAATATCAGCATACTCTTCATTGCTGAACAATCTTGGCATATTGTAGCTTGGTACACAACACTAAGACTAGTTTTGACAGGTCAAACATTGACTGACAACACTGTTTCATTGTTTGCCAAAGGCAACTAGGATTATTAATTTTATCATTAATGTAGGAAAGGTTTTACTGTTTTAGTAGAGAAAGCAGAAATAGCCGTTTTACTCGAAAAGTAAGCGTTGTACGAAAAAACTAAAAGATACCTTCTTTCTTCCAAATTGAACACTGAATCGAACAATCTCAAAATCAACTGCACAAAACAGTGGCGTAACATAGTTTCGGCGAAAAATTCATCTCCCCCACCCTTTGGCGGCGCCACTGGAGGCAGTAAAAAGATAAGATTTTATGAAACAATAGAGACTTAAAAATCATCACGCCCCTAAAACTTCAAGTCGATAGCTTTCGTAATTTTAGAGTTATTAAAAAAATTTTTTGTTTTTCACAAAACTTTAACATCCTGTATCTTTGTTAGCAATCCCCTAAGGATGTAAGTTGATAGGAACTTTTCGGCTTATTTTAAGTCCCTCTATCACGTGTCGAAGTTTGTCAGGTAAACTTCGGACCACCCTGTATATATCAAAATAGGCACGCCTATTTGCTTCTAATATATGCTTTCCAAGTTTTAAAATTAATGAATTAATGGCAGGTTGATACATGATCTCGCTTATACCCAATATACAAGACGTTCCCTTTAAGGCTAACCAAAAGATGTTTTCTAAAACATAACGACCACTATAATTTTTTTCTTTGGGTTAAATGATAATGTATTTTTACCCCATTAAAAAAGAAAATAATTAAAGAAACTCACGTATAAAGTGTCTTGAGGTACCTTCAGGGATACAGGGCCCTCTGTATTTATTACATGTGTTTAACTGGAAATACCTACTTGCAGTTTACCATCTTGTATTTTCATAGCATTTGTATTTTTACTACACACTAAAAAAGTGTGTTTTCTACAACCGAGCGAAAAGTGCAACTTTGCGCTTCCAAAAGAAAATGCAAAGTTGCACTTTTCCGAGGAGCGAGCGATTTTTTACTTTGTCGCTCGCCGAGCGACAAAGTAAACGCTTAGTTACCATGGAAACCACAATAAAAAAACGTCTAGTGTATCTGCGACTTTTGACACAAAACTGCCCTAATTGAAAACTCCGACCAAACATGTCAAAGAATGGTTTGTTTAAGAAGATTCAAAGAAGTCTATTACAAATGTCGACCAAATATAATTATTTTTCCAGAAGAAGACTGAATACAATCGTTTCAAAGTATTATATATATGTCATCAAACACAGACATTTAATACCCTTTAATTCTTCGCCTTGCTTTTCATCACCAAAGAAGGAGGAAGTGTTAGAAGAATTCCAAAAACATTTAGATTTTGTTATACATAGATATAAATCATAAGATGACAGTATTTACATAAATAATTAATAGGTACTAAAGCAATTTTTTATTTTATTTTTCAGTAAATACCATTTAAACAAACATTTCTACATGTATAGCGCAAATTCATGCTCACGTTTTGAAATCTGAACTGTCAAATTTGAGGTTATCAATAATTATTAATTTTTACCAAACATTTTTATAAAAACACCGGTTGTAGAAAAATCCTGTGTGTAATTCGAGCGCAAAGTGACATTGCCGCTCTCGGGAGATAGCCGAAACATCTCGCTCAGAGCGACAATATATCACTTTGCGCTCTTAATTCACAAATAGCTATTATACACTACAAAATATGACGTACGATTTGAATGAACATAGTTTAGTCTAGGGGTGGTTTGGGGGGGTTATATTTGGCAAAAATGTCTGCCAGTCAAGATTACGGTTTCTTAGCTCCTTGTGAACCATAAGCTGGCTGGGCAGACGTTTTTTTAATTATAACTAATTTTTTATACACATTTAAAATTTTGATCCATTTTTCGCGCCTTTGATGGCAAATTGCTCAAAAACCAACCGATAGAAATGTCTGTCACTACACTACAGTACTGTACACACCATAAAAAAACACACCATATAAATTAGACAACCCCCAAACCAAAGCCGAAGCTGCACGGACAGGTGTTACACAGCTGAAAGAAACGCGGACACACACAACCAAACCTTTCGACTTTGTCAGAATCGACACCGGGATTTGAACACGAGAGTCGATAGGCAGTAAACCAGCTACGTTTGTCACTTAACGCTCTAGCCCACTGCGCTAACGAGCACGGCACCAAAACAAATATTGCGCTAGGTTTGGTCCGGTAACTAAAATTTTTTTTTTCAATTTCCGGTTACCGCACGCCGACAGGATGTTCTGTCTCCCAGCGTAATTTGGGTATGTGGAGTACATATAGTAACTACCTATGCGGACAAATATCGGTAATCATTCGATTAAAAAAAATGTCCCTCCTCCGTATCCGTCCGCCATACCAAAAAATTTCAAAGGAGAGAAAAGTATGGTACTCATATGGTCTCTTTGATTACCGGCCGTCAGACGGTAACCTTTCATCGTCGAATTTGCACGATATTGCTTAGACTAGTTTACTTTCTTTTTTGAACACTTGGAACAAGTTGGTCCAAACGTAGGATAAAAGGGGGCCATTTCTTTTTAAATAAGATACATACAATTCCCGGCTAAATCGTGCATAAGCTTTATAAGTGTTTTCTATTTTATGAGGAGATAAAAATATCATATCATTTGGTCTCATAAAACTACAGAATGGGTAAAACATAAAGCACAAGTGGGTCAGATCCTGTTAAAGCGTGTGAGGATTTTTTATATATTTCATACGTTTATGATGATTTAAAAATTTATAGGTAATTTCTAGACTTTTTATTTGATATTCAATTTTGTTTTCTGTTTTTCATTTGCCTTGTTGCAAGATTAGTTTTTGAATTTTTATTCTATTTTTAAAATAAGCACACGAAATCAAACGACCCGGTCAGGGTTTCCACCTGGTATCGGATCTGTTGAAGTTTGTAATTTCTTAGGTACTCCACTGGTTCTGTCAGTTAACAGTTAACCATAATGAACTTTCTGTAGTGTTTGCTAAAGTTTTAGTTCTACGGAAAAGGGTTTTGCCCTTTGATTATTGATTTAATCACATCCTAAAATGTGTCTGACCTATAATTAATATTAATGATACGCAAAAATACAGGCTGATCATTCTAAGTGGCTGCTCAATTTCATAGCCGCATGGTCTTAAATCTGAGATTTATTTTCCATGGAACAATATATAAACAGAAAAACAATTGACAACCAATCAAACGAAGTGAAGAACTTGCGATGAAACCTTTGGAAATGACAGGAATGTAACTGCTTTTAAAATTTGCTAGATGGTAGTAATGTTTAAATAATGAGCAATGTGTTGCGTACTTATTACGGGGTTTTCTTTAACAGCCTTTCCAAATTCTGGAGATCCTTATAATCCCCGGTCTACCACAAGCTGTAAAGCATTTAAATTAATTTTCATTATATCTCTCCGAAAACATGCCCATGATTTTCCGGGCGCTCGCACAGGAAAAATTTTCCCGTCCGCTAATAATATCAACTGCCTACTAGCCAGTCGTAATAAAATGCTATTGACAGTTTCTTAATAACCGCAAACAATGATTGTTTAGTTTCCTTAGCAACGCTAAACAACATTTGGTATTGTGACAGTTTTTCGAATTTGTATTCAAAATATTCTTAAAATGATTTCTCCAGAAGAAGAAATATCACGTGAAGTGGCAAAGTAACTGCTGAATTACTGCCCAGGAAGCCTTGTGAGAGATATGAAACTGGGTACTATCTATTTTGCAAGTGGCGTCAGGAAAAAGAAGTTAACACAGTAAATGATGATACTATTTTCGTTTATTTGTCCGAAAAAGCCAAAGCCATGAAAGCTCAACTTTATGTAGTCGATTTTCAATGTTAAAAAGTCAGTAAAAGAAAATGTGAATATTAGTGATTTGCCACAAACTACTGCATTTCTCAAATGACAAAGTGTTGGTTACACACCAAAAATCTTCAAAGTATTGACTGCAGACCAACACGCCAAATTCATACTTGAGGCACCAGATGAAAAGTGGTTATTAACTAAAGTAATTGTAATATTTGGTATTGAAATTATTGGAAGACGTGGAAGATAAAGGCCGTTTTTTGGCGATATTCTTTCGAGATGGCAAAAATCATAAATCAAGAATTTCACGATCGCAAAGAAAGGATGTCCGTTTGATCCATGCAATTTTTACCGTAAATATATTAATCTAAGACCTTCAAGTATGGATAGTAGAAGATTACTTATTGCTAGGTAGATGGTATGCTCAACATGTAGGTTGCCATACTATAAGTGGTACAACAAAACAGATTGCTGAATATCTGAACCTTAAAAAATTCTGAAGAATATATTGGACATGGCTTAAGACGATCTTCAGCATATATGTTCGTCAAAGGCGGAGGGGATTGGCTTACTCTAAAAATACATCGAGGTTGGCGTCCTCGACTGTGGCTGAAGGCTACATCGAAGAATCGGTAAGCAGAAAGATTGAAGTTTCTCGTAATTTGATCAGTCATTCAATAATAGGAAACACAACGTCAACACCAGAAAACATTATACCTAATTGGGGAAGATCAAGACATAATTTCTAATCTAGTACCTTCGACTTCATCAACTACAATTCTACAAAATGAAGTGCTTGCATATTTACAATAAAACAAATTGTAACAAATAGTTCATTTAGTAAAAATTAAAAATATAGGTTTTTGTTCGTTCATGTTAAAAATAACGTTTCTAGTAATTTTGCCTTGTTATATAGATTTTCTTAAAAAAAATCTATATATACATTTATGCTCGGCGACTTTGGGCCCCCGTATCTCGAGAACGGCTGATCGGATCGACCTCAAATTTGGGATCTATCCGAATCTCGAGATTTCCAGAAACTTTCCGTCTGTCCGGAACTCCGGAAGTCCGGAAACTTTTCTTTGAAATGCGATAACTGTCCCAAATATTGACCGATCGACTTCAAACTTTTACCAGGGGTAGACCTCTATGGTCTACATATGCCTATTGATTTTGAGCCGGTTTCGAAAACGACAAGTGGGGCAAAAACGGCCCAACAACCAATTTTTTTACCTTCCTTTGAAATGCGATCTGTCCTAAATATTAACCGATCGACTTCAAATTTGGAACAGGGGTGGACCTCTAAGGGCTACATATGCCTATTGTTTTGGAGCCGGTTTCGAAAACGCGAAGTGGGGCAAAACGGCCTAAAAGCCATTTTTATTTCGTTTTTTTTTTGAAATGCGATATCTGTTCAAAATATTGACCGATCGACTTGAAATTTGCAACAGGGGTAGACCTTTACGGTATACATATGCCTGTTGATTTTAAGCCGGTTCCGAAAACGGGAAGTGGGGCAAAAAAATTAAGAATTTTGTTTTTTTTTTGGAAATGCAATAAATGCCCCAAATATTGACCGAATTGGTACAAATATAGGCATATTAGCGTAAGACTAATAAAATGGATCACAAGAAACCGATTCCGACTATTCACCAACCGCTCCGATCATTCCCGAAGGCGTTATAAGCACTTTTAATAGCGGAATCGTTTTCTAGGTAATCGGACCCAAGGAATCACTCTGGAACCGATCCGATGTACTTTGTCCGTCTTTTGAAAATCTATATGGCATCTTCACCGCAGCGGTGAATGTACCTCACTTGTTTTTTGTTTTCAGAGAGGTATAAGGAAAAATATTGTTCATTACACGTCCATAAATGCATTTTCCGTGCTTGCATGACTTCCCGTATTGGACTACGCCCCACAGGGGAATTTGTCAGGTGCGCTCGGGAAAAGTCTGTTTTCTGGACTTTTAATGAAATATACTATTGTTAGCTTGAGAAAAATTTTGGTTTATCTTATTACTTTTTTCTCCTAATAACATTTTGTTCGAGAAGACTATCTGTTTCTTAAGTTTTCATAGCAGCTAACACGAAGATACTTTTTTTTGAGAATTTATAGAAAAACACGTCCAATCCTTGAAAATACAGCCACGATAATACAGTATTATTCTCAAAATATTACAAACCTGGACCTTTTTGGAAGGCGGTAAATTCCTTGGGTGACAATTAATTCCATTTATATGACGTATTTCACTTTTAGTAGAAGGAAAAGAATTTATGTACAACATTTTTTAACTAAGTCGTATATTGGATGGAATATATTTCATTATTCGATCAAGTTAAAAAATTCATAGTTTTCTAATATTTATAGTACAAGTTCAAAAATAGTATACTTAAGTTAGTAATAGAATGACAATAACAAATGACTTACCTAAACAACGGAACGGTTTTACCCATCTTGCTGTTTTGCATTTTCCTCTAGATTGAGTACCAAGTGTAGAGCCCGCTCTACACCAAGACTGAATTTTTAAATAATGACTGCTTTCTACGATGTTGGTTATATCTCTTTTTGGATAGACCTGAAATAAATAAACGTAATAAGTACCTATTACAAAATGATATACAACATATAATACATTTATTTTAGTATTTTAGTATGTTTAATAAAAAAATCTGTAAATAATATAATATTTTGTTCTAAAGTTGCTATAAAACATAGTTTACTTAAAAAAAAAGTTTGCCAATACGTATAAGAACGCAAATTTTAGTAATGATTATTAGGATAAAAACACAGGCGGTGTTCGCCGAAGGTCGCTGAGTCGGCGACGCTTTGTGCTACACACACAAAGCAGTATGTCAGTCTGCGCAGAAAGCATCAAAACACAATGTCGTCAGTTTAGTTATTGATGTTCTGTGAGTTTAATCCAATGTTTTTCAAGAAGTACAAATCTGGCTACTATGCAACGCACAAACTGCTAGAAAATCGCCTGTCTTTTGAACATTATAAACAATAGAACCATCGAAACATCAAAAACTTCCCGGCACGTCAGTCGAAAGACGGTACGCGCAGTTTGTATGTCGCTTGTACAGCCGTGTGAGCAACTAAGAGCTAAAACACACTAGGTGGTTGTCGGCGAGTTGGCCGCCGAGTGGGCCACCACGCGCAGCCTCGACATATGCTGTAATGTAATCTTATGGAGCTGTTCACACTATAGCGTGTAGCGAGAAGAGCGACATTCATACCGCGCGTACCCGTCATTCGACTGATGTGCCGAAGAGTTTTTATTGCTTTGAGCGGCGCGTGGGTCTGTTCACACGATAGGCGTTTTAATAGCGGTTTGTGTTTTGCATTGAAGCCAAATATGCACGTTATTAAAAATATACCATATTTTACTTTCTCAAGTATAGTGTTAAATAAACTTTTTCTTTGGCGTTTCTTAACAAATGGATGTTGCCACATTCACCTTTTTCCTTTTTTTTCTTTGATTGACTGTATAATAGACCTAAGAGAATTAATTCTTCGTCTGAATCAGACGAATCTATATTGCACACTGTGCTATTAAAACCGTGCTGACAACATTGTATTTTGACTCTTTCTGCGCCAATTGGTGACCGCTTCAGTGTGTGTTGTAACAGGCGGCGCACAGTGGACGGAAACGCCAAAAAGCTGGCCAAAATTAAAAAAAATGAAGATTTTTTTTTTTAAATGGAAACGTTTTAAATCGTTGTAGTAGTACCCCTAGCATTAGAAACGACCGTTAATACCGGTCCGGGTTCACTATCTGAGCGAGGAAATTACTTATTGTGCGACCGTGCAGCACGTCACTTCGGCAGCTCGCAATGCTTCAAAAATCGATAAATTTTGTCTGCAGCGTAAAAATTCTCAAAGTGCAGTTTTCTGTATCATAAAAATGGATTCTGCATCAGAAAGTAAGTACAATTAAAATATCTCAGTATCAGATCAGTTTATTTATATGGTAATTAGTAAATAATTATCGAAGTGGAGTGCATTTTTGTACATGCAACGATTCATAAACTCCACAAAAAAAGCCATAAGTTACGCGGTTGGTGATGGTTGGTCTTGAAACTTATTGGAATGTGTTCAATGAACATTTTTTCGAAAGTGTATAAAAAATTAGCTGCATCTTTTTTGCATCTTTGCGAGATATTGACCAAATTGTGCGCGAATGCACGGATGCATGCACATTCGTGCACCATAAAGTGGACTCCTTTTGAATACGTTCATGAATGTAATTCAGATAGTAATTGAATAAAATTAGTTTTCAAAGTCATTACACATTTTTATTCCATTCGCCAGATCCTAATTTTCCCGAAACAAATGAAACATGAATTCGCTTCAATTCAATAATAATTTTTGAACTATGTATATATTTTTGACCGTAATTTTTTTTGAAATTCTATATGGGATTCTTCATCAGCAACCCAAAAAAACTGTATACAAAGTTTTGTAAAAATGCAGCGATAATTGGCGATTTTTGATATGTTTTGGGGGGATTTCATGGACGCCATTTTGTTTTTTCAAAATTCAACTTCGGATTCTTGATCAGCGACACAAAAAAACCCCTGTATGCACAATTTAAGTAAAATAGCTCAATGCCTTTATATTTTGGCTAGCTTTTCGGCGTTTCCGTCCACTGTGCGGCGGCCGATTCGGCGACCGACTCAGCGGAAACCGCTTAGTGTGTTTTAACCATAAATTTACGTTACAGCATCTGTCGATGCGGTGGCCGATTCGGCGGCCGACTAGGCGAACACCGCCTAGGGTATTTTTAGCCTTAGTGTAATATTTTACGAATTTCAAAATCAACAATTTAAATTTAATAAATAACATTGTATTAAGAAACTATAGACTTAGTAATATGTATAGTACAATAAAAGATATGATATAAAAATTAGAACACAAATTTAAATTTCTTCATACCAACAAAGCTACTAGATAAGTAGTCCAAGCCAACTTGTCATAAGGCCAAAGTTATATTGTCATCAGCTGTTAAAAACATATATAACTTGTTTTTTTGTTTCCTATGTCTTATGTTGGGCCATACGCCATTATTTTCTCCAAGTTGTGATTATTCGTGTTGTGGACTACAGGAAACACATTTTTCCCAGTGATTCGCATAAAATTATTTGGTCGTAATGTGATTCCCCCACTTTTCAGTAAGTAAGTAAACATCACGAATTTCTTAATATAATCTGGACCTCCGACTGGTATTGCTCAACCTTGAGAAAATGTCGCCATACTGTGGGCAATCTAGTTACATTTCAATTTATTATTGGTAAAAATGAGTGATTTCACGTTGCCGCACTGGGTTTCGATTTGTCAATTGTCATCTTTGGACGATTTGTTTATGTGATGTGCTGTGTGTGACTGGATTCACTAATTATTGTACTTTTTGTCTGATTTGTCAGTTTTATTAGACTTGTTCTGTATTTATTAGTTTTTGAGTTGCATTTTATGGTTATTGTTTAGTTTAGGACTTCTCTGTTCTCTTAATTAAAAATACAGTGTTTGGTTCCTGGTTGCGAAAATTTCACCAGAAAAAAAAAGAAAAAGGTGTAACGTTCATTCGTAAGTCTGGTAGTATTCAAACGCCAATACGTTTTCTTTAAAAACTGGATAGTTTTGTAAATTTTTATAGTAAAACATTTCTAAATTGGGTTGTTTTTCTCTTCTTAAATGTGAAATATTTTTTTCTTTAAATAGTGTTTAACTAATTTGTAATACACGACTGTGATAAGTTATCAATAATCAGCAGTATATATGTATCACAAGATAGTGAGAATAAATTGAAAATAATTCCACAGTTTTTCGAAAACCTGTTGCTTAGCAATAGACACAAGAGCCCGTGGGACAAGTGGCTGTTGCCGAATGGTAACAGGTTTGAGAAAAGAACCGGAGAATTATTTTCTAATTTATTCTCACTCTTGAACCGTATTCGAAAGATTGTCTTTTAATATTCAAATACTAAATATAAATATTGTTACGCCACTGGACTATGCAGACTGGTTAGATTAGGCTGGAATTGTACACGAACTGCCGGGAATATTCTGGAGTGCTCTAGACCGGGAGAATGCATGTATAAATAAGACGCACGGTGAGCTGAGATTTAATCTTAAGTTGAACGTGAACGAGTAAAGAAGTAATAAGAAAGAGACTTATAAGTGTTCAAGTGTGATTATAGTTAAGACAGTAATTAATCTATTGTTGTAAATTGTTAATTAGTAAATAAAGTAGTGAGTAAGTGTTACCTGGACTTTCAATCAACGAATCTACGAGTATAGGTGTTTGTGTGGATAGCAAACACGTAACAATTTGGTGTCGGAAGTGGATTGGAAGAGAAATTTCTGGAATATTCGAAAAGATTCTACAGTGTTCTTCTCAGGAATTAGGGGTGACACGAAGAATTAAACTACTGGACAGTGTTTGGAGGACTATTTCGGGACTGAATAGTGACTTTAAAGTGGATTTTCGAGAAGTTTCTAGAACATTCGATTTAGAAATAGTTGCAAATACGCGCGTGCCGCTAGTAATAACGTGTTGTAGACTGAGAAAAAGGACTACTAGTGCAATTTCGGGAAAATTCTAGAACATTCTATTTGGAAATTACAGGAGATACGTGAATTGTGTCGACGGGAACGTGTTGTAGACTTAAAAACAAGACTATAAGTGACTTTTAGTGACAATTCTAGAACATTCGATTTGGAAATCACAGCAGATACGTAGACTGTGTTAACGGAAACGTGTTATAGACTCAAAATAAGACTTATTAGTGATATTTCGTGGAAATTCTCGAACAGTCCATTGGAGAACTAGTGGAAATAAGTGAATTTTGTCAACACAAAAGAAGTATAGACTCTAAATAAGACTTTCTAGTGCTGTTTCGAGATTTTTCTGGAACATTTCATTATTAAAATAGACGTGATATCAACATTTTACGGACTTTATAGTGTAATAAACTTTATTTTGAACTGATTTACGTGTCGTGAGTTAATGCCAACAACAAGAAGCATGGCGGAGAAACAAACACAAGACTTACTTGCAGCATTGGTGCAACAAATGGAAGAACAGAAAAGAGAACGCCAGGAAGAATTAAGAAAGATTATGGAAGATCAAGAGAGAAGACGACAGGAAGAAAAAGAAGAACAAAGGAAAATTATGGAAGATCAAGAAAGAAAAAGACAGGAAGAAAAAGAAGAACAAGCGAAAAGACGACAAGAAGAAAAAGAAGACCAAGAAAGAATACGACAAGAAGAGAAAGAAGAACAGAGAAAAATTATGGAAGCTCAAGAGAGAAAACGCCAGGAAGAAAAAGAAGAACAGGAAAGAATACGACAAGACGAGAAGGATGAACAGAGAAAAATTATGGAAGCTCAAGAGAAAAAACGCCAGGAAGAAAAAGAAGACTTAAGAAAAATGATGGAGAGCTTGGAAATAAGACGATTGGAGGAAAACGAAGATATAAAAAGAAGCCTAGAGGAACAGCAGGCAGCCATTTTCTCTCTCACTGAAAAATTTAAAGTCGATGTTATAGGAAAAGTCGGTGAAGTGGAAGAACAAGTCAGTGAAGTTAAAGAAAAAGTCAGCCAAGTTGAAGGGGAAATAACCGAAGTCAGAGGAGAAGTAGCCCGACTCAAACAACAATTAAGAGAGAAGGGTGGCCAATTAGTACTGTCGTCTGGTGCTAGGTTACAACCACCTTCATTCGACGGTCAAAGTTCATGGTCAACTTATAAGAGACAATTTGAGGCAGCTGCGCGTTCAAATAACTGGAACGATGAGGAAAAGGCAACAGCATTGGTATTAGCACTAAGGGGCCAAGCATTAGACCTGCTCCAAACAATTCCTGCCGCACAGCAACAAAACTTTAACATCTTGGAGGCAGCATTAGAACTAAGATATGGCGACCAACATCTCGCCCAAGTATATCAGGCTCAGCTCAAATCACGCAGACAACGAGGTGGAGAAAGCCTCCAGGAGTTCGAAGCTGCGGTAGAAAGATTAGCCCATCTAGCCTATCCTGATGCACCAATGGAATTTCAACAACAGTTAGCAGTTGGTACATTTATTGATGGAGTAAGGGACCAGGAAGTTAGGCGAATTCTTAAGTTGGCCAGGCATAAGCTTAGTAGTGAGGCTTTAGTACATGCACTGGAGATTGAGGCTGCCTATAAGGATACCACACAATCAAATCAGAGAGTACGAGCTGTGAGTGTGGAGGAAGACAAGCCAGACAACACAACACAAAATCTGATATCTGATCTACACAAGATGATCACCCAACTACTGACAAAATCGAACTCCCAGCAGAGACAAGACCAACAACAAAATAGTGGGAGGCTGAATGGAGGCATCCGTTGTTATAGGTGTGGCAAAGTGGGCCATATCAAGAGGAACTGTCGTCAACGCAGCCCAGAAAGGGTAAATGCTGCTGTGGTTGAGGAGCTACAGGAAAACTAAAGATGGCTGGCAATTTGGGGGCTGCGCTGGCCAAGAAATGTTGTGACCCCCGAGAAATAAAAGTTTCCCAACTTCGGAGAGTTCAAAGTAGTCTGCTGTTGGAGGGTTATGTAAATAAGAAGAAATGTGTGTTCACAATCGACACAGGAGCTACATCATCAATAGTACAGGTAGGATTCATAACGGGTATCAAAGTAAATAAAGAGCAGAATGGATTAGTCATCCGGACAGCTACGGGAGATAGGGCGGCGGTTCATGGGGAAGTAAACATGGAGCTGCAAATTGGCCGCTTATGTTTTAAACACCAAGTTATCGTAGCTGACATTACAGATGACTTCATATTAGGATTAGACGTTATGGAAAAATATGGATTTGTACTTGACGTTGGAGAACGAGTTCTCAGGATTGGAAATGAAGAAATTATTCTTTCAACGGCAGATGAAAAATTCCATAATATCAGGCTACTAACTTCGAGGACAGTAAAAATTCCTGCACGAACAGAGAAAGTAATTGAGGCCGTCCTGGAGGAAAATTCTGTGGGATACCGCTTTGGCCTCGTTGAGAGGGACGACTCAATTAAAATGACAGACAATGTGATCTTGGCAAGGACTTTAACACAGACTACAGACAATATACCGATTAGAGTGGTTAACCTAAATTCACACTCAGTGACGTTCAAAGAAGGCGAAGCAATTGGCACCTATGAACCAGTCACATGGATTGCGAGATGTGAAGAACAAATCATTGGAGCTTCATCTACAGATATGGACCAAGAAGTTGTAAGGATGTTAAATGCCCAGTTAGAACATTTAACTCCAGATGAACATAGAGAAGCTTTAAAATTCTTGAAGAAGGAAAGTACAGTATTTGCAAAGGACACAGAAGCTCTTACAAAGACCAACATAGTGCAACATCGGATAAATACTGGCGAATCAACTCCTATTCGTCAACCACCTAGGAGGCTCCCATTATCAAAACAAGAAGAGGCTTCTGCAATGATACAGAAGATGCTTAAAGACGGAGTTATTGAGGAATCAACCAGTCCTTGGTCGTCGCCAGTAGTTTTGGTTGCTAAGAAAGATGGAACTTTAAGATTCTGTGTCGACTACAGGAAGCTGAATGACGTCACAAGAAAAGACAGCTATCCGCTACCCCGAATTGATGACACACTAAGTACGCTGGCAGGTTCACAGTGGTTCTCCACTCTAGATCTTCGAAGTGGATATTGGCAAGTGGGACTTCATCCAGATGACAAAGACAAGACAGCCTTTTCGACAGGAAGTGGCCTTTATCAATTCACTGTGATGCCTTTCGGCCTGTGCAATGCGCCAGCGACTTTTGAAAGACTGATGGAACTGGTACTACGAGGACTAACTTGGAAGACATGTCTAGTTTATCTTGATGATGTGATGGTTATGGGAAGGGATTTTAAGGAGCATTTGAAGAACCTTCAAGAAGTGTTTGGAAGAATTAAAAATGCACACCTGAAATTGAATCCCAAAAAGTGCCTAATGTTCCAGAAAGAGGTCAAATTCCTAGGACATGTCGTGTCCTCGGAGGGGATAAGAACAGACCCAGATAAGATTTCTTCAGTACGAGATTGGCCGAGGCCTTCAAATGTTCACGAAGTAAGAAGCTTCCTTGGCCTATGCACTTACTACAGACGATTTGTGGAACGATTTGCTGATATTGCGAAGCCACTACATCGGCTTACAGAAGAGAAGGTTCAGTACCAATGGACACAAGAGTGCGAAACATCATTCAGAACACTAAAATCAGCACTGTGTTCGAGTCCGGTTCTTTCATACCCAGAACGGAAAGGCCTCTACGTATTAGACACAGATGCCAGTAATTCTGGACTTGGATGTGTTCTTTCCCAAATTCAAAATGGACAGGAAAAAGTAATTGAGTACTTCAGCAAGACGTTGTCGAGGCCAGAACGTAACTATTGTGTGACACGGAAGGAACTATTGGCCATTGTCAAGTCCATAGACCATTTTCACAAGTACCTATATGGACAACATTTTAAAGTTCGGACCGACCATGCTGCATTAAAGTGGTTATTGCAATTGAAGACTCCGGAAGGCCAACTAGCACGCTGGATAGAAAAACTGCAGCAGTACGATTTTAAAATCGAACATCGTCCTGGAAAATCCCATAGAAATGCAGACGCTCTCTCCAGAAGACCCTGTCGGGAAGACTGCAAGCACTGCCACAGGGTGGAAAAACAACAAGGGATAATAATTGTAAACACCGTTAAAATTGATGTTCCTGACGATTGGACAAAAGAGACATTAAGAGAAGAGCAGTTAAAAGATCAAGAAACTGGTCCTATTCTGGAATGGAAAGAAAGAGGAGCCCGACCTGGCTGGAAGGACATTTCAGACAAGGCAGTGGGACTGAAGGCTTTGTGGGCACAATGGGATTCCCTTAGAGTAGAGGATGGACTGTTGAAAAGAGCTTGGGAAAGTCCAGACGGGAAGGAAATTTCTTTGAGATTGGTAATTCCCAGGTGTCGCATACCAAAAGTACTCCAGGAAGTGCATAATGGAACATCTGGCGGACATTTTGGCATCAACAAAACTCTCACTAAAGTACGCGAACGATTCTACTGGGTGAACAGTCGCCAAGATGTGGAGGCTTGGTGCCGCAAATGTGAAGTTTGTGCGGCAAGTAAGGGACCACAGACAAGAAGTAAGGGTCAAATGAAACAATATAACGTAGGGGCTCCTTTTGAGCGAATTGCGATCGACGTAGCTGGTCCATTCCCCGTGACGGATGATGGGAACAAATACATCTTAGTTGCCATGGACTATTTCAGTAAGTGGCCTGAAGCTTATGCCATACCTAACCAAGAAGCAGCCACTGTCGCTCAAGCTCTGGTAGATAATCTAGTATGTCGATTTGGCGTGCCCCTAGAATTGCATTCGGATCAAGGAAGAAACTTTGAATCAGGGGTGTTTCAGAAGATGTGTCGCTTACTGGGAATTCATAAGACAAGAACAACAGCCCTACATCCACAATCAGACGGAATGGTGGAGAGATATAATAAAACTATGGAGGAGCACCTATCTAAAGTGGTTGAGAAACATCAGAGAGATTGGGACCGTCACTTACCTCTTTTCCTTATGGCCTACAGGGCCTCCATTCATGAAACAACAAAACAAACGCCGGCTCGCGTGATGTTTGGACGTGAGATTAGACTGCCATGTGACTTGGTATTTGGCACACCAGATGAGGAGCGACTTTCCATAAATGACTACGCCGATGAAGTAGGTGAACGGCTAAGGAATATTCATGAGCTGGTACGAGACCGAATTGCCATAGCAAGTGATCGCATGAAGGCTCGTTATGATCTTAAGGCAAATTCAGGAGGGTTCCAGGCTGGAGATTTGGTTTGGCTATATAACCCACAACGAAAGAAAGGCAGGTCCCCGAAGTTTCACCCGCCCTAGGAAGGTCCTTACACTGTCGTCACCAGACTAAACGACGTTGTATATAGAATTCAGCAAAGCCCAAAATCCAAGATGAAGGTGGTGCATATAGAGAGACTAGCCAAGTATGCAGGGAACAATGAATTGCCTGATCGGGACGTTCAGGCTTAAGGAGGGGGCAGTGTTACGCCACTGGACTATGCAGACTGGTTAGATTAGGCTGGAATTGTACACGAACTGCCGGGAATATTCTGGAGTGCTCTAGACCGGGAGAATGCATGTATAAATAAGACGCACGGTGAGCTGAGATTTAATCTTAAGTTGAACGTGAACGAGTAAAGAAGTAATAAGAAAGAGACTTATAAGTGTTCAAGTGTGATTATAGTTAAGACAGTAATTAATCTATTGTTGTAAATTGTTAATTAGTAAATAAAGTAGTGAGTAAGTGTTACCTGGACTTTCAATCAACGAATCTACGAGTATAGGTGTTTGTGTGGATAGCAAACACGTAACAATATTGTCTGAACGTTATTTGTGGCATTCTGTAAGTTTTTCTTTCCCTTTTTTTTGGGACTTACAATCACATGAATAATTCTTCGTTATGTAAGAAATATAGTTAGTTACCCAGTATGTTTTTTTTCCTTACGGGTTGCGGTTTTGACTACCCGCTGTACTGAAGCTTAAGCTTATTGTACCCCATAGTCTCATTACTCCATAAGACCCGTTCTATTCCAGAAGGCGAGTATACAGTTTATGGGAGCTCTGACTCTCTCTTCCGGGGTTAAAAGTGGTGCCTCGAAGTGTGTTAGTCTCATTGCCGTTAGGACTGGGCATTCGCATAAGATGTGGTGGTGAGTTTCTTCCTCTTCACCACATCCTACAATCTGGATTGTCTTTCACCCTCACATTGGTTAGGTGTTTGTTTAGTGCGCAGTGTCCTGTTAATATTCCCATTGCACACCTCAGCTGTTTTCTGCTCAGCTTTAGCATTTCATTGGTCCCTGCTCTAGATATTTCTCCGATGAACCAGCGTGACTGCCTCATTCCCGGTATCTCTATCCAGTGCGAGTAGTGTTTCTGTCTTAATAGTTCCTTTACCGATCCTTTCGCGCTGCTATAAGATACTCCGCAGGTCGGTTCGGGACCTGTTAGAATTGATTTAGCGCCTTTTCTGGCTTGCATGTCTGCTTTTTCGTTTCCCATATTTCCCTGGTGTCCTCGTGTCCACTCCAGTTGTACACTGTTGTGTTCTGTAAGTTTCTCCAGGGACTCCAGGCAGTCTTTTACTGTTTTAGATAGTATTTCTACTGCTTCCAGAGCTCTGAGGGCTGCTTGGCTGTCAGTGATGATGCGGATTCTCTTATTTTTGTATGCCTCCATATCAATTCTTGTGCACAGACGCCTATTGCTGTGATTTCGGCTTAGAACACTGTTGCGATACTTCCAAGGTTCAGGCTGATGTCTGTCCCTGGTTGTTCTCCCTCAACTCCTGCTCCAGTACTGCTCGATGTTTTTGATTCGTCAGTATACCAGATGGTGTCATTTGGTTGTCTCTGCATCCTGCCTCCTTCTTCATCTTTCAGGTATTTTTACCCTGAAAGTTTTTGTGAAGTTGTAGGTTGTGCTGATTCTGTCTGACTGCGTATCGAGTAGACGATTTTCTCCTACATGTTGGAATACTTCAGTATGGTATCCTCTCCTTGAGATGGTCCCATACCCAGTTGTTTTCAGCCTGTATGCTGCCATTAGTGCCTCATTCTCCACCACTAGGTGTAGTGGAGGTAGGCCTAGCAGTATTTCCAAGGCTGCGGTCGGTGTTGTTGACATTGCTCCCGTGATCCCTAGACATGCAAGTCTTTGCAACTTGCCTAGTTTTCTCATCGCCTCTCCTTTTCCGGCCTTGTGCCATCAGATCAGGGTGGCGTAGGTTATTATTGGTACGACGACCCTTTGGTACAACCAGTGCACCATTTTTGGTTGAAGTCCCCAGCTCTTGCCCACCATGCTTCTGCAGGTCCATAAGGCCGGCGTGGCTTTGGTGGTCACTTTGTCTATGTGAGCTTTGAAGTTCAGTTTGGTATCTAAGGTTAGTCCCAAATATTTGACTTCATTGCTCACCTATAGTTCTTTTCCCCGAAGATATAGTTTCCTCAAGTTTTGGAGTTTTCTTTTCCTTGTGAAAGTCACCACCGTGGTCTTTCCTGGATTAACAGAAAGCCCTTCCTGTGTGCACCATTGATCTACCGTGTTGAGAGCTCTTTGCATCATTTCTGATGCAACGCTCTTAAATTTTCCCACTGCCAGTATGTTACTGGAAAAAGAAATCTTAGCGCTTGTGACTTTACGTCAAAAGATTAGTCAGAGGGTGCTTTTTGACAACTAATATGAGACACAAAAATAATAATATACGTTTAGCAAAACGAATTTGTTTTCTTTTTCAAGATTATTTATCTTTTTCTAGAATATGTCAAGCGTGAAACTTGACACATACATTATTTGTTTATGTCATATCTATAGATACTTACATAGAACTGTTAATACTTAAAAATTATACAATATTAATTTTGTTCAATTCTTCTTTTGACATCGGTAACCACGTTGTACCAAATCCTACAGAGCAATGGGATAAACATTTGTCTTCATTCAATAATATTATTGCCGATTCCTTCATTCCTTTTCTTTTTTTGCTGTCCGCTTCTTTAATTTAAATTTTTGCCGAATCCCAGTTTATTCTGTTCATTTTCCCAAGCTTGTTCGCAAATTTTCGATTAACTGGGTAACTAACTATATTTTTTAGATAACGAAGAATTATTGATGTGGTCGTAAGTCCGAAAAAATAGAAAGAAAAACAAAATACAACTTTTTAACATTTCTTTTTCAACAATTGTCTGAATTTAAACTAAATAAAGTAACTTTATAGTGCATCAAAATTAAATTTTGTTAAAGTTTTGAACATTAAAACACAATTATTGTAAATATTTCGTCCGTGACTGGTATATTTTCTTCTATTTAGTTTGTAACCTTTTTCGTCACAAAATGGTTGGGAAATGTTTCCGTATCGAATTATTACTTACCATAGTATTTTTACATGCATTTTCTTTAGTATGATAATTTCTTCCACTGACGCTGAACCAAATCGTTTTTGATTCATTTTTTAAATTTTAAGACAAGACTAAATGACAGATGTCAAAACCAGAAAACATATCAATGTACAACAACAAATTACTACAAAATATTCTCAGTAGGATATTACAATTAGATTATTCTTTCTATGATAACAATATAATTGGAAACAATTAAACACTTGATCAAAAATACTGCTAAATTATAAAATAAAAACATTAAAAAATAATCACGGAAATGGACTAACGTGTGTGGTAAACACGATTTAAATATCCGCGATCTCATAACCTTTTTGGTTAATACTCGTATGTAGCCAATATAAATGCCCACAGTATGGCAGCCTACATGTAGGGGACATTTTATTTGTATCGTATGAGAGATCCAGATTATATTAAGAAATTCGTGGTAAACATGGAAGCACAATTTTCTAACAAAATGGCGAAAAACTGCATACGGTAGTGGTTATTGATTTTCCAGTATTTTCATACCTTCCAGACGATTTAATGAAATATTTGATTGAATCTCTGTGTTTATTATCTGTGAAAGATTCGCGACTGAAAATATACCAATGTGTACCAAAATAATGTGTAAGAATTTGTGAACCTCACGGCTGTGGCGACTAGATTTACATTTTAGTAATTTAAAAAACAAATTTATCATTGGTTTGTTCATTTGTTTTTCTCTATCGATTATTTACACTTTTCTATAGACAAAAACAAAGAACATCGAAATATTATTCAACATTTTTACGTCTGAATTAAGTGTGAGAGTTTTGAGGGCGTTATAAAGCTTCCCCCTTTATAACTTTTAAAAGTAAAGTAATTCAATGTGAGGTTGGAAAAGAATATAGGGAAAGTTTGTTTATAGGCTAATGCTATAGTCTAATGCTTTCACTTAATATCTGTTACCAAAAAGTTGCTCAAGTATTTTACAGATCAAAGAACTTGAAAATATTGTATATTTCGCGTTTTTGCCAATAGAAATGATTACTTAAATTGTCATTACCGGATAGAATATTGAAGCAATTTCATGTAGCCATTTTGTGCATTATATGTACCTTTTTTAAAACATTAATATAATACACAAACTATTTTTTATATATTTTTGTTCATAGTACTGTGGAAAGTTTCATTAAACCGTGATATTTACAAGAAAGCAGGGATTAGTGCCGTATACAAAAAAAAGTAAACAACGATGCGGCAATGGACACGTATTTCGAAATTATTGTTCCTCGTCAGCGTAATGATTGGATTAGTTGGGAAATTGGAGTATTAAGAGCAGAGGACACCCTTCAACTCAGCGACTGTCGAGGCGGCCGATTTACACGACTCGTTTGCGTTTCCTAGCGCCTGGCCTGTTATATTCCCGCATCTACACAGTTATCCTTTCAAATCTAATGCACCAAAGACACGATGTCATTTACCGCCGTACAATTCGGCAGAAAAGATGGCTCACTCAGCAAGGTCCATCAGCCATGACCAGAGGAGTCCTGCCTAGGCACCTAAATCAATTGCACTTGCAGATATGGTAGGTGACGGATCAAACTCACCTCCTACGAAGCTTGGTTGCGATTCACAGCGATGCATAAAGGTAAATTGCAAAAAAAAATATATTGTCAACGGTTAAATTATTAGGTATATCATAGAATTTTTCTACTTTTCCAGAGTGAATGCTTTTTCTTAATGTCTTTTATTATAGAGTAACTGAACCAGGATGGATAGTTGCGACTACGTGCAATTTATTTCGGCACATAGGTGTTAAAAATTAAGCCCAATTGATTGTAAAACAATTGTGTAGCCGAATCAACATCTACACAATTAACTAGAAAGCTCTAATCAGTTTCAAGTAAAGTTATCTCAATCTTTGGACAAAGTAAACTTGACATTACATACGTTCAGAGGTAATCCTTGTGTTCGTGTTGCCAAGAAAGACGTGTTAAGTAAACATCTGGGTATTAAAAAACTGCGTGGCCTTAAAGAGTGCTTAAGTGATGGAAGTGCAGCTAACTCTCAGCAATATTTTGCATACGCGTATATTACATGTCGACGTTTGCAGTAAAGTGTAGAAATTTGTCAGAGGATACTACAGAAGCTCTATTAATAAGGTGTATGCTAAGGACCACAAAGAATTCATGAACAAAAAATAAGAGGTAAGTCCTGGTATTTATTTGTATTTACATTAAATGGCCACGGTAACCCGACGCGCCACTGCAATTCGCATATTCAACCGTCTACACTAATGTGTAGCATAGGTTTCACATGGGGGCCAAAATAATCGTTTTGAATAGTCGTGAGTCGTGACATATTTTACACATTTCACAAAGTAGCATTTAATTTAAATATTAACATTCATCTCTAATATTGTTGATCATATTATGGCGTGTGTCTTTCTGTGCATGAATTGCACTGAAACACAAGACCTTTACATTTGGCAATATACTACTCACAAAAAATAAACTGCGAATTTGAAAGTGGGCAATTAGTGAAGGGGTGTAACGCAAGGGTGAATTTGTTTATTAACGAGAATTTTATTCTATATTAGATCGTAAATAGTCTAAACCGTTTACGTAATTTCATCTACCCCTATTTCAAATCAGTAGGAAAAATCCAATTTAAAGTTTTATTGCGGGTGACTTTCTTATTATAGGTTTCTTTTAAAACGTTCTCCTTGATTTTATCCCAACAAAAAGTTCGTATATACTTAAGAATAACATGCAGACGTACAGAAATTTATGGTATAATCCACTATAAACACAATGTACTCAACCTCAGGGAATAGTTGAAGAAAGTGACTGAAAGCCCTTCTAATAAAAGTAAACATGAAACGAAGTTTAAAAAAATTAAAATTGAATCGGTTCGAAAACATATTTTGACAGTATTTCACAATCAAGTACAATTTAAAGTATTTTTGAAGCATACATGTTTATGAAGCATTAATGTGCTTATAATATTTTGTATTATTGGCAACGGCGAAGATTGAGCCCATTCCATTTTTTATTACACGCAAAAAATTATTCCTGTATCCGTCACACTACCAAAATACTTTGCTATCCACACAAATATCTCAAACCATAGATTCGTTGACTGAAGGTCGGGACCTTCAGTGGTTACCAGGGTAACCGCTGTAGAGTAAAACAAAGAATTTGTCAGGTAATTATCAAAGAGAAAAAGTACTTATTTAAATACAGGGGTATTCTTAATCAAATTATTTAATCTTTATTATTATATTATTATTTCATATGAATGCAGGCCATTGTATCCGCATTTCTCTACAGAATTTACGAAAACACTATAATTAATAATTAACAACAAATTGATGAACGACTTAACTATAATCGTGATTAAACAATTAGGCCCGGTTTTTAAACACTCCATTAGCAAAATTAGCCACCTGTTAGTGTGAAATGGATGAATTCTATTGGCCAAGAAGTCACTAACAGATAATGTAGCTAATCGAACATTGAGAAACCAGGTCTTAGAAATCGCTACTTTAGTCTTTAACTTATTTCTTCTTTACTCGTACTCGAATTTAATTCGTTTTAATACTGGTAACGTCATCTCGAGACACACCTCGGAACCCAGTTCATCGGTCCCCTCTTTAAGCATGAACGTGCCGGTCAGGCAATTTGTTGTTCCTTGCGTACTTTGCTAGTCGTTGTAAGAATAATTTCTTCATTTTCAATACTTAGAACCCGTTTTCCCGCATAAAGTATAAATCCATACTTTTCCATAACGTCTAATCCCGAAATGAAGTCATCGGTAATGTCGGCTACGATAACATGGTGGTTCAAACATAAACCACTAATCTGCAGCTCCATGTCAACTTCACTATGAACCGCCGGCGCCGTCCTATTTCCCGCAGCTGTCCGAATGATAATCTATTTTGTCCTTTATTTACTTTGAAACTTGTTATGAATCCTGCACGTACTATTGATGAACATCAGAATTAAAAGCCAGACATTTTAAAAACGGCTTTGAACACTTTTAATACAATGTGTACATATAATAAGGGTACCAGATTCAAGTTAGAGTGAACTAATGCAAAATAAAGGGTTATTAGTCCAGTAACGTTATGAATGTATCTATAATTTCTTATAATTAAACCTAACATTTTGAGGGCGAAAAGGTAAGTGTGATGAATATGATCAACAAAAGATAGTTTATTGTCCAAGAGTATCCCAAAATTCGTAACTGATGTGCAGATAGAGAGTGGTATACTATTGCATGTATAATTGTTATTGGCCTGATCTTATGCGTGAACTCTGTACCAGCGTACTTTTGCATTTGAGTCGTCATGAGTAGTATCCCACGTAGCACAAATTGATTTTTAAAAGCGCTAAAAATATCTACTCCACCTTTATAAAGCTCAATGCTGTATAATTAAGAGTTGACAACAATATTTCAGTATTAAAGAAGTATCTATATAACCCAAATAGGCACAGTTTATACATGCTCGGTAGGCTTCGTAAGTAGTACATAAATGCTGTATAGCAATATCTCTGTTTCATTTTACCAGCTTCTATAAGCCATATTATAAAGCTATTAAGAAGTTGCTGTATAAGGACTGCAAGTAAGTTTTTATGCAATAAAAGATTATTTTAAATATGAGGTACGGTTTGCAATTATAAAACAACCGTATTATAGCGTCTGTGGCAACTCCAATGTAATAACTTTGTAGTTGTTGTGTTGCAGAGATATAATTGAAATGAAAAAAGTGTATAAATGCTTAAATAGCAAGAACTTTTTGTTCTAAAAGAAAATTACTGAGTTATGGTTTCCAATATATCTTTAAAAAAATACTTTTTACACTATTACAGTGTGTTACACTACAACTGTGTTACAGTTGCCTATTTTCATTTTATTCACACACATTAGTGACAATATGTTTTCTGCTGGGATAGCGATATAAAAATTGTTATGTCGAATTGTTAGGAAACTGAACGAAGATTTTTGCCTACAAATTAGTAGATGCTGTCGTCCGTAGAAAACTAAACTTGTCATGCGAAGAAAACTTTTCTGTTGAAACATGCTATGTTACTTCGAAATAACAGATGGGCCTCCAAAATTTCTAAATTTGATATTATTAAAAATTATTTAAAAAATATATATATATTTTTATTTTTTTATAAAGTTGTCACAAAATAATGCAGCCATGTATTCTGAACACCCCATAAGGGATTGTTGTAAATGTTTAGCAAAATTTTCCTTTTCAAGTGATAATAGGTTAATTACACTTCGAACTGATAACAATGGCCGCCCCGTTACATTTACTTTTAGAAAATATAATATGGCTCTTTGAAAGAAGGAGGAAGAAGAAGGTCACTACAGAAGCAGTTATAAATCCTTAAAGCAGCACTTTGGCTGTATATAAGTGCTATTTACTTTATAAGGGATGTTATTTCGAGGAAGCTCACTTATAAAACAATTATATACTAAGAGTACTCTGGCCTTTGGCTGTGTAGAAGTGACATTAATAGCATTTTGAGAAGATGTATAAGGTATTCTAATGAAACCTTCATAGAACAATTTCGCATTCAGTGACATATCAATAAAATCCTTGCACAGGTGATTTTGATTGCTAAAAATCCACGTTTTATGTAATAATTCAATTCATGATGATATAATTTTGTTCTAGAGGAGTATATGATATTGGAACGTTTTTTTTTAATTTCAGCCCTATATTTGTTTTGAATTTGCAAGTAACACATGTGGTCCTCTTATTATGCTTAAAACTTTATAAATAATGTATTATGGCAATTTATAGAACTAATTGATTATATTGAAGCACTCATTAAACAGCCTATAAAGCAATTAGGTGGAATAAGATTACTGGTAAAACGATCTCATAGCATAAATATGAAGCTACTCTATTAGCATCTTATACAGTATTTCTTACCTCGTAAAATGCTTAGTAAGATCTTTTATACAGATACAAAGCACGTGGATTTATAACAGGTGTATATATTATATAACATAATGCAACTGTTCTACAGTTTAGCTATTTCTCGATGTGGCTATATTACATTGAGTTTTAAAGGCTTTTAAAGCAAAATTTTATAGCAATATAGTTATTTAAGCCAAATGCCACCTATGTCAACCCTAATATAGATTATTTATACAGACTTTCTACGTGTAGTAAAAGAAGCAGGGTCGTAGCGAGGTTGATCACTTTGGGGGGGAGACAATTTTGGCGCCCCCTATCAGCGGTGGCTCCAGAATACAACTTAAAAATGCGCCGCAGGCGAAAATTTTGTATTTTTCAAGGTCAAACGCTCTAAAATAAAAAGATAGAAATTCGAGTTGCAAAAACATTTCTTAGAAAAATAGATTTCGTCAAAACAATTTTTCTTTTTTTGACGTAATTGCAAAAGTTATTTAAGCATTCAAAGTCGGTGGTTATAGGTTGAAATAATTTTGTGTATGTACATACATACATACACGTGTATAATATAATAACAGTTAATATTGTTGTTTATGGAACGCGGGAAATTAAAATTAAATATGGAAATATAAATTTTGGAAACTGTTTCTTTTTATCACATAAACGGAAGGGGGAACACGTGCCCATTCCCCCCCCTGGATCCGCCGCTACCACTTATACGACTTTTATTCTATATAAGCCAAAATTTGAAAAAAACAACTAAAAGAAGGGGTGGGTACTGTGGGTAGATTTAAGATATTTACTTAATAAAAAACAGTAAAACTACTGTAAACTAGCAAGCTCCAAATTACCTATTATGTAAAGAAAAAGAAATGGTCACGTCACGTAAGAACTGCGAGATTAAAGTGATAAGCGATGCAACCGGATCCTTCCGTATTTAATTCAAACGCTGTATGAAACAGACAAAGAAAGCAATATATATTTATAGCGTATTAGATAAAGTGAAGCGAAGCTCTTGTTTCTAAGCCTAATGTGGGGTGCGCACGCATTGTTTTGAATTTTGATTGTGAACAGGAGAACAGGCTTGGTTATTTATTGCGTTGGCGTTGGCGCTCTCAGTACATAATTAGTGAATGATCAAATTTAGATACGTTTTAATCGGAAATCGGAATTAATAAAAAGAAACGATAATATACATTAATTTAAAAAGAATATAAATACTTATTTGTATTTTAGCGCGTGGCGGCGCCCCTTTAGATCTGTCTGAGTCTGAATGGCGCCCCTTTAGATCTGAATGGGGGGGACGCTCCCCTCCCCCCCTCCCCGCTCGCTCCGGCCCTGAAAAGAAGTATTCTATAAGTATTTATGCAACTGAAATTCTCTTTTCGAACTTTGTAGCTGCGGTGTTCCACCTTTACGGAATTCTTTTACAGCTAAACTTACTCCTTCTCATAACATCTTAAAACATCATTTAGATTACGTCAACGAACGAAAGCGATGAGCTGCTTGACCGCAATATTAGTCTCCCCAATGGAATTAGGGATTTTGCAACTACGTATGGCATTATCCGGATAGCTTTAAATTACTTCTTCTCTTTTCTCATTGTTTTCGTTCTTTGGCGTTTCTACAATAAAAATGGTCTGTTCAATTAAAGTAATATTCCTGGCTTGAGAGTTTGATTCCTCGAGCATTTTTTTAAATGTTAATTTAACTTTCCTTTTGAAATTTCCCCTTCGCTTTGTCTTTTTCCAATACTTGTCCATATTGTAAAGTAACACTTAACAAAGAGCATATCAAATCCTCACGAAGCTTCAATCAAACTATCTAAGTGATCTTTTAAGAGGTTATGAGACGGGGTAAGTTAAGCTGTAAAAGATTTCTATAAAGGTGGAAAACCGCAACTACATAACTCCAAAAGAGAATTTCAGTTGTATAAATACTTTATAGAATACTTCTTCTACTATACGTAGAAAGCCTGTAGAAATAATCTGTATTAGGGTTGACATATGTGGCATTTGGCTTAAATAACTATATTGGATAGAGACTATATTGCTATATAATTTTGTTTTAAAAGCCTTTAAAACTCAATGTTATATAACCACTATCGAGAAATAGCTAATCTGTAAAACAGTTGCATACATGTTATATAAAGGTTAATACACCTGTTATAAATCCACGTGGTTTGTATTTGTATAAACGCTCTTACTAAGTCTCTTATGAAGTAAAACAAAAACTGTATGAGTTTTATAAGTTGCCATAATATATTACTTATAAAATTTTAAGCGTAATAAGAGGACCACATGTGTTACTTGGGATATTATTAATGTACAATTGTTCCAAGATATCAATTTGTGTTTGTAGTTCTATACAGTTACTGAAAGTTACAACAGTGGCATATAACTTTAAGTCATCAGCAAAGAGAAGATTGCTACAGTTTAAACTTTGTGTAAAGTCATTTATAAATAAGATAAATAATAGCAGCGCTAGGTTTGATCCTTGCGGAACTCCGGACAGTGACCAAAGACATTACGAATGGCAATAACATCCCATAAAATATCGTCCTTATACCAATCTCAAAATAAATTAATTGACCATTAGAAAGCCAGTGCATATTATATTTTATAACCAGTGCATCAAAAACTTTTAACTATAGGCCCTGGAAACGAATTTCAACGATGGTTTGCCAATACAATTACAACATTTTTTTCGGTACTGTAATATTTGGCCACCAGTTAGCCGACAGCCTGGAAGTCGGGGTCTATTATTAAAGTGGATCTTCCTGTAACCTCAGCTGTCTCTCGGCTCACTAGTTTTAAGATGTTCTGAAATTGATTTCAGTATAAAAATTTTTGGTGATAATAACGAATATCAAAGCTGCTGAAGTACAGCCAGCAATTTTATTGCGATATAAAACTAAATTGATCGCTCCGAAAAATAAACTACCGCAGCTCATTAACCAAGGTGAGCAGTTCGATGGCGGTACGCCCCCTTAGCGTGTAATCTGTTTTTAATGGGTTAATCTAAGCAACTTACGAAGAATATCAGTAATACGTAATATATTACATGCTGAAATTAAATTAGGCTATTCCATAGTCTAAAATCTATAGCAGAATCATGTATGCAGAAATATAATTTGACTTGGTAATTCGGATTATAAACACCGGTTTCCAACTGAATCGTGCAAACATTTATAATACGTAAATTATAGTTTAGCTTACTCAGATCGTTATCATCTATTAATTTACTTTGGCATAACAGAGGTAGGTAAGTGCAGATTTCTTTCGCAAAACATATCAATTTCTTTATGCTACCTAATGATGACATTAAATAGTCAATGTACAGGGTGTCTCAAATTTAAAGTGACAGAGTAATGGGGGATAGAGCACGCCTAGCTGATTTTAAGACACTTTATTACGTTGTAAAACTGGCTGAATTCGTAGTGTGTTGTAGTCTGCGTCACATACCATTCAGGTCTACAAAATACGATACAGAAAAAATGGCAATTGCTCATTCGACTCCATTCTGGTAGAATTTAAGTAAAATATAAAAATTTCCTTGCGGGGTTAAAGTAAATTTTACCAGAATAATCATTATTAGTACCCGTTGTTGTTGGTGTACCGTTTCTGGGTTTGTGGGGCATTAATATATCTTCGTTTTGGGAGGATTTCAAGTAGTTTGGTGCATTAGCGTCTCCTTGGAAGAAAATTTGTTGTCAAACTAAAATACCTACTATTCTAACTATTGGACGACAGTGCCGTTTTCGAGAAGTCATCAAATTCGACACATGATACTCTTTTGGAGGGTTCTACAGGATTCTACCAGATTCTACCCGGATACAGATTTCTTTTGTATCCTTGAATTCTTCCAGAATACCTAATCTTCCCTTGGGTTAGGCTTTACCCACCTGCTCTTGCAAAGCTTGTACGAATATAGTGTTCTCACGTACAGGGTGTACATCATGGCCAAGACAGGGTGATTCCTGAAATTTTGACGAGCCGTGGATTTCAGATAAGCCATCTTGTTAATATACAGGGTCATTTTACTGATTACTACCATCTGCCATTATTACATATTTATAGATATGTGTCATACGTTCATATACAATTTCTTGTGTAACTCGCTTAATATGTATTTTATTGCCTGGTACGTTTACCATACCCCCCCCATTTTGTGCACAAACCGGCCCCATTTCATAATATTACGCTGCCGGTTGCTGCATACGAAGCGAAGAAGTAGGTGCGCATGTTTTTTTATTAGTGCTTTATCCTTAACTGTTAAATATTGGATATCTTTTATACAAAATTACAAAATATATAGACCTGCCATTAAATATTATTGTTATTGACCTTAAACTACGAGTTTTTTCCTCCAAAATAACCACCCGACCTCGCACTCAATTGTCCCGTTTCAAACATAAAGAGCTAGTTGAGTGTGTCATTCGCTACCCACTGCCTACGAGTGGCACACTATAATAAATCTCCTTTTGTTACTATGCTTTTAGGGGTGAACAGCCCTGACCTCTATGTTAAACACCACTCTTTTCCTTAGCATAACAAGCGAACGTAACAGCCCCCAAATTCACCCTTGAATATTAACAGTTTTTGAGGTACATGGCGTTTTATGGTTTTTTAATAAAACTGTAGTCCATACTTCTTGAACGATTTTAAATATTTCATTAAAATTTGATGCAAATGCCAAAGTGAATTATGATTTTGATTGGACTAGAAGAGTATAATATTTGTACCAAATTTTATTCAGATATTTAAAGCTGGAAATATGGCCGACTAAAGTTTTAGTCAAAAGCCATATAACGTCCTGTATCTAAAAAACGGTTAACGTTCAAGGGTAAGTTTAGGGGTGTCTTGAACTTAGCTAAGTGTGCTCTATCTCCCATACTCTATGTCACTTTAAATTTGGGACACCCTGTAAGCAGGTTGTACTCGAAATAGACGCAATTTTAAGAGCAGATTCTACTGTTCAAAAATAAAAAAGTTCTCATGAATTCTTGTATGGAAACAGTTCCAAAGGGTATGATATCTAGCCACCGAACAATTTCCGAGAGTGCAGGGCCGGCATATGAGTTTAGAGACAATAACAATCATTTGTCCGATACTTGGGATCAATTAAAATATATACATCGAATGTCTTAATATTGCATGCAGCCTTCTATACTTGGCTAATTACTCCCCCAAGATTCAGTTGGCATCAACTTTTATTTAAAAATTTCAAATATTTCTGAAATTAAAGAAAATACGAAGTAATTATTGTTATGTTAAAGAATGTGGTTTCCGTTTCTTGTATGTTTTGTTTTTGTATAAGATTTTGTATTTTTAAATGCCTGTATATTTTATTCACATGTGTTTGTTAAGTTAGGCTCCCCTCTAAGTTCAAGGCCTAGATGCACCCTTGAAGGCATGCGCCAGAGAAGTTGCATGAATCATATTGGGATAAGAGCATCATAAAAGCCTGGTAGCTTTACACATATATGCCGCTGCGTCTGACACAAGCAGTAAAATATGTTCACTTTTAACACCAATATTACACAAAGCGTTTACCAATATTTTCTCAACTGTGCGCGTATTAGTTTGCAACACCCGTTTACTACATATTGACAGTGAAGGTGTACTCTGAATAGCACATAAAATACGCATAATAATAACAATGATTTTATCCCTTAAAATCGACGACTTCGTAACACAAACCCACACGAACTGATGTTTCGCGTCCTCCGTAATATTGTCGACGTTGTTGTCACTATTTATTTTTATCCTCGCGCCATCTACACACTGCGACGTTTGCAGGTAAGCTGAATAGTGAATAAACAGTCTAGATTTCGCTGTTCACGTACAACTACTGTCCTTTCTTATGGAAGCTCAGGCAGGCAGGTTGGGAAGCCGGTCCAGGACTCACGGAAAGTACCCGGTGTCTACTGATTTCATTCTAACTGGTAATCAAGAAAAGCTTCAGAATAATTGAGATAAAATTGTTTTATTGATTGAACATGTCGTTCGCTGATATAAACCGCTGTTTGAAATGTTTTTAAGTTTTTTTTTAAACACTTACATTTTGCACAGTTACCCCGTTACATGCCTCTGTCAATTTTCTTTGGTGTTAAGTAGGTTACGTATACGTTATGCTAAATCAGGATAATCATTACACATCAACAAACTAAAATATTTTAATTAAATAGAACTTATTAGACAAAGAAATACGTCGGTTTTGGGCAGACATATTTTTTAAATCACTTACAAAATAAACTTTAAATACTTTTATTCTATTACACGATAAAAAACAGATTGAAAACGAAAACTGTTAAACTTTGTAGAAAAGTACTTGAAGTTTATTAAGGGTCTTAGTATTGTACAAAAGTTTATACGCTGGTAAATGACAAAAGTTAACGAAGAAATCAGTGTAAAAGCAAATCTAAATTTCTCACAATAGAAAACATTTATAATCTGCTTTCTCTGCCGGTGGTTTTGAACACAGTACTTCCCAATAAAGGCAGTTACTGGGAACTAATGTATGTGTCAATGAGGTCGCAGGATTTTTCTTTTAAATAAAACTCAAAATAATCAGAAAAATCACAGTTTTTTATTTCAATATAATGTATGTATCGGGTTATTGATCATTATCATAAATGGAACCCCCTTAACTTTGCTATTTTTTTTTTACATAAAAAAATTTTCAAACAAAAGTTTAGGACATTTTATGATTTTTTTTACAGCCTAATTCAATAGTATACAAGATGTCTCATAAAAGCGGGACAAACCAACCTTATGTATATATATTTGCCTATTATGAAAGTCCTTTGAGAGAAGTTTCTCATTACATTTTCACATGCTTGTGGCTCTATTTTCGTCTAGTCCCAAAGAAAGAAGTTGAGGGGCGTTCGAATGCTATGAAGCGATTGTTTCATTTGATATCACTGGTCTGCAACGAAATCCTCCTTTAAAAAATTATGCTATAAGTATGAAGATTTTAATGCTCTGAATCTATTCCCGTTGGCCGATTTTTTCTATCACGTCTAGATTTTTTTATATGAATTTTTTTTTAAATTTCATAAATTTTGTTTTTTTTTTAATTTTTTTTTTTAACATCAAGAACAGTATACATACATACAAAATAAGTTTTAGCGAGTTGTAAGAGAAAGAAAGAAAGTATTGACAGTGATTTTTATGGTAGTAGATATGCGCATGCGCAGTATTCGCTGTGACTTTACTTTCTTTCTCTTACAACTCGCTAAAACTTATTTTGTATGTCTGTATACTGTTCTTGATGTTGACAAAAAAAAATTAAAAAAAAACAAAATTTATGGAATTTAAAAAAAAATTCATATAAAAAAATCTAGACGTGATAGAAAAAATCGGCCAACGGGAATAGATTCAGAGCATTAAAATCTTCATACTTATAGCATAATTTTTTAAAGGAGGATTTCGTTGCAGACCAGTGTATGTGATAGGTGCGTCGTTTTGTTGAAATCACACGTAATTTCAGTGCATACCATTCAATTCAAACCATAAAATGATTATCATATTACAATAACGCACACCACCATTCACTGTAACTACATCGCCGGCACCATTTTCAAAAAAGTATGGCTCTATGAGGCATCCAGCCCAAAACTTGCATCAAACTGTGGCTCGAAGTGGATACATTGCTTGTGTAATCATGTGGATTTTCTGCACGCCAGATTCCACAATTTTACTTGTTAACCCAACCATTTAATAATGAGCTTTATAAAAAAGCAATATTTTTTTATGAAATTTGAAATATGTTAATATACCGGATGTAACAGGATCATGGTACACCCACTTTTCTCTTTTTGTTTTGAAGTTAATTGATTAAAATTTGGGATATCCTATATAGGTACATAATAAGCGGCACTTTTTGACATACAAGTGATTTTTTTTCACCTTCGGTTTCTCCGGACACTAACTTTCGATTTTTAAATGGAACACCCTATATATTATAGCTTTTTGTATTCTGCATAATTTTCTGAATCCAACGATACCAAATAAGTGACATTTCAAACGTCAATATTTTTTATAATATACTTTTTAGTTTTCCATTTAAATGTGCCATGACGGTTCCGATTTATTCTAAATGACTCGTGTAATGCTAGAAAAATCGAAATCCCGTCAAAAATACTAAATTACGTGATTTATGAGCAAATAAAGTTCATCAAAATGGTTTTTGGGTCAAAACTAAATTTTTTTCAAATGGAATCATATTGGTACCGTGGTACCATTTATTAGTACTATTAATAAGGAATTTATTCATATGTCGTATTAAAATGTGCGATAAATACAAACAAAATTACATCTAAAAGAAAATAAGAAAATACAATTTTGATTTAAAAAATTATAAACACTTTTTATTACTTGTCTAATTTTCACTTTATTTGTTATTTTACAACTAGTTTCATCCTATTCGGACATTTTTAAGTAAACTTTTTTTTTTAAATACAATTTTGCTCTAATTAAATGTTAAGAAGTAACTAACTAAGGCTTTGAAAACAATGAAATATTTAGCTTGTCAAACATTTGTTGGTTTACCAGCGTTTTTATTGTGTCGTTAAAAATTGTTTAAAATTCATGTTATTTGTGTTCAAAATGCCGCAAATTTATGCAAGAGATGAAAAAGTGGACATGTTAATTATTTATGGGGAATGTACAAAAAATGCCGTTGTGGCTAGACACCTTTATGCCGAACGATAACCTGATAGACAATGTCCAGCGAGAAATTATTTTAGTCGTCTTGAAAATCAATTTCGAAGTGAGCCCAACAATGATCCCTAAGAAAATTTCATTCTTGACGAAGGAACGGAAATTAATATTTTGGTTCGAGTAGAAGTTGATAAGACTGTTTCTTTAAGGCAAATTGGGTTTGAACTGGAAATCAGTCACCAAACAATAAGCCGAATTTTGCACAAATACCACTATAAATCTTTTAAATACTAATTGCACCAGCACTTGTACGAAAATGATTACGAACGTAGGATGGATTTTCGCAATTGGATTTTGCAGAATAACGTTGATTTTTTAGGAATGATTTTATTTTCGGACGAGTCTAGGTTTACAAATTTGGGATAATTTAACCCACAAAATACAAAATATTGGTCACAAGAAAATCAAAATTTATTACGGGAGGGTAACTTTCAAATGCGGTTCGGTTTCAATGTTTGGCTTGGAATAATCGGTAGTAGAATCATTGGTCCAATAATATTTGAAGAACCCTTGACTGGTGCCAGATACTTGGGATTTCTGCAAAAGGAAATTAGGGACAGTTTAGCTGAATTACGTTCCATTTACGACAGGGAATGTATTTCCAACAAGATGATGCTCCTCCCCATAAATCAAGGATAGTAATTGATTACCTTCAACGAAGATTCTGAGAAAACGTAATTTCGACGAATGATCCTGTAAGGTGGCCTCCAAGGTCACCTGATTTAATACCCTTTGATTTATTTGTTTGGGGTCGTTTAAAAAATATCGTCGTTACAACCCGTGAAGACCTGGAGCTACGAGTAAGACGCGCAATTAATAGCATAACGGCCCAGCAATTGGCGAACGTTCTTCGAGGAACAGCTATGCGGGTTCAGAAGTGCACTGACGTTAATGGAGAGCATTTTGAACAACTGTTGTTATGTCTTGTGTTCGTTTTTTGCATTCCAAAGCCACTTTATGTATAACAAGATAATTAAAACAAAATTGTATTTTCTTATTTTCTTTTAGCTGTAATTTTGTTTGTATTTATCGCACATTTTAATACGACGTATGAATATATTCTTTATTAATAGTACTAATAACCATATTGGTACCGGACCAATATGGTTCCATTTGAAAAAAAATGAGTTTTCTCCCAAAAACCATTTTGATGAACTTTCTTTGCTCATAAATCACGTAATTTAATATTTTTGACGGGATTTAGATTTTTCTAGCATTACGCGGGTCATTTAGAATAAATCGGAACCGTCATGGCACACTTAATTAGAAAACTAAAAATTATATTATAAAAAATATTGACGTTTGAAATGTCACTTATTTGGTATCATTGGACTCAGAAAATTATGCAAAATTCTAAAATGCAATAATATGCAGGGTGTTCTATTTAAAAATCGAAAGTTAGTGATCACTTGTATGTCAGAAAGTGCCGCTTATTATGTATATAGGATATCCCAAATTTCAATCAATTATCTTCAAAACTAAAAAAGAAAGGGGGTGTACCATGATCCTGTTACACCCGGTATTCTCCATCTGATTCTGCAAAAAATTATCTGCAAATATTGTACAAATTGTTTAAAAAATAACCTGGATGGGCACATAATTTCTTCAACTTTTTTTTCACAAATTTTAATCGCAATTTTTTTCTAAAAAACTTCTTCAGTTAGTCTTGATAGTTATGCCTTAAAGTATCGTTTGGGTCCCATGCTCCAATACAAAGATATGACACCAGCTGTCACTAAATTAAGCAATGGTGAGACAATGCTAAGTGTGCAAGGAATCCAGTTGCTGGGAACCAAATTTATCTTTTCATCAGTAAGTGTTTACATCAATTTATAGGTTAAGTTAACTCGTGGCACTGCCCATGAACTAAGTGGCGTAACACTAAAACAGTAACTTTTGACAATTGTTTTCGTTTTTTCCAAATTTTGAGCTATTAATGCATTAGCAACGCGTAGTTGTGAAAGTGTCTCAGTTTCTTTGCTTCATTTTTTTTTCAATGATTATTTGCTTGGAAATTTTTTCTATTTCAATATTATTTCTCTATATTTAAAATAATACAGTCGCTAATAAGCGCGTGCATATGTCTAAATATGTGCTGTACGCATCACCACCAGTTCCCGCTTCCTTACCATGTTGGCGCATCGACAAACTGTGATTAGTGATTACCATTGGCATGCTGTCTATTTTTTAACGATAGTCTAAGGTAAATATCATAGATAATTTCCTCTGATTATTTAGATGAAATTATAATAATACTGATTTGATGTAAAAAAAGTAAATATCCTTAGTTTAATCAATAGACAACCTTTAAAAGACTTATGCTCAAGCAGGAATGATATATCTATTATAAATATGTATCATAGCGTCTACCTTCGAGACATTACATAATATCAGTAATGGATTTGCATGTTTATGAATTTTATGCGAGACACATTATGACACCACATTGCATTATGTTCAGAGTATTGACCCAAGGCGTCAGTTGTACTCGTATGACAAATGGACAAAATTGATTTTTAATATGAACAGAAGTCTTCTAAACATCAAAAATAGATATATTATATTATAATTATATTAATGCTATATACATATAAATAGTATACAGGGTGTCCCAACCAAAAGTAGGTACCCTGAATAAGATAAAAATTTTTTTTGAAAAATTGCTGAAACACGTCGACCTTGTTTCCAAGGGGGACATATTTTAATGTTAATACTTGTATACCTATCATTATCTCTCTACCCTACACGGCCACCCCCTCAAAAAATTCAAATGGCAAGGGGAGTCGAGTGATACATCTTTTGAAAGGTCTTTCAATTCCCTACATATCTGTGTATTTTTTTTAACTTTTATCGATTCGTTCTTAAGGAAAATAATTTTATTTTTGATGATTACACACAATCGAAATCGTTTAAAAAATCTAAAATACACGGCACTGGGTATTGGAATTTATAAAAAAACTACATTTTTTAGTGCTCTCAAATCAACACGAGTTTTTTCGACAAAAAACACTTTCCTTGTCCGTTTAGTTTTAGAATAATAAAAGACTCATAAGTATTTGATAGTCCTTGAACATTAATTTTTTTCACAACCAATTTTAAATCGAGATATATTTTACCAGAGTGAGTTCTCAAAATGGTTTATACCTTTCAGAAGAGAATAGAAATTGTCAGCATTTATTTTGAAAACGATAATTGTGCTAGAGCTACGGAGCGCATATTCAATAGAAATCACCCAGATAGAAGGGTTGGTTCTCAGTTTGTTTTACAATTATTGACATGATGAATCGACATTTCAGTTAAATGGGGACAATTGTAGGTATTGGAGTTAAACCAATCCGCATTTGTTCATGGAAACTCATACCCAAAGGCCTCAGAAGTTAAATGTTTGGGCTGGCATCTTAGGGGATCACATTGTCGGGCCGTTTTTTATTCCTGACAATTTAAATGGTGAAAGTTACCTCGATCTGTTAGAAAATAACATCGACCCAATGATTACCCAAATCCTCGAAGAAGACGATAATTTTTAAAGGGCGACTGTTTTTTCAACAGGATGGGGCACCCACACATTTTGCTATAGCAGTCCGTCAATTTTTGGATAAACGGTTTCCTGAGCGATGGATTGGAAGAAGAGGTCCTGGAGTGGCCCGCTAGGTCACTCGATTTAACTCCCTTCGATTTCTTTCTGTGGGGACATTTGAAATCGAAGGTATTTGCAACAAAACCCGCATCTCTGGAAGAGTTACGTGAAAGAATTGTTCGAGAATGCCGTTTATTGACTCCAGATGTTTTCAGAAATGTTCGTACAGAATTTCAAGACAGATTATACTATTGTATGGAAGTCGGTGGGGGTTATTTTTAACAATACATACGGTAATTTAAACTGCTTCTTTTATTTTTATTTCCCGAACCTAAAATAATGAAACAATTATTTCTCAGGAACGAATCGATAAAAGTTTAAAAAGTACACAGTTATGTAGAGAATTGAAAGACCTTTCAAATGATGTATCACTCGACCCCCTTTGCCATCTGAATTTTTTGAGGGGGTGGCCGCGTAGGGAGAGGGATGATGATAGGTATACAAGTATGTCACTCTTGGAAACAAGGTCAACGTGTTTCACCAATTTTTCAAAAAATTTGTATCTCTAAAGTTATTCAGGGTGCTTACTTTTGGTTGGGACACCCTGTATGTAAATATCTTCTTATCGCATTCAAACTAAGATTTTAACATATTTTCATAGATGTAGTTAGGTGTAGTTTGTACATACCAGTAGAAGTGTTCTTGATATTAAGCAAAAATTTCTCAAAAGAATATTTAGATAAACACCACATAAATAGAAACTTGCACAATATAAACAACTACATTTTAAACATAATATAGAATTTTCGTAAAATTTTATATTTAGACTTAGTAAACAAATGTTTAAATTCCGAGGATTATTTTAAGATTAATACTTTAAGGAGAAGAAGGTATATTTTTACTGTTGAACTTGATGAAAAATCCATAAAACAAAGAAATTAAATTAAACCAGTTTAACGAATATTACTAATTTTACCTTTACAAATTGTTATTGCATAAAGAAAATCACATTACATTAATTGAAGACTGTAGTAATTAATAACGGCTAAGATATATAACATTAGCTCCCTTTATCTTTTAAGTATTATATGTTATAAGCTGCGAGCAAGACAAATTTTCGTAGCGCAGCTCCAATTTTTTTCAATGTTTTTTTCAATTTGTCAGCTACAAAAATCTACGACGTCCCTCAGAACTGCGAAATATTCAATACACTTGTATTTATGAGGAAGCCCCAGAATATAATCAGGGGTGGTAACTGTATTCGCTCAGAACAAGAACATAATATATTCCTTTCTGAGTGAATGACATATTATGTCATAGGCGTACGAAAACTCATATATAAACATCGGAAGATTTGATATTCTTTCAGAGACAACCTTTATATTCATATTGTTTTTTCATATAAATTATATAAAAAAATGATAAGTATATTAATTACTATTGTATAAATATGATATAAATCTGATTGCTTTATTACTTGCGAAGTACGTCGCCACGTACGTATAGTTTTGCAAGTAAAACTTCAATTTAGAAATTGATCTCTCAGTTATTCAGAAAATCAAATTAAACTGTCTTTTAACTGAAAGTTCTTTCAAACGTCAAAACGATAAAATATTTTTTTTATTGTTACACAAAGAGGTTTGTCGCCTAACGCATCATTAAAATCTCTGATCTTTTTTTGATTTTGAAGCAGGTTAGTTGCTTGCGAAGACCCAACTTCAGGTACCTGTTTATTTATTGCGCTTTTGCGAAAGCGTAATATATTTATTTGTAATGAGAAGTATGCATGTCGATATTCATACTTACAAAATATCGATCCCCAAAGCACGACGCACTGAATCCGCTCGGCTCGGCTGAGCCTAGTTCGTTTCATCCGGCACAGATCAAACATCCACGCATTGAATCAGAACAACTGGAATTTTGGGAACGAGCATACCGCGCCTAAGAAGGCACAAGGAAAGTTGTTTAGTTATATGTTTGTGAATGTGTCAAAATGCGCCCTTGCTACAATACAGTGATCAATACGAATGGATCGAAAAGGCCTTTGCTGATCCGAGGTGATTCAGTTCGCCATGCGCCACCTTGAATTTATTCACGTACTTATACACCAACTGTGTTGGGCGAAGCGGACTGGGCTGAACCGAGCCGAGCGGATTCAGTTCGCGCCTTGCTTTAATCGACTTGTCTTTTCGTCGGGAATACCTAACCTCCAATGTCTACTCGTATAGTTCGGATGGACAGTGTCCAAGGCATATGACTATTTAAACCATAGTTGATGCATGAAAAATTAAATAAGTATGGTATAAGAAGAAAAGCCCTGGAGTAGTTCAAGTCATATTTAACACAACGTACTCAAAGGGTTGAAATTGAAAAAGGGTGCTATAAATTTCAAATCAAATATACTAGTTATGCGGATGATACAAATCTATTAACAGGAGCAAAAAATACAGAGGATCTAAGGTTGCAGACAGAAGGGTTTTTTGTTAATGCGAGCGAATTGGTTCCAAAATAATAATTTATGTTAAATTGAGAAAAAACGAACGTAATACTTTTCAAAACAAAACAGACAAATATTCTAACACCCAAAAATATAAAAATTTCAAATGAACCAATAAACATAGTGAAAGAAATTAAATTTTTAGGATTAATGATAGATGAATTTTTAAATTTAAAGGTTATTTATGCAGAAAATTCATTAAACTATGTTATAGTATCAGAGTAATAGCTAAATACCTTACTTCAAATTCTACAAAGATATTATACTTTGCTAATTTTGAATCTGTTTTACGCTATGACATAATATTTTGGGGAGGAGGAGTTTATGGACAAACAAAACATACAAAGAGTATTTATTACGCAAAAATGTGTTTTGAGAATTATTAACAACATGAGATACTCTGAATCATGTAGAGGCACATTCAAAAGAAATAATATTATGACAGTTTATGGACTACACATTTATAAATGTTTAATATTTCTGTTTAAAAATAAAGACAAATTTGAAAGTAATAATTACCAACATGTTTACAACACAAGAACATTAGAAATCTGTTACTCGATTAATTCTAATGGAAAAAAGTCCATATTATATGGGCATAAAATTGTTCAACAAATTGCCAAATCAAATAAAGACACTGAACAACCTAAAACCCTTTAAAAGGGATTTAAAAAAAATACTGTTGAATTTAGAACCATACACTATAAATGAATACATGAATATATAAAAAATATAAAAAAAAGAAATTATTTTTATTGGAACGTAGCATATAATTAAAATTAAGTTAAAAATTGCAATATAAACAAGTAGAATTACTTCTACTGTCTCTTTTCATTTCTGTTCTTCTTTTTGTAACGGAATTTGAAATAAAGAAGTATTATTATTATTATTATTGTTATTAATTATTACTATTGTTTTTTTTTTTTCGAAATATCAGATGCCGGACAGTCCTCCCGTGGTCTCCGACGCCTCATGGGAGTCGCTCCGGTGCATTAACTACAGCCACTCCCCACATCCCGCAGGGTTAGTGACTAGATTTCGGAATCGTGTGCCCTAAATAGACGGAGGGAACCCAGAATGACCGCTTTCTGTATTTGGCCTGTCAGCCATTCACGTTACAGTCGGTTCAAGAAAAATTAAATAGACGTGAAAACTATCATAGTGAGAGATCCAATTTCTTTAGAGTTTTGAAGATGTAGCCCATCGTATAGCGATTTGATTTAATTTATAGTGTGCAATTTGCTCAAACCAAACAGCTGGGCCTACCGTTGCTCATAAAGAGGTATCACACACGATATAGCGACACCAACGCACTTCCGGATGCAATTCACAACAAATTCAGGAAGTCTGTTGTTACGGCTCGTTGTGTGCGTGTATCGCGTGTATTTAAGATGTCGAAGCTTCAGTGATTGCTTAGGGCCTTTTACATTTTAAAACATCCCGATTTAAAATCTGACAGTACATCGGTCGTGGGACGCCGCACTATGGGCCGATGGTGGAGACGCCGTCTCAAAAATACCAAAAACCAAAAAAGGAATAAGGAACACAAACTTCAATTTTCTTATAACTAATACATCAAAATTTTATAATTCGGTTCGGTAATTTATTTAAATGTTGACTGGGTTCAGTTAGTAGACTTCAAAAGTAGGAATATGGAGAGATTTAGATGTGTTATTTTGATACTTATTTTAAATAAACAGTTTCGTGATTAAAAATTAAATAAATAAAGTGCAATGTGTTATACACCGTTTCAAAGAGCAGTTCTTCTAGTATTAAAACCATAAAAAAATATTTGTATATTGCTTATCCCTTACTACAATAAAAAATGATAAAAGTCTCATGTTACTGGAATGACTTTCTCAACTTCAAGAAAAATTTTAACTGTTAGCAGGGTAGCCCGGGTAAGTTTTTTTTCACCATCTGGCAACTAAAACGATCCTGTATAAGATCCAAAAAGAAATCTTGCGGATTTTTTTGCGCTTCTCTTGTTGTCTCGTTAAAGCATTGGAAGTGGACTATATATAACTGGTTACGGTAGCTACTGATTTGTAGTGAGTTTGTCAACACCTATTTGCAATGTATGTAATATTAATTGTATCTGTAACTACTGTATTTGTAAAAAAGTGGGTAACTGCGGAATTGCACTCACCTTGATGTTGGATAATAGGATGATGAACCAGGGGGTGTATGTAGTAGATGCTTTGTAGGTTCCACCGACCGAAGTAACACGCGCGAATTTCTCACGTAATAATTAATGGTAGTAACAAATGTATAAAAACAATGTGCTGTCCAACTCGTTGCTTCGACAGCTGACATTGAACTCCCTTTCTAGTCTCCTCTTCTTTAGGGGTAAAAAAGGTAGTACAGAAAAACAGGATAAGGAGTGGGAAGGGATAAAAACATAATTAAGGCAAAGCAAAGTCGCTAAATCCCGTTTTACATTAGTTCTATAACAGGTAAACCGTAGGTGCATCCAACATGTATAAATTGCAACCAATACAGATAAAGAATAATATGACTATGCTAAGGGGTGTAGTAAAAAATAGTAACAAGTAGGTAATTATTATAAAATATAAAAGGCAAAGATGAGAACGGAACACTTGTAAATCAACAAAATATACAAAGAAGCGCGCGCGAAGAACACTTAAAAATTTGGAAAATACGGCGTTATAAAGAATACATAGACATTATGGAATTGCAACAAATCAGAGCATACCATTTCACTGAATGCCTGGATTTTAGAAATCGTATATCGGGACGGTCCCATCTGATTTTTTTAGCAGTACCACCATATTCTACGTTTGACAAAATATGTTTACGAGTGACTTGCGGTTAGATAAAATCAAATAAATATTTGTAGTTGTTAAACTTATTAAACAAAGTGGTATGTCGATAAAAATGGTTTACGATATAATTTGAAAAAAATATTTTTTGGCCATGAAAAACAAACCAGAGAAAATATTTTTTTTCTTCACCTATACACGGGATATGTATCCTGCGGTTACCATTGTCCTTAGGAAAGTATATAAACTTGGGTTTGTTAAAATTTTATTTTATTATTAATGTATACAAGCAGCATTAATTAATAGTAATCAATAATTTGCCGCTGTCAGCTGTACCTACGACAGTAAACAATTAACAATTTCAAAATTACTAAACGTAACATATGTGACGCTTTTATAGAGCACGGAAAACATATATCAACAGTAGAACGGTATGTTAGGGAGCATTTTGATCTTTCTGAAGAGCAGTTGCAATGTGTTATCATCAAAATTCAGAAACACTTATTGCCCGAATTTAAGATACGCTGGAATAAAGCCCGAAGACAAAGGGATGTGTTCTTACGTAGCAACGAGAAATGGTTAGATGGCGAATTTTTTGTACCATTCCAAGAAGACGAAGAACCATCGACGTCCTTATCTGAAAACCCACAAGGGAGACCATGTAAGTCATTTAACGAATCCGCAGAGAAGACACAGAAACGAAAAGCAATAAAACTATTTCGAGACTCTGGACTTGATCAGAATTATCATTCATATACTCAGGGATTACGTTCAATTGGTGAGACATGGGAGTCAGAAATTATATAGGAACTACGTTCTGCATCACAAGAAAGGAAGGCTTTTATCCACACATTATTAAGACGTAATACTTCTGTTGAGCCTTTCACAAATCAAGAAGCCTTGGCTCTTTTCATTTATTTAAATTTAACGAAAAACCAATATACATACCTTAGAACCTGTTTACAAGACAAAGACTGTACTGTACTCCCATCATATACAAAACTTACAGAAATAAAACGAGAATGTTATCCAGAGCACATGCAAGTAACTGAAATTGGTGCTAAAGTAAGTTTGCAGTCTCTTCTAGATCACACATGTAAGAGAATAATCAAAATTGATTCTGTGAATGTGGCCAACTTTTCACAATTAATATTATACAGTAAATGGGGCTGTGATGGATCTTCGGGACAAAGTGAGTACAAGCAAATACTGTCTGGTGAAAGTGACGTAATATCCGATACTAACTTGTTTGTAACATCCTTGGTTCCACTACAAATTGTAGATGAAGTCACAAAAAACATCGTTTGGAAAAATCCAACACCGTCCTCTGTTCGATACTGTAGGCCCATTTTAATAGAATTCTCAAAAGAGACTCCAGAGAAAACAAGATCTGTTGTCAATGAAGTGGAAACTCAAATAAGCACCCTTTTGCCTTCTTTTGTAGCGAAGAATGAACAGCAGATGTCTATTAAACATAAGCTGATCTTTACAATGATAGATGGTAAGGTTACACAAGTACTAACAAATACTCCATCAAGTGTCACATGCCATATATATGTCTTGCAAAACCAACAGAAATGAGCGATTTGGAACGTCTTAAACAGAGACCTGAGAATAAAGAACATTATAGATTTGGACTCTCATCTTTACATGCATGGATTCGATTTATGGAGTTAGTACTTTATGATTCATATAATTTATCATTTAAAAAATAGTCAGTAACCTCAGAGGACATGAAAAAGCAAAAGCAATCTAAAAAAGCTTATGTACAGGAGCAGTTTCGGAAAGAATTAGGATTATTAATTGATAAACCTCGACAAATCAGCGAAACCAGTAATGACGGAAATACCGCTCGAAGGTTCTTTGCCAATTCTGCTTGCACTGCATAAATTACTGGAGTTGATGAAGAATTAATTATGAGATTTCGCATACTACTTCAGACAATGTCAAGTGGTATGGCAATCAATGCCAAAAAGTTTGGTGAAAATGCATTTAGAACAGCCGAATTATATGTGAGCAAATATCCATGGTACTATATGCCCTCCTCTGTACACAAAGTACTCATTCATGGAGAAAACATAATTCGATATAATGCAATTTTACCACTTGGCCAGTTGTCCTAAGATGCACAGGAATCCAGAAATAAGGATTATAAACGTTTCAGGTTACATCATTCTCGCAAATGTTCCCGAAAAGCTACTAACGAAGATGTCTTTCATACTTTATTGTATACATCAGACCCTTATATAACGAGCTTAAGACAATCTGTGTCACGCAAGATTGTGGAACTTGAAGAAGAAACCTTGCAACTATTACAATAAATATTTATTTACATATAATTATGTACATAAATTACACGCTGTCATTATACAATTATAAAATGAAATGTATAAAAACAAAATAAAAATTATTTACTGTCACTACTGAACGTCAGACCTCTCTTTATATCTGTATACCAAATTTCATGTGTCTATAGTAACAAATAAAAAAGTTACAGATTTTTGAGACGGCGCCTCTCCCATCGGCCCATAGTGCGCCGCTGCATGAGCACCTGTATGCCTAACTCTACGCGTAAGGTCTTCTATTATATCTGAGATTTGAGATGATACAACCATTCAAAACATTTCTGTATTAGCCAGTGACTTCTGTCTGAAGTCATTGAGCACCTTCCTTAAAAAATAAGGCATGATTTTAGAGACGAAAATTCAAAACCAATTTATAACTTGTGACGATGGTGGTTAATCATGTGCAATATTCGCCGTATGTAGGGGTCGGTACGATAAATTTAAAGCTGTCAGGGCCTAGAGTGGTCATTTCAGACTTTGAAAGATAGCTTTTCTGACTTATTCATTATTTTCCAGCGTACATGTAGATCGCGGACTGCCAGTTGATTTTCAATCCAAACCTGAGAAAATATGTTGTGGTAGCTACTTTTTTAACCAAGGGTAGTACGTATTGTGGAGCATAGAAGAGGATTACTTTTTTAGGCGCTGTAATCGAATATTATTTTTTTTTTGCATATTCTGAAAGTTTGCACTATGTATAGCAAGTGTGCAAAAAAATATTTATCAAACGTTGGCTTCATAGGCCAGGCGACAGGTAGTTCAATAAGGAAATAATTAGTGGAAAGCTGGAAATTGCTTTAATCGCTTTATTTGGATCCAGATATTACTCTCCCAAGTTTTCCCCCTCGAGCGAAGTCGGCGTTGGCCCTTCTGGCCCTAAGAAGGTACCATTTTTCGGTTTTTTGCAAATATCTCCCAAACCATCAACTTTATGAACAAAATACCTATTATAAAAAATAATCTAGAGTAAATTTGCTACAAAAATGTTCTTTACCGCTTGTCTCTAAAGTGAACCGTTACGATGCTACGACCATTCAAAGTGGAACCCTTTTTGATTCTTGCGGAAAAGTTATCGAAATCATATGCCATATCAAAGTTTCTACATGTTATAAATATTTGTCAACATTCCAGGTGTTTTTAATGCAGGTATTAATAAAAAAGGTTCCAACTGTTTCAAAATCTCTAAGCAAACATCGATTTAATCTCGCAAGCCTACCTCCCACCGAATCAGCGGCACGTGAGCACTCTTTAAGAACATACCATCAAGTCCAAACATGGCATGGAAATGATACAAATCCACTGGATTGGGGCTGGAAAAATTCTCAATGTGGTTTGGCTCCCATACTTACGGCGAGGGCTCCGGCACCACAAGCGCTTCTAAACACAGTGTCCTGCAAATGTTCAAAAGGATGTAACGCAGCGTGTGGTTGCAGGAAAACGGGCCTCCGATGCTCCAGAATCTGTATGAATTGTATGGTACGGTCATGTAGAAATGCTGCCGAGGAAGATGATATGGATGATTGTGACGGAGACATCGATGTTAATCTTGAGCGCCCTGTGACGTCGGACAAATGTACCGATGCAGACGATGAAAGCGATGACGGAGAAATTGAGGCAGACGATCAAGACTGCCAGCCCTCATCAAAACGGTTGAAAATCGACTAACTTTGACATTTGAACAGTGGATTAGGCCTCCTGGGGCTAAAAAAACGCGCCATTTACTCTACCGCCAGGTGGTGTGGAAAAGAGTGATTTTATGTCAATACTAGTCAATAATAATACTAATCGTAGGTACTTTGCCACAGCTGTTTACATTGAAAAGCTGTTATATTTGTAACAAGTTAACAGCTTGTGCACCTGGAATGCTGACAAATATTTATAACATGTAGAAACTTTGATATGGCATATGATTTCGATAACTTTTCCGCAAGAATCAAAAAGGGTTCCACTTTGAATGGTCGTAGCATCGTAACGGTTCACTTTAGAGACAAGCGAAAAAGTTGATGGTTTGGGAGATATTTGCAAAAAACCGAAAAATGGTACTTTCTTAGGGCCAGAAGGGCCAACGCCGACTTCGCTCGAGGGGGAAAACTTGGGAGAGTAATATCTGGGTCCAAATAAAGCGATTAAAGCAATTTCCAGCTTTCCACTAATTATTTCCTTATTGAGACTTTTTTTTTCGACCTGTCGCCTGGCCAATCATATGTAAATAATTATTTATTACTCAACGAACTGATTAAACGCTGTTGTCGAACGGTGACGTCATCGGATTCCATGATGTACCCTACAACTGCTAGTCGGTGCCGATTGAAAGGGCACACAGTGGATCTGTGTTCAGTTCAGATAATGTTTAGCGGCTAACTGTTTCCGTATTCTCGTTTACTATTTTTATAGTGGTAATAATAACCGGTAAAAGACAAAACTCTAAATACTGTTTAGAGTGTAAAATGTGACAACGCTAGATGAAATATTTATTTAGTTAAAATTAGTTGTGGTAAGATTGGCAGAAATTAGACAGCTAAGTTTTAATTAGTCGACGTTTCGTGTATTTTGACATCCTTTCAAGAATATTTAATTATTTCCTTGTAAATGTACACTTTTTGTAAAAACATTAATATAAGCATGAATAATAAATAAATATAATCAAGAACAGTAGTTCAGACAAACACGATTGACTAGAATGAAAAATTTCATTGTAGTAGGTGTTTGGTAAGTTTTCAGAAAATATAAAAACAAGGATATTGTGGCAAAATAGCTTTTTGCCACAATATGCATAGAGTTGATCTTTTAGGTAGAAAAACGGGATGAATATTATGGTGCACCTCATCTTAATGTAAGAGATAATTTTGAATTATTTTTAGCTTGAAGAAGACATGGATAATTACATTTATGTATTTCAAGTTAATGAAAAATGTGGCATTTAAATTAGGACCTGGTATTATATACATATCTTTTGATTGTCAGGAAAACCGAAAAAGTGGTTGCATAGTACTATTCCTCGAACAGCGTTTTTAAAAAGACAAAGGCAAACGGTATTAGATGATCTTTCCACATCTGACAAATTAGAAGAATCTACTTTTATATAATTATCATTAATATCACACATTATTAAGGGGCCTAGTCGGGAAAAAGCTTCGGATAGCTGTGTCACTCTCTAGAAAGTTTTTATACATGCGCCGCTGAATAATTTTGCTCTTGACTCTACCTTCACTGGACGTTTTATTCACCGACTTCATTGAGGTGCGATTCCCGATAGAGGTAACATTTCCTTGCTCCATTTGTAGTGACAAAGATACTTATTTAGAAAATTCTTTTTAACCAAATAGTACGGAGTAAAAGTTTGAAACTTGCTGAGCATAATTATGAAGATTCATTCTAGACGACATGTATGAATTTTACCTCGAATTTTACCGATTGATATCATAATTCAGGAGTTAATCACGTCCAAATTTCACTTATATTTACAGTATAAATTTTCCCTACATAAAGTGAAAATTAATTAAAATAGATATACATGTACCCTCTAGTACACTTTCAACTACTGATCCTCCAAATTTGGTGTAATTTGACCAAACCGTATGGAAGAAATAAATTTTGAAAAATTACCTTACAAACACTGGTTCGATTAACCCTCTTAATGGCACAGAATACCGTAATACGCATAGTAAACTACTTAAAAGTAGCGTGGTTGCCTTAAATTCGTCAGCCACATACTACTCTCAGTACTCTCGTGTATTTGTTGTAGGCGAACTTAACCAATAGGATCTGCTGACGTCATTCTGGCGTGCTCTGCCGTACAAAGCATTTTATTATTCAATTCTATATATTTTCCTTAACTTTCCTTCAATCGACTTCAAATTCTCTTGAGGTGATTTATACACGAAACATTTTACAAAAACTGAAAAAATTGGAAATATAATGTTTCACTAACGGCCCGTCCTTTCAGAATCGGTTAACATTAATCGAATTATACTGTCTCCCACTCTTATTGTTACAACGATGGTTTCCCTGCATGTTACCTTTTGATTAGTGTTAACCAAAACTGAAAGTACCCGCCTTAAATCAACCTATTTAATTTCATAGAATATCATTATAAAATCAAACTACTCAGTCAAATAAAAATTAGCACTAAAACAGATTATAGTTTTTAATTTTATTAAATATAATTTCTAGTCTGTCACCATACATTGTCGTGTTAAAAAAATACAATTCATTCAACTTCTTTGATTTCAAAAAAAGTTTTCATCTGAAATAAGCTGATTGCTATTTCAGTAGGCTTTGGAATTTATATCTGTAGCGGACGTTCCTGAGAGGCGATAATAAAATTACTTATTTTTATAAGATGAATTTCACAACAAACGAGCATATGACAATAAACAGTTATTTAAGTTTATGGTAGGTGTTTCCCAATATTTTATACTTTTAATTCTACTTAGAAACCACAGTCTTAACATACTTTCCTGGAACCACAATAATAGACAATTATTTAAGTTTACAATCGGGGTTCTCTAATAATGACACTTTTAATTCAACTTAGAATAACCCGTAATTTAACAAGGTATCACTGACCGCAGTAAAGTAAGGAATTTCCATTTATCGCTTTCAACCCTTTTACATAAATATCCTTACCTAATTAACACATTAAGAATAGTCTTATCACAACTCTCGAAAGATACACATTACGTATCTTCACGCAACTGTAATTTTCATACTTGTTTTGTTTTCGTTAATAAAAAAACTCCTTCTGATTTCATGTCTTATTTCGTAGCATCAACGCTACAATAACAAAATAAAACATGGACCGAATTTTAAAAGATCTTTTAAATTTTCTTGGATTTTTGCAATCTGGGATGTAGATTGTTTATTACGCTACGAAGCAAATTATTGTTTATATATGCACTGCAACTCTTCAAGAATGAAATTCTTCAAGTCTTCAATCGTTTGAGGTTGCCTCGTAAAAACTTTTATTGCAAATACTCTACAGGAAAAAGTCTGGGGTTCCCAGATCAGGTATCTAGGTAAAAAAACGGTAACATGTTATGGGGAACCATGAACCATGCATTAAACGGACAACTCTGGCCAATGCTTTACTTACACCTAGATCGATATTTTATTAAGATCAAAAATTACTTTCATTAATTAATTAATTAATTAGGCAATTTTTATTTTTGCATAGTAACGTGAAACAGTGGTATTTTATTATCCAACAGAGTACTTAAATAAATACAGTCTAGCGATCCTTAAATCTAATCTGTTGCAAATTTCGTAATACGAAACTAATTTATAAAAGTACCATTTAAAAAGAAGAAATATCACATAAAGGAAACAAACCCTCTTAAAAGCGATAATCACCAATTGGAGAACGAAACGCAGATGTTACTAAATGTACTTTTGTTGCGTGACTTTGCCCTTAATTACCAAATTACAACCCCAAGTAATCTGAGGGACATCTTGTAAAGCCCTTAGATTGGATTGGTGATCGATAAACGGCAGCATGATGTTTCGTACATCATTTTTTGACCCACTTCTTTATGCGATTATAAATTAAGCATGAGAAGATATTGAACAATGCACTCGAGCATTGCCGAATTGTAATCAGTTTTACTTAACATGCCATACATTTATTTTAGTATAACAAAATCTTACGCCCCCTGGATAATAAATAACATAAAGCAATTGATGTAGCAAAGTAATAAAGCCTCAGTAAACACATGCGCACCAAATCGCAAAATAATTTAATCTATAATAATTGGCTACTCAGATTAGTCACTAGTGAGCGAGGCAATTAAAAATGGGATACGGATGAGGATTTTTGCACATACGAGGAATAGTTTTCAACCATATTTTACTGATGAAACGACTCGACGAGGATGTTAGATAACTAATTGGTTACGTGCTGTACGATCATTTAAGAAGACCCGTTACTTGACAGCAAAATTTGTTGGACAATAAAAATCTTAAAGCTCACGTCCAAGTACTGAATCCGACTATGTTGTTTGGTGTCCTTTGAAAGAAGAAAAATTTGAGTGTTCCTGAATTAATATTAAAAGTGAGGGTATGTTTAAAAATAAAAATAATAACGACTATTGTTTCCTATACAAATTTTAAGATTAAAAAAGAATACGGTAAAAATTCCCACACATTCGAAATGGTTTGATAGTAAAGTTAATAATGGGATAGATAAACATTACAGCGAATCTCTGAACTTATAGGACAGAAGTTTAGGGTGAATATATATATATAGGTATTTGCACCAGTACGAAATGCAACTAGTGCAAAGATTATTTCTGTGTGATATAGACGTGCGCTTAAACTTTGTAATTAATTTAGAGAGATAATGAATAAAGATTCAAACTTCATCAGCAATTAATTCATGACTGGCGACGCCCTTCTTCCACTTGAGCAGGAGGTGTTCATTATGTACAGGGTGATCAATGTAACCTCGCTCATTATTTATGATGATAGCAAATTTTAATGTACAATACGATTAAAATAGTTTTAAACAATTTTATTTGTAAAAAATTATAATAAAAATTTTTCTTTTAGGCGCACATTTTATTTAATCTTGTTTAATCTTAGTTAACAAATATGTTAACACTTTTATTATTATTATTTTTTATTAAAAGAAAACCGTTATTTTTATTTGGGGTTTAACAGTTAGGAGTACCCTAAATTAAAACGGCTCTTAGATGGCCAAAATATGCTACTTTATTTTTATGTTCCTAGTCGCCTTTTGTACAAATGGCTGCCAAAGAAGTATATCCAGAACTGCTTAATTTTTATAAATTAATTAAGCGGTTATTTTTTATATATACAGGGTGTTTCACTGAGGACGGAGCAACCGATGCAGGGTGATAAAGACCTCAATACGCATCGATATGCCCCCCATTTCTGTTATGTGAAATTTGTTAGTTTAGGAGTTATTTAGGTTTTATGTATTTTTAGCTCAACTCCGGTATTGCCCACAAATTTCGTCATTCTGGCTTAACTATATCATCTTGAGAAATAATTTTTTCATCTTAAAATTTAATTAAAATAAAAATTATTCGTTTTCATTGTAAAACTTATCCATGTTAAAAACCTCTCTACTTTACTGACAATCATTCCGACAAATTTCATAGCTAGCCCCATGACTTCACATCGAAAATGTTTGTATAAAGTGTAAAAAACGAAAATCCCACTTTGTAATAAATCATTTATCATGTGTGAGGCCCGCACAAAGGATACAAGCCATGGACACATGTGTTTCGGACTTATGGTCCTCATCGCTAAATTGCTAGGATGGGCACAACTTAGGACAACGACACCAGGGAAACCACTGATAAGCATTCATTCGCTCATTTGTGGTTGCAATTAAAAGACCCCGTGTTAACAGGGCGACAGACAATATTGCCACGGAGCCAACTATACCCGAGGAATTCAAAATAATAGAGGATGTTTCCAGTGGCGGATTTAGGCTTGCTGCCGCCCTAGGCCCCGTTTGATGCGCTGCCCTTTTTGATTAAATGAATTTCATTAATTTTGATCCAATATTTTTATTTTAAAATCTTTTTATTTTATTGAAATACAATTTTTAAATATAACTAATAAACATTACAGATGAATAAGTAATAAACTGTAGACAGAAAAATAATAAATATATTTTTTTTAATATTAATCAATTTGAAAATTTCTTTTTCCTGGCTTTGGTCCGCGCAAAAACATCGATTATATCATCATAATTAATTTCTTGGACTAATTGAGCTTCAATAGACAGTAATGCAAGAGCATTAAGTCTATCTTGGCCCATACTTGCGTGTAAATAGGTTTTTACCATTTTCAGAGTGGAAAAAGATCTTTCTCCTGAACAATTTGTAGCCGGAATACTCAAAAAAATACGTAGAGCAATGTCCACATTTGGGTAAACATCTCGAAGACTCCGTGAATGTAATACATTGCATATTTTTTGTGCAGAGCGTACATCTTCCGTATTTGCTAAGGAATCTTTGAGTTGACAATGTAAATGAATACATTCATTCCCTAATGTCTCTTCCAAATCATCAGGATACTTATTGACAAGTTTATTTGCAAGATTTTTCAATTCGTTCGTATCTATTTCAGATAAATTATCGAAAAAAATTGAAATTTTCGTACATTCAAATCTACCGTATTTCTATTTCACACTGAAAACAAATTGAGAAGTTATTCAGATTTAGTAATTTCAAAACGCTTTATACACGTAAGATTAATCTCACTAAAGGAACAAAAAGTAAAGATACAAAAAGTAAAGAACATTACTCGATAAAGACTATAATTAATCTATTAAAAAATTAACATCTTACCAACAGATTGAAAAGTAAATTAAAAAATTGAATTATAATATATTCTATAGAAAATTTTTTATAAAAACTAATCTGAACCAATTTTTAAAATGGATTGTCTTTACTTTTTTTTCGGCTCTAAAATTTTGGCATTTCAAAAATTTTGCCGCCCCTCAAATTATGCCGCCCTAAGCCCGGGCCTCACGGGCCTAGGCGTAAATCCATCACTGGATGTTTCTTTCTGCAGTAACATAAAAAAGAAAGATCGTCGAAGAAATTTCCGATATTTTGAGCAACATAATCATGAGTGACGAAGAACATTTTTATCTTTGCGGACATGTCGATAATCAGAATTGCAAGAAAATCTGCAAGAAATTCACGAGATACCTCTCCACTCACCAAAAGTAATTGTTTGACGTAGTGTGTTGTCGTTTGGAATCATTGGTCCGTACTTTATTGAGGACGTATGCAAATGTAATAGCAGTAACGGTTACCTTCATTATTGAATTTTTTTTTAATACTGAAGTAGCTAATTTACGAAATAGAGTTTTGTTCCAACAAGATAGGGCTATTGTACACACTGCCAGAGCATCAATGAATGTTCGTACACAGATGATTCCTAATACGGACACATAAATTGGCCGGCTAGATCGCCTAATTTAAGCTGATGCAACTATTTCTTGTGGGTTTATTTCAAATTTAAAGTTTGTGTAAATCGGCTAGACTTGAATAACATCCATGCCGAAATTAATGCCATAATCCGCGAAACAGAAATTTCATTGAACTGAATATTTCAGAGAAGTTACAAATTTTTTTCAATTCAATTTATTCAATGTATGGATACATAACATATACGTTGACAGTGTTTTTGTTATATTATGTAACCTATTTTATACATTACTATCAAGTTGACACGAAAACATCTAAGCACAAAATGCTTGATTTGCGAATTTCATATCAACCCCGATTGGAATATATGTATATAGTTATTGTGAAAATTACAGAAAGAGAAGAGATGAATGTTAATTTATAAAAATGTAAATTGATAAAAATGAGGATAAATATGAAGAGTAGAGTATGGTGAGGTATAACACACAACATACAATAGTAAATAGTAGATAAATAATACAAATTATGTCACAGGTAAGTGGATTATTAATATTCATAGTTAGATCAGTGATAGTAAGTCTAGAAAGTAAGCTAAATTGTAATGATCTAAACATATCGAATACAAATATATTCTCTAATAAAACTAGATTTCAGTTGATATTTTTACTTTAAAATATTCATTATAAGATCAGGATTATCTAAAACAATTTTTTTTATTTCATTTTTTGTATTTACTAATTTTTTTTTTACGTTTTTTAGGTGGATTGGTAATAAATTAAATAATTTAGGGCCAAGATAGAAAACAAATCTTTGTGTGTGGCTTTTTTTTAACAAATTGTATCACCACAGACTTATTTTCTATGAATCTAGTTTCATATCTAAACTGAACTGATGGGAATTTTGTGTCAAACATATGCAATAAGCAATGATACGCAAAGAGATTTTTTATGTTGAAAACGTTTGCTTCTTTATGTAATTGAGTAGAAGAAAAAAGTTTTCTTTTTCTTAAAATTATTTTTAAAATGCTGTTTTGAGATGTTTGTAGAATTTTCAATATATTATTATATAATCCTCCCCATATAACCATGCAATATCTAATCACTGACTCTACAAGGGACTTATATATAGTTATTAATTTTTTTTTTTGTAATATGTCCCTTAAAATAAAAAATCATGCGTCAACTGTCTAATTTTTTTTGTGATGTAGGTTATATGTTCATTCCATCTTAGGTGCTGGTCAAGTATTACTCCTAAATATTTTATTTTATTAATTTTTTCTATTTTTGCACAATTACAATTTGCCTGTTGCAGACATGTATTATTATGAATATATAATGAACTCTTGGAAGGCTGATCATTAGCATACAATGTAAATGTCAGAAATTTACTTTTTTGTGTGTTTAAACTTAATAAGCTAAAATTTAACCACTTAGAAATTAATGATAAATTCTTTTCTGCTGTTCTGTATACTCCATCCCAAGAATTTTCCACAAACACGATAGCTGTATCATCAGCGTATGATACTAAGTGGCCTTCAAATTGTGCTAAATTTGTTATACTGTTAATGTGCACAAGGAACAGTACTGGACCCAATACTGTCCCTTGTGGCACGCCTATGGTGATATTAAGAGAATTGCTATATGCATCATCAACTTTAACACGTTGTATTCTATTTAAAAGGTAATTTTTTATAACATGTAAGGCCGGGCCACGTATACCAACATTCTGAAGTCTATTTAGCAAAATTTGATGTGACACGGTGTCGAAAGCCTTAGTTAAATGAAGAAATACTACCAAGCATTTTTTTGAACTATCTAAATTTCCTACAATTTCTTTTATTAAATCTAATACTGCATGTTCTGTACTTAAATTTTTTTTTAAAGTCAAACTGTCTGTCCGTGATCACATTATGTTTACCAAAAAAAATTTTTTAATCTGTTGTTAAAGCATTTTTCCAAAATTTTTGCGAAATTATTTATAACTGAGATGGGTCCGTAGTTATTCGGATTTTTATCATCTGCATTTTTATATAGGTACATGGGTAACACTTCATTCTGTCCATTGTTGTGGTAATACACCTGTTTTAAAAGATAAATTAATTAAATTCATTAACGGTCTAATAATGTGCAAACTGATTTTATTAATTTTACCGATCTACCATCTGGTCCAGCCGATGAGTTATTTTTTAAACTACTTATAGTTTCTATTATTTCATTTTTAGTTATAGGTTTAAAAAATATTGTTGATTGTATTGAGTGATTTTCAAGAATGTTATTAGGTAAGTTGTCGATTTTATTTATTTTTTGGGACATTTTTGTGCCAATGTTTATAAAGTAATCATTAAATATGTTAGTTTTACCTGTATTATCCATAATTTCTAGCCCTTCATTATTTACTATATTAATATTTTTTATTTATGATAAAGTAAACAGAAAAATTCTCATAAAATTCCTTTTATTAATGTGACCGGTTTCGTGAACAAGTAATTACTTCACATCATCAGACACAGGAATTTTTGATGATGTGAAGTAATTATTTGTTCACGAAACCGGTCACATTAATAAAAGGAATTTTATGAGAATTTTTCTGTTTACTTTATCATGAATAATTACTCATATGGGATCAACCTACCTACGTTATATTTTATTTGTTTATGTGTCGTAGTTGAATTTGAAGCAGTATTTATTATTTCCCAAACTTTTTTACAGTTTCCTTGAGCTTCGGAGAGTCTGTTTTTATAATTTTGATTTTTGACGTCTTAATCTTATTAATTTATTGAGCATATTTCTATATTCTGTGTATTGTTGTTTAAGTTCAAGTGAATAGTTTTTTTAATAGCTTTTTTTTTTAGGTAATCCCGATGCCTAATGGAATTTATTAATCCATCAGTTTTTAATAACGTCTCAAATTTATTAACAAAAATATTATAACTAAATTGAGTTTGTTTACAATTTATTACTTCTTCCCAAGTTTCCTGATGAATTAATTTTTTGAAATCTATTTTATTAATAATTTTTTGTTTCTGTTCGTTATGGCATATGTTTTTTCTTTCAATTCTATTAGAATAGAAGTAATGTAATGATCAGTGATATTAGATTCAATAATCATAGCTTTTATTTTTTTTGTAAATATTTGTATGTTTATCTTGTCTAATAAATATGTGGTCTATAATACTTTGTGAAATATGTCATGACAATCAAGAACGGCACCTCAAGAGAATAATTTTTAAACAAACTTTTGCAATGAATTTAATTTTCTAAATCTTCTGTATTTAGGACAGTATTTTTTTCGGTGGTTCTTATAATTGATCATTCATTGTATAACTAGTTATTAAATAATGCAGAAATTGTTCCTAATCTGGCATATATTTTGATTTTAGTGATTGGTTAAGATATTTAATGGTGAGCAATTTACTTGCCAAATGAAAAAGAAGGCAGTATTGTTATTTTCCTTTACGTGATGCAATAAATAACATGCTGAAAAAGTACTTAATATTGATTCGAACTCAAGCTTTACGGGAACAATATGACTCATGAAATATAACGTCATTATGAACTAAAATATTCAGGGAAATTACTTGTTAGGGCGCCAGTGGAATAGTTATTAGGCTAGAGGATGTTTGATAAGTCAGGGTTTGATTCACCGTCTAGGGTTTTTTGGGTAATTCATCATCAATCAATGCCTGTATACAATTGTAAAGTTTTACACAAAATTACACTTTAGAATTAAATAATAATTATATCTCACATTTTAGGAACTAATCCATTGTTGGCTTGGAAATTATACAAGGGGCAGGACGATCGATTGATGCATTTTAATAAGGCAGGGAAACAAAAGATAATATGCAAGCCATTAATTTGGTCTTTTGTTGATTTTAGGCAGTTTCTAACAATTACCACGGTTCAACAATGAATTAGTGATTATTAGCTCACTGCTGAAATAGCAAATTTTTTTTTCATGAAACAAATTCAGTGATTGAAACGCGTCGTCGTTTTCAAAACCACTCTCATGTTGCTAGGCGTAGTCGTATTCCCAGTCGCAACATGATTTTGTAGTGGGTGAATACGTTTGAGCATGCTTGATGTTGAACACGGACAGCCAAAAAATATTGTATACACCGGCAAATGTTGAGAGACTAAGAGAAGCTTATAGAGTTCCCCACGCCGCACAGTGTTGCAAAATTCAAAAAAAGCTGGCCAAAAATCAAAATTAATAAATTATAGTTTAAAAACTAAAAAAACACGCTTTAATAGCAAATCGAACTAAAAAGTAAAAAATAAGAATGAAGCGATTGACAAAAAAAATCATTTTATTATTAAAAGCGTGGGGTGCTTGATATCAATTGTTATAAATATTTTATTGGTAGCTATTAACAAAAGTAGAGTTATCATAAAAATATAGTAAAAAGCACTCCACGCTTTTTTTACAATAAAATGAATTTTTTTGTCAATCATTTCATTCTTATTTTTTTACTTTTTAGTTCGGTTTGCTCTTAAAGCGTGTTTTTTTAGTTTTTTAAACTTAAAATTTCTTTTTTTTTTAGTCATGAAAACAAGTGTAATAGTCTTCAAGAATTGTTGTCGAAATTTTTTAATTAAAATTTTTTTCAAAATTTATTGATTTGAATTTACGAAATTTTTTTTTATTTCCTTTTTTCAAATTATTGTATTGCTATTGTTGAATTGATGTATATTTTGACAAAACGAAAGAATTAAATGCTCTCAAAAAAAAAACATTCTTATCGTAAATTGGTAACTAGTTCATCTTGTATGTCAAGTATAGTATGAGTTACGGTATTCAATTAGTGCTTAACTTTCTGCCAACTTATCATGGATGCGATATTTTGACGAAAGCGCCGATCGCACAACTTTGATATCCGCTTAGAAAAATTTTTTTTTAAGAGAAATTCGTCGATACGCATTCAAATTATTGTATTGTCATCGGTTCTTAATACGTGTGCAAATTTTCAATTTAATCCGACGTCTTGAAGTTGGTGAAAATTACGTTGAAAGATTTCGTTACATAGATAGATACATACAGGTGAAGCTAATATAAAGCGTGTAATAAAAATTTTTCGTTATCCCTTTTCATTGTGAGATTTGTGTAGAAGACATCTCCGCCTGCCAAATATCAACATGAGTAGATATTAAGATGCACTACCCTTCCCTTCGGGTAAGTCCAGAGTTGTCACTTGTGAAAGTATTACTTACGTAGTGAAATAATGTTTTTCGCGGTTACGAAACAGCGAAAAGTGAGATTGAAATGGAACAAATTCCTGGAGGTAAGTACAACATTACACTATATATTGGAAACGACAGAACAAGTAGAGGTGGTGGAGTTGGAATTTATGTAGGAGATGGGCTTTGGGCCAATGAAGTACTATTTGATTTTGTTCAGGTAGACGGCATTGAATATCTATGGATCGAACTACAAATTAATAAATTCTGCTTATTACTAGGCCACCTACAAATAACAAATATTTTTATAGATTTGGTGGATCATATGTTATCCGACAACATTATTCTTTTGGGAGATATAAACATTGATCAAAATTTCGAAAACCCAGTAGCACAGAGTTTATTTTCTTATGATTTTACAGAGCTGATAAACGAACCTACTAGAATACCTTACACTACACAAAATATCATTGATGTAATATTTTTTTAATAATAATAATAACCTAGTAAAAAAATCCGGTATTTTAAATGATGACCTTGTATCTGATCATAGGGTTATTTTTTCTGAACTTTCTCTTCTGCAAGAACCCCAAGAACCGAAGTTAATTATTTATAGAGATTTTAGAAACTTTTAGCCGGTTGAATTCTCTCGTGATTTAAACTCGATCACATGGGATGACATATTTTACATTCCTGATATCGACTCCAAATTGGAGTTTTTAAGTGAACAAATTTTAATTTTATTTAATAAGCATGCTCCAATAAAGATATCACGCGTTACTAAGCCTTATGCTCCCCGGCTTACTAAATCTACTAAACAAATAATGAAAGGCTTTAAGTATTTATAAAAAGACTGAACTACGAGAAGATTGGTACCATTATAAGGTTCTTCGAAATCTTACGCTTAATGCTATTAGGAGAGAAAAAAGCTTATAGTCTAAATTGCAAAGACAACAAAACACTGTAGACTGCTATAAAAAACTTATTAAGCAAAAACGTATTATAAATATTCCTTCTGCACTAAAAAAGAGCCTAGTGAAATTAATAACTATTTTTTATCTGTGTTTAGTCCAGTCAAAAATTGTGAACAAACTGAAGACTATTTTCTCTCTAATGGTTTTGATGATCAATTAAAATTATAGTGTTTTAAATCGTTGAACCATAACTAGAGACATTTAAATTAAAATAGATGTTTTATTCTGAATCAGAATCATAACATTTTTCTTTCTCTTTGTATTAAATAACACTGATAAAATATACAGTTATTGAGAATACGTACAATAAATTTAAGCTGGTAACTAATTTCATCTGCTTTAAGTCTGAAACAATGGACTATATTATGGGAGGGATACATCTGGGAAAATTAATGGCAAATTATTATACCCTCTACAGACCGCTGAGCGGATAGAATGTTTTTCAAGTAGATATCTCCTACAAAGCAACAAATTAAAGCTGAATTAAACCAATTTAACAAATTTTTGTACTGTGTGGCTCTAGTAAATATAAAATACATAAGTCTATTCATTTATGGCGGGTAATTCAGGATGATATTCACACCCTTATAACTTATTTTGAAAAATAAATAGTTATTTTTGTACGAAAGAGAACAAAACAGTATTTTACTACCTCAAAACAGGGAATAAAACGAGCGTTTATTCCCTGAGGGATTTAAAGTCGGTATGGAAACCAATGAACAATACAAACATAATGTAACATCGACATTTTTATCATGTTAAACTTTTAATGGTAAAATGAACAAAAAATTAAGAATTAAACATATAAACCTTAAAAAAGTAACTTATTTCAAATTAAAATTAATAAGGTAATTTTCGCAGTTCATAATATTTGGTAATTAATAATATTTAGTAATGTGTAGTAATCTAAACGTCAAATAAAAATAAATAAAAAATAATGTCAAACAGGCAATTAAATACAAGGATACCTAGATAATTCGGCATAAAATACAAAAAGCTTCGTGACCAATGTATTGTTCGTTAGTTTCTACATTTTATTTTTTTAAATAAAAATTGTGCTCGTTCGTAAAAAAAAATATTGTATGCAGCTCAGGAATTTGGTGTATTTTAGTCCCTTGCATAAATGTTTCCCTCACTGCGTTCAAGAAACACTAATCATGCCGGGACTAAAACACTCACTTTACTCCCATGGTGCATAAATAACTATTATGCATCAAGGGAGTAAAGTGAGTGTTTTAGTTTCGGCATGAATACTACAAGGAGCTAAAACACACTTCACTCGCAAGATGCATACTCCATTTTTAACCATTTTTATTGCAAAACAAATTAAATGTAAAAACTAAAGAATAATAATTGGCTACGAAGCTTTTGTATTTAATTCCGAATTTATCTAGGTTTCCTTGTATTTAATTGCCTGTTTGACATTATTTTTTATTTATATTTGTTTGACGTTTAAATTATTAAATATTACGAACTATGAAAATTACCCTTTCAATATTTTAATTCGAAGTATCACATTTTATGGTTTATATGTTTGATTCTTAATTTGTTGTCCTTTCTACCATTAAAAGTTTACATAATAAAAATGCTGTTGTTACGTTATGTTTGTAATGTTCACTGGTTCCTATGGCGACTTTAAATCCCAAATAAACCTGATTAAACGCCTTTTTTTACTCCCTGTTTTGAGGCGGTAAATAATACTTTATATAGCAAAGGAGAGAAATGCCTCATTATTTTCCCCAACGTGTAGGGCTACAAATAGTGTTATCTCCCACTATTTTTCCACGAGCGGGAACAGAAACGTCACACGAAACCAAAATTTTAATGATAAAAATTGTAGTAAATTCCACTGTCATCTTTGGCGACTCAACGAATTTAAGAAATTAGTAGTTTTTGAGATTTACATCTTGACAACTGAAATTTGTTTACAAAGTTGATTTTTTCAAATTTCGTTTCGAACATTTCTACCTAGTTTTTTATTCAAAATGGAGTGCCAAGGATACAGCGAAGAACCCCACTATATGTTATGTGTAAAAAATATTCTAGTTAAATTTTATGCTTTAAATATTTTCCTATTACTAAGTTCTTCTTATGAATATATCCTGTAGAGTATATTTTCATAAGTTCAGTTAAAATAATTTTGTAACCTAAAGTTTTCCTCGCATCTAAAAATTTATTTATTTTAAATTTTTCCCACCCGACTTGTTTCCCCGAAATATCACGTTCTGTTTCTGATTATTATTGATTTCTACAGTGAATTAAATTGATGGTGTGATGCCTGCCAAATATTCCAGAAATGGCCGGTGTTTGACACTGGTATGAATCCAGGGTATACAGGGTGGCTGCATTTTCATGTTGACCACTTTGGCATCTTGGAAACATTAAGAAATACAAGGTTAGTCAATCAGTATGTGAAACCAGATTTATTTTATTTGGTTTTTGAAATATCCCCAGATGGCTTAGAAATCTGATTTTACATAATATCCAGTACCTCCGTAGTTTTAAACAACTTTTTCAAAATGGGTAGTGGCTATAGTTTCGACAGCTGATTTTAAATGTCAATAGAAATGACGTTTTCAATTTTAAGCCAAGATAAAACAATTGAAATGATAACCCAGTATGCAGAGTGACAAAACTTATAATTATTATGATTGCGATTATGCCGCGAGGCGTCTGTAATAAAAAAAAAATTGACTCAGAAGAGAAAATAGATCAATTCATTATCTAGATGAAACTTGGTATGAAACTCATTACACCGTAGAAAAAGGATGGACTGATGGATTTAGGAAATGTCAGCCAATCTCATTGCCCCCTAATAAAGGGATTCGTTTGATTACATTACACTATGGATCAGTTGATGGATGGGTTGATAATGCAATGAAACTGTGCGGAAGAAACATGGCAGACTGTAACGTGGATTACCACAAGAACATGGAGAGAGAAATATTTGAGGAATGATTTGAAAATACACTAATTCCAAAATTAAATCCAAATAGCATTATTGTTCTTGACAATGCGAAGTACCATTCGAGGCAACTGTATAAAATTCCTAACGAGAATTCTACAAAGCTGAAGTTACAATTTTTTTTAATGGAACATGATCCCTATTATGAGGAAAATTATAATAAAGCATAATTGTTGGAAGTCCTGCAAACAAAAAATTATGAGAAGTATATTATAGATAATGTGACGGAGAGATATAGCCACAATGTGTTGAGATAACCGCCATATTTCTGCATTTTCATCCCGATTGAATTAATTTGGTGTAAATTGAAGAAAAACGCCAGAAAAGGAAATATTTTCCGAATTCAGTAAAAAAAGCCGTAGAGTTAATTCAGAATGAAGTGTCGAAAATTAACAAGAAAGATTGGGAAAAAAAGAATTAAGAAAGTAATTACAATTGAGGATTATTATTTAAAAATTGCCAAATTTCATATAAATTGTGGAAATAAATTTATTGTAAATTTGAACGAGGATAGTAGTTCATCTCAAAATGAAGAAGAGGGTGACGAGGACGAGGATTCAGAAGAAGACGCAATGTGAGGTGAGGTAAATGAAGTGAAGAAGTGAATTTTGTGATATTTACTGCATTAATTAATTCCGTTTTTTGTGCTTTCATGGTTCAGTGTTTGAGAAACATTCTTTTTCAGGATGTCATTACTTATTAATGTTATTATTTTTTTTTCATTTTGACAAATATATGTCTTTCTGTTTTTATTATAGTAATAACTTTACTATTAGAATTTATTTTTAATTCATTTATTGAGAAAAATATTTGTTTCTGTTACTATTTTGAGTATATTTTTTTGTTTTTATTTTGTTTTTAAAGCTTTTTTTATTACTTTTTAAATTATTTCTTTATTCTATACTAATATTCCATACCCTCACTTCCTGGCAAGAAATGTTCACACCTCCTCGCGGTTCTTGCTGGGTAGTAACAATTTATAATAAGCAAACTTGAATACTGTAAGGCTGAAAACAGACGAGGCGTTTTTTGCCGAGTCGGCCGCCGATTCTGCAGACGAAACGTCAAAACAAACGAGGCGGCTGGACACCGTGACGTTTTCCATATGATCAAAACACACCCAGCGTTTTATAAGCATTAGTAAATTTCCTCAGTACGTTGTTGTCAGTTCATTCAGACACCCGTTTTGAAATAATGGATTCCGATGAAGAGTTTGTGATACATCTAGGTGTATTATACTGCAGATTAAAAAGAAAAAAGAATCGTAAAATGTGGACACACCGAATTATTAGTGAAAGAAAAAATAAAGGATACTTTTACACATTGTACAATGAAATCAAACAAGTCGATGAGAAGTTTTTTAATTTCGTTAGAATGTCTATGACATCTTTTAATGAACTATTAAATTTCATGTATTAATTGTTCGATATTTATTTCCATATCTGTCACTAAAATAATTAAAAAATTTTAAAATCACGTCAAATGGCAACCATGCAGTATACGTACCGATCAAAAACCGCCGGTGTCTGTGTTGCACAACAGTTAGTACATTTATGAAGGGCCGCTTAAAGTCATAAAAACGCTTTCGGCACATGGTTGGGAACACTGTACGCTCGTCGCGTAGGCGGTGACATTCGTCACCGACGTATCGTCTGTTTTAATACATTCATAATGAGTGAAGCAAACGACGATTCGTCTGCAGAATCGGTGGCCGACTCGGCACAAAACGCGTCGTCTGTTTTCAGCCTAACGCTGTATGTGTAGTCAATACGTTTTTTTCAAGTTAATACGTTTTTGTACATTTGTTAAATTGTTGCTAGCTAAACTGAGCACAAAAACCTACATTGAAAAAGTAAACGAGCGAACAATACAGTTAAATCCGTTTCGTAGCGTCTTACCTCGGATATCCCGTCACAATATCTGTTTCGCAAACTATATATAACACGGACATGTCAACACATTGCATAGAAAACAGTCATTTTATAGATTTAAATAATGTCAAACTACTCCATTCGGAAAAGAAATGAAAGAAACTTGTTCTTTTATAGAACAATTAGAAATAAGTAAGGTTGTTAATAATAATTTAACGAATGAACAACAAATTTTTAGATAAAATAATTTAGATTTAAAAAATAAAGTAATGTCCAACTTATAAAAGCATATTTTACAATAGTTTTATAGTAGGTACCAGATGTGGTTATATAAGCAATGAACACAAATTTTACTGTTCAGTATTCCCTGTACTCTTGACAAAGGCCTAAAAAGCCGAAACACGTGTAGAGTTTCAAATAAAATATTTTTAGAACATTAACAATCACATTTCCTTCATATTAAAAATAAAAAAAAATTAAATGTTGATGAGTTTCCTGTAACTATATCGTTCATTCTCTGTATTTACGCCCTCTTCAGGCTTGCGCCCGATACGAGGACACCGACGGCACCGGCCTAATTACGGCTCTGGACATCTGAAATCTACGATCGAAATTAGAGTCGACTACTCATTTTGTGTTGCTGTGTGAAATAATTCGCAATTACTAACAATTGTATAAAAACTGGGATTTTAGTTTTTTCAGAATATTTTAGGAAACAAGTAAAATAACTTAAATCTGTTTGCAGGTGTTAATTGATACTCCAGGGAAATAAGGTAAAAATAAAGGCCATCTGCGGAATGAGGCCGAACAAGCTGAATTTTTGCAGAGACATTCGTTTTGATGTTCCAATGAAGCACAAAAAAATCTCATATGCCTACCCTTGTGCGTCTTGAGATATCGAAGGTCAAAGGTCATGAAAATCGTTTTTTTCGCAAAAAATCTCGCTTCCAGTGCATCTGACGTCGTAAGAACTCATAACAAAACTTACGTAAAATAGTACTCTCTACAAAATTGTTCATATACATTTTTTTTCGTACGACCAACCATTTTCGAGATATAGCATGATAAAGCGGGAGCGCGCATTCGTAATAGGTAATACTGTATTATACTGCAGAGCTATAAATATAAAAGCACTTTTCTTAATCTGTTAGACTGGAAAATTAAATTCCCATTATTAAAACCGTTAAAAATTTGTTTATTGATAAAAAAAATATATAATAAATAATTAATAACAAAACAATGTATTATTTTCACACCACTTTTGTAATGAAATGCAAAGCCTCTATATATTATAATGCAAATAAAAAAATTCTTTATTCTAGACAAGAAAAGTATAATTATCCAGGTATAAAGAAGTGGACCATGACCGTATTTCTCCGAAACGCAGTCCCTAAACCCCTTGCATTGTAAAGCGCCTTTTCGCGTCGCGTCGTGTCGAAGACTTCAGTGACCTTGAGCCTGAAGAGGTTTTGCCAACAGACATAGAGCCAACAGATATAGAGGAAGCGTCTGACGAAGATAATGTGTTGACCGAGGTGCTAGTGGAACCCGACGAAGACGAGGAGGAAGACAAGGAAACATAAGGCGTGGTGTGGAAAAGAATGTATTTTTTGTTATTAATTATTTATTATATATTTTTTTATAAATAAACAAATTTTTAACGGCTTTAATAATGGGAATTTAATTTTCCAGTCTATCAGATTAAGAAAAGTGCTTTTATATTTATAGCTCTGCAGTATAATCCAGTATTATCTATTACGAATACGCGCTTCCGCTTTATCATGCTATATCTCGAAAACGGTTGGTCGTACGAAAAAAATGTATATGAACAATTCTGTAGAGAATACTATTTTACGTAAGTTCTGTTATGAGTTCTTACGACGTCAGATGCACTGGATGCGAGATTTTTGCGAAAAACCGATTCTCATGACCTTTGACCTTCGATATCTCAAGACGCACAAGGATAGGCATATGAGATTTTTTTGTGCTTCATTAGAACATCAAAACGAAGGTCTCTGCAAAAATTCAGCTTGTTCAGCCTCATTCCGCAGAGGAAGTTTTATTTCTCTGGAGTATGAGCACTGAAATAGACAACTTTTGTTTTATTCAATACTCTTATCAAACCTAGTGCAGTTTTCTTTAAATAAATAAAGAGAAATAAAAATAAATCTGTAATAAACATAATAGATAATACTGTACCCAGAAAAAAACTTCTATTGGGGAAAAACAATTTTGTGACTAAATACATGTAATTGTCAAAAACCAGAATCGGTGTATTCCATATTCTAGTGTAATTATGAAAGCACATATAAGTATTTAGTTCAAAGCTCTGCAAATATTTAATAATACTTTCGAGATATTGTATTCTGAAAGAATTCAGCAGTAAATTAATAAACGTTAAATGCCGAGCAGAAGCATGCGGCTGGAAGCATTTCTATTATAGTTTTATTGGACCGTTTACTATTTCGTTTACTTCGAATCCGGCTTCGTTGCTGTAATCAAATTGTAGAATCCACTTCTAATATTAACTGTGGTTTTATGAAAAGAGCATCGCTTGGTAATTAATATTTAATATATGATGGAAAACATTTGGTTACGGGTTTTATTATAATATATAATTAAATAATTACAAAACACTATTTTCTTCTTGTCTAATTTTCACTTTTATTTTAATCTTTACGACTAGTTTCATCCTATTCTGACATTTTCAAATAACTAATAATACAGACCGTCACACAGTGGACGGTAACGCCAAAAAGCTGGCCAAAATAAAAAAAATGAAGATTTTTTTTTTTGAAATGGAAACGTTTTAAATCGTTGTAGTGGTACCCCTAGCATTAGAAACGACCGTTAATACAGGTCTGGGTTCACTACCTGAGCGTGGAAATTGCTTATTGTGCGACCGTGCAGTGCGTCACTTCGGCAGCTCGCAACGCTTCAAAAATCGATAAATTTTGTCTGCAGCGTAAAAAGTCTCAAAGTGCAGTTTTCTGTGTCATAAAAATGGATTCTGCATCAGAAAGTAAGTACAATTAAAATATTTCAGTATCAGATCAGTTTATTTATATGGTAATTAGTAAATAATTATCGAAGTGGAGTGCATTTTTGTACATGCAACGATTCATAAACTCCACAAAAAAAGCCATAAGTTACGCGGTTGGTGATGGTTGGTTTTGAAACTTATTGAAATGTGTTCAATGAACATTTTTTCGAAAGTGTATAAAAAATTAGCTGCATCTTTTTGCATCTTTGCGAGATATTGACCAAATTGTGCGCGAATGCACGGATGCATGCACATTCGTGCACCATAAAGTGGGCTCCATTTGAATGCATTCTCATGAAACGACGAAGAGGACGATGAATGTAATTCAGATAGTAATTGAATAAAATTAATTTTCGAAGTCATTACACATTTTTATTCCATTCCCTAATTTTCCCGAAACAAATGAAACACATGAATTCGCTTCAATTTAATAATAATTTTTGAACTATGTATATATTTTTGACCGTAATTTTTTTTGAAATTCTATATGGGATTCTTCATCAGCGACCCAAAAAAACTGTATACAAAGTTTTGTAAAAATGCAGCGATAATTGGCGATTTTTGGTATGTTTTGGGGGGATTTCATGGCCGCCATTTTGTTTTTTCAAAATTCAACTTCGGATTCTTGATCAGCGACACAAGAAAACCCTGTATGCACAATTTCAGTAAAATAGCTCAATGCCTTTATATTTTGGCCAGCTTTTCAGCGTTTCCGTCCACTGTGCGTCAGCTGCAATGGGAATCCTCCTGACCTTATTCCCTTTACATGTTTATTTGAAGAGAGAGGCCAGGTGGGCAACCTACAGACTGCAACAAGCGGCCATTAATATGCCGCAGACTAATATCATGGAGCGGAACAGGCTGCTGGGTGGCATAGAGAATCACAGCATCCTGGGAATGTACTCGGATACTATGCCTACCATGACCAACTACGAGCTGACCTTCAACATCCTTTCTCCGGAAAGAGTGGGACCGGAATAAAGCCGACCTACTGGGGACAGACAGTGGCTGGTTTACAGACGGCTCTAAAACTCCCAAGGGGACAGGAGCCGGAGTACATAGCTACAGACCAAGGGTGAGGATATCCTCAAGATTAGGTATTAATGCAACTATTTTTCAGGCTGAGGTTCATGCCATTGAACTGTGTGTGCGAAGGCTGGAACATATGCATCTTATACGCAGATCAACAAAAATTTTCTCAGATGCTAAGCAGCTATAAAAGCACTTGGCTCCTACCGGTGCAATTCCAAAACGGTATGGAACTGTCAGAAGGCTCTAAATCATTTGAGCAAACACAACAAAGTGACTCTGGTCTGTACACCCGGCCACTCTGGTATGGAGGGTAACGAAATAGCCGACTCCTTGGGCAGAGATGGAGCGGGATCACGAATCATCGGACCACAACCTTGGCATATCTTCAAGTACTGCTAAGATGTCTACCTCAACCTAGGCTGAAAGGAAACTTCTCTAGTATTTTTTTATTTTATTTTTTTTTTTTTTTATTTTATTTGGTACACTATCCAACAGGTCCTCAGACCCAATTACAGAATAGGAATACTAGGTTACAACAACAAAAAAAAAAGAAATACAGTAGAGACTTAGCTAAGGTACTTAAACATCATACAGAAGACAAAAGGGAATACAAAGATAATATGGAAAAAAGAAAACAAAACAACAAAAAAAAAAATACAAAAGTAGTAAGTATAAGTATAGTATAAGTAGTTAATTACACATATTATACGAATAAATAATACAAAACATTTTATGTCTTGAAATTCTTCCGGAAGAAGTTCCGAATCAGGGGTTGTACATGCATGATTTTATTGAGGCAACGTTGCAGTTGAATATATCGACGCGATCATGTATGTTATTGTATATGTTACACATGACTTGTAATGAAGAGAATTTTTTTTGAGTTTGTTCTTGGATTTGCTAAAATAAATAATTGTGTTTGACGCGAAGCTATTCGGTGGGCATGAAACGGGAGCATGTTAAGAATATGGGAGCTGTTTATCACATTGTGTATCAATTTGTAAAGAAAAACCAAGTAAGAGACTTTGCGTCGATCTTCTAACGATCTCAGTGAGAACCTTGACAGAAGTTCCGACTGGGGATAACCAATAGGCGAATATGACCCTTCAATTTTATAAGTGGAGTATTTCAGAAATCTTCGCTGTATGTTCTCTAAGTTATCTATATGTACTTTATAGTGCGGCGACCATACTATTGAGGCATACTCTAAGGTTGATCTAACGATAGAATTATAGAGTAGCTTGAGGCTAGTAGCATTGTTGAAATGATGAGTGTTTCTGATGAGAAAACCCAAAGATTTGTACGATCTATTAATTACATGATTAATATGATTCGTAAATGTTAGTTTTTTATCAAATATTACTCCTAAGTCAGTGAAAGTCTCCGGTCTAGAAAGTATATTGTGTTCTATCGTATATTGGTATGGTATAATATTTGTTTTTGTTGTATTGTATTGTGTTGTATGTTGTTGTATTGGCAAGAGTTACCAGGATTAGCTCATTCGAAGGCGTTTATAAAGTACCCTTTGAAATCAAGGGCTATAAAACTTTTAGAGCTAAACAGGATAAAACCTGAAAACTCTAACAGGCACTGCCGACTAAACTATCGTCTGCATAAACTAGGCCTAGCGGAAAATGCCCAGTACCGTTTATGCCTGGAGGATGATGAGAAGGAAGGCCGCGTCTTATACACTTGTCCCGCTGTGGAGAGGATACGATTCTCAATATTTGGCAAAAGGCAACTGCTACCAAAAGATTTGTACACATTCTCACCCAATAATGTTAGTAGTTTTATTAAGAGACTGAACTTATTGGGTGAAATATAATTAGTAGTGAGCCACAATAGGCCTGATGTGGAGGGTCTAAAAAGACTCACTCACAAAAAACCTAACCTAGCCTAACTACAATTACAGGGGAAAAAGTAACAAAGTCCACTTGTAACATTGGCGTCTTTAAAACACAATAAGTTAGAGAGTGTTTCTTGACAACTAATGTAAGACAATAAAAAATATTGTATTCATCTGCCTGATATTTTGACGTGGTCACAAGCGCACAGGTTTATTTTTCCAGTATCATACTGGGTAGGTAACTAACCGTATTTTTTAGATAACTAAGAATTATTCATGTGGTAGTAAGCCCCAAGAAAAGAAAAGAAAAATTTTAAAAATGCCACAAATAACATTTAGATAATATGTATTTTTTTATTTGTATTATTACTGAAAAATGTATTTCACTTTTGCACATTTTCACTAAAATTCTCTTCATTTTCCGTAACACAATTCTTTGACGTACTGGCAATTGATCAGTTAAATACATTTTTTTTTTTTAATTTTTGGAAGTTCTATGAGGTTTTAAAGATTAAAATTGCTGTGGTGTAAAATTTATGAAATGTGACTATTTTGTGTTTTTATCCTGTGCTCTTCGTATGTGAAACACATCAAAAATAAAAATGTAATACATATTAAACATATCATGACGTGAAAGTAGAAAATATACAGATGCAACGATGAAAATAAATAAAATAATCAAAAAGGAAAAATATTTACTTCAAGTAAAACGATTTTATATCATTATGACTGCTACTAGTTATATCGAGATAAATCCTGGATGCAATTACCGCACACTGTATAGAGAGGAGAATGTGTACATAAATTAATTAGTACGAAGTGTCGGCAAATAGAATGTAAAATTGTCTCTAGGGTAATGTTGTAACTGATACTAATTCTTGATAATTGGTTACATTGTGAATTATTTTAAATATTTACTTAAGAAAAGTATATACGTCTACCTATTTCCCAAACTAATTACTGAATATTTCTCCAGAAGTTCGCGTTCAGGAATGCTAATAGGAGGATAAACACAGATTTAAGGCTAAGAAATCTTAAGAATCAATCGTGAATAGATTCCAGATTATTAAGTGCACTGTAATAAGGAGACCATGCAAGATGTGTGTTCTCAAACTTAGATCTGGCGAAAGTTAACCTCAAGTAGTTTAATCGATTCTTGTTAATGAAATCACAGCAATTTTGCACTCAATCCATATGGCTTACCCACTTCTAAGATAATGGAGTCCACGTGTGCAAGTATACCATCAAAAATAGCGTTAAGATCATGAAAGGTTTTTGATCGTCTTTCAAATAACGTTTCTTAGTCTATAATCAAAAATTATATGTACAGATTTTGTTGAAAATTACTTGATTTATATTTATCAACATTTAAAGACAATTTGTTTACACCATACGTTTATGTTATCCAAGTTACTATGAAGACGGACATAATCACTGAAATTACAGACAGTAGCATGTATTTTTAATTCACCGGTATTTAGAATTAGAATTAGAAATTACATCTAAAACTTCCACAATATCATTAATGAAAATTGTGGCTGAATGATCCTAGGTATTCGTCAGACTTAAACCCATTATGATTTAAGAAATTATAAACACTTTTTATTATTTGTCTAATTTTTACTTTATTTGTTATTTTACGACTAGTTTCATCCTATTCGGACATTTTCAAGTAAACTAAATTATACACAGATTTTACTTTTATTTACATAATTATAAACTGAACTGAATAGAAGGATGGGTCACTTTATGGTTGATAATATAATACAAATTTGTACAGGTGTTATGTCTTTAAATGTGGAGGTTTTTTCAAGATAGTAAATTATATTATGGTGTGATTTTTATTAGCAGCAGGTTATCTTAATAAGTTTAATAACGGAGAATTATTTAAATCTATTTGATCGTTTAATATGTTGTAATTTTTATTCCTATTTAATTTATTAATTTCTAGCACTTCTAATAAATTAAGTTGTTACTTTTCCCACAAATATGTAATATTTTAGGTTGATGGTCGTCAGTTATTGTATGACCAGAGTCTGATAGGTTTTTATAAAAGTTGAAATGTTGTTTTTGTGTGTGAATATGTTCTCTATATCTTACTCCGAACGATATACCTGTTTGACCTACATATGAGGCGTTACATTCTGGGCAATCCAACCGATATAAACCCCATTTTTTAGAGATATCAGTTTTTTGTTTTGCATTGAAGAAATATCTGTCTATATTTTTTGTTAGAATTAAAAGATGTTTTAATATTAAATTTAAAAGGTTTATATTTAACATTAAAATGCAGATTTAAGTTTTTCTGATGGCAAAATATTTTGATGTGGTAAACACTTGAACATAAACTACAAGCAATATGCAGAGGAAACATGTATGAAAATTACATGGTTTTATACTCTATAGAAAATATTTTAATTAAAATAGCTACCAGCATAATAACAGTTCCATTCATGGTTAAACTGACATTTTAAGTGTAACTGTATTTTATTAGTTGTTAAGTGATTTTAAAATTTTCAATTTCAACCCATTAGGCCACCCTAATTGATTTTCCAAAGTATAGGAGGAATTAGACATGTGAGGAGATACTTCCATTAATCACTGAACGTACTTAATCAGTCGAAAAATAGACCAAGAGCGCAGTGTACGGTGAAAAATGAGGTAGGGCCAAGCATTTATTTTGATAAATAATAGTAGAGTATAAGTTCACAATAAGCTACACCCATATTCAGGAAAAGGTATAAAATAAATAGATTTCTAAGTAGTAAACTTAAAACATCTCTATTTATTTATCTAATAAGTAATGTCATTTTAAAACAGTTTTGAGTATAGACCTTTTTTGAATACGATTCAGTAATTGCTATTTAGCGACGAGAAGTAAAAATTATAATTTTTCTTCAAGCGTATAGCAATACTTACATTATATATTGCAACACGTCCTGGAGAAAGAGCCTATTTTTGTACTAATACAAATATTTTTAATTTTTTTCTAGAATAAAAATGAAACAATGTACACTGCTGTACAAAAGTAAGTAGGACAGTGACAGTAGTGGTGTAATATATATGTAAAATAAATGTATCTGCTTTTCCACGCAGATAATTTACTAATTGATGATCATATTCAACCATCATTTATCCTCCGTCTCCCAGTTAAAGGCCTTCTTTTTAATACTCCTTTCTTCTTATCTCGCTTTTTAACTCTTATAGGTACAGTAATAAGTGCTGCTTTACTTAGTTCTGCACAGCAGTGTACCTATCATACAACGAATTAAAAATCCAAGTAGCTATGACTTATCATAACTGTCAGTTTTAAATTTCACGTCGGGTCGGTTTTCAAATTTAAAAGCAAAAATGTCTGAAGAAATGCAGTGCACACCACCTGAATTACTTAAAATTGCAAATTCTTTAGTGGCAACATTAATTCACGCGAAATCCAAAAAAGTTTACGATAATGCGAACGATAAATTTACAAAATGGACAAAGGACAACAACGTACATATGTATGTATTCGGAAAATATAATGATAGCATATTTTACACATTTATCCAAAAAACTGAAAAGTTCAACTCTATGGGCGCAATATTCAATGGTAAAATCTAAATTAAACATCGAACACAATGTAAAAATGGACAACTATTCTAAATTAATTGCCATTTTAAAGCGACAAGGCGAAAACTATAAACCTAAAAAGTCAAAAGTTTTGTCTAAAGAAGAGTTTGATGAATTCTTTAATAAAGCACCTAATGATAAATATTTAGCAACAAAGGTATGTACGCATTTTAAAATTATATATTTAACCCTCTCATATCTGTATTATAAAATTTTGTTATAATTTGTGAAATTCCAGTTATTTTATATCTATCCGCAATGAAAATAATAGATAAAAAGAATTGAATGCTTTGATTAAGTTCAGATATAGCTCAGTGGTCAGAGTGTTGGACTCGTAATTTGAAGGCCCGATTTCGAATCCTGTACTTTTAACTTTTTTTTTTGCTCTTTCTGTTTTACTTTTATAAAATTAAATAGTATATTTTTTAGGTTGTACTAATATTTGGAGTCACAGGAGCTTGTGGATGAGATGAACTTGTTCATATAAAAGTTAGTTATATAAAAGATTTGGGAGATTTAATCTTGGTAAATATTTCCAACACAAAAACTAAAAAACATCGCTCATTTATTATAATTTGAGATTTTTATTTAAATTTATACAGAAAATATGCTACTCTTCGCCCAAGAGACATAACTTTTGGTAGATTTTTTATTAAATATCAAAATGATCATTGTCATCGTGTTGTGATGGGCATACATAAAATTTCAAACGTTGCAAAAGATGTTGCGTCGTTTTTAAAGTTGCCAAATTCACATGAATATACGGGCCATAGCCTTAGAAGAACCTAGGCAACTATCTTAGTTGATAATGGTGGAAATATAACAACCCTAAAGCGACATGGTGGATGGAAATCCACCAGCGTTGCTGAAGGATACATTGAAGAATCTGTAAACAACAAAGAACAGATAGCGATGAAAATACTAAACCCATTAGAATATAATGAGCCCAGTACTTCAAGTTAAACTGGAATCATTTTTACTGAAGAATTTTCTGGCAACAATGAAAGAATTTTGAACAATCAAACTGACAATCTTATTACAAGTAATGTATTCGACAGAACTATGAATCTATAACAAATACAGCTAGCAGTGCTTTAAACGTAAGCAACTGTACTATACAGAATTTAACATTTAATATTCATGTTAATAAATAATGGTTTTTGGAAAGAAAGTCATTTTTCGAAATTAAAATCGCAATTTTTTTATTTTGACGCTTGAAAAAAAATAGTATATGTCACTTGGAGTAAAAGGCACATTATTTGTTTCGCCCAGTTGCTCAACTTCTGGGCTCAACATGTAATGTTCGCCTTCTCCTCCTAGTAACATAATATATTATTTCATTACTAGGCGTGAAAATACGCCGTGTAATAAAGAGACAATTTCGTGTTTCATCCGAAATTTTTTTCTAATCTTGCAAAATATAGTCAAAATAAAATTTTTAAGTTTAATTTATGTGACATCTTTACCATAATTAATTATGATTTGCAAGAATCTAGAACTCTAGCTATCTCCGTGGTTAAAAGAACATCAAGCTTTTAGTTTTTGGTAAAGGTATTCCTGTTCGACTTTTAAGTGTTTTCGTGGAAAAAAAAATGACTGAAGATTGAAACATTGAAAACGATGCCAACGCAGCTATTTCAACTTTAATAAATTGAGATTAATTAAGATAATTAGGATAAACACTTGGTTTCGGTTCCATAAATTTATTCAGATTTATCTAACTTGTTTCGGTCTCACATCCATTATGAGAGTCTAAAAATTAAACTAAATTAATTTTATTTTATATGTTTCACCAAGAACCAACCGCTGACTCCATTCAATTATTTCAACTTTATTGCCAAGAAAATCTGAAGAAGTGTACGAATTTACCTGCGATGTTTGAAAATATGGTGTGATTCAAAAAATGTCAAAACTGTCACGGAAAAAATCGTTCTCGCTTATTTCGTCGACAAAGCAAAGGTTCAAAACTTCTGTCTTGTGGAGTTCGTATTAAATGTTGAGAATGATGTCTTAAAAAATCAAAAAGTACTTACATGAGAAGATTTCAATAGTTGTTACTACAAGCTGATAACCAAACATACATACTTAGTATTAAAGATAAGTTAACAAGTAGTTTAAGAAATTATTTTGTGGAAAGTTTATTTTTATGTTTATATGTAACTAACTACTCTTGATTGTTGGAGCATCTGGTGGCTGTCGTAAGGACGAACTTGTTAACATGCTTACAGACCATGTTGATGCTTTAGATTATTTTTCCATATTCCTATTCCTGATATAAAAACAAAGCATCCGAGAACAATCACAATAACAGAAGGCAATATTAATAGATTGATTTGTAAGAAAATATGTCTCTCATCGACCGAATGAAACGATTCATCATCGTTTTCTCGTGATATGTAGAAATGCAAAATGTACGAAACAACCTATTAGCATTAAAACATACTACGAGTATTCCCAAAAAATTTGCTGTTTTTAAATTTGTCAAAAATATGTCCAGTATTTAAGTCAGGTGGTAAATTTGGCATTAATAATTATAGATCTATTGCATTAATTCCAAATATTGCAAAACTTTTTGAGTGCATTTTGTCATTTGTTGTTTATAACCATATTTGCAGACAGATATGCCTTAGTCAACATGGTTTCATTAGAGATCGGCCTACCTTGACAAATATAGGCAACTTTGTCCAATTTGTGTCACAAGCTCTTGATGATAGATTTCAAGTTGACGTAATTTTCACCGATTTCACTAAGGCATTTGATCAGGTACACCATGGTATAATCATAAATAAACTTCGACAGTTTGGATTATGTGAAAACTTAACACAAGTGTTTTATTCCTTGTTAACTGATAGAAAAAACTATGTAGAATACAAAGGTTTCATATTGTGCGACAAGCGGGGTAACGCAGGGATCCAACTTAGGTCCGCTTATGTTTTTAATGTTTGTCAACGACATTGAGAAGTCTATAAATTCTCATATGTTTCTCTATGCTGTTGATTTGAAAATAGTAAGAGTAATAAATAGTGAGCAAGATTGCCATACATTACAGGATGATATTGTTTTCCTGTACGCTTGGTGTTCACAGAATAAATTAGGTTTGAACATTAATAAGTGTGAAACGATGACGTTCTCAAGGAAAAAAAAACATGTTAGAATATAATTACAAAATAGGTGATCTATTCTGCAACGATGTCATCAGAAAAAAGATCTAGGTATAATATTAGACCCTGAATTATCATTTATCCCCCACTATGAATATATTAATAGTCATTGCCTAAAAATGCTAGGTTTTATAATCAGGAACACTAAACAATTCACAAGTATTGAATGTCTCAAGATATTATATTTCTCCTTTGTCAGAAATCGATTGGAGTACTGTAGTGTTGCTTGGTCTTCGTACTGTAGTGTTCATATTACGATGCTCGAGCGTATACAACGTAAGTTTTGCAAATATTGTATTTCATAAAGCATAAACGATACCGGGAGCAGAATTATAGCTAGGGCTTTATTAAATCAATTTGAATTCGAGCCATTATTCGTGCGGCGTAAAGTAACGAACATTACATACTTATACAAAATTATCCATGGTCAAATTGATAACCTTCAATTCTTAGATCAGGTGCATATTAATATACCTAGATTTGGTACTAGTCAGCCTTCAATCTTTATATATGATACACCCCACACCAATCAGCACATGAATTCACCATTACTTTCTATGTCTAAGACAATACAATGAATTGCAGAATTTTGTTGATATATTTTGTGATAATTATACGCACTTTTCTCGTTCGCTAAAAGAAGCTGTGTTAACTAATTCTGCATTTTGACCTTGACTATTGTTGATTACGCCGTTTATTTATGATATTTAGTACTATTCGTATTTCCATCAACTAATTGTTTTTTACTTAAACTGTTGTTAGAAATTAGCTTTTATTTTTTGTGTAATGTCATGGGCTTTCTAAGTCCTTTGAGCATATTCTGTATTTGGACAGCTGTGTCTGTCGCACTTCTATTTTCTATCTTCTATTTTCTATTTTCTATTTTTTTTTTAATGTTTAACTATAGATTTTTGCTGCGCTAAATTAAATTTGTTAATGAAATACTGTAATTTGCTATGTCTTTGTATCCTATTTATGGACAGTTTTGTCTGTTGGATTTCAATAAACCTTATTATTATTATTATTATTATTATTATTTGCCTAATTCTGACCCAGTCACTGTTTTCGTCGATTATTATCGGCTTCCTTATTTGGTGAAGCTGGAACTGATTTACTAATATTGAAGCGACAAGGGAGTGGAGGTCCTCTACTGTTGCCTCATATGTTGAGAAATTCATAGAGAAAAAAGAAAATTTTCTGGTAAATTTTTGGGCGAAATTGCAGAAACGGGACCTTTCATAAAACGTCTGGTCAGATACGCTTTTAGTTCAGTTTTAGTTTAAGAAACGTACTTATTCACGTTTTTCTTAACAACTAAATTTAATTTTAACATTGAATATAGTACATACCAGTATAACACAGTGAATCTAGTGCAATGATATATGGTTTGATAAACTGGGGAACATGCAACCAAATACAAGGCATTTTAATTGATCAGAATTATCGCGATACCACTGGAAAGGTAATGAATAAACATAACTTTGACCTGATTATTTTTTTCAGCCACATTGGTTCAGCGGAGGCTGAGTTATTACAAAGATTATAGTGTACATATTATTTTCGTTATCGCAAAAAATGCAGTATTAACAAGGTTTAAAATTTTCTAACTCTAATTGTAATTGATACTATTCGTACCAACACAGTCAGTGATCGAACGAAGATTTGATACTAGATGAATTTTTGCCAATAATGGAGGAATATTCCTAATATGACAATTTTACTTGAATAAGATACTTTGATTTTAGAAGAAGTAGCTAAAGAGAATTTGTTTGGTAAAATATGTTTGAAAACTGTAATAGGCCGGTGTACTTAAATGAGGAAGCGATTGACTAGAACCAATTACAAAAAACACATGCATCTAAAAACATTTTGATTTGTTGATGGTTTAATAGGTGCAGCATACAAGCTTGTGAGAAGAGGCCGACTATCTAGTACAAAATCCGCAAACAGCTGTAAAATGAAGGTTCCTAGGGAAAAAGTAGGATTAAACTACCCCCGCGCCAAAAAGAAGTACATTCCATTTTTATCATATTACAGAAAACGAAAATCAATTATTTTCTTTAAAAAAACTAAAATTGAAATAAAATATTTTATAATTAATTGTTTGACTTAAATAATGCCCAGTGGTTTTATAGTGTAATCACCACTTTATGCCATTTTTAAAAAAGTAAAAATATTTTCTTATACCCATCTGTGTCTCTGTATTTTCTCCTATGCGGAGTAATTTAAAAGAGTTGACTGTATTTTACGCGTTTATTGAACTAAAAAAATGATATGCGAAGCGGTGTGTCCGTCTTGCTTGGGGTATAACTTTTGACTCTCGCTGTGTGCGTCCTTAAAACCCTCTTAAAGATCAAACATAGGCACTTGACATTTTCTAGAAATTTTGATACCACAAACGTGTGTCTTAGTCTAGAAATTTCTATATTATTCTAGACATGTGCCAAAGGCGGCGTTAGATTTAAATTGAATAAGCAATATCAAACACTATCTTTCTTTAACATACTAGTATTTAAATGAAAATCTTTTGGAAAAATCAAATTGAATAAAGTCTGACCTCAAAGGATTAAGCAGTAGGGCATTGGTTACACTTTAGAGTGATATTACAGTTGCAGGTTGCAGATCCATGTGAGTCAGGTCATTTTTAACTAGAAGTACAAGTAATTTTTAATTCTGTAATAATTAGTCACATCCGCTATTTAATTAAACCAGTAAATTCAGAGAGGGAAGTTCAGGGGCTCAATCTTTCAATTTATGTAACAAACTAACCTAACGTTAGTCCTCTTTTCCCGCTGTTTGTAAAGAAAATCATTATTGTCGTCTGTTCAAAACATGACTGTCGAGCATTTAATACATCAATCCACAACTTTTAAGAATCCACTAAAATTAAGATTACAGTCGCTTTTAATATTTTGTTGAATGTAAAATTAGGAAGTAACATAATCTAGAATTTAGTTATTTGATTTATATACTCGTATTAAAATTTCTTTGACACACCGTTTTATTCAATTTAGCCAGTTCAACATTACTGTTGATTTATTTCTTGTACGTATTCGTGCTGAATGGTTCGTTTATAATAATCGTTTCTGTGGATGAATTTAATCACTTGCCTCTAAAGACCGTTTTGAATGAACACATCTTGATCCAGAGACAAGCAATATACTAACGTATTTACCGTTTTCAACAACTCAAAAGTTAGAAGCATTCAAAGTGTTCTTACTCGACAGATACACGAACATTTTTGATTGAATTACACTACTATACAATTCAAAAGTATTTTGAACCCCTTAGTTTAACTGCGAATATGACGGAGTAGGAAATAATTTGAAAAATTATGTATACATTCATTAGTGTCTATTGTAAACTACTCATAACATTCGACTGGCTTAGTTTAAAACATTATTTTATTAATTTTTTCTAAATAGTTTTCAATTACAGTATTATCAAGTGTTTTAGTAGGCCAAGCAGTCTTTCGGATTAAATTATCACTTGATTCTAAAAAAATAATGTTCGTTATTTCTTACTGTTATGGTTTGACCAGCTGTTATATTTTCAGTTATTTTACTACCAACCTCTAAAAAAAGTTATATTTGTTATCAATGGACTGGAAATGTTGTGCGTCACACACTGAAAAGTTTTTAAATAAAAATCGTAAGACTCAGTAACAGTGACATATAAGTTTATATTAGTCCTCTGTCAAATGTACATCCGTGGGCTCATTGACGATGCAATGTGGGAGTAGTCTCAATCTCTTCGTTTGATCTGATTGATTGAGAAACATAATTTCGTTGGTGGTAGCCTTGAAAATAGTGAGTTTGGGTGCTGCACCAAAAAACAAAATGGCTACCATCACAAAAACTTTTTTGCATTTGTCGAAGTCACCGTTCGTTTTATATAAAAAAATTTAGTTTATGGTTGAAATCACCCCATAATTTGCTTTAATTTTGCTAGAATCACTACTAACAGTACCTAGCCAAGAAAATGATGCAGATAATGCTACAGCACCTACAGATCTAATTTAGAAAAGCTCGAAGAACTACAGGAAAAACTTACATAGTAGCAGGCATGCCACTTTTTCACACCTATCACAAACTTAACTCCGTGAAAACATGCGATGACTTCAGTGTAAACTTCAGCTAATGGATTGGTGAGAAATTCAGCAGTTATAGTAAAGTCCATGTCCTTTTTGACTCTTACAAAGACAATTCATTGAAAAAAGAGATGAGAGTGTGATTCGCCAAAATACTCAGATCCAATCCAATACAAAATCGGCACAGAAACAATATTTAGAAGGAGGCAGATACGAACATCATACTACATGGTGTATACTTTGGATATAAAGGAATGCAAATACCGATGTGTTTTCACCTGATAATGATTTTTAGCACTAATGCGATATTCTAAAGAACGGAGTTTGTAGTTTTTCTTGGCCATGATATGAGAAGGTGTGTTCAGCTAGCTTTAATTGCAAAGCACTAGGGCCACTAAAATCCTCTGCATTCTCAGAAACAGATGTAAGAGGATCATTTGCCAACAAGGGGAAATTAAGGCGATGGAAGGCAAATTTTGTACGTGATGAGCTATTAGCAGCATTCTCCAGATTGGATGCTACACCCTCTTTCAGGGCTAGCTTGGAAGCATTCGTTTGTCACTTGTCAGCTATGTATCCCCAAAACAACACTGGCAGTAAGATGGTTGTTGTAAAGATGAGAACCTCCTTTCAACAAAATCTGCTTTGAAGTCAGTTTTGTTAAAGAGTTCCTCTTTAGGCGTTTGAATGGAATATTAACCTCATTCAACATCCTAATAACGCACCACTTACGGACTTCGGATGGAAGAAAGTAGAAAGTAATACAAGCCAGTTACATATACCATGTCCTGTGCTCCAGAGCTTATATTTGTCGCTGTGTTCTCCTCCATATACGTGTCAGTCGAATGAACTAAAGTGTACCGAGATATATAGATGTGAAGGTAATCCCGACCGATGTGATAAAATGAGAGATTTCAAAGATGAACACGACGTAGGACTAAATGAGATTTGTAATGAAACCGATGATGATTGTAACGAAAAAGATGATTACAGTAGTGAATAAGTAGCAAGTAAGAATGTCATACATATCAATATGCACGACCGTGAATGTGTGTTACTGTTTAAGTAGACATAACCTTTATTGTGTTTCCACTGTTAAAAGATGACTGAGTGAGGTAAATGTCCACAGAACAACTTTTAATTTTTGGTACCGCTATTCCCATCTGGATACCTTCAAAGTAAACTTTTGAAAAAAGTCCTACATAAAAATACGTAATAACCTTTTTGTGTAGAATTGAAATATTTTTTTTTAATAAAATATTTTTTATGAAACAAACGGTTACTGAGATAAATGTGAAAAAGTGTATACGATGACGGTCATTTTGTTTATCATCGAAATTATGTTTCTTCAAGACCAAAGAAAGATATTGAGACAATTCCCATTTTCAAGGGGCACACGGGAGCTGTTTTTGTACATTTGACAGACGAATATACATTTTGTGACTCGTTTTGTGATGACACTTTAAAAATATAACAAAAAGTCGTCTATGTATAAAATAGTTCTTTAATTTTAGGACAAAATTATAAAAAATAAACTTGATTATTTTTTAATAGAATATGAAATAAAGATTTTATTTAAATTAAATACGTTTTATTGCATTTTAAACATTCTTTTTTATCTGTGTACTACCTTTATTTGCATTAGTTACTTTGTTTATAATTTATTAATGTACAATTTGTAATTATTGCTGACAGATCAACAGATGCCACCAAACCTAATTTTCTACCAACGTGGTTTCCATATCCATTTAGCAATATCACGTAATTAAACGTTCATTACAATTCTCCAAACGAAATCGCTCTTGTCCTTAATATGCAATTTTCTGTCGCCGTTCGATGTTCGACATATATTTGAGAAACTAATTAAGCGTACATGAAATAGGCAGAAACTTAGGACTTTGACAGTTTAAGAGATGTTCCGGGGCGACTAATTTAATTTAGCTACCACGTAGTTAGTTCCAATTCCTCTGCTATAACAAAGTTTCGTTCACAAATTTAAATACAGTTTGCCGTTGCGAGTTAAGTATATTGATTTACTACTTTGTTCATTTCAAGCAGTAATTAAGAGTAAAAATACTTTTGTGGTTACACAAACAAAACATTTACCAAACTTTGTAAAGTAATCATATCTTTACACGAAACTATAACTATTTTAAATAACGCCTAATTTGTCAAAACTATAAATAAAAAATAACCCAACACTGAAAATCAGACAATTTAATATAGAATTAGAATTTGTATTTTTAGACTCAAACAAACTGTTTGGTACATGAGTTGTGAGGACAATTCCCCTTTCCACTGAGACTTGTAGCCACCCCCAAATACTGTGCAGGGTCCATGTATTGCGGGTTGACAGGCCGCAACGGGACGTCTATGCGTCATCGCAGGGCGCGAACTAATTGATCTACAGGACTGATTCATTTTCTATTTTGTCCTTAAAGGCAAAGCCTTTGATTTTAGTCCATGACTGAGGCACTTTGGTTACATTTCAGGTGGCCCGGCCCTTGAATATTACATTTTGCTGTTCTTTGGAGCAAAGTTCGATTTCGTACCCCATTATTGCTTTAATAGTCCGCGATAGAAGAAAAAGTTTTTGAGCGTCAAATTTCACATCTACCTACTGCAGTGTATCGTTTGCAATAATTAGAAACCGAACGGCACGGCCGTATTAACAGGAGCACTTATGCACACCGGACACGACACCGTGCCGCGCTATTCGACGTTTGCTCGGGGACAGGTCGAATTTTCAGTTTTTGTGTAATTATCGTTGGGAGAGCCTTGTACCTTGAGACATTATGTACCTTGGGATAGCGATTTTTTTTTATTATATGCAAGAAAATAAAAAGTTAAAATGAAGGTTAAAATTACTTGTGTGACCACTGTTACGCTTCACTAGAGGCATGGTACCCGAGTGGATGAAGCGCTTATATCTTTACACGGTACCAAAGAATAATGGTTCGATTCCATCCTGGAGCAAGTTAGAAATTTTATTTGTGATTTGTGCACATAATAGTGAGACATGTGTTCTTTGCCAGTTGATCACCTTTCATCTATGAGAAATTCGTTAATCCAGCGCAAAATCCGAGAAGTAGTGACGATAGATTAAAAATGTTGCAGACGTTTCTCGACAATGGAGCCATTTCCCTTTGAATTGGAAAATGTTCAACTTAATAATAAACAGGGAGGAAAAACACCATGATGCGGAACAAGACATCATGGCACAAATGGTGCTACCTCAAGTGCAACAACTCAAAATTGAAGGGGGCTGAGGCGAAATATATTATTGAACAGATGAATTGCAAAACCCGATCTTTCTTGACATAAAAGTATTTTTCCACCCCGAACTTCTTTATTCCCTAGGTCGAACACGACCTCGTCTGTGAACCAGTGCTGGAAAATCTTATGCACAAAGAAGAATCGGCAAATCGAAAACAATCCTTCGACTATAGATACCCTAGAGCAGCACACACTGCACTCTATGTACCAGGGAGGTCAGGTTTGTGATAAATCCTTCGAACTGCAGTAGGATTTCTCCTGTCGCTTCAGCTGAGGTGGCATAAGACTGAAAGAATGAAGAGGGCACCAGTGTGGATCACCACTCCCATAGCATTTAAGGCATGCTTGGAAGAAAAGATGCCGGTCACGATGCAACTGCATAAAAAGAGACATGACTTGTGTTTGTACGGGGTGATTGTGCAAAATACAATTAAATAAATTACTCCTTTTTGTTTAATTCTATTTTGCACAATCACCTCCGCACAAACTCAAGTCGGTGCACTTCATAACCTTTCTCATGTCCGCGCCGCTCGGAGTTTGCTCGGGAACAGGTCTCGTTTTCATCGTCACAAAATTACGAATGGAATAAATTACCCTTATTGTTCTATTCGTAATATTTTGACGATGAAAACGCGACTTGTTCCCGAGAAAAACTCCAAGCGACGTGGCCCAGTGCTGCGCCCGATGTACGTCCTCTTGTTAATACGGCCATACTCTTTATCCTCTAATTTATTTATTTATTGACAATAACAAACTTAACATAAAATTGCATATTCTTACATTAAACATTAATATATATTATATATACTAACATTTTACAATCATTTTGCTTTAATTACATTTATGTTCAAAGTGTGTGATGTTATTAGTGTTATTAGCTAATGTATGTATTATTTTTTCTATTTTTTACTTTCTCTTTTTTGATTTTTTGTGTGTTTTCCTTTATCTAAACAATGATAATAGGGTGTCATAATTTTCTGTAATAATTTTTTTTTTTCGGGATTTAGATTTGTACTTGGATAAATTTTTTTTATTTGAGACTGTAATGCGTTGTGTAGTTTTACTCCATTGAATTCTATACTTTTTTGACATATGGTTTTATAATTTTTTTTATATGTATATAGCTCATTGCAGTTTGCTCTTGTTTGATTATATATGATTCACCTTGGAGACAACCCCTTGACTATGTATATACTGTACAGCAGATAGCACCCAGCAGATAAATCCAGCAGATTGTTGTCTATAAATAGAGGTTTCGTACTTTGTCTACTTTCTTTTTTAAATATTGTTCTTAAGATGTAATGTTGTGTCACCTGTAAAGATTTCAAAACATTATTATACGCAGAATCCCATACACTTATTCCATATCTAAGTATAGATGCAACCAAGCTGTTGTATATAATAAGGAGAAATTTGTTGTTTAATATGTTTCTTAGGATATAGAATTTATACATAATTTTCCTATTGTTTTGTTTATGTTATTAATATATGTTTGCCATCTTACATGTTGGTCCAAATAAGCCCCTAGATATTTTGTAAATGCAACATTTTCAACATTTGCCAAGCTATTTATGACTATTGGTTCTAGATTATGAGGTAATCCTGCACTTGTGGGAGAAAACGCCATATATTTGGTTTTAGAAATATTTAATTTTAATTGATTTTTTGTCAAGCCACTGTTTAACATTATTTAAGGCTATTTTAGCTTTTTGTTGCGCTCGTTCCCAAGTCTTATCAGAGCACACCAATACCGTATTGTCTGCGTACGAGATGATAATGCCAGTTTGATTAAAATTTAATAAGTTATTTATAAATACTAAGAGTAAAGTAGAACCTAAAATTGTGCCCTGCGGCACGCCCATTTTTACTTCCCTGATGCAACTAAATCCTTCACCTACTCGCACTTGCTGACATCTATTTAGTAGGTGAATGAAACAGTTTGAGTACATTACCCCTTACACCAATGTCGCCTAGTTTTTCTAGCAATTTTGAGTGTGACACTGTTTCGAAAGGCCAATGTTTTTTCTTATTTTCATAAAAATTGACTAGAATACTCGATAATACTTTTTGGAGAGGCTTTTCTGTTCCAATATTTTTTTGGAATCCAAATTGTTTTGTTGAGATTATCTTATGTTTGTCAAGGAACGCGCGCAGTCGATTGTTTAGACATTTTTCAAAAATGTTGGCAATGTTGTTTATTAAGGAAATCGGTCTATAATTAGTCATTTCTTCTTTTCCCCATCTTAAATTGTCACAATTATATCGCAGTATACTTGATCGATGGTAAATTTGTCGCTCTACTACTGTTATTTGAAACTTTTTACTCTGTCGCAGACTGTTAAAGCAAAAAAGGAGTTAAGAATCCGAACTTTGCGCCAAATAAACAGCAAAATGATATATTTAACGGCCAATGGCCACCTGAAATACCACCAAAGTACCTCAGTCATAGATTTATCACTTCTATTTGAATTTGGAAAACATGTGCATAATATAATCCCTTCTATAACATGCAACGGAGCTATGAGGACAAGCGAAATGTGTCTTTGTATGGCGGACGCCTATAGTATAAGACTGCAAACGAATCATAGGAAATTTGTATGGCATTGTATCAAATTATTTAATTATTATTTAGTCATAATATTATAAATTCTTTATTTCTCCGTATTATGCTCAGAAAAGATAAAATAAACTTCTTAAAAATGCAAAATTTTGATTTGGGCTTTGGTTTCAGAGACAATACGAGGTAAGTGCAAAAATTGTCTAAATTGAATTAGATTTTGAACCACTCAAATCGAGATATTGCCGTTTCAAGTTTCGTTCTCTAGTAATCTCCAATATATAATAAATATTTGAAAATTATAAAAAATTATTTGCTCTACAAAGCCTTTTCTGAAAAATATATAAGAAAATCGTCATATATTTCTTCTTTGTCACTACATGCTTAACTCGTTTTTAATGCCCTTTTGCACATAGGTAACGATTTTTGACGGCCTCTGGATTTTGAAACATCAGTACATGAGCATTCATTTTATATAAATTTCAGCTTATAACAACAAAACCCCCCACATAACTTACTTTTATGCATATAATTAGATGCCGAACACAATACTATTAAAGTTAACGTAGAATATCCCATTCATAATATAAAAATAATTTAAAGAGAAGGAAACAGAAGGATGTTCCTGATATTTTAACTACTAGAATTCTTACTGAACTCGAACCAGCATTTCATACAAAACTGATAAAGTTTCATTCTTTATTTCTGTCAATGTTATTTTAGAGCAAGAGAAAAGTAAACAAATCTCCAGTATCAGAAATTAGTTTCAACCTATTATATTCTCTACATTGGACAACCATTAGGTCTTGTAATGATTGATCGTTCTATTGTTTGATACTCAAATATTATGTTTATGGTATATTTACAAAACGTATAATATTTTTCACAGCAAAATAAAATGGAATAAAATGAAGTGATTGGTAGGAAAATATAAAACATAATATTTATTTTACATAAGGTGAGGAAAGATTAAGGCACAGCCATACTTTGTATTGGAAGTTGGCTACAATAAAATTATTTGATTCTTATTGGTTAAAAACGTACATCGGTGACAAATTAAATTATAAATAAGCCTGGCCAAGGTCATTAATCCTACAGAAACGTACTAGGTATGCATCATATCATAATACTTGAATAAGTACAATAATAAAAACAAAAATATTTTATATATTGTGATGTATGGTTTTGTACTATTTCGTTCGCTTTAAATTCTTTTTTTATGTATTTTCTTATATTTTGTAAGCTTAGTGCTGCACATTATTATTAAACTGTTAAATGACGTTCATACATGTACATTGTATATCTAAGTGATAACTAATAATAAATAAATAAATAAAATAAATGGAAATAAATTTTATTAATACTGGTACACTTTATAAAAATATGTACAAAACTCACCTTCTTAAACAGATTTATGAAGTAGCTTGGTTGTCGTTATCACAAACTGGAGCACTTCTATAATAACTGTGTAGCATCAGATATGTTTCTACAGTTGTCTCAGTAAGCTGTGGTGAAAAAATATGTTTGTATTTTGAAAAGACCGTTCGACATCTACGGAAGTAATACAGGCATAAGTAAAATACTCTGTGAACTCACTTAACGCAGCTGTAGATGCACCATCACAAATTTATCTTAATTTGGTAAAATCAGGATCTTTCCGTAATACACTCTCGAATTTTTCAATAACGGGCTTACTTTTTGCGTCATTTATAGTCTGTAGCTGTGTATTTACGTCGTCCACTATTTGCAGCGATTCCACTAACGACAACGAAGTATTTTGCAATTTTTCTATTGCGTCGTGTAGTCCTCTATAATTGTTATAAATAGTTTTTAAATCTGTTTCAAGGGAAACATCTTGAAAGCTAGTCTGGCTTTCCTTAATAGCTGCAGCCTCGTTAGGGTTGAACTGTAGTATCACAGCTTTTATTTGTTGAAAATATTCAGCATAATAAAAAGCTGCCTTCAACCACGTTCCCCAACGTGTAAGAATCGGCTCTGGTGGTTCCGGAATACCAGAACACAGTGTGTGAAATGCTCGAAGTCGTTTAGGAGATTTGAGAAATACTTTTTTTTGTATTTGCTATTAATGCATCTACCTCTAGAAAACATTTTCGAATCGTTTCTGCTACAAGAAGGAACACATGCACGTAACATGTAAAAATCTACAATCGTCTCTTTGAAGAAAACGGCCCACCAAACGCATTGTCGCTGCACCGTCGGTTACAAACATCAACACTTGACTTGTTGACAGTTCAAATTTTTCGAAAGTCTCCAACACCACCCGCATAATTGTTTCGCCAGTACATGCAGTTAGTCTTTTGCTAGCTAGTAAAAGTGGAAATGTTGGTTTAACAGGGTCGAGTACACGTACTATAACATTTAAAATAGATTTTTTTTACAATCTGTCGTCTCGTCAACACATAACCACAGCCGTGTATTTTTTTAATGCACATTTAATCCTATTTACAATGTCTTCACGAACACTTGGTACATATCTACGTAACGATGAATGACTTGGTAAATTCACCTGGGGATTGTATTTATTCCAGAACTCCCGAAATGCTGGTTTATCCAATATGCGCAGGGGAACATCACAGGCAATCAGCATTAACAGTAAATCAAACATAAACTGAGGTTCCAAAGAAGACACGCCATTTTTTTTATTTTTACGCCGGTTACTATTGACATGAATTTTGCAGCTGTATTTATTCCAGCACGTTAAGTCTTAATAACAAACTTTACAAATTATTTTACATCCATCATAGAATAAATTCGGAAATTCACCGATAAATTTATTCACTTTATCAGCTTACGGTCGTTTCCTACTTTTTACGCTCAACATTATTTATTATTTATTAGTACTCTATGCATCGACTGACAGATAACAACTGAAGTGTGTCGTGTCATCGTCATCGTAAACAAGCACGCGATAGTATTGGTATTGTGCCCGGCCCTGAATCTACCATCGCTTGGCCAGGCTTAATTATAAATGAAAACAAAAAAAAATGTTATTTTTGGTTATGTTGTAAAAATAATGAATGTAATATTCGTAACTGATAGTAAGATAACAGGTATCGCAATAAAATTAGGGACAGTACTACATTCTTTTGTTGGTAGGAATCCGATTGAAAATAAAAGGCTATTCTTATGTTTCAGAGAGTTTCAACTTATCTCAAATGTTTGATATAGGAGAAAATGTAAATAACTGGATTAACAATATTCTTACCTACCTAAATACGGCAATATTTATACCAGTTATCCTCATGTTTAAAAAGAATAAACAAGTAGTACTTTTTCTTTACCCACTCTGTATTATTTTAACATTTCAGGATATTGTTTTATAGTGACAGCATTTGTTAATTTGGTTGTTGACGAATTTTTAAAAAAAGGATAAAATATAATACTGGAAGCATTAATTTAATTATATATTTAATTTGAAAGAATATATTTAAAAAAATTTATTAATCCTCAGCCGCGAACGTGTCGCGAAAACGGTAGTTACATCACATTGATAATTAGATATGAACAGAAAAAGTGGAACAAGTTGACAGTAAACAAACATCATCTGTCACCTGTCAAAAGTTAAATGGACGTCATAGACATGTCTACGGTGGACGTTTAACTCTAGGTAAGTTCATTAGTGTTGCAAGAAGCAAATCTGAGCAGTAATAGCATAAAAATGCCGTTCATTTGTGTTGAAGTAGATGATCTGATTTTGTTCATTTATTGTATTGAGCAGTATCCTTATAAATGTGTAAAATCATCGATTTTATGCTTGAGATCAAAAGTTCGAGCAATAAAATCAGAGCTGGAAAAAACCCCACTCATTGGGACAACAAAATTGTCTCAAAAATATCAAGATATTATGTTAAATCTGACTGTGCGGAATGTTACGTCTGCAATCTGAAGGTAGCTGATATTTGTAAAAGAAAAATATATTCAGTTTGCATTTCTATTTCATAAATATGCATTGCCTATTGACAGTAATTAATGATTTTCTTTTATATCCAAAACATTTTCCTCAAAATTTCAAAATAAAAATTTCCTGTACAAAGAAGCACCTTCCCCTGTTCGTTTGTATCTAAAGTACCATTGGATTTATCTGCTTGCAAGTTCTGTCACAGATTCTGTGGTTCTGTAAACTTTCAAGACAACCTGCTGATATGTACTGATTCTAGCAACACTAATGAACAAATCTTGGCAGTGTTTAGTATTTGGTGTGAACGTTTTCATATAGTTGTTCTGTTGTTTTCTTACTATTGTTTATTAGCGAAAATCAAATAAGTAACTAACTCAGGGATTTACCTAGGATACCAACAAAATTCATGTGTGGCGAAAACCTCATTTTGTCAAAGTTGAAACTTTTATCCATATTTTCTGTCATCACGTTCACATATAGGTAAATTTTGTAACTTCCCTGAGTTAATCATTTGTATAATTTTTAGGGAATCGCATTTTCTTCTTTCTCCAACGCTGGCGCTGGCAAAGAGTTTCTAACTTCGCAGCCACCTCTCGTTATTTTATGATAAACTACTCTGCAGACTGTCATGTTTTGTCATCGACGTTTGAAATGCCTAAAAAAAGACCTATACGAAAATTGAACGTTTTAAAACTTTGAGTATTTTAAATACACTCCAGTTATGTTTTTTCAAACTACAAATTGATTTTTAATGAAAAGTGCCGGATTTTAACTTCAAATTAATTAGAACAATTATTGATAATATGCTTTTATTCTTATGCCAAAAAATAATTGTTGTAGTGCAATAGTGTTTTTTGAAAATGTTCAGCGTTCATCTATAATTTTGGATATTATAAAAATCACCCTTCAAAAGCTTAAGGTAAGATGTTGTGTATTTTGTATTGTATATCATATTTACACATAAAAATATTGTTATATTCGCACACAAGCTGATTCCACCAGTGACAATCGTGAAATGACTACCTAAAATGCGGTCTCTACTTATCACTATACTGTACCTGTACAAGTCACTGAATATTTTAAACTAAACAGTGATTAGATTTAAAACAGTTGGTTTGTTCGAATTTTATCACAAAAACTTAAATCAAATATTCTAAAAATGACTTACGAACTTTCTTTTCCCCATTTGTAATGTATCATTCTGTATGAGAAATGTTCTTACTCGATTTTAATTTCTCTTGCAAACTTAGTGAAGGGGAGAATGCAGATATTATTATCATTGGCAAAGTTTCTTTGGCTAGGGATTCTGTTATGTCGTTATCATATATACCTACATGACATTTATACAATCGACGCTATTGTCTCTGTTGTTTTGTGTCTGTATCATGCTGATTTGTAATCAACAAACACGTTAAATTTATAGCCGCATTGATTGTTAATCCATACTGCATATTAGGTACAGAATGTACCTAAGTATTGTTTATTTGTGACATTCTCTTCATTTTTCTGTTCTTCACTTGGGACTTACTATATAGATTATCTAAAAATTATCTGTATCAAGTATATGATGGGAATAATAAACCTCTGTACCTGCGAATTTACGTCAAAGGAAGAGACAAAGTATGTTTTTGGTCACCAGTGATTCGCATGGAAAATTATCTATATGACAGTTTAAAATATGACTACTGCCTACAGACATTACGCTTTTGTGTAAAACTGAAATACGTGACAACGAGACTGTTTTTAATTATGGGCCTAAATTGTTTGTATTACTGACAGGAGTTAATTCATACACTAGTGTCAATGTTTAGTCCATTTGTTGCCATTTATTTGGGTCAAACATTGCAGCTCTTGTATAATATATTTTACAGATCACTGAATGTCAATTGTAGCCTCATAATGGATCCGTGTAGAATGCCATGCTATTTGTCTACAAAATACATGTAGTTGATGAACCTGATTGCCGATTGTTGCACAGATATGAGGTTTGAAACGGTACAACTCTATCTGATAAATCATATCGTGTTTGCAGAAAACAGGTCGTGATAATCATATCAAACGCTTTATAAAGTTAAGCGATGCCAAGACTACATCATTCTTTTATCAGTTTCAGCTGTAATTCACAACTCGAGTTAAAATCGTGGCGGTGCCACAGTGGTTCCGATCTGGTTTAAAAGCGGAAAAAAGTCCCATTTTCTCAAGGTTGTTGTACCTCAATAAAATTTTAGGGGCGCATGCGGAAATACCCAGACCATCCCTTCCTAGAATGTCAGGTCATTACGGCGATCTGCCTGCTTTGTACGCCTGGGTAAACCCAAGCATTTATGTAGTGCGTTTTAATGTAATAAAAGTTTGTTTAGTAGCCCGAGTTTGTTCAGAGGTGGTAGTTAATATTTTGTGTGCTATTTTGGTGAAATATATATTGGACAGTTTAGTCTGGTAAGCAATTTATTTATTTCACAAGCATTAACTTATGCATTGTTTCTCACTCAAATCATAGTAAATTTTAAAATTCACGTAGACCTACAGAAAAATCCCCGCGAGTCCCCGCTCTCGAAAAATATTTAAAAAATAGCTTGAAGTGTCAGTAAAAGCATATCAAATATTTGAGGACCACCACTGCCCCAGTTTAAAAATATTTAATTTATTTTGAGTCTCTGTGAGAATGTATTATTTTTCTATACATACATTAAACGTGATATGGCATAAAATAATTAATAATTATTTAATAATAATGCTACGAATAATGTTAATACTAATATTTTAATTTTTAGGAAATTTCGTCCTTTATTGAAAATGTTAACGAGAAGGCAACTTTTCGATATTTTACGACAGAAATCCAGAGAAAACCGCAATATTCAAACAAAGCATCTACTCAATTATTTAGTCCAATACTTTGAAATAGAGGGTAATATTGACGAACAACGACGTCTTCAGAAGGAGTGTAGTCGTTTTTGCAGTAAAGTTTTTGAAAAATTTGAAAATTGCGCGAATACTGTGGATCGATTTTTAAAAACGAATGACAGTTGGTTAAATGGAGCATTTGTTTTTGAAAAATCAGATTTGGTTCAGAGAAAGGAGCCCTCTGCAGAGCCACAACCAAGTACATCAACTGGTCGTCCAAAGAAATCATTTTTAGAAATAGGAGAAAGAGCGAAAAGAAAGAGAGTGGAAAATATAGCAGCAGTATATGAAGCTGAGGAACTTACATTTGCTGCCAAAAAAAGTCTTAAAGAAAAGGGTCAACAGGCAGCTTCTAAACTGATTTCAGAGCTGTGTTCACAACTCCTACTGGTGCTGGAAAGATAAGATCTTCATGGCTCAAGACTAGAGAACGGAAAAATGTTATACCATACAATGAAGATGAAGCAGTTTCACTTATTGTCGAAGGAAAATTGTCAAAGCACCAGTATTTACTATTAATAAAAGAGGGGAAAAACATAACGCTGATATTTATTCCGCCTACCATAGAGTTCTGGAAGCTAAGAGAAGATGCTACCCCCCGAAAGAAGCGTTCACTATTACGGAAACCTTGGCAGAAGTTCGGCTTCAAGATCTTTTAGATCACACTGCAAATCGTATACTTCAATTACAGGGACCAGTTATTTTAAGTTTGACTGAAGAACAATCGAATGATTTGGTATTATTAGTTAAATGGGGTGGCGATGGTAGTACTGGACATTCACGGTATAAACAACGATATGAGGAGATGGGATTAAGTGATGGTGATTTATTTTTATCATCTTTGGTACCACTTCAACTTTATTCTCAGCAACCAGATCAAAGAAAACGAATTGTATGGCAGAATCCTAGGCCATCCTCTACAAGGTATTGTTGACCGATTCGCTTCCAGTTTCAAAAGGAAACCACACAGCTTTCTTTGGCAGAAATGCAATACATTGAAGCTCAAATAGCAGAACTTCAGCCAACTAATTGTACAGTTCAGAACAGAGACATCAGAATTAGATATATTTGCATAATGTCAATGATAAACGGAAAGGTTTGTAACGCCCTTACTGACACATCTTCTGCTCAGATCTGCTATTTATGTAAAGCAAAACCTGTTGAAATGAATAACATTGATGCAGTTTTACAAAAGCAGGCAGACGAACAATCTTTTCAATTTGGTTTATCAACTTTACATGCATGGATTCGATGTTTTGAATGTCTTTTAAATGTATCATACAGATTGGAGATAAAAAAGTGGCAGATACGAGGAGAAAATAAATCCACTGTTGAAGTGCGAAAAAAAATTACAAGAAGATTTCAGGAAAAAAATGGGGTTATTAGTAGACATTCCGAAACCTGGTGGAAGTGGAAGTACAAATGACGGAAATACAGCTAGACGTTTTTTTAAAGATCCAGCTCAATCGGCTTCTGTAACTGGTATTCATGAAGAGATAATTAGAAGGTTCGGCGTTATACTATCTGCATTATCTTGTGGATACGAGATTAACTGTGAGGTTTTCGACAAATATGCAGTGCAAACGGCCAGACTGTTCGTGGAAAAGTATCCATGGTATTACATGCCTGCGTCAGTTCATAAAATTCTCCTTCACGGATCTGCAATAATAAGAACTGTACTATTACCCATTGGGCAACTGTCTGAGGAAGCTCAGGAATCTCGGAATAAAGATTTAAAAATGTTTAGAGAGTTTCATAAGTACCAGAAAGTTTTCGAGGGTGACTACAAATGAAGATTTATTGAATAGGTTACTACTTTCGTCGGATCCATTAATATCATCTTCAAGAAAATTGCCGAACAAGAAACTCTCATCTTTTAGTTCAGAGGTTATAAGCCTGTTAAAGGAACCAGATCTTAAGCCGGAAACTGAACCGCTTTGTGCAGCGGTTATGGAAGAAGGTTCGGCAGATGAAAGTGATACAACCACAAATGTATCATCAACAGATGACGACAGTGAAAGTGACTGAAATTACTTAACTGACCTATTTTTGTTATTCTACGTTTGAATTGAGTGATAAGTTGACCTGTTTAAAATAAATGTTTGTAAAAAGTGTAGTGTTTCCTTCAAAACTACCCCTAAGCTCCTAAATATTATCAATTCATTTTCGTTATTTTTATTTCATAATCATTCCGTTTAATATACAGAATGATTATAATAATTTTAAATGGTTAAAACAAGGTCGTAGTCAAAAAACCCTACAGACATACGGAACCTAGTGCTCCCGACATGCCACCCCTTTTAAAAACCATATCTGTAAGCCAAGATTTTTTTTTCATATTTTTCCCGTGATTCCTTAGTGCTTTTAAGACATTTCAAGAAAAAAAAATATTAGTTCCGTTCTCAACTAAATTTGGACCACTGTGGCATTGCGGTGCTGTTATTTTCTAAAGCTTGCTTGATCTACGTCTAAATAGCAGCTTATAACATGAGTAATAAGAATAAGGTAAAAATACAATCACAACTGTTCTAAGATTACCTATATATGGCGTGTTACTAACATCTGATAATTTAAAGTGCCACAACCATAAGGAAAGAGGAAGTACATGGCTGGATACATAAAGTGACTCACTTAAATTATAGTGAGCTTTGATCCGAAATATTTTCTTGATAATTTTACCAATTTCTTCACAAGTTTTATTGTAAACCATCGTGCTGTAATTTTCAGGAACGCTCCTTTACACAAACAAGTAAAAACATTACATTAATATTTGTTTGGACCTACACTTGTTCCTATTACAGCCTCACATTGTCGAGGCATGCTGGAAATTACCCCGTCTATTCTTATGAAAGAATTAGCCGCCATTCTTCAGAATTGGAATAAAGATTTCCTCAATGTTTTGAAGTGGTACAGGGCAATTAGAAAGACGACATTTCAACACATCCCATATATGTTCAATAGAATTGCAATCTGGGCCGCAAGCTGGCCATATCTTTCTATAAAGTTGATTATTTTCATAAACTGATTTACTGTAACTGCTTATCATTATCATCCACTACATAAATTCATTACAAATTTCATTTGCAAACTGAAGAAAGTAAAATAAATTCCACCCCACAATGTCACGAAACCTCCATAAAAAATTCGATCGAGTGAACAATTTTCTTCGTAACTTTCTTCAACTCTTTGCCAAACATGAGTTCGGTTATTATTGAGAATCAAAGCGACTTTAAACTCATCAGTAAATAAGCACTGGGACCACTCTTGCAAACCGTAATTCATGTACTGCTCTTGAGCGAAAACCAAATGATTTCTTTTATGGCCTCTTGTTAATTTGGGATGCCTATTAGGCCGACGAGCATTTAAATAGACTTCAGGCAATCAATTTCAATTGGTTTTGGAATACATGTTTTAATGTTTCTTTTATTCTGTTTTTGAATTTTGTTGAATTTTTAGTCCGTTTATTTCTTAATGAAATATTTATACGCGAGGCAACAGCCTCTATTCTGACATAGTGAGTGATAAGTGTATTCCTCTGGTGGTGAGTGCTACTACCCGTCAGACAGTAAATCTTATTCACTATCCATTCTGATCATTGTTATTTTTGTATGGCCTTCTCCAGGGGTATATTGGGCTGATCCTGTGTTTTGAAACCTTCACCATGTCCTCGAAACACTTAAATTTATCTGTAGCTGTTAGTATCTTTTGACTAAACCTGAAATTATATAATTAATCCGGCTCGAAGGACCATGTGTTAGTATCTTTTGACTATACCTGAAATAATATAATAATCCCGGCTCAAAGGGCCTTTATTGTAAATAAAATAAATATTGCAATTGTAGAAAATATTTAATTTTGAATACAATAAAAGCCTTTTACGCCGGGTTTAATTATACAGGGTGTGGCACTAGTGCGTCCGTCTTCGATATGTCGAGTAGTAACAGTACTAACAGTAGCCATTGAGCCACATTTCTGTGACAAGTCGGATTCCAGCATACACATTATTATGGACTCATTAACTGAAACTATTTTAAACAGTACTTACTGCCACCTAGTTATTGTCTATATATGTAATTCTTATGTGACAGGTAACATAGTACCTACATTTTTGTTTCTCAAGACCTCCTATACTAATTTAAAATACCGCATATTAAAAAAAAAACGGAAAAATGCAGGGTTTTAGAAAAAAGATCATAATTTTAAAACTAAAGCAGATATAACATATTTTCAAAAAAATGTTTTTTTAGGGTAAGACTTGGGCTTTTTAATTGCATTAGTTCAAAGGTTAAATCGATTTCTCGTCATCACAGGTTACCCATCAACTTTAAGAATACACCCTGTGCAATTTTTTTAACAAACAGGATAATAAGGAGCATTCCTGTAAATTACAACGCATTGGTTTACAATCAGAATGTTGAAAAAAATCGTTCGAATCGAAAAAAACTATCTAGGAATTATTACGGTTCAAAGTTCACTATAATTTTAAGTGAGTCACTTCAAGTTATCAGCAGTGTAGTACAGCAGAAATATTAGTTATCAATGTTATCATCAAATATCCCCTATATATCTATTTTTGGGGAAAATTTATTTTCTTTATTTTCTAATTATTTCACTTCTTGATCAATATTGAATTATAAAAGTCGATAAATAAACTGATAAACTAATATGATTTTCGAAAGTGTGGGTCAATAATTTTTCAAATTCATGAACCGAAAATTACAGATCGTAAAAAATATAAAATCAGGAGTTATTATGAAAAACCTGATACCGACCATATGTCAATGTTAATATTATTAATATTAGACCACCAAACAAATATAAATGTCACGTTTTATGGCAGTAAAAATGTAATACTGAACGCATCTCCCTTGGGTCCTAAAAAATTATTAGACAAGAGGGAGGATTCAGGTGGAATATTTTGTATATTAACAAACAGTTGCACGCAGTTAAATTGTCTGCCAGCAACTCATTTTGTGAATGTCCCTTTTTTTTGCATAACGACCATAAAGAGGTAGAAGTCCGCAGTACGAAAATTAAATAAATGTCTCGGTCTCAAAAAATATATTTGTGTTCAACACTTAATTTTTTATTTTACATACCGATTATCCCACGCCGTAAATTCTTTTAGTAGGACGCGTTACACATATATGTAATTTTGGTAAAAACCGTTCTAAATTTTATAAACCAGAGATAATGAAAAGAAAATTAATTACCTAGGTAGAGGCGCAACGACTGAGAACAGTGAAGGGGCGAATGTGAAAATTGGCCCAATAAAAAAGTATTGTCAACCAACTTCTACCACCCCAATCTTATGTGTTGAGGATTAGTTTATTGGAACAAAATAGGCGAAATCGGATATATCGCTAATTTATGAAACAAAAAGTAATATTATACACATGGGCGCCGGCAGGGGAATAAGATAGGACAGTTGCTCCTCCCTGGAAAATGGCGAGAGGTGTCAAGTATCAAAATAAATTTCTCGAAATACATTAAGTGATTTGCTTTCAATTAAATTAGAATACATTTTTATTTTTTTTTCCCAAGTTTGTATAGCAAAAATGGTAAATTTGACAACACTTGGGAAAAATATTTTTTTATACTCTCGCCATGGACACTGATAAACTGAGTGGTCTAATGGGTGAGTTGAAGCAGTTATTCAAGGACAGCGATATATTCCGTCTTTATTTTCATTCATATTTTTGTAGTGAAGGATCTCAGTGTATATTTGTATGAGTGCCAGAATAAGACTATTTGATATTTTGTGTTACCAAAGTTACTGTTTCTGTTTCATAAATTTTTTTTAATACCAGAAATGTTGTGTAATTAATGAGTATTTAATTATTTCAGTTTATTTTCATTTGTGTAGACTATGCCACAATGTAGTGTAAATAAAAAGTGCGTTGACCATTTTTATTTTTTAAGTTTATTTTAAGATTCATTAAGGGTAGCGGCCAGATAAGACGGCAAACAGAGGGTGCGAAGAATCACCGGGTTCGATCAAGCTACCACAGAAGAAGACGACTATTGATCTCCACGATAAATACTAGAACACTATCAACAACCGAAAGACATCAATTCGAAAAAGAGCTATCACGCATTAAATGGGACATACTAGGAATAAGCGAACATAAAAGGAAAGGTAGTGAACAACAATAATAAATTCAGGAAATATGCTGCACTACCAACGATCAGATAATGTAAACGATGGAGGAATATCCTTTCTAATACACAAAAAACATATCAAACATCACAGAGATCCAGTGTATTAGCCCAAGGATAGTGTATCTTAACTACAAATTAAACAGCAGATACGACTTAAAAATTGTTCAGGTCTACGCGTCAACATCCGCATACCTAGACGAAGACATGGAAAGATTCTACGATGATATAAGAACCGCATTACAACACACACCCGCTCTACACATTGTTAGTAGGAGACTTTAACGCCAAGCTGGATCACAAACGGGACGATGTAGAAACTTCCTTGGGCCCTCATGGGTACTGGATAAGAAATGGGAGAGGACAAATGCTGCTTGAGTTCCTAATGCAACATAATATGTTTGCAATGAATACTTTCTTTGACAAACCCCCTCAATGAAAATGGATCTGGGCTAGTCCATATGGAATCACCAAAAGTGAAATTGACCTGATAACTTTAAACTGAAAAGATGTTGTGTGCGATGTTACAATCCTTAACAGATTTACAATCGGTAGTGATTGTCGAATGGTCCGAGCAAGTGTAGATAAAAATTTTAAAAAGAAAAGATCCAAAATGGTAAGAAAGATAAACAGCAACTGGAAACCTCTAAAAAGTGCGGTAGATTACCAGCAAGAAATAGATGTAAAAATAGCAAGTATGGGAGCTATATATGAGCTAAGCTTAGAATCATTAAGTACGCAAATTACAGACAATATAATAAAAACAGCTAAGGACAAACATCAAAGTTAAAGTTCAACAAAGATCGACAAGCTCAGTGAAAACACAAAAAGGCTTATGAAAGAGAGAAGAGAACTGCCAGATAAATATTCGATAAACGCTGACCGACTAAGGGAAATGGCCAAGGTAATATCCAAAGCAATAAGAAAAGATGTAAGAGCATTCAATACGAGGTAACAAGAGTTATAGAAGAAACCGAAGGTCTAAAATCACTTAGAAAAACATTATCAGAAGACAGAAAGAACATAACCGAACAAACCAGAGCAGCGAGAAAACTTCAAACAAATCTGAGATATTGAATATTATGCTATCAAGCGCTTTACAGTGATCCTGCAGCCAGCGAAACAAAGGCAGCTATCCCAAAAGTCGAAAACCAGAGATCCGAGGACATTCCAGACATAACTCTCGACGAATTCAGAGCTGCTCTGCGTAAAATGAAAAACAATAGAACAGCCGGCGATGACGACACAGTGATAGAAGCAGTAAAGCAAGGAGACGCCAAATGATCTGCAAGCTTTACAACGCATGCTTAATAAGCGAAACAACACCCTCTCAATGGGACCGAGCTCTAATAATAATTTGGCATAAAGAAGGAGATATAACAAACCCAAAAACCTATCGTCCGATCAGCCTGTTATCCCATATATACAAACTGTTTATGTGAATAATCACAAAACGAGTAACCAACAAATTAGATGATTACCAACTATATGCACAATCAGGTTTTAGATCCGGATTCGGAACAATTGATCACCTCCAAGTAGTAAAAATTCTTATCGAGAAAGATATTGAATATAACAAGCCCCTGGTTCTAATGTTCATCAATTACGAAAAAGCTTTCGACATGATAAATCAACAAAGAAAAGCTCTATGCTCTAACAGAATGCCGTGTTGACTATAGATACATAAATACAATTAAAAACCCGTATGTATGCGGAAGCAAAAGCTTGCGTAAAGATACATGACTATACCGAAGATTTTCGTATAGAAAGAGGCGTGAGACAAGGTGATGTTATATTCTCAAAACTTCTTACGACGTTTTTAGAATACATGTTCAAGAAAATCGATTTTGAAGAAATGAGCGTAAACATCAACGGCGAGAGACGAAACCACCTATGATTCGAGGACGACATTGTCATAATAGCTGATCGTACTGGCGAAGCAAAAGAAATATTAAAAAGACTAGACAGTGCTTCTAAAACAGGCAAAACACAATACATCACAAATTTGGTAATAAGCGAATAAATATCCCTAGGTGACAACCACACAACAAATAAGCTCATATAAATATTTAGGCCACAAGATTAGCATCTGAAGAGATAACCAAACCTGTCAAATAGGGTGCAGAATTGGTTTAACTTGGGCAGCGTTTGGGAAGCTTAACAACACTCTAAAATCAAACATTCCAACTTGTTTAAAGAAGGTCTTTAATCAAGTGTACTTCCTCTGCTTACTTATGGAACAGAAACGCTCACACTAACGAAGAAGACTGTTATCAAAATACGTGTTGCACAAAGAGCTATGAAAGGTCAATGTTGGCTGTTTCTCTTAGGGATAGAGTCTTAAATACAAAGCTATGCCAAATGTCTAGTAACCAATGCAATCCAGCACATAACAATATTGAAATAGAACAGGGCTGGGCATATAGCAAGAATGACAGGCGGACGATGGACTAGAAAAAAATTAGAGTGGAGATCGCGACAAGACGGTTTTCGACATAGAGAACGCCCACTAACAAGATGGGCGGATGATATGAGAGAGATAGAGACGAACTGGATGAACGCAGCACGTGATCGTAGACGATGAAATGGATTACGAGAGGCCTATGTTCAGCAGTGGAAATAATGGGGCTGAATGATGATGAAGTGTCCATGTTTACATTTATTTTTTAGAAGTTACTTGTTATTTTTAACGTTTTTCAATGAAAAAATGTTGTCCCATTCTGTAAAATTTTCTAGCAGCATCCATGATTGTAAAATATTAATTTAATTCAATCTTGTAATATCAACAGTCGACATTATACGACGTCAAACAATGTAAGATCTCACGCCTCGCCTTTATACGCTATGATGGGTCATTAAATGTGTTTTTTCTTTTTGTCTTTTGGGACTTACTACCGTATGAATAATTCTTCGTTATCTAAAAAATACAGTTAGTTACTGGAAAAATTAACCTCTGCTCTTGTGACCTTACGTCAAAAGATTAGTCAGAGGGTGTTTTTTGACAACTAATATGAGACAAAAATAATAATATAATTTCCTAACGTTTCGGTAAACGAATATGTTTCCTTTTTCAAAGTATCGATTTCGGGCATAACAATAATTATTAATTCTTAATTCTGAATTCACTTGATTTATTTTTGACCAAAAGTATTTAGGTTAAGAAATAACTAAATCTGTGATCTGTGCTTGGTCTACAGCTATATTTCCGGCCAATTGCGCCATGTTTCACGATCTACTTGGCGTATACTCATAACGAAAAGTAGATCTTTAAAATATTCCTTAAATGCTTCCTTAAATCGCCTTTTAAAAATTGATATTTTAGGCAGTGTATCTTAATATCGTGGAGAGAAAAAAACTAATTTTATTTTCATTAATTAAATTATTATTAAAATTTTAATATTTCGGAGGGTCCTTTTGTTTTGTGTAAGTATTTTATGTAAGTTTACAGTAAAAATGCCTCTCTCAGAATAATTTCACCCCTTCCTCCAGCAAATGTGCATGTTTACATTTTCAATGCTATAGAATATGTGTGGACTCCATTTTATTTCGTAATCATAATCAAAGTGAAACCACACCAATTTTATGTATTCAGGATTAAAACAAATCACTGCGTCATATATAAAATATAAACGGTTTCATATAATATGTATAAATAAAAATAAAGCATTGATGGACCTAGGAACATAACTGTTTGGACTAATTTACAAAAAGCTATAATACATTTATAGCAGCTATAATTGTGCTTCATAAATATTTGGTAACAGTAAAGTAACAAACTTACGAATATAGCATATAGTAATAAGAGTTTTTAGTGCTGACATTAGTCAGAAGTGGTGCACTACATGGACTCGACATTTGACATAATTGTTATTTACTAGGCAATAGGTATTATCTAATGATTATACAGGATGGGGCAATAGTGCGTCGGACTTCGATATCTTAAGTTTTACGATAGCTAGAAATTAGAAAAAAAAAATACAAGTAAACTAGATAAAACAAATCTATAACCGGAAATTATTTTCGAATATACAGGGCGAGCCAAGATGAAGTTTAAGGATCAAGTGCCTTTTTTTAACTTCCCGCTAAGAAAACTGAAAATTTTCAGAAATCGGGAAGTTATTGGTTTCACCCCGATTTTCGAAAATCGAGTTTTGTCAGATCTCGACGTTTTGAGGTCCTAAGAAGCTATTCTGACTATTCCCACGATGGTGTTTGTATGGCTGTATGTATGTGTGTGTGTGTGTGTGTATGTGTGTACGGTGTATGTAAACCTCTCATAACTTTTGAACGACTTGACCGATCGAAATGCAGTTTACGGCATTCTAAAGGGGTTGACTCAACTTAGATTTTCTGTGAATTAGAACCGATTCGGCCAGGTAGATATTGAGAAATCTCAAAAATAAAATTTTCAAAATTTTTTTTTTTGGAATATCTTTTAGACTACTGAACCAATCACTTCCAAAATCTAGTCAGCTCTTCTCCTTATAGAACAACGCCGATCATCGTAAACCGCATCAAAATCGGCTGATTCGTTCGAGAGATATCGATTGTGAAAAATTCGCAAAGTGTTTTTTTTGAAATAACATTCAAAATTTCTGTCGGATCGATTTTTGGTACAAACATAACTTTTTGTACTTGAAAAACTGCGTTGAATGCTGCAAACTTCATCTCGATTGGTTAATTTGTTCAAAAGATATTGCAGTTAAAAAATTACAAAAAAGTTTTTTTAATATAACGAGATTTTTCACCTAATCGTAGAGCTCAAAAATGTATGTGTATAATATTTTGAGCTCGGAGAGCGACAAATTATTTTTCGAATAAGAACTTTTTAAAATGAATTTTATCAATTTTTTCAAATGGAACACATGTAGAAATGAAAAACGAACTATTTTTAACTACTTTCCTATGGCTAATTGCATTTTCGTTTTATTGAGCAATAAGTACAAAATTCAAGAATAAACAAAAAATTGTGGTTTGTTTAAATAATTCATTAGAAAAATTATAATAAGTGCTCCACATGTTGCCCATTTTGATTGACACACATATCTCCATGCGCTATTGAACTGAGGCCATTTAGTGGGACCATTTCTTCCAACCCATTGAAGTGGGTAAATAGTGTTTAACTGGTCCCTTACTGTAATAGTTTTTTTTGTAAATTTTTTTGCCGTTTTCGTTATTCAACAAGCAATAAAACCTCAGTTTAGTATAAATTGTCTTGTATAAATGAACATTTATCGCACTTATCGGTCGTCAGTTATCATCTGTATTAAATTTAAAATATTTCGAGTTTTACAAAATGAATTTTAATAAAGCGAAACTTGTAGACATGACTTTTCTTTTGGGCGAGTCAGACAGAAATTGTTTGCTTGCCAACAGAATTTATAAGCAAAGGTATCCTGAAAGAAGGATTCCTTATATTAGCAGTCTCCAAAACCTTCTCGATAGATTTATGGAAACTGGAAATGTCGAATATAAAGAAAGTGACAATTCTATCACTTTTTTTTATAACAACACGTTTTATTCAAAATGTGTTGTGAATGAAGAAAATGAGTTATTTGTGGTGCTGGTAACGGTTGAGAATCCCCATATTAGTCAGAGAGAAGTGAGTTCATTAGTAGGAATAAGTAGACGGTCTGTTAGTCGAATCTTAAAAACAAATAAGTTTCATGCATATCATATTCAAATGCACCAGGAACTATCTGATGACGATTTTCAAAGACGCCTACAGTTTTGTAACTGGGCCAGCTGCCACCTTCTTCAGTAATGTTTTACTGAATATGAATGATGAGGCAACTTTTAATAAAAATTGTTAATAGTTAATAATTTCCATTACTATGCTTCAGAAAATCCTCACTTTTTTACGCAAGTTGATAACCAGCACATCTGTGCTGGTTATCAACTTGTTGGTCTATAAACGTTTGGAGAAGAATTATTGGAGAACATGTAATAGAGCCACATTTCTTTGATGGTACAGTGACTGGAGCTATTTATCTTCATATTCTGGAAAAATATCTGCCACAATTATCAGTAAATCTTCCTGAAAAGATTCGAAATAGGATGTTGTATCAGCAAGATGGTGCTCCACCACATTATTTAAATGCAGTTAGAGACCACTTAAATAATACCTACCCTCTTCAATGGATTGGAGGAAATGGGCCCACTAAATTGACTGCTAGATCCCCAGATCTTACAAAAATGGATATCTTTTTATGGAGATACGTGAAGGAAATTGTTTATAAAGACACACCAACAGTACAAAATATGAAGGAAAGGATAATAACTGTTTTTAGATCTATCAGACCGGCAATTTTAGGAATAGTAGAAACCTCATTTTAAAAGCGCATAGAGACGTGTATCAATCAAATCTGGCATCATGTGGAGCACTTATTATAATTTTTTTAATGAATTATTTGAAGAAACCTCTATTTTTAAGTTTATTCTTGAATTTTTTACTTATTGCTCAATAAAACGAAAATGGTTGTAATTACCCATAGGGAAGCACTTACAAAAAATGTTCATTTTTCATTTCTACATCACATTGTTGAAAAATATACATTTGAAAAAATTGAAAAAATTCGGTTTCAATTAAGAACTTTTTATTCTTAATTGAAAAATTATTTTTTACCACCCTGTACATTTTTAGGAAGTAAGAATGATTCAAGAACATTAATTAAATATCTCGTCACTAGTATTCACATAAGTTTTTCTTAAAACCCATAATTGTGACTGGTAATTTTTTCAATATGCATCTGCGGATGGCATTATTTCAACAAAAAAAATTCATAACATTCAAGTGGCTGGAAGATAGTCAATAATAATATAGGAATGACTAGAGTCTATAAAGAGGCTTCAAAGAATGTACTAATATACATAGCATTCCTTTAAAAAAAAGGCTCTTGATTCTGTAATCTCGTCTTGACTCGCCCTGTATATTCGAAAATAATATCCAGTTATAGACTTTTTTATCTAGTTTACTTGTATTTTTTTTTTAAATTTCTAGCTATCGTAGAGCTCGAGATATATTCTATTGTATAATAGATACAGGTCTGGGTGTACAATGATATCACTTGTCTTAATTTTGAGATATATTTTGACATTTTAGCAGACATTTAGATTTCAAGGTAATTATGGTAATAAGAAAATACTTTTCTCCCTAGAAAGGAAAATGATTTTTCCACCCTAAGGAGAGAAAGTACCATTTTCCACCCACATTTAAAGGAGGAAAATATTACTTCTTATAGAGGTCGTGAAAAAAATATTTTGTTATAGGTTTATTGTTTATACTTGCAGATATTTCTATATTGAGTTGAGTTTCACCATTAAACACTATGTAATTTTATTTGTGCCTTTTATTGATCTCACAAGAATTTATGCCCAGATTTCTTCTGTAGCAGGATTTTGATCGTTATATTTATTCACTTCTTATTGTTATGTTACTCTCTGATATTATAGTTACTCTATTAATTTTGCCGTGAAATAAAATTATACACTTTCTAAAATAATTTATTTTTAAGTTTTCAAAAGATGAAATTCAGTTTAAAATACTTTACGTCAAAATTCGACTGGAAATGGTTTACTCGAATTAATGAGACTTCTTGTCGAACTTCCAGGATGTCTATAAAAAGTTACAAATGGTGTTTCCAGTTTTCTGGGTCAACTGACACTTATCCATCTATAACGTACCTTTTTACAGTAGTTTAATATATCCATTTTATCTTTAAAGCACGTAGCTTTAGAATGAAGGTCCGAGACCCATTCTCCCTGCTCGGTCATATACTTCGGATGATATGCCTCCTGGCCGTGTGGTCCAGCATCACAAAGCATGGCAACCTGCGGTTCGAAATGGGAAACTGCACCACCGCTGCTTAAAGCGTTATTATCCTGGAGACCCTGAAACAACATGGGATATAACTAAATGATTCCTGTAGTCTTATTCTCTTCAGAAATACTGGCAAATGCAATAAGAGTCTTTCTGAGACCAGACAGTGACAATTTTAACTAACTTTATTTTTGTGTACCTCAAATACATTTATATATTAATTAATATATAATGTATTTTTGTAATACATCCCTTATACAAGTACAACAAAAATATGCTATACATTTGTGTATAATCAAATTGAACTCACATGAAGGAATCAATTACTAGTGTATTGTCCCGATGTCACATAGGCGCAGAATGTCTAAAAATCAATATTCCCTGTTGATAAATGGACCTATAATCAAGTAACAGGCGAATTTTGATAATTATCCAAATATACATTTGACAAAAAAATTTCCAGACCCTTTAAAACAAGATCATTTCCTTCTCTCAGAGCTGTTCCACTAACGAAAAGTGCCTCGAGCATTAAGCATTTGGCACTCAAAAGAAGTGATTTTATATTTTGAGCACTTTCCAAAAATAAATGAAATATGTGCAGTAGCATATTCTGGGAGGGAGAGGCTTGTGACTCTGGAGCCTCCTAAGATTTAAGGGTTGTGGTTAAAAAAAAGAATCTATTTGAAAATACAGTAGAAAGATACAATCTGAGGTTAGTTAAAAAAACATAAGCAAAGTAAACATAAAACATAAACATAATTTATTGTAAATTCATTATACATATACAATACATATATGTTACAACAAATGCTGGCAGCTGAATTGAGAAACAACTTTTGTTTACCAGCGACATTTGAAATATAAATAAATCTATGTAATTAATGTACAGCGGAATTAATGCATATAAAAGAAATAAGAAAATTAGAGAACAATACCAAAATACCAAAAAGGATCACTAAGAAAACGAAAACCTATATTAGCAAACGAAACAAAAAAAAAGGGGAAAAAACAATAATAATACTAATAATAGTAACAATAAGAACAATAATAAAGCAGAGACAAATTTAAAGATAATATTAAATTTAAAGCAAAATAAAAGAAAATAGAAACAGCAAGTGGAGGAAAAAACCAACGCAATTAAAAAGTATAGATTTGAAAACATGTGATGTTCTACTAAATATGTTTTTACTTCTTTACAAAATTGTTTTTTATTAAGCTTTTTTAAAACTTGTGGAATGCTATTATATAATTTAGGTCCAAAGAATGTGGCGATTCTTCGAGAGGCATCATAGTAACATTTTGGAGTTTTTAATTGTCTGTCAAGATTGGCTTTGGTATGGTAATTGTGATCAAGAAAATTTCTTAACAATGGAAAACTACAATGCACAGCCTTTAAACAGGAAGCTACGTATAAATTTCTAATATTATTTGATTGATATATTTCGTTACTGTGAAATATAACATTCATGTATAACATTATTTTAAGAATTTAATTTTGACAGGTTTGTAGGATTTTTTAAGTGACTGTCATACACGCCTCCCCAGATAACATCCCATATTGCAAAATCGATTCAGCTAAAGCGTTGTATATGAGTGCAGTCGTTTTCTTACTCATTATATCTCTTAAAATATAAAATCTATGGAAAAACTTTCTCACTCTCAATGTGAAATACTCAATGGAGGGAGCATCCCTCCATTTAAGGAACTGATCATCATTATTGATCAGGTATTTAATTTTTGCTGTTCTTTCAATTTTTTCCGAACATACGCATTCATCGAAATTCTTGCAATTTGTTTCATGCATCTTAATAACATTTTGATTAGGGATGGAAATGTAATGAATTTGGTCTTAAGCAACATTGAGAGTAAGCAAATTACTATTTAAAATTTTTTTAATTTACTGAGCCCAATTTCTGCCTTCAACTGTATAGGATATCAAATTGCAGTTTAGATTTAATAGAGATATCGTATATATATATATATATATATATATATATATATATATATATATATATATATATATATATATATATATATATATATATATATATATATATATATATACATATATACAAAATAAAAAGGATTGGGCCCAATACTGTGCCCTGAGGCACACCCATTTTAATACTTATTTTATCACTGAGTACGTTATTGACTTTGACATAGTGACTTCTGTCTTTGAGATAATTTCTAAACTTCTAGCAAGGTACTCCGAATTCTTATTAGTTCTACTATTTTAATTAAAATTTTGTAAGATACCGTGTCGAATACTTACGCTAGATGGAGGAATATGGCTAAACTTTTTTTTGGCATTAAAATTTTTATTTATTTCATTTATAAATTCAAATATAGCATGCTCAGTGGAGAGATTTTCTCTAAATTCAAACTGTTTTTACGATATTATGTTATATTTGTTTAGGTATGCTATTAACCTACTTTTTAAGTTTTTTTTTTCAAAAAAAGTTGTTTATAAGTGAAATGGGTCTGTAACAGTTTGGCTGTGATGCATTTCCAGACTTGAAAATTGGTACAACAATGGTAAAACACTTTTTTGTAGTTTGGGGCCACAACATAAACCACGTATTATGTTTTATAATTTTTATAAGTGTTCTTTTCAACACTATTTTCTTTTTACCATTTTTATTAATGTCTAATTAACCAGACGTTTACCGATATAACTAATCGAACATAAAATGTCAGGAATATTTATAACATTATTTTGAAATGTACAGAAATAAGATTGAAAAGTTTCCTTTTTTAATGGTACAGCGATACAGCTCCAATGAACAAAAAATTAAAATTCTTATTCTGTGTTATTAATGTTTTGGAGTTTTATCTTTTTTGCGGAACATTTTATATACATAAAATATTCATAATACTGAAAATAATGAACAAAACTGCGTTGTTCTATCAGTATTATACATGAATATTTCATTTCACTTTTCAAAATTAAGCGGAATTATAAGAGATTATATACAATATATTAAAAAATAAAACAAAGCAAATATACGTTGTAAGGGTTTAATACCAAATGTTTCACATTGTGTCAGTTTCATGAAAATTATCTACCCCACGACATTTTATAAATATACTGCTGGTAACGATACACATTCACAATGCAGCTGACAAGATGAGTCATATTTTGTGCAGCAGGAGGGTGTGTTGGAAAATCCATTTTTTATCCGAATATAATTCAGTTTCGGAAAATAACCAACCCTTCCATAAAGTGTTAAGTCATGTTAAGTTGTAATTAGTATTTGATGTAGGGATGTAATTAAAAGAGTGCCGACATATTGTATTTTACACTCTATACTGAAACTTAGATTAGAAAATGTCTTTTTTATTTATTTCTCTAACAGGCAAAAGAGACTTATTACAAGAAAAATCATTAATTGTTACAATAACTCACTTCACTATCGCTATAGATAAATAATTATTAAATTAAATTTGATAATAAAAGCAAGAAAGATAGTGACAACAACATAAACAGGAGATATTACATATATATTATACTTATTTATCAAAACTATAAGCAGATCTATAGGAGACTAATTAGATCGAGTTAGAAAAGTAACTGAATCTTAAATGTTTTTAGAGAAGGAGAAAAGTAAACATTTTCTGTTACTATAACGTCATTGGAATATCTCATAATATCATCATGGAAGAAATCATATGAAGAAATCTCTATATGATATGGCCATAACAGAGTCATAAGGAGGAAGAACGTTTCCCATAATCTAGAAGAATATTCTTGCTACAATGTAAAATAATAATATTATTTTCCTAAATTTAACTTTTGAATACGTATCACTGTATGAGTTGTTTAAAGATAATAATCATCAACGAAACATTTACTTATATTGTAATATCCTCGGTAATATTTTAATATATTATGTGAAGTATAATTTAGCAGAAATGTTTGGGTTTGTATCCAGGAAAATTCAACCAAAAAATAAAAAAGTAATATTCACGAAAAACTGCTAGAAATGATCTCCCGCCAGCCATGGTACGTGAATCCATCCTTCTCTATCTTCTTCATTTTTCACGGGGTTAGTATAGACTGATGATTTTAAATGTCCCCACGAAAACATCCAGAGAATTAAAATCTGGTGACACCGTAGACCAAACAGGGACTTGCTATGGTCAGAAATTGACGCGCAATGAGGTTAAAGTGTGCTAGGACACCTGCCACTCCTGTTCTTTTCAAAATACTCTGAATGTACCTGTTTTCGAATTCTACGAATTGTTTTGTATCTCAGGTTCTTGTGTAAAACATTTTTTAGTTTATTATTTATAGCATGATTTTTGAATACCCAAAATTCTTGGTATAGCATTAATAACCTTATTATTCCAAAAGTCAGTTGTTTCATCCACTGTCATCCACAAAAATTTCTTTCTTACGTCCTCTATAATATTGCCCATGACAATTTTATACATATTTAGTAGATATGTTTTACACAATATATAGCTACTAGGTAAAGGGAAACTACATGCACAGAACATGACGCACAAATCATAAAAATTCCTCTTATGTAATTAATATTGACAGTTTTTTTTTGTGGGAATTTCGATCAGGTATAACTAATTTAATTTTTTTTTCTAACATTTCGGTTTATTACACCATCATCAGAGAAACTATTAATTATTAGGAGTTTGTTTTAAAAATTTTTGTTACATGTTGTTTGGTTGTCTGTTTTAACGCAACAGACAACCAAACAACATGTAACAAAAAATTTTAAAACAAATTCCTAATAATTAATAGTTTCTCTGATGATGGTGTAATAAACCGAAACGTTAGAAAAAAATTAAATTAGTTATACCTGACCGAAATTCCCACAAAAAAAACTATCGATATTAATTGATAATAACGGTCAAGAAAAGAAATATATATATATATATATATATATATATATATATATATATATATATATATATATATATATATATATATATATATATATATATATATATATATATATATATATATATATATATATATATATATATATATATATATATATATATATATCAGGGTGAGTCACCAAGGGCGCCTCGGTCGATATCTCCATTAATATTTATTATACAGAAAAAAGTTTCAAATAAAAATTGTAGGACGCCAAGAGCACGACATTTTAAAATTACTTCTAATCACACAGAGTGTTTGATGTTAGAGTGGCATATTAAAAGTATGTTTTTTTAAATGGGACACCCTATATATTTTTGCAAATTCTTATTCTTTCTTTAATTGCTTTTTCGAATATATCTTGTTTTTTGAAATTCCGTTGCGACGTTGTCGAATTATTCAACTTTTTTCAAAAAAATTGTCACTTGCTGACCTCATTAATAAATTCTGCATGAGCGGCATTTTCACAGATTAAGCAAACTTTTTTTGTTAAATGTTAAGCAATGCCATGGCCCAGCTTCCAGATATTTTAAAGTTGAAATTATGTGTACAGGGTGTTTATTACGATGATACAAAAATAGCTAACTTTAATCTATCATAACTTAATTTTTTTTAAATGGAACACCCCATATATTTTTACATATTTGGATAGAGTTTTTGTAGCTCTACAATTCTTATTAACCTATAGTTATACCTAAAACCAACGGTTTCCAGTGAAACTGCATTCTGATAAAAACATCAGGTAATTTCTAGAAATTCGGATATCATAGGAGGCATTGGCACGTGTTTTTTTGTTTTTGCAAGAAGGAACTACGAACATAAAACAATTTATTTATAACAAAACGGTAAATACAATTTTTTTAGTTGTATCTAGTTCATAAGATGTTCAATGTGTCCCTCCATTTTCTTGCACGCACAATCTTAGACGACTCAAAAAAGACTGGCTAACATTTCTTAATTTCTGAACATTAATTTCTTGAAATGCAGCTCTAATTCTCTCCTTTTATCTTCAGCTGTAGTTGGAGCAGTTCTATAAACGGTCTCTTTTACATAACCCCACATAAAATAATCTAATTTTGTTAGGTCAGGTGACCTAGGTGGCCAACAAATTCGCCCACCTCTACCAATCCACTTATCTGGATATTCATTATTCAAATAGTTGCGTACTTGCGCACTGTAGTGGGCTGGCGCCCCGTCATGCTGCAGCCAAAACCTTCGTATTGTAGCCAATGGTAAATTTTCCAACAAATCTGGTAGACTATTTCTTAAAAAGTGTAGATATGCTTTACCATTTATTCTGCCTTCAAAAAATATGGCCCAATTACATATCCTCCTATAATTCCACCCCAAACGTTTAATGATCACCTATGTTGATGGTCAATACTCCGTCTGAAATGGGGATTTTCTGTAGAATAATAGTGCAGATTGTGCCTATTAACATTTCCGTTTTATGGAACGTAGCCTCGTCGGAAAACAACACGTATTCGAAAAAATCCGGTTGTTCTCGCACTTTCTGAATTGCCCATTCACAAAATTCTCGTCTCATAATAAAATCATTAGCTTCTAGTTCTTGCAATAATTGGATATGATAAGGGTGAAACTTATTTTCTTTTATAATCCTTGCAATACTGGACTGACTAATATCCAATTCCCTACTTACATGTGGATTTTCTACGAGGCTTAGCACAACAGATAATGTGTTTTCTTCATTTACGACTGGTTTAATTCGCTTCGGTTTCTTAGAACATAACTTTTTCCGCTTTCATCGAATTTAGTTTTAATTTTGTAAAAGTACGACAATTCGGATGTCTTTGGTCTGGATATTTTTGACCATACAATCTAGAGGCCAACAAACAATTACCATAACTCTCCCCGATACAGTAAATCATCTTAATTCTTTCTTGCTTAGAAAAATTCATTTTAAATACTTATTTAAGTAGAAATTACCGTAACAATAAAGTCTGCAAATTAAAAGTGTTTCAAATTTGTTTCAAACAAATGTCAGTGATAAATGCCATCTAGATATTTTGAAAATTCACACAGTTCAAGTATTTAAATGTAGAATAATAAGACAACTTTCTTTTCATTTATAAAAGATAAAACTTACATTAATTGAAACAATAATGCTCATAGTTGTTTCTTGCAAAAACAAAAAAAACATGTGCCAATGCGTCCTATGATATCCGAATTTCTAGAAATTACCTGATGTTTTTATTAGAATGCAGTTTCACTGGAAACCGTTGGTTTTATGTATAACTATAGGTTAATAAAAATTGTAGAGCGACAAAAACGCTATCCAAATATGTAAAAATATATGGGGTGTTCCATTTAAAAAACTGAAGTTATGATAGATTAAAGTTAGCCATTTTTGTATCATCGTAATAAACACCCTGTACAAACAATTTCAACTTTAACATATCTGGAGGCTAGGTCATGCCATTGCTTAATATTTAACAAAAAAAGTTTGCTTACTCTGTGAAAATACCGCTCATGCAGAATTTATTAGTGAGGTCTACAAATGACAATTTTTTTGAAAAAAGTAGAGTAATTCGACAACGCCTCAACGGAATTTCAAAAACAAGACATATTTGAAGAAGCAGTTAAAGAATGAATAAGAATTTGTAAAAATATATAGGGTATCCCCATTTAAAAAAATATACTTTTGATATGCTACTCTAATATCAAACACCCTGTGTGATTAGAAATAATTTTAAAATATGGTTCTCTTGGCCTCCCACAACTTTTATTTGAAACTTTTTTCTGTATAATAAATATTAAAGGAGATATTGACCGAGGGGGCCCCTTGGTGACTCATCTGTATATATATATATATATATATATATATATATATATATATATATATATATATATATATATATATATATATATATATATATATATATATATATATATATATATATATATATATATATATATATATATATATATATATATATACATATATACATATATACATATATTTTTATATATATATATATATATATATATATATATATATATATATATATATATATATATATATATATATATATATATATATATATATATATATATATATATATATATATATATATATATATATATATGTATATATATATATATATATATATGTATATATATATATATATATATATATATATATATATATATATATATATATATATATATATATATATATATATATATATATATATATATATATATATATATATATATATACATATATACATATACATATATAACAATAATAACATATATATATATATATATATATATATATATATACATATATATATATATATATATATATATATATATATATATATATATATATATATATATATATATATATATATATATATATATATATATATATAAACTATAGTAATCTGGAGGACAGAATTGATATATTCTGTTGTAACGTATCTCAAATTAAGAATTTTCGTTAACATACTCATCTGTTTCTTGTTATAAGTTTAATTTTTCTCTTTAAATAAATAATGTAGACCATCGTTGATAGATTAATTTGTTTATATCTGAGTGTATATACACGTGTGTGTATATTTGTGTTGTTGTAAATATGTATGTATGTATTGTATATATGTATGTACGCGTGTATATATGCATGCATATGTGTATATGTATATGTATATGTGATTGAATTATTGTAAATTTTTTGTGTAATGTATTGTATAATATTTTATTAGATACTGTTCCCTATCCTGTAATTGGGCGTTGCCTGTTGGATTTGTATGAAATAAATAAAATAAATAAATAAAAAATAAATAAATAAATAAAATAAATAAAAAATTACCATGGGTACTAAACATGATTTTGACATCAAAATCGCGTTTTGGGCAGCTACCAACTATTCGCATATTCGAAATTCTGAAAAATAGTTTGAGTGGTATCCAAAAACCTTCATTAATTTCTTTTCGAAATCAGTAAATATGATTTGGTAATCGTAATTATATATCTGTAGATTTCAATAGTACTTTGACAATAATCGTCAAAGTCATGTTGAGCACCCTCGAAAGATGTGGGGAGTGACAAGGTTTTACAAATAAAATTTTTTCCTGAAATTTTGGAGTTATCAATTGGTAGTTTGACAATTGGCAGCTGCAAAAAAGGCCATTTTGATGTCAAAATCATATTTATCACCCTCAAAGACGTAAAATGTTATACTTTTACACATGGAAGAGCTTTTCTTCACAGTCCTTCGGGAGCTTACAATTTGCAGTTTGACAGTTGGAAGTTGCCAAAAGGCTGTATTTTGGTGTCAAAATCATGTTTAGTACCTATGGAAACGTAGATTACGATAATCTGGAGCTAAAAATGTCCCGTAGCTAAAATTTGACACGTAGCCGTAATGGTTAGAGGCTTCCACATCAAAAAACAGTTTTGATTTAACGTACAGAAATTTAGCACTGAAAAATCACATCAGGAATAAAATTCAAGCAATACGAATAGAAACATTGATGTCAGTTATGGAAAATATCCTGGTAAGAATAAGACTTTGTAAAAGGAAGAAGGTGGAAGCTAAAAATATTTTTTACAAATATGTCAAATACACTTTCTTGTTGCTGTTTTGATACGATTTTTAGTAACAAAAATATTTCAGTAATAAACTGGTAAAAAGAATTTTGATCCACTCTTTATAAAAAGTAACTTATATTGAGCAGGAGCTTATTGCACAGATTGCTATTTTACTGCT